>JBBDGP010001146.1:4670000-6057500 GCA_037952835.1 Lithobates septentrionalis
CTCTCTTGCCCCCCCTTTTCCTGTAGCCTGCCAGGTTGCGTACTCGGATAAGGGTCTGGTAGGGATTTTGGGGGATCCTCATGCCATTTTTTTTGTCCCGGTGTTCCCCTTAAAATCCATAGCAGACCTGAAGGGCCTGGTATGGTTTTTGGGGGGACCCCCACGCATTTTTTTAAAAAATTTTGGCGCAGGGAACCCATGCTGTTTTTTCAATGATTTTTATCTATATTTCCAGGATCCGACAATTCAATACAGCCGCCAGTAGTTTTAAATGACATTTTTCTTTCAATATGTTTTTATTTTCAATATGCACAAACATATAAAGTCTATACATTTAACAGATCTCAGGGGGAGGGCCCCCTGCATAAGAGCATATAAAGAATGTAGTCTGGAAATTCGTCTATTATCTGTCCCAACAATATGCGCACTTAGGAGAGCCATCCAACTGGTTTACATGACCCAGATAACCTGAGGTCCAGCTGAAGGCCATGCCCCGAGAGTATCCGGGTTCCTTCCTCCCCCGGCACCCCAGTGGGATCTAACTGTGCCAAACGAGGAATTCCTCCTTCTCTCCTGATGCATCAGTATGCCTATTTGGGCTAGTCCGGCTGGGAGGTTGAATTAGCTGGGATTCTCCCTAAACGAGGGAGACAGCCAAGTGGTGGCTTCAGACTGAATGATAACTTATGAGAAACCTGAGTTGAAGTAGAGGACAGAGAGAAGAAAAGGAGATGAAATAGAAAAAAAGAGGGGGGAGGGATATAGGAGTCCTCAAGCGGGAGTAAGGGGTGGGGGGGGATGTGTGCCTATTGTGTGGCTGTGGGAAATACGTGCCTGTGGCTGGGGAGAGGAGTGGTGTGTACCTGTACACCTGGTATGAGGGAGATTCCCATATATTGGGCCCAGGGCTCCCAGACCTTTTGGAATTTCTTTGATGTGTCAGTCAGGATGCTGGATAGCATTTCATGGGTCATAATCCACGATATCTTCCTTTTGACTGCTTGCAAGGATGGTTTCGGCTGTTTCCAGGCTTTAGCGATTGAGATTTTAGCTCCCAGAAGAATGAAGTGGATTAGCGTTTGGGAGGCTTTGGGTATTTCTGGGACGTTTACATTGAGGATAGCTACCACTGGGGATCTGGGGACCTGGCAATCAGTCACCTTGTCGATCATGTTGAAGACTTGTCTCCAGAATGTGCGAATCTTGGGACATTCCCACCATATGTGGGCCATGGAGCCTAGTAATTGACACCCTCTGAAGCATATAGGGCTTGCTGAGGGGTAAATGGCCGCTAGTCTGGTAGTGGTTAGGTACCATCTGGTTATTATTTTAATGCTAGCCTCCATGAGGGATATGTTTTGGATCCCTTTAAAGGATCTGGTGAGTGCCGCGTACCAGGTCTCCATCTCCCTGCTTTATTGGAAATCAGCCTCCCAAGCCTTTATGTATGAGACTTTTTCAGTAGGGTGAGTGAGGGCTGAGTATATCACCGAGATGCTCCCCTCTGCTCCATGGCCTGTCCACACCACAATTCATATTCTGTGAATTTGGAGGAGTGGTTTTTCCCTCAAAATTTTATGTAGAAAATGGGAAATTTGATTGAAGTAGAACCTTTCTGAGACCGGAAGCTCTAAGTTTATGATACAGAAACTGAGGGAAATCGGCCCATTCGGAGTAAAGTAGTGCCCTATCTGGTATAGCCCCTCGTCCAGCCACCATTTGAATGCTGTAATGTTCAAGCCAGGTGTAAAATCAGGGTTGCCGAAAAGGTGTGCGAGAGGGTGTCCTGTGGAGACTAGAGCCGAATGGTGCCTGAGGTTATCCCATAAGGTGTATGAGTGGGATAAAGTGGGTGATAGAATGGGGGGCCGAGTTTTTGGTGGGCACCACAGGAGGTAATCTAACGTGTAGTTGGGAGTGGCCTGCCGTTCAATTGTCACCCAGTCTGGTTTTTCATATTTGGAATAAATTGTGGACAGTTGGGCCAATCTGGCCGCTAACTAGTATTTATGTAATTTAGGGAGTCCAAGTCCCCCCCCTGCGTCTATGGAGGAATAGGGTAGTTTGTGGTATGCGATATCCCTCTTTAACCCAGGTATATTTTAATATTTTGCTTTGGAGAGAACGTAGGTGGTTAGTCCTGATTGGTATAGGGAGGGAGCAGAAGAAATAGAGGATTCTCGGGAGTAAGGCCATTTTAACGGAATTGATCCTTCCTAGCCATGATAGGTCGTGTTTTGACCAAAGTTTAAGGTCTGCCTCCAGTTTCTTGAAGAGAGGGAGGTAATTGTGGGTGTAAAAAGTTTAAATTTTAGCCATCAACGAGATGCCTAGGTAACGAATGGAATTGTCGCTCCATTCAAATTGGAATGGCTGTTTTAGCAATGAGACTGTCTGGTGAGGTAGGGAAACATTTAGGGCTTGTGATTTAGAGAAGTTGACTTTAATACCTGATATTTTGGCAAAGTTTTCCAGCACTTGGCATAAATTGGGGAGAGAAGTGAGGGGGGATATCAAGAAGAGGAGGATGTCATCAGCAAATAGTCCGTATTTATGCGTCTGGTCCCCACAGGTCACCCCTTTGATATTGGGATTATGTCGGACAGCTATCGCTAGGGTTTCTATGGCTATGGCAAATATGAGTGGGGATAAAGGACACCCTTGTCTGGTGTTTCTCGTGATGTCTATTGGTTTGTGGTAGTGCCCTTGTAGACGAATAAGAGCCTTCCGTTGTGAGTAGAGTGCACCAAACCCCCATCTCTCCAACAGAGAGAAGATGTAAGGCCAGGAGACCGTATCAAACGCTTTCTGCAGGTCTAATGCTAGGGGAAATCCCTGTTGGTTCGACCTCCCCACCCAGTTAGTTTGTAGGATCGAGGATATGTCTATTGTCTGCCGAATTTGGTCAGGGCCCTGTCTTCCAGGTATGAAACCCACCTGATCTTTATGTATATATTGACTGATGAAGGATGCCAGCCTGTTTGCTAGAATTTTGGTGAGTATTTTTAGATCGTTATTTATTAGGGAAATTGGGCGATAATTACTAACAACTTCGTGATTTTGTCAGGTTTGGGTATAACTGTGATAAAAGCCGTATTAAGGTGGACATCTAGGGGGTCTCCTTTGGTTCTGGAGTTAATGAAGTTGGTCAGGTGTGGCGTTAGGGTGGTCGCAAAGGATTTATAATAGGGTATAGATAGGCCATCAGGTCCCGGAGCTGACCCCTTTCTGAGGTTTTTGATGACCCCCGTCACCTCCTCCTCTGTGATGGGTGCTTCCATACTCTCTTTGTGGGCATCATTTAGGGAGGGGATGGGTAGGCCCTCCAGGAATCGAGGGATCAATGCAGCGTTGGTCTGGGAGGGTTGGCTGTATAGTTTCGAGTAGAATCCCTGAAAGGCATCAAGTATCTTGACTGGGTTGATCGTGGGTGGTTGACCTGCTACCCTAATCTTGGGCATAGTGTAAACCTTGATGTGAGGGGATAATCTGGCAGCTAGAAGGGGACCTATTTTGCCTGCCTGGGCATAATATTTATGTCCGCTCCAGCGGATGGACTTTTCGGCCCTAGCCGTGAGTGCTAGATTGAGATCTAATCTGGCTTTGTCAATTTGAGATATATGGATCTTGGATGGATTTCTTTTGTGGAGAGCCTTTAGCGCGGCATATTCCCTGTCTAGGCAGGTTATGTTGGCCTGCCTTTCTCGCTTAACTTGGGTGGAAACCTGGATGAGCTTGCCCCTGATAAAGGCTTTATGTGCAGCCCAGAGCATTTCTGGGGTGGTACCTTCCGTGTTATTGAGAGTAAAGTACTCTTGTAGGGCTTTTTCAATTTCTGAAACTCTGATGGGGTCAGAGAACAAAGACTCATTCAATCCTCTTGAACCACCTGTTTTGATTGTTATGACTACAATTGAGTGGTCCGAAAGTGCAGTTTCCCTGATGTGTGCTTTTAGGACTACTGCAAGGAGGGTGGACTGGGTTAGGATATGATCTATCCTCGCATAAGTATTGTGAGGGTGCGAATAATGGGTAAAGTCCCTCTTGGAGGGGTTAAATTCCCTCCATGTGTCTACTAAACCATGGGCATGTAATATCTTTCCTATTCTGAAGCTTTCTTTTGTTGGGAGAATCAGTTGAGACCTCGTGGGTTTAGATTTGTCTAGGCCCTGGTCGAATGCGACATTCGAGTCTCCCCCAAAGATAATCGTTCCTTCTAGCCTCAAAGAGAGGGTGCTCGAAAGGGAATTGAAAAATTTGGTTTGTCCTTTATTTGGTGCGTAATAAGAAACTAGCGAGTACAGGTGGTCCCTCAGCATGCCTTTAACCAGAATGAATCTCCCTTCTGGGTCGGCATATTCAGAAATTTTTATGAAATTGCTGATTTTGGATATTAAGATCACCACCCCCTTGGTTTTGTTGTCTGCACTTGCTAGGAAGAAGTGAGGGAAGTGTGGGTGGAGGAACTTGGGGCTATACCGGGAAGGAAAGTGTGTTTCTTGTATCATAAGGATGTCCAGCTTGAGGGATTTGTTGTAGTCTAGTACCTTCCTCCTCTTAATCGGGGAATTGAGGCCCTGAACATTGTGGGAAGCTATGTGGAATTTAGCCTCGGGGCCATTAGCCATGGAGCAGAGGTGGAGGAAAGCTGTGCAAACTACCCTCACTTACCTGTAGAAGTCTTGAAACCGAGATAGCTTCGGAGAGTTCTCCGCTTCGTTCTGGTGGAGTCTGGGCTCCCATTTCCTGTAAGGTTTGATGTTGATCTGAAAGGTACACTGGTATTAGGCACGTTTTTGAGGACAAAGAAGAGGGAGGGGAGGAAGGGGGATGGAGAAGACAACAGATGATAAAAGGTCTCCAGGAAGAAAGAACCGGAGCTCGGGGGTGGAGAAACCCCCCGAATCCCCAAATTAGTGAACTGGTAACGTCTGTCCCATCTGGGCTCAGACAACCCAGCCCTCAGAGATCCTCGGGTGTCTAAGGGTCGGGTGAAGGCGCAAGTGTTCCGTCTCAGAACAGGACGCCCTGTGTATAATGTTTTCACGCCCTAAATGAAAAACTTTTGAAGAGTAACACGGTGTCCATATGATGCATCTTGACAAAGAGCCTCCAGCCTCCCCGTGAGGCAGTATCCCTAAGGCATCTTACCCCCCACCCCTTCACAGCAGAGTGTGCATTGAGGGGACTGGTCTGGGAACCGTTCGCAGTGTGAAACAAGTTTTGGTCAATTAAAATATTTCCGAATTAACAAATTTATCAGATTTTGTTGAAAAACGACTTCGGAGCAAAGTGAGTTGCACATGTCTAGCAGGAATGCTAATGTGACCTTGAGTGGTGAAGAGGAGTGGCTTCTTTGGGCTGATCATATGTCAGGAAGGAAGCCTGCAGGGTTCCTCAGTTTTAACCTTCTCCTACAAGCATTTAGCTCTTGTTACCCATGACACCCAAGATTGAGCATGAGCCCCTATAGATAGACATATCGTCCTGGGTATTCTTATCTAAATTTTGGAATTTTGGAATTTTTTCTAAATTTGATTTTTTTTTCATTTATTTGATACTGTTTACCGAGTGCTAGCATATATAGCAGTTTAGGAAAAATCATAAACTAAACATAATGGGTTAACAATGGTAAACAATGCAACTAAAAAATCAATACAAATGCTATACTAAAAATAAAAAATATACATCAGCAAAGTGAAAGTCTAACTAGAGGCATCCAAAAGGTTTTTTAGGTAAAAGAAATAATGCATTTAATTAAAAAAGTCTGTGACTTTAAAGGACATTTGTTTTGTGTATTACATTTTCACATTACTTGGTCTGACAAAGTGAAAAATGCACTAAAGAAGCAAAAGAATTTGCATGTCTTGGCACTGTGGCATAAGTCGCTTTCCTATTCATTGAACAGATAAATGAAGCTAGTGTGATGTGTTATAGAAAGTGTTGTCTTGACTGCTACTCTATTACCTTGTGATATCCTCTATGGGAAATAATCTATCACAGGTACCTACTGTCAAATCCAGTTTCCAGCCAGGAGGCCCTACCCCCTGCATGGGCTTAAATGCAGCTGTTTGGCGATCACCAATTTATTTTATATGTAAAAATCAAATAGAAATAGACAGCTTGTGAGAAGTAATTTCTTTCACAGTCAGCGACTGACAACAGACATGCAGTAAACCACCTTATGCAAACAGTTAAAGAATTTGTACAAGATGTTTTCTTATGAGTTTGGCCATATAAACAATAGGGAGAGCTTTTAACTACACAGGGGGCTAAAACATCCTTGGTACACAATCACAGCTGAATAAATAACTTTTCTAAACAACTGTGATTGCTTGGCCATGTCCAAATAACTTTGCAAGCCCAGACTTCTTATTTGACTGTTATCTATATTAGCCAAAACATGTTTTACTTCTTTATTGATAGGTTGCAAAAATATTCTCTTTGCAGTTTAATATCTTTATAACAGTTTTTGTAATGTTATTTGAAAGGGTGGATGGCCACTTTTCCAGGGTCACTTGAGGCATCTTTTTTATAGCTTGCTGTATATATGAAAAAATAAATCTATTTTTCTTCATATTTTTAGGCTTGTCTCTAAAAGATAAATATAGTAGCTCAGCTTTTAACTCATTCCAAAAGAATACTACATGAATTTAACCTGTCAAACTTTGGGTGCAACTCAGTATCTGTTGTTAGTAGGAAAGGTTGAAAAAGTTGGTGGGGCTGATATCTGAGCACACAGTGTAAAAATAAACCATATATTCATACTAATAGCCACGTCTGCTGGTATTTAAAGTGTAACTCCACTTTTGTTGAGAAAAAAATCATTCCCCTCTAGGTGATCGATGTACATTGCAAGGATTATAACAACCTTAGCTGCAGATTCCTACCTTATGTTATTCTGAAGAAATCCATGTGTGTTTGTCTATGTCTCTTAGCCGAGTGGGTCTAATGGGAATGGTTTCATAATTATCAGTCAGCTGTGGCAGCTGCAGGGCACTAATGAGGAAAGCTGCTGGGCCTGGATCCCTTTAGACATGTTCACACAAGCAGGAAATGATGTTTCTAGGGAGTAGTCAGTGCACACTCTGTGTACAGAACAACTCCATGTAGCCATATTGCTTTGCATTTATAGAAAATTACAGCGGTTGCAGATTGAAAAGGGAAGGTAATTTTTAATAACATTCAATTACAATATGACTTGTATTGCAATTGTATACGCTATATTATTTTTTTTTATTTGCTATTTTTTTTCCCCACGAAAGTGGAGTTACTCTTTAACCACATGCCGACTGGGCCATAGCCAAAAGACGGCTACATCGTCGTCGGCTTATTCTGGGTGGGCGTCCATGAACGCCCTCACAGAATCGCGCTCCTGCGCGCCCCCTGGGGCGCACACCTGGGAACATCCATGACCACCGGGTCCGTGGGGCCCGGCGCATCATGGATCACGGTAAATGGCCGCTGATAGCAGCCATTTACCATGTGATCGCTCCATAAAATGACGGAGCATCACTTGTAAACAAACCGGCGTCATGTCATGACGCTGGTTCCTCCCCCCTCTCTGTACCGATCGGTACAGTGTGAGAGGAGAGAGGGGGAGAGATCACTTGCAGCACTGTGGGCTGGATCTGTAGTGCTCAGTGCCCATACTCTGCCATACTATGCAATACTCTGCAATACTCTGCTATACTCTGCCAATACTCACCAATACTCTGCCAATACTCTCCAATACTCTGCCAATACTCTGCCAATACTCGCCAATACTCTGCCAATACATTTTAACAGAAACAACTTTTTTTTTATTTTTGTTACTGAATTTTCAGTCTTTTGATTTATAGCGCAAAAAATAAAAAACCCAGCGGTGATTAAATACCACCAAAAGAAAGCTCTATTTGTGTGAAAAAAGGACAAACATTTCAAATGGGTACAGTGTTGCATGGCTGAGTAATTGTCAGTCAAAGTGTGAGAGCACCAAAAGCTGAAAATTGGTCTGGTTAGGAAGGGGGTTTAAGTGCCCAGTGGGTAAGTGGTTAAATATTGAAAGACAGGGAGGTGATAGTGCAGGCATGGGCTTAAGTTAAAAAAGCCAGATTGTACTTTTTAGCTTCACTATTTTTAACATAGTATAGGTTGTATGTGGAGTTATGTTTTAGTTGAAACATTAGCTCTGGCACAGAAAGGTAAACTGTTAGGTATTAATATAAATAGTATTACTAGATCTAAACCCACTCACTAAAATCTCAAAGAAGCTTTATGTTATGTGATTCTAATGCCCCGTACACACGATCGGAATTTCCGACCGGAAATGTTCGATGTGAGCCTGTTATCGGAAAGTCTGCGTATGCTCCATCAGATATTTGCTGTTGGAATTTCCGAACACAAGTGTTTGAGAGCAGGTTCTCAAATTCTCCGACAAAAAACGTTGTTGTCAGAAAATTACGAGCGTGTGTACACAAGTCCGACGCACCAAATTCCACGCATGATCAGATTCAAGTACGAGACAGAAGTGCTCGGCCTTTTAAAATTAGCATTCGTAATGAAGATAGCACATTCGTCATGCTGCAAATTTCTAAATCTTTCAATGCAGCGCATTCTCTTCTTCTTTATAATGCTAGAATAATGAAGTTGCTTTGCTGCTGATATTCACTCAGAGTTCTGACAAACGAATTTCTTATTATTTCTCGTGATCTCCTGAATAATCTTTGTTTTTGTTTTTGTTTTTTCTCAAGATCTCCAGAATGATCTTTATTTTTTTTTAACAGTGATCTACTTTTTTCATTTTTTTATAGTGATCTCCATATTATTTTTTGTCGTTTTGTGTGTCAAATTACCACAACACCATTATTATCTTGTATTTATTAACCTCAAAGAGGTTGGTTGGTGTTGGTGTGCCTTGTTAATTTGACATTGTATTTTTGAAATGTACCTGCCTACTCACAAACAAACTGTCCTTTTTGAAGTAAAACACATAGCCAAGTATTTGTCAAAACAAAAATTAAAAATGTATTAGGGGTCCTAACAAAATAAAGAGGAAGGCAACGCTGGAGAAACAGTTGGAATTGGTGAAGCCTTTGTACCCCAGGGCAGACATCAATTATTTGACAGGCAAAATTGCTAGCCTGAGGAGTCCATTTAATAGGGAACACAATCCAGTCTAGGACTCTGAGAGATCGGGAGCAGCAGCAGATGACATGTATGTGCCAAGGCTGTGGTTTTACAACAGCCTGCCTTATTTGCCAGACCACACCAAACCCAGGCCATCACTCTCAACACTTCCTTGCACGCTTCCTTCCAGGCTGTGGCTGTGGTGTTGGAGGTGTTGCTGGAGGTGGTGGAGGAGTCATATGGTCCAACTCACAGACGTGGCTTTTATTGGTGAGTTGGCCCCTCACCCCCTTATTTAGGGTCTGAAATATGACCTCCTACAGATAAGGCGTTGGCCCTCCTCCATTACTTGCATCTTACTGGACTCCTGGACACTAGGGGTGGTTGTGAGTACTGCAGTAGCCTCCCGAATTAAATTAGTCACTGACTCCTTCCTGGTCCTTTTTGTTGGAAGGTGGAGGGGAGGAACCTGGGATTCGGTCAGGCTGCTGGGCACAGCCACCTCCTGGCTGCCACTTTCCACGGCCACCTCCTGGCTGCCACTTTCCATTGCCACCTCCTGGCTGCCACTTTTCACGGCCACCTCCTGGCTGCCACTTTCCACGGCCTCCTCCTGGCTGAGATTTTCCTGTGTATGAAAATGGTACATAGTTTTAGTTTTTGGGTCATCGGTCACACACAATTTTGAGCTCATGACTGTTTTAAATTGAATGTTAACAAATAGAAAAGACTATCATTCTGACCCCAGCATTTTTCATTCTTGTCCCAATCATTTTTGGCTACTATTGTCTATTGATATGTAAATCACTTTGTTAAATCAGAAATTAGGGATCAATAATAACATCTAGTTAACATCATTAATTTTTTGACAAGAAATATGTAGAACAATGCTATACCTGGCTCAAGCTGGGCTCCTCCACATCTTATTCCTGGGTGGAAGGCCCAGATTGTACATCAGAAGCCTCTTCTGAGGTGAAAGGAAGAGTGGAAGGAAGTGTTGATAGTGATTAGGGATGAGCCGAACACCCCCCGGATCGGTTCGCACCAGAACCTGCGAACGGACCGAAAGTTCGCACGAACGTTAGAACCCCATTGACGTCTATGGGACTTGAACGTTCGAAATCAAAAGTGCTCATTTTAAAGGCTAATTTGCATGGTATTGTCCTAAAAAGGGTTTGGGGACCCGGGTCCTACCCCAGGGGACATGTATCAATGCAAAAAAAACTTTTAAAAACGGCCGTTTTTTCGGGAGCAGTGATTTTAATGATGCTTAAAGTAAAAAAAAAAAAGTGAAATATTCCTCTAAATATCGTACCTGGGGGGTGTCTATAGTATGCCTGTAAAGTGACGCGTGTTTCCCGTGTTTAGAACAGTCCCTGCACCAAATGTCATTTTTAAAGGTAAAAATCTCATTTAAAACTGCTTGCGGGTTTAATGTAATGTCGGGTCATGGCAATATGGATGAAAATCGGTGAGACAAACGGCATGGGTACCCCCCAGTCCATTACCAGGCCCTTTGGGTCTTGTATGGATATTAAGGGGAACCCCTCACCCAAATTAAAATAAGGAAAGGTGTGGGGCCACCAGGCCCTATATACTCTGAACAGCAGTATACAGGCGGTGCAAACAAGACAGGGACTGTAGGTTTGTTGTTAAGTAGAATCTCTTTGTAATGTTGAACGGGTACATTTTTAACGTGTTTAGCTCCAGCCAAAAAAATCTTTTTTAAGCTTTTTGGAAAACATAGGGAAGGGTTATCACCCCTGTGACATTTGTTTTGCTGTCTTTCCTCCTCTTCAGAAGATTTCACCTCACCTTTTGTCCCAATGAAAAATGTTTTTTGAAAATTTGGGTTTTTTTGTGGAACAAGGATTGGAAAGCATCAGTGGAAAGGAGAAATTTTTTTCCCATATTAACTCTTACAGGAGAGAATTTCCCTTCCTAGGGGTAGATTTCATCTCACTTCCTGTTGTCTCCTTCCGTTTGCAAGTAGGAGTCGTTTGTAAGTTAGATGTTTGAAAGTAGGGTCCTGCCCTATATACTCAGCAGAAATTTGGGCCTTAGGTGTTGCTGTGGCCACAACACTGTAAGCCCTCACAGGGCCCAACTGTGAAATATTAGATCAAGAATTGTAATTACATGCCCCTGTTGAACAGGAGCTGAAAAATTAGGCCTTAGGCACTGGTGCTGGTGCCACAACACTGCAACCCCTCACAGACACTCTAGTTGGAACGCAGGAACGAGCCCTGCTGCAAAGTATTGCATCAAAAATTTTAATTACAAGCCCCTGTTAGACAGGGGCAGAAAAATTGGGCCTTAGGCACTGGTGCTGGTGCCACAACACTGCAACCCCTCACAGACACTCTAGTTGGAACGGAGGAACGAGCCCTGCTGCAAAGTATTGCATCAAAAATTGTAATTACACGCCCCTGTTAGACAGGGGCAGAAAAATTGGGCCTTAGGCACTGGTGCTGGTGCCACAACACTGCAACCCCTCACAGACACTCTAGTTGGAATGCAGGAACGAGCCCTGCTGCAAAGTATTACATCAAAAATTGTAATTACACGCCCCTGTTAAACAGGGGCTGAAAAATTGGGCCTTAGGCACTGGTACTGGCGCCCAGAACCAAAAATGTTCTTACAAGCTATGAGCGTGATGATTGAGGAGGAAGAGGATAATTACTCAGGGATAGTCACTCAGCATCAGCATAGGCAGTCTTTGAAGGGATCTGAGATTTCAAAAAAAAATATTCGGTTACATCAGCATCAGGTGCTTGGTAGCTGGTGGTGATCCAAGACTGATTCATTTTTATGAAGGTCAGTCGATCGACCGAGTCGGTGGACAGACGCACCCTGTGATCGGTTACCACGCCTCCAGCAGCACTGAATGTGCGTTCCGAAAGAACGCTGGATGCAGGACAGGCCAGTAGCTCAATTGCATACTGTGCAAGCTCTGGCCAGTGATCCATCCTCAAGACCCAGTAACCCAGAGGATTTTCGGTGGGAAAGGTGTCCAAGTCTGATCTTGCCCCTAGGTATTCCTGCACCATGTAAAACAGACGCTGGCGATGGTTGCTGGAACCGATCATACCTTGGGGCTGCGGACCAAAAAATTGTCTGAACGCATCGGTCAGACGGCCACCTTCTCCACCGCTCCTTCTTTGACTGACCGAAGCCTCAGCAACACGTTGTCCAGAAACAGGAGTTTGTAACCTCCCAGTCTCTGGGAATGCGTTGCACAGACCTTTTTGCAAGGCCTCCCGAAGATGTTTCATCCTCTGCTCCCTCTGCGATGGCAAGATAAGGTCCGCAACCTTACCCTTGTAACGTGGATCAAGGAGGGTTGCCAGCCATTATTGGTCCTTCTCCTTGATACCACGAATACGAGGATCCTTACGCAGGCTTTGCAGGATCAGGGAGGCCATGCAGCGTAGGTTTGCTGAGGCATTCGGTCCGGAGTCCTCTGGGTCACTAAGGACGACAACGTCCGCAGCCACCTCCTCCCAGCCACGTACAAGTCCATGTGTTTCTTGGGACTGATCCCTTAAAGACTGCTGCTGATGCTGAGTGCCAGGCTCCACCTCCATACTGACACAATCTTCCTCCTCCTCCTCCTCCTCGTCCTCTTCCTGTGTGATCGGCGGGCACGCAGGAACACTGTCTGGATAAAGGGGGCCTTGAGAGCTAAGGAAGTCCTCCTCTTCCTGCCTCTGTTCTGCCTCAAGTGCCCTGTCCATTATTCCACGCAGCGTGTGCTCCAACAGGTGGACAAGGGGGACAGTGTCACTGATGCATGCACTGTCACTGCTCACCATCCTCGTGGCCTCCTCGAATGGTGACAGGAGAGTGCATGCATCCCTGATCATGGCCCACTGGCGTGGGGAAAAAAAACCAAGCTCCCTTGACCCTGTCCTGGTGCCATAGTCGCACAGGTACTCATTGATGGCCCTCTGCTGCGTGTGCAGCCGCTGCAGCATGGCCAACGTTGAGTTCCACCTGGTGGGCATGTCACAGATTAGGCGGTTCTTGGGCAGGTTAAACTCCTTTTGGAGGTCCGTCAGCCGAGAACTGGCATTATATGACCGGCGGAAATGCACACAGACTTTCCTGGCCTGCCTCAGGACATCCTGTAAGCCCGGGTACCTGCCCAAGAACTGCTGCACCACCAAGTTAAGGACGTGAGCCAAACAGGGCACATGGGTCATTTGTCCCTGTCGGAGGGCAGAGAGGAGGTTGGTGCCATTGTTGCAAACCACCATTCCTGCCTTAAGTTGGCGTGGCGTCAACCACCTCTGAACCTGCCCCTGCAGAGCTGACAGAACCTCTGCCCCAGTGTGGCTCCTGTCCCCCAAGCACACCAGCTCAAGCACCGCATGGCATCTTTTGGCCTGCGTACTTGCATAGCCCCTTGAACGACTACGGAGCACCGCTGGTTCCGAGGAAGAGGCCATGGAGGAAGAAGAAGAGGAGGGGGTGGAGGAGAGAGGTGTGTCACAATCATTAGCATTTTGGAGGCGTGGTGGCGGAACAACCTCCAACACTACTGCACCTTGTCCTGCATCCTTCCCAGCTGCCAGCAGAGTCACCCAATGCGCCGTGAAACTTAGGTAACGTCCCTGTCCATGCCTGCTGGACCATGAGTCAGCGGTAATATGCACCTTACCGCTGACCGCCCTGTCCAGCGAGGCATGGACATTGCCTTCCACATGCCAGTAGAGAGCCGGAATCGCCTTCCGTGAGAAAAAGTGGCGTTTGGGTACCTGCCACTGAGGAACCGCACATTCCACAAACTCACGGAAGGGGGCAGAGTCTACCAACTGAAAAGGCAGCAGTTGAAGTGCTAGTAATTTTGCCAAGCTAGCATTCAACCGCTGGGCATGTGGATGGCTGGGAGCAAACTTCTTTCGGCGGTGCAGCAGCTGGGGCAGGGAAATTTGCCTGGTACAATCTGACGTCGGTGTACCAAAAGCAGATTGCCCACAAGTACTTGGCTGTGACACACCTAATTCTACACCTTCATTCCTCTCACTGCAGGTCTCAGAGAGGACTGGAGGTCTAGTGGGGTTGGAAATCTCAGCTGATGAGGAGCAAGGAGAGATCCTCTTTGTTCTTTGGTGTGGGTCTTTTAGATACGCTTGCCAACGAACTGCATGGCAGGTCAACATATGTCTGGTCAAGCATGTGGTACCCAAGCGGGAGATGTTTTGGCCACGTGAGATACGCTTGAGACATATGTTGCAAATAGCAGCGGTGCGATCTGATGCACTCGTCTCAAAAAAGGCCCACACCAAAGAACTTTTTGAATAACGCGCAGAGACTGCAGCGCCCTGCACATGTGGAGCTTTGGGGTGTGATGCAGTCAATGTGCTGCCCTTAGGCTGGCCCCTGGAGGGCATCCTGCCTCGTTGGTGATGTGCCGCCTCCTCCTCCTCCTCCTCCTCTCTCCTATCAGGCACCCACGTTGAGTCAGTGACCTCATCATCCCCTCCCTCCTCATCACTGGAGCAAACCTGGCAGTATGCTGCAGCAGGGGGAGCATGACTGCCAGATTGCTGTCCTTCTTGGGCACCCCCCCTGTCCGTGCTCATGTTACTGCCTTCATCGAGCTCAGTATCATCATCAGAGCCTTCCAAACGCTAGGCATCCTCCTGGAGCATGTACCCAACACTGTGGTCAAACAGTTCGAGGGACTCCTCAGGAGGACATGGTGGAGCTAGGGAAGGAGTCACTGATGACATTGAGCCGAGGGAAGAGGCCGCTGCTTTGCCAGACAAAGCACCCTGGGCATGGGTGAGAGAGGATGAGGAGGATGAGGACGGCTTGGTCATCCATTCGACCAAGTCTTCCGCATGTTGCGGCTCAACACGGCCAGCTGCCGAAAAAAAGTCCAAGCGTGTCCCATGGCCACGTGCTGATGAGGATGCACTGTCTCCATGACCAGCACTAGACACAAAGCCTGCTTGCCCTCTCTTATTGGCTTGTGACTGTCTGCCTCTCCTTCTTGGCCTTCCAGACATACTAATGGCCTGTAGCTGCACTAAGCTGGGATATATATATATATATATATATATATATATATATATATATATATATATATATATGTACTGATACTGCAGCTAGCAAAATCAACTGCTTGCCTGTAGTATGAGAACACCACCAACCTTCTACAGGTAGCTTTAGCTGAACACTGTGAGGTGGACGCACCCCACTAACTTGTAGGTTTAGCTGAACACTGTGAGCAGGACGCACTGCACTAACTGTAAATAGTCTAGCTGCCTGACCGTGGTACTAATAGGATCAAAAGAACACCAGTAATTTTCTTCAGGTAGCTTTATATACTGTAACAAGACAAGCCTGCCTGTCAGTAGGAAGATAACAGGAACGGATCTAGCTGAACACTGTGAGCAGGACGCACTGTACTAAATGTAAATAGTCTAGCTGCCTGACCGTGGTACTAATAGGATCAAAAGAACACCAGTACTTTTCTTTAGGTAGCTGTTAATACTGTAACAAGACAAGCCTGCCTGTCAGTAGGAAGATAACAGGAACGGATCTAGCTGAACACTGTGAGCAGGACGCACTGTACTAAATGTAAATAGTCTAGCTGCCTGACCGTGGTACTAATAGGATCAAAAGAACACCAGTAATTTTCTTTAGGTAGCTGTTAATACTGTAACAAGACAAGCCTGCCTGTCAGTAGGAAGATAACAGGAACGGATCTAGCTGAACACTGTGAGCAGGACACACTGCACTAAATGTATATAGTCTAGAAGATAACAGGAACAGATCTAGCTAAACTGAATACAGTGTATATAGATATATGGAACACCTGGGATGCATATATATACACAATACACTGTAAGTGCAGCTAACTGACTGACTGTTCTGCCTAATCTATCTAACTCAAATCAAATGACACTGTCTCTCTGTCTATCTCTTTCAACGCCGGAACACACACTACACAGGGCCGCCGTGCAGGCGGCCTTATATAGTGTGGGGCGTGTACTAAATCCCCTGAGCCATAATTGGCCAAAGCCTCCTTGGCTTTGGCCAATTATGGCTCTCTGTTCAGGCGGCGCTGTGATTGGCCAAGCATGCGGGCCATAGTGCATGCTTGGCCAATCATCAGCAAGCAATGCACTGCGATGCCGCAGTGAATTATGGGCCGTGACGCGCCACACGAATTTGGCGCGAACGGCCCATATCGTTCGCAATTCGGCGAATGACCGAACAGCCGATGTTCGAGTCGAACATGGGTTCGACTCGAACACGAAGCTCATCCCTAATAGTGATCACTCTGGTCAGACAAACAACACAGTCTGTCTTAGTACCACAGCCTGGGGACATAAATGTCATCTGCTGCTGCTCCTGACCTCATGGAATCCTAGACCTTTTTGCGCTCCTCAGGCCACCAATTTTGCACTTTAAATAGGTAATGTCTGCCGTGGGAATCACCGGCTTCACCAATTCCAACAGTTGATTCAGCGCTGCCTTCCTCTTTAGTTTGTTGTTATAAAATTGGTGTTTCACTTGGCACAGACAGGGCAGTTCCCTGTACTTATCAATAAAGTTGGGGAGGAAGTCATGGTCATTAAATTTATCAATTTTCTCTGCAAGACACAACACAAGGCAAACCCTAATGTCAGGCTAAACTCTCCTAAGCTTATCCCAATATAAGCCTCAATCTATAAAAGCAGTGTATAGGCCACTAACCACTGATGCCCCAAGTTAAAATTGTACCTTCGTTTGCACGATCGGCGCTTACGCTACTCCGTCCTCCGCTCACAGATTATACATACGATGCACACGTGTTATGCTTTATATACACTGTGCATGCATGAAACTTCGCCCCTGACCTACTTTCTAGTGTATTCCCCGCCCCTTCTCTTTTGGCGCAGTGGGAGAGCACATGGCGGAGAGACAACAGGTGCATGAGAATAGCAGCAACAAGGAGGACGAGGAAAGCCCGGAGCCAGAAACATCCCGATCCAGGAGGAGATTTAATGCCTCAAATATGTCCTTTGTAGAGATGGTGGAGATGGTGGACATCTTGAAGAGGGCCGACTGTGATGGGAAGTATGGACCGTACATAAACCCAAATGTGAGAAAGGCCAAGATCATGACTAAAGTTGTGAAAAGTCTGCAGAATTTTGGGGTACGACGATCCAAGGAGCAATTGAGACCTCAAATTGAGGGAGCAAGATCAGTACAGAAGGATCAAGAGAGTGCTGCAAAAAAGTAAGTATTTTGTCGTGTGTTTCTATTATTTTTATTACTTTTGTGCTGGTACATGTGCTTTTCTTTACTGTTGTACAGTTTAAAATGGCAAGTTTCAGGTTTGTGAGCACAGTAATTGTTCGTATTAAACATTGTTCGTTCGACCACTAATACAATGTTTTGGCAGAAGCAGGTTAACTACATTTGTTCATGCCTATTTCTATTAAAAGAAGTTTAGTACATTGTTGTCACTGAGGACACTCAGCAGCTGTTTACATATCTGGACGCAGGAGCACTAATGTGGGACACCAGAACACCCTTTTTAGGGTGTCCCACATAGGTGCTCCAGTGGATACTAGGGGTCTCTCCATGTGTGATACTTTACTAAAAAGGTAAGTATTCCAGATTTAAGAAAGGGAAAAAATCATGTCTTCAGCTTGGAACTCTGCCAAAACAGACAATTGTACGTCACTTCCAAGCAATGTTTTATATTACTATTTCTTTCCTAAAATATCTGAGTGCTAAGTATACCTTTTTTATTCACATAGGGGAGAAAAGAATTGGGACATCTGAGGACACCAGGAACCCCACTATTCCAGAAGAAGGGGAAATCCCCACACACCCTGAAGAAGATGTGGAGAGAGGAGAGGTTCATGAATTGGGTGAAATAGTGACCACAACAGGTCAGTGTCTGAGACCACAGCTTCAGGTAATAGATTTATGTATGCATATTTATAATACATGGTGTGTTTTTTTTTTATTTTTAGGTGATGTGGATGTTGTGGAAAAAGAAACGCATTTCAACAGTGCAAGTGCACAGATCCTCATTGGTGAGATCATGGTGTGCAATCGTGAATTAGAGAAGGTCAAGGAAAACACCAATGATGTTAAAAAAAGACTAACAACATCATTGATGTTTTAAGCAGAATCTAAAACACACAAAAAATTTACCAGATTGTCGTTATTTTTTATTTTTAGTAAATTCTTAAAGTAATTTGAAAGCCAAATTTTGAAGATGCACACAGTGTGTCAACATGTGCTATCTGCCATCACGGGATATCAATGTACGTGTCTTGTGTGTGCAACCCCTTCCTCGCAACTAAAGTAGATGAGAGGAAGGGGTTGCACCCTGGAAACACGTCCATTGACCCCCATGATGGAAGCTAGCACAGTTGACATTAGGCATGGGATCAGAAGGGAAATCCACATTTTGACTCCCAATTTGTGTGCATCTTCAAAAATTGGCTTTTACAGGGGTGACATCACCCTATCTGATGAAGGCAAGATCAATACAGTTTTGACATACTAATGTCACATATTGCTTTCAATTTATCAAAGTTGAACTTTGTAAGTTCCTGAGTTGTGTATGTTTTATTTTTTTAAACATGCCTGTTTAACCCAAAAAAGACTATATACTGTCACACATAAATGTTATACTCCAAAGATGTTGGTTTGTTAAAAAACCCTTTTCTAATGCACATGTGAATGTGCACGAAGTAAAACTTTTGATACTCAACAATGTGTGGCTTCTTCTTCTTTCAATGCTCAATACCAGTTTTTGAAATAAGTTGTTGTAGTTACAGTGACAATGGGGGGTATTTACTAAAGGCAAATCCACTTTGCACTACAAGTGCACTTTCAGTGCAGTTTCAGTGCACTTTTAAGTGCACTTGAAGTGCACTTGTAGTGCAAAGTGGATTTTCTTTTAGTAAATAACCCCCACGGTGCTCTAAAATTTGCCCCAGGCCATTTTAGGGACTCAAAGCAACTAATTCATGGAGCTGAAAAGGATGATTATTTTTTTAATTAATGCATTATATACCTTAACAACAAAAACAATGTGTGTGTGTGGCAGACCCACAACATATTAGTTAGCTGAAGAAGAGATTGTCACCTCATTTGCACTATTGAAGAAAATAGCCAAAAATAAAAGACCATTGGAGAACCTAGGAGACAGATAAGAAACACAAGCAGTAAATCAAATAAAATATGAGTTCAGTTTATAAAAAATACATTTATTAAAAAAATGTTTTACACATTGCCTGGCATATCAATGGCCCCCCTTACCGCAAAGTACTCTACATACTTTTGTCTTACTTCGCGGTCACTTTCGGGGGCAAGCCAGGACGGCTAGTCTCAAGAGTCGTCAAGGTTGTTTGATTTTGAAAGCCGGCCTCAGTCCTAACTGAGGTCACATAGTTTGTTGCATTTTTCCTTAGGAAATTATGGAGTATGCAGCATGCAAGGACAATATGATTCAGTTTATATTTCACCATGTTGATCGCTGTGAGAAATAGGCAGAACCGGCTGGCCATTATTCCAAACACATTCTCCACCATTCTTCTGGCTCTGGCCAGCCGGTAATTAAAATCAGATGGTCACCCAGCCCAAATGCTTCATCAGACACAAAGACAAATGAAAGTCCTGCCACGTTGTCTTCTAGAAGTGGCAAGCCCAAGCCGCCATTCTGGAGACATCTGAAGAACTCCGTCTGGGCGAAGACTCCTCTATCTGACATCCGGACATTTTTCCCCAAGTCCACATACAGGAACTCGTATGTTGCCGACACCACCGCCAACAGCACAATACAATTAAACCTTTATAATTGTAATAGTATGACCCCGAGTTGGGGGGTGGGACTATGTGGACATGCTTCCCATCTATTACCCCTCCGCAGTTAGGAAAGATCCACTGCTGGGCAAACTGGGAAGCCACAGTCTGCCATTCCTGTAAGTTTGAAGGAAACTGTGGAGTCAAACAAGAAAAATAAAAATTTGTACTTTTGCACATAACATTGCAAGCAGATTACACACAAACATTCTTGGCCAACATAAGAATAACATTAATTTTAAGGAGTATTTAGAGACAAAAGCATAAGGTCCACTTATCAGATTTCTCACCCCATCCCATTGTAAAAATTTTAGGATGGGGGAGATGTTTTGGACAGGTAACCCCCTCCACTTCATTGAGAGCTGAATGCCTAAATAATGTGTGATACTTTGGCCAGCCCCTCCTTACTCACACTATTGGCAGCCCACTGGACAGGTAAGAAGTGTCATAATACAAAAATATAAATACACACTTGAAGCAAATTGAAGTACATTTTTACATTCTGCAATTACCTATCAAGATAATAGGAGAACAAAATTTGAAACAGTACCATTTGAAAGTATACAGGCAGGCCCTTGCACTACATGCTTTGGTGAATTCATCCATAAATCTGTCCACAAAAGAGGTAAGTATAGTGTGTATGGGCTTGGCAAAGTCAGCAGATAGAGGATTGGTATCGGCTAACTTAGCAGTTGGGGGGAGGGAGGGTTCCAAATGAGTTTTGGCCCCCCAAAAAATAAATCTTGCACTATGCCTGAATTTAAGGACAACAATAACATTTGTACACATTTTA
The DNA here is from genome assembly GCA_037952835.1 of Lithobates septentrionalis. NCBI lineage: Eukaryota > Metazoa > Chordata > Amphibia > Anura > Ranidae > Lithobates > Lithobates septentrionalis. Next base: position 4,690,729 of record JBBDGP010001146.1, read on the forward strand.
GGGGTTGTATAGGGTAAGCACTACAATGGAGCTGACAAAATACATTGTTAAGTGACTATGTTAGGTGTGTATGGGCCCAGGATAGCATTCTGGGGAGGTTAGTGAAGCCAAATATGCATGAAGGAAAAAAAAGGAGCAGTAAAAGTTTTCAGCATGCATGAGGACAAAGAGGACATTCACAGCATATTACAATCATGGTAATTATGGAATAATGAAATAAATACAATACATTAGCAAATATTAAATACATAGAATGTGATGTTAAGGATAAAACTTACCTTAATATAGTCCTTCTGCAGGACCTGTATGATGTCAGAACAGGTCTCTGGAATAATGATTCCCAGAGCCTGGGGAGAGATCCCAGTCTAGAACTTGATGTCCTGCAGACTTCTCCCCATCGCCAAGCACCGCAAGGTGGCGACGAGCCTCTGCTCGGGAGTGATGGCTTGCCACATGCAGGTGTCCTGCTTCGTAATATAAGGGGACAGCAAAGCCAACAGACGGTGAAAAATGGGGTCCGTCATCCGGAGATAATTCCTGAAATCATCAGGATTATTCTCCTGGATCTCCCGCAACAAAGGCATATGAGAGAATTGCTCACGCTGGAGCAACCAATTCTTCATCCATGAACTCCTCCTCGCCCTGTTCATGGACTGGACTTGGGTCAAAGCAAGAACTCCAACACCAGGCCCTTGCACAGCACAAACTCTACGGCTAGTACGTACCCACAACATGGCTAGAAAACGGTCGGCTGGTCAGAACGAACTAACAGAACGCAGTGAAAATCAGAAAGGACCTCAAAAGAACGATCTGAAAATCAGAAACGAGCGGACAAGAACGCACTGAAAAACAGATACGAATTTTAAAATAGAACGCACTGAAAGACAGAACGAACTGACAACACGCACTGAAGAACAGATATGAACCCACAAGCACAAACTGACAAGCAGAAACTAACTGAAAAGCACGAGGCTGAAAAGCGCGAATCGTCTCTCACCAAACTTCTACTAGCACAAGATAAACACGAGATTAGCAGAAGGAGCCCAAAGGGTGGCAAACTGGCTATTGAACTTCCTTTTTCTAGTCCCATCGTACGTGTTGTACGTCACCACGTTCTGGACGTTCTGAATTTCCGACAACATTTGTGTGACCATGTGTATGCAAGACAAGTTGCCAACATCCTTCGGAAAAAAACCCACGGTTTTGTTGCCGGAATGTCTGATCGTGTGTACAGGGCAAAAGTGTTGGTTTTATTTTATTTTTTTAAATATGCATTTTTTAAAAAGCATACAGTATTGGGTGATCCTACAATGAAGGTCCTTGAACAGTCATTTTATAATTTAGAGTGACAACTGTTTCCTACTTGTGCCCCTGCATTGTCACCTTGTCCTGCACACAACTGGTGGAAACTAAAAGTGGTTGTGCTGGAATACATTGTGCAGGGATAATATAATATTGTCACTACAGATGGGCTGATCACCTCCTGGTTTGGTTCGCACCAGAACACCTCGAACAGGCAAAAAGTTCTAGCGAACATGCGAACCTAAAGTCTATGGGACATAAACATGAAAAATCAAAAAATCCTAATTGTAAAAGCTTATGTGCATATTATTGCCATAAAAAGTTTATGGGGACCCGAGAACTGCCCTAGGGGACATGTATCAATGCAAAAAAAGTTTTTAAACTTATAATTTTTTTCAGGAGCAGTAATTTTAACTGCTTGTCGACCAGCCGCCATCATTCATTTGAGGCAAGGTGGCACGATCCCGCAAATCTCCATACCTGTACGTCGACCCAGGAGCTTGCAATTGTGGGCCAGCAGGGGAGCCAATTAGCGGGTCTGGCTCACTCGATGCCTGCCGGCCACCCTTGTTCATTCCCCACAGTGACAGAATGAGGAACTGTAAATATAAATAGAAATAATTGCGTTGCGCTCAGGTATGTGTCTCTGTAAACATTCACTCAATTGATATCATTTGAAAAAAATGCTATGTGCACGTGATTTCAACCCTGAATTCATTCCATATATTCAAATCAGAAAAACAAAAAACATTCTTCGACTGAATGCCACATGTGTTAAATACGTGCGGATAAATATAATACTCACTTATTAATATTCAAAAAAAAAACCACCAATAACCTTACAAAGATTAATGTGTAAGAAAAATACACCAAAATGCTCTATGTATAAATGCAAAGTGCAATGTGCAAAAGTGCACCTTATATGTATCTATATATCTTATACCATACCCACAATGATAATGTTCAATGAATTAAAATGAAACTTAAATTAAATACGTGCATAAAAAATGAAAAATAATGTCCCATGCAAAGCTCCAATAAAATCCTATAAGTGGCAAGTGATCAATCAACACATGAGTGATACGTGATGATTTAAAATAGTGACCGTCCTTTTCTGTAAGTTCTTCCAATATAGTATCATACAGCAACATGCAGTGAAAAAGCTTCAAAGTGAACTGTGCATGAAGTGTTTCACAAAGAAATCCAATAGCTGAATCGCAGTGCTCAAACTCTGCCGTGATGTGCCTCAGTGACCCCCAAAGTAGTTGCGCTCACCTCAGAGCGTGTGACACAGTGTTTAGCTGCGTCAATACACGCTGTGGAGCCACCCCTGGGCTCAATGTTGGAACAACAGACGATCTCCAGACAGGCACTTTCAGGCTCCACAAGTAACAACCCAGAAAAGAGAAGGGACTATAGTGTGATATCGCCAGATACTTTATTTAAAACATATACAAAACCCAATCCCCACACTGGGGTACTCACATTTTACAGGTGCTCTTGTGCACCAAACAATATAGGCAGAGAATAGCGCTAATCAGCGTGCTGCGGGGTGTCAAAAATCCTCTTCCCAGCTCAGCACTGATCGCTCCGTCCTGGCCCCTCCCCTCCCCTACGCGTCTTCGACAATGAGGAACTGCCTGTGTAAACAAGGCAAATTTCTATTCTGACAGGGGAGATCACACAAATCCGGTCTTTTTGCTAAGCAGGAAGATGAATCTGTGTATTTTCCCAGTTACACAGTCCCCCATACAGTTAGAAAACACCTGCAGGGAACCGATTTAACACCCTGATCGCCGCGATCGGTAACCCCTTCCCTTCCATTGTCATTAGTATAATAACTGTGCATATTTTTAGCACTGATTACTGTAATAATGTCACCGGTTCCCAAAAAAGTCTCAAAAATGTCAGCTAGGTGTCCTCTGCAATGTTGCAGTCCCGCTAAAAATTACTGATCGCCACCATTACTAGTAAAGTAAAAATAATAAAAATGCCATAAATCTATCCCCTATTTTGTAGATGTGATATCTTTTGTGCAAACCAATCAATATACGCTTATTGCGATTTTTTACCAAAAATATGTAACAGAATACATATCGGTTTAAACTAATGAATACATTTGTTTTTTTACTTTGTTTTTGGAAATGTTTTATAGCAGAAAGTAAATTATTTTTTCTTCAAAATTGTCGCTCTTTTTTTGAGAGGTGATCAAATACCACCAAAAGAAAGCTCTATTTGTGGGAAAAACAGGACATCAATTTTGTTTAGGCACTGCATCGCACGACAGTACAATTATCAGTTAAAGCGACGCAGTGCTGTATCCCAAAAAATGGCCTGTCCCGTCATGTAAATCCATTGTCAATCACGCTGCCCTACGGACCCAAAAAATTGAGAAAATGAAAAAACTATGCCTCCATGGGAGGCCTCCCGGCGACTGCTGTTTTTTTCGCTTTTACAGCTCTTATATAGGCAAGGGTGGGGCCACCTGCTGATGTAACCAGATGACCACACCCCATCTGACATAACATGACGCCAGAAGGGGCGGGGTCACTCGGTTACATCACCGGGTATCCCCGCCCTTGCCTATATAATAGCTGTCAAACTCAAAAGACAGCAGTCCCAGAGAGGCCTCCCATGGAGGCGGAGCTTTTTAAATGTTTTACTATTTTTTGAGTCCGTTGGGCAGCATGATTGCAGATGGATTGACATTGCGGGACACTTTTTTTTATTAGGAATTGTCAAAAACTGTCTGTTGGGGTTTTTACATTTTGACACTTTTTTGATGAATGGGTATGGGTACAATGTGCCTGTTCACATGGGGGGGGCAGGATCTGGGGGCCCTCTTGTTAAAGAGGGCTTCCAGGTTTCAATAACCACCTGCAGACCCCGACAACCACTGGCAAGGGTTGTCGAGAAGAGGCCCTTGTCCCCATCAACATGGGGACAAGGTGCTTTGGGGGAACCCCAAAGCACCCTCTCTATGTTGAGGGTAAGCAGCCTGGTATGGCTCAGGAGGGGGGGCACTTGCTCATCCCCTCCCTTTCCTGGCCTACCAGGCTGCATGCTCGGGTCTGGTATGGATTTTGGAGGACCCCATGCCATTTTTGTTTTTAAATTTTGGCATGGAGTTCCCCTTAAAATCTATGTCAGACCCAAAGGGCCCAGTATGTTTTTTGGGGCGACCCCACACCATTCTGTCATAAGGAACCACTTCGATGCACTGTATTATATACTTTGCACTGCACTATATACCCTGCACTGTATTATATATATATATATATATATATATATATATATATATATATATATATATATATATACTACACTGACTGCACTATATATTCTCCACTGTATTATATATACCACACTGACTGCACTATATACTCTGCAATGTATTACATATACTACACTGATGATACTATATACTCTCCACTGTATTATATATACTGTATTTATCGGCGTATAACACGCACCCTAATTTTAAGAGGGAAGTTTCAGGAAAAAAACTTTCCAAAGCCCACTGCACAGCACACGGACCCCCCGCACAGCCCAAGGGGCCCACCGCACAGTACACAGACCCCCTGCACAGCACACAGACCCCCTGCAAAGCACACGGACCCCTTTCCCTGCACAGTACACAGCCCCCTTTCATTATAAAGACCCCCAGTCTCCTGGAACAGCATTGCCAGCATACTCTAAAGTTGAGAAAACATCACTGTCAGGACCTTCTCATACACCGCTCATCCTGTGTCACTCTCATTGTAAATCAACGCTTCTATATACCTGAATAAACGCCGCTCTCTCATGGACACGGTCATGTAACTCTCCTCTGCTGTTTCATTGATGGTCATATTACCGCTCTCCTCCTCCAATCAAAAGCTACACTTGAGGAGGAGGTGGAGCAGGAGGAGGAGAGCGGCCAGAACGAGCTGCGTTACTTGAGGTATTACAGGCTTCCATTTATATTGAGAGTGACACAGGAGGAACATTTTATGAGAAAGGGCTGGCAGTAATGCTTTTAAAGTATGGCAGCACTGTCCCAGGGCCACGAGAGGTGGGGCGGCCGGACTGACACCCTTCCAGTGGGAGGCACCCGGGGGCGGACCGTCCGAGCTCCACCCCCCATTGGTAAAAAAAATATATCAGCACATAACACGCAGGCACGGTTTACCCTCTATTTTCAGGATAAAAAAGTGCGTGTTATACGCAGATAAATACAGTACTACACTGACTGCACTATACAGTGCCTTGCAAAAGTATTCACCCCCCTTGGCATTTTTCGTGTTTTGTTGCCTTACAACCTGGAATTAACATGTATTGTTTGAGGATTTGCATCATTTAATTCACAGAACATTCCCACAATTTTGAAGATTTTTTTTATTGTGAAGCAAACAACAAATAGGACAAAATAACAGAAAAAGTCAATGGGCATGTCTATTCACCCCCCTAAAGTCAATACTTTGTAGAGCCACCTTTTGTGGCTATCACAGCTCCAAGTCGCTTTGGATAAGTCTTTATGAGCTTGCCACATCTTACCACTAGGATTTTTGCCTATTCCTCCTTGCAAAACTGCTCCAGCTCCTTCAAGATGGATGGTTTGCGCTTGTGAACAGCAATCTTTAAGTCTGATCACAGATTTTCTATTGGATTGAGGTCTGGGCTTTGACTAGGCCATTCCAACACATTGACATGTTTCCCCTTAAAACACTCAAGTGTTGCTTTAGCAGTGTGTTTGCGGTCATTGTCCTGCTGGAGGGTGACCCTCCGTCCTAGCCTCAAATCACACACAGAGTGGTACAGATTTTGCTCAAGAATATATGCTGAAAAACATCCCCCCAGCATGATGCTGCCACCATCATGTTTCACTGTGGGGATGGTGTTCTTTGGGTGATGTGATGTGTTGATTTGCTCCAGAGATAGCATTTTCTTTGATGGCCAAAAAGTTCAATTTTAGTCTCATCAGACCAGAGCACCTTCCTCCATATATTTTGGGAGTCTCACACGTGCCTTTTTGCAAATTCAAAACGTGCCATTTTGTTTTTTGCTTAAAATAATGGCTTTCTTCTGGCCACTCTGCCATAAAGCCCAACTCTATGGAGCGTATGGCTTATTGTCGTCCTATGTACAGATACTCTAGTCTCTGCTGTGGAACTCTGCAGCTCCTCCAGGGTTACTTTAGGTCTCTGTGCTGCCTCTCTGATTATTGCCTTCCTTGCCTGGTCCGTGAGTTTGGCGTGCGGCCGTCTCTTGGCACATTTGCTGTTGTTCCATGTTCTTTCCATTTGGTTATGATAGATTTGATGGTGCTCCTAGGGATCATCAAAGATTTGGATATTTTTTTATAACCTAACCCTGACTTGCACTTCTCAACAACATTGTCCCTTACTTGTTTGGAGAGTTCCTTGGTCTTCATGGCAGTGTTTGGTTAGTGGTGCCTCTTGCTAAGGTGTTGCAGCCTCTGGGGCCTTTCAAAAAGGTGTGTATATGTAATGACAGATCATGTGAGACTTAGATTGCACACAGGTGGACATCATTTCACGAATTATGTGACTTCTGAAGGTAATTGGTTGCACCAAAGCTTTTTGTAGGCTTCATAACAAAGAGGGTGAATACATACGCACATGCCACTTATCAGTTTTTTATTTCTGAAAAAATAGTTTTATGTATATATTTTTCTAATTTTACATCACCAACTTAGACTATTGTGTTCTGATCCATCATATATAATTCAGATTTAAAAAACATTGAACTAAAGGCTGTAATGTAACAAGATAGGTAAAAAGCCAAGGAGGGTAAATACTTTTGCAAGGCACTATATACCATGTTACCAGAAGTATTGGGATGCCTGCTTTTACACACACATGGACTTTAATGGCATCCTAGTCTCAGGGTTCTATATTGATTTAGCCCACCCTCTGCAGCTATAACAGCTTCAGCTCTTCTGGGAAGGCTGTCCACAAGGTTTAGGAGTGTGTCTATGGGAATGTTTGACCATTCTTCCAGAAGCGCATTTGTGAGATCAGCCAGCGATGTGGATGAGAAGGCCTGGCTAGCAGTTTCTGCTCTAATTCATCCCGAAGGGGGACTATTGGGTTGAGTTCAGGGCTCTGTGCAGGCCAGTCAAATTCCTCCACCTAAACCTCGCTCATCCATGTCTTTATGGACCCTGCTTTGTGCACTGGTCCAAATCATTTGGTGGAGGGGGATTATAGTGTGGGGTCGTTTTTCAGGGGTTGGGCTTGGCCCCTTAGTTCCAGTGAAGGGGTCTCCTAAGGCGTCAGTATACCAAGACAATTTCATGCTCCCAACTTTGTGGGAACAGTTTGAGGATGGCCCCTTCCTGTTCCAACATGGCTGTTCTCCAGTGCACAAAGCAAGGTCCATAAAGACATATATAAGTGAGTTTGGGGTGGAGGAACTTGCCTGCACAGAGTCCTGACCTCAACCCAATAGAACATCTTTGGTCCAACAACAATGCCTGACCTCATAAATGCGCTTCTGGAAGAATGGTCAAACATTCCCATAGACACACTCCTAAACCTTGTGGACAGCGTTCCCAGGGTGGGCCAATGCAATATTAAACCCTATGGACTAAGAACGGGATGCCAATAACGTTCATGTGCGTGTAAAGGCAGGCTCCCCAATACTTTTGGTAATATAGTGTATATACTGTATATATATATAAATATATAAATAATAGAATATGTAGACTTTACTTCTCTCAATTATATCTTTATATCTCTCTGTATAATTATATATATATATATTGTAAAGTTTGGGGGGATTGTAGCTCCACACGACCGAGTGCAAAGCCATTAAACTTTAAAAAAAAGGCTTTTATTTTTAGCAAGCAAATCAAAATAAGGCTTCCAGCAGCACACAAGCACAAAAAATACAAAAAAAGTCTGCTTATCTTCAGCACAAATTAAAAGTAAAAGTAAAAAGGCACATACAGTTCATGGATGGGTCTTTACCTCAAGGGTTTAACAGTCCTTACAGGATCTTTTTAGCAACCTCCAGCAGACAGGTGTATTCACCAACTCCTCCTCACCACTAGTGAGTTCGACTTGAACATCGGGTGTTCGCCTGTTCGCCGAATAGCGAACAATTTGGGGTGTTTGTGGCAAATTGGAAAGCTGCGGAACACCCGTTAAAAGTCTATGGGAGAAATCAAAAGTGATACATTTAAAGGCTTATATGCATTGTATTGTCATAAAAAGTGTTTGGGGACCTGGGTCCTGCCCCAGGGGACATGTATCAATGCAAAAAAAGTTTTAAAAACTGACGTTTTTTCGGGAGCAGTGATTTTAATCATGCTTAAAATGAAACAATAAAAGCGTAATATTCCTTTAAATTTCGTACCTGGGGGGTGTCTATAGTGTGCCTGTAAAGTGGCACATGTTTCCCGTGTTTAGAACAGTCTGACAGCAAAATGACATTTCTAAAGGAAAAAAAGTCATTTAAAACTACTCGCGGCTATAATGAATTGTCGGTCCGGCAATACACATAAGTGTTCATTGATAAAAACGGCATGGGATTCCCCCACAGAAGAACCCTGAACCAAAAAAAAATAAATAATGGCATGGGGTCCCCTTCAAAATCCATACCAGACCCTTCTTCTTAACATGTGGCCTGGTACGGTCCCCCCCTCTTTTCCTGCAGCCTGCCAGGTTGCGTGCTCGGATAAGGGTCTGGTATGGATTTTTGGGGGGACCCCACGCCATTTTTAAAAAAAAATTGGGGCAGGGTTCCCCTTAAAATCCATACCAGACCTAAAGGGTCTGGTTTGGATTTTGAGGGGATCCCCCACGCCATTTTTTTTTAAATTTTGGCACGGGGTTCCTCTTAATATCCATACCAGACCTGAAGGGCCTGGTATGAATTTGCGGGGACCCCCATGCATTTTTTTAAAATTTTGGTTCAGGGTTCCCCTGTGGGGGAATCCCATGCCGTTTTTATCAATGAACTTTTATGTGTATTGCCCGACCGACAAAACATTATAGCCGCGAGTAGTTTTAAATGACTTTTTTTCCTTTAGAAATGTCATTTTGCTGTCAGACTGTTCTAACCACGGGAAACATGCGTCCCTTTACAGGCATACTATAGACACCCCCAGGTGTCTGAAAGTGGCCTTCGGGAGTGGAAAAAGCAGTTTTCTCTCTGGCTTCTTTGGTAAGGGGAATCTGCCAGTACCCTTCTGTGAGGTCCAACTCATCTACCAGGGGCTTCGAATAGGCATCAAACTTGGACACATCATTAGGTTTCCTAAAGTCATTACAGAAACGCAGGGTGCCGTTGGGTTTCGGTACCAAAACTATTGGACTCGACCATTCGCTCTGATTCTTCAATGACATCAAGTTCAAGCATCCTTCTCACCTCTTCGAACACTGCCTTATTGTGAGCTTCCGGAATGCAATATGGTTTTAATTGAACTCTTACATTGGGTTCTGTTATAATGTCATGTTCAATGACATTGGTGAGACCAGGTAACCCTAAAAACATTGCTCTGTTTCTCTGCAGAAACTCCTTTGTTTGTTGAATTTGAGGCTTAGAGAGAGTAACAGCAACAGGTCAATTCCAGCAGGGTCTCCTGCATTGACACCTACCACAGTGGACACCTGAGGGGCACTGGGTCCTGTAGCAGCTGTCGGCGGGAAGAGTAGCCTGAATAGCTCTGCCTTCCTGGCCATAGCATGGTAGGGAGGGACCTTGTGTCTAAGCTCAGCTATGATCTTGGGAATGGTCCAAGTGTGGAGGGACTGCAGACTGCCACTCTCTGAGCCTGTAGATGGTGACAGAGGGGCGGGTGTGAGGTCATCACTGCCGGCCTGCATCATGACTCCGACTATAAAAAATAAGGGGATGCAAGTGTTATGAAGAGATGTAGTATTGGACAAAAGGCAAGTGGGGCAGAGTGATTGGATTTTGGAGAAAGGTCCATGAACTACACACCTGAGTGATGCCCTAGCAGCGAGTTCCTGTCATAGATCGAGACTGGGTCGACCAGAAGCCTGCGATGAGGGTGACATAAGAGTAACATGTATGTTCCTTTAGCTGAGAAGAAAATTACCTACCCTTGCCATGCTATTAGCCCTGGTGGAATGCGGCTGTATGTTCTTCCCCATATATATATATATCTATATCTATATAGATATATAGATATATATCTATATCTATAGATATAGATATATATCTATAGATATAGATATATATCTATATATAGATATATATCTATATCTATATATTTTATTTTATTTAAGGTACTTATATAGCGCCGTCAATTTACGCAGCACTTTACATATACATTGTACATTCACATCAGTCCCTACCCTCAAGGAGCTTACAATCTAAGGTCCCTAACTCACATTCATACACACTAGGGACAATTTAGACAGGATCCAATTAACCTACCAGCATGTCTTTGGAATGTGGGAGGAAACCGGAGTACCCGGAGGAAACCCACACAGGAGAACATGCAAACTCCAGGCAGGTAGTGTTAGTGTTTGGGATTCGAACCAGCGACCCTTCTTACTGCTAGGCGAAAGTGCTACCAACTACAACAATGTGCCACCCCATATATACAGGGGGGCAAAAAAGTATTTAGTCAGCCACCAATTGTGCAAGTTCTCCCACTTAAGAGAGCCAGAAATCTTGCTTGTTTGTAGGTGACCAAATACTTATTTTCTACCATAATTTGCAAATAAATTCTTTAAAAAATCAGACAATGTGATTGTCTGGATTTGTTTCCACATTTTGTCTCTCATAGTTGAGGTATACCTAGGATGACAATTACAGGCCTCTCTCATCTTTTTAAGTGGGAGAACTTGCACAATTGGTGGCTGACTAAATACTTTTTTGCCCCACTGTATATAGATATATAGATCTATAGATCTATATATATATATATATATATATATAGATCTATAGATCTCTATCTATCTATCTATCTATCTATCTATCTATCTATCGATCGATCGATCGATCGATCGATCGATCGATCGATAGATAGATAGATAGATAGATAGATAGATAGATCTATATATATATATCTATATATAGATATATATATAGATATATCTATATATATATATAGATATATCTATATATATCTATATATCTATATATTATATATATAGATATATAGATATATATAGATAGATATATATAGATATATATATATATAGATATATATAGATATAAATATATAGATCTATAGATCTATAGTATCTCACAAAAGTGAGTACACCCCTCACATTTGTGTAAATATGTTATTATATCTTTTCATGTGACAACACTGAAGAAATTACACTTTGCTACAATGTAAAGTAGTGAGTGTACAGCTTGTATAACAGTGTAAATTTGCTGTCTCTTCAAAATAACTCAACACACAGCCATTAATGTCTAAACCGCTGGCAACAAAAGTGAGTACACCCCTAAGTGAAAATGTCCTAATTGGGCCCAATTAGCCATTTTACCTCCCCAGTGTCATGTGACTCATTCGTTTTACAAGGTCTTGGGTGTGAATGGGGAGCTTATTTGTTAAAGTTGGCGTTATTGCACTCACTCTGTCATACTGGTCACTGAAAGTTCAACATGGCACCTCATGGCAAAGAACTCTCTGAGGATCTGAAAAAAAGAATTGTTTCTATACATAAAGATGGCCTAGGCTATAAGAAGATTGCCAAGACCCTGAAACTGAGCTGCAGCATGGTGACCAAGACCATACAGCAGTTTAACCGGACAGGTTCCACTCAGAACAGGCATCACCCTGATCGACCAAAGAAGTTGAGTGCATGTTCTCAGCATCATATCCAGAGGTTGTCTGGATATAAATGCTGACATATAAATGCTGCCAGCATTGCTGCAGAGGTTGAGGGGGTGGGGTGGGGTCAGTGTGTCAGTGCTCAGATCATACGCTGCACACTGCATCAAATTGGTCTGCATGGCTGTCGTCCCAGAAGGAAGCCTCTTCTAAAGATGATGCACAAAAAAAAAGCCTGCAAACAGTTTGCTGAAGACTAAGGACAAGGATTACTGGAACCATGCCCTGTGATCTGATGAGACCAAGATAAACTTATTTGGTTCAGATGGTGTCAAGCTTGTGTGGCGGCAACCAGGTGAGGCGTACAAACAAGTAACAAGTACAAGACAAGTGTGTCAAGCATTGTGGTGGGAGTGTCATGGTCTGGGGCTGCATGAGTGCTGCAGCACTGGGGAGCTACAGTTTATTGAGGGAACCATGAATGCCAACGTGTACTGTGACATACTGAAGCAGAGAATGATCCCCCCCCCTTCAGAGACTGGGCCACAGGGCAGTATTCCAACATGATAATGACCCCAAACACACCTCTAAGATGACCGCTGCCTTGCTAAAGAAGCTGAAGGTAAAGGTGATGGACTGGTCAAGCATGTACCCAGACCTAAACCCTATTGAGCATCTGTGGGGCATCCTCAAATGGAAGGTGGAGGAGCGCAAGGTCTCCAACATCCACCAGCTCTGTAATGTCGTCATGGAGGAGTGGAAAAGGACTCCAGTGGCAACCTGTGAAGCTCTGATGGACTCTATGCCCAAGAGAGTTAAGGCAGTGCTGGAAAATAATGGTGGTCACACAAAATATTGACACTTTGGGCCCAATTTGGATATTTTCACTTAGGGGTGTACTCAATTTTGTTGCCAGCGGTTTAGACATTAATGGCTGTGTGTTGAGTTATTTTGAGGGGACAGCACATTTATACTGTTATACAAGCTGTACAATCACTTCTTTACATTGTAGCAAAGTGTAATTTGTTTAGTGTTGCCTCATGAAAAGATTTTTTTATATGGGGAGACACGACCAACCTGGTGTAGGATGAAAAACCTTAACTTGACTGACCTGAGGAAAAGACAGAGGATGATGAGTAGCCAGTATGCCACTGAAGATAAATGTATGACTGGATGTTGCTACGTGTATGCAAGGCTGTTTGGGTGCCCCATGGTATGTTTGTAATCTGGTTTGTGCTCTGGATGTTTTGACGCTACTGGAGATGAGCTGACATTGCGTGGTTGCGAAGGTCACTATGAGTGGTTTAGGCAGCTGCGACGAAACTGCATGATTGCAAGGGTCTCAGTCTGGTGTGCTGCGATGACATTACATGGTCGCAAGGGCCTCAGTCTGTTTTGCTGAGACGATATTGCGTAGTCGCAAGGGTCTCAATGTGTGTGATGCTAGTTTTTGAGATGGTATTGCGTGGTCGTTAGGGCCTCAGTCTGGTTTGCTGAAATGATATTGTGTGGTCACAAGGGTCCCGGTGAGTGTCCTGCTGAACACCATTAAAGTCTATGGGACTCGAACATGAATAATCAAAAATGATAATTTTAAAGGCTTATATGCAAGTTATTGTCATAAAAAGTGTTTGGGAACCTGGGTCCTGCCCCAGGGGACATGGATCAATGCAAAAAATGTTTTAAAAACGGCCGTTTTTTCAGGAGCAGTGATTTTAATAATGCTTAAAGTGAAACAATAAAAGTGTAATATTCCTTTAAATTTCATACCTGGGGGGTGTCTATAGTATGCCTGTAAAGGGGCACATGTTCCCTGTGTTTAGAACAGTCTGACAGCAAAATGACATTTCAAAGGAAAAAAGTCATTCAAAACTACTCTCAGCTATTAATGAATTGTCGGTCTGACAATACACATAAAACTTCATTGATAAAAACGGCATGGGAATTCCCCACGGGGGAACCCCGAACCAAAATTTAAAAAAAAAAAAGAAATGGCGTGGGTCCCCCTCAAAATCTATACCAGACCCTTCAGGTCTGGTATGGATTTTAAGGGGAACCCCGCGCCAATTTTTTTTTAAAAAATGGCGTTGGGTCCCCCCAAAAATCCATACCAGACCCTTATCTGAGCACGCAATCTGGCAGGCTGCAGGAAAAGAGGGGGGGACGAGAGAGCGCCCCCCCTGAACCGTACCAGGCCACATGCCCTCAACTTTGGGAGGGTGCTTTGCGGTAGCCCCCCAAAGCACCTTGTCCCCATGTTGATGGGGACAAAGGCCTCATCCCCACAACCCTTGCCTGGTGGTTGTGGGGGTCTGTGGGTGGGGGGCTTATCGGAATCTGGAAGCCCCCTTTAACAAGGGGACCCCAAAAATCCCACCCCCCCTGTGTAAAATGGTAAGGGGGTACAAAAGTACCCCTATCATTTCACAAAAAAACTGTCAAAAATGTTAAAAATGACAAGAGACAGTTTTTGACAATTCCTTTATTTAAAGTCTTCTTTTTTCCATCTTCTTTCTTCTATCCTCTTTCTTCTATCTTCCTTTGGTTTCTTCCTCCATCTTCTTTTTCTTCTGGTTATTCCTCCGGTGTTCTCGTCCGGCATCTTCCTCCACGGCGTCTTCTTACCTTCTTCTTCTCGGGCCGCTCCGCATCCCAGGTTTATGACAATACCATGCATATAAGCCTTTAAAATTAGCACTTTTGATTTCACCCATAGACTTTTAAAGGGTGTTCCACGGCTTTCGAATTTGCCATGAACACCCCAAACTGTTCGCTGTCCGGTGAACTGGCGAACAGCCGATGTTCGAGTCAAACATGAGTTCAACTCGAACATGAGTTCAACTCGAACTCGAAGCTCATCCATAGTCTCAATGAGCATGAGGTTTGTTTCAAGACAATATTGCAAGGTTTCAAGGGTCTCTGCGAGTGTCAGGCTTCTGAGACGGTACTGTGTTTGCAAGGGTCTCGTACGAGTGTCAGGTTGTTGGACCGAGACTGCGTGGTGACAAAGGAGGATTTCTATATTATATATATATATTTTTTTTGTGAGGGGTAGCTGAGACGATATTGCATTTGCAAGGGTCTCAACAAGAGTGACAGGCTGTTAATACAGTTTTGCGAGGATGCAGGGTCTCAACGAATGGGAGTTGGGTTGGTGAGAAATTGATAGAAACACCTGGTTTGTTTAACTGTTTGGCCGAACCCCTAAGCGGGTAGTACAAGTAATAGGGACAAAATCCGACCGATTCGTAGGTTCTGTATGGGGAACTAACGAACGACCTGGGGGACAGCGAATGGTAAGGAATAGGTACGACTTAATTTGGTTGTCTGCAAGCTGGTGGTAAGTAGGCTTGGAATTTTTTCCTGGGCATTCCCCAGGCCTTGTTTGTATCTGTTTGTAGCCCTCCAATGCCGATAACTGCGATAGCCAGCTATAAATGAGGGTGGTGGCAAGTTTTTTGAGATCACCTTGGTGTGTGTATTGGTCCAGCAATGCACCAGCACTTTTGCAGCCATTGTGCTATTTGCTGGGGGTTTGGTGTGCTCCTGTACCTTTAAGAAGGGGTGGGCTGACCTTCAGCCCACCTGCTCTCATGTATCCATCAGAATGCATGTGCCTCCACTGTGGGGACACTCAAATTTTAGTGTTAGGATCACAGATATCAGGGTGCCATGACGAGGCTCAGTGGCTTACGCATGCGTTTGCAAATGCGTGCGGACTAAACCCGTTTTTAACGCATATTGTTAGACAGGTTAATTAGGTTGTCTGCGAGCTGGTGGTAAGTAGGCTTGGAATTTTTTCCTGGGCATTCCCCAGGCCTTGTTTGTAATGACATAAAGAGAGTGGTAACAAATTTTTATCTGCAACAGTGAGCCATGCGAGTGGTTCGCGGAGGACTGTGGCGGGGGTGCAACGTATCGGGAGGGTGTGGCATGGTTCTATGCACAAGGCAAGAACAAGTTGGGTGTAAAAAAAGAGAAGTGCGTACTAAAAAATTTGTAAGTTGCACTGCGGGATCCGAACACATGGTATGGGTGACACTGCGAGTGGCTACGAATTTTACATGAGAAAACATGGTAACGAAACCTACCTGCGACAGTGGCCATGCAACTGGGTCTGCAACGGTCTCAAGCGCGTATGCAACGTATCCGAAGAGTGTGATGTGGCACCGTGTATGACGCTCACAAAATGACTTGATTTTTAGGCAAGTAACGGGGGGAAAGCACCGTGTACAAACGATTCGTAAGTTCCCATGGCGGGAACTGAACACGGTATGGGGGATACAATGAATGGCAACGATTTCGGATAAGATGCAAATGCAAAGTAACGAATCCTACCTGCGACAGCGAGCAAGACTTGATTGACAAACCGCGAAAGAGCAACCACAAGGTACTACTCGGGAACAACAGACTCATGAACACACAGTGAGCTGAAGAGTCAGCCTGGTGATGTAACAAATCGCACACTGGAACCGACAATGAGTATGGGCGAGTGGACTGCCTAAATTCATTCTGGGCTCCTCCCATAAATGCAGGCCAACATACTGGCCTTCTTTTTATATATATATATTAATATATACACAGGGCTTTTTTTTACAGAAATAGGTACAGGAACTCAATCTCAACCCCCAAAAAAACCCTCTTACCCCCCCCACACACACACCCTCAAAACCGCATCAAATTATGGGTGTGGTTCAATTTCACTAGCAGTGGGAGGGTCTTAAAGGGGCATGATACAGAGAGATTGAGTGGGTGTGTCGGCATCTGCACTGTACCCTGGGCACCTGCATCTCCCTTGTCCCCATCTTGCACTCAGTGGGAGCCATTGGTAGACAAACAGACAAATTTTCACTTGTAAACACCGAGACCAGACTTCTGTGTTTACAAGCCATAGAGGTGAACAGGAAGCAGGGGGCCTGAGCCAGAGATCGTGGAACTGAGTTCCACCAAGTTCCAGCTGAAAAAAAGCCCTGTATATATATATATATATATATATATATATATATATATATATATATATATATATATATATACCGGTCAAAAAATATACAACACACCTATATGCATCAACATATCAAATATATCCAATAGGTGTGGTCATATACTAGCTTACCCAAGGATGTGGGGAGAAACCTACACAGGAATACCACAGTGGGTCGCCAAACATCCCCACTATGGGAGGTGGAAGCAAACAAGCAGTCCCCCCAAAAACACACAAGTACTGAGCTCCAAAGCAAGGAAAAAGGGGGAGCAAAGTACTGATGAAATTTTTTTCCCATATTAAATCATCGCCAAAACTGGGATGCCCCATAAGTTAATAAAGTGAATAAAATATCACTAACCTTAGTAACTATACATTGGGATATGGGTAGGCCAGAGGGGAAAAAATGGAGAAATGTGGCATGGTGAGAAAAGCACACTTTAAAGTAGAGCTTATCATACGACTGTACAGTTACATGTATATGAGCTTTCAAAAGGGTTCCCTTGAGGGGGGCACATAATCTAGTCTATTGATACTCTATTGGACTTTCTAAGACCTTTTTTTTTTGTTTTTTACTCAAATTGTTAAGCCTTTTTAATATGTAAAGGTGTTTATTATACTTCACCAATGAATTTAAAGGACTAAATAGTGGTGGAAATTTTTAGAAAATACTTGATTGGACTTACTGTATGGGTATACTTACTTGCCTTGAAATTTTTTATATGTAATTCATCACACAAATGTTGAACCAGTTGATGGTTCATTTTGGGGTTATTTTTTCAGCGCTGTATTTTTTGATTTTTACATTATATTGTACTGTATATTACACATTCCTGCACTATATACACTATATTGTACATTACAAATGCCTACATTATATACACTAATTATACATTATATATGTCTAACCAAAGTGTTCATTGTCTAAACAGTTGCTGGTTGTCAAGCAGTCCCTGACTAGGGATGAGCTTCGTGTTCGACTGAAACCCATGTTCGACTCGAACATTGTCTGTTTGCCGAATTGCGAACGATATGGGCCGTTCGTGCCAAATTTGCGTGGCGCGTCACAGCCCATAACTCACTGCGGCATCGCAGTGCATTGCTGGCTGATGATTGGCCAAGCATGCACTATGACCTGCATGCTTGGCCAATCACAGCGCCATCTGTAGAGAGAGCTGTAATTGGCCAAAGCTGGGTGGCTTTGGCCAATTATGGCTCAGGGGTTTAGTACACGCCCCACACTATCTAAGGCCGCCTGCACGGCGGCCCTGTGTAGTGTGTGTTCCAGCGTTGAGAGACAGAGACAGAGAGACAGTGTCATTTGATTTAAATTAGATAGATTATACAGGACAGTCAGTGAGTTAGCTGCACTTACAGTGTATTGTGTATATATATGCATCCCAGGTGTTGTATATATATGTATATATATATATATATATATATATATATATATATATATATATATATATATATATATATATATATATATATATATATATATATATATATATATATATATATATATATATATATGTATATATATATATGTATATATGTATATATATATATGTATATATGTATATATATATATATATATATATATATATATGTATATATATATATGTATATATATATATATATATATATATATATATATATATATATATATATATATATATATATATATATATATATATATATATATATATATATATATATATATATATATATATATATATATATATATATATATATATATATATGTATATATATATATATATATGTATATATATATATATATGTATATATATATATATATATATATATATATATATATATATATATATATATATATATATATATATATATATATATATATATATACATATATATACAACACCTGGGATGCATATATATACACAATACACTGTAAGTGCAGCTAACTCACTGACTGTCCTGTATAATCTATCTAATTTAAATCAAATGACACTGTCTCTCTGTCTCTGTCTCTCAACGCTGGAACACACACTACACAGGGCCGCCGTGCAGGCGGCCTTAGATAGTGTGGGGCGTGTACTACACTGTACTACAGTGTACTACACTACACTGTATTCAGTTTCGCTAGATCCGTTCCTGTTATTATCTTCCTACTGACAGGCAGGCTTGTGTTGTTACAGTATTTAAAGCTACCTGAAGAAAATTGCTGGTGTTCTTCTGATCCTATTAGTAACACAGTCAGGCAGCTAGGCTATTTACAGTTAGTGTAGTGCGTCCTCCTCACAGTGTTCAGCTAAAGCTACAAGTTAGTTTAGTGTGACCTCTGCACAGTGTTCAGCTAAAGCTACAAGTTAGTGTAGTGCGTCCTCCTCACAGTGTTCAGCTAAAGCTACAAGTTAGTTTAGTGTGACCTCTGCACAGTGTTCAGCTAAAGCTACAAGTTAGTGTAGTGCATCCTCCTCACAGTGTTCAGCTAAAGCTACAAGTTAATGTAGTGCGTCCTCCTCACAGTGTTCAGCTAAAGCTACAAGTTAGTTTAGTGTGACCTCTGCACAGTGTTCAGCTAAAGCTACAAGTTAGTGTAGTGCGTCCTCTGAACAGTGTTCAGCTAAAGCCATAAGCTAGTGTTGTGCGTCCTTCTCACAGTGTTCAGCTAAAGCTACAAGTTAGTTTAGTGTGACCTCTGCACAGTGTTCAGCTAAAGCTACAAGTTAGTGTAGTGCGTCCTCCTCACAGTGTTCATCTAAAGCTACAAGTCAGTGTAATGGGTCCTCCTCACAGTGTTCAGCTAAAGCTACAAGTTAGTGTAGTGCGTCCTCCTCACAGTGTTCAGCTAAAGCTACAAGTTAGTGTAGTGCATCCTCTGAACAGTGTTCAGCTAAAGCTACAACTTAGTGTAGTGCGTCCTCTGAACAGTGTTCAGCTAAAGCTACAAGTTAGTGTAGTTGGACCTCTGCACAGTGTTCAGCTAAAGCTACCTGTAGAAGGTTGGTGGTGTTTTCCTGATCCTATCACTACCGTAGGCAGCTACATTATTTACACATTAGTGTAGTGCGTCCTCCTCACAGTGTTCAGCTAAAGCTACAAGTTAGTGAAGTGCACAATGTTCAGCTAAAGCTACAAGTTAGTGTAATGTATCCTCTGAACAGTGTTCAGCTAAAGCTACAAGTTAGTGTAGTGCACAGTGTTCAGCTAAAGCTATAAGTTAGTGTAGTGTGTCCTCCTCATAGTGTTCAGCTAAAGCTACAAGTTAGTGTAGTGCGTCCTCCTCACAGTGTTCAGCTAAAGCTACAAGTTAGTGTAGTGCATCCTCCTCACAGTGTTCAGCTAAAGCTACAAGTTAGTGTAGTGCGTCCTCCTCACAGTGTTCAGCTAAAGCTACAAGTTAATGTAGTGCGACCTCTGCACAGTGTTCAGCTAATGCTACATGTTAGTGTGGTGCGTCCTCTGAACAGTGTTCAGCTAAAGCTACAAGTTAGTGTAGTGCGACCTCTGCACAGTGTTCAGCTAAAGCTACCTGTAGAAGGTTGCTGGTGTTTTCCTGATCCTATCACTACCGCAGGCAGCTACATTATTTTAACGTTAGTGTAGTGCGTCCTCTGCACAGTGTTCAGCTAAAGCTATCTGTAGAAGGTTGATGGTGTTTTCCTGATCCTATCACTACCGCAGGCAGCTACATTATTTACACGTTAGTCTAGTGCGACCTCTGCACAGTGTTCAGCTAAAGCTACCTGTAGAAGGTTGGTGGTGTTTTCCTGATCCTATCATTACCGCAGGCAGCTACATTATTTTAACGTTGGTGTAGTGTGTCCACTGCACAGTGTTCAGCTAAAGCTACAAGTTAGTGTAGTGCGTCCTCTGCACAGTGTTCAGCTAAAGCTACAAGTTAGTGTAGTGCGTCCTCCTCACAGTGTTCAGCTAAAGCTACAAGTTAGTTTAGTGTGACCTCTGCACAGTGTTCAGCTAAAGCTACAAGTTAGTGTAGTGCGTCCTCCTCACAGTGTTCAGCTAAAGCTACAAGTTAGTTTAGTGTGACCTCTGCACAGTGTTCAGCTAAAGCTACAAGTTAGTGTAGTGCGTCCTCTGAACAGTGTTCAGCTAAAGCCATAAGCTAGTGTTGTGCGTCCTTCTCACAGTGTTCAGCTAAAGCTACAAGTTAGTTTAGTGTGACCTCTGCACAGTGTTCAGCTAAAGCTACAAGTTAGTGTAGTGCATCCTCCTCACAGTGTTCAGCTAAAGCTACAAGTTAGTGTAATGGGTCCTCCTCACAGTGTTCAGCTAAAGCTACAAGTTAGTGTAGTGCGTCCTCCTCACAGTGTTCAGCTAAAGCTACAAGTTAGTGTAGTGCATCCTCTGAACAGTGTTCAGCTAAAGCTACAACTTAGTGTAGTGCGTCCTCTGAACGCTGTTCAGCTAAAGCTACAACTTAGTGTAGTGCGTCCTCCTCACAGTGTTCAGCTAAAGCTACAAGTTAGTGTAGTTGGACCTCTGCACAGTGTTCAGCTAAAGCTACCTGTAGAAGGTTGGTGGTGTTTTCCTGATCCTATCACTACCGTAGGCAGCTACATTATTTACACATTAGTGTAGTGCGTCCTCCTCACAGTGTTCAGCTAAAGCTACAAGTTAGTGAAGTGCACAGTGTTCAGCTAAAGCTACAAGTTAGTGTAGTGTATCCTCTGAACAGTGTTCAGCTAAAGCTACAAGTTAGTGTAGTGCACAGTGTTCAGCCAAAGCTATAAGTTAGTGTAGTGTGTCCTCCTCATAGTGTTCAGCTAAAGCTACAAGTTAGTGTAGTGCGTCCTCCTCACAGTGTTCAGCTAAAGCTACAAGTTAGTGTAGTGCGACCTCTGCACAGTGTTCAGCTAAAGCTACAAGTTAGTGTAGTGCGTCCTCCTCACAGTGTTCAGCTAAAGCTACAAGTTAGTGTAGTGCGACCTCTGCACAGTGTTCAGCTAAAGCTACAAGTTAGTGTGGTGCGTCCTCTGGACAGTGTTCAGCTAAAGCTACAAGTTAGTGTAGTGCGACCTCTGCACAGTGTTCAGCTAAAGCTACCTGTTGAAGGTTGGTGGTGTTTTCCTGATCCTATCACTACTGCAGGCAGCTACATTATTTTAACGTTAGTGTAGTGCGTCCTCTGCACAGTGTTCAGCTAAAGCTATCTGTAGAAGGTTAATGGTGTTTTCCTGATCCTATCACTACCGCAGGCAGCTACATTATTTACACGTTAGTCTAGTGCGACCTCTGCACAGTGTTCAGCTAAAGCTATCTGTAGAAGTTTGGTGGTGTTTTCCTGATCCTATCACTACTGCAGGCAGCTATATTATTTACACGTTAGTCTAGTGCGACCTCTGCACAGTGTTCAACTAAAGCTACCTGTAGAAGGTTGGTGGTGTTTTCCTGATCCTATCATTACCGCAGGCAGCTACATTAATTTAACGTTGGTGTAGTGCGTCCTCTGCACAGTGTTCAGCTAAAGCTACAAGTTAGTGTAGTGCGTCCTCCTCACAGTGTTCAGCTAAAGCTACAAGTTAGTGTAGTGTGACCTCTGCACAGTGTTCAGCTAAAGCTACCTGTAGAAGGTTGCTGGTGTTTTCCTGATCCTATCACTACCGCAGGCAGCTACATTATTTTAACGTTAGTGTAGTGCGTCCTCTGCACAGTGTTCAGCTAAATCTATCTGTAGAAGGTTGATGGTGTTTTCCTGATCCTATCACTACCGCAGGCAGCTACATTATTTACATGTTAGTTTAGTGCGACCTCTGCACAGTGTTCAGCTAAAGCTATCTGTAGAAGGTTGGTGGTGTTTTCCTGATCCTATTACTACCGCAGGCAGCTACATTATTTACACGTTAGTCTAGTGTGACCTCTGCACAGTGTTCAGCTAAAGCTACCTGTAGAAGGTTGGTGGTGTTTTCCTGATCCTATCACTACCACAGGCAACTACATTATTTTAACGTTGGTGTAGTGTGTCCGCTGCACAGTGTTCAGCTAAAGCTACAAGTTAGTGTAGTGCGTCCTCTGCACAGTGTTCAGCTAAAGCTACAAGTTAGTGTAATGCGACCTTTGCACAGTGTTCATCTAAAGCTACCTGTAGAAGATTGGTGGTGTTCTCATACTACAGGCAGGCAGTTGATTTTGCTATCTGCAGTATCAGTATATATATATATATATATATATATATATATATATATATATATATATATATATATATATATATATATATATATATATATATATATATATATATATATATATATATATATATATATATATATATATCCCAGCTTAGTGCAGCTACATCTCACTGCAGTGTTCAGCTAAAGCTACCTGTAGAAGGTTGGTGGTGTTTCCCTGATCCTATCACTACCGTAGGCAGCTACATTATTTACACATTAGTGTAGTGCGTCCTCCTCACAGTGTTCAGCTAAAGCTACAAGTTAGTGAAGTGCACAGTGTTCAGCTAAAGCTACAAGTTAGTGTAGTGTATCCTCTGAACAGTGTTCAGCTAAAGGTACAAGTTAGTGTAGTGCACAGTGTTCAGCCAAAGCTATAAGTTAGTGTAGTGTGTCCTCCTCATAGTGTTCAGCTAAAGCTACAAGTTAGTGTAGTGCGTCCTCCTCACAGTGTTCAGCTAAAGCTACAAGTTAGTGTAGTGCGACCTCTGCACAGTGTTCAGCTAAAGCTACAAGTTAGTGTAGTGCGTCCTCCTCACAGTGTTCAGCTAAAGCTACAAGTTAGTGTAGTGCGACCTCTGCACAGTGTTCAGCTAACGCTACAAGTTAGTGTGGTGCGTCCTCTGAACAGTGTTCAGCTAAAGCTACAAGTTAGTGTAGTGCGACCTCTGCACAGTGTTCAGCTAAAGCTACCTGTAGAAGGTTGGTGGTGTTTTCCTGATCCTATCACTACTGCAGGCAGCTACATTATTTTAACGTTAGTGTAGTGCGTCCTCTGCACAGTGTTCAGCTAAAGCTATCTGTAGAAGGTTGATGGTGTTTTCCTGATCCTATCACTACCGCAGGCAGCTACATTATTTACACGTTAGTCTAGTGCGACCTCTGCACAGTGTTCAGCTAAAGCTATCTGTAGAAGTTTGGTGGTGTTTTCCTGATCCTATCACTACTGCAGGCAGCTACATTATTTACACGTTAGTCTAGTGCGACCTCTGCACAGTGTTCAACTAAAGCTACCTGTAGAAGGTTGGTGGTGTTTTCCTGATCCCATCATTACCGCAGGCAGCTACATTAATTTAACGTTGGTTTAGTGCGTCCTCTGCACAGTGTTCAGCTAAAGCTACAAGTTAGTGTAGTGCGTCCTCCTCACAGTGTTCAGCTAAAGCTACAAGTTAGTGTAGTGCGACCTCTGCACAGTGTTCAGCTAAAGCTACCTGTAGAAGGTTGGTGGTGTTTTCCTGATCCTATCACTACCGCAGGCAGCTACATTATTTTAACGTTAGTGTACTGCGTCCTCTGCACAGTGTTCAGCTAAAGCTATCTGTAGAAGGTTGGTGGTGTTTTCCTGATCCTATCACTACCGCAGGCAGCTACATTATTTACATGTTAGTCTAGTGCGACCTCTGCACAGTGTTCAGCTAAAGCTATCTGTAGAAGGTTGGTGGTGTTTTCCTGATCCTATCACTACCGCAGGCAGCTACATTATTTACATGTTAGTCTAGTGCGACCTCTGCACAGTGTTCAGCTAAAGCTATCTGTAGAAGGTTGGTGGTGTTTTCCTGATCCTATCACTACCGCAGGCAGCTACATTATTTACACGTTAGTCTAGTGTGAACTCTGCACAGTGTTCAGCTAAAGCTACCTGTAGAAGGTTGGTGGTGTTTTCCTGATTCTATCACTACCGCAGGCAACTACATTATTTTAACGTTGGTGTAGTGTGTCCGCTGCACAGTGTTCAGCTAAAGCTACAAGTTAGTGTAGTGCGTCCTCTGCACAGTGTTCAGCTAAAGCTACAAGTTAGTGTAATGCGACCTCTGCACAGTGTTCATCTAAAGCTACCTGTAGAAGATTGGTGGTGTTCTCATACTACAGGCAGGCAGTTGATTTTGCTATCTGCAGTATCAGTATATATATATATATATATATATATATATATATATATATATATATATATATCCCAGCTTAGTGCAGCTACATCTCACTGCAGGCCATTAGTATGTCTGGAAGGCCAACAATGAGAGGCAGACAGTCACAAGCCAATAAAAGAGGGCAAGCAGGCTCTGTGTCTAGAGGCAACAGTGCTGGTCGTGGAGACGGTGCCTCCTCATCAGCATGTGGCCGTGGGACACGCTTGGCCTTTTTTTCAGCAGCTGGCCGTGTTGAGCCGTAACATGCGGAAGACTTGGTCGAGTGGATGACCAAGCCGTCCTCATCCTCCTTATCCTCTCTCACCCATGCTCAGGGTACTTTGTCTGGCAAAGCAGCTGCCAATGCGGCCTCTTCCCTCGGCTCAATGGCATTAGGGACTCATTCCCTAGCCCCAACGTGATCTCCTGAGGAGTCCCTCAAACTCTTTGACCACAGTGTTGGGTACATGCTCCAGGAGGATGCCCAGCGTTTAGAAGGCTCTGATGATGAAATTGAGCTAGATGAAGGCAGTAACGTGAGCACGGACAGAGGGGGTGCCCAAGAAGGACAGCAGTCTGGTAGTCATGCTCCCCCTGCTGCAGCATACTGCCAGGTTTGCTCCAGTGATGAGGAGGGAGGGGATGATGAGGTCACTGACTCAACGTGGGTGCCTGATAGGAGAGAGAAGTAGGAGGAGGCACATCACCAACGAGGCAGGATGCCCTCCAGGGGTCAGCCTAAGTGCAGCACACTGACTGCATCACACCGCAAAGCTCCGCATGTGCAGGGCGCTGCTGTCTCTGCGCGTTACTCCAAAAGTTCTTTGGTGTGGGCTTTTTTGAGATGAGTGCATCAGATCGCACCGCTGCTATTTGCAACATATGTCTCAAGCGTATCTCACGTGGCCAAAACATCTCCTGCTTGGGCACCACATGCTTGACCAGACATATGTTGACCTGCCATGCAGTTCGTTGGCAAGTGTATCTAAAAGACCCACACCAAAGAGCAAAGAAGACCTCTACTTGCTCCCCATAAGCTGAGATCTTCAACCCTACTATACCTTCAGTCCTCTCTGAGACCTGCACTGAGAGGAATGAAGGTGTAGAATTAGGTGTGTCACAGCCAAGTACTTGTGGGCAATCTGCTTTCGGTACACCGACGTCAGATTGTACCAGGCAAATTTCCCTGCCCCAGCTTCTGCACCTCCGAAAGAAGTTCGCTCCCAGCCATCCACATGCCCAGCGGTTGAATGCTAGCTTGGCAAAATTGCTAGCACTTCAACTGCTACCTTTTCAGTTGGTAGACTCTGCCCCCTTCCGTGAGTTTGTGGAATGTGCAGTTCCTCAGTGGCAGGTACCCAAACGCCACTTTTTCTCATGGAAGGCGATTCCAGCTCTCTACCGGCATGTGGAAGGCAATGTCCATGCCTCGCTGGACAGGGCGTTTAGCGGTAAGGTGCATATTACCGCTGACTCATGGTCCAGCAGGCATGGACAGGGACGTTACCTAAGTTTCATTGGGTGACTCTGCTGGCAGCTGGGAAGGATGCAGGACAAGGTGCAGTAATGTTGGAGGTTGTTCCGCCACTACGCCTCCAAAATGCCACTACTAATGATTCTGATACACTCTCTCCTCCACCCCCTCCTCTTCTTCTTCCTCCATGGCCTCTTCCTGTGCTTTGTCCTTGGAACCAGTGGTGCTCCATAGGCGTTCAAGGGGCTACGCAAGTATGCAGGCCAAAAGATGCCATGCGGTGCTTGAGCTCATGTGCTTGGGGGACAGGAGCCACATTGGGGCAGAGGTTCTGTCAGCTCTGCAGGGGCAGGTTCAGAGGTGGTTGACGCCACGCCAACTTAAGGCAGGAATGGTGGTTTGCAACAATGGCACCAACCTCCTCTCCGCCCTCCGACAGGGACAACTGACCCATGTGCCCTGTTTGGCTCACGTGCTTAACTTGGTGGTGCAGTGGTTCTTGGGCAGTGCCAGTCATATAATGCCAGTGCTCGGCTGGCAGACCTCCAAAAGGAATTTAACCTGCCCAAGAACCGCCTAATCTGTGACATGCCCACCAGGTGGAACTCAACGTTGTACAATGCTGCAGCGGCTGCACATGCAGCAGAGGGCCATCAATGAGTACCTGTACGAATATGGCACCAGGACAGGGTCAGGGGAGCTTGTTTTTTTTCCCCATGCCAGTGGGCCATGATCAGGGATGAATTCACTGTCCTGTCACCATCTGAGGAGGCCACGAGGATGGTGAGCAGTGACAGTGCATGCATCAGTGCCACTGTCCCCCTTGTCCACCTGTTGGAGCACACGCTGCGTGGAATAATGGACAGGGCACTTGAGGCAGAACAGAGGCAGGAAGAGGAGGACTTCCTTAGTTCTCAAGGCCCCCTTTATCCAGACAGTGTTCCTGCATGAACGCCGATCACACAGGAAGAGGACGAGGAGGAGGAGAATTGTGTCAGTATGGAGGTGGAGCCTGGCACTCAGCATCAGCAGCAGTCTTTAAGGGATCATTTACAGTCCCAAGAAACACATGGACATGTACGTGGCCTGGGAGGAGGTGGCTGCGGATCATGTCGTCCTTAGTGACCCAGAGGACTCCGGACCGAATGCCTCAGAAAACCTACGCTGCATGACCTCCCTGATCCTGCAAAGCCTGCGTAAGGATCCTCGTATTCGTGGTATCAAGGAGAAGGATAAATACTGGCTGGCAACCCTCCTTGATCCACGTTACAAGGGTAAGGTTGCGGACCTTATCTTGCCGACGCAGAGGGAGCAGAGGATGAAACATCTTCGGGAGGCCTTGCAGAAAGGTCTGTGCAACACGTTCCCAGAGACTGGGAGGTTACAAACTCCTGTTTCTGGACAGCGTGTTGCTGAGGCTTCGGTCAGTCAAAGAAGGAGCGGTGGAGAAGGTGGGCGTCTGACCGATGCATTCAGACAATTTTTTAGTCCGCAGCCCCAAGGTATGATCGTTTCCAGTATCCACCGCCAGCGTCTGTTTTACATGGTGCAGGAATACCTAGGGGCAAGATCTGACTTGGACACCTTTCCCATCGAAAATCCTCTGGGTTACTGGGTCTTGAGGATGGATCACTGGCCAGAGCTTCCTCAGTATGCAATTGAGCTACTGGCCTGTCCTGCATCCAGCGTTCTTTCGGAACGCACATTCAGTGCTGCTGGAGGCTTTGTAACCGATCACAGGGTGCGTCTGTCCACCGACTCGGTCGATCGACTGACCTTCATAAAAATGAATCAGTCTTGGATCACCACCAGCTACCAAGCACCTGATGGGGTGCTTGGTAGGGTAGAGAGGGCAGAGAGGGCAGGAGAGCACGGGGCGGAGAGCACAAGGGGGAGGTGGAGAGCACAGGGGGAGGTGGAGATCACTGGGGGGCTGTAGAGCACTGGGGGGAGGCGGAGGGCACAGGGGGGCAGCAGAGAGCAAGGGAGGAGGTGGAGAGCACAGGGGGTAGGCGGAGATCAATGGGGGGGCTGGAGAGCACTGGGGGAGAGGCGTAGGGCACAGGGGGGCAGAGTAGAGCATGGGGGAGGTGGAGATCACAGGGGGGTTGGAGAGCACTGGGAGGGATAGAGAGCACTGGGGGAGAGGCAGAGGGCACAGGGGGGCACCATAGAGCATGAGGGAGGTGGAGAGCACAGGGGGGACTGGAGAGCAATGGGGGGGCTAGAGAGCACTGGGGGGCTGGTGAGCATTGGGGGAGGTGAAGAGCACAGGGTGAGGTGGAGAGCAAAGGGGGAGAGGCAGAGGGCACAGGGGGCAGCGTAGAGCATGGGGGAGGTGGAGAGCACAGGGGGGAGGTGGAGAGCACATGAGGGAGGTGGAGAGAACAGGGGGAGAGGCGGAGCGCACAGGGGGGCAGCGTAGAGCATGGGGGGAGGTGGAGAGCACAGGGGGAGGTGAAAAGCACAGGGGGAGAGGCAGAGGGCACAGGGGGGCAGCATAGAGCATGGGGAGGTGGAGCGCACAGGGGGAGAAACAGAGGGCACAGGGGGGCAGCGTAGAGCATGGGAGGAGGTGAAAAGCACAGGGGGAGAGGCGGAGGGCACAGGGGGCAGCATAGAGCATGGGGGATGTGGAGAGCACAGAAGGGAGGAGGAGAGCACAGGGGGCTAGATACCAAAGGGGGAGCTAGAGGGCACTGGAAGGGCTGGAGAGCACTGGGAGAGAAGTGGAGGGCACAGGGGGGCAGCGGAGATCATGGGGGAGGTGGAGAGCACAGGAGGGAGGTGGAGAGAACAGGGGGGCTGGAGAGCACTGGGGGGGTGCTAGAGAGCACTGGGGGGGCTGCAGAGCATTGGGGGGAGGTGAAGAGCACAGGGGGAGGTGGAGAGCACAGGGGGAGAGGCAGAGGGCACAGGGGGCAGCGTAATGCATGGGGGGAGGTGAAAAGCACAGGGGGAGAGACGGAGGGCACAGGGGGGCAGCATAGGGCATGGGAGATGTTAAGAGCACAGAAGGGAGGAGGAGAGCATGAGGGCTGGATAGCAAGGGGGAGCTAGAGAGCACTGGGTGGAGGTGGAGAGCACAGGGGGGGCTGGAGAGCACTGGGGGAGAAGTGGAGGGCACAGGGGGGCAGCGGAGAGCATGGGAAGGTGGAAAGCACAGGAGGGAGGTGGATATCACAGGGGGGAGATGGAGAGCACAGGGGGCAGCGGAGAGCATAGGGGGAGGTGGAGAGCACAGGGGGAGAGACGGAGGGCACAGGGGGGCAGCATAGAGCATGGGGGGAGGTGGAGAGCACAGAAGGGAGGTGGAGAGCACTGGGGGGGGCTGGAGAGCAATGGGGGGATGGAGAGCATTGGGGGAGGTGAAGAGCACAGGGGGAGAGGCGGAGGGCACAGGGGGCAGCGTGGAGCAGGGGGCAGTGGAGAGCACAGGAGGGAGGAGGGGAGTACAGGGGGGGGCTGGATAGCACTGGGGGAGAAGTGGAGAGCACAGGGGGCAGTGGAGAGCATGGGTGAGGTGGATATCACAGGGTGGGAGGTGGAGAGCACATGGAGAGGGGCAGAGGGCACAGAGGGGCAGCAGAGAGCATGGGGGAGGTGGAGAGCACTGGGGGGGTAGAGAACACTGTGGGGGCAGCAGAGATAAGCAGGACAGGAGGAGCGGTGGGGGTGGCTGCATATAGAAGAATTATTCTCTCCATCTTCCTCCCGCAGTACCTGAAAGTTTGCGAGAGGGAGAGGAGCAGAAGCAGGCATTCAGAGACTGCGGGAAGAAGATGGAGAGAATAATTCTTCTATATGCAGCCACCCCCACCGCTCCTCCTATTCAGGTTACAGGGCGCCACACTTACGTACGTTCTCTCTGATCCGGCTGCAGCAGGCTCTTCTCCCCTTCATGGTCACGCCCCCCCAGCACCAACGGCTGAACTATACTGGCGGCCGTGGAGAGGTGTCTACTCTAGATCCTCCCCCCTTCATGTTTCCGTCCCCCTGTTGCCGATGGCTGAGCCTGAGCTGAACTGGCAGCCGGGCGGCCGCGGAAAGGCCGGGGGACTGGCGCGGGCTTAAAGAGCAGCCTGCCTTGGCCCTGCAAGCAAGGACATGCGGCCCGGCAGCCCCGGCACACGGTGCATTTGCCCGGTTTGCCCTATGGCCAATACGGGCCTGCTGAGGCCCAATTTTTCAGCCCCTGTTTAACAGGGGCATGTAATTACAATTTTGATGCAATTCTTTGCAGCAGGGCCCGTTTCTGCGCCCACCAAGAGTATCTGTGAGGACTTACAGTGTTGTGGAACCACCACCACCAAAGGCCCAATTTTTCTGCCCCTGTTCAACAGGGGCATGTAATTACAATTCTTGATCTAATATTTCACAGCAGGGCCCTGTGAGGGCTTACAGTGTTGTGGCCACAACAACACCTAAGGCCCAAATTTCTGCTGAGTATTAGGGATGATCTTCGCGTTCGAGTCAAACCCATGTTCGACTCGAACATCGTCTGTTCGCCCGTTCGCCGAATTGCGAACAATATGGGCCGTTTGCGCCAAATTCGTGTGGCGCGTCACGGCCCATAATTCACTGCGGCATCGCAGTGCATTGCTGGCTGATGATTGGCCAAGCATGCACTATGACCCGCATGCTTGGCCAATCACAGCGCCATCTGAACAGAGAGTCGTAATTGGCCAAAGCCAAGGAGGCTTTGGCCAATTATGGCTCAGGGGATTTAGTACACGCCCCACACTATATAAAACCGCCTGCACGGTGGCCCTGTGTCCGGCGTTCATAGATAGAGAGAGAGAGAGACAGACAGTGTCATTTGATTTGAGTTATGCCGCGTACACACGGTCGGACTTTCTATCCTACTTGGTCCGGCACACTTTCCGACGGGCTTTGTCCGCCAGGTGCGCCGGACTTTAAAACGGACGGACTTGCCCACACACGCCGGGACTTTCCGGCGGGCTAAGTCCGCCCGTCTTTCCGACAGACTTTCGCCGGAGTTCCGGCGGACTTTCAGAATGAACGGACTTGCCCACACACGGCCAAGTCCGTTCATTTTGAACATGACTCGGGTACGACGGGACTAGAAAAGGTAGTCAATCTCGCCGCTTTTATCGGCGAGATTGACACCTTGCGAGCCCCGTTGCGGGGCATACCAGGCCCTTAGGTCTGGTATGGATTATAAAGGGAAGCCCCTACGCCGAAAAAACGGCGTGGAGTCCCCCCTAAAATCCATACCAGACCCCGATCCGAGCACGCAGCCTGGCCGGTCAGGAAAGGGGGTGGGGACGAGCGAGCGCCCCCCCCTCCTGAACCGTACCAGGCCGCATGCCCTCAACATGGGGGGGTGGGTGCTTTGGGGGAGGGGGGCGCCCTGCGGGGCCCCCCCACCTCAAAGCACCTTGTCCCCATGTTGATGAGGACAAGGGCCTCTTACCGACAACCCTGGCCGTTGGTTGTCGGGGTCTGCGGGCTTATCGGAATCTGGGAGCCCCCTTTAATAAGGGGGCCCCCAGATCCCTGCACCCCACCCTATGTGAATGAGTATGGGGTACATGGTCCCCCTACCCCTTCACCTAGGGAAAAATTGTAAGTAATAAAACACACTACACAGGTTTTTAAAATATTTTATTAAACAGCTCCGGGGGTGGGGATCTTCCTCCGGCTTCGGGGGTCTTCTTTCGGCTTCGGGGGTCCCTCCGCTTCATCTTCTCCCGGCGTCCGGTTGGTTCTTCTCCGCTCTCTTCTCCCGGTGTTCCAGTTCTTCGGCCGGCTCCTCTGCTGTGTTCAGGTAGCTCTCTTGCCAGCAGAGGTCCGGACTTCTGAGCTGCTGGGCTTCTTCTCTTCTCTTCTCTTCTCTTCTCCAGATGTTGACACGACGCTCTCTCCGGCTGGACTGCTCTCCGAGGGCTGCGTTGTGACTTATATAGGCGGAGACCCCGCCCCCTTTTGATGTCACAGTCCCTGGGCATGCTGGGACTGTGACGTTTTAGGGGCGTGGTCAACATCACCCAGTGACCACGCCCCCTAAAACGTCACAGTCCCAGCATGCCCAGGGACTGTGACATCAAAAGGGGGCGGGGTCTCCGCCTATATAAGTCACAACGCAGCCCTCGGAGAGCAGTCCAGCCGGAGAGAGCGTCGTGTCAACATCTGGAGAAGAGAAGAGAAGAGAAGAGAAGAAGCCCAGCAGCTCAGAAGTCCGGACCTCTGCTGGCAAGAGAGCTACCTGAACACAGCAGAGGAGCCGGCCGAAGAACTGGAACACCGGGAGAAGAGAGCGGAGAAGAACCAACCGGACGCCGGGAGAAGATGAAGCGGAGGGACCCCCGAAGCCGGAAGAAGACCCCCGAAGCCGGAGGAAGATCCCCACCCCCGGAGCTGTTTAATAAAATATTTTAAAAACCTGTGTAGTGTGTTTTATTACTTACAATTTTTCCCTAGGTGAAGGGGTAGGGGGACCATGTACCCCATACTCATTCACATAGGGTGGGGTGCCGGGATCTGGGGGCCCCCTTATTAAAGGGGGCTCCCAGATTCCGATAAGCCCCCCGCCCGCAGACCCCGACAACCAACGGCCAGGGTTGTCGGGAAGAGGCCCTTGTCCTCATCAACATGGGGACAAGGTGCTTTGAGGTGGGGGGGCCCCGCAGGGCGCCCCCCTCCCCCAAAGCACCCACCCCCCCATGTTGAGGGCATGCGGCCTGGTACGGTTCAGGAGGGGGGGGCGCTCGCTCGTCCCCACCCCCTTTCCTGACCGGCCAGGCTGCGTGCTCGGATCGGGGTCTGGTATGGATTTTAGGGGGGACCCCACGCCGTTTTTTCGGCGTAGGGGCTTCCCTTTATAATCCATACCAGACCTAAGGGCCTGGTATGCCCCGCGCTCGCCGCAATAGGAAAATTTGTTTTTCCTATTGCAGCGAGCGCGAGATGCAATACCTTGCCCTCGCGTCGTATCTGGTCCGTCGGACCAGCCTACACACGAGCGGCCTTTCCGTCGGACCAGCACACACACGAGCGGACTTTCCGCCCGAAACTCAGTCCGACGGAAAGATTTGAAACTTGGTTCAAATCTAGGTCCGGCGGGCTTTTGGGAAGAAGTCCGCCGGAAAAGTCCGCCGCCGCCCACACACGGGCGGATTGTCCGGCACACTCTGGTCCGCCGGACCAAGTATGCCGGAAAGTCCGACCGTGTGTACGCGGCATTAGATAGATTAGGCAGAACAGTCAGTCAGTTAGCTGCAATTACAGTGTATTGTGTATATATATGCATCCCAGGTGTTGCATATATATATATATATATACACTGTATTCCGTTTAGCTAGATCCGTTCATGTTATCTTCTTACTGACAGGCAGGCTTGTCTTGTTACAGTATTTACAGCTACCTGAAGAAAATTGCTGGTGTTCTTTTGATCCTATTAGTACCACAGTCAGGCAGCTAGACTATTTACAGTTAGTGCAGTGCGTCCTGCTCACAGTGTTCAGCTAAAACTACAAGTTAGTGGGGTGCGTCCTGCTCACAGTGTTCAGCTAAACCTACAAGTTAGTGGGGTGCGTCCTGCTCACAGTGTTCAGCTAAAACTACAAGTTAGTGTGGTGCGTCCACCTCACAGTGTTCAGCTAAACCTACAAGTTAGTGTAGTGAGAACTCTGCACAGTGTTCATCTAAAGCTACAAGTTAGTGCAGTGCGTCCTGCTCACAGTGTTCATCTAAAACTACAAGTTAGTGGGGTGCGTCCTGCTCACAGTGTTCAGCTAAACCTACAAGTTAGTGTGGTGCGTCCACCTCACAGTGTTCAGCTAAACCTACAAGTTAGTGCGGTGCGTCCTACTCACAGTGTTCAGCTAAAACTACAAGTTAGTGCGGTGCGTCCACCTCACAGTGTTCAGCTAAACCTACAAGTTAGTGTGCTGCGTCCACCTCACAGTGTTCAGCTAAACCTACAAGTTAGTGCGGTGCGTCCTGCTCACAGTGTTCAGCTAAAACTACAAGTTAGTGTGGTGCGTCCACCTCACAGTGTTCAGCTAAACCTACAAGTTAGTGCGGTGCGTCCACCTCACAGTGCTCAGCTAAACCTACAAGTTAGTGCGGTGCGTCCTGCTCACAGTGTTCAGCTAAAACTACAAGTTAGTGCTATGCGTCCTGCTCACAGTGTTCAGCTAAAACTACAAGTTAGTGTGGTGCGTCCACCTCACAGTGTTCAGCTAAACCTACAAGTTAGTGTAGTGAGACCTCTGCACAGTGTTCATCTAAAGCTACAAGTTAGTGCAGTGCGTCCTGCTCACAGTGTTCAGCTAAAACTACAAGTTAGTGTGGTGCGTCCTACTCACAGTGTTCAGCTAAAACTACAAGTTAGTGCGGTGCGTCCTGCTCACAGTGTTCAGCTAAACCTACAAGTTAGTGTGGTGCGTCCACCTCACAGTGTTCAGCTAAACCTACAAGTTAGTGCGGTGCGTCCTACTCACAGTGTTCAGCTAAAACTACAAGTTAGTGCGGTGCGTCCTGCTCGCAGTGTTCAGCTAAACCTACAAGTTAGTGTGCTGCGTCCACCTCACAGTGTTCAGCTAAACCTACAAGTTAGTGCGGTGCGTCCTGCTCACAGTGTTCAGCTAAAACTACAAGTTAGTGCGGTGCGTCCACCTCACAGTGTTCAGCTAAACCTACAAGTTAGTGCGGTGCGTCCTGCTCACAGTGTTCAGCTAAAACTACAAGTTAGTGCTGTGCGTCCTGCTCACAGTGTTCAGCTAAAACTACAAGTTAGTGCGATGTGTCCTGCTCACAGTGTTCAGCTAAACCTACAAGTTAGTGCGGTGCGTCCACCTCACAGTGTTTTAGCTAAACCTAAAAGTTAGTGCGGTGCGTCCTGCTCACAGTGTTCAGCTAAAACTACAAATTAGTGCTGTGCGTCCTGCTCACAGTGTTCAGCTAAACCTACAAGTTAGTGTAGTGAGACCTCTGCACAGTGTTCATTTAAAGCTACAAGTTAGTGCAGTGCATCCTGCTCACAGTGTTCAGCTAGATCCGTTCCTGTTATCTTCTTACTGACAGGCAGGCTTGTCTTGTTACAGTATTTACAGCTACCTGAAGAAAATTGCTGGTGTTCTTTTGATCCTATTAGTACCACAGTCAGGCAGCTAGACTATTTACAGTTAGTGCAGTGCGTCCTGCTCACAGTGTTCAGCTAAACCTACAAGTTAGTGGGGTGCGTCCTGCTCACAGTGTTCAGCTAAACCCACAAGTTAGTGGGGTGCGTCCTGCTCACAGTGTTCAGCTAAACCTACAAGTTAGTGCGGTGCGTCCACCTCACAGTGTTCAGCTAAACCTACAAGTTAGTGCGATGCGTCCTGCTCACAGTGTTCAGCTAAAACTACAAGTTAGTGCTGTGCGTCCTGCTCACAGTGTTCAGCTAAAACTACAAGTTAGTGTGGTGCATCCTCCTCACAGTGTCCAGCTAAACCTACAAGTTATTTTTTTGCGAGCTCTGCACAGTGTTCAGCTAAAGCTACCTGTAGAAGGTTGATGGTGTTTTCCTGATCCTATCACTACCGCAGGCAGCTAAAAAAGCTACAAGTTAGTTTTTTGCGAGCTCTGCACAGTGTTCAGCTAAAGCTACCTGTAGATGGTTGGTGGTGTTCTCACACTACAGGCAGGCAGTTGATTTTGCTAGCTGCAGTATCAGTACATATATATCTATATATATATCCCAGCTTAGTGCAGCTACAGGCCATTAGTATGTCTGGAAGGCCAAGAAGGAGAGGCAGACAGTCACAAGCCAATAAGAGAGGGCAAGCAGGCTCTGTGTCTAGTGCTGGTCATGGAGACGGTGCATCCTCATCAGCACCTGGCCGTGGGACACGCTTGGCCTTTCTTTCGGCAGCTGGCCGTCTTGAGCCGCAACATGCGGAAGACTTGGTCGAGTGGATGACCAAGCCGTCCTCATCCTCCCCATCCTCTCTCACCCATGCTCAGGGTACTTTGTCTGGCAAAGCAACGGCCTCTTCCCTTGGCTTAATGTCATCAGTGACTCCTTCCCTAGCCCCACCATGTCCTCCTGAGGAGTCCCTCGAACTGTTTGACCACAGTGTTGGGTACATGCTCCAGGAGGATGCCCAGCGTTTGGAAGGCTCTGATGATGATACTGAGCTCGATGAAGGCAGTAACGTGAGCACGGACAGAGGGGGTGCCCAAGAAGGACAGCAATCTGGCAGTCATGCTCCCCCTGCTGCAGCATACTGCCAGGTTTGCTCCAGTGATGAGGAGGGAGGGGATGATGAGGTCACTGACTCAACGTGGGTGCCTGATAGGAGAGGGGAGGAGTAGGAGGAGGCGGCACATCACCAATGAGGCAGGATGCCCTCCAGGGGCCAGCCTAAGGGCAGCACATTAACTGCATCACACCCCAAAGCTCCACATGTGCAGGGCGCTGCAGTCTCTGCACGTTATTCAAAAAGTTCTTTGGTGTGGGCCTTTTTTGAGATGAGTGCATCAGATCGCACCGCTGCTATTTGCAACATATGTCTCAAGCGTATCTCGCGTGGCCAAAACATCTCCCGCTTGGGTACCACATGCTTGACCAGACATATGTTGACCTGCCATGCAGTTAGTTGGCAAGCGTATCTAAAAGACCCACACCAAAAAACAAAGAGGACCTCTCCTTGCTCCTCATCAGCTGAGATCTCCAACCCCACTATACCTTCAGTCCTCTCTGAGACCTGCACTGAGAGGAATGAAGGTGTAGAATTAGGTGTGTCAGGCCAGGAAAGTCTGTGTGCATTTCCGCTGGTCATATAATGCCAGTGCTCGGCTGGCGGACCTTCAAAAGGAGTTTAACCTCGCCAGTGGGCCATGATCAGGGATGCATGCACTGTCCTGTCACCATTTGAGGAGGCCACGAGGATGGTGAGCAGTGACAGTGCATGCATCAGTGACACTGTCCCCCTTGTCCACCTGTTGGAGGACACGCTGCGTGGAATAATGGACAGGGCACTTGAGGCAGAACAGAGGCAGGAAGAGGAGGACTTCCTTAGCTCTCAAGGCCACCTTTATCCAGACAGTGTTCCTGCGTGCCCGCCGATCACACAGGAAGAGGATGAGGAGGAGGAGGAGGAAGATTGTGTCAGTATGGAGGTGGAGCCTGGCACTCAGCATCAGCAGCAGTCTTTAAGGGATCAGTCCCAAGAAACACATGGACTTGTACGTGGTTGGGAGGAGGTGGCTGCGGACCATGTCGTCCTTAGTGACCCAGAGGACTCCGGACCGAATGCCTCAGCAAACCTACGCTGCATGGCCTCCCTGATCCTGCAAAGCCTGCGTAAGGATCCTCGTATTCGTGGTATCAAGGAGAAGGACCAATACTGGCTGGCAACCCTCCTTGATCCATGTTACAAGGGTAAGGTTGCGGACCTTATCTTGCCATCGCAGAGGGAGCAGAGGATGAAACATCTTCGGGAGGCCTTGCAGAAAGGTCTGTGCAATACGTTCCCAGAGACTGGGAGGTTACAAACTCCTGTTTCTGGACAACGTGTTGCTGAGGCTTCGGTCAGTCAAAGAAGGAGCGGTGGAGAAGGTGGCCGTCTGACCGATGCGTTCAGCCCCAAGGTATGATCGGTTCCAGCAACCATCGCCAGCGTCTGTTTTACATGGTGCAGGAATACCTAGGGGCAAGATCTGACTTGGACACCTTTCCCACCGAAAATCCTCTGGGTTACTGGGTCTTGAGGATGGATCACTGGCCAGAGCTTCCACAGTATGCAGTTGAGCTACTGGCCTGTCCTGCATCCAGCGTTCTTTCGGAACGCACATTCAGTGCTGCTGGAGACTTTGTAACCGATCACAGGGTGCGTCTGTCCACTGACTCGGTCGATCGACTGACCTTCATAAAAATGAATCGGTCTTGGATCACCACCAGCTACCAAGCAACTGATGCTGATGTAACCAAATAATTTTTTTTTAAATCTCAGATCCCTTCAAAGACTGCCTATGCTGATGCTGAGTGACTATCCCTGAGTAATTATCCTCTTCCTCCTCAATGATCACGCTGATAGCTTGTAAGAACATTTTTGGTTCTGGGCGCCACCACCAGTGCCTAAGGCCCAATTTTTCAGCCCTTGTTTAACAGGGGCGTGTAATTACAATTTTTGATGCAATACTTTGCAGCAGGGCTCGTTTCTGCGTTACAACTAGAGTATCTGTGAGGGGTTGCAGTGTTGTGGCACCAGCACCAGTGCCTAAGGCCCAATTTTTCAGCCCTTGTTTAACAGGGGCGTGTAATTACAATTTTTGATGCAATGCTTTGCAGCAGGGCTCATTTCTGCGTTCCAACTAGAGTATCTGTGAGGGGTTGCAGTGTTGTGGCACCAGCACCAGTGCCTAAGGCCCAATTTTTCAGCCCCTGTTCAACAGGGGCATGTAATTACAATTCTTGATCTAATATTTCACAGCAGGGCCCATTTCTGCACCCACCAAGAGCGAGTGAGGACTTACAGTGTTGTGGCACCAGCACCACCACCACCACCACCACCAAAGGCCCATTTTTTCTGCCCTTGTTCAACAGGGGCATGTAATTACAATTCTTGATCTAATATTTCACAGCAGGGCCCATTTCTGCACCCACCAAGAGCGAGTGAGGACTTACAGTGTTGTGGCACCAGCACCACCACCACCACCACCAAAGGCCCAATTTTTCTGCCCTTGTTCAACAGGGGCATGTAATTACAATTCTTGATCTAATATTTCACAGCAGGGCCCATTTCTGCGCCCACCAAGAGCGAGTGAGGACTTACAGTGTTGTGGCACCAGCACCACCACCACCACCAAAGGCCCAATTTTTCTGCCCCTGTTCAACAGGGGCATGTAATTACAATTCTTGATCTAATATTTCACAGCAGGGCCCTGTGAGAGCTTACAGTGTTGTGGCCACAACAACATCTAAGGCCCAAATTTCTGCTGAGTATATAGGGCAGGCCCCTACTTTCAAACATCTAACTTACAAACGACTCCTACTTGCAAACGGAAGGAGACAACAGGAAGTGAGATGAAATCTAAACCTAGGAAGGGAAATTCTCTCCTGTAAGAGTTAATATGGGAAAAACATTTCTCCTTTCCACTCATGCTTTCCAATCCTTGTTCCACAAGAAAAACCCAAATTTTCAAAAAACATTTGTCATTGGGACAAAAAGGAGGTGAAATCTTCTGAAGAGGAGGACAGACAGCAAAACAAATGTCACAGGGTTGATAACCCTTCCCTATGTTTTCCAAAAAGCTTAAAAAAGATTTTTTGGCTGGAGCTAAACACGTTAAAAATGTACCAGTTCAAAATTACAAACAGATTCTACTTAACAACAAACCTACAGTCCCTGTCTTGTTTGCACCGCCTGTATACTGCTGTTCAGAGTATATAGGGCCTGGTTGCCCCACACCTTTCCTTATTTTAATTTGGGTGCGGGGTTCCCCTTAATATCCATACAAGACCCAAAGGGCCTGGTAATGGACTGGGGGGTACCCATGTCGTTTGTCTCACTGATTTTCATACATATTGCCAGGACCCGACATTACATTAAACCCGCAAGCAGTTTTAAATGAGATTTTTTCCTTTAAAAATGACATTTTGTGCAGGGACTGTTCTAAACACGGGAAACACGCGCCACTTTACAGGCATACTATAGACACACCCCAGGTATGATATTTAAAGGAATATTTCACTTTTTTTTTTTTACTTTAAGCATCATTAAAATCACTGCTCCCGAAAAAACGGCCGTTTTTAAAAGTTCTTTTTGCATTGATACATGTCCCCTGGGGTAGGACCCAAGTCCCCAAACCCTTTTTAGGACAATACCATGCAAATTAGCCTTTAAAATTAGCACTTTTGATTTTGAACGTTCGAGTCCCATAGACGTCAACGGGGTTCTAACGTTTGTGCAAATTTTCGGTCCGTTCGCAGGTTCTGGTGCAAACCGAACCGGGGGGTGTTCGGCTCATCCCTACTGAGTATATAGGGCAGGCCCCTACTTTCAAACATCCAACTTACAAACGACTCCTACTTGCAAACGGAAGGAGACAACAGGAAGTGAGATGAAATCTACCCCTAGGAAGGGAAATTCTCTCCTGTAAGAGTTAATATGGGAAAAACTTTTCTCCTTTCCACTGATGCCTTATCACCAATCCTTGTTTCACAAAAAAACCCGAATTTTCAAAAAACAGGTGAAATCTTCTGAAGAGGAGCACAGACAGCAAAACAAATGTCACAGGGGTGATAACCCTTCCCTAGGTTTTCCAAAAAGCTTAAAATAGATTTTTTGGCTGGAGCTAAACACGTTAAAAATGTACCAGTTCAAAATTACAAACAGATTCTATTAACAACAAGCCTACAGTCCCAGTCTTGTTTGCACCGCCTGTATAGTATACTGCTGTTCAGAGTATATAGGGCCTGGTAATGGACTGGGGGGTACCCATGCCATTTGTCTCACTGATTTTCATCCATATTGCCAGGACCCGACATTACATTAAAGCCGCAAGCAGTTTTAAATGACTTTTTTTCCTTTAAAAATGACATTTTGTGCAGGGACTGTTCTAAGCACGGGAAACACGTGCCACTTTACAGGCGTACTGTAGACACCCCCCAGGTACGATATTTAAAGGAATATTTCACTTTTTTTTTTTTACTTTAAGCATTATTAAAATCACTGCTCCCGAAAAAACATCAGTTTTTAAAAGTTTTTTTGTATTGATACATGTCCCCTGGGGAAGGACCCGGGTCTCCAAACCCTTTTTAGGACAATACCATGCAAATTAGCCTTTAAAATGAGTACTTTTGATTTTGAATGTTCGAGTCCCATAGACCTCAATGGGGTTCTAATGTTCGTGCAAATTTGCGGTCCGTTCGCAGGTTCTGGTGCGAACCGAACCGGGGGGGGTGTTCGGCTCATCCCTATCCCTGACTATTTCAATTATTTTCTTCCTTAAGGTTGGCTCAAAGTGTTAGCTTTGTAGTCTATTTTCAGTGTACACAAAATCATATGTACTGGAAGAGTTTTATTATTTAATTTTTTTAATAATTGTGCTGAGGTTTATACATGTCTATGAGACTTATGCCCCGTACACACGGTCGGACATTGATCGGACATTCCGACAACAAAATCCTAGGATTTTTTTCCGACGGATGTTGGCTCAAACTTGTTTTGCGTACACACGGTCGCACAAAGTTGTCGGAATTTCCAATCGCCAACCACGCGGTCACGTACACCACGTACGACGAGACTAGAAAAGGCCAGTTCAGAACCAAGCGCGGCACCCTTTGGGCTCCTTTTGCTAATCTCATGTTAGTAAAAGTTTGGTGAGGGACGATTCACGCTTTTTCAGACTCATGGCTTTCAGATCGTTTTATGCGGTTCAGTTTGTGCTTGTGGGTTTGTATCTGCTCTTCAGTGCGTGCAGCGAGTACCCTTGACTTGTCATTGTGTTCTTGTTCATTCGTTACTGTTTTTCAGGTCACTCTTCACTGGCCTTGCTGTTCTTCAGTGCGTTCTGTTACTTCGTTCTGAGCAGCCAACCGTTCTCTAGCCATGCTGTGTATACGTACTCCTCGTACAGTTCGTGCTGTGTGGAGGCTTGGTGTTGGGGTCCTGACCTTGACACAAGTCCAGTCCATGAAAAGGGTGGGGAGGAGTTCATGGACCAAGAATTG
Organism: Lithobates septentrionalis; assembly: GCA_037952835.1. Taxonomy (NCBI): domain Eukaryota; kingdom Metazoa; phylum Chordata; class Amphibia; order Anura; family Ranidae; genus Lithobates; species Lithobates septentrionalis. Next base: position 4,733,007 of record JBBDGP010001146.1, read on the forward strand.
GTTGCTTCAGCGTGACCAGTTCTCTCATATGCCTTTGCTCCATGAGAATAATCCTGATGATTTCAGGAACTTTCTCAGGATGACGGACCCCGTATTTCACCGTTTGTTGGCTTCGCTGACCCCCTATATCAGCAGGCAGGATACCTGCATGAGGCAAGCCATCACTCCGGAGCAGAGACTGGTCGCTACCCTGCGGTACTTGGCGACAGGGAGAAGCCTGCAGGACTTGAAGTTCTCGACAGGCATCTCCCCCCCAGGCTCTGGGGATCATTATCCCAGAGACCTGTTCTGCCATCATCCAGATCCTGCAGAAGGAGTATGTGAAGGCAAGATTTTTATCCTTTAATATCACATTTTATTGTATTTAATGTTTGATAATATATTGTATTTCTTTCCTCATTCCCTAATTACCATGATTGTAATATGCTGTGAATGTCCCCTTTGTTCTCATGCATGCTGGATTTTTATGTAATTATTTTTTTAGTCCTTCATACATATTTGCCTTCACTTACCTCCCCAGCATGCTCTCCTGGCCCTATATTCACCTCATGTAGTCACTTAACAATGTATTTTATCAGCTCCATAGTAGTGCTTTACCCCAAACACCCCTAAAATGTTTAGAAATGTGATTTGTGCTTTAAATTCAGGCAGAGTGCCAGAGGCTTTTTATTGTGGTGTCCCCAAATCAATTTTATTAACCCTCCCTCCCCCTAACTGCTAAGTCAGCTGATACCAATTCTCTATCTATCCTCAATCATCTATCTGCTGACTTTGCCAAACCCATACACACTATACCCACCTCTTTTGTGGTCAGATTTATGGATGAATTCCCCAAAGCATGTAGTGCAAGGGCCTGCCTGTAAACTTTCAAAGGGTACTGTTTAAAGTTTTGGTATCCTATTATTATCTTGATAGGTAATAGCAGAATGTCCAAATGTGCTCAAATGTGTACAGTGTGTATTTATATCTTTGTATTCTGACACTTCTTACCTGTCCAGTGGGCTGCCAATAGTGTAACTAAGGAGGGGCTGTTCCAAGTAATACCCTGTATTTAGGCATTCATCTCTCAATGAAGTGAAGAGGGTTACTTGTCCAAGATTCCCCCCCCCTATAATGTTAGAAATGGCCCATGAGAGGGGGGGAGGGGGAATATGATAGGTGTACCTTATACTTTGGTGTTGTAAAACTCCCCTTAAGAAATGTTATCTGGATGTTGGCCAAGAATGTTTGTGTCTAATCTGCTTTCCATGCTTATGTGCAAAAATACTACGTTTTTTTGTTTTCCTCAACAGTTTCCTTCCACGCCACAGGAATGGCAGACTGTGGCCTCCCACTTTGCCCAGCGGTGGGACTTTCCTAACTGCGGAGGGGCAATTGATGGGAAACACGTCCACATCGTCCCACCACCCAACTCGGGGTTGTACTATTATAATTACAAGGGGTTCAATAGTATTGTGATGTTGGCGGTGGTGTCGACTAATTACGACTTCCTGTATGTGGACGTGGGGAAGAATGGCCGGATGTCCGATAGTAGAGTCATCGCCCAAATGGAGTTTTACAGGCGTCTCCAGAATGGCAGCTTGGACTTGATACCTCCAGAAGAGAATGTGGAAGGACTCCCATTCCTCTTCGTTGCGGATAAAGCATTTGCGCTGGGGGACCATCTTATGCGGCCATTCCCGATGAGGACCCTCACCCCAGAACAGAGGGTATTTAATTACCGGCTGGCCAGAGCCAGAAGAGTGGTGGAGAACACATTTGGAATCCTGGCCAGCCGGTTCCGCCTATTGCTGACACCCATCCATATGGCGGAGTATAAACTTAATCATATAATCCTGGCGTGCTGTGTTCTATATAACTTTTTACACCAACATTCTGCCAACTATGCTGGCTCAGTTGGGCCTGAGGCCGGAATTATAAATGAAACAACCCTGACGACGCTTGAAAGTGGCCGTCCTGGCTTGCCCTCCCTGAGTGCCCGTGATGTCCGGTTAAGATACCTTGAGTTCTTTTGCCAGCAAATTTGTGAAGCCTTTATCAAATAAAAACAAAAAAAAAGAAAATCTTTGTTGACATTTACTGCTTGTGTTTGTTTTAGCTGACCCTGACAGAAATGTGGGGAATCCTGAAAATGGCGTGATTGTGTAACCTTATACAAAGCACTGTTGGGTGTTATTTACTAAAGGCAAAGACACTTTGCACTACAAGTGCACTTGAAACTGCACTGAAACTGCACTTGTAGTGCAAAGAGGATTTGCCCTTAGGAAATAACCCGCATTTTCACATAAAGCAGCAATTACATCACCACAAAAGTGTTGTAGCGTTGAGACAATTATCCACACATTCTTGATTAACAATCTTTTTAATACCTGCACAATCGCATGTGCATTTAGAAAAGGTTTTTAAAACAAACCAACATGTTTGTTGTATAACAATTTTTGGGGGGGGGCATTATAAAAAATAGAAATGTCCATTTAAGATAAAACAGTCATGTGTAAAACCAACAAGAAAGATACCAATCTTGAACTTACAAAGTTCACATTTGGTAGAATTTGAAGGCAATATCAGACATGATTATTTAGGAACTGTGTTTGATATTGCGTTCAGATGGGGTGAAGTCACCCGAGCAAAAGCCAAATTTGGAAGATGCACACAAATTTCCCAATGTCAACATGTGCTATCTGCCATCACGGGGGATCAAGGGACGTGTTTTGGGGGAGAAACCCCTTCCTCTCAGCAACTTTATTATTGAGGAAGGGGTTGCACCCCCCAAAACGCGTCCATTGATCTACCGTGATGGCAGATAGCACATGTTGGCACACTGTGTGCATCCTCCAAATTTGGCTTTTCTAAAAATCGCTAAAAAATTTTTAACATTGTAGCACACAAAAAAACAAAGAGATTTGGAGGGGTTTTAAACTCGCCCCAAAACATCAATGATGTTTTCATTTTTTTGAATAACATGATTGATGTTTTTCTGGAGGTTTTCCAATTGTAAATTACACCCCATGATCTCCCTGATCAGGATCTGGGCACTTTCTGATGTGAAAGGATCTGGATCCACAACATCACGATCACCTAAAAAGAGAGAAACCAAACAAAAACAGGTATCAAAAATATGCCGGCATCCATCTCTTACCTGAGCCTGTGGTTGCAGACACTCACCTGTTGTGGTGACTATTTCCACCACGTCTTCTTCCTCCTGCTCTTCTTGGGTTGGGGTATTTCCCCTTCTTCCAGAGGTGGGGGGTCTGTGGTTTCCTCGGATGAGGGGTGTCCTCCGAGTCTTTTCTCCCCTATGTAAAACAAAAATGCTATACTCAGCACACAGATATTTGATGGCAGAACTATAAATAGGAAACATTGCTTGGAAGTGGGGTACAATTGTCTATTTTGGCAGAGTTAAAAAATGTAGCATTTTCAGTGTCCTTTGTCAAGCTGCAATATTTTACCTGTTTAGTATAAGCTTCACAGATGGAGACCCCCCCTATAGTATACACTGGATCATCTGTGTGGGCCCCCCTAATAAAAATTTTGTTCTTGTGTCCCACACTAGTGCTGCAGTGTCCAGATGTGAAAACAGCTGCTGAGCTGCTGAGTGTCCTCTCCTTACACAGAATCTAGTTTGCATTTCATTCTAGTAACAAAGCCATCTACACAACCAAATTAGTTTCATACAAGTAGGGTGTAAAAAATGTGGCCAAATGCATATGGCCAAAACAATGGTGTTTTATAGGCTGAAAGAAAAATGTTTGATACGAACGAATAATGTGCCCATGAACATGAAAGTTGCCATTTTAAAATGTACACTTTTAAGAAAAGCACATGGAGCAGCACGAACGTAATAAACATAAAGAATAGGAACACAGCACAACTACTTACTTTTTTGCAGCACTCTCCGGATCTTTCTGTACTGCTCATGTTCTCATAATTTGAGGTCCGACCACCATTTCCTGAGCTGATCTTTCGATCGTCGTACCCTGAAATTCAGGTGCAGACTCTTGACCACTTTCGCCATGATCTTGGCCTTTCTGACATTGGGGTTGGGGTAAGGTCCATACTTCCCGTCATAGTCGGCCTTCTTCAGGATGTCCACCATCTCCAACATCTCCCCAAAGGACATATTTGAGGCCTTAAATCTCCTTCTGGATCGGGACGTGTCCGGATCCGGGCTTTCCTCCTCCTCGTTCCTGTAATTAGCACGCAGCTGCTGTGTATCCGCCATGTGCTCTTCCCCCACTGCACTGAACAAAAAGGGGCGGGGAATAGACTAGAAAGAACGTCAGGGGCGGGCAGAGTTACACGCATGCGCAGTGTGTATAAAGCGTAACACGCGTGCGTATTACGTACGATCTGTGAGCAGAGGAAGGAGCATCGGAGGCACCGATCGTAAGAACAAAGGTAAGAGACAAACTTGGGCCTATACTGCTTCTAGATTGAGGACGATATATTGTAACAAGATTAGGAGAGTTTTGGCTGACATTAGGGTTTGTCTTGTGTTGTGTCTTGCAGTGAAAATGGATATCTTGAACGATATCGACTTCATGGCAATATTCATTGACATGTTCAGGGAGCTGCCTTGTCTGTGGGAGATCAACCACCCACATTATAAGAACCAAACAAAGAGGAAGGCAGCGCTGGATCAATTGTTGGAAATTGTGAAGCAGGTGATCCCCACGGCAGACATCACATATTTGAAGATCCTAATTGGTGGCCTGAGGAGCACATATGTAAGGGAGCGCCAGAAAGTCCAGGATTCACAGAGATCCGGAGCAGCAGATGACATCTATGTCCCCAGGATGTGGTACTATGACAGGCTGCATTTTCTGGCAGGCCAGACTGAACCCAGGTCATCACTCTCAAGTCTTCCTTCCACACTTCCTTCCCCCCCAGCTGAGGCTTCTGAAGCCCAACCTGGGCCTTCCAGGCAGCAACATGTGGAGGAGCCCAGATTGAGCCAGGTATAGCATTCCTCTAAATATTTCAGGTTGTCCAATCAATGATGTTAACTAGATGTTAGTTTGGAGTACTAACTTATGATTGTGATTGATGATGCAAAACATTACAACCATGTCACTTTTTCATACACAGGGAAGTCTCAGCCAGGAGGTGGCCAGGCCGAGCAGGCTGCCTGATATGCAGGTCCCTCCCCTACACCTGCAAAGAGAAAGTGGCAGGAAGAGGAGTACCCTAGAGGAGGCTGCCATAGGCCTCTTTTGGAAGGCTAGAGGCCCTGGGAGCACCACACACCGTGGAGGAGGACTTTGCTGCCATAATTGCCTGTAAAATGCAGCGGATGGAGGAGGGCCAACAACTCATGTGTGAGTCATTAATGTTGGAAGCTCTTAATAAGGGGTTGAGGGCCCAAATAACATCTGAGACCCACATTTGTGACCTCACACATGGTCCTCCTCCTCCAGGTCCTACTACTCCTCCTCCTCCTCCTCCTCCAGGTCCTACTAGTCCTCCTCCTCCTCCAGGTTCTACTCCTCCTCCTGCCACATCTCCAACAGCAGAGCCACAGCCAGGAAGGAAGCATGGAAGGAAGACCAGAAAGTGAGGACCCTGGATCCAGTCTGGTCTGGCAAAAGATGCAGCCTCTTGTAATACCACAGACTGGGGACACAGATGCCATCTGCTGCTTTCCGGATCTCTGGGACTTCTGGACCAGACTGCACTCCCTTACATATGGGCTCCTCAGGCCACCAATTTTGATGTTCAAGAATTGATGTCTGCCCTGGGGGTCCAAGGCTTCGCTAATTTCTGCTGTTTATGCAGCGTTGCCTTCCTCTTTGTTTGGTTCTGAGTCCTTAATAAAGGATTTTTTGGTTCAATTATACTCTCCTATGTGTTTTTTCCTTCAAAAAGGACAGTTTGTGAGGATTCAGGTACATTTCAAAAATACAATGTGAAATTAACAAGGGACACCAACACCAAACAATCTCCTTGAGATTAAATAATACAAGATAATAATGGTGTTGTGGTAACTTGACACACAAAACACACACAAAAATATTCTGGAGTAAAACTAAAAATAAAATAAAACAAAGATCAGCCTTGGAAAAAATACAAACCTAAAATAAAAAAAAAATCTGCCTTTAAAAAAAAAAAATATATATTTTTGTCAGATGTGACAAATCAAAATATATTAAGGGAATCCCGATAAATAATAAAGAAAGAAGTTTGTGAGAAGTCTGTGTGAATATGAGCAGCAAAACTACTTCATTCTTCTCACATTATAAAGAAGAAGAGAGTGCACTGTATTAAACCATTTTTAACATTGCACCGTGACGAAAGTGTTGTATCCATTGCGAACGCTAAGTTTACCAGACCGAGCTGTTCCGTCTCGGAATTTCTTCTGAGAATGCATGGCACTTTGTGCGTCGGAACAGGCCACACACGTTCGGAATTGACGCGATCGGATTTTGTTCTCAGAAAATTTTATAGCCTGCTCTCAAACATTGGGTGTCAGAAAATCAGATGGAAAATGTCCGATGGAGCCCACACATGGTTGGAATTTCCGACAACACGCTCCGATCGGACATTTTCCATCGGAAAATGCGACCGTGTGTACGGGGCATTATACTTGTGGCAAAGCAATCTAATGCCGTGTACACACGGGCGGGACTTTTTGGCATCAAAGGTCCGACGGACTTTCAACAGACTTTTGACGGACTTTCGAATGAACAGACTTGCCTACGCACGATTACACCAAAGTCCGACGGATTCGTATGTGATGACGCACGACCAGACTAAAATAAGGAAGTTGATAGCCAGTAGCCAATAGCTGCCCTAGCATTGGTTTTTGTCCGTCGGACTAGCATACAGACGAGCGGATTTTTCTACCGGACTCGAGTCCGTCAGAGAGATTTGAAACATGTTCCAAATCTAAAGTCCGTCTTATTTTCAACTGAAAAAGTCTGCTGCAGGTCCGATGAAGCCCACACACGGTCGGATTGTCTGACGGATTCATCCCGTCGGACCATTTCGGTCGAAAATTCCACCCGTGTGTACACAGCATAAGCTTATTTTATGGGTACAAGAAAGCTTTTGTTTTATTTAATAATGCCCTTTAAGCCCATCTCACATTTATCACTATTTGGCCACACCCACTGCTTGCCCAGGTGCTCTATGCGCACCTCATTACTTCTCTACTTTGTGTGACAAAAGGTGTCCCAGGTCTTTTACAATCCTAGCAATGTTTCTGGAACAATGAAAACTATGCCCACTTGTACACCCCTGTGTGAATCCTAGAAGTTATTGTAAAGTTGGGCAAACATGCATTGAATTTTGGAAAATTCCTGCTGAATCAGCTGAAACTTGCTATGTATGTCACCCTGTCAACAACACCCTGGATTGACAAAAGTCCATTTTTTAATAGGCTTTTGTTGAAGGTGTCAGGTGGAAAGCTGTCGCCTGCACAACTCCTGCATCCAAGCCCTATTTGGGTATTTTGTCAGAATTCAATAACTCACAATAGGACATTCATCCATCCATGCTGTTTTTATTGTGGATGAAGGAATCTGTTAAATTATCTATACATATATGAGCAGCTTTACATTGCATGAGCTTTACTTTACATTGCATTGAGGATGCTGCTACAACCACGCACTACCTGCACAGAAAAGTAAAGAGACTTTCATGTTGTCAACAGTTAAGCCTTGTACACACGATCGGATTTTCGTCAGACAAAACCTTGGACTTTTGTCCGAAGGCGTGAGCCTGGATTTTGTCTTGCATACAAACACGAACGTAATGACGTACTACGTGGTTTTTTTTTCAGCTCTTTAGCGCCACCGTTTGGGCTCCTTCTGCAAATTTTGTGTTAGTAGAAGTTTGGTGAGTGTTGATTTGCGCTTTTCATTTTGTGCTTTTCATTTAGCGCTTTTCATTTCATGCTTTTGAGTTTGCACTTTTCATTCTGTGCTTTTGAGTTTGCGCTTTTTATTTCATGCTTTTCAGTTCATTTCTGAACTGGTTCGTCAACCAGACATGTTGCGGAATCAGAGGAGATGATGTGTTATTTATTATTAGCCTTGGAGTTATTGCTTTGACCCAAGTCCAGTCCAGGAACAGGAGGAGTTCTTGGACCAAAAATTGGTTGCTTTATTAATCGTGATCAATTATGTCATATGCCTTTGCTGCGGGAGCTCCAGGAGAATAATCCAGATGTTTTTTGGAATTATCTGCGGATGACGGTCTCCTGATTTCTTATATTTTCTATATTTTTGGATGCATAGAATGCACTTTTTGGTTAAGTTTTATTGGCAGATAACATGTCTGGAAAAAGGTAATTTTACTGCGCTTTCCAAATAAATCATATATAATGAAAACAAGCTGCAACTATAATGTGAGACACACACACTAAATATAACATAAGAAAAAAAGCTGCACTATACAGGTAAAAGCCAGTAAATTAGAATATTTTGAAAAACTTGATTTATTTCAGTAATTGCATTCAAAAGGTGTAACTTGTACATTATATTTATTCATTGCACACAGACTGATGCATTCAAATGTTTATTTCATTTAATTTTGATGATTTGAAGTGACAACAAATGAAAATCCAAAATTCCGTGTGTCACAAAATTAGAATATTGTGTAAGGGTTAAATTTTGAAGACACCTGGTGCCACAAACTAATCAGCTGATTAACTCAAAACACCTGCAAAGGGCTTTAAATGGTCTCTCAGTCCAGTTCTGAAGCCTACACAAGCATGGGGAAGACTTCAGATTTGACAGCTGTCCAAAAGGCGACCATCGACACATTGCACAAGGAGGGAAAGACACAAAAGGTTATTGCTGAAGAGGCTGGCTGTTCTCAGAGCTCTGTGTCCAAACACATTAATAGAGAGGCAAAGGGAAGGAAAAACTGTGGTCAGAAAAAGTGTACAAGCGATAGGGATCACCGCGCCCTAGTCAAGATTGTGAAAAAAAACCCCTTCAAAAATGTGGGGGAGATTCACAAGGAGTGGACAGCTGCTGGAGTCAGTGCTTCAAGATCCACCACCAAGAGACGCTTGAAAGACATGGGTTTCAACTGCCGCATACCTCGTGTCAAGCCACTGTTGACCAAGAAACAGCGCGAAAAGCGTCTCACCTGGGCTAAGGAAAAAAAGAGCTGGACTGCTGCTGAGTGGTCCAAAGTCATGTTTTCTGACGAAAGCAAATTTTGCATTTCCTTTGGAAATCGAGGTCCCAGAGACTGGAGGAAGACAGGAGAGGCACAGGATCCACGTTGCCTGAAGTCTAGTGTAAAGTTTCCACCATCAGTGATGGTTTGGGGTGCCATGTCATCTGCTGGTGTCGGTCCACTCTGTTTCCTGAGATCCAGGGTCAACGCAGCCGTCTACCAGCAAGTTTTAGAGCACTTCATGCTTCCTGCTGCTGACCTGCTCTATGGAGATGGAGATTTCAGGTTCCAACAGGACTTGGCGCCTGCACACAGCGCAAAATCTACCCGTGCCTGGTTTACGGACCATGGTATTTCTGTTCTAAATTGGCCAGCCAACTCCCCTGACCTTAGCCCCATAGAAAATCTGTGGGGTATTGTGAAAAGGAAGATGCAGAATGCCAGACCCAACAACGCAGAAGAGTTGAAGGCCACTATCAGAGCAACCTGGGCTCTCATAACACCTGAGCAGTGCCAGAAACTCATCGACTCCATGCCACGCCGCATTAATGCAGTAATTGAGGCAAAAGGAGCTCCAACCAAGTATTGAGTATTGTACATGCTCATATTTTTCATTTTCATACTTTTCAGTTGGCCAACATTTCTAAAAAATCCCTTTTTTGTATTAACCTTAAGTAATATTCTAATTTTGTGACACACGGAATTTTGGATTTTCATTTGTTGCCACTTCAAATCATCAAAATTAAATGAAATAAACATTTGAATGCATCAGTCTGTGTGCAATGAATAAATATAATGTACAAGTTACACCTTTTGAATGCAATTACTGAAATAAATCAAGTTTTTCAAAATATTCTAATTTACTGGCTTTTACCTGTATAATTTTGGTGATCAAAAAATGTGACTTGAAAAGTGTTCATCTAAACGAATGGAGATATGAAGCCTCCATATATCACACTATTACATAAATATTTAAATGCAATCACAAGTGAAATGTGCAGAAAATGATTGAATAAAAAATAAAAAAACAAAATACATTTCAAAAACTTCTCAAACAAGGTTAAGTCCACTCTGATGGGCTGTTAGATAGAAGTCCCACTGAATGTACAGTTCATAGTGATCTTCCAAGAGGTGATATTTCAGCCCTCTAAATAGTAATGACATGCGACCACAACACCAAAGAAGATGTGATAGAGTGCGACAGGAAAGTTCCTCCACCTGTAATATTACTGCCGCTTACCAGCTTGTTAGATTTCTTGTTTAAGGAGATCGTGAGTGCCTGTGGCTCTTTTTCCCAGCCCTGGGTCTTTGAACTTGAATGGCTAGATGGCTATATGTCCCCCGAATCTCTATGCGGAGTATCCTATGTACGCTCATTCCCCATGAAAGAACATAAAGGCTTCCATAACGTAACTCATGTAAAAAATGTATTTATTAAAATGATAAAGTATTACACTTACAGTTTTGCCATAAACATAAAGCGTTTGGTATAAAACACGAGCCGGCCGGCTCCCGATAGCTGCCCGTTGCTTCTGGGACTAGCGAGGTGGTGACGCTAGCACGCCGCTCCTCCCTACACCGTTTCGTCAAATATGACGTCTTCCAGGGGCAATTTGACTTCAAACACAGGAAGCAGGAAACCCTGTCTACAATCTAAATGTTGTAGTCATGGTTGAAAATGCAGTCACCATCTGGAGGCATGGCCTGTTAAGAGCAGAGTGGTTACTCTAATTTACAGTTTTGTTGCCCAAAATGGGATGATCATTATACATTTAAAAGTATTAATATGTTAAGAGGGGGCATGTCTGGACGTGAGCCAAGGAGGATGCACTAAAGAGGAGCTCCAGGTATCCTAAAGCCATCCACCGCCATCCTTCCTTCAGCGCACCTTGGTGAGCCTGCCTCACAACCCTGCTTGTCCCTGGACATCTCCTGTCTCTGCCCCTGCCTACATTTCCAAGCCCGGAGGACAGATTGTGCAGATATCCAAGCCGCGGCCGGCTCCACACATCTGCAGCCCACCACCATCTTAAGGCCTACAGAGAACGGTCATCCTTCAGCCATCCACCACCATCCTTCCTCCAGCGCACCTTGGTGAGCCTGCCTCGCAACCCTACTTGTCCCTGGACATCTCTTGCCTCTGCCCCTGCCTAAATTTCCGAGCCCGGACGATAGATTGTGCAGATATCTCAGCTGCGGCTGGCTCCACACATCTGCGGCCCTCCGCCATCTTGAGGACTACGGAGAATGGTCATCCTTCAGCCATCCATCGCCATCCTTCCTCCAGCGCACCTTGGTGAGTCTGCCTCGCAACCCTACTTGTCCCTGGACATCTCTTGCCTCTGCCCCTGTCTAAATTTCCGAGCACGGACGACAGATCGTGCAGATATCTAAGCTGCGGCTGGCTCCACACATCTGCGGCCTGCCGCCATCTTGAGGCCTACGGAGAATGGTCACCCTTCAGCCATCCATTGCCATCCTTCCTCCAGCGCACCTTGGTGAGTCTGCCTCACAACCCTACTTGCCCCTGGACATCTCCTGCCTCTGCCCCAGCTTAAATTTACAAGCCTGGATGGCCAATTGTGCGGATATCCAGGCCGCGATAGGCTCCACATATCCGTGGCCAGGCGTCATCTTGGGGCCTAAGGAGAGCTGTCAGCCCTGTCTGCCCTCGGACATCTCCAACCATCCTTCCTCCATCGTACCCTCATGAGCCTGTTCTACTGCCCTGTCTGTCCCTGAACATCTCCTGCCCAAGCCTAACTTTTTGAGCCCGGAAAGTGAGCTGTGGCAGACGTTTTGGCGGGGTCTGGGTCCAGATTTTCATCCGCAAATATCCAAGTGCCTGCACGCCTGGAGCGCAAATTACATAGCCCTGCTTCTCCTAATCCCTTCCCTGCATCTCTCCCAGTGCTTATTTTCAGGATGGCCTGACCCTCCATTGTGAATCACTGCTTCAGACTTCATCCAGTGGCCTGCTGCCATCTTAGCAGTGCCCGGAGCCTTCCATAAGATTTAATAAAATGGTGGTGTGGCCAGAAGATGATCGAGATAGCTGCTTGCTGAAACAGCTCTGAGGGACGACGGCTTTCTGGGGCTCTAAGCGACAGGTGATCACCTCAAAAATACACAACAACCGGATCAATTGACCCACCATAACACCAGGACCATGTCCAAATGAAGGAATGAGAGATCAGCTCCACTGAAACTCACAGAATTCTACCCGGGGAAAAACAGCTTCCTCAATGGCGCTGGTGGACCTGCGGCTGCATCCAACGGCGGCCCGAACTTCTCACAGGCACAACAGAATGCTGCACACACAGCAATATCCTCTCCTCACCTGCATGGGAACAGTTCCCTTGCCTCCACACCGTCCACGAGCCCAGCCAAAGCTAAATTGAAGCTCTCACAGGACACAGCACAGACACTTAGGTGAGCCATAGTTCATTAGCTCCCCCATGTGCCTAACTATAGATAACTCCATCGCTGCATATCCCACTACTAATCAGCCTGTGCTGGACACTACATTGAGAGACATGCTTCTCACACTGCAAACCTCCATCCACTCTGATATCTCCAAAATGATGCATCATTTTACCACAGAAATGACATGTATGGGAGAGAGAGTCACTGTCATTGAAAACAAAATGGGGAAGTGACCTCCTCCTTCAATACCTTAGTGGATGCTTAGAGGGAAGGGGCTGAAGATATAGAGTGGATGAAAGCTGCAGTAGGTGACCGCGATATTGTGTCAATCTAGCCGCCGTTATCAGTGAGATTTGACACATGTGAGCCCCGTCGCGGGAGCCAGCGCCGAGCTGGCTCGCTCATCGGGAAAGGAAGTCGGAAGAATTCCCCCGAAGTCGGAAGAAGACCCCCGGAGCTGACTAATAAATTACTTTAAAAACCTGTCTAGTGTGTTTTTTTATTGACAATTTTTCCCCCAGTTGAATGGGTAAGGGTACGATGTACCCCATACTCATTCACATAGGGTGGGGGGCCGGGATCTGAGGGCCCCCTTATTAAAGGGGGCTCTCGGATTCTGATAAGTCCCTCACCCGCAGACCCCGACAACCAACGGCCAGGGTTGTCGGGAAGAGGCCCTTGTCCTCATCAAAATGGGGACAAGGTGCTTTGGGGTTGGGGGGGCCGCAGGGTGCTCCCCTGCCCCTAAGCGCCCACCCTTCATGTTGAGGGCATGCCGCCTGGTATGGTTTAGGAGGGAGGGGGCGCTCGCTCGTCCCCACCCCCTTTCCTGACCGGCCAGTAATTGGCGTTCCAGGCTCACTGGCGCGGCCGCAGGCGATATCGCGCGCGAGCACACGGGCGCGTGCGTGCATGGGCACACACACGCGCATCCCCGTTGGTGCCAGACGGGCTATTAAAAACCTGCCTGTCATACTCAGTCCCCGCTGTCTGCTCTACAGCGTTCCGTGTGCCAAAAACCTGATCTGATGTGAAACCTTCTGTTACCTGACCCGTTTTGACTATCCAGCTATCCGCCTGCATCTGACCCTCTGGCTTGCTTAGACCATTCTCCTGTCTGATCCCTGGTACCTCTACTGTCCGCCTGATATCGACCACCGGCCTGACTATCCTTCTGCTTGATCCCTGCTACCAGTCTGCTACCTGCTGTGTTCCTGGTTCCAGTCCAGCATACCAGTATCTAGCCTGCTACCTGCTGTTGTTCCTGGTTCCAGTCCAGCGTTCCAGTATCCAGCCTGCTACCTGCTGTTGTTCCCGGTTCCAGTCCAGCGTTCCAGTATTCAGCCTGCTACCTGCTGTTGTTCCTGGTTCCAGTCCAGCGTTCCAGTATCCAGCCTGCTACCTGCTGTTGTTCCTGGTTCCAGTCCAGTGTCCCAGTACCAGCCTGCTACCTGCTGTTGTTCCCGGTTCCAGTCCAGAATTCCAGTACCAGCCTGCTACTTGCTGTTGCTCCTGGTTCCAGTCTAGCACTCCAGTTTCCTGCCTACTTACCTGCTGTTGTTCCTGGCTCCAGTCTGCGTTCCAGTCTTCTCTTCAGTTCCTGGTTCCTGAGTTCCCACCACTCTTGGACTTCTGGGTGACTGTTGATCCTTACAGGCACCCATACCACTCCGTACTCCTGTGTCCTCTGTTTCCATTCCAGAGGGCCGTGAGTGGGAGCCGTATGGGAGGTCTCTCTCTGCACTTCAGGCTCAAAACCTACCAGGTACGTGACAGTAGCAGACAGCCATGTCTGAGCCTGAGCAGGGAACCTCTCCCATGGCGGAACTATGTGCACACCTGGCAGGATTGACTGAAGCAGTCAAGAATCTGCAGCAAGGATATCCCCGGCTGGAAGAACCAGTATTAACTTTGTCTAACCCTACCGGTATCCAGGGAGCCCCTCCTGCTTCTGCTTCTTCAGCTGGGCCTTCCCCAACGGTGGTGATGCTTCCTCCAGAACCCAGAGTTCCGACACCTGAAAGATTCTCCGGAGATCGAGATAAATTCAGGGCCTTTCGCAATTCCTGTGAACTATTTTTTGCCCTCCAGCCACACACCTTTTCCCTGGAGGCCACCAAGGTGGGCTTTGTGATTTCCTTACTTACAGGCGATCCCCAAACCTGGGCCCATCGTCTCTTGGAACAAAAGGATGTATCTCTGACCAACCTCACCACCTTCTTCGATGCATTGGCCCATTTATATGAAGACCCCCAGCTCTCTGTGACTGCAGAAACTGCACTGCGTACCCTTTAGCAGGGACGCAGGGCAGCAGAGGATTATGTGGCTGAATTCAAAAGGTGGAGCGCAGACACAAACTGGAATGATGCGGCCCTCCGCTATCAATTCCGTATGGGACTTTCGGATTCTTTGAAGGATGAGTTAGCCAGGGTTGGTATACCACAGACTCTGAATGGTTTGATCGATCTGGCCATTCAGATCGATTGACGCTTAAGGGAACGTAGGGCAGAAAGAGCTACAGGATTTTCTCGCCCAACCTGGATGCTTCCCAAAGTTCAAAATCATACTTCACCAGCGCCACCTACCTCCATGTTTAACCCACCTGAACCTATGCAGTTGGGGGTCCTTCGGCCTTCGCTCACCCAGGAGGAGCGTGAACGTCGTCGGATGAATAATCTGTGCCTGTACTGCGGGGAACCTGGACACTACATCAGGAACTGCCCTCTTAAGCTCCGTAAGTGCCTCTCCCTGTCTACTGACTATGTTGTTCCTCTGGCCAAGAGCACTTCTCACCTTGTTTTC
This sequence comes from Lithobates septentrionalis, assembly GCA_037952835.1. Taxonomy (NCBI): domain Eukaryota; kingdom Metazoa; phylum Chordata; class Amphibia; order Anura; family Ranidae; genus Lithobates; species Lithobates septentrionalis. The sequence continues at coordinate 4,748,367 of JBBDGP010001146.1, forward strand.
TCTATCTCATTACAGCTCTCAGGAAAGACTCTGCAAATAACCGCCATTATTGACTCCGGAGCTTGCAGCTGTTTCATGGATTCCTCTTTTGCTGCAAAACACCAGATTCCCCTGTTGTCAAAGGCCCATAGACTCTCCATCCATCTGGCTGATGGGACCGCCATCAAATCCGGACCTGTCACTCAAGAGACTGCTCCAATACCTGTTATCATATTTAACTCTCATCAAGAATTGCTACGCCTGGACATCATTGCTTCACCCTTGTTCCCCATAATCCTTGGCATGCCTTGGTTGCAAGCACACAATCCTGACATCAACTGGGCCACAGGAGAGGTTACCTTTTCTTCTTCCTATTGTCAGCAGTTCTGCGGATCTCGAGATGCTCTTAGGGCCACTACTTTGCTATGCCTGGACACAGATTCTAGCCTACATCAGTCTATTCCCGAGGCTTACCATGACTTTCTAGATGTGTTTAGTAAACAGGGGGCAGAGGCCTTGCCTCCCCACCGGGCCTATGACTGTCCTATCGAGTTGCTCCCTGGAGCAGAGATTCCGTTCGGAAGGATTTTCCCTCTAACAGAGGTAGAACAAGGGGCATTAAAGGAGTATATCGATGAAAACTTAAAGCGGAGGTTCACACAAAAATTGAACCTCCGCTTTTTGGAACCCTCCCCCCCTCCGGTGTCACATTTGGCACCTTTCAGTGGGGAGGGGAGTGCAGATACCTGTCTAAGACAGGTATTTGCACCCACTTCCGGCATAGACTCCCACGGGAGTCTATGTCTCTTCCCGTCCCCACCGCGCTGTCTGCTGGGACACACATGGGTCCCAGAGACAGCGGGGACCAGTTAGGAAGCGCAGCGCGACTCGCGCATGCGCAGTAGGGAACCGGGAAGTGAAGCCGCAGCGCTTCACTTCCTGATTCCCTTACAGAGAATGGCGGCGCCAGCACCCGAGGAACAAGGGATGATTCGGTCTCGGGTGCCGACATCGCTGGACCCTGGGACAGGTGAGTGTGGTGAGTATCTTTATTTTAAAAGTCAGCAGCTGCAGTATTTGTAGCTGCTGACTTTTAATTTTTTTTTTTCGTGGGACTCTCTCTTTAAAGAAAGGCTTCATTCGGCAGGCAGGCGTGGACATCTTCTTTGTACAAAAAAAGGATCATACCCTTCGACCATGCGTGGACTACTGTGAACTAAATAAAATTACAGTAAAAAATCGCTATCCTCTTCCCCTGGTACCAGAATTTTTCCAAAGACTTGGAACTGCCACTGTGTTCACTAAGCTTGACCTCCGTGGAGCCTACAATTCAGTCCATATCAGGGGCGGAGATGAGTGGAATACTGCCTTCCGTACCCGCTATGGGCATTTTGAATACTTGGTGATGCCCTTCGGATTGTGTAATGTCCCTGCTACATTCCAGTATTTTATCAATGATGTTTTACGAGACTTTCTAGACCTGTTTGTCATCGTCTACCTAGACGATATACTAATCTTCTCTTTTTCCCTTGAATCTCACCGCAGGCACGTCAGAAGTGTGTTGGCTCAGCTTCGACAGCATGGCTTATATGCAAAGGCAGAGAAGTGTGAGTTTGAACAGGAAAGTATACCATTTTTGGGGTTAATCATCTTCAGTAGGGGCATTAAGATGGATCCTCAATAGATCGCTGCAATATTAGATTGGCCGGTCCCAACAGACAAAAAGGGAATCCAACGGTTCGTTGGATTCGCCAATTTCTATCGGAAACTTATTAAGGGGTTTTCAGCCATTATCACACCCATTACCCAGTTAACCACACAGGGAACACGTTTTTACTGGTCTGCTGAAGCCCAAAAGGCTTTTGAGACCCTCAAGGCCCTCTTTACTTCTGCTTCCGTATTAAAACATCCAGATTCTTCTGTGCCGTTTGTACTTGAAGTAGACGCATCTGAAATTGCTGTAGGAGCAGTGTTGTCCAAAAGACAAGAAACCAAGGCCCTGCTGTACCCAGTGGCCTTCTTTTCTCGCAAGTTGTCCACGGCAGAGAGAAATTATGACGTGGGAGACAGAGAGTTGTTGGCAATTAAATCTGCATTAGAGGAATGGCGCTACCTTCTGGAAGGAGCCGCTCATCCAGTCTTAATTTTTACAGATCATAAGAACCTGGAGTATTTGAGATCTGCAAAAAGACTGAAGCCACGACAAGCCAGGTGGGCCCTCTTCTTCTCCAGGTTCTCCTTTCATGTCACTTACCGCCCTGGCTCCAAAAACACTAAACCCGATGCTCTATCCAGGATGTTCCACAAACCCCAAGAAATTTCCTCTCCGGATACCATCCTGTCCCCGGGGAATTTTCTCCTGCTTCAGGGAAACCTGCTTTCTCAAATTAAGCAAGCTTCCGCAAGACTGGGACCTTCTGTTGGGCCAGAACCTCGAATTAGGGATGGGCTACTTTGGCACGAAAATAAGATTTATATACCCAAAAACCTACGAGTGCCTGTATTGGAACTTTGCCACGATCATGCACTGGCTGGGCATTTTGGTATAACCAAGGCCACCGATCTGGTACAGCGTACCTTTTGGTGGCCTCAGTTATGTGAGGATTGCAAAAAAATTGTGGAATCCTGTTCAACCTGTATTACAAAACCAAGGCATGGGGGCTACTAAGACCTTTGCCTGTCCCAGACAGGCCATGGAAGATGTTATCCATAGACTTTATTGTCAAACTACCTCCAGCGGGGGGCTACACCACCATCTTTGTTATAGTAGACCAGCTATCAAAGATGGCCCATTTTGTTCCAATGAAGGGTACCCCCTCAGCTTCAGAGACAGCACAAATGTTCATCAAAGAAGTCATCAGACTCCACGAGGTGCCGGCCAATATTGTTTCAGATTGGGGGGTACAGTTTACCTTCCGATTCTGGAAGTCTCTGTTTAAAACTCTGAACATTGAGCTATCATTCTCCTCTGCCTACCATCCCCAGACTATTGGGCAAACAGAGAGAACAAACCAAACTCTTGAACAATACCTACGCCGTTTCTATTCTTTTGCCCAAGATGACTGGATTTCCGTACTTCCATTGGCTGAATTCGCCTACAACAACTCCATTCACTCCGCTATCAAACAGACTCCATTTTTTGCAAATTATGGCTTCAATCCTTCATTCCTACCTAATTCTCTCCCTGAATGTACAGTACCCGCAATTCAGGAGAAATTGAATTTCTTTACCTCCAATAATCAAATTCTGCAGGAAACCATGACCAGGACCCAGGAGTACAACAAAACAACTTTCGATAAGAAAAGGCGAGGTGAGATGTTACTTGCACCCAGTGACCGGGTATGGTTATCCACTGTGAACCTTAGGTTGGCCTGCCCTTCGAAGAAATGGGGTCCCAAGTTCTTGGGGCCATTTCCTGTCAGACGGAGGATTAATGAGGTGGCATATGAACTAGAACTCCCTGATTCATTAAAAGTCCACCTGGTATTCCATGTATCTCTACTCAAACCTTCCATTTTCAATCCTTTTTTTAGGTCGAAGTACGGATCCCCCTGATCCAGTTTTGGTAGATGGCGAGGAGGAATTCAAGGTAGAATCTATCTTGGACCACAGGAGGAGAGGAGGAGAGGTAATCAGAATCAATTCCTGATAAAATGGAGAGGGTTTGGACCCGAAGACAATTCTTGGGAGCCTGAGGATAATATCCATGCTGAAGGTCTGTTACAATCTTTTAAGAAGTCCCATCCCGAAAAATTTGCCCGAAGGGGCAGCCGGAGGGGGGCAATGTCAGGAAGATCCTGCCAGTAATCGGCGTTCCAGGCTCACTGGCGTGCGGCCGCGGGTGCGGCCGCGCATGCGCGCGTGCACACGGGCGTGTGCACGCACGGGCGCACGCACACGCATCCCCATTGGCGCCAGGCGGGCTATTTAAACCTGCCTGTCATACTCAGTCCCTGCTGTCTGCTCTACAGCGTTCCATGTGCCAAAAACCTGCATCTGACCCTCTGGCTTGCTTAGACCATTCTCCTGTCTGATCCCTGGTACCTCTACTGTCCACCTGATATCGACCACCGGCCTGTCTGACTATCCTTCTGCTTGATCCCTGTTACCTGTCTGCTACCTGCTGTGTTCCTGGTTCCAGTCCAGCATTACAGTATCCAGCCTGCTACCTGCTGTTGTTCCCGGTTCCAGTCCAACATTCCAGTACTAGCCTGCTACCTGCTGTTGTTCCCGGTTCCAGTCCAGCATTCCAGTACCAGCCTGCTACCTGCTGTTGTTCCTGGTTCCAGTCCAGCGTTCCAGTACAAGCCTGCTACCTGCTGTTGTTCCTGGTTCCAGTCCAGCATTCCAGTACCAGCCTGCTACCTGCTGTTGTTCCTGGTTCCAGTCCAGCGTTCCAGTACCAGCCTGCTACCTGCTGTTGTTCCTGGTTCCAGTCTAGCACTCCAGTTTCCTGCCTACTTACCTGCTGTTGTTCCTGGCTCCAGTCTGCGTTCCAGTCTCCAGTCTTCTCTTCAGTTCCTGGTTCCTAAGTTCCCACCACTTTTGGACTTCTGGGTGACTGTTGATCCTGCCAGGCACCCATACCACTCCTTACTCCTGTGTCCGCTGTTTCCATTCCAGAGGGCTGTGAGTGGGAGCCGTAGGGGAGGTCTCTCTCTGCAATTCACGCTCAAAAACTACCAGGTACATGACAAGGGGGTTCCTAAGGGGCCTGGTATGCCTCTGGAGGGGAACCCATGCCGTTTTTTTATTTAAAATTTGGCGTGGCGTTCCCCCTCATGATTCATACCAGACACCTGTCAGCAATGCCTGTCGCTCATCGCGAAAGGAAAAAACACAGTTTTCCTTTCCCAATGAGCAAGCCAGCGCGAGATGCACAGTACCCTGTCGCCGAGAACAGCGCAATGGGATCGTGCTGGAAACACATTTTCGCGGTCAGGTACTGTAAGATCTCTGACTTAGAAGACTGTTCCAGAAGATACAACTTAAAAATAGGAGGCATACCAGAGACAGTCCAACCCTCAGCATTAAAAGATTATTTCACATAGTTGATGTCTGCTTTTCTTCCTGACGCATCCCCGGGTGAATTAATAATTGATCGCATACACCGGTTGCAAAACCGTCCTATCTGCCAGAAAATGTCCCAAGAGACACTATTGTTAGAATTCATTTTTTCCTGAAAACCCCCAGCATTATGCCAATTCTACTCTGATCTATCTAAATATACCATGCTGCAAAACCATCAGATACCATACAAGAGGCAGCATAATCGCAGCCAAGGCTCCCACACCACCGGTGCCTGGGATGATTTTGATCCATCGGATGATATGACCACCTGAGTCTCTAAAGCTATTTCTAGCTTACGTGTAAGCCCTAGATTGCTTGCCCAAGCCCAGCTCCCCACCCTAAACCCCCAGTTTTAGTCGCGGCACAGACCGCTCAAGCAGAGTTCTGACCTGACACGTGACCTGCTCCGGACAGTGTCAGTGTTGATGCAGGAGAGAGCAGACGTTTGAGTCAGCAGCTCCAGCCATTCAGCCATTCAGCAGCTCCAGCCTTCTGGCTGCAGCCATCCTAGGACTATCCCGGACTCCCCAGTTGAACTTACCAGGACCCCCACCTACACACCGGGCGTCCATCACCATCTGGAAGCTGAATCCCAGCCATATAAGCCCTTCCCGCAGGACACTCCGCGGTCGGCCAGCACCATCAGGAAACTCCACGGCTTCATCCTAGCTCCGGGCCAGGGCCAACCTGACGCTTCCCCTCCCATAGCCGGATCGGCGGGCCGACCAGCAGGCCCTAGTATCACCTCCTTCAGGTCGTCCTGACCCCATCACATCCTCGGACGGGCCGGGAGTCGCGCCGGAATCGGAATAGCCAGACAGCCCGCGGCTCGGGCCTAGCCGGCGGCCATCTTGGTCCTCCCTCCTGAGGCCACAGCATTCCGCCGGCCACCCGGAGATCACCCCAGACATCACAGAAATACCCACCGGAACCTCGGCAAACCCCCCCAGCCAGGTCACCAGCATTCCCACCCCACTTTCACCCACCTCCGCAGCACTTCCACCGTGGCCCGGGCCTAGCCCGTTTGCCATCTTGGTCCACCCACTCGGCAGTGATTACCACCTCCACCCGCAGCTCATCCACGGACCCCCCCCGGCAGGTAGTACTAGGACCTACCACCATCCACCACAGGACCTTGCAACCTCCAGAGCGCGAGCATCTGGACAGCCCGTGGCTCGGATCCATCCCGTCAGCCATCTTGGTCCACCCAACCTCCACCCGGAGCTCAGCCCGGACCCCCCTGCAGGTTAGTATCAGGACCGCCCCCCCAGGCTTGCACCGTCCCACCTCCAGGCAGGATCACCATCCCTCACCCCCCCTCCTCAGCCCACCCGGGGACACCACCGCAGCCACCGTCCAATCACCCGTTCTCTAGCTGTTAGATTTGGGGGACAGACTACAGCTGCGGCCTAGCTCCAGCCACCCTAGCACCCACACCTGTCCAGCGGGCCCCCGTGCCCCCACACCTGGAACACCAGCTCCTCTACATTGGACCTCACTGTGTGGGCACAGTCTACCACCGGAGATGCTGGACCAGACCAGTGTCCATCTTAGCTCCGCCTAAACCCAGCCGCAGCATCACTCCAACCAGTAAGTAGCGGCCTTATCCCCTTACCCCCCACCATCATCCTCCGGACCATCCTGCACAGGTAAGCCACCGGGGTACCTTAGCAGTTGATCCAGGGTCCTGGAGCCGATCGCCCTCGGGGGTCAGGAAGGAATTTTTCCTCTGCTGTAGCAATTGGCCAGCTCAGCTAGGGGTTTTTTCGCCTTCCTCTGGATCAACAGGGAGGGTGGTAGGCAGCCTCCATCACTTCCATCATCCTCCTTCAGCAACTTTCTTGTTTCACCATGTGTAATTTCAAGTACACAGCGGACGCCCTCTGTAAAAATGTAGAGAAAGTGTAAAAACCTTCTCTTCTCAGACACGTGTTATGTCAACAGTGTCTTAGGCGTTTTGTTCAAAAGTTCAGTAGCCAGACTGTCTTTAAACAAAGTGTGAGTTTATTTGGTCACACTTTGCAACAACTTGAAAATATATGCAAAGTTAAATTCTTCTTACAGCTTGATGTAGTAAAACAAAAGATAATAGGAACAAAAACTTGTATCAAGAAAGTTCAGGAGACGTTTCAGCTCTGTCTGTACTTCTCTATGTTAGAGAGGTATCTGCTCTAGCAGCTGTTTGTGACGTAGTCTGTGTATAGGCCTAATGTAAACAAAATGTCTTCTGTAGTATAAGGATGCGTGTGTCCTTCCTTGTATGTGTGAAAAAGTAGTGAAGTCCTTCTGTGTGTGAATGAAGGACATGTGTTGTGTGTGTGTTGTGTCGTGTGACCCTAGCCTAGTGTCACACTGTTTTTATACTATCTCAAATCTACTAGTCAGCAAGCTATAGCCATAACCATATATAGCTAGAACTAAAAATGAAATGATCATATTCGTGATTATTCTAAATATTCTCTTTGCCAACAGCTGACACGTCTCTTAAGCTTCTTTGATTGTCAGTAACACACAACAGATTCTTATAAAAAAACTCAAGGTGAATGACCTTTCCAAATGGCCGAATTCTTGTAATGGATATACTTTAACCACTTGAGCCCCGGACCATTATGCTGCCTAAGGACCAGAGGTCTTTTTCCAATTTGGCACTGCGTCGCTTTAACTGCTAATTGCGCGGTCATGCAATGCTGTACCCAAACGAAATTTGCGTCCTTTTCTTCCCACAAATAGAGCTTTCTTTTGATGGTATTTGATCACCTCTGCGGTTTTTATTTTTTGCGCTATAAATGGAAAAAGACCGAAAATTTTGAAAAAAAAATGATATTTTCTACTTTTTGTTATAAAAAAAATCCAATAAACTCAATTTTAGTCATACATTTAGGCCAAAATGTATTCGGCCACATGTTTTTGGTAAAAAAAATGTCAATAAGCGTATATTTATTGGTTTGCGCAAAAGTTATAGCGTCTACAAACTAGGGTACATTTTCTGTAATTTACACAGCTTTTAGTTTATGACTGCCTATGTCATTTCTTGAGGTGCTAAAATGGCAGGGCAGTACAAAACCCCCCCAAATGACCCCATTGTGGAAAGTAGACACCCCAAGGAAATTGCTGAGAGACATGTTGAACCCATTGAATATTTATTTTTTTTGTCCCAAGTGATTGAATAATGACAAAAAAATAAAAATAAAAAAAATATTTACAAAAAGTTGTCACTAAATGATATATTGCTCACACAGGCTATGGGCCTATGTGGAATTGCACCCCCAAAATACATTCTGCTGCTTCTCCTGAATATGGGGATACCACATGTGTGGGACTTTTTGGGAGCCTAGCCGCGTACGGGGCCCCGAAATCCAATCACCGCCTTCAGGATTTCTAAGGGCGTAAATTTATGATTTCACTCTTTACTGCCTATCACAGTTTCGGAGGCCATGGAATGCCCAGGTGGCACAAAACCCCCCCAAATGACCCCATTTTGGAAAGTAGACACCCCAAGCTATTTCCAGAGAGGCATATTGAGTCCATGGAATATTTTATATTTTGACACAAGTTGCGGGAAAGTGACACATTTTTTTTTTTTTTGCACAAAGTTGTCACTAAATGATATATTGCTCACACAGGCCATGGGCATATGTGGAATTGCACCCCAAAATACATTTAGCTACTTCTCCTGAGTACGGGGATACCACATGTGTGGGGCTTTTTGGGAGCCTAGCCGTGTACGGGACCCCGAAAACCAATCACCGCCTTCAGGATTTCTAAGGGTGAAAATTTTTGATTTCACTCTTCACTGCCTATCACAGTTTCGGAGGCCATGGAATGCCCAGGTGGCACAAAACCCCCCCAAATGACCCCATTTTGGAAAGTAGACACCCCAAGCTATTTGCTGAGAGGCATGGTGAGTATTTTGCAGCTCTCATTTGTTTTTGAAAATGAAGAAAGACAAGAAAAAACTTTTTTTTTTTTCTTTTTTCAATTTTCAAAACTTTGTGACAAAAAGTGAGGTCTGCAAAATACTCACTATACCTCTCATCAAATAGCTTGGGGTGTCTACTTTCCAAAATGGGGTCATTTGGGGGGGGGTTGTGCCACCTGGGCATTCCATGGTCTCCGAAACTGTGATAAGCAGTCAAGAGAGAAATCAAAAATTCACGCCCTTAGAAAGCCTGAAGGCGGTGCTTGGTTTTCGGGGTTCCGTACGCGGCTAGGCTCCCAAAAAGTCTCACACATGTGGTATCCCCGTACTCAGGAGAAGCAGCAGAATGTATTTTGGGGTATAATTTCACATATTCCCATGGCATGTTTGAGCAATATATCATTTAGTGACAATTTTGTGCAAAAAAAAAAAAAAAATTGTCTCTTTCCCGCAACTTGTGTCGCAATATAAAATATTCCATGGACTCGACATGCCTCTCAGCAAATAGCTTGGGGTGTCTACTTTCCAAAATGGGGTCATTTGGGGGGGTTTTGAACTGTCCTCGCATTTTATGCACAACATTTAGAAGCTTATGTCACACATCACCCACTCTTCTAACCACTTGAAGACAAAGCCCTTTCTGACACTTATTGTTTACATGAAAAAGTTTTTTTTTTTTGCAAGAAAATTACTTTGAACCCCCAAACATTATATATTTTTTTAAAGCAAATGCCCTACAGATTAAAATGGTGAGTGTTTCATTTTTTTTTTTCACACAGTATTTGCGCAGCGATTTTTCAAACGCATTTTTTGGGGAAAAAACACACTTTTTTAAATTTTAATGCACTAAAACACACTATATTGCCCAAATGTTTGATGAAATAAAAAAGATGATCTTAGGCCGAGTACATGGATACCAAACATGACATGCTTTACAATTGCGCACAAACGTGCAGTGGCAACAAAATAAATACATTTTTAAAAGCCTTTAAAAGCCTTTACAGGTTACCACTTTAGATTTACAGAGGAGGTCTACTGCAAAAATTACTGCACTCGATCTAACCTTCGCGGTGATACCTCACATGCATGGTGCAATTGCTGTTTACGTTTGACGACAGACCGCCGCTTGCGTTCGCCTTAGTGCGAGAGCAGGGGGCGACAGGGGTGCTTTTTTTTTTTTTTTTTTTTTCTTTATTATTTTTTTGCTTTTTTATCTTATTTTTAAACTGTTCCTTTCATTTTTATTTTTTTTTAATCATTTTTATTGTTATCTCGGGGAATGTAAATATCTCCTATGATAGCAATAGGTAGTGACAGGTACTCTTTTTTGAAAAAATTGGGGTCTATTAGACCCTAGATCTCTCCTCTGCCCTCAAAGCATCTGACCACACCAAGATCGGTGTGATAAAATGCTTCCCCAATTTCCCAATGGCGCTATTTACATCCAGCGAAATCTAAGTCATAAAATGCTCGTAGCTTCCGGTTTCTTAGGCCATAGAGATGTTTGGAGCCACTCTGGTCTCTGATCAGCTCTATGGTCAGCTGGCTGAATCACCGGCTGCATTTTCAGGTTCCCTGTTGAGACAGGAGAGCCAGAGAAAAACACGGAAGACGGTGGGGGGGCATTCCCTCCCACGGCTTGTAAAAGCAGTCTAGAGGCTAATTAGCCGCTAGGATTGCTTTTACATGAAAGCCGACCGCTGGCTGAAAAGAATGATATCAAGATGATACCTAAACCTGCAGGCATCATTCTGGTATAACCACTCAAAGTTGTGAATGGCGTACCTGAAGACAAAAAAATGGTTAACAATAAAGCACAGTAAACGGTAAAGTATAAAAAATTGCATACCTGAAAAGCAAACATGATAAAGCATAATAACAATAAAACATTGCAGAATAGAATACAGTAAAAAAGAGCAGAACAATAGAGAGAATAGAGAGAGAGAGAACAATAAAACGACAACTATTTTTTTTTATTTTATATATATATATATATATATTTTTTTTTTTACACTTTTTTTGTAACTAACTTTTATAACTGTAACCGGTTCCAGGTTCGGGTCTCTCAAAATGCGATGGCATCTTGGGAGACCCTGTGAAAGTGTGCCTAGTCTGTGCAATGCTGTACCCTACGCTAATACTCAACTAGTGCATGGTAGCGTTCAAAACATTCACCAATGCAAAGACCAGGATTGTCAGGACAGGAGGGACAATAATAGCGGGTGTCACGCCTATATCCGCGCTAGCTGCAGACACAATATCTTTTTTGGGGGCGTTCGCTGGGTAGGGGTACTCGGGAGGACATAAAGAAAATGCCTCTCATGCAGCCGACTGCATTTGGTTGGGGATGTGAATGGGGGAAGTACGGGCGCTGCAGAAGCGGTGGGTTCCCAATTAGGATTGGCGAATGCAGTAGGAAGGGCACTATGGGCACGACGGGCCTGTGTTTGTCTTTTTGGTGGCAGCGGGACACTACTTGTGCTTGCCACCTCACCAGCTTGAACTGCACTTATGGGACTCGCCACGTCACCAAGTGTTACTGCAGTACTGGTTTGACTACGACCGGGGTGTACTAGGCCGCTGGCGCTTGCCAGTTCACCAAAACGCTACCAAAAAATCTGTTGGCGATCGCAGGGATCAGGCCTGACTCTGCGAACGCTGCAGTTATGCGTTTTAGTCTTTTGTAAGTGACAGTGATCGATCGATACTGCACTTGGGTGGGCTGGGCTGGGCCGGGCGGAGGGGCAAAACGCAGGTGCTAGCAGGTATCTGGGCTGATCCCGCTAACACTGCGTTTGTGAGAACCCTAAACTGCTGGGGATGCTAGTATAGATCTGATCGGATCAGATATTGATCCGTTCAGATACTATACCACTAAGGGTGGTGTACAGTGCGTGCGTGGGTGTTAGCGGTACTGGCGCTAACCTGACGCTGCCTGGGGCTGGTGCTTGCCAGTTCACCAAAATACTACCAAAAAAACTGTTAGCGATCGCAGGGATCAGGCCTGACTCTGCGAACGCTGTAGTTATGCATTTAGTGTTTTGTAAGTGTCAGTGATCGATCGATACTGCACTTGGGTGGGCTGGGCCGGGCGGAGGGGCAAAACGCAGGTGCTAGCAGGTATCTGGGCTGATTCCACTAACACTGCGTTTTTGGGAACCCTAAACTGCTGGGGACACTAGTATAGATCTGATCGGATCAGATATTGATCCGTTCAGATACTATACCACTAAGGGAGGCGTATGCTGCGTGCGTGGGTGTTAGCGGTACTGGCGCTAACCTGACCCTGCCTGGGGCTGGTGCTTGCCAGTTCACCAAAATACTACCAAAAAAACTGTTAGCGATCGCAGGGATCAGGCCTGACTCTGCGAACGCTGCAGTTATGCGTTTAGTCTTTTGTAAGTGACAGTGATCGATCGATACTGCACTTGGGTGGGCTGGGCTGGGCCGGGCGGAGGGGCAAAACGCAGGTGCTAGCAGGTATCTGGGCTGATCCCGCTAACACTGCGTTTTTGGGAACCCTAAACTGCTGGGGACGCTAGTATAGATCTGATCGGATCAGATATTGATGCGTTCAGATACTATACCACTAAGGGAGGTGTATGCTGCGTGCGTGGGTGTTAGCGGTACTGGCGCTAATCTGACGCTGCCTGGGGCGACGCATATCACCGCCGGGCGATCAGGGGGCTAAACCTTTATTCGGTAATAAACGGCGGGTGCCCTGACACTATAAAAAATAAACAAACTAACCAGCGTCAACCGTAACGGTTATACGGTGATCAGTGGTGAAAGGGTTAACTAGGGGGCAATCAAGGGGTTAAAACATTTATTCGGTAGTATATGGGGGTCCCTGATGCTATAAAACGCTGATGGCGAACCTAAATATTTATGTCCCTAACTAGCGTCACCAGCGACACTAATACAGCGATCAGAAAAATGATCGCTTAGTGACACTGGTGACAGGAGGTGATCAAGGGGTTAAAACTTTATTAGGGGGGGTTAGGGGGGTACCCTAGACCTAAAGGGGGGTAACAGTATCTGTCCCAACACTGTAACTGTCACAAACTGACACTATGCAGTAATCAGAAAAAAAAAAAACTGCTGGTGTCAGTTTGTGACGGGGGGGGGGGGGTGATTGGGGGGGGGATCGGGGGGCGATCGGGGGGGGGATCGGGGTGATTTGTGTGCCTGGCATGTTCTACTGTGTGTGTGTGTGTTGGTGCACTCACATTGATGTCTTCTCTCCTCGGGCCGGAACGGAAATTACCGAGCCGAGGAGAGATGACATCATTTCCTTTGCTGCTGTTTAGCATACAGCAGCAAAGGAATGATTCGATTGGCCGGCGGCGATCGCGAGGGGGGGGCCACGAACGGATGGTCTCCCCCTCACCACCGATCGCCGCTGGACAAACGACGACCGCCTCGGGCACCGGGGGGGGGTCCGATCGGACCCCCCACCCGCGGAAGGCAAATCACGTACCCTGTACGTGATTTTGCCTGTCCGTGCCACTTTGCCGACGTACATCGGCGTGAGGCGGTCGTCAAGTGGTTAAGCTACAGAAATGCAATTCTGTACCAAACCTTACAAATGCATATTAAACTATAATTGGATACATATAAATATATATTACTTTACACAAACTAAATCTAGCTAACTAATTAAATAACTATATCAAATAACTAACTATATTATAGATAAAATATGTTTTTACCTTTAAAAAGATCTTTACAATAAAGTCTATGACAGATACTCTGAGTATATTCTTATCTGTGAAACCACTGACCTACTGACCTTTAGTCATTAACTCTGTACATGGAGAACAACTGGTACAACAAAAGACACGCACACAACCTAGCTATTTCAAGATTTGTCTTATGCTGAGCTGAGTGAGCTTTTTCAATGTCAGAGCATAAAAGGGAACTCAGACTGCATACTTACAGATCTTGATTATAAAGCCGAATTAATATAATTATTCTACACCCTCCACAGGCTAAGAAACATTGGTTAAACTCTACCAACCGCCACTCAAAAAAGACTAAAAAAAAATTTTTTACTAAGGACCAACTTACAAGCAACCATCAAATCCAGGGAGACATCAATCCAACTACAACAACTAGCATGCGCCCTGATTAATACTAGATCTGCAGTCAAGCACAGACTAGAAATCCACGATTTCATCATCGATAACAACATAGATTGCCTCTTCATTACGGAAAGTTGGCTAACATCCAACTGCAACACCATCCTAACTGAATTGGTCCCAGAGAACTACAGCATCCTAACCGAGCATAGAATAGGAAAAAAAGGAGGAGGCCTAGCAGTTATCTTCAAATCGCACCTTGCCTTCACCAAATCAACTTCACAGAACTCAGTGCATTTCATGGAGATACTCCCCCTGCAACTTCAAACAACACCCCAAAACACCATTCACATATTACTATGCTACAGACCACCAGGACCAAAGACAAATCTCCTCACACCACTTACTGAATTCATCTCAATGCACACCCTGAAAACCAAAAACCTTCTGGTACTTGGAAACTTCAACCTTTGGGCAAACTCTACCCAAGATCCTATTACGACCGCCTGCATTAAGCAACTGGAAGAGCTAGGTCTTCAGCAGCTGATAAATACTCCCACGCACAGTTCAGGACATACCCTATGTTGATGTCTATATTCTGTTTGAAGATGAGGTCATCTTCAAACAGAATATAGACATCAACATATTCAACAACACCCCACTACCATGGACGGACCACCACGTCATCAAATTTAAAATCACCACCAACTCCATCCTCCAAAAACAGAAACATTCAACAACAACACACTGGAACAGATCCCAGAAGAAACTGCATTCGGAACTCTTCAAATCCGTATTATCAAACAAAATTCAATCGCTAAACTTAGACCTCTCAACAGAACAAACACTCAACTCCCTAAACAAGGCATTACTACAAACAGCAGACTCAGTAGCACCAAAATGCAAAACACTCATCCGCAAAAAAAAACTCGAGACGGTTCAACGGCACTCTCACTCTACTCAAGCAAGAACGTAGAAGAGCGGAAAGAGCATGGAGAAGAAATCCTACCATGGAGAACCATACAAACTACAAAATACTCACTGTGAAATACCACAAAGCGATTTTCACAGCCAAAAAAGAACATTTCTCGAACACCATCTCAACTGCCTTAAACCGGCGGCTGGAACTTTTCAAAATAGTCACCCAATC
This sequence comes from Lithobates septentrionalis, assembly GCA_037952835.1. NCBI lineage: Eukaryota > Metazoa > Chordata > Amphibia > Anura > Ranidae > Lithobates > Lithobates septentrionalis. The sequence continues at coordinate 4,763,566 of JBBDGP010001146.1, forward strand.
AATGAACCCAACCTGCTTAGAGCCCCCAGCAAACAATTCTCAAGAATTCTGCAATGAGCTATCTAATTTTTTCATCAACAGCATTCGGAAATCAATTCAATGGAAAAAAAGCAACCGACCTTACCCAACCAAAGCAAAAAAGAGGACATTGACGCAAACAGCACACAACCACCAGACTTCTTCTTGACCCCAATCACCACTGACATGACTAAAAACATTATGAGAAGCCTTCGAGACAGCACATCACCAAACGACATCATTCCCACGAAACTCCTGAAAGAATGCTCCGACATCCTGGCTCCAACTATAACACACCTCATAAATTAGTCATTCAAAGAAGGGATTTACCAACCACCCTCAAGCAAGGCATCGTAAAACCCCTGCTAAAGAAACCTAATCTCGACCCTAAAGACCCTAACCACCGCAGACTGATAACAACCTCAACACCGTCTCCAAGATTATGGAGAAAGCGGTAGTACAACAGCTACAATGCCACCTGGACACGCATCAACTTCTGTACATTCTACAATCAGGTTTCCACCCAGGCCATGGCATGGAAACTGCACTTCTAAAAATATGGGACGATGCACTCGAAGCAGCAGATGATGGAGAACCATGTCTCCTGGTACTGTTAGACCTCAGTGCAGCATTTGACACAGCGGACCACAATAATCTACTTGTCCGGCTCACAGAAGTAGCAGGAGCCACAGATTCTAGTCTAAAATGGTTTGCATCCTTCTTAGAGAATCGCTCGCAGACAGTGAAACTAGGAGCATTCACCTCAGAAACCCAGGCAATCTCCTGTGGAGTCCCTTAGGGCTCACCCTTGTCGCCAGTGCCATTCAACATTTACATCCGCCCTCTCCTCAAAATCATCAAAAAATCAGACCTCTGCTTCCACTCATACGCAGACGATACCCAAATCTACTTTCGGATCACCGGACAAAAAGACCACCATCAGCAACTTGAGAAATGCCTCACTTTAATAGATGACTGGATGACCATTAGTTCCCTCAAACTCAACGGGTCAAAAACAGAACTTCTCTACCTACACGCTAACCAAAATCACAAAACCAAGACTCCATGGACACCTCCCACCATCATTGGACAGACCATCTCTCCGAGCACCAAAGCCAAAAGTCTTGGAGTTATCTTTGACTCAGAAATGACAATGGATGCACAAATAGGATCAGTAGTTAGCAGATCTCACCATCTCCTCCGCCTGTTACACAGACTCATCCCCTTCATCCCAGAAGATGACAAAGCAGCAGTAGTTGGAACAATCATCAATTCCCGTCTCGACTACGCAAACTCACTCTACTTAGGATTACCCCAATATCAGCTTACGTGCCTACAGGCCATTCAAAACGTGGCGGGAAGACTACTAACAGGAAAAAAAACCTGGGAGTCCATCTCCCCATCCCTGAGGAGCCTACATTGGCTAACAGTAAAGAATCTGATCACATTCAAGACCCTCTGCCTCACCCACAAATGCATACAAGGTAACACCCCTCAATACCTCCGAGAGAAAATAAAACATTACTCACTCAACTCATTTCTGACTTGTTCTTATTTTTTACAGTCTTTAGCCCAACACCCTTTCTCCACCATCCAAGCTTCTTCCTATAGCGTCTGATGACTTCCGGATCTACAAGGTTCCTATAAGAACTTCTCTACAAACAGTGAGTCCACCATCTACCAGCACCTGCATACCCTTTTTAATACACAAGATATCACCACTAACTTACTTTCATTCTAAACCATATAACTGAACCCACACATATACCTCCAACTAATTCAGTGGTAACTCTACCATCCAATATGCCGATCAAAATAACGTCACTTAATGTAAAGAGCTTAAACCACCCAGGAAAAAGATATTCCCTCTGGTCCGAAGCCCGTAAACTTCATAGTGACTTACTGTGCCTCTAAGAGACTCATTTTTGTCCTGATAAGTCGCCAAAAATGTCTCACAAAAACTTCCCACATATCTTCTGTGGTAATTCTCAGAACAAAACAAAAGGAGTATGGATAGCAATCAGAGACACAGTAGCATTTAATTTGATATCTACAATTGTGGATCCCCAGGGGAGATACCTTATCCTAATATGCAAAATGAAAATGTACAATGCCACCTTCACTATCCTAAATTTATAATATATAATAATAATATAATTTTTTTCCAAATACGGGAAAATTACGCTTCCTACGGAAACTACTGAAAAAAGTACATAAAAACCAGCAAGGCCGTATGCTCTTTTGTGGGGACTTCAATTTAGTCCCTGACCCTTCCATTGATGTTAGGAGACCCTCTCCTATACAATGCCGGAAATCTACTCTGACTATGCTACTCCAAGCCAACAGCTTATTTGACATATGGAGATGCCAACACTCCATGGAAAAGGACTTTACCTTCTTTTCAAAACCACATTGCACTTATTCAAGAATCAACCTGTTTGTCGGAGACAAACAACTCCTACAAGACGCCATTGAGACACAAATTCACACCATAACATGGTCAGATCAGGCACCCATCTCCATATATATAGGAGACAAGTCATCTCACTCATTTGCCAGCAACTGGAGAAATGATCCATACCTTATGTCTACACCTGCTAATATGACTTTCATATAAAAATGTCTGACAGAATAATTCTACATTAATATGCCTACAGATAGCAATCCTGCTACATTATAGACAGCCCACAAAGTGTTTATTCGCGATGTTCTAATTCAACTAAATGCACAAACGAGGCGCCAAAGAACACAGCAGCTGACAGAACTACTCAATAAAATTGAACACTTAGAAAAGATAAATAAAGTATGCCCACGCACTTCAAGAGCAATAAAATGTTTATGGCCAGAAATGATCTTAAAACTTTCTTAAATGCCAAACACGCCAAGTCACTATTTAAAAAACGATCTTCTTTCTACACAGTCGGTAATAAAGCTGGTAAACTGTTAGCAAACCAAATCAAACAAAGCCGTAACAAAAATAAAATTCTGCAATTCCTACATCCCTCTACCGGAGACAAAGTGTATCACCCCAAAGATATAGCTAATGCGTTTGGTGCGTAGTATCGCAAGCTATATAACTTAAAAGATGACCCCAACATAATACAACCCATGGATTCTAACATATCAGACTTTCTAGAATCAATGAATCTTCCCAAACTTTCCTCTGAACAACTGATATCCCTCAATGCTTCATTCTCCCAAGCTATTTCCACACTTCCCAATGGTAAAGTCCCGGGCCCGGGCAGCTTCTCTGCTGAATATTACAAATTATTCAACAAAACCTTAACCCCCCAATATCTGTGATATGTTCAGCGCTGCTGTGTCCTCAAGTCAATTCCGAAATGAAATGCTTTCTGCCGATATTGTAACCTTGCCCAAACCAGGGATACCCCGCCAAATTTCTGCCTTATTTCTCTATTAAACACTGACCTCAAATTGTATGCCAGATTAATAGCTCAGAGATTAACCCCCATTATGCCCCACATCATACACCCCGACCAAGTAGGGTTCACGCTAGGCAGACAAGCCCCAGATGCCACACAAAAAATACTAAATCTTCTACATTTTACTGAAAAACATAATATATCAACTCTATTCATTACCTTAGACGCCGAAAAGGCATTTGATAGGATTCACTGGGGTTATTTGAAACACACTCTCCCCAAATTTGGAGTTTAAGGAAACATATTATCGGCCATTCTAGCCTTGTATTCTAACCCCAACTCTCGAGTTCTCTCAGATGGGGTCTTTTCAGACCCTTTTATCATCAACAATGGAACAAGACAGGGATGCCCCCTGTCTCCATTGATTTTCACACTAATGATGGAACCCCTGGCTCAAAAAATCCGATCCTCAAACTCCATTTCAGGAATCAAAATTAAAGGTCAAGAATTTAAAATCACACTATTTGTAGATAACATAATTCTCACTTTGACTGATCCTGCCTCTTCCCTGGTAAAGGTATGGGAAATCTTAAATACCTTCAATGCATGTTCTTTTTACAAGGTAAATGATACCAAATCCAATGTCCTTGGCGTTCATATTGCTAAATATACCAAATTGCATCTACAATCTACAGTTCCTTTTCAATAGGTATCCTCCTCAATGCCTTATTTAGGCATATCCTTGACATCTCCATCCTCAAACTTATATAGCTGCAACTACCTGCCATTTCTCTAAATTTGCAGGAAAGATCCTCAAGAAATAAGCAAACATTATCTCTCCTGGGCTGGTAGAGCAGCAGCTTTTAAAATGATAACCCTTCCGAAACTCTTGTACCTATATAGAGCTCTACCAATACAGGTCCCCAAATCTTTTTTCCAAGCTATTAAAAGATTACTGAGCGTGTCTATATGGCAAGGTAAGAAACCTTGTTGTTCTTATGCCACTATTGTAAAACACAAAATTGCAGGAGGTAGGAGGTATGAGCTTCCCAGACACAAAAGATTACTACATGGCTGTAATACTGGATCAAATCAGACATTGGTTTATGCCTCTGTTTCACAAACAATGGCAATTTATCGACCAGTCATTTGTACCTTCTTTTTTTTCTCCCATAAACGTTTTTATTTTGTTAAGAGATAACAAGGTATACAAAGAAAACAGCACAAAAAACAATAAAGTCACTACATCAATATCTTTCTGCTTATACAGTCTCAGGATATATTTTGATATAACATTTATACATCGTGCATCTTGAGACGGCTCTTTAGGTGACAACCAGGTAGGTTAAGAGTTGGTTGAATGGATGGAGCTTGTAAGAGTTCCAATCGTATATCAGGCATTTAGCTCCAAAGGAACATGGGACTGGGTATCATAGAAGTGTAGAGAAGAGGAAGGAGAGGGGTAAGATAGGAAAAACTATGGAGGAAGGGGGGGGGGGACAAGCGAAGCCATAGAGGGGAGGGATAAGGGGAGAGTTATGTCTAGGGGGGGGGTGACTAATAGAGCTGTGGTAATGGGGGGGTTGTTCAGACCTAATGGTAAGTCATTCCCATGTGGCCCCGTTCTCTTTCTTCCTCTTTGACCACCAAGTAGCCAACTAGGGATAAGTATACTCCTTATAAGACCTTTCTTATGGGATATAATGGCGGTATCATTCTGATGAGATAAAGTGATTCTGGCAGGCCCAAGTAAATGTGAACTTGTGCATTCTGTCCTGGGATATGTAGATTAGTTCTTCCATGTTTTTTATGTGTGATATTCTCGCCAGCCATTCCCTGATCGATGGTGCATTTTTAGAGTGCCAGTGGTTTGGTATGCAGAGTTTGGCTGCGTTTACCATATGCATGGCTAAGGATTTGTAGTAATTTTTTTCCCCTAGGGAAGTATGGTGAAGGAGGAACTTTGCTGGGGAGTAGTCTAGGGTAAATGAGGTGATATGGGTTATAAGGTTGTGAACCTCTTTCCAGAAAGGTTGTATTTTGTCGCAGTCCTACCAAATGTGGAGCATAGTGCCTTCTGTTTTCTTTGCATCTCCAACAAATTTTGGGAATGGAGGGAGAGAATTTATGAAGGTGGGATGGTGTCCTATACCATCTGGTTATTACTTTGTAGCAATTTTCTTGAATGGCAACATTCAATGAGCATTTGTGACAATACTCATAAACCGTTTTCCATTCCTCCCTGGAAAGAGGTGTTTGGAGATCTCTGTTCCAAGCTATCTGTGAGGAATGCAGTGCAGTATCATTCTCCTCTGAAAGGAGTGTGTAAAGAAGGGATATGAGATGTCTTTGTGGTGTTTTACGATGACAAAGGTCTTCAAAGGGTGTGAGTTTTCTCGTCCAATTGGTGCGTTGCGTATGGGTCGTGAGAAAGTGGTGTATTTGCCTAAAGGTCCAAAAGGGGAAGGAGGCGGTTTTAGAGATGCTAGCTAGTTTCTCTATGGGGATAGGAGAACCGCATGAGAAAAACTGAAGTGATAAAATGTCCTCGTATGGCCATTCCTGTTGAGTGGTTGAGATTCTCCTGGAGGAAAAGCAGGATTCCCTCTTATGCCCCGTACACACTGTCGGATTTTCCGACGGAAAATGTGTGATAGGACCTTGTTGTCGGAAATTCCAACCGTGTGTAGGCTCCATCACACATTTTCCATCGGATTTTCTGACACACAAAGTTTGAGAGCAGGATATAAAATTTTCCGACAACAAAATCCGTTGTCGGAAACTCCGATCGTGTGTACACAAATCCGACGGACAAAGTGCCACGCATGCTCAGAATAAATAAAGAGATGAAAGCTATTGGCCACTGCCCCGTTTATAGTCCCGACGTACGTGTTTTACGTCACCGCGTTTAGAACGATCGGATTTTCCGACAACTTTGTGTGACGGTGTGTATGCAAGACAAGTTTGAGCCAACATCCGTCGGAAAAAATCCTAGGATTTTGTTGTCGGAATGTCCGAACAAAGTCCGACCGTGTGTACGCCCTATTAGAGTAGTCAGGGGACCCGGTATGGGTGCAAGCGCTCCAGAATGTGAAGCTTTTTTGAAAGCCAGTAAGGAAGGATAGATAAATGGGTGGGAAGAGATATCAGGCGGCCAATGTTTGTGGGGTAGCCAGGGGATCAGGTGTAGGGGATTGGGTGTAAAGGAGTTTTCAAGATGAACCCATTTCTTTTTATTGGGTATATTCCAGTCTGCTATTCTGGTTAGGTGGCATGCCAAGTAATACTTGTGAAGGTCTGGCAGCCCAATACCCCCTTTGGTCTTGTGAAGTGTTAGACGGGAGTATTTGATGCGCGGAGGGGCGTTCTTCCAAATGAAGGCAGGCGGAGCAAGCTTTCTGATAGTTTGAAAAAAAATTGGGGGTAGGTGGATCGGTACTGATTGGACTAAGTATAAAATACGTGGGAAGATTATCATTTTGATTAATGCTGAATGCCCAAACCAGGAAACGTTCAAACCCATCCATTGTCTCATGTGTTTTTGAGCTTTGAGAAGGGCAGTGTGGAAGTTTGTCATGTATAAATCAGATAGGCGTGTTGGAATTTGAATACCAAGATATGTGATTGCTTCCTTTTCCCAGCTGAAGGGGAAAGATTCTTGGCAGCGGATTACTTCTTGTGGGGGAAGGGTTATGTTTAAGGCGTTTGATTTTGTGTGGTTAATTTTGAGGTTAGACAGGACCCCAAAGGAGTTAATGTCTTTTAGAAGATTGGGTAACGAGGTTCGGGGAGATGACAAGGAGAGCAATATATCGTCCGCAAAAGCGGCCACCTTGTATTCCTTTCCTTTCACAGTCACTCCTTTTATGTCGGGGTTGTTTCGTAGCCTATTAAGAAAGAGTTTGAGGGTTAGCACATATATTAGGGGGGACAGGGGACATCCCTGGCGTGTGCCTTTGGAGATGGAGAAGACGTTTGACAGGTGACCATTGACCTTAACGGCCGCAGTGGGGCAGGCATACAAAGACAGTATATGTGTCAGCATGCGCGACTCAAGACCAAGGGCCACGAGTACTTTGTGCATGTAGTCCCATGCCACCCTGTCAAACGCCTTCTCCGCATCCAGGGAAAGAAGAAAGCCTTGAGATTTTGAGGGCGTCAACCAGTGATGAATGTTGAGGGTTCATATGGTATTGTCCCTAGCCTCCCTGCCAGGGACAAATCCCACTTGATCTGTGGAGATTATACCAGGCATTAAGGGAAGCTGTCTGTTGGCCAGAATTTTTGTATATAATTTAATGTCAACATTTAGGAGGGAGATCGGTCTATAGCTCGCTACTTGGGCAGGGTCCTTATCTTCCTTAGGGATAATGGAAATATGTGCGGACAGCATTCTCCCCGGGGAAATAAGGGGATCTGCTAGGGCATTAAAAGTAGAGAGGAGTTTGGGAGAAAGGATATCATTAAATGCTTTATAATATTGGAGGGTAAATCCGTCCGGACCTTGGCTTTTACTGGGCTTCATTTGCTTAATGGCTAATTCGAGTTCCTCTACGGTAAGTGGACTCTCCAGCTCTTGTATCTGTTGAGAGGTGAGTGGTTTTGGGCTGTATTTAGCTAAAAATTCTCTTACGCTGTTAGTGCGCATTTCAGCTGGGGCCTGGTTTGTTGGACTAGGGTGTAGGTTATAGAGTTTTGAGTAAAACTTTTCAAATTCTTCCGCAAATTCCTCATTTTTGGCCAGAGGTGTTCCCCGAGCGTCACTAATATGGTGAATTGTAGAGGAGAGTTTGGACTCTTGGACCGAGCGGGCAAGTAAATGTCCACATTTGTTGCCATGCTCGTAGAAAATCCTCTGGCTGAGAATGTATCGCCGCCTTGTGAGTTTGCCTAGTTCTTCCAGGAGTGAGGAGCGTGCATGTACTAGATCTTGGAGGGTGGAGTGTGCTCGTGTCTGTTTATGGGTTAGTTCAAGTGACTTGATAGTCTTAATTAAAGTATTAATCTTCCTTTGGGATTCTTTTTTGGTGTTTGCTGCTAAGGCTAGTAGTTCACCTCGTACTACACACTTATGTGCTTACCAGAGTGAGATAGGGGAGATTTCCGGGGTGGCATTTTCTGTGAAGTATAATCGTATACGCTGGCGTATATGGTCAATCGTTGATGAATCCTTTAGTAGGGAGGGGTTTAGACGCCAGATTTTTGTTTTAGTGTAAATTTCAGGGAAAGATAGAGTAATTGTGATAGGGTGGTGATCGGAGAGGAACATGGGTTCTATTGTGGATTGATGTAGGTATGACAGATCTGGTTGAGAGAGGAAAAAGTAATCGATCCTGGAATATTTCTGATGAGGGGCCGAGAAAAAAGTGTAATCTTTAACTGAAGGGATTAGGGTGCACCAGGCGTCATGTAATGTGAGTTTCTGGAGTTCGAGTTTAATCTGGCGTAAGGCTCTATATGGTAAGTTAGAAGTGTCCAACGAGGAGTCCAGGACTGGGTTCAAGGGAATATTGAAGTCTCCTCCGAGCAGTACAATTCCCTTCTGAAAAGACGAGAGGAGTTTGCAGGTATTTATAAAAAAGGTGACATGATGTTAGTTTGGGCAGTATATATTGGCTAGCATTATTGGTTTTGCGGCATATGTGCCCTTGAGGAAGATGAATCTGCCTCCAGGATCAATAAGAGAGTCGCAAAGTTGGAAGTCAGCATGTTTGGATATTAGGATCGAAACCCCTTTAGTTTTGGAATCCGGGTTTGTGGAGTGAAAGACAGAATGATACATATGGTTGGATAATTTAGGTATGGAGTCCGAGCGGAAATGTGTTTCTTTTTTTTTTTCAAAAACACTTTTATTGAGATTATAAAGCATACAGTATACGTTGATATTACACATGGAATCATAGTGTTAGACAGTAGTATATTGAATATAGTAGCTTTTTAAAACTGATAACATTCAGTTGGAGATCTGTATATTACAGGTTTATGTCTTCATAGTGACATAAGCATATCCTGTTATTAACATAACTATGGTGAGTTAAACACATTACTGGAAAAACCATTGTGTGTGATGGGAAAGGAAAGGAAAGGGGGGCTATATTTCCTAAACATATTGAAAGTGAAAAAACAGTATACGTTATGCAAGTCATACAATAAAGGAAATTTTTCAGTTTACAATAATTGGTAATACCTATTACAGCTCCTAATACAGAATTTAAGAAAACAGGGTGAATGTTGACTAGCTTTGTTAAATAAATGGTCTTTGTACCTATGGTAATTTAAAAATGTATTTTCATCCGAAGGTGTTAAGTGAAGGGAAGTACCCGAGAACAAAAGCCGGGATATACTTATTATGCAACCGTATCCTCGGTAAATGAAATCTCATAGAGTTCTGTGTATTTAACTTATTCATATAAGTTAGTGACAAGGGGTTTGAGTAAAGTCAGTAGGAGTAGGGGTATATGTGGTTAGGGGGTTTCCTGTTTCCCTCTCTCTCCGCCACAGCCCCTCCTCTTTTTCAGGGTATAATTGTTTTGTAATCATCTGTGGTAAGAAAATGTAGCCAGCAGGCCCATGTGTGAGTGAATTTGGTGGGTGTGTCTTTCGTTTGATGTATGAGTTCTTCCATTTCTGCAGTCTTTTGAATGCGTTTGTACCAGTCTGCTATAGTTGGTGGGTCAGGAGATCGCCATTTGCATGGAACGCACATCTTTGCTGCGTTGACCATGTGCATAGCAAGCGAGCGAAGGTATGAACATGTTGGAATTGCGGAGTGGTGAAGGAGGAATTGCTCAGGGGTATAGTCAAGTGTGTAGGTAGTTACTTGTGTGATAATTTTGTGAACCTCTTTCCAGAACGGTTGGATCTTGGGGCATGTCCACCATATATGTAAGAGGGATCCAATGTCTGTTTGACATCTCCAGCAGTGCTGCGTGAGAGCTGAGTTAAAGTGGTGTAGTGTAAGTGGGGTTTTGTACCACCTGGATAATATTTTGAACGCATTTTCTTGTATTTGAACATTAATGGTTCCCTTGTGTATCTGCGTGTATATATTTTCCCATTATTTTTCTGTGAGGGTGATATTCAGTTCATGTTCCCATTTTTTGTTGTACCATATTAGGTTGGAGTTCTGATTCGAGAATAACATGTTATAGGTAAGAGAGATTAAGTGTTTTTGAGGTTCCTCCGATAAGCATAGGGACTCGAAAGCAGTGGTGCGTCTTGCCCATTCTGGTTGGGGTTTGGGTCTACTAAAAAAATGTCTAATTTGTACATAAGTCCAGAAGGGGAAGGAGGTTTTATTCATTTTGGTGGCCAGTTCTTCTTGAGTCAATAAGCGACCCTCAGAAAAAAAGTGTTCCGCTCGAATGTTTGGATGAGGCCATCCATCAGTTAGAAAGGATGGATGTGTTCCCGGTGTGAACTCTGGATTGTGTGCTAATGGAGTCATTGGACCTAGGGTGGAGGAGATATTCTGTTTGTTGCATGCTTCCCGGAAGGCGATCAGCGTTGGGTTGATGAGTGGGTGAGATTTACATACTGCGGGGACATGTTGTGATGTGGTCCAGGGGAGTTGGGCTAATGGAAGGGGTGACATTGATTGTTCCAGTCGGATCCAGTCTTTATACTTAGTATGTATGTTCCAATCTATGATCCTGGTGAGGAGACATGCCTGTTGATATTTTTTTAAGTCGGGTAACCCTATTCCTCCCTTAAGTTTGGGATATGTGAGCCTAGTGTAATTAATGCCGCGTACACACGGTCGGACTTTCCGGCATACTTGGTCCGGCGGACCAGAGTGTGCCGGACAATCCGCCCGTGTGTGGGCGGCGGCGGACTTTTCCGGCGGACTTCTTCCCAAAAGCCCGCCGGACCTAGATTTGAAGAAAGTTTCAAATCTTTCCGTCGGACTGAGTTTCGGGCGGAAAGTCCGCTCGTGTGTGTGCTGGTCCGACGGAAAGCCCGCTCGTGTGTAGGCTGGTCCAACAGACCAAATACGACACGAGGGCAGGGTATTGCATCTCGCGCTCGCTGCAATAGGAAAAACAAATCTTCCTATTGCGGCGAGCGCGGGGCATACCAGGCCCTTAGGTCTGGTATGGATCATAAAGGGAACCCCGCTACGCCGAAAAAACGGCGTGGGGTCCCCCTAAAATCCATACCAGACCCCGATCCGAGCACGCAGCCTGGCCGGTCAGGAAAGGGGGTGGGGACTAGCAAGCGCCCCCCCCTCCTGAACCGTACCAGGCCGCATGCCCTCAACATGGGGGGTGGGTGCTTTGGGGGAGGGGGGCGCCTTACGGTACCCCCCACCACAAAGCACCTTGTCCCCATGTTGATGAGGACAAGGGCCTCTTCCCGACAACCCTGGCCGTTGGTTGTCGGGGTCTGCGGGCGGGGGCTTATCGGAATCTGGGAGCCCCCTTTAATAAGGGGGCCCCCAGATCCCGGCCCCCCACCCTATGTAAATGAGTATGGGGTACATGGTACCCCTACCCATTTACCTAGGAAAAAAGTGTAAGTAATAAAACACACTACACAGGTTTTTAAAATATTTTATTAAACAGCTCCGGGGGGGGGGGATCTTCCTCCGGCTTCGGGGGTCTTCTTCCGGCTTCGGGGGTCCCTCCGCTTCATCTTCTCCCGGCGTCCGGTTGGTTCTTCTCCGCTCTCCGGCCTCTTCTCCCGGTGTCCCAGGTCTTCGGCCGGCCCCTCCGCCGTCTTCATGTAGCTCTATTGCCAGCGGAGGTCCGGACTTCTGGGCTTCTTGTCTTCTTGTCTTCTCTTCTCTTTCCCCAGATGTTGACACGACGCTCTCTCCGGCTGGACTGGTCTCTGAGGGCTGCGTTGTGACTTATATAGGCGGAGACCCCGCCCCCATATGTTAAACCCCAATGGTAAAGATTTCACCTTCTATTCGCCGCGTCGTCGTTACTCCAGAATTGATTACATTTTCATATCACAAAACAACCTGCCCATGCTCAAACACGCATCCATAGACGCTATGTTTCTCTCTGATCACCATCCTATCTCCATGACGTTGACCTTCCCTACTACCATTCCCCGCTCTCAGATATGGCGACTGGACCCTTCCCTACTCACAGACCCCACCATCGCAGCTGAAGTCGAAAACCGACTCAAACAGTACTTCCAAGACAATAAACCACCCGACACCTGCCCACTTACTAATTGGGAAGCTCACAAGTGTGTGGTACGTGGCCTATTTATCGCAGCAGCAGCGAAACGTAACCGTGAACGACAACGACATTATAAAACACTCACAGAAAAGATTCAAAATCTAGAAAAAGCTCACAAACACGCTCAAGCTGCATCTACCCTAACTGAGCTTATTCAAACCCGACAGGAACTACTAGACCTCCTAGGAAAACAAATACGGCGTAGATATATCCTATCGCAGAAAACATTTTATGAATATGGCAATAAAGCCAGCAAAATGCTTGCCAGATCCTTACAACACAAAAAAGCTTCAACGACAATACACTCACCCTGGGCATGCTGGGACTGTGACGTTTTAGGGGGCGTGGTTTAACGTTCTCCAAGTGTCGTGAAGAAGCAGGGTTTGGAAAAGTGACTTTATTTTCCGGAGGGCGGTATAGGGAAGAGATGACGTTCCCGTTGAGGTGTCTTGTGTAGGGTTGAGTGGTACATTAAAATCTCCGCCAAGAAGGAGGGTACCTTCTTGGAAAGTGGTTAACAAGTCAGTGATGGTGCGAAAGAAAGATACCTGATTGCTGTTAAGTGCATATATATTAGCTAGCGTAATTTTCTGGTGCAGGTATGATCCTTTCAGAAATAGGTATCTGCCATCTTTATCAAGCAATGTGTCGGTTAGTTGAAAAGGGCATTTTTTCCCTATGAGAATTGACACCCCTTTAGATTTGGAAAGTGGGTTGGTTGCATGGTGTACTGTCGGGTAATGATGATTGCGTAATTTTGGTGTGGAATCGGATCGGAAATGGGTTTCTTGTACAAAGATGATGTCAGCTTTGTTTCGGTGCATTGTTAAAAGAAGTTGAGAGCGCTTCTCTGGTATGTTGAGACCTTTAGCGTTAAGTGAGATGATTTTAAGAGTGGGCATGACTGCAGGGTTTAACGGGGAGCCCATGTTGCCAATTTATCAGTGGGATTGCTGATGAGAGCGTGTATTGTGTTCGAGGAGCTGTGGCAGAGAGACAGGTAGAGAGATCGGGAAACCGGAAACTTCGAGTGTGGTTGTAATTAATAAATGTAAATGTAATTAAGTTTGTGGTGGTCTAGTGGCAATAGAGATGTGTGTGTTGGTTTTTGGTTCGGGGGGGGCAGGGTGGGTGGAGAAGAAGAAGTGGGAAGAGGGTGGGGGAATCCGGAGACAGGTGGTACAAGGATCACCTGTCTAAGTGGGTAGGATCCACAAATGTGGAAAATCCGGAAAGTGTCAGTGGCGTGAGCTATTTGAGGTGAATTATGAGGAGATAAGCTCGTATTGTGCCACTGTGTGGGGGTTGGTCTATCCAAAGAGAGATGTAAAACAAGTTTAATAGTCTGAGCCGTCAAATCCATAGCCCATTCAGGAGCATGTGTTAAAAGTTGGGGTTGAAGTATTTTAGGTGGATACATGGTACGGTGGGACATTGATTATGTCTCGGGGTACGAGTAGTTGGGATACAAAAATGTATATTAGAGGTTTTTGTTTAATTGCGTAGTAGTGGTGGAGTCCCTTGGGGATGACGTAGTGGAATGTGCTTACATTTTATGGACGAAGTCTGGTGTGACTTATAGTATAGAACTTTCCGAACAGTAATAAACCTGTGTACAATAAACTCATATAGTCTAAGTTTAATAACTTTGTAAATGCTTAGTTATCTTATCCCTCTCTGGGATTGTTTTATTGTCGAGAGTGGGTGGCATAACCAGGAGATAGGCAATAGAGGAGGGGGAAGTTCTGCTTTCCCTGTGCCGTATGCTTCCCAATCCTCTTCGTTGCACGTCTTATATGTTGGTATAGGCCTTACCCTTCTTTCACATCTGTGTTCTGCAATGCCTGTGCTATTATGTATTAACAGAACAGCTAGTTGCAGAAGATAGAAGTGTCAATTGTACATATATGTTTCGTAAGACGCTTAGATGGTTAGAGCTCAGAGGTGGTTGTAAAGGTTTCGGGGAAATGTAGATGTTTTGGATCCCGGTCGTGTGTTATTAATGAAAGTGGTGGAGGTATGGGAAAGCGCATTTGTGGCATGTACCGGGTATCGGTGTTGGAATGGGGAATAGAGAAGTTATGTGCCTTTTATTCTTTATCATAGGGATTAATCAGATAAAGTAATTTGGTCTGTAAAGGATCGGGGCATCTGCTTTGTTAGTGCGAGGGGACATGGGGGGCTAGGTTAGAATGATCGTTAGTTTAACCGCCCCTGAGCTCTTGCTGTCATTAGATACATAAAACAAGCATTGCGGAAACCCGTCAAGTAAACATTGCTCTGCAAGATTAACTAGGAAACCGAACTGAACTAACACTTATTAAAAAAAAAAAAAAAGAAAAAAAAACAGGTATGAGGAGATAGCAGATATTAAGTTACCCCAGTTAATATCTAATGGCGAAGAGAAGTCAATCCAAAGATAAGTGTTGTCAGCCATATTTTGTGGAGAGGGGTAGATTCTTCTTGTGTTTCTCCTATGGTCGCAATGTTCGGTGACGGTATGCTGATTGAAGTCTGCTGTCCAGGTTACTTTCGATCTTTCTCAGGTCAGCCGACCTGCGGTAGTATAGAAATTCTGTGATGCATGTTTTCGATCCAAGGTCGGGTCTGGGCGAATCTCTGTGTGGTGTGAGAAGTTTGCGCGTTCGTCTTGGTCAGCAATGTCCGTCGGTGAGGGGAACAGTGAGATCTCTGCAAAGTGCAGGGTGCGGATGGAGGGTTGTAGTGGGGTTTGCATCTCCTGGAAAGGTTTGGAAAGGGCTCGCGTCATTGTGGAACTTCTCCGTGGAGTACGTTGGCGATATGGTTTACAGGTGGATAGGTGGTAGAAGCCAGCATAGTAGATCGCGTAAGGAGGTCAGAGAAATAGGATCATTCAGTAGTCACGACGGGCTCTACGAGGCAGGGGAGCCGACATTGGGCTTGCCGGATGTCGCTGCGTTGTAGCGGTGGAGCCGGGTCTGTGAGCCGATGGGGATCTTTGTCTCCTGAAGGTCGAGTTTTGGGCTTCCATCGGTTCTTCTCGGATTAGGCTTTCCGGATGAGAGAAAGTAAAGTCCGCATACCAATTTGGCACATCAACATATGGTATGTTTAGGACCTGGCAGAAATTCTCCAGTTCTTCAGGAACTCTCAAGAGGGCTGAGTTGCCTTGATGTGTGGCTTGCAGACCGAACGGGAACTTCCATCGGTATCGAATTCCTTTGTTCCTGAGGACATCTAGTAGGGGCCGCAGGTCTTTACGGTGGTGGAGTGTGATCGCCGAAAGATCTTGGTAAATGTGGATTGTGCGGCCTTCAAAGGTAAGTTGTTGTTTGTCACGGGCCTTTTTTAAAATATCTTCCTTAAGGGGGAAATCGTTTATGTGGCATACTATATCTCTTGGCGGGTCGGATTCTCTTCCACGAGGTCTGAGGGCCCTGTGTATGCGCTCCATGGCAATAGGCGTGTGGCGCGGTTGTTCAAGGAGGCGGTTGAACAGGTCTGATACTGTTGAGAGAATCTGGTCATTATCTACCGATTCGGGTAGGCCTCTCACCCTCAGATTGTGTCTTCTCCCTCTGTTGTCGAGATCTTCAACGTGTCGCTGAAGATCTCGTAGTTGTAGAGTGTGTGTGTCCACTTTCTGATGTACTTTCCGGATGGCGGTGGTATGTTGGGCCGTTGTGTTTTCTATTCGTTGTACTCTTCCCGCTATGGCCTGCATTTCGTGACGGAGGTCCGTTATGGCTGCAAACAACGTGTCCTTTATATCAGTGGCAACCGCTCTCAAGTCGTTCAGGCTTGGTTGTTGGTTCAGGGCTGGGCTGTTGTCAATTGGAGCGGGGGATAGCTCCGTAGGTGTCAGTGTTATCCCCTCAGGGCTGCGAGCAGAGGATGAGGTGGGAGCTGGAGCCGCCATGTTGGTTCTCTGGGTACTGAAAATCTCCGGTATGTTTTGGCTGATACGGCCGCTGAATTCCCTCGGTGAGCGGGATCTTGTTGCCGAGGATCCACGGGAGGAAGTCCCCATGATGGGCGACTATTTGGTAATTGTATTCCCCTGTTGTGTGCTTAGTATGGGCTATGATCTGTCGGAGCTCGAGAATTAGGCAGCCATCTTCTCCAAAGGCAAACCACGCCCCCCAGAAATGTGTTTCTTGTAGATAAATTAAATGGGCCTTGTGTTTCATGAGAGATGACATAACTTGGGATCTTTTTTCCGGGAGATTAAGGCCTTTTGCATCTAGTGATACGCACTTCAGGGTCAGGGAAGATGAGGTGAGTGTATTGTTTTGCATGGTGGCGTACAAATGAACTGTCTAGATAAAGGTCCCTGGATCTCGAGAAGGCGGGAGATTTCGAATTTGAGATGATGGGTAATTACTTAGGAACGGGGCCACACGAGAAGGAGATGGTTGGTATTAGGGGAAGTGGGGGGGGGGTAAGGGAGGGCTATATAGGGATTTAGTAGAGGTAGTGGAGAAGAAAGATATGGATCAGAATAGGCGAAAGGATGAGTAGAACAGAAGGGAGAAGTAAAGGAAGAACTAGAAGGTGGAGATGAAAAATACCAGAGGTGAATGTAGGCAGGCTACTTCACCTATAGAGAAAGGTGCTGGGGGTGTCAGCAAAGTCCAGTAGGACCGCTGTGTAGAGACAGAAGGATGGATGAAGACCAGAGGGTCTCTGCGACTCGGGGAGTATGAGTAAAGGAGCCTATGAGATTTCGCAGAAGTATGTAGTAGGGAACCATCCCAACAAGGTAGTAATTAAACAGGTATAAACCCAAATGTGATACATATAAACATTAACAGAAAAACAGCCATCAAACAGTTCTGTCTTATCAGCGTATGCCAGAAAAATGTCTATAAACTGATAAGGCAAAAAATTCAGTATCTATCAACCTATCTAGGGTGTATAATTGTAGCTCACACAGGTAAGTTACGTAGGGGGAGGTATACCAAGAGGGGAAATACGGTGGTAAAATAAGGTAAAATAAATGAGATAAAATAAAAGGGAAGTTGATACGGGGGGAGTGGATGTGGGAAGGGATAGGGAAGGGAGAGGGAGGTTAGGGGATATGGGAAGGGCAACAGAGAAGAAGCAAGCACTTTAGGGATATCTAAAGTAACAACTAGCCTCACTGGTTCAGTGGGTGTTCTATATTCCAGTTGAGCATGACAAATTTGCATTCCGTGAGGCTAGATAGAGGAACTAGGGTAACCTGCAGCTATTCTGCACATTTAGACATGTGCATGAAAGGGAACTATCTCAGGAGCCTGGGGTTTCTGATTTTTGCAAGTTTTGGTGTGCAGGTGGAAATACAAACAGTAAGAGCCGTAGAAGTAATGGCTTACTACATGCAGGGCCAGATTAAGAGCATCATGGGTCTGGGGCTGAGGATTTCAGTGGGCCTTTTTATGGAAATAAATAAAATGAAGATGAAAAATTGTACCTGAAATTGGCAGGTACAATTGTTTCAAAGAAAACAATATGTAATGCACTCCTCACCATGGCCTGTATGCACGCTCCATTGCTGAAGAAAAAACATGTTGAAGCTCAGTTAACATTTGCTCCACAACATTTAGACAAGCCTGTGAGATACTGGGAGAATATAGTCTGGTCAGAGGAGACCAAAATGGAACTCTTTGGATGCCATAATACACACCATGTTTGGGGGTTGCTTCACCCTAAAAACACCCCCATACCAACAGTGAGGTTTGGAGGTGGGAACATCATGGTGTGGGTGGGGCTTTTTTCAGCATACGGTACTGGCAAACTTCATATCATTGAAGGAAGGATGAATGGAAAAATGTACCAAGACATTCTTGAATAAAATCTGCTGCCATCTACCAGGATGATGAAGATGAAATGAGGGAGGACATTTCAGCAAGACAATGATCCCAAACACAAAGCCAAGGAAACTCTCAATTGGTTTCAAAGAAAGAAAATAAAGCTGTTAGAATGGCCCAGCCAATCACCTGACTTGAATCCAATAGAAAATATATGGAAAGAACTAAAGATCAGAGTTCATAAAAGAGGCCCACAGAACCTTCAAGGTTTGAAGACAAGATTTGAAGATCTGAGCAACACATGCGACTCGTTTCTCCATACAGGCGTCTTGAAGCTTTCATTACCAACAAAGGATTTTGTACCAAGTATTAAATACATTTCAGTTAGCGGCTCCAATACTTTTTCCCCGTGTCCTTCCATTTTATTACACAGAACTTCATTTCTGAACCGATTTGTTTTGGTTTCTTTGTATTTATGGATTACATGGGTTGTTACTGAAAAATACTTATTTTACCCTTTGTATAAGCACTGCACAATTCATATGGTTGCCATAAACACATTTTTTGACATATCATCTATAATTAATTATGGACCGTCAGCATCAGTGCCAGTCTACACAATAATAACCCACCACATTAGTACCAGTTTCAGCAATTATATCCACCCAGCATCAGTGCTAGTTTAGGAAATAATAACCCCCATCCTAAATGGCAATTTCCATAATAATAACCGAAAACATCAGTGCCAATTTACAGAATAACAACCAAAAGCATTCGTATCAGTAGCAGCAATAATAACCCCCAGCATGACATCAGTGGCAGTTTACACAATAACAACCCACATCATTGGTGGCAGTAGCAGCAATAATAGCCCCCAGCATCATAGATTAACATTCCCTCATATCCAATTATTTCCACTATTTATTTCCACAATGTATTTTTTTTAAATAGTGACAGTGAGTTGTGGGAGAAGATTCTCCTCTTGCTGTCACTAGATCCAGTGGATAGGGGAGATGCTGCAGTGGGAAATTGGAACATGTTACATGTCTCCAAAGGTGAAATTATCCTTTAACCACTTTCCTATGGGCACTTTCACACCCTTCCTGCCCAGGCCAATTTTCAGCTTTTAGCGCTGTCACACTTTGAATGACAATTGCACGGTCCTGCAACACTGTACTCATATGATATTTTTGTCATTTTTTTACACAAATAGATCTTTTTTTTGGTGGTATTTAAACACCACTGGGGGTTTTATTTTTTGCTAAACATGAAAAAAGACAGACAGTCTTTTTTTAAAAAAAAAAAATGTTTTTCTTATTTTGTTATAATATTTTGCCATAAGTAATTTTTCTTCACTGATGTGCACTGATGATGCTACACTGATAGGCGGCACTGATGAGGCAGCACTGATAGGCACTGATGGGCACCAATGAGGCAGCACTGATGGGCATTGATAAGGTGGCGCTGATGAGGCTGCACTGATATGCAGAACTGATAGAACTGATGGGCTCTGATGAGCTGCACTGATAGGCAGCACTGATGGGCAATGATAGCTGGCACTGGCACTGATGAGCTGCACTAATGGGCACTGATGAGCAGCGCTGATGGGCTCTGATAGGCGGCACTGACAGGCAGCACTTATGGGCACTGATAAGGTGGCACTGATGAGGCAGCACTATTATGCGGTGCTGATGGGCACTTATAGGCAGCACTGATGGGTGGCACTGAAACTGATAGGTGGCACTGATGGTCAATGATAGGTGGCACTGATGAGCTGCACTGATAGTCAATGATAGGTGGCACTGATGAACTGCACTAATGGGCACTGATAGGCAGCACTAATGGGCACTGATGAACTGCACTAATGGGCACTGATGGACAGCACTGATGGGCTCTGATAGGCGGCACTGACAGTCATCACTGATGGTCAATGATAGGTGGCACTGATGAGCTGCACTAATGGGCACTGATGGGCAGCACTGATGGGCTCTGATAGGCGGCACTGACAGGCAGCACTTATGGGCACTGACAAGGTGGCACTGATGAGGCAGCACTATTATGCGGCACTGATGGTCTGCACTGATAGGCGGCACTGATGAACTGCACTGTTAGGCAGCACTGATAGGTGGCACTGGCACTGATGAGCTGCACTAATGGGCACTGATAGATGGCACTGATGAGCTACACTGAAAGGTGGCACTGGCATTGGCATTGATTGGATGGCACTGATGAACACTGAAAGGTGGCACTGGCATTGATTGGATGGCACTGATGAGCACTGATGGCACTGATGAGCTACACTGAAAGGTGGCACTGGCATTGATTGGATGACACTGATGAGCTGCACTGTTAGGCAGCACTGATAGGTGGCACTGATAGGAAGCACTGATGAGCTGCACTAATGGGCACTGATAGGTGGCACTGATGAGCTGCACTGATAGGTGGCACTGGCATTGATTGAATGGCACTGATGAGCTGCACTGATAGGTGGCGCTGGCATTGATTGGATGGCACTGATGAGCTGCACTGATGATGGCACTGGCATTGATTGGATGGCACTGATGAGCTGCACTGATAGGTGGCGCTGGCATTGATTGGGTGGCACTGATGAGCTGCACTTATGGTAGCACTGACATTGATTGGATGGCACTGATGAGCTGCACTGATAGGTGGCACTGATTCTGATAGGTGGCACTGACAAGATGCACTAAATGGGCACTGATGGGCTGCCTGCACTGATGTGATGAGTTGCACTGATATAGCCCCCCCCCCCCAAAAAAAAAGTAAGTTAACCACTTCACACAGTAGTAGCACACCTGCACACTGCTGCACACACAAATAGAACTCATCTGCTTGAGTCTCACATTGACTTCCCCAGCGGGCCAGCCCAGCGCCCATTGCTTACTTGCAGTTGCGCAGATGCAGAATGCTGAATGCAGATCCTCCTGGCTCGCAGCACCGCCCGCACACAGCACTCAGTGCTTTCCCAATCAAGCCTCCCGGGACGCTGGGGAAAGCCTCCGGATGACGTCACGCTGGCCGGGACATCAAGCTCCGCCTACAGTGTGCGAGCACGCTCAGCCTCGGCGCACTGCACTGATACAGCCCGCACTGCAACATCTGCTCTCTCTGCATAATATATAGCAGCAATTACATTTGAGCTGACACACTCATACATGTGGGCCTAAATAATGCAGCTGCCTGGACAATGTCAAGTTGTATAGCGGCCGGAGGCCGACGGCCGGGCCGGGGTGATTGTATGTATCTAGAGAGTTTGGGCCTATATTATGATGGGGGCCTGGAGCTGCAGCTCCAAAAGCCCCTATGTTAATCCGGTGTTGTGTCGATGAGTGCCTCCCATGTGCAGTGCGTGACGTCACGCCACCTGATTTCCCGATCAGCTGGCTTGGTGTATGGACTGCACATGCGCAGTAGATAGGAGGCATTTTCCGACGGCGATCGCGGGGAGGGAGGGAAACTGCCTCTCTATCTGCGCATGCGCGCCACGTCTTAGGGATAGGGGGCGGGTGGTGGCATGATGCCAAGCTTGGATTCCCGAGCGCGGGGGGGGAAAATCTGCCTCTCTATCTGCGCATACGCACCACGTCATAGGGAGAGGGGGCGGGTGGTGGCATGATGCCAAGCTTGGATTGCCATTGGTTGCTTTGTGGGGCGTCATATATTGGCGCAAATTTTTGGACTTTATGCCTGTGTCATTGGATTCTTCTGCACAGGCACAGAGCTTACTTCTGCACACGGATGACGAGAGCTTGTTTGTGGACACGGAGGAGAGCTGGCTTGTGGACACGGAGGAGAGCTTTTTTGTGGACGAGAGCTTGCTTGGGGATGAGGATGGACAGTTATTTGGTCTTTTGCTAGGCGGCTTATTGTGAGTACATAAAGGAGCACTCTGCAGAGTAACATGTGATTTATGGAGGGGTTCTGCAGGGGGACATGTGATTTATGGAGGGGTTCTGCTTGGGGGACATGTGATTTATGGAGGGGTTCTGCAGAGTAACATGTGATTTATGGAGGGGTTCTGCTTGGGGGACATGTGATTTATGGAGGAGTTCTGCTTGGGGGACATGTGATTTATGGAGGGGTTCTGCAGGGGGACATGTGATTTATGGAGGGGTTCTGCTTGGGGGACATGTGATTTATGGAGGGGTTCTGCAGGGGGACATGTGATTTATGGAGGGGTTCTGCAGGGGGACATGTGATTTATGGAGGGGTTCTGCAGGGGGACATGTGATTTATGGAGGGGTTCTGCAGGGGGACATGTGATTTATGGAGGGGTTCTGCAGGGTGACATGTGATTTGTGGAGGGGTTCTGCAGGGGGACATGGGATTTATGGAGGGGTTCTGCAGAGTAACATGTGATTTGTGGAGGGGTTCTGCTTGGGGAACATGTGATTTATGGAGGGGCTCTGCAGGGGGACATGTGATTTGTGGAGGGGTTCTGCAGAGGGACATGTAATTTGTGGAGGGGTTCTGCTTGGGGGACATGTGATTTATGGAGGGGTTCTGCAGGGGGACATGTGATTTATGGAAGGGTTCTGCAGGGGGACATGTGATTTGTGGAGGGGTTCTGCAGAGGGACATGTGATTTGTGGAGGGGTTCTGCTTGGGGGATATGTGATTTATGGAGGGGTTCTGCAGGGGGACATGTGATTTATGGAGGGGTTCTGCAGGGGGACATGTGATTTATGGAGGGGTTCTGCAGAGTAACATGTGATTTGTGGAGGGGTTCTGCTTGGGGGACATGTGATTTATGGTTAAGTTCTGCTTGGGGGACATGTGATTTATGGAGGGGTTCTGCAGCGGGACATGTGATTTATGGAGGGGTTCTGCAGGGGGACATGTGATTTGTGGAGGGGTTCTGCTTGGGGGACATGTGATTTATGGAGGGGTTCTGCAGGGGGACATGTGATTTATGGAGGGGTTCTGCAGGGGGACATGTGATTTGTGGAGGGGTTCTGCTTGGGGGACATGTGATTTATGGAGGGGTTCTGCTTGGGGGACATGTGATTTATGGAGGGATTCTGCAGAGTCACATGTGATTTATGGAGGGGTTCTGCTTGGGGGACATGTGATTTATGGAGGGGTTCTGCAGAGTAACATGTGATTTGTGGAGGGGTTCTGCTTGGGGGACATGTGATTTATGTAAGGGGTTCTGCTTGGTGGACATGTGATTTATGGAGGGGTTCTGCAGGGGGACATGTGATTTATGGAGGGGTTCTGCAGGGGGACATGTGATTTATGGAGGGGTTCTGCAGGGGGACATGTGATTCATGGAGGGGTTCTGCAGGGGGACATGTGATTTGTGGAGGGGTTCTGCTTGGGGGACATGTGATTTATGGAGGGGTTCTGCAGAGTAACATGTGATTTGTGGAGGGGTTCTGCTTGGGGGACATGTGATTTATGGAGGGGCTCTGCAGGGGGACATGTGATTTATGGAGGGGTTCTGCAGGGGGACATGTGATTTATGGAGGGGTTCTGCTTGGGGGACATGTGATTTATGGAGGGGTTCTGCAGGGGGACATGTGATTTATGGAGGGGTTCTGCAGGGGGACATGTGATTTATGGAGGGGTTCTGCAGGGGGACATGTGATTTATGGAGGGGTTCTGCAGGGGGACATGTGATTTGTGGAGGGGTTCTGCAGGGGGACATGGGATTTATGGAGGGGTTCTGCAGAGTAACATGTGATTTGTGGAGGGGTTCTGCTTGGGGAACATGTGATTTATGGAGGGGTTCTGCAGGGGGACATGTGATTTGTGGAGGGGTTCTGCAGAGGGACATGTAATTTGTGGAGGGGTTCTGCTTGGGGGACATGTGATTTATGGAGGTGTTCTGCAGGGGGACATGTGATTTATGGAGGAGTTCTGCAGGGGGACATGTGATTTGTGGAGGGGTTCTGCAGAGGGACATGTGATTTGTGGAGGGGTTCTGCTTGGGGGACATGTGATTTATGGAGGGGTTATGCAGGGGGACATGTGATTTATGGAGGGGTTCTGCAGGGGGACATGTGATTTATGGAGGGGTTCTGCAGAGTAACATGTGATTTGTGGAGGGGTTCTGCTTGGGGGACATGTGATTTATGGATAAGTTCTGCTTGGGGGACATGTGATTTATGGAGGGGTTCTGCAGGGGGACATGTGATTTATGGAGGGGTTCTGCAGGGGGACATGTGATTTGTGGAGGGGTTCTGCTTGGGGGACATGTGATTTATGGAGGGGTTCTGCAGGGGGACATGTGATTTATGGAGGGGTTCTGCAGGGGGACATGTGATTTATGGAGGGGTTCTGCAGGGGGACATGTGATTCATGGAGGGGTTCTGCAGGGGGACATGTGATTTGTGGAGGGGTTCTGCTTGGGGGACATGTGATTTATGGAGGGGTTCTGCAGAGTAACATGTGATTTGTGGAGGGGTTCTGCTTGGGGGACATGTGATTTATGGAGGGGCTCTGCAGGGGGACATGTGATTTATGGAAAGGTTCTGCAGGGGGATATGTGATTTATGGAGGGGTTCTGCAGGGGGACATGTGATTTATGGAGGGGTTCTGCAGGGGGACATGTGATTTATGGAGGGGTTCTGCAGAGTAACATGTGATTTGTGGAGGGGTTCTGCAGGGGGACATGTGATTTATGGAGGGGTTCTGCAGGGGGACATGTGATTTATGGAGGGGTTCTGCAGGGGGACATGTGATTTATGGAGGGGTTCTGCAGGGGGACATGTGATTTATGGAGGGGTTCTGCAGGGGGACATGTGATTTGTGGAGGGGTTCTGCAGGGGGACATGGGATTTATGGAGGGGTTCTGCAGAGTAACGTGATTTGTGGAGGGGTTCTGCTTGGGGAACATGTGATTTATGGAGGGGTTCTGCAGGGGGACATGTGATTTGTGGAGGGGTTCTGCAGAGGGACATGTAATTTGTGGAGGGGTTCTGCTTGGGGGACATGTGATTTATGGAGGTGTTCTGCAGGGGGACATGTGATTTATGGAGGGGTTCTGCAGGGGGACATGTGATTTGTGGAGGGGTTCTGCAGAGGGACATGTGATTTGTGGAGGGGTTCTGCTTGGGGGACATGTGATTTATGGAGGGGTTCTGCAGGGGGACATGTGATTTATGGAGGGGTTCTGCAGGGGGACATGTGATTTATGGAGGGGTTCTGCAGAGGGACATGTGATTTGTGGAGGGGTTCTGCTTGGGGGACATGTGATTTATGGAGGGGTTCTGCAGGGGGACATGTGATTTATGGAGGGGTTCTGCAGGGGGACATGTGATTTATGGAGGGGTTCTGCAGAGTAACATGTGATTTGTGGAGGGGTTCTGCTTGGGGGACATGTGATTTATGGATAAGTTCTGCTTGGGGGACATGTGATTTATGGAGGGGTTCTGCAGGGGGACATGTGATTTATGGAGGGGTTCTGCAGGGGGACATGTGATTTGTGGAGGGGTTCTGCTTGGGGGACATGTGATTTATGGAGGGGTTCTGCTTGGGGGACATGTGATTTATGGAGGGGTTCTGCTTGGGGGACATGTGATTTATGGAGGGGTTCTGCAGAGTCACATGTGATTTATGGAGGGGTTCTGCAGGGGGACATGTGATTTGTGGAGGGGTTCTGCTTGGGGGACATGTGATTTATTGAGGGGTTCTGCAGGGGGACATGTGATTTATGGAGGGGTTCTGCAGGGGGACATGTGATTCGTGGAGGGGTTCTGCAGAGTCACATGTGATTTATGGAGGGGTTCTGCTTGGGGGACATGTGATTTATGGAGGGGTTCTGCAGAGTAAATGTGATTTGTGGAGGGGTTCTGCTTGGGGGACATGTGATTTATGTAAGGGGTTCTGCTTGGTGGACATGTGATTTATGGAGGGGTTCTGCAGGGGGACATGTGATTTATGGAGGGGTTCTGCAGGGGGACATGTGATTTATGGAGGGGTTCTGCAGGGGGACATGTGATTTATGGAGGGGTTCTGCAGGGGGACATGTGATTTATGGAGGGGTTCTGCAGGGGGACATGTGATTTATGGAGGGGTTCTGCAGGTGGATATGTGATTTATGGAGGGGTTCTGCAGGGGGACATGTGATTTATGGAGGGGTTCTGCAGGGGGACATGTGATTTGTGGAGGGGTTCTGCAGGGGGACATGTGATTTATGGAGGGGTTCTGCAGAGTAACATGTGATTTGTGGAGGGGTTCTGCTTGGGGGACATGTGATTTATGGAGGAGTTCTGCTTGGGGGACATGTGATTTATGGAGGGGTTCTGCAGGGGGACATGTGATTTATGGAGGGGTTCTGCTTGGGGGACATGTGATTTATGGAGGGGTTCTGCAGGGGGACATGTGATTTATGGAGGGGTTCTGCAGGGGGACATGTGATTTATGGAGGGGTTCTGCAGGGGGATATGTGATTTATGGAGGGGTTCTGCAGGGGGACATGTGATTTATGGAGGGGTTCTGCAGGGGGACATGTGATTTGTGGAGGGGTTCTGCAGGGGGACATGGGATTTATGGAGGGGTTCTGCAGAGTAACATGTGATTTGTGGAGGGGTTCTGCTTGGGGAACATGTGATTTATGGAGGGGTTCTGCAGGGGGACATGTGATTTGTGGAGGGGTTCTGCAGAGGGACATGTAATTTGTGGAGGGGTTCTGCTTGGGGGACATGTGATTTATGGAGGTGTTCT
Organism: Lithobates septentrionalis; assembly: GCA_037952835.1. Lineage (NCBI taxonomy): Eukaryota > Metazoa > Chordata > Amphibia > Anura > Ranidae > Lithobates > Lithobates septentrionalis. The sequence goes on from JBBDGP010001146.1 coordinate 4,790,626, forward strand.
GCAGGGGGACATGTGATTTATGGAGGGGTTCTGCAGGGGGACATGTGATTTGTGGAGGGGTTCTGCAGAGGGACATGTGATTTGTGGAGGGGTTCTGCTTGGGGGACATGTGATTTATGGAGGGGTTCTGCAGGGGGACATGTGATTTATGGAGGGGTTCTGCAGGGGGACATGTGATTTATGGAGGGGTTCTGCAGAGTAACATGTGATTTGTGGAGGGGTTCTGCTTGGGGGACATGTGATTTATGGATAAGTTTTGCTTGGGGGACATGTGATTTATGGAGGGGTTCTGCAGGGGGACATGTGATTTATGGAGGGGTTCTGCAGGGGGACATGTGATTTGTGGAGGGGTTCTGCTTGGGGGACATGTGATTTATGGAGGGGTTCTGCTTGGGGGACATGTGATTTATGGAGGGGTTCTGCAGAGTCACATGTGATTTATGGAGGGGTTCTGCTTGGGGGACATGTGATTTATGGAGGGGTTCTGCAGAGTAACATGTGATTTGTGGAGGGGTTCTGCTTGGGGGACATGTGATTTATGTAAGGGGTTCTGCTTGGTGGACATGTGATTTATGGAGGGGTTCTGCAGGGGGACATGTGATTTATGGAGGGGTTCTGCAGGGGGACATGTGATTCATGGAGGGATTCTGCAGGGGGACATGTGATTTGTGGAGGGGTTCTGCTTGGGGGACATGTGATTTATGGAGGGGTTCTGCAGAGTAACATGTGATTTGTGGAGGGGTTCTGCTTGGGGGACATGTGATTTATGGAGGGGCTCTGCAGGGGGACATGTGATTTATGGAAAGGTTCTGCAGGGGGATATGTGATTTATGGAGGGGTTCTGCAGGGGGACATGTGATTTATGGAGGGGTTCTGCAGGGGGACATGTGATTTATGGAGGGGTTCTGCAGAGTAACATGTGATTTGTGGAACGGTTCTGCAGGGGGACATGTGATTTATGGAGGGGTTCTGCAGGGGGACATGTGATTTATGGAGGGGTTCTGCAGGGGGACATGTGATTTATGGAGGGGTTCTGCAGGGGGACATGTGATTTATGGAGGGGTTCTGCAGGGGGACATGTGATTTGTGGAGGGGTTCTGCAGGGGGACATGGGATTTATGGAGGGGTTCTGCAGAGTAACATGTGATTTGTGGAGGGGTTCTGCTTGGGGAACATGTGATTTATGTAGGGGTTCTGCAGGGGGACATGTGATTTGTGGAGGGGTTCTGCAGAGGGACATGTAATTTGTGGAGGGGTTCTGCTTGGGGGACATGTGATTTATGGAGGTGTTCTGCAGGGGGACATGTGATTTATGGAGGGGTTCTGCAGGGGGACATGTGATTTGTGGAGGGGTTCTGCAGAGGGACATGTGATTTGTGGAGGGGTTCTGCTTGGGGGACATGTGATTTATGGAGGGGTTCTGCAGGGGGACATGTGATTTATGGAGGGGTTCTGCAGGGGGACATGTGATTTATGGAGGGGTTCTGCAGAGTAACATGTGATTTGTGGAGGGGTTCTGCTTGGGGGACATGTGATTTATGGATAAGTTCTGCTTGGGGGACATGTGATTTATGGAGGGGTTCTGCAGGGGGACATGTGATTTATGGAGGGGTTCTGCAGGGGGACATGTGATTTGTGGAGGGGTTCTGCTTGGGGGACATGTGATTTATGGAGGGGTTCTGCAGGGGGACATGTGATTTATGGAGGGGTTCTGCAGGGGGACATGTGATTTGTGGAGGGGTTCTGCTTGGGGGACATGTGATTTATGGAGGGGTTCTGCAGAGTCACATGTGATTTATGGAGGGGTTCTGCTTGGGGGACATGTAATTTATGGAGGGGTTCTGCAGAGTAACATGTGATTTGTGGAGGGGTTCTGCTTGGGGAACATGTGATTTATGGAGGGGCTCTGCAGGGGGACATGTGATTTGTGGAGGGGTTCTGCAGAGGGACATGTAATTTGTGGAGGGGTTCTGCTTGGGGGACATGTGATTTATGGAGGTGTTCTGCAGGGGGACATGTGATTTATGGAGGGGTTCTGCAGGGGGACGTGTGATTTGTGGAGGGGTTCTGCAGAGGGACATGTGATTTGTGGAGGGGTTCTGCTTGGGGGACATGTGATTTATGGAGGGGTTCTGCAGGGGGACATGTGATTTATGGAGGGGTTCTGCAGGGGGACATGTGATTTATGGAGGGGTTCTGCAGAGTAACATGTGATTTGTGGAGGGGTTCTGCTTGGGGGACATGTGATTTATGGATAAGTTCTGCTTGGGGGACATGTGATTTATGGAGGGGTTCTGCAGGGGGACATGTGATTTGTGGAGGGGTTCTGCTTGGGGGACATGTGATTTATGGAGGGGTTCTGCAGGGGGACATGTGATTTATGGAGGGGTTCTGCAGGGGGACATGTGATTTGTGGAGGGGTTCTGCTTGGGGGACATGTGATTTATGGAGGGGTTCTGCAGAGTCACATGTGATTTATGGAGGGGTTCTGCTTGGGGGACATGTGATTTATGGAGGGGTTCTGCAGAGTAACATGTGATTTGTGGAGGGGTTCTGCTTGGGGGACATGTGATTTATGTAAGGGGTTCTGCTTGGTGGACATGTGATTTATGGAGGGGTTCTGCAGGGGGACATGTGATTTATGGAGGGGTTCTGCAGGGGGACATGTGATTTATGGAGGGGTTCTACAGGGGGACATGTGATTTGTGGAGGGGTTCTGCAGGGGGACATGTGATTTGTGGAGGGGTTCTGCTTGGGGGACATGTGATTTATGGAGGGGTTCTGCAGAGTAACATGTGATTTGTGGAGGGGTTCTGCTTGGGGGACATGTGATTTATGGAGGGGCTCTGCAGGGGGACATGTGATTTATGGAAAGGTTCTGCAGGGGGATATGTGATTTATGGAGGGGTTCTGCAGGGGGACATGTGATTTATGGAGGGATTCTGCAGGGGGACATGTGATTTATGGAGGGGTTCTGCAGAGTAACATGTGATTTGTGGAGGGGTTCTGCTTGGGGGACATGTGATTTATGGAGGGGCTCTGCTTGGGGGACATGTGATTTATGTAGGGGCTCTGCTTGGGGGACATGTGATTTGTGGAGGGGTTCTGCAGAGGGACATGTGATTTGTGGAGGGGTTCTGCAGAGGGACATGGGATTTGTGGAGGGGTTCTGCAGGGGGACATGTGATTTATGGAGGGGTTCTGCAGCGGGACATGTGTTTTGTTGAGGGGTTCTGCAGAGGGACATGTGATTTGTGAAGGGGTTCTGCAGGGGGACATGTGATTTGTGGAGGGGTTCTGCAGAAGGACATGTGATTTGTGGAGGGGTTCTGCTTGGGGGACATGTGATTTATGGAGGGGCTCTGCTTGGGGGACATGTGATTTGTGGAGGGGTTCTGCAGAGGGACATGTGATTTGTGGAGGGGTTCTGCAGAGGCACATGTGATTTGTGGAGGGGTTCTGCAGGGGGACATGTGATTTGTGGAGGGGTTCTGCGGAGGGACATGTGATTTGTGGAGGGGTTCTGCTTGGGGGACATGTGATTTGTGGAGGGGGTTCTGCTTGGGGGACATGTTATTTATGGAGGGGTTCTGCAGAGGGACATGTGATTTGTGGAGGGGTTCTGCAGAGGGACATGTGATTTATGGAGGGGCTCTGGTTTTTATGGAGTGTTGTGTTCTGGTTTTGTGCTGCCCTAGGCAAGTCAAGAATTGTGCACCCCCCCCCCCCCCCATGTACAATTGTCCCACCCCTTCATGTTAAATCCCCTTTATGACTACCCTATAGAGTTTTTTACAGCTACAAAATTTTACTACGCAAAATACGTGATTCTGCACTTCCGGGTGTCGATTGTGCGCCACCAGCTCATTCCCGCTGTGATTTTACACAGTGGGAATTGATCAACGGATGTACGCCAGGGTTGTTCCGTACTCTGGCAGAATCACAGTCTGCCAATGTAAACAAGGCAGACTGTCATTCTATGAGTACAGAAGACATGGATCCTGTATATCTGTGAAGCAGGAACACAGATCCGTGTCTTCGTGTAGTGAAAGCACCTCCCCCACAGTTAGTAAACACTCCCTAGGCACACATTTAACCCCCAGATGTTAGCCGCTTCCATGCTGGTGTCATTAGTGCTGTGAAAGTGCTTTTTATGTTTTTTTTATTTTTTTAAAGCACTGATAACTGTACTGGTGTTACTGGTGTGCTATTTTGTCTGTTGCAATGTCGCAGTCCCGCTGTAAGTCGCTAATTGCCTGCTGATGCTCATGTCAGGGTGGCAGTTGATGTCTTCTCTTTCCCAGGCTCCCGGTTCTAGATAGCCTTATGCTAGTACTGCTCGCCTTCCCTGCAGACTCCAGGGCTGCCCGCTCGCTATGTGAACGCGCTGATTTGCAGAATTAGTTACCCTGCCGTGCTCCCATCACTGGAACTCTCCATGACAAGGGCTCAACTTGTCAGCTGCTTTGGGCCACACAAGCACCAGGCGCAGAGGAGTAGGTTAAATCCCCCTCTGCTTTGAACCCTGGGAAATGCCAGGGAGTCGCGACTGTGACGTCACTGGTTGCTAGACGCCAAGCGTCTCTAGCAACTAATGACCTACCTACGGTTGGGGTGGAGCCAGTGCTACAGCGGCTTTGCCTGCCTCTGTTGCCTGCATTCTGGCACTAACCTGGGCTAATGAAAACTTTGCTGGGGCATATATCTGAGACTTTCCAAAAAATATATACTCATACATTTTCCCTTTTACAGGCTTTGCATTTTGTTTACGCCCATTGCTTAGCAGTCCGAATCTATCAGGCTCCCCCACCAGTGAGTAATATTTTAATAATCCTTATACTGTGCGTATAAGTTTTGATGCTCAGCGTTGGCTGATATTGGTCTGCTACATTTTTAGGTATGGAGAAGAAGTGGAAAGAGGTTTTTCATTTCCTTTCTGTGGGAGCATACCCATCAGGGTTTTCTAAAAATGAACAAGGGAACCTTCGTAAGTATGCCTCCAAATTCACAATAAATGGTGAGTATCCAAACTGCAATCTGTTGGACTGGTTTGGTAAGATCGCTCTTTAATGAATACAGCTTTTAATGTCCACTTTCATTATAGATGGAAACCTCTTCTATGGCAACCGAAGAGCCATCCAAACCAAAGAGGAGGCAAAGAAAATATTCTTTGAATTTCATCATACACCAATTGGGGGTCATACGGGCATCATCAAGACACGATCTGCGGTGTGCTCAAGATACTACTGGAATCGCATGACACTTGATATTGACAACTGGGTAAGCAATCTACCTATTTTTGTGTACTTACATACTTTTGAAAGCTGCATACATGTTAACGATTCTTCTCTTGAAGGTCCTGGAATGTGATAAATGCCAGAAGGTGGGAAAACCTTTAAAAGTTATACAGCCCTTGCAGTTTATCAAGGTAAATGTTCTCAAAGCAGTGTCTTATTATAAATATAATGTGTACCTTATTTCATACATTTAAAAATATTATATATATATATTATATATAATATAATATTTCTTTTAATATCAGGTTTCGAATGTCTGGGAGCTCGTTGGGATTGATTTGACGGGACCATTTCCAACAACTGTGGATGGATATCGCTATATCCTCACAGCAACCGATTACTTTTCTAAGTGGGTGGAGGCATTCCCACTAAAAACTAAAAGTGCTGCTGAAGTGGGGCAACACCTTTGTTCGATGATCTACAGACACGGTTGTCCCCAAAGAATCCTGTCTGACCAAGGCAAAGAGTTTGTGAATCAAGTAGGTATACTTTCAAAATGGCTTTGTTATAAAAAGGATTTAAGGGTTATTATCTTGATAACTTCTTTGTATTTGATACATCCTTATCTTCTTACAGCTCAACAGTAGGCTTTGTAGTCTACTTGGAATCGAAAGGAGTGTGACAGCTGCTTACCATCCGCAAACCAACGGGCTGGATGAGAAGACAAACCACAATATAAAGCGGCAAGTTAAATTCCAATTCTGGTTTAATGTTTTATTACACCTTTTATTCTTTATATTGTAATATTTCTTCTTGCATTCATCATGTTTTCAGTATTGCACCATTTATATCAAGAAGTATTATATTGATTTCAAGACAGTTGTAAATGTGTGTGGTTAGTTATTCTTATTTTCTTTCTTTGTCATTGTAGAGCCCTTACAAAATTGGTCAACGACAAGCAAGATAACTGGGACATCTACTTGGATGCAACTTTATTTTCGCTGAGGTCCAAAGTCCAAACAACAACAAAGTCTTCTCCTTTTGCTTTGATGTACGGAAGGGAAGCAGTTTTCCCCTCAGAGGTTCCTGTTGACATGCCGGTTAGTTATGTTTCTGTCCAAATTTTAAATAATTTGTCGATAGTAATTTACAGATCTCATCTGCAGCGCTTTGAGTTTATAAGCAGCTGCGAATGCTAAGTTAGCAAATCAAATAACCACTGAAAGCAGTCCTGCAAATGTGTGATGACATATGTTAACTTATCACTTGCAGTGGAAGCGATTGAGGCTGCAGGGCTGAATTAGAAATGTATAGGCTCTTGACTCCTATAATCAGGCAGTCCATACAGCTTTATGTCAAATAGTGCACCTGTGTTTGTTTAAATATTGTACATTCCATTAAGATATTTTCCATAATTTAATTTTTTTTTTTCTCCCTTTTTAGCTTTCCCATATTGTCCTTCCAGAAGAAAGTCGATATGTTTCTTTCTTGGAGCAAAAGAAATCTGCTATGGAGATTGTAAAAGCAGCGACAATGCAAAACATAGCAAAATCACAGGACAAACAACAAAAAACATATAAAAAAAATTCTTAAAAAATATGTAACCGTTTCTTATTCCGTAGGTCAAGAAGTACTTCTTTTCAATATGCGGAAGAAAGGAAGGAAAGGCGGAACGATTGAGCAAGATTTCTTTGGGCCTTATGTCATCTAGGCAATATCTGGGAAGCTGACTACATTGTTGAATAAAGAAGGAAAAACTCTAAGGAACAAATACAACGTGGACCACCTTAAGCCCTATCGGAGGACCCAAACGGAAGACAACACAGTCACCTTCCAGGAACATGATGAGGATCAATCAATGGAGACGCCTCAAGGAAATGGCAGCAGTACTCCTACCAATTGTTCTTTTTTTATGTATATGTATATATATATATTTTTTTTCTGCGTTTTAGTCAGTCTGTTTTACCTCCTATGTCATATCTGAGGTTTAGTGTTTATTATACATGTAATTCAATATATTCATTTTGCTTTTTAAGCCCTCGCTAGATACGTCACGGAATACTGTGCAAACCTTAGAGGAGAGAGGTATCCGTTTAAGTATTATTGATAGTTTGACCCCATTGGTCATATGTTTGGCCGTGCCCTGTTGGTTTGGCCGTTTTTTTTTTTTTCGTTTTTTTTTTTGGTAAGGTTGCCACTGTTTGGCATAATGGTACTGGATTATTTTGTTATTTTGACCCTGTTGGTCATATGTTTGGCCATGCCCTGTTGGTCTGGCCTTTTCAATCCTACAGTCGTTTTGAACTTGCCAGTGTTTGGCATTATGTTTTATCCAGTTCTTGGTTCATTAAACTTACAGGTTTGATATTGTAGCAAACAAATTTTTTTTTTTCCCTCTATAGTTAAAATGTTATGGACTAAGGAAGATGACAAGTCATTGGTAGTTGTTGTTGGGCCTTACAAGCTCTATGTCTCTTCCTTCAAAACCCTGCATGGAACAAATTGGATGGTAGATGAGGTAAGAGACTACACTGTTGAAAATGTATCCAAATCAAACCTGTAAGATTGTGTTATTGTTATTAAAATTTCATAATTTTTTTCACAATGCAGGTAATTGATGCATACCTACATCACCTAATTAGAAACCAGCAGGTAAGTGTAAATTATATGTGAACTATGTGTATGCTTCTGTTAAATTTTTTCAGATTTTGTTATTTTGCCATATTATTTGTCATTTATTTTTAAACAGGGATCTGTTTGCCACATTAGTGCCGTGGTTGCCACTGAATTGTTTAATGGTCAAGTCCATAAACTTGGAAATGTGAGTTACTTGTCACAATTACAGCTTTACAGCTATAAGCATAAAAATCGATACAATTCATTACTAACTCGCTTTAAACACTTTTGCTTAGAGTTTATTTGAAGAAGATCTTTTGGTGTGTCCAGCAAACGTTGGAAATCACTGGATTTTAGTGGTATTTATCATTTCACAGTTTACCTTTCTATTTATTTGTTATATCTTAAATATATTTTATTTTGTTATATATATATATATATATATATATATATATATATATATATATATATATATATATATATATATATATATATATATATATATATAGTTGCCTCCTTATCTTTAACAGCTTCAGCCCTGAGCCTCATTTTGAGATTTGTTTAAGTTTAAAATTTGTGTTTTTTTATTTTTTGTTATTTTAATATATTTTTTTTAAACTGTCTATTTAAAAATATTAATTTGGATTACTTTTATTCATATTAAAAGGAATGTAAACATTCATTGTAATAGAAAAAAGCATGACAGGACCTCTTTAATGTGGGATCTGTGATCAAAGAGACCTCAGATCTCAAATTTTGACCTAAAAAACAATAAGTCATTTGGGACATCTATAAAAGTGATCTGGCAGCGAATTCGCTGCAGAGGCCACTTTTACTATACAATATACTATACTATACTAAGACTTTATGTATATAGATATTTAACTTTAACCTATGACATTGCTGAGGGCATCTGCTCTATAGATCAATAAAAAAATAAATAAAATAAAATAATGTCATTACAAACTTGTTTTTTTATTCAAAATTTATATTTTAGATTATCATGATGACGGAGCAGGTTCTTTTTCTCATGGACCCGATGGGAAAGGAATCAATTTATCAATCTAAATTGAAGAAAAAGCGGAGGAAAGTGTGCCTCACGGAAAAGTTGTAGCTTAAAAAAACCTATGTGCACAAGTTGCAATTAAATCTTTTTGTGAAATCCTTTTTTTTTTTTTCAAATAGTTTTTTCCTGCGGATGACCTGTCGGAAAGATAAAGGAGTCCAGTGGAAAACTACAATATTAAAGCACAACAACCAGCAGGACTACACTAGCTGTGGAGTTTTAATACTAATGGCAAATTAGTTTTAAAATTATTTGACTCCTTAATAATTAATGTAAAATGCTGATGCTAATGTTGAATTTATTTTTCAGTTTGCTGAGGAGTTCTTGAAAAACAGACAGATCAGCACTGTTGGGACCTCAGCAGAAGCAGTGTTGGAAGCACGACTCCGTATAGCATGCACCCTACTGGAGTACAAAGGTCAGTCATATCACAAACTGCATAGAACATTTGTTAGCCAAAATTGTATTCATATTCTAAATCTTGAAAGATGGTATCACAGCGCAGAAAATGTTTGTTAAAAAATTAATTGATAAAATATTGATTGCCTGACATTTTAACGCCTACTGTAATGTTATGTTTTTCATTTTTTGTAGATGCAGCATGAGTCCTGAATTTGCAGCACTTTTAACCAGTTGCCGACCGCCTCGTGCCAAAATTTGAAGGCAGAATAGCACAGCTGGGCAAAACATATGGGCACGCGCCGCCGGCCATCCACGATCACGGGCACGAGGGCCAGCATGGGTGTTTCTGTGTGTGTAAACACAGAAATGCTTGTTCTGTCAGGTAAAAGGAGACATATATCGTTTGTTCCTGGTAAGTATGACAGCGATATGTCTCCTCCCCCAGTCAGTCCCATTCCCCTACAATTAGAAACAGAAACTAGGGAAAAAATTTAACCCCGTGATCGCCCCCTAGTGTTAACCCCTTCTCCATCAGTGACATTTACAAACTAATCGGTGCATTTTTATAGCACTGATTGCTGTATAAATGCCAATGTTCCCAAAAAAATGGGTCCGATCTGTCCATTGCAATGTTACATTACCGCTAAAAATCACTGATCATTGCCATTACTATAGCAAAAAAAATATATATAATGCCATAAATCTTTCACATATTTTGTAGACTATATAACTTTTTGTAAAACAATCAATATACACTCATTGTGATTATTAGTTTAAAAAAAAATAAATGTAGAAGAATAAATATTGGCCTAAACTGATAAAGATATTTTTTAAAAAACATTATAAAATTAATTTTTAATTAGATTTTATATTGACCAACTTTATTTAGTTTAATAACATAAAATTTAAAAAAAACGCACAGGTGATCAAATGCCACCAAAAGAAACCTCTATTTGTGGGGAAAAAAAATGCAAAAATCTTGTTTAGGTACAGCATTGCATGACCGCAATTAAAGTGACGCATTTCCAAATTATAAAAAGTGCTCAGGTTGGGAAAAGGTGTAAAATCTTCCGGACTGAAGCGGTTAAAAGTTTATTTGTTGGGTTAGAAATTGCTTGTGGTTTTATATTCAAGGTTTTTTTTTATTTTTTTTTATGTGTTTCATTAGTTTGTAAAATAAATAAAAAGTTTTGATTTCACTTTACTGATTCTGCCTGGTTAATTGTGAGATTCTGGATGTAATCACTTTCAGCTTTTGTTATAGCATAATAGAGCATCTTGTTAGGAGATAACCAACTGGGGAATCAGGTATTTATTCACAATAGGCATATGTCATTTTTGGCTCGGTGTAAACCTAAACCTAAAACGGCCGCGGATCGCACAGGAACGCTGTGCATCCTTGTTCTCCGTATTGGTGCTGAATTTTTTTAATGAATTTGGCTCTAAAACTGCGTCAAAGAAGCACAGCGTTTCTGTGCAAGCTGCTCTGCAGCCGCACCGTAGATATGTGAACCAGCTCCATAGAGAGCCAGTAACATTCTCCTGCTATGCGAATTGGATGCGTAGAAACACCCACCCAATTCACATAGGTGTGAAGCCAGCCTTAGAAATAATATAAATGTAAAGAATTGATTTAAAAAAAAAATAAACCTATACATATTTCACAAAAAAGGATCCCCTCTCCCATTTTATTTTTTGCTGTAGTACCTTTCATACAATGGACAGAGGTAGTAACACTGACTTAGGCTCTGTTTCCACTAGTGCAACTTATTTTGCGACTTGACACATGTCAAGTCGCATGACAAGTCAAAACCCATGTATTTCAATGGTCCCCGTTCTAATTGGTGCGACTCAAGTCGCAGCGACTCGAAAAAAGGTTCTTGCACTACTTTGTTCCGTCTTCGGTGCGACTTGTTCTCCATAGAAAGGTATTAAGTCGCAATGAAGTCGTATGTACATGTCTGACACCGCGACTTTGTTGCGACTTCCACGGAAGTCTACGGAAGCACATGATCTCTGCTCCTCCCAAATACATCACTTCCTATATCGATGTATGTGAGTGTGGAAGACAGCAGGAAGCATGCCTAGGGCTAAAAAAAATAAGCGACAAGTGCATGACAATGAGGAAATTATTCGGCTTGTCAGACAACGTCCGGCAATATATGACCTCAGAGATCCAGGTTACAAAGATCATGCAAAGAAGGAGAGAGCATGGTTGGAGGTGGCTCGCATATATTATGAGACCTGGGACTCTTTCTCAGCCACAGAACGTTCTACAAAAAGTAAGTGGTTGATATATGCTGCTTAGCACTTTCTGTAACCAATGGTTATGTGCACTGTGTTTTCTTGGTGGGGACCGCTTCTCCTGGCAGGAGATCACAATGGTTTGGCAGGAGGTAATCCCATGTCAACACTATCTGTGTTGATGGTGTCATTTATATAGTTACTTTCCTGTTACCTGTGGCTGCAGGAAAGTAAATCTGTGTGTGTGGGCCAGCAAATAATTTTTGACCACGGTCCTAATAATATTAAATAATATTAAAGATGGCCCTGTCAACATCCTCCAGCACATGTCAAATTATGTAGGTGTCATGGGTAATATATTTAGCGGTTGTTTTAACACCATCCATATCAATTATGCAGCCTAGTAAATGAATGACCTATAGGCAGTCACTAAAGATTTTTTTAAAAATGTATAATTTGCTTTATATTTTGTAGTGCACTCGTTACAAACTCGATGGAGAAGTCTCAAAGACTGCTACAATCGGTACTTACGCAAATTAAAAGAAGGAAGGAGTGGTTCCGGCTCTAAAAGATTAGCCCCATATGCCCATGCCGGGGATCTTGATTTTTTGTTTCAATATATTTTATTTTTCAAAAGTGGATGAAAGGAATACAGCACATGTCATAGAAACAACGTGAGCCATTTGTCTTGGGGTGACCAACATGGTCATATGGAAAACATAGTAATCAATGATATAATTACAAAACATATCTGCATAAAACAAACATAACTTGTCAAGTGGATTGATCGGAATCCCCGGGTATCACGTATGGTCCCAGGAGCTTTATCCATTGAGAGGTGTGGAAGGGGGGAAAGCTCCGCCACCCCAACTGGGCACAAGCTGTGGCAAAGCTTCCTATTCCCTCAGCCTCCCCCCATCATGGATAAGGAAGCTATTGATTTATCTTGTGTAAATAAAAAGAAAATGTAGAAGGTTAATAAAACTAGTTGTAGAACAGTAAATGCATAAACTAGTCCAAAGTTTCCTGGACAAGGGAACAATTTCGAGTCCTGTATAAGACTGCTCAGTAAAATACAAAAAGGGACACACCCATGGGATCACATGGTGAATATAAGAGGGATTTAGTACCGCAACATGTCCGTAAGAATCTAGTTTGTAGTCAAAGTTGGGACCGGGAGCAGGGTAAATCCTGACCCCGGCTCCGATCACAACCAGTCAATCAATGGCTGAGATCCAAGACTGATCTAGAGAGGTAGGTGATAGAAAAGAATACGAGAGGAAAGAAAAGGTAAGAAAAAGAAAGAAGGGGTAAACGATAGAAGAGGTGATTACGAGTTGACTGGGGAGAAAGAGAGCCGGAAGGAGACATTTAGGAGGGGATAATTAGAGGGTGACCCCCACAAAGGTAGCCCAGGGTTCCCAAATTTGTTCAAATTTGGCTGAGCGATCCAGGATTACACTTGCCATCTTCTCTTGGTTCATAATCCAAGAGATCTTTCTTTTGGCTAGCAGTGATGAAACCAGTGGTTTTTTCCATGCGTGAGCCAGGGTGAGTTTGGCACCTAAAATGATAAAGAATATAAGGCGTTGAGTAATCCTGGAGGCTTCTTTCACTGGGAAGTTAAGGAGCGCTATGAGGGGGGACATTTGGATCGGTATGGAGGTTAGCTTGCCAATCCAAGAGAAGATCTTGTGCCAATATGGTCGGATTCTGGGGCAAGTCCACCATATATGGAGCATATCGCCTTTAAGACCGCATCCCCGAAAACATAGGGGAGATGCTGACGGGTACATGTGCGCCAGTTTTGAAGGGACCAGGTACCATCTAGTCAACACTTTTAAACTAGCTTCTATGAGGTTGGAGTTAAGGATACCTTTGTAGGATTGGAAAAAGTTCCTGTGCCACGTTTCCAATGTCCAGTGTTGGGAAAGATCAGATTCCCAAGCCTGCATGTAAGACGTCTTGGATTGCGCGGAGGACAGGGCTCTGTAGATTACCGAGATGCCCCCCCTCTGCTCACTGGCCTGACCACACCGTACTTCATAGGGAGTTATTTGGGGCCCATTCGGGAGTGTTTTACACCTTTTATGTAAGAAGTTTGAGATTTGAGAGAATCTGAAAGATTCAGAGACAGGCATGTCTAAGTTACTAACACAGAATGCTTTGGAGAGTGGGCCAAGAGGTCTAAGGAAGTGCCCTATTCTGTATAACCCTTTGTCGAGCCACCATTTAAATGCTGATATGTCAAGGCCCGGAGGGAAATCAGGATTTCGAAACAAGTGTTGCAATGGTTTTGTGGGGGAAGTCAGATGTTGGTTGCAACGTAGACTGTCCCAGAGTGCGAAGGAGTGTGACAGGGTTGGGGAAAGTATGGAGGGTCTGAGTTTTCTATGGCTCCAGAGAAGGTAGTCTAGGGTGTGGAGCGGGACTGCCTGTCTTTCTATGTGAATCCAGTCAGGTTGTTCCCAGCGTGAGTATACCGCCGAGATCTGAGCTAAATGAGCAGCTTGCAGGTACCACAGCAGATTTGGAAGTCCCATGCCCCCTTCAGTTCTAGATCTGAACAGGACTGCTTTGGGGAATCTGTGTCCCCCTCTACCCCAAATGTATTTGACGATTTTAGCTTGGAGTAGTTGTAGGCGAGTTTTGTCTACAGGAATCGGGAGGGCTCTAAAATAGTAGAGAATGCGGGGGAGTAGAGTCATCTTTTTTTTTTTATTTCAATAGTTTTTATTAAATTTTCATCAAAAACACAAAAGAGAGACAAAAATACAGACAGAATTTTGAGAAGAAATAAAAGGAACAGTACATTTCAACACCGGAAATTACAAATATCTCCATTGTATCAACCAATTGCGTTTGTTATTTGGCATTATATAGATTATAATCTTTTGTACCATAAGCACACTGAAGACACTTGGAGTTCCCATAGCACTAAGTATTCTCGTATTTGTTATTGACATGTATAATCACCGTAATGAGAAAAATATAACTCAGAAGAAGAGTCCACCCCCTTCTACACCCCTGCTGGGTACTCACTGTGCCATGAAGGAGGTGGCTCCACCAGTTTGGAAAAAAGGTTAGTGAACAGTATACATTGTTCGTGGGTCGCTATGGTTTGGGATCCTATGTGGTATGAATGACATGAACAAACGAGGTGAAAATAACATAAAAATAAAATTAAATACTGTAGGATAATAAATGGAGCCATCTAGCTTGGTATAACTTGACTTAGAACTCATCTAATGTTTGAGCATGTATCAGTAACAGTCCTTAAGTTTTCCTTGAATTGTACCAGTCAGTCCACGGTTTCCACTGGGTGTAAGATATCTGAAAGTTACCTTGGGATGACTCAAACATTTTTTCGTACGTGATATGTGTGTTAGTGGTTGTAATTATTTCAGTAGTTTTAGGGATTTCCTGAGCTTTCCAGTGGATGGTAATCATTAATCTGGTGCTTAATAGAACGTGGGATACTATCTTCCTATAAACTCTAGGGATCAAGTCTATGTCTAAAGATAGAATAGCTAGGCCAGGGTTAGGTTGAATCTGTTGATTTGTTATTTGTGCTATTATGTCGAATACCTTTTCCCATAGTGTGCGTATTCTTGGGCAATCCCAAAATATATGGTATAAAGTACCTATATTATTGCAGTTTCTCCAACACATTGGAGAGGTATTATGGTCAAACTTAGATATCTTATGTGGTGTTAAATACCAACGCATTAGTATTTTTTGTGTTAGTTCCCATAAATTAATACACTTAGAGGAGGAGTATGTAATCTGAAGTGTTTTTTGCCACTGTGCCGGGGAGAAACATTGTTTTAATTCTCGTTCCCAAGCTTCGATATAAGAGTGTTTAACAAATGTCAGCTTATCGTTTAAGGCATTATAGAAGAGTGATATTCCTTTAATAGAGGTGGATTGCTTCGTGAGGAATAATTTTATTCTCCAAGGGAGTTGGATGGAAAGAAGAGGGGTATTTTTAATAAAATGACATATCTGCATGTATCTATAGTACTCAGACTGTTCTAAGTTGTATTCAATTTGTAGTGTTCTGAATGTTTTTATCGTGGGGCCTATTCTAAGATCTTCAATGTGTGTTATGCCTTGGTCTGCCCAATGATTTATGCGAAGGTCTGGTATAACGCTAGATAAGCTGGTGATAGGGATCTGTAACGGGGATACAAGGGAGTTAGATGAGTGATTTTTTACAAGTGTATTCCAGGTTTGAAGTGAAGCTTTCATGGAGGGAGCTAAAGATTGGTTGTAAGATACCTTAGTGGGCTGTATCATTAAATAATTGTAAAGATTTTTATCAGGAATTTGGTTCTCTTCTAGTTCCTGCCATCTGGGGTTCGGCGATTCAGGAAACCATGATCTTAATTGTGCAAGAATGGATGCGAGGTAGTAATCTTTGATCACAATATTACCCACTCCCCCCACTTTCCTAGACATCACTGAGTTTTTAAAAGCCCACCTAGCTTTTTTCCCTTTCCATAAGAACCTATTAAGCAAAGATTGTAGTTTGGAAAAATACCAATTGGGAACCAGGATGGGGAGCGATCTGAATAGGTATATTAATTGAGGAAGGATTACCATTTTGAAGGCCGCTAGGCGTCCTGACCATAAAAGTTCCGATTTGGATAAATTTTGTAGTTTAGTCGGTAAGGAGTTGAGAAAGGGGATATAGTTGGTCCTAAAGAGGTTATCCGTAGAAGCGGTTAAGGTGATTCCTAGATAGTTTATCCCCTCTTTGCACCATGTATATGGAAACCGTGAGCTGAGCGTATTTTTCAGTTGAGGATCTATACCAACACCTAATATATAAGATTTATTTTCATTTACCTTATAGTAAGATATCTTGGTGAACATTTGCAATGTATCGTGAACCGAAGCCAGGGAAATAGTCGGATTCGTAAGCATCAAAATGATGTCATCAGCGAATAGGCTAATGACATGTTCCGATTTGTTGTTATGAAACCTGTTATGGACTGGTGTTTACTAATAAATGTTGCCAAGGGTTCTAAGATTAGATTGAAGATTAGTGGGGAGAGAGGACAACCCTGACGGGTACCATTGGTTATGTTGAACGGCTTAGAGAGTACTCCCGAGGTATATACTTGCGCTGAGGGATTCGAGTATAACGCCATTATTGCCGATAAAATAGAACCTGAGAATCCAAACCTCCCCAAGGCCGTTTCTAGGTATCCCCAATGCACTCTATCAAAGGCCTTCTCTGCATCCAGTGCTAGAAGCAGAGAAGGCCTTCGCTGGGTCTCAGCCGTGTGGATAATATTTATCAGCCTTCTAGTAGCATCAGAGGTCTGACGACCTCTTGTGAACCCAGTCTGGTCTGAATGGATTAAGTGGGGTAAAATATCTATTAGGCGGTTAGCTATGATTTTGGCGTAAATTTTTAAGTCGGCATTTAGTAGCGATATAGGTCGAAAATTGGCTGGGGTGTCTGGGTTTTTCCCTGGCTTAGGCAAAGTCACTATTAAAGCCCTCAGCATTTCGGGAGGGAAGGAGGAGGAGGCAGCAGCGGCATTGAAAACCCTGCCCAGGTGAGGAGATAGAATAGTTTTAAAGGTTTGATAATAATCTCCTGTGAAGCCATCTGGGCCTGGGGATTTATTAGCGGGGAGTGATTCGATCGTTTTATGTATTTCTTCAATAGTAAATGGTGCACTTAGCTGTTCTTTTTCCTGTTGGGACAAAGTTGGCAATGTGATTTGTTCTAAAAAATCATTTATCATTTTAGTGGTTGGTTGAAATGTGGTTGCATCCTCTTTAAGGTTGTAGAGGGAGCCGTAATAATTGCTGAAGGCATCTGCTATGTCTTGTGGGTGTTGCATTTTGGATTTGTTCATGGGGTGTAATATGTATGGTATTTTGGTTTTACTTCTGTGTCCCTTAAGTTGATGCGCTAACAATTTGCCTGCCCTATTTCCGTGTGCATAGTAATTCATTTTAAGTCGTTTTGTTTTTTTCTCAAAGTCCTCTAGTAAGAGGAGTCTGAGATCGTTTCTCAACTGGTAAAGTCTTTTAGAGACCAAGGGGGAAGATTGTTGTTTATTTTTGGTTTCTAAGCAAAAGATCTCATCTGTGATATTTTGCAGTTTCTTTTGCCGCTGCCTCCTCGCCCGGGCCCCCAATTGAATAAAAATCCCCCTAATGAATGCCTTGTGGGCATTCCACAGAGTGAAATGGTTCTGAACAGAAGATTCGTTGATAGTAAAAAATTCTAGTAAATGCTCTTCAATAATTTTTTTTGACTCTGGTTGTTGCAAGAGGAAAGAATTGACTCTCCAGATCGGAGTAGTAGTGATTACAGAGGTATCTTTTAAAGATAAAGTAATGGATGCATGGTCCGACCATGTAATATTATTAATGGTTGAGGAGGCCGATTTGGTCAAGGTATGTTGGTCCACCAAAAAGAAATCTATTCTAGTATATGTATGGTGTGGGGCGGAGAAGAACGTAAAGTCTCTCTCACCTGCATGCAGACACCGCCACACATCATACAAACCTTCTTTATGTATGGAATCTTGGAGAGATGTCAATATACGTTTCTTCGATGTTGTTGTGTCTATAGACGGGTCAAGGATTATATTGAAGTCCCCACAGAGCACCAAAAGACCCTTTTTGAGGGTGTTAACTTTACGCATAAGCTTATGGAAAAAGCGAACCTGGTGCCTGTTCGGGGCGTATACATTCACTATAGTATATGTTACCTGATTGATATCACACACCAACACCAAATATCGACCCTGAGTATCCACAAATTTTGTATGCAGTACAAAGGTTACAGTGTCTCTTATGGCAGTCATTACTCCTTTGGTTTTTGAATCTGCATTGGCAAAAAAAATGTGTGGAAAATGCTTGTTTTGACATATTGGGGCGGATAAGCCACAAAAATGCGTTTCTTGTGTGCAGAGTATGTCAGATTTATTTGTCAACGCTTCCTTCCAGAGGGATTTTCTCTTAGCTGGATGATTGAGCCCTTTGGAGTTAATGGAAATAAATTGGATGGCCATGGGGTTGGTTACTTAGGTGTGCTGATTGTGATTCGCATGTAATCTGAGGTAAGGTAAGGGATCCTGCATGTGAGAGTCCTCGTATGTGGTTTTCCATTTTCTTAGGGTTAGTACTCACTGTGACCTTGGTAGAAACTTTATCACGTTGATCTTTACACTGAGAGAGTTCGGTGGGTTGAGTAGATCTTGTCGTGTCAAGCTGGATGTTTAATAGTCGGCTGAAATGCTCCAAATATATAGAAAAAAAAAATAAAGCAAAAAAAGAGAAGAAAACATACTTGTAAGGTGTAACAAGTGAAGCAACGATGCAACTTTTCATAACTTATTTAAAGTCAACTGTGTGCAGCTAACTGCTGCTCAAGTAATTAAGGGGAAGAGTTCTAGCCCAACGGTTATTGGTTACTCCGGCTTTTGTAACCTGGACATAAGATTACCTCGGATTTGCAGGGGCTGTTATTTATGAGATTTGGCTTTTTTGTGCGTTACAGTTTTCCAGTCAGGGTTAGGTGAGCGTCGGTTGGACGTAGGACTTCCTTCATCTTCTGGGTTGGGAAGAATGTTCCATTCTTTCAGTAAGGAGATGCCTTTGTCCAGGGAGTCTACAACAAATGTTTTGTCTTGTTTGATGATTGAGATTTTAGTAGGATACCCCCATCTGTAGGGTATGTTGTGATTCCTGAGCACTTTTGTTATAGTGTTCAGGTTGCGCCTTTTTTGCAGTGTGTGCCGAGACAGATCCGCATAGAATTGTAATTTTTGGAAGCGGGATGGAACGCTTTCCTGTTTGCGCATTGTTTGCATTAACTGTTCTTTTACGTGAAAGAAGTGCATGCGCAGAATCACATCTCTGGGGACCACATCTGGGAGATATGTGGGTTTTGGTAGACGATGTATTCTGTCAATGGTAATATCTATTGCGGTAAGGTCAGGCAGGAGAGCAGTAAATAAATCTGTCACATATGTCCGTAGGTCTGATGGTTGGACTGATTCGGGGATCCCCCTAATCTTGAGGTTGTTCCTCCTGGATCTGTCTTCGATATCTGCTATTTTGTTTTTAATCCAGGCAGATTCCTCTTCTCTATCTTCGTTTGCATCTACTAGATCGTTTATAGTGGAGGCGAAATCCCCCATCTTGTTTTCCACATGTTCAATTCTAGCCTCTACTGCACTAAGCTCACCACTAAATCTGTGCATACAGTTCATCATATCTGCTTGTATGGTGCTTCTTAAAGATACCAGCATGTCCTTTAACACAGTATCCAGGACAGGTTGATTTGTAGTAGGGAAAGTGTTAATGGATTCCGGGAGCTCCCTGGTGTCATCCCCTGAGTCTGTTACAGGGCTCAATGCGGGGCTGCATCCGCCTCCATCCAGCTTCAATTTAGCCTTTGCTGGACTCCCAGATGGTGAGGAGGAGGGGAGAGATTGTTGGCTGCCGTGTAATATATTAGTTTTGGGGGATGAGGTGGCGGTGCGTGTAGCGGGGTCGCCTTTGTGAGATAGTGTGGGTGAATGGCCGGCGCCATCTTGCCTACCTCCATTGAGCGGCTGTGAGAAGTAATCCGTCAGTCTTTGAGGTCTGGATGTGCCTTTTCTCTTGCCCATCATGCTTTCCTGGTGTGCCCGGATCGGACCGCCAGCAAGGGGAAGAAGAATCCGAGTTTTATTGTGCCGATTTCAGCCGCTGTGTCCGCCGGAGAACCGGAGCTCTGAGATCAAGCAGCCATTCAGCTCCGTCGCAGGCCACGCCCCCCGGAGTAGAGTCATCTTAATTGTGTTGATTCTACCCAGCCATGACAATGATAGCCGGGACCACCGGGAGAGGTCTTCCTCCAGTTTCTTGTAGAGAGGTGGGTAGTTGGCTTGGTGTAGGAGTTCTATCCTGGGGGTCAGTTTGATCCCCAGGTATGAGATGGAGGAGTCGTTCCAGGAGAACTGGAAGCTCTCCCTGAGCCCAGTCAAGTGAGGTTCTGGGATGTTAATATTGAGTGCCTGTGATTTATCGTAATTAACTCTAAGGCCTGATGCCGCCCCGAATTCATCTAGGAGGCGACAGACGTTGGGGAGTGACGTTATTGGGGAGGAAACGAATAGTAAGATGTCATCCGCAAATAATGCGCATTTATGACACTTGGGGCCACTTTGAATGCCTTGAATATTCGGGTTGTTTCTGATGGCTATCGCCAAGGATTCAATTGCTATGGCAAAAATCAATGGGGATAGGGGGCAGCCCTGTCTGGTGCCTCTAGCTATGGGGAAGGATTCCGAGTAAAATCCCTGCAGACGCACCTGAGCTGAGGGGGTTGAGTAAAGGGCATGCATGACATTAAGAAAAGAATTCCCAAATCCCCATCTTTGAAGAGTGTTGAAGATATATGGCCATTGGACAGTATCAAAAGCTTTTTGGAGGTCTAGAGAGAGTAAACATCCCTGTCTGGGAGGGCCCCCATCCCAGTTAGAATTGAGTAGAGATATTATATCAATCGCTCGTCTAGTTTGATCAGGTCCCTGCCTCCCTGGGATGAAGCCCACTTGGTCTTTGTTAATGTATAGTCTAATGAAGGAGCCCAGGCGGTCTGCAAGGATCTTAGTCAGAATCTTTAAGTCATTATTAATGAGAGATATGGGTCTATAGTTGCTAACCGAGCTGGCATCTTTATCGGGTTTAGGGATGACCGTAATGTATGCCGTGTTCAGAGAGGCCTCTAGTGAAGTCCCCTGCCGTAGCGCGTTGAAGAATCGGGCCATATAAGGGGCAAGAATGGGAGAGAACGATTTGTAATATGGTATGGAGAAACCATCTGGGCCAGGCGCCGAGTGAGATTTCAAGTGTTTAATCACTGCACATACTTCCTCAGCGGAAATAGGTGAGTCTAGTGTCTGGCGGTGTCTTTCTTCTAATTTGGAGATTTGTATGTTGTCTAGGAAGTGGTCCACCGTCTCTGTAGTGGGACCGTTTTCACCACTATAGAGGGATTTGTAGAAGGTCAGGAATTCCCCCATTATTCGTTTAGGGTTCTGGGACAGAGTGCCGACTTGGATTTTGATCTTGGGAAGGGCTGGGGATTTAAATTTCGGGGACAGCCTGCCTGCAAGCATAGGACCAATTCTATCGCCTTGGCAATAGAATCGGGATCTATTCCACCGTAGCCATTTTTCGGCCCGTGTGGTCAGGGCGAGGTTCAATGCCGTGCGAGCTGCATCCAACTTGCTGGTGGGAACAGCTCTTGGGTCGGCCTTGTGTTTTTTAATTAAGGCTGTATAATCCTTATCTAACTTCTCTATGTCAGCTTTGTTGGCTTTATTAATCTGAGAGGCAATTTGGATCAGATGACCTCTAATTACAGCCTTATGTGCTGCCCAAAGACAAGAAGGGCTAGTTTCTGGTTGGTCGTTTGTGGCGAAGTAATTGCAAATATTGGTTTCGATTTCTTTGGTTCTAATCGGATCACTCAGGATGGACTCATTAAGTCTCCAACGCCTGCTGGGTTTAGGGCCCAGTGGGCGTTGAATGGAAAGGATCACCAGTGAGTGGTCCGACCAGACTACGTCTTTGATATAAGCTCTGTTCGTTAGGGGAATAGAAGCAGAAGCAATGAGGATATGATCGATTCTCGCGAAGGATCTATGGGGGTTAGAGAAGTGTGTGAAGTCTCGTACGGTGGGATTTACTTCCCTCCATATATCAACGAGACCATGTTGAAAGATTAGTTTGGCTATACGTAGACTCTGTTTAGTGGGTCTGGTGAGGCGTTTACCTGGGGGGCGGGACTTGTCTAGGCCCTGGTCAAAGGCCGAATTAGAGTCGCCTCCAAATATCACTGTGCCCTCCAGCAGTGGTGTTAGTGTTGTAAACAGGCGTTGAAAGAAGGCTAGTTGGCCTCTGTTGGGGGCATAGTACGAAATCAAAGAATACAGTTGGTTGTCTAATTCCCCCACAATGAGGATATAGCGACCATCAGGGTCCCTGTGTTCAGATTTGAGAGTAAATTTGCATCGTTTAGAGATAAAAATGCCCACCCCCTTTGTTTTATCTTCCGCATTGGCTAGTGTGAAGAAGGGGAATTTGGAGTGTATAAAAGATGGATTGAAGCGTTTGGGGAAATGCGTTTCCTGGAGGAGAACTATGTCTGCTTTTTGTGCATGTAGGTATTGGAAGACTTTGCGCCTTTTTGTCGGTGAGTTTAGGCCTTGCGCATTATGTGATATTATTTTAAGTGGTGTATTTACCGGTGGGTCATCAGCCATCGAGCAGTAGAGGGGGCAGGGCTAGTAAATCTGCAGCTCTTACCATCTGACGTCCACGGATACCAAGACATCCCGCATAGCGTGCGAAGACCGGTGAGATGTCCTGTTGTTGTTCGGATAGATCCCCCCAGCCGACTTCTACGGGGAAATGTAAAATAAGACATTGTTGGGGAAGAAAAAAGAAAAAGCATGAAAGAAAGACGGGGGACAAGAGAGTCTCCCGTAGAGTGGAGGGGACAGAGTCCTCCATCGGAAAGTGTGTGTCACACTGAAGTCCCTCCCGAAGGCAGGGAATGGTCCTGTCCAGGGTAGGGTAATCTACCTGTGCCACTAGACAGGAGGGGGCGCATGAACACCACTTCAGCAGAGTGGCCGTTTAATATGGTTAGCGATTAACAGGATGAAGGCACTGGGGCCGGCATTAACCTAGCACTCCCTCTGCTAACATTGATGTATACTAAGGAAAATTTGGTGGTGGAAGTGCATCAGTAAACTGATGATGCTTGTAAAAATTAAACAGTTAACAAACAAATAAATGTGGACCTGGATATGTAATGTGAACTGTGAATAAGGGCAAGGGGTACACAGGAGGGGGAAGCAAAAAGGACTGTTGGGGAAGGCGTACATTTGGTATGGCGCCCCAAAACCGTGTGGATTTTAAAAAAAAAAAAAAAGGAAAAAATTTCATCTGCATTAGATAGGCGCCATAAGTACTTCCCGCTACTCCCACCTAGAGGTAATAATGGAGCATCCTAAAGGGGCCAAAAAAAAAAAAAGGAAAAAGATTTCTTATTCAGTGTCCTCCCCAGTTTGAGAGGTACCCGACAGGCGAGAGATCATCTAGACAGTGAATAGAAAACCTGTCATGGGAAGTTCAAGTGGGGGGGGGGCTCCGTCATCTCAGCCAGTAGCTGAGAAGAAAAGGAGACACAGAAAAAAAAAGGTGAGTCCTGGAGAATAAACGAGTCACGGAAGTCATGGAGGGATAGTTTCCTTGGACTTCTTGGATCTGGCCTTCTCCCAAACCGGATTCAGGGGACTGGTGGGCATATGTCTTTTCGCAGAGTTTGGTTGAGGTCCCAACTGACGGGCATTGGGGTCTTGGTTGATGAGGCCCAGTTGTAGAAACAGTCGTTCTCCTTCCTGCAGGGATCCAAAGGTATAAGCCTTGCCTTTGAAGATTAGTTTAAGTTGGAATGGGAAGAGCCACCAGTATTTAACTTCTCTGTCCATCAGGATTTGAAGTAGTGGCTTTAGGGCCCTCCTTTTTTGGATAGTGAGGGGGGATAAATCAGCAAAGATTTGCAGCTGATGACCCTGGAACACTATTTTAGGCATGGACCTTGATTTCCTCATGACCTCCTCCTTGACGGAGAAGAAGTGCGGTTTCACCACCACATCACGGGGGAGTCCGTCCGCCCTAGGAGGTCTGAGAGCTCTATGAGCCCTATCCAGCTCCAGTCTGTGTTGAGGTGCATCAGGGAGTAATTCCTTAAGAAAGGATTGTATAGTTTCAGGAATATCCTTAAATGATTCAGGGAGCCCCCTGACTCTAAAATTGTACCTCCGATTTCGGTTTTCGAGGTCATCAAGTTTGGCATTGGCAGTCTCTAATTGCTCCTGGAGGGTCTGTATACAGGTAGTGTTCTGATTTGTTCTCAAAATGGTGGAATCTAGGTTGGACTCAATGAGGTCTATGCGGGTGCCTATCTGCTGTAGGTCTGCTTTAATGTCATTTGTTATTTTCAGGGCTGTGTTGTGCAGGCCTCTGTCCAGTAGTTCAGCAAACTTGGCAAACATTTCTGCCACAGAGGTCGGTTGTAGTAGGCCTGAATCCCCGGGCTGTATTAGCTGGTGTGCCTGGGGAGGGCCTGCATCCATGGGGGAGTACTCCAGTTCTGTCAGGGAGTATTCTAGGAGAGATGCGGTTGATGCTGGGGAAGCTGGTTCTAGGGGAGAGTTACCTGTGAAGGAGTTTTGTTGTAGCAGGGAGGGGGATGCTGTGAGCTGGGCACAGGGAGGACATGTAGCTGCAGAGCAGTGAGGAGCGGCCGCCATCTTAGCTGTCTCAGCGTGGGACAGAGCGGCTTCAAATGCGGGCTTTAAGTTCCTCTTAACTGCTCCCGAGTACATCGGGAGAGTCCCTGGGTCCTCCGGTGTCCGTGGGGGGGTAATCCAGGCGCCGAACGCCGGTCCGAGTGCCGCTGCGGAGGCCCGGTCTGCTGAAGCGGGACGGAGCTCCCTGACTAAGCGTCCATGTCAGGAGCCGCCGCGCATGCGCTCCGGATCTTGATTTTTTGAAACCAGTGTTGGAAATGCGAGAGTAAGTTATCAGCAGGCATATGTTACGAATTCTACATATCAAATAGTAATGCTTACTTTAAAAATATGTGATTTGTATTTCAGAACCCAAGCAAGCTGGGAAGACAGCACACAGGGTTTGGCAGCAGAAGATGAGGCAGAGGAAGCTGCAGAGTAGGAGCAAGAACAATTCCAAGACAATGTTGACAAGGAACTGTTCGTAGATGAATCAAGGTCAACATCAAACTCAATGAATGAGGAGGATGCAGAACCAGGACCTAGCAATGTCTCTAGGCCTTTGCGAAGGTCTTCAAGGGGCAGTGCCCGGCCTGGGAAACCCATGGAGAAAATTTTAGATGTAGTCAGTCAGATGTCCACTAAAATGGCTGAAAACCAGTGTGAAGACACAGCATTTCTCACTGTAATTTTAGGCATATGTAAACAGGTACCCCCTGAGAAAAAATATGCACTCAGGATGGCTTTAATGTCAACTGCTCAATCATTTGTGGGTGAGGGGCCAACAACATCCTCAGCATATATGCAACCCCCCCTTCCCCAATATCCCCCTTATCAACAATACACTCACTTTCCAAGTACACAGTATGCTCCACCAATAAACCGTCCATACTGTGACCAGTATGGTAATATGCTGAATCCCTCAAGGCCACGCATGTTGCATCCAATTCCTGACCCCACTACCTCTACCCTTGGCCCCCCAACCACTCACCAACTTAGGCAGCCTACACCCAGTCATGTTCCGCCTTTTCTGGAAAGGAAATATTACCCTGGTCCATCAGTGGATTTCCCTGGACCAACCAATAGTTCAGTTTCCGGGACCACTGAAAACAAAACATACGAGCAATTGTAATTTACTATTATTATTGATGTGTGTTTAAGACTTGTTCTCTATTTTTTGTTTGGTTGAGGAGGCCAAAACAACAACTGTTGTAATTTTAAGTTCATGGAACGTATTTCTTGATTTTTGCCTTATTGCAAAAAGAGTTGTCCTGTAAAAAAGATTCAGATATTTTTTTCTATTTTTGAAATAATTTTATTTTGGTGTTTTTCAGAGAGAAATAGTTTATTATTTCACTATTTGTTGTGCTTGGTAAAAAATAAACAAAATGGTGTAGTTCACCCAAACACATAACCAAAAAATTTTGTGTGCTTCCCTGCACAAAAAAAAAAAATAAAAATTATTTTGTTTACATTGTGCATTTTCGGCTTATCCTTTTTTCTAATTTGAGGAAACTACCTGTTATTATGCTTTTGGATGCACTGAAACATAACATACATCAAAATAATATTCACAGAAAATGCATGACATACATTATGCTATGGCATCCTGCTGCCAGGGGACAGAACCAGCAGCAGACAGAAAAAAAGATGAGAATCCCTCACGCACACTGGCACCATTGGTGGTGCCCCTACTGGCACTCCATTGTGCACCTTTCAGATCGTGCATGAGGGAATCTTCAAAAACATAGCCATCACGAATTCTAACAAAATTATGAAGAACACATGCTGCTTTTACTGCAGATATTGCATTCTCCAGTTTTAAATTAATGGGGGTATGGAGCAAACGCCACTTGTTGGCTAAAATGCCAAAAGAACATTCTACCACTCGTCTTGCCCTCGTTAAGCGGTAATTGAAGATTCGCTTCTCTTCACTCAAACACCGATTTGAATAAGGCCTTAATAGATGCTCACTGAGAGCAAAGGCCTCATCCCCAACAAACACAAATGGCATTGGCGGCCCATTTGTTCCTGGCAACGGACAGTCCTGTGGCAGGTCCAGACCATTTTCCCGCAACATTCTTCCAAAGGAAGATCTTTGGAAAATACTGGAGTCTGAGCTGCTGCCATATGATCCAATGTCTATATAGCTGAAACAATAATTGGCATCAGCCACTGCAAGTAAGACAAAAGAAAAATATTTTTTGTAATTATAGTATTTTGTTCCACTGCCAATGGGCATCACTACCCTCATATGTTTGCCGTCAATTGCCCCTAGACAATTTGGGAAATTGCAACGATCCCAGAAAAGTTCCGCTTTCTTGCACCAATCTTCGGAAGTGGGCTTCTTCAGAACCAAATCACTAAGGACATTCCAGATGTCTCGGCAGGTATCGTGGACAATATTGCTGACAGTAGTTTTGCCAACCAAAAACTCGTAATGCAAACTGGAAAAGGAATGTCCAGTTGCCAGGTACCTAAAATGGAAAAGTACATACATTTTAGCATAATGATACATATTGACACTAAGCTACATCAATAAACCCAAAAAAAAGAGCTAGGAAGGAGGTGCCTGAGGAAGTGAAGAAGGAAGAAGAGGAGCAGGAGAAAGACACAGGTGATGTAGAGGCAGAGTTAAGATTTTAAAAACAAGCGTACGCACAATTACATGCTAGTAGTTATTTTTGGACTTCATGTAAAGATGATGAAAGAATGATGTGGATCTCCAAAAGCCACATAGAAGTTAAGAATAAGAAACAGTAGGTATGAACATTTACCTCAATGTTATTATGAGTCTTTCAGCAGATGGAATACTCCTTCTGAAACTGGTGTTTTGGCGCTCTAGATGACTAGAGAGCAAAGCCAACAATTCATCAAAACTGTAAAGAGAAAAAATATGGCTAGTATCTACACTGACCATGTAAAAATCAAACATTTACAAATGGAGTTCCATTTTTCAAACAATTTGATCAGGTTCTAGTTAACACTTCGAGCTATTCAAATCTAAAAATACTAAAAAGAGTCATAATGACCAGGCATATACACATTTTCTGAAATATATCTGGCAGCATTTGCAAGTTGACATCAAAAAATGTTCTCCCCTTCTAATTGACATCCTTGTATAGTTGAAAAATTTGTCTTCATGAGCCCGGAGGTCATTGTAAAGGACCCCAAACTGGCCTCTCACTTCCCTTTGGGCAATGATGGGATGTATCCAAAAGCGATGCCTTCTCCTCCTCCGGTTATCCTCCTCTTCTTGATCTATAAATGCTGCTACAGCAGCCAAAATGACTGCTGACCCAACATACTGCATAGCCAACATGTTTGCTAACAAACATACAACACGTGACAACCAAAGAGGAAGGGGAAATAAATAAGCAGGATAAGGAATTACATCACTAGGACTAAATCGCAGAACATCCAAGTCGCATAAAGTCGTAATTAAAGTCGCAACAAAACGCACCACAAATCGCAACGCACAATCGCAGTGTAAAGCGCGCGACTTTGGGGACGCAATAGTGGAAACATAGCCTAAGTCTCTGTGAAAGACACTCACACAGTGTGAGTTAGTGTGTGTGTGTCTCTCTCTCCCACGCACATACTGTGAGACGGGTCAAGTGACACACAGGATGGGAATGGGTAACAGAGTGGAGAAGTGTCTCTTACTGGGGGGTGTAAAATGGAGTGACATAGATTTGGAGATAGTCCGACAAAGAGTGTGTGTAACTCTATGTCTGTGTCTCACAGAGTGTGTGCGAGTGAGTGGCTTAGACATTGTGATGTAGTGTGAGTTGCACAGAGATTGCGTAAGGGAAACCAATGCACTCTATTACAGAGAGCATGTCAGTTAAGTTTTAAAATGACACTGTACATGACGAAAAGTGGAAATGAAATTTACCCACAGAGTTTGACTCGCTGTCTCTATCTTTGTCACTCTCTCTCCCATTTTGTCACCCAGAGTTTGATAGAGAGGGACACATTTAAAAAAAATAAGTGACAGCGTGATAGAGGGACAGTGATAGGGAGTTGGCTCCTTAGAGGAGTTCTCCCTTACCTCAGTATTCCCTGCGGAGTTCTCCGTTACCTTAGTGTTGAGATGCACAGAGAGCGAGGCAGAATCTTACATTCTTTCTCCGCATTCTCCTGTGGCTTGCCTCTCTTTGAAAAATGCATCCTATGCACTGCGCATGCGCAGTACGTCAAGTCACTCAAGCTGATTTCATGATCAGCTGGCGTGACTCATGAACTGGACATGCGCAGTTTGTCTAATGCCGCGTACACACGGTCGGACTTTTCGTCTACAAAAGTCCAACGGACGCTGACGGACTAAAGCTGGCTGGTAATCCGATCGTGTGTGGGCTTCTCCGGACTTTCAACGTACTTTTTTAGCCTCAAATCCGACGTACTTTAGATTTGAAACATGCTTCAAATCTTTACGTCGTAACTACGACGGACCCCGAAATCCGCTCGTCTGTGTGCTAGTCCGACGGACAAAAAGCCATGCTAGGGCACCTATTGGCTACTGGCTATGAACTTCCTTATTTTAGTCCGGTGTACGTCATCACGTACGAATCCGTCGGACTTTTGTGTGGTCGTGTGTAGGCAAGTCCGTTCGTTAGAAAGTATGCCGCAAGTCCGCCGCAAGTCCGCCGAAAGTCTGCCGGAAGTCTGTCGGACAGGCTGTCTGACTTTTGTAGACGAAAAGTCCGACCGTGTGTACGCGGCATAATACATTTTTCTATGAGGCAAGCCACGGGAGCCCATGGAGAGAGAATTTAAGATTTTGCCTCCCTCTCTGTGCATCTGAACACTCAGATAAGGGAGAACTCCGCAGGGAACACTGATGTAAGGGAGAACTCCGCTGGCTTAATAACATCGACCGCACTGCCTCCAGTGACAGTTCTTATCAGTACTTTACCCCACTTGGTGCTCCCCTACATGGATGTGTTCTCACTACACGACTGACCCCTCTGTGTGTTTCCCCTACATGTCTGCAACATTTTTTTTATTCACTGCCCCCTTACATCAGTGACCCCCCCCACCCTCAGACTGGTCTGATGGCACTGTCACTGACCTCCTCTCATGGGGAACCATGCAGAGCTCAGTTAGACGGCTCAAAGTTGGTGGCTCTGGTTTTATTCTAGTCTCTTTTTCCGCAGTCCATAAATGTCTGACTCTGCCCATCATCCCCATCCCGGCGGTGGTCTTAATCTTGATTGTTCTATAGACTTTCCCTCAGAGAATGCAGACATGATAAAAGACCGGAGATAGTCAGTCAGAGATTGCAGACAGGAGGTGGTTGGAGGCTGCGGACATGGTACTGGAGGCAGTCAGAACATGTGCACAGCATACAGGAGGTGGTCAGAGTTTGCAGACATGTAGGGGAAACACACAGAGGGGTCAGTTGTGTAGTGAGAGCACATCCATGTAGGGGTGCGGTAAACTTCAGATAAGAGCTGTCACTGGAGGGCCCTCACACAGGACACGTCAGGCAGGGCGATGGGGTTGGCACACTCGGGGTGATCAGGTTTCTGTTCTTAGTGGAGATGGGGGTGCCAGTACCCAGTGGAGAATGGGTACCTGCCCCCAGGGGAGATGGAGTGGGTAATGGGATGGTGTGGGGGATATGCCATTTGGTCAATCACCATGACCAAGTCTGTAGGGCCCTCATTAATAGTCACCTGGGCTCCTTAAAGAAGCAGAACGGATGGGCGATCAGCATATTCCCAGGGAACACAGCTATGGCTTGACATGCTCTATCTATGTAAATCACACTTGTCAAAAGAACACAGTAAACAGAGATAAACTATGTCATTTTAATCTATTCCAAGCTCTTGGGAACAGGAATCTCTGAGTGGCTTTCTTAAACTGCAGTGTAGGTCACTTACACATACATAGCTATTCAGTGCCCCACCCCCCTCTCGAAACACAGACCTTGGCCCTCCCACTGGCACCGCTGTGTCAATACAAGCTCCTCTGAGAAATACACTTCTAATGCAATGGGCCCGCCCCCTTTCTCTGGAGCAGCCTAGGGGCAGGGCTGGATGCGGTGCTGCCACTGATGTTAAGCCAGTGTAGTTCTCCCTTACATCAGTGTTCCCTGCAGATTTCTCGCTTTCGGCAGTGTTCACAGGAGACACTGTGGGCAGTGAGCCCAGAGGCTCCTGCTACTGTCAGTCAAACTCCAGTGAGGAGGGACCGGGGGAGTGACCTACAAGCACTGTGTGCATGTGTCTATGGACTCACACAGCCCATCTTGGAATCGCACGTGCATGGGTGCTTGCTTAGCACCCAGCATGCTACAGTAGCACCCAGAGAAGAGAGAAGGTGGCAGTGTCAGTCGGGGACTGCCAGAAGAGTTTGTAAGGGAGCACTCTGTGCATAATTGCTGCACAGAGCCTTTAAATACTGTAGAACATCTTTTTTTAGTTTGACCAAAAAAAAACAGCCTTTAGTATCACACTTTAAAGGGGTTGTAAAGCCTCAAGGTTTTTTCACCTTAATGCATTCTATGGGAAACAAGAAAAGGAGGATCGGGGCCACTCTGTGCAAAACCCTTGCACAGATGAGGCAAGTATACCAGTTTCTTTGAATAGAATGTGGTGCTGCGCTAATCCTAATGAGATAGGTGTATAATGGCTCTGTAATAGTGGGTATCTCTCAGTACACCTAAATTAATATTTGCAACTGTAAAAGAGCAGTGGAAAAATAACCTAATGTGACAGTTGTGTAATTGTGTACTGGTGGTATGTATGACCAAATAATAATAATACAGATACTCAACTGGTGCTAATATATAAAGCATGCAAAGTGATCAGTGCTTGAACAACATGGTTACAAAACATAAATATATATAAAATAGATAAAAAAGAATATATGGCAACTGGCCTAAACCATCGCCAGTCGCCGGCTGGCTTAATATATATCCGATATAATTCAACACGTTCTCAGGTGCATGTATAAACAAAGTAAAAGGTGCTTAAAGTGCATAAGTGAAAATTAGATGTGGCTAGGTGGCTATGTGCTAAAAAGTTCATTTATATGCATGCAAATCATGCGTGCAGAGTATTATCAGGTGTAATGCTCCGTTCGGCAAAAAACAGTTAATCAAAGTCCATAAAAAGTATGTGATCACTTCAGTGCTAAAAAAATGGGTGACAATGGTGATCAATCTTCATGCAACAACGTGCACACTGGTGGGCAGTGGCCCCTTACCTGAAGGTAATGGGGTAATCGCATTTAGCCACTTTGAGGCATGGCAGCCTTTGTAGAGACCATGGGTGTAACCAGCTGTGGGGGATGGTAGAAATATGGTCCTATCCTGGTCACTTCTCTTGTGGGGGCGTCTGGTCCTTTCAAGTAGTGTCCCGGGGTCACCCAGATAAATTAAAAAAGGAAGCCCACAATAGTGTAATATTGTATAGAAGCGTACCACTTTTATTATAACATAAACATATGTACTCACATCAAAACGTTAAAACCGGGTGGAGATCCGACGAGCAGCGAGCTCGTAATACAATAGCTGTCATAGAGTGGGAGTGTTTTTGAGATTGGGTTCCCCTCCTCCTTTCTCCCTCACCCCGTTTACGATAGCGCAGGAATACCTCATAATCTTTTTATATACCAGTTTCTTATTATTAAATAAAATTAACAAAAAAAATTTAAAACTTTAAAACCCCTTTAATTTCAAATTTAAAGTGGTTATAAACCCTATTACTATACCCAGTGAAGTGAACAGCCTCAGATGAGACACAGATGAAACAAATTCTCCGTCATAAGTTTTACATGTATATCTGCTGTTTTTGCCTTTCAACATTCTTTGGAAAGTGCACATCATATTTGAAATCTTTATTCCCGTTTCAACAGTGAGTTTGCAGTCTGGGCATACACCTTGTGAGAGCTGAATAGAGGAAAAGCACCCCCCCCCCCCCCCCCTCCACATAGGCAGAGGAACAATAAAAAAAAAAAAATCAGAGCTGTACTGTGAATAAACAAACTCTGTGCTTATCTATATATACGTTCTCTCCCCGACAAAAACAATTCCGGATGATTTTATCTCCTGAGTCAGAGAGCTTGTCAGAAGTTATCATAACAGAACTGCATAAAGACACGACACTCACAGCTTTGGAGAATGATAAGTAAACACTACAGATATATGTGCCCAGGTCAGATTTCATGAATGGGGTTTACATACACTAAGGATTTTTGGAAGTACACCCTTAAAATAAAAGTGAACCATCCATGTAATTTGGTGTTCAAACATTTGATTTTCCAGAACCTGGTGAAATCACTGTGGTAAAAAGCTTTTTTTGCCTGCTAGCACTGTGATGACATGGACTTCTTGATTACTCCACATCACACATAAACATTCAGTACACATAGAGAGATATGACATCAGCATAAAATCAGAGTCAGTGTTTCAAATGTACCTGTTGCTGTGTTTGTACTAAAGATTCTAAATACTCGATAATAACTGCTTAGAAGTCTTTCACTGGATCTTTCTGCATGAAAGAATTTTAAAAAAAATATTTATTAAAGGTTGAATGAAAACTGACAAGTGTGCAATTTATTTAGGCTGGCACAGTTGTGTGAAAGGATCCTCTCTCCTATCTTCCATGTTAGAAAACGTCTTTCACAGCTGCACAGATCAGAACATTAATTGAAGTATCCCCCCCAGCAACCCCTTTACTACTTACCTGAGCCCCCTCTCGATTCATCGCTATCTTCAAGAAACTTGCCTATCTGGGGACTTGCACTCCTGATAGGCTCAGTGGCTGTAATTGGCGTAAGCCAATCAACAGACACAGGGGGCAGGACCAAGCTGCAACTCAGTGTGTGTGAATGGACACAAACACATGGCTCGGTAGTACGCCTGCCTGGGTGCCCCCACAGCAAGAAGTTTGCTGTGGGGGGCACACAGCGGGACAGAAGGGCCAGGAGCACTGGTGTGGGACTGGAGAAGAGGAGGTTTTGGGCTGCTCTGTACAAAACCACTACAGTAAAAGAGGTACGTAAAGTTTTCCTTTACCTCAGTGTTCCCTGCAGACTGATCCCTTACCTCAGTATTCCCTGCGGCGTTCTCCTTTACCTCAGTATTCACAGCGGAGTTCTCCCTTACCTCAGTGTTACCTTCGGTGTTCTCCTTTACATCCGTGTTCTCTGCAGAGTTCTCCCTTACCTCAGTGTTACCTTTGGGGTTCTCCTTTACATCTGTGTTCTCTGCGGAATTCTCCCTTATGTCAGTGTTCCCTGCGGAGTTCTCCCTTAAGTCAGTGTTCCCTGCGGAGTTCTCCCTTAGATCAGTGTTCTCTGCGAAGTTCTCCCTTAGATCAGTGTTCTCCGTGGACTTCTCCATTAGATCTATGTTCCATGCAGAGTTCTCCATTAGATCCATGTTCCTTGCGGAGTTCACCCTTAGATCTATGTTCCTTGAGAAGTTCTTCCTTAGAACAATGTTCAGATGCACAGAGGCAGCTCCAATGGCTTCTCTCTCGTAGAAAAATGCATCCTATGCACTGCGCATGTCCAGTCCATACGTCATGCCACAGAGAGAGAAGCAGAATCTTACATTTAAAGCGGAGGTTCACACAAAAATTGAACCTCCGCTTTTCGAAACCCTCCCCCCTCCTGTGTCACAATTGGCACCTTTCAGGGGGGTGCAGATACCTGTCTAAGACAAGTATTTGCACCTACTTCCGGCGTAGACTCCCACGGGAGTCTACGCCCCCTCCCGCCCCCCGCGCTGTCTGTTGGGACACACACAGGTCCCAGAGACAGCGGAGACCAGTAAGGAAGTGCAGCGCGACTCGCACATGTGCAGTAGGGAACCAGGAAGTGAAGCCGCAATCCTTCATTTCCTGATTCCCTTACAGAGAATGGCGACGGCAGCACCCAAGGACCGAGGGACGATTCTGTCTCAGGTGCCGACATCGCTGGACCCTGGGACAGGTGAGTGTCCTTATTTTTAAAGTCAGCAGCAGCTGCAGTATTTGTAGCTGATGACTTTTAATTTTTTTTTCGCGGGACTCCCTCTTTAAGATTCTCTCCCTCCACACGCTCCCCGTGGCTTGCCTCCCATCGGAAAATGCATATGACGAACTGTGCATGTGCAATCGATACGTCACGCCAGCTGATCGGGAAATCAGCTGGAGTGATGTGACGTACTGCGCATGCGCAGTACGTAGGAGGCATTATTTGACAGGAGGCAATAATCGTTGTTACACCGGTGTAGTGTTGATTATTGCCTCCCGTTGAAAAGTGCATACTAAGAGTCCCCTCTTTCCTTGGGTGGTATTTTGGGCTCAATCGGGGAGAAACTTCCACACGGTTGCTCGCAGGAGGGTCGGTCTACCCGGATCTTGTGTCTAAAATCCACCGGTACCGACCTGCCAAATTTGGTGTCTCTAGCTCAAAGTATTGGGGAGATATGGACCTCCAAAAGGGACCGACCCATGGTGCTCACCAAGGCCGAGGGGGCAGCGAGCGACCGCTAGATCGGAACCGGTCCCTTGGTGCCCCATGGCCGGTATGAACTTTTCCCTTTACCGGTCCAAATCTCCGGAACCATAGGTCACAGGAACTTCAAACTTGGTAGTTGGTGGTTCATAGAGGCCCCCTAGCTGCAAGCCAAATTTGAGGTCTCTGGAACGAAAGGTGCCCGAAATGACTTTTCTGAAAACGACCATGCATGTTTTGTGTCGACCTAACTTTCAAACTCAAGCATTTTTTGGGCTCCAGGAAAGTCATCTTCCGAACCGTTTGAGCAAGGAGTCCAATTTTTGGATATGTTGTAGATCTAGATCCCATGAGTCGGCACACCAAATTTGGGGTTCCGGAGATAGGAATCCTCAAAGTCATCAGACCGCTAGGGGCCAGAAGCTAAGTCCGAATTTTCTGGGTAGCAGAACTGGTTTTTACTGCCCTAGGAGTGCCGTATTTGGGAGACAGTTACGGGCCAACCGTAGGGTCTAGGAACCCCAAATTTAAATCACATGTAGTGCATCGTCTCCCCTAGAATTGTGCCAAGATTGGTGTTCCTAACCCCAACATCTGAGGAAATATCAGCCCCCCAAGTTGACCAAGTTTCCCATAGACTCCAATGTTAAACGTACAGTTTCTACTGGTTGACCTTTTGGGGTGCCACCGGCCCGGCAAATGTTCCCTTGACCCCAAACTTGGCCAGTGAGTACCTGAAGAGCATCCCCACAGCCTCCCCATGTTGGTCTATTTTTACGACCCACAGAACCAGAGAGCGCCACGCACGTCTTTGCCGGTGTTGTGTGAGGGGGCCACCAGTCCCCGAAAGTCAACGGGGGTGCCATACGGTGGAAAAGGCTTGACATATTATAATGAGACCCCCCTGAGCATTCTACGGTTAACCCGATCCGAGCTACACTGTTTCAAAGTGCCATTTTCCGGTTACCGGAAGGTTTTGGTTGGGGTACCGGGCCCCGGTTTGGTGTGGTGGTACCCATAGAGTGCTTCTACATCACCCCCAAGTATTGTAATTTTGTGACCCATGGTCAGGGAGCACCGGTATCGTGAAGACGGTCAACATTGTGGCCACGGTAAAGGGTTACCGATCCTCCAAACTTTTATGAGGTGTAGCTGTGATATCTGGGGAAAAGGGGTGCAAGTTTGGTGTCACTAGCCCATTTGGTTGTCGAATGGTTCAGCGATAAGTCAAATTCGCCTTAATTTGGCCTGGTTTTCCCATAGACTCCCATGTTAAGTGAGGGGCCTATTTTGGGGAGTCGGTATCGGCCTTCCTTCGGTTCTCTGGACCCGAAATTTCTTGCACTTGTAGCCATGGCTCTCGCCATGACTCGGTGGGTCCCCGGAAACCGGAGCTCAAATTCGCCCCAATATTGGCAGTTTTTCCCCTAGGCGGCAAAGTGAAGCGAGGGGTGCTGTATTTCGGAGACCGTTACGGGCCAATCGTAGCGTCTAGAAACAAGGATCAAAAGTAGTGCATCGTCTCCCCTACAAGTATGCCAAGTTTGGTGTTCCTATCCCTAATAGCCCAGGAAATATCATCCTCCCAATTTGACCAAGTTTCCCATAGACTACCTTCTACCGGTTGACCTTTTGGGGTGCCACCGGCCCGCCAAACGTTCCCTGGACCCCAAACTTGGCCAGTGAGTACCTGAAGAGCATCCCCACAGCCTCCCACTGTTGGTGTATTTTTAACACCCATAGAACCAGAGAGCGCCGCGCACGTCTTTGCCGGTGTTGTGTGAGGGGGCCACCAGTCCCCGAAAGTCGAGGGGGGTGCCATACGGTGGAAAAGGCTTGAAATATAATGAGACCCCCCTGAGCTTTTTAGGGTTAACCGGATCCAAAATACACCATTTCAAAGTGCCATTTTCCAGTTACTGGAAGGTTCAGGTTGGGGTACCGGGCCCCGGTTTGATGTGGGGGTAGAGAGCTTCTACATCACCCCTAAGTTTTGTAATTTTGTGACCCATGGTCAGGGAGCACCGGTACGGTGAAAATGGTCAACATTGTGGCCCCAGTAAATCCCCGGTGAAAGGTCCCCGAACCTCCAAATTTGTATGAGGTGCAGCTGTGCTATCTGGGAAAAAGGGGTGCAAGTTTAGTGTCGCTAGCCCGTTCGGTCGTCGAATGGTTGAGCGATAAGTGAAATTCGCCACAATTTGGCCTGATTTTCCCATAGACTCCCATGTTAAGTGAGGGACCTAATTTGGGGGAGTCGGTACCGGCCTTCCTTTGGTTCTCTGGACTCGAAATTTCTTCCACGTGTAGCCATGCCCCCCCCCTACAAGTGTGCCAAGTTTAGTGTGATTTGACTCGGTGGGTCTTTGAAACC
Organism: Lithobates septentrionalis; assembly: GCA_037952835.1. NCBI lineage: Eukaryota > Metazoa > Chordata > Amphibia > Anura > Ranidae > Lithobates > Lithobates septentrionalis. Next base: position 4,828,348 of record JBBDGP010001146.1, read on the forward strand.
GGAGCTCAAACTTTCCCCAATATCGGCAGTTTTTCCTCCAGGCGGCAAAGTGAAGCGAGGGGTTCTGTCTTTGGGAGACGGTTACGGGCCAACCGTAGGGTCTGGGAACTCCATATTTGAATCACAAGTAGTGCATCGTCTTCCCTATAAGTGTGCCAAGATTGGTGTTCCTAACCCCAACAGCCAAGGAAATATCAGCCTCCCAATATGACTGAGTTTCCCATAGACTCCAATGTTAAACGTGCGGTTTCTACCGGTTGACCTTTTGGGGTGCCACCGGCCTGCCAAACGTTCCCCGAACCCCAAACTTCACCAGTGAGTAACCGAAGAGCATCCCCACAGCCTCCTAGTGTCAATGTATGTTTACGACCCACAGAATTAGAGAGCGCCACGCACGTCTTTGCCGGTGCTGTGTGAGAGGGCCACCAGTCCCCAAAAGTCAATGGGGGTTCCATACGGTGAAAAAGGCTTGACATATTATAATGAGACCCCCCTGAGCATTCTACGGTTAACCGGACCTGAGCTACACTGTTTCAAAGTGCCATTTTCCGGTTACCGGAACGTTCTGGTTGGGGTACCGGGCCCCGGTTTTGTGTGGGGGTACCCATAGTGTGCTTCTACATCACCCCCAAGTTTTGTAATTTTATGACCCATGGTCAGGGAGCACCAGTACCATGAAGACGGTTAACATTGTGGCCCCGGTAAATCTCCGGTAAAAGGTCCCCGAACCTCAAAATTTTTATGAGGTGCAGCTGTGCTATCTGGGAAGAAGGGGTGCAAGTTTAGTGTCACTAGCCCATTCGGTCATCGAATGGTTGAGCGATAAGTGAAATTCGCCACAATTTGGCCTGATTTTCCCATAGACTCCCATGTTAAGTGAGGGGCCTAATTTGGGGAGTCGGTACCGGCCTTTCTTCAGTTCTCTGGACCCGAAATTTCTTGCACGTATAGCCATGGCTCTCCACTACAAGTGTGCCAAGTTTGGTGTGATTTGACCTGGTGGGTCCCCGGAAACCGGAGCTCAAAGTCGCCCCAATATCGGCAGTTTTTCCCCTAGGCGGCAAAGTGAAGCGAGGGGTGCTGTCTTTGGGAGATGGTTATGGGCCAACCGTAGGGTCTCCCCTACAAGTGTGCCAAGTTTGGTGTTCCTAACCCCAATAGCCGAGGAAATATCATCCCCCCAAGTTAACCAAGTTTACCATAGACTCCAATGTTAAACGTGCGGTTTCTACCAGTTGACCTTTTGGGGTGCCACCGGCCTGCCATAGGTTCCCTGAACCCCAAACGTACCCAAAGAGCATCCCCACAGCCTCCCGGTGTCGGTGTATTTTTAAGACCCACAGAACTGGAGAGCACCACGCATGTCTTTGCCGGTGTTGTGTGAGGGGGCCACCGGTCCCCGAAAGTCGAGGGGGTGCCATTCTGTAGAAAAGGCCTGAAATATTCAAATAAGACCTACCAGAGCCTTCCGTGGTGAACCGGGTCCGAGCCACACCGTTTCAAAGTGCCATTTTCTGGTTACCGGAGGGTTCCGGGTGGGGTTCTGGGCCCCCGGTTCAGTGTGGGGGTACCCATAGAGTGTCTCTACATCACCCTTAAGTTTTGTAATTTTGTGACCCATGGTCAGAGAGCACCAGTACCTTGAAAACGGTCAACATTGTGGCCCCGGTAAATCCCCGGTAAAGGGTCCCCGAACCTCCACATTTTTATGAGGTGTAGCTGTGATATCTGTGAAAAAGGGGTGCAAGTTTGGCGTTGCTAGGCCATTTGGTTGAGCGATAAGTGAAATCTGCCACAATTTGGACTCCCATGTTAAGTGAGGGGCCTACTTTGGGGAGTCGGTACTGGCCTTCCTTCCTTTGTGGGATTTAACCCGGTGGGTCCCCAGAAACCGGAGCTCAAGGTCACCCGTTTTTTCCCCCAGGCGGAAAAATGAAGCGAGTGGCCCAATTTGGGGAGTCGGTACTGGCTGCCCTTTGGTTCCCTGGACCCGAAATTTCTTCCACCTGCAGCCATGGGTCTTCCCTATAAGTGTGCCAAGTTTGTTGGGTTTTTATTGAGTGGGTCTCCGGATACAGGAGCTCAAAATATCTCCCGAGCCTCTCCTACACTGTGCCTCTCCACTGTTTTCTGTGACTCCCGTCGGAAAATGCATCCGACGAACTGCGCATGTGCAGTCTTACGTCATGCCAGCTGATAGGGGAATCAGCTGGTGTGACGTAGTGGATGCATTATTCGACGGGAGGCACTAAACGACAAGACACCGGCCCTGACTACATGCATATACTATTTGCAGGTCCGGATTCGTGTTGTGAATTATAAGTTGGTAATTTGGAGCCTGTCATGTGATGCGAAGAGGGCAGTGTGCAATTGTGTTCCATGTACCCTTTCCCCCCAGGCTCATGAGACAACCCATACCTCACATACCTATCGGAGACACAAACATACACATAGTACAGTATTTGCAGCCAACAATCTAAGGTGTATGTTTCTTGGCAGCATCTAAGAAATAATAACATACAGCTATAGCTGGATTATCACTGAGTCGGCTGGTAAAATCCGTTGGTAATGTGGGAGAGGTATAGTTGCCAGGATCGGGGGTGGAATCTTGTGACAAGTGTTCAGTTTTGTGTTCGCTGTAGGTTTACCAGCGGTGGGGGTATGACAACTAAAAAGGATAATAATTAAGGCGGTTGCAATAGCTACATTAGTTACAAGAGATCGGGTCGGAGGTCTGGAGTAGAAGGGAAATCCCCTTGACCCCTTAGGGTGATTGTGAGGATGTTTGCTGTAAGTATTGTTTCTGCTGTTTGCCAGCCTCAACCCCGCTCTCGGTATCTGCATGCAATTTTGGTGTAGGCCTATTGGAGCAGGCGAGAATGTGTTCCGACACAGTAGGATGCCCATGCTGTGTATGAGTGAGATTTTAAGTCACCTTTCGACGGTGTATCAGTTCTCGCATGGATGTTCTTTGTAGCTCATCTTGTTGTAGGGGAGCCAGGAACATTATCCAGACATGAGCAGTATAAAATACACATGGAAAAGGGAAAACTGAGGGAGGGTAAAAGTGGGGCCAAAGGCCTGGGGCTAACAGAGGGTTGAGGCACTTACTTAAGAGTCAGTCCGTGGTTAGATGAAGTATTGAGGTTTTAGGCTGCGGGTCGATCTCTCTTCGTGGATGGTGATAAGGGGGATCCCGGGTTGCGCAGGTAAAGATCCCGCCGTGATGAGCAGGCATTCGGAGATGGCTGGTCTGGTCTTTGCTTTCGAGATCTCTGACGTTGGGCTTTCGGAGATGGGTTGGTTGAGACCGAAAGCCATGGTTCCTGGGGGAAGTAGAAGGCGTACCACTCTGGAAGATCAATTCTCGGGAGATCGAGTTGTTCACAAAACAATTGTATGTCTTCTGGTGTACGGAGTACTGTGGAGCACCCTCTAGCTGATGCTAAAAGTGCGAAAGGAAATTTCCAGCGATATTGGATGTTCCTTGCACAAAGCAATTCAACAGGGGGCGCAGAGCTCTTCTGTTCTGTAGCGTGATCTGTGATAGATCTTGGAAGAGTTTAATCTCTGCTTCGTTGTGGAGGATGCGTCCTCTCTCTCTAGCTTTACAGAGAATTGCTTCCTTCAGTGGGAAATTAACAATGCAGCAGATCACATCCCTGGGGGGTTCATTGTCTCGAGGTGGAGGGCGTAAAGCATGGTGTGCCCTTTCCATCTCGATAGGTGAATCCATAGGGCGATCAATCAGATTATTAAAGATTGCACAGATGGTCTGTTGTAGTTGTCCCGGGTCTCCACTTTCAGGGACTCCCCTCACCCTGATGTTGTGCCTTCACCCTCGATCATCGAGGTCCTAAATGTGTCTATGAAGGTCAAGTAGGTGGGGGAGGTGGGAGTCATAAGTGGTCTGAACTTGTCTGATGGCTGCAGCATGTGTCTGGGTCGTCCTTTCCACATCTCCTATACGATGAACTGCCTTCTGTATGTCAGATCTAAGGTCAGCTATGGTGGCTGTGACCGTGTTTTTAATATCGGAGGCCACCTTTTGGAGGTTGAATAGGCTCGGCGGGTGGGCGCGATCCGCACTGGGTGTAGATCCTTCCGTCATCAGAGCGCCTGGATCAGTGTTAGGCGAGTTTGGTGTCTGGGCCTGCTGGGCCGCGTGTACTGACAGGTGCTGGGTTCGGAAGAGCTCCGGTATGTTTCTGCTGAGCTGTGTGCTGGTATCTGTGATAGCTTGGGAGGTAGAGGAGCTTCTGGTAGACCTGTTCATGATGGTTTGGGAAGAATTTGGCATGTGGCGTCTCCACTAGATTAAACTCAGTCCCCGGGTCGCAGGAGCCAGTAAGTTAAGCTGCCATCTTGGTCTCCGTCCAGGCCATGCCCAGTCATTTGTACCTTAAGGCAATTTAAGCTCTCTTCTGCTAGCTCAGAAAACTCACATAAAACCCACAAAAACAGATCACCCAAAGATAGCAGCTGCTGTTGAGGCATGGCACTTCCTATTCCAAAACACATCCCCAACAGAACACACTGTAATGTCCTTATCCCTCCACTGGAGGCTCCGACATCTCTCCTGTAATGTCTTTATCCCTCTACTGGAGGCTCCGACATTTCTCCTGCAATATTCTTATCTTTCTACTGTTAGCTCCGATATCTCCACAAACTCCGTCACAGATTGATGACGTCACAACGACATCACCCGGCTCCTCCTCTTGTCCCTACTTAGACAGCCGACGCCATTTGCTTGACATTCGTGCTAAGAACCTGATGCCAGGTAAAGAACTGCCATCATCTCTCTCTATTGGGCTGGTCAGAGCCCCGACTATCATCTCTCTTTTGGGCCGGTCAGAGCCACGACTATCATCTCACTTTTGGGCCAGATAGAGCCCCCTCTTCCACTTCTCTTTTGGGCCGGACAGAGCCCCTCCAACTTCCACCTGTTGGGCCGGACAGAGCCCCTTCCTCTCTAGTAGTCAGAGACTCTCCTCTGCCCTACCCACAGTCTACTTACTTTGCCCAAAGAAAACCTTACCTGTTCCTTTCCACATAGGAGACCAGTACATCTCTCAAGAAGCCACTGGGTGACCCCATCTCCAGGAATCCACTCGCTGCAAGTATCTTTACATTTCCTATAAAATGTATCCCTGTGTAGTGCTACTAAGCTTAAGTTGCCTCTGAAGCTCCCCGTCAAGGCTGTGTATTACCACTCTAAATAAAACCGTAAAATTGTATTTCCAAACCTATCTGAGTCTTCCTACCTGATAGCTGTTAAGGTTAAAGTTAACTGTTAAGAATATAGTATTCATAGACTTCCGAAGCTGTGATCCACACAATCCAACATAGTTCACTGCCTGAAGCATTACAGATAGCACGAACCTCCTACCAATAGGAATAAAATGGATCCATCAGAGGTAGTTACACACCTGGGGGCGTTCAATCAGAGACTTGACGCTCTTTCACAGATGGTCTCAAACCTCTCAACTGAGAACCAGACTCTCAAAACATATGTCACTGATAACTTCCCTATTCGAGTTACACACCCCGACACCCCAGAACCGAAAATAAGCCCACCAGACATCTTGTCGGGGGATAGGAGAAACTACAGAGAATACATTAATGCTTGTAAACTGTTGTTTGACATGAAACCACAAACTTATGCCACCAACAGAACAAAAGTCTGCACAGCCATTTCCTACCTTAGAGGGGAACCCCGAGCCTGGGCAAACACTTTCATAGAGAAAGAAGATCCAATCCTAAACTCATTTAGCGACTTCAGGGCCGCCATGGATCTATTATATGATGACCCCAGCAAGCATATCTCCGCTGAGTCTGCCTTACGTGCTCTGCGACAGGGAAAAAACCCTGTCAAAGATTACATCGCCAAATTTAAAATGGTGGGCCACTCAGTCTGAGTGGAACCAGATCACGCTAAAAAATCAGTTCCGGCGAGGCTTATCAGAAACCCTGAAGGATGAGTTAGCCCGCACTACAATACCCCCTACATTGGATGCTCTTATTCTCCTCAGCATATCCATTGACAGAAGAATGCGCGAACGGAAAGCAGAGAGAATCTCAGGAGTCTCCTATTCAGTTCCCTCCGTCCATACCACAGAGTCTGTGGATTCCATGGAAATTGGTGCAATTAGGGGACCACTTTCCCCAGCCGAGAGGTCTAGCAGAAGGTCCCTTCAGCTCTGTATGTATTGTGGCGCGCCACATCACATCGCTGAAGACTGCCCCCTACTCAGGAAGAAAAGACCGGGTAAGTCAGCTTACCTATGCAAGCTAATAAACCCCCACTTACCGGACTCTAACTATTTCAAAATTTTTGTCTCTCTGCAGTGGGACCAAACCCGAATTACTCTCGAGGCTATGATTGACACTGGAGCGTGTTGAAACTTCATAGATTCACATATTGTTAAAACCAATAAAATTCCTATATCCACTAAATGCAAACCTGTCTCTCTTATGCCCCGTACACACGGTCGGATTTTCCAATGGAAAATGTCTGATTGGAGCGCGTTGTCGGACATTCCGACCGTATGTGGGCTCCATCGGACATTTTCCATCGGATTTTCCGACACACAAAGTTTGAGAGCAGGCTATAAAATTTTCCGACAACAAAATCCGATCGCGTCAATTCCGACCGTGTGTGGCCAGTTCTGACGCACAAAGTGCCACGCATGCTCAGAAGAAATTCCGAGACGGAACAGCTCGGTCTGGCAAAATTAGCGTTCGGAATGGATACAGCACTTTCGTCACGCTGCAATGTTTCAAATAGTTTAATACAGCGCACTCTCTTCTTCTTTATAATGTGAGAAGAATGAAGTAGTTTTGCTGCTCATATTCACACAGACTTCTCACAAACGTATTTCTTTATTATTTATTGGGATTCCCTCAATATATTTAGATTTGTCACATCTGACCAAATATTTTTTGTGTTGTTTTTAAATATTTTTTGATTTATTCTATGCTGTTTTTGTCTTTTTTTGTGTTATTTATTTGTTTCAAGGCTGTTTTTTTTTTTTGGGGGGGGGGGGGGGGGGCTTTGTATTTTTTTCAAGGCTGTGTTTATTTGTTTTTTTGATGTTTGTCTTTTTTTCAAGGCTGTGTTTTTATTGTTGTTTTTTTTTTGTGTTTTACTACATAATATTTTTCTGTGTGTTTTGTGTGTCAAGTTACCACAACACCATTGATATCTTGTATTATTTAATCTCAATGAGATTGTTTGGTGTTGGTGTCTCTTGTTAATTTTGCATTGTATTTTTCAAATGTACCTGCCTCCTCACAAACAAACTGTCATTTTTGAAGGAAAACACACATAGGCAAGTATAATTGAAAACAAAAATCCTTTATTAAGGGCTCAGAACCAAACAAAGAGGGAGGCAACGCTGGAGAAACAGCTGAAATTAGCGAAGCCTTGGACCCCCAGGGCAGACATCAATTCTTTTCCAGCAAAATTGGTGGCCTGAGGAGTCCATATATAAGAGAGTGCAGTCTGGTCCAGAAGTCCCAGAGATCCGGAAAGCAGCAGATGACATCTGTGTCCCCAGGCTGTGGTACTACAAGAGGCTGCATCTTTTGCCAGACCAGACTGAACCCAGGCCATCACTCTCTGGTCTTCCTTAGATGCTTCCTTCCACGCTGTGGCTCTGGTGTTGGAGGTGTGGCAGGAGGAGAAGTAGGACCCGGAGGAGGAGGAGGAGTAGGACCTGGAGGAGGAGGAGGACTATGTGTGAGGTCACAAATGTGGGTAGCACATGTTATTTCGCCCCTCAAGCCCTTATTGAGAGCTTCCAAAATTAGGAACTCACACAGGAGTCGTTCGCCCTCCTCCATCTGCATCATTTTGCAGGCAGTTATGCCAGCAAAGTCCTCCTCCACACTGTGGGGGGTTCTCAGGGCCTCTGTAGCCTTCCAAAAGAGACCTATGGCAGCCTCCTCCAGGTTACTCCTCTTCCTGCCACTTTGTCTTTGCAGGTGTAGGGAAGGGACCTGGACATTAGGCAGCCTGCTTGGCCCGGCCACCTCCTGGCTGAGACTTCCCTGTGTATGAAAAAGGGACATGGTTTTAGTTTTTGCTTCATCAGTCACAATCATAAATTAGTACTCCAAACAAACATCAAGTTAACATCATTGATTGGACAACCTGAAATATTTAGAAGAATGCTATACCTGGCTCAATCTGGGCTCCTCCACATGTTGCTGCCTGGAAGGCCCAGGTTGGGCGTCTGAAGCCTCAGCTGGGGGGGAAGAAGGCGTGGAAGGAAGACTGGAGAGTGCTGGCCTGGGTTCAGTCTAACCTGCCAGAAAATGCAGCCTGTCATAGTACCACAGCCTGGGGACATAAATGTCATCTGCTGCTCCTGATCTCTGGGAATCCTGGACCTTCTTGTGCTCCCTTAGATAAGTGCTCCTCAGGCCACCAATTAGGGCCTTCAAATAGGTGATGTCTGCCATGGGGATCACCTGCTTCACAAATTCCAACAAATTATCCAGCGCTGCCTTCCTCTTTGTTTGGTTCTTATAATCAGGGTGGTTTATCTCCCATAGACAAGGCAGCTCCCTGAACATATCAATGAATATGGGCATAAATTCCTCATCTTTAAATAGATCCATTTTCACTGCAAGACTCAACACAAGACAAAGCCTAATGTCAGCCTAAAGTCTACTAAACTTGTGCAAATACAGGCCTCAATCTAGAAGCAGTATAGGCCCAATGTTAAATCTTACCTTCGCAATCACGATTGGCGCCTCAGTTACTCCTTCCTCCACTAACAGATCGTACGTACTACGCATGCGTGTTACGCTTTATAGACACTGCGTATGCGTCAAATTCCGCCCGCCCCTGACGTTCTTTCGAGTCTATTCCACACCCCTTCTCATTCGTCGCAGTTGGGAAGAGCACATGGCAGAGACACAGCAGGTGTCTGATAATTACACCAACGAGGAGGAGGAGGAGGAAAGCCCGGAGCCTGAAACGTCCCAATCCAGAAGGAGACGATATAAGGCATCAAATATGTCCTTTGAGGAGATGTTGGAGATGGTCGACATAATGAAGAGGGCCGACTATGATGGAAAGTATGGACCTCACCCCAACCCCAATGTCAGAAAGGCCAAGATCATGGCGAAAGTGGTCAAGAGTCTGCAGAAGAATTTCGGGGTACGACGATCGAAAGATCAGCTCAGGAAGCGGTGGTCGGACCTGAAATTAAGAGAGCATGAGCAGTACAGAAAGATCCGGAGAGTGCTGCAAAAAAGTAAGTAGTTGTGCTGTGTTCCTATTCTTTATGTTTATTACGTTCCTGCTGCTCCATGTGCTTTTCCTAACTGTTATCCAGTTTAAAATGTCAACTTTCATGTTCACAGGCACATTGTTCGTTCGTATCAAACATTGTTCGTTCGGCCTAGAAAACACCATTGTTTTGGCCATATGCATTTCCCCACATTTTTTAGGGCCTACTTGTCTGACAAATATTTGGTTGTGTAGATGGGTTTGTAACTAGAATGAAATGCAAACTAGATTCTGTGTAAGGAGAGGACACTCAGCAGCAGTTTACACATCTGAACACTGGAGCACTAGTGTGGGACACAAGAACACCCTTTTTATTAGGGGACCCACACAGGTGCTCCAGTGTTACAAAACAGGTAAAGTATTGAAGCTTGACAAAGGACAAGAAAAATGCTACATCTTGGAACTCTGCCCACAAAAAAATTGTACCCCACTTCCAAGCAATGTTTCATATTTATAGTCCTGACATCAAATATCTGTGTGCTAAGTATACCATTTTTTTTCTACATAGGGGATAAAAGCCTCGGAGGACACCCCTCATCCGAGGAGACCACAGACCCCACACCTCTGGAAGAAGGAGAAATCCCCCAAAGCCAAGCAGAGCAGGAAGGAGATGTGGTGGAAATTGTCACCACAACAGGTGATTGTTTGCGATCACAGGCTCAGGTAAGAGATGGATGCCGGCATATTTATAATACATGGTGTTTTTTGGTTTCTATCTTTTTAGGTAATCGTGATGTTGTGGATCCAGGGCATTTCACCTCGGAAAAAAAGAAAAGTGAAAAAATACCGCGCAACGAAAATTGTTGATAAATAATATTGACCTTCTATGCTGTAGAGTCCTATATGTGACACAAACACACAAATTGAAATAGGGAAAAAAATTGACTCGCGCTTAAAAACAAAAAAAAGCTAACACGTGTATGGCTGAAAGGAATAAAAAAGTGAACATTATGTAAACATGTGATATAATGTGACCACACCGGATCAGGTTGATAAATGAAAACAACCTCCCCTTAGGTAAATATATAAAAAATATATGCAATGATCAATCGAATTGTAGAAAATTATATGTATAAAAAAAGTCCATATGCAAGAAACCCCGAAGAAGTGCTGTAATTTGTGCAAAAAAAATCCAATTATATGAAATCCCAGATGTGTGGGTCCACCACCATAGATGAAGTGCCTGGCCGCTTACCGGAACCCCGTGACCCCCCGTTACAGAGGGTCTAAACGGGCATTGTAGTCTTGTTGCTTCGGGCAACCCAGGAATCAAGACGGAACCAAAATGGAACCTCAGGATCTGTAGTGCAAATGGATCCACAGGGAAAGATGTAGCTCAGCCCTCAATGGAGTGTTAACATCATGTGGGGGAAACAAAAGAAGGCTCCCATAGAGTAAAATCCAATGGTATTTATTTAAAAAAATTATAATAAACACTCACATATGGAAACAGTAATTCGTCCTCTGATGAAGGGACAGTCTGTGACACCGGCCGGATGTTCACAGGCCGCCCGTCCTGCTGGAGTGACAACACAGAAGGAGGTGACGCGATGACACCGCTCAGCCCTACGCTGCGCTTCGCAAAAATTTCCGTCTTCCAGGGGCACGGGCGGTGCATCGCGTCACCTCCCTTAAATAACAGTATTAGAAATGAGAGCCTCGCTCTGGGTGCTGACCGGACCGGACGTCCGCATTCACCTAGAGCGCAGATGGATGGACACAGGGGCGTTTGCGCACCCTGCGTCACAGCTCCTGTCATGTGATGCGACGTCAGATCTTGGGTGGAAGAGAAACCGAGCGAGAAAAAAGCAGAATCAAAAGAGCCACTGCGCTTGCGCGCCAGGAGTCCTAACTCGCGTCACATGACGCTACGTCAGACAGACGACTAAATGACTTCACGGCGCATGGGCAGCAAAGGTGGACCTAGAAGGGGGGGATGGATGAAAAAAACAACAAATCCTCCCTGTGTAAACATCGAATCCACACCCCACTAAAATAAAAATAAAAATAAAAACTACAGAACCTAGAAGGCCCATGGGTCCACTGCACCGGCGTGTGTCCGCACCAAGGCAGACAGTTAACATCCTAATTGTACCATGAAGGATCTCAGTGGTGGCACACTTAGAGAAATATTGGAAATGAGGCCTCTGGGAACATAAAAACAAGGGGGCCTCTAGTGGCCAGCCTAAGTATTGCATGCAAAATAATGTTATATCTATGTAAATAGACAAATACATATATAAATGCGTGCATAGATAATGAGACATTTTATTATTAAAAAATGTGGATTTATGAAAATAAATCTTAAATGGATGGAAATATAAATCCATGGGCCAATGTGTACTAAAAACATGTACTGAAAATATGTAAAAGATGGCTCCAACTGGGCCAACCCCAAAGACCGTATGGGAGTCTGCGCCCACAGACTATAAAATTAAAAATAAAAAATAAAAATTAAAAATAGTTGTGTTGGTGCATACTATCAACACAATATAGTTAAAAAAGGATGAATGAAATAAAATAAAAATACGTCCGGTGACCCGGTGATGTGAAACCAGAGCGATGGCTTTAACACCGAATACATATGTGCAGTATAATAACATTGCACGATCAAACGTTAGCATAACATTGCACGATCAAGTGCCAAAGAGGGAGGGGGGAGGGAAGGGGGAGGGGGAAAAGGGAAAAAAAGGAACCGAAAAAAGTTAAGCATTGTTAATGAAGGCATTTACGTCTGTGTCGACGTTCATGCCAAATGGCACATAACTTTTAACTTTGTATATCCAGGACATCTCTAACTTGGAGATCTCCCTGATGAGTGAACTACCTCGCCAGTGGGGTTTATACTTGTCAATCCCTACAAAGAGTGTTTTAGAGGGGTCTCTACTATGGACCTGATCGTAATGCCTGGAGACAGGGTGTTTATCATGACCTCTTCTTATATTCCCTATGTGTTCATTTAAGCGAACACGTAGGGCTCTTTTGTTCCTCCCTATATACTGGAGCCCACAGGGACATTGTAGGAGACAGACCACCCCTTCGGAACCACACGTAATAAATGGTTCAATGTCATGTGAGCGCCCTGTGCTGGTAGATATAAATGTCGTAATGCGTCTAGATCTATTGATGTTAAGAGAGAACACTTGACATTTCCCACACCTATAAAACCCCGTCAGATTTTGAAGAAAGGATCTGGATCCTTGTGGGGGATCTTGGACTGTAGGTGCTACTCTACTCCCCAAGGAAGCTGCTCCCCTAAATATCACTTTGGGGTTGGGTGGTAAAATGGTCCTAAGAGCTGCATCGCTACCCAGAACATGCCAATGCTTGCGTATTAATTGTTTAATCGCACGATGTTGCACCGAAAAAGTGGTGACGAATGGTACGGTGTCTGAAACCTCCATCCTGGGTCTAGATCCATCAGACAAAAGATCGGCCCTATCCCTATCTCTAGCCGATTTCACGGCCCGAGAGAGGGAGAGTCCATCGTACCCCTTCTCCAAGAATCTTTTTGTCAGAATGGATGCTTGGTGATCAAAGGTGACTATATCTGAGCAGTTGCGTCTAAGGCACAAAAATTGTCCCAGGGGGATAGCCTTGATCCAAGGTTCATAGTGGCAACTGTCCACAGAAATGTAGGCATTTCTGTCGGTTGTCTTGAAAAAAGTAGATGTTACAAACCGTCCATCCACAATCTGGATCTTCAAGTCCAGGAAGTGGATGGTATCCTGGCTGGCCTCAAAATTAAATCTAATGCCTCTGTTGTTGGTATTGAGGATATTCATGAAGTCATGAAGTTCAGCCTCACATCCATCCCATAGGAGGAGGACGTCGTCAATATATCTAGCCCACAGGAGCACCTCAGGTCTCCTGGGGGCGTCGACAACGTCCTCCTCCCACTTGGCCATGAAGATGTTGGCCAAGCTTGGGGCATACTTGGCCCCCATAGCTACTCCACAGTCCTGCCGGTAAAATTGGTGCTCAAACCAGAAGTAGCTATGGCTGGCGGCATATTGCAAAAGTTCCATGATGAATTGAGTTTGTGTGGACGGTAAGCCAGAGTCTCGATTCAGGAACAGTTCAACAGCCTGTAGACCCAGTTGGTGGGGGATGATGGTATAAAGGGATGAAACATCCGCGGTTACCATCCACAGGCCCTCCTTGGGGGTGGTACGGATACCATCATACATTAAGGATACCAAACAGGTGATTAATACACTCTCCAATATCACCCCCAAGGAGGGCCTGTGGATGGTAACCGCGGATGTTTCATCCCTTTATACCATCATCCCCCACCAACTGGGTCTACAGGCTGTTGAACTGTTCCTGAATCGAGACTCTGGCTTACCGTCCACACAAACTCAATTCATCATGGGACTTTTGCAATATGTCGCCAGCCATAGCTACTTCTGGTTTGAGCACCAATTTTACCGGCAGGACCGTGGAGTAGCTATGGGGGCCAAGTATGTCCCCAGCTTGGCCAACATCTTCATGGCCAAGTGGGAGGAGGACGTTGTCGACGCCCCCAGGAGACCTGAGGTGCTCCTGTGGGCTTGATATATTGATGACGTCCTCCTCCTATGGGATGGATGTGAGGCTGAACTTCATGACTTCATGAATATCCTCAATACCAACAACAGAGGCATTAGATTTAATTTTGAGGCCAGCCAGGATACCATCCACTTCCTGGACTTGAAGATCCAGATTGTGGATGGACGGTTTGTAACATCTACTTTTTTCAAGACAACCGACAGAAATGCCTACATTTCTGTGGACAGTTGCCACTATGAACCTTGGATCAAGGCTATCCCCCTGGGACAATTTTTGCGCCTTAGACGCAACTGCTCAGATATAGTCACCTTTGATCACCAAGCATCCATTCTGACAAAAAGATTCTTGGAGAAGGGGTACGATGGACTCTCCCTCTCTCGGGCCGTGAAATCGGCTAGAGATAGGGATAGGGCCGATCTTTTGTCTGATGGATCTAGACCCAGGATGGAGGTTTCAGACACTGTACCATTCGTCACCACTTTTTCGGTGCAACATCGTGCGATTAAACAATTAATACGCAAGCATTGGCATGTTCTGGGTAGCGATGCAGCTCTTAGGACCATTTTACCACCCAACCCCAAAGTGATATTTAGGGGAGCAGCTTCCTTGAGGAGTAGAGTAGCACCTACAGTCCAAGATCCCCCACAGGGATCCAGATCCTTTCTTCAAAATCTGACGGGGTTTTATAGGTGTGGGAAATGTCAAGTGTGCTCTCTTAACATCAATAGATCTAGACGCATTACGACATTCATATCTACCAGCACAGAGCGCTCACATGACATTGAACCATTTATTACGTGTGGTTCCGAAGGGGTGGTCTATCTCCTACAATGTCCCTGTGGGCTCCAGTATATAGGGAGGACCAAAAAGGCCCTACGTGTTCGCTTAAATGAACACATAGGGAATATAAGAAGAGGTCATGATAAACACCCTGTCTCCAGGCATTACGATCAGGTCCATAGCAGAGACCCCTCTAAAACACTCTTTGTAGGGATTGACAAGTATAAACCCCACTGGCGAGGTAGTTCACTCATCAGGGAGATCTCCAAGTTAGAGATGTCCTGGATATACAAAGTTAAAAGTTATGTGCCATTTGGCATGAACGTCGACACAGACGTAAATGCCTTCATTAACAATGCTTAACTTTTTTCGGTTCCTTTTTTTCCCTTTTCCCCCTCCCCCTTCCCTCCCCCCCCCTCTTTGGCACTTGATCGTGCAATGTTATGCTAACGTTTGATCATGCAATGTTATTATACTGCACATATGTATTTGGTGTTAAAGCCATCGCTCTGGGTTCACATCACCGGGTCACCGGACGTATTTTTATTTTATTTCATTCATCCTTTTTTAACTATATTGTGTTGATAGTATGCACCAACACAACTATTTTTAATTTTTATTTTTTATTTTTAATTTTATAGTCTGTGGGCGCAGACTCCCATACGGTCTTTGGGGTTGGCCCAGTTGGAGCCATCTTTTACACATTTTCAGTACATATTTTTAGTACACATTGGCCCATGGATTTATATTTCCATCCATTTAAGATTTATTTTCATAAATCCACATTTTTTAATAATAAAATGTTTCATTATCTATGCACGCATTTATATATGTATTTGTCTATTTACATAGATATAACATTATTTTGCATGCAATACTTAGGCTGGCCACTAGAGGCCCCCTTGTTTTTATGTCCCCAGAGGCCTCATTTCCAATATTTCTCTAAGTGTGCCACCACTGAGATCCTTCATGGTACAATTAGGATGTTAACTGTCTGCCTTGGTGCGGACAAACGCCGGTGCAGTGGACCCATGGGCCTTCTAGGTTGTGTAGTTTTTATTTTTATTTTTATTTTAGTGGGGTGTGGATTCGATGTTTACACAGGGAGGATTTGTTGTTTTTTTCATCCATCCCCCCCTTCTAGGTCCACCTTTGCTGCCCATGCGCCGTGAAGTCGTTTAGTCGTCTGTCTGACGTAGCGTCATGTGACGCGAGGTAGGACTCCTGGCGTGCAAGCGCAGTGGCTCTTTTGATTCCGCTTTTTTCTCGCTCGGTTTCTCTTCCGCCCAAGATCTGACATCGCATCACATGACAGGAGCTGTGACGCAGGGTGCGCAAGCGCCCCTGTGTCCATCCATCTGCGCTCTAGGTGAATGCGGACGTCCGGTCCGGTCGGCACCCAGAGCGAGGCTCTCATTTCTAATACTGTTATTTAAGGGAGGTGACGCGATGCACCGCCCGTGCCCCTGGAAGACGCAAATTTTTGCGAAACGCAGCGTAGGGCTGAGCGGTGTCATCGCGTCACCTCCTTCTGTGTTGTCACTCCAGCAGGACGGGCGGCCTGTGAACATCCGGCCGGTGTCACAGACTGTCCCTTCATCAGAAGACGAATTACTGTTTCCATATGTGAGTGTTTATTATAATTTTTTTAAATAAATACCATTGGATTTTACTCTATGGGAGCCTTCTTTTGTTTCCCCCACATGATGTTAACACTCCATTGAGGGCTGAGCTACATCTTTCCCTGTGGATCCATTTGCACTACAGATCCTGAGGTTCCATTTTGGTTCCGTCTTGATTCCTGGGTTGCCCGAAGCAACAAGACTACAATGCCCGTTTAGACCCCCTGTAACGGGGGGTCACGGGGTTCCGGTAAGCGGCCAGGCACTTCATCTATGGTGGTGGACCCACACATCTGGGATTTCATATAATTGGATTTTTTTTGCACAAATTACAGCACTTCTTTGGGGTTTCTTGCATATGGACTTTTTTTATATATATAATTTTCTACAATTCGATTGATCATTGCATATATTTTTTATATATTTACCTAAGGGGGGGTTGTTTTCATTTATCAACCTGATCCGGTGTAGTCACATTATATCACATGTTTACATAATGTTCACTTTTTTATTCCTTTCAGCCATACACGTGTTAGCTTTTTTTTGTTTTTAAGCGCGAGTCAATTTTTTTCCCTATTTCACCTCGGAAAGTGCACAGATCTTGATCGGGGAGATCATGGGGTGTAATAGGGACTTGGAAAACATCAAGAAAAACATCAATGATGTTCTTCAAAAAAATAAGAACATCATTGATGTTTTAGGGATAGTTTAAAAGCCCTCCAAATCCCTTTGTTTTTTGGTGTGCTACAATTTAACTATTTTTGACAAATTGTAGAAAAGCCAAATTTTGAAGATGCACACAGTGTGTCAACATGTGCTATCTGCCATCAAGGGAGATCAATGGATGCGTTTTGGGGGTGCAACCCCTTCCTCAATAATAAAGTAGCTGTGAGGAAGGGGTTGCACCCCCCCAAAAAAAACGTCCCTTGATCCCCCATGATGGCAGCTAGAACATGTTGACATTCGGCTTTTTGTGTGCATCTTCAAAATTTGGCTTTTCCTGGGGTGACTTCACCCCATCTGAACGTAATATCAAACACAGTTTGTACATACTCATGTCTGATATTGCCTTCAATTTCTACCAAATGTGAACTTTGTAAGCTCAAGATTTGTGTCTTTCTAGTTGGATTGAAAATTGCCTGTTTTATCTCAAATGGACATTTCTACTTTTTCTAATGTGAGCCCAAAAATTGTTATACAACAAACATGTTGGTTTGTTTTAAAAACCTTTTACAAATGTACATGTGATTGTGCTGGTATTTAAAAGATTGTTAATCAAGATTGTGTGGATTATTGTCTCAACGCTCCAACACTTTTGTTGTGCTCTAATTGCATTTTCAAGTGCACTTGTAGTGCAAAGTGTCTTTGCCTTTAGTAAATAACACCCAACACTGCTTTGTAATGTTACACAATCACGCCATTTTCAGGACTCACCACATTTCTCTTAGGGTCAGCTAAAACAAACACAAGCAGTAAATGTCACCAAAGATTTTTTTTCTTTTTTTTTATTTGAAAAAGGTTTTAGACATTGTCTGGCATATTGATAGCCCCCCTACCCGCAAAGAATTCAAGGTATCTTAGCCGGACATCACGGGCACTCAGGGGGGGCAAGCCAGGACGGCCACTTTCAAGCGCTGTCAGGGTTGTTTCATTTTGAATTCCGGCCTCAGGCCCAACTGAGCCAGCATAGTTGGCAGAATGTTGCCGTAAAAAGTTGTGTAGAACATAGCACGCCAGGATAATGTGATTCAGTTTGTACTTCGCCATGTGTATGGGTGTAAGAAATAGGCGGAACCGGCTGGCCATGATTCCAAACGTGTTCTCCATTACTCTTCTGGCTCTGGCCAGCCGGTAATTAAAAACCCTCTGGTCCGGGGTGAGGGTCCTCATCGGGAATGGCCGCATAAGATGGTCCCCCCAGCGCAAATGCTTCATCTGCAACGAAGACGAATGGGAGTCCTTCCACATTGTCTTTTGGAGGTGGCAAGTCCAAGCTGCCATTCTGGAGACGCCTGTAGAACTCCGTCTGGGCGATGACTCCACCATCGGACATCCGGCCATTCTTCCCCACATCCACATACAGGAACTCATAAGTAGCCAACACCACCGCCAATATCACAATACTATTGAACCCCTTATAGCTGTAATAGTACGACCCCGAGTTGGGTGGTGGGACGATGTGGACGTGTTTCCCATCAATTGCCCCTCCGCAGTTAGGAAAGTCCCACCGCTGGGCAAAGTGGGAGGCCACAGTCTGCCATTCCTATGGCGTGGAAGGAAACTGTGGAGTAAAACAAAAAAAATTAGTCTTTTTGCACATAAACATGGAAAGCAGATTAGACACAAACATTCTTGGCCAACATCAAGATACCATTTATTTTTGGGAATTTTTAAAAACCAAAGTATAAGGTACACCTATCAGATCCCCCCCCCCCCTTTCATGGGCCATTTCTAACATTATACGGGGGGGGGACTCTTGGACAGGTAACCCTCTCCACTTCATTGAGAGATGAATGCCTATATAATGTGTATTACTTTGAACAGACCATCCTTAGTTACACTATTGACAGCCCACTGGACAGGTAAGAAGTGTCATAATACAAAGATATAAATACACATTGTACACATTTGAGCACATTTGGACATTCTGCTATTACCTATCAAGATAATAATAGGATACAAAAAATTTAAACAGTACCATTTTAAAGTATACAGGCAGGCCCTTGTACTACATGCTTTGGGGAATTCCTCCATAAATCTGAGCACAAAAGAGATGGGTATAGTGTGTATGGGTTTGGCAAAGTCAGCAGATAGATAATTGAGGATAGATAGAGAATTTGTATCAGCTGACTTAGCAGTTGGGGGGAGGGAGGGTTCAAAATGATTTGGGGACCCCCAAAAAAATCCTCTGGCACTCTGCCTGAATTTAAAGCACAAATCACATTTAAAAACATTTTAGGGGTGTTTGGGGTAAAGAACTGCTATGGAGCTGCTAAAATACATTGTTAAGTGACTACATGAGGTCAATATAGGTCCAGGAGAGCATGCTGGGGAGGTAAGTGAAGGCAAATATGTATGAAGGAGCAAAAAAAAATTACATAAAAATCCAGCATGCATGAGGACAAAGGGGACATTCACAGCATATTACAATCATGGTAATTAGGGAATGAGGAAAGAAATACAATATATTATCAAACATTATATACAATAAAATGTGATGTTAAAGGATAAAAATCTTACCTTAATATACTCCTTCTGCAGGACCTGAATGATGGCAGAACAGGTCTCTGGGATAATGATCCCTAGAGTCTGGGGGGAGATGCCTGTCGAGAACTTCAAGTCCTGCAGGCTTCTCCCCGTCGCCAAGTATCGCAGGGTGGCGATGAGCCTCTGCTCCGGAGTGATGGCTTGCCTCATGCAGGTATCCTGCCTGCTGATATAGGGGGTCAGCAAAGCCAACAAACGGTGAAATACGGGGTCCGTCATCCGGAGAAAGTTACTGAAATCTTCAGGATTATTCTCACGGATCTCACGGAGCAAAGGCATATGACAGAACTGGTCACGCTGAAGCAACCAATTCTTGGTCCATGAACTCCTCCCCAGCCTGTTCATGGACTGGACTTGTGTCAAGGTCAGGACCCCAACACCAAGCCCCCGCACAGCACGAACTCTACGAGGAGTACGTATACGAAACATGGCTAGAAAACGGTCGGCTGCTCAGAACGAAGTAACAGAACGCACTGAAGAACAGCAAGGCCTGTGAAGAGTGATCTGAAAAACAGTAACGAGCGGACAAGATCGCAATGAATAGTACAATACGAACTGACTGCACGCACTGAAGAGCAGATACAAACCCACAAGCACAAACTGAACAGCAGAAAACGATCTGAAAACCATGAGTCTGAAAAAGCGCGAATCGTCTCTCACCAAACTTTTACTAACACGAGGTTAGCAAAAGGAGCCCAAAGGGTGCCGCGCTTGGTTCTGAACTGGCCTTTTATAGTCTTGTCATACGTGGTGTATGTGACGGCGTTCTTGGCGATCGGAAATTCCGACAACTTTGTGCGAAGTTTGAGTCAACATCCGTCTGAAAAAATCCATGGATTTTGTTGTCGGAATGTCCGATCAATGTCCGACTGTGTGTACTGGGAATTAGACTTATTGACGGAACTACTTTAACCTCAGGTCCCATCACTACACAATCACGACCTCTGCTTATGGTGACAGAAAATACACATATAGAATACATCTGCCTAGATGTGATATCGTCTCCCCATTTCCCTCTCATCCTAGGTCTTCCCTGGCTGCATACACAAAAACCCACTCTACATTGGGAAGACAGCAGTGTGCTCCTTACCTCTCAATATTGCCAGGAGACATGTTAAAAAGAGACTTCTTTATCTCAGGTGGAATCACTGCCCCCAGCAGAAGTCAACCTGGTACCTAGGGCATACCAAGATTTCACTGATGTCTTCAGCAAAAAGAATGCAGAGCTTATACCCCCACATAGACCATATGGTTGTCCTATCGAGTCACTCCCAGGCAGCAAAATTCCTTTTGGACATATATATTCATTATCACAGCCTGAATTGGCCCATCTAAAAGAATATATAGAAGAAAATTTGAAGAAAGGTTTCATAAGACCGTCCACCTTACCCGCAGCAGCAGGCATGTTTTTTATCTGGAACAAGGATCAAAGCCTACATCCCATCATCGATTATAGAGAACTGAACAAGATCAATGTGAAAAATAGATACCCCCTTCCTCTCATCCCAGAATTATTGGAACGTCTGCAAACGGCGAAGTTGTTTACCAAACTTGATTTGAAGGGCGCATATAATCTGGTCAGAATCCGTCAGGGTGATAAATGGAAGACCGCTTTCTGCACTCGTTACGGTCTTTATGAGTACCTGGTTATGCCCTTTGGCCTGTGCAACGCACCTTCCACTTTCCAGTTCCTCATGAACGACATTTTCAGGGACCTTCTCGATGTTTGTCTAGTAGTATATCTAGACGACATACTTATATACTCTGACAACATCGCAGACCATCGCAAGCATGTCAGATGGGTTCTCTCCAGGCTGCGCACACATAATTTATATGTCAAATTAGAGAAGAGCATTTTCGAGTCCAACACCGTCACATTCTTGGGTTACATCATTTCAGAGAAAGGCATACAGGTGGATCCTGGTAAAATCGAATGTATCCAAAAATGGCCCAGACCCCTGAATAGGAAGGCACTTCAAAGATTCCTAGGATTTGCAAATTTTTATCGTAAATTCATGAAAAAAAATTCCTTAGTTGTAAAACCAAGAACCCAACTAACCAGTATTTACACCAACTATGCATGGAATACACTAACGCAGGAGGCCTCCGATACCCTGAAATGTCAGTTCACCACTGCACCCATCCTATGCTTACCAGACTCTAACCTACAATACATCCTGGAGGTAGATGCCTCCCATCTGGCCTTAGGGGCTATCCTATCCCAAAGATTGTCCATTGGTGGACCGCTTCACCCTGTGGCCTACCATTCCCGATCTCTTACTCCCGCTGAGATCAATTACCCAGTAGGAGAAAAGGAGTTGCTAGCAGTGAAATCCGCCCTGGAGACTTAGAGACACCTACTCGAGGGTACCTCACTACCCTTCATAGTGTACTCTGACCATCAAAACCTCCAATACATTCAGCGCAACAAAACACTCTCCTCCAGACAATTACGCTGGGCTCTTTTCTTCGATAGATTCCATTTTGTCATCACCTACTGACCTGGATCCAAAAATGGAAAGGCCGATTCACTATCTCGCCTAGAAGAACACCAAGGTACAACTGGCAGAAATTCCCAAATCATCCCACAGCAGAAAATTTTATGCACCATTTTGACCCTCAAAGAGGAATTGCAGCAGGCCCTAACCTCAGAAAAAACCCCAATGCAGTTAGAGACAGATGAAGAAGGGTTCCTCTACAAAAATAACAGGCTGTACATACCGACTCCTCTACACCATCGAATTCTTCTACGTACTCACGACGTACCCCTAGCTGGGCATCCTGGCATCGCCAGGACCCTTGATCTCCTTTGCCGCCACTTCTGGTGGCCGAAAATGGAGGAGTCAGTAAGGGAGTATGAGTCCTCCTGCGAGGCTTGTGCCCGCTGTAAACACGAATCTCGACCCCCCTTTTGGTCTCCACACAAGTCTCCCTATACCCGAAAAACCATGGCAGGCCATTTCCCTTGACTTTATCGTTGAGTTACCCCGCTCAGGCAGTTACAACACAATCCTAGTCGCAGTCGACTACCTTACCAAAATGGCTGACCTCATGCCCCTTACGAAACTACCAAACTCCAAAGAGACGGCCGAGATCTTGGCACAACATGTTTTCAAACTCCACGGAATCCCTTCCAGAATTGTGTCGGATCGAGGATCACAGTTCATCTCCAGATTCTGGAAAGCTCTCTGTCTAAAACTCCAGATTGACCATCGATTATCAACTGCCTACCATCCTCAAACAAATGGACAAACTGAAAGGGTAAATCGCTGTCTAGAACAATATATCCGTTGCTACTGCACTTACCTAAAAAATGATTGGCATGAGTTACTTCCCCTAGCAGAGTTTGCATACAACAATACCAGTACTACCACAGGTTGTTCACCTTTTTATGCTAACTATGGTTTCCATCCCTCCTTCATCCCTCAGCAGATACCTACCAACAACCCTGCGGCTGAAGATTTTATCAACACCTTAAAGAACCTCATTCCTGACCTACGCGATAACATCACTAGAGCCCAAAGCAGACAAAAGGCCTACTATGATCTTCACAGGAGAACTCCACGATCATACAAGATTGGAGATTTATTGTGGCTATCAGGGGCGGACTGACAACTTATGGGGCCCCTGGGCAATGGGAGATTATGGGACCCCCGGGCAATAGGAGAAGATTATGGGGCCCTGGGCAATAACAGATTATGGGGCCCCCAGGCAATAGATTATGGGGCCACATGGTATACACACACACACATACAGTATACACACACAGAGACACAGTATACACACACACAGAGTACACATACACACACTGGAGAGGTGGATTTTTACATACTGTCCCTGGTTTTATTGAGGCTGGCAACCCTGATGGGGCCCCTTAGTGGCATGGGGCCCTCGGGCAGTGCCCGAGGGCCCGAATGGTCAGTCCGCCCCTGGTGGCTATCCACCAAACACCTTAACCTGCAGACGCCTTCATGCAAATTTAGTGGATTATTCATTGGTCCTTTTCCCATCCACTCAGTGATTAACCAGGCAGCAGTGAGGCTAAACCTACCGTTGTCCCTACGTATTCATCCGACCTTCCTCGTCTCCCTGATAAAATACTACCATCCCAACACCTTCCCCGGCCAAGTTCCAATGCCTCTACCGCCGGTTGAGGTTAATGGCCAGGTGGAATACGAAATCGCTCAGATCATAGACTCCCGGCTATATAGAAACCGCTTACAGTATTTGAACCATTGGAAGAACTACCGTCCACAGGATGACTCCTGGGAACCCGCCTCCGAGGTTCATGCCTCACGTCTTGTCTGCCTCTTCCATTCTCACAAGCCTGACAGGCTTGCTCCCTTGGCCCCCAGGAGGGGTCCCTCAGGGGGGTCCTGTAATGTCCTTATCCCTCCACTGGAGGCGCCGACATTTCTCCTGTAATGTCTTTATCCCTCCACTGGAGGCTCTGACATTTCTCCTGCAATATTCTTATCTTTCCACTGGGAGCTCTGATATCTCCACAAACTCCGTCACAGATTGATGATGTCACAACAACATCACCTGGCTCCTCCTCTTGTCCCTACTTAAACAGCCGACGCCATTTGCTTGACGTTCGTGCTAAGAACCTGACGCCAGGTAAAGATCAGAAGACTGCCGTCATCTCTCTATATTGGGCCAGTCAGAGCCCCGAATATCATCTCTCTTTTGGGCCGGTCAGAGCCCCGACTATCATCTCTCTTTTGAGCCGGACAGAGCCCCGACTACCATCTCTCTTTTGGGCCGGTCAGAGCCCCGACTATCATCTCACTTTTGGGCCGGGTAGAGCCCCCTCTTCCACCTCTCTTTTGGGCCAGACAGAGCCCCTCCAACTTCCACCTGTTGGGCCGGACAGAGCCCCTTCCTCTCTAGTAGTCAGAGACTCTTCTCTGCCCTACCCACAGTCTACTTACTTTGCCCGAAGAAAAGCTTACCTGTTCCTTTCCACATAGGAGACCAGTACATCTTTCAAGAAGCCACTGGGTGACCCCATCTCCAGGAATCCACTCACTGCAAGTATCTTTACGTTTCCTATAAACTTTATCCCTGTGTAGTGCTACTAGGCTTAAGTTGCCTCTGAAGCTCCCCGTCGTGGCTATGTTTTACCACTCTAAATAAAACCGATTGTATTTCCAAACTTATCTGAGTCTTCCTACCTGATAGCTGTTAAGGTTAAAGTTAACTGTTAAGAATATAGTATTCATAGACTTCCGAACCTGTGATCCACACAATCCAACATAGTTCACTGCCTGAAGCATTACACACACCCAATCAGTATATCCCCCTGTTTAGGTATTCAACTTCTTACTCCCTGATCTGTCTCTCAAACACTGGTCAAACATAAAAAGCATCCCACTGAAATAACTAATACATAATGACCAACTCCTTCCATTCCAAACCCTTAAAACTAGATACCTAATACCATCGCAAGGTGCATACACATGTAAACGTATAGCCTCCTACCTGAAAAAAAATCCTGCCCCATCAGTCATAATTTCTACCAAGGCATGGTCCTTCTGGACTTCAAACTCCCCCAAAGCAAAAGTAATAACCCTAATGCATAATCTCTTACAAAACAAAGACAAGTTCACTAAGACATCAACTTACAAAAGATGGGAAAGGGATCTACAGGCCTCTTTCTCAGATTCCCAATGGTGCTCAGCCATACATTACAACCACAAAGCATCCACCTGTATTAATTATTGGGAACTATCACAAAAAAATCCACCATAGATGGTATCTTACTCCTGTACAAATGTATAAATTCACAAATCTTGACGATGACAGTTGTTGGAGAGGATGCTCCTCCAAGGATTCGCTAATACACATTCTCTGGGAATGTCCACACATTCACACATTTTAGAGAAAAGTATTCTCTTTAATTTCAGATATCACTGGGATTATCACTAAACCTACTCCATTCCTAGCTATTCTCAGTATAGGACTAGAATCCTTCCCATACGAATTCAGAACCATAATGATGCATATTCTATTTGCTGCTCGTTTACATATAATGCGCAAATTGAGAAGCTCTCTAATTCCAAATGTTTCTGATGTTAAACACCAAATAAACTTGATCAAAGATTATGAATACACTTCTGCCTTAAAGCAAGAGATTAAAGAGAAAGCTACGGTAGTCGATAGTGTCAGACGACAGCAGCAGATTACGAAGACAGAAACCAAGAGAGTAGCATAATTTGGAGACAGACAGGTTCAAGGCAGGCCGTGGTCATAGAGTGTTCCACAGACAGGCTGAGGTCAGGACTGGCAGGGCTGAGGTCAGGGCTGATAGCAGACTTGGAGTATTTTAGGGACAGGTCTGGGTTAGGGCTAGCAGCAGACAAAGTATTCCAGTGACAAGTTGAGGTCAGGGCCGGCAGCACACAGAGCATATTCCAGAAACAGGTTGAGATTTGGGCAGACAGCAGACAGAGCGTATTTGATTGGGTTCAATGTTAACTTTGGGTTTTATAGATTCAAAAAATCCAATCTAAACAGATTCACATTCTTACAGCTGATACATGTATTAGTCTTAAAGAGGAAGTAAAGTCTTCCTCTTTAATTGTACCTACAGGTAAGCCTATAATAAGGCTTACCTGTAGGTACTGTAAATATCTCCTAAACTTGCACCATTTAGGAGATATTTACTATATGCACTGCTGCCGACATCATCAGTGCATGCGCACTGAAGGAACGGCCAGCTTGCGCCATTTCTTCAGGGCCCGTGCTGTGACCGGCGACATCAGCATGCACTGGAGTGACGTCATTGCAGCTCTGGCCAATCACAGTGCCAGAGCCCGCGAACCCGGAAGTAACTGCAGGAAAGATGTCAGCCCTATCAGCGGTGTGCCGGTGCCGATTCAGGGCTTCGTTCTAAGGTAAGTATTTCTTAATGAGCTAGTATGCGATGCATACTAGCTCATTATGCCTTCGTCTTGCAGGTTTATTGTTTTTTTTTGGATGCTCACTCACCCTTCTGTATTAGGAAAACAGAAATAAGATAAGACTACAAACTCATATACATATGTTACGTAGTTACATAGTTACATAGTAGGTGAGGTCAAAAAAAGACACAAGTCCAACCTATGTGTGTGATTATATGTCAGTATTACATTGTATATCCCTGTATGTTGTGGTCGTTCAGGTGCTTATCTAATAGTTTCTTGAAACTATGGATGCCCCCCGCTGAGACCACCGCCTGTGGAAGGGAATTCCACATCCTTGCCGCTCTTACAGTAAAGAACCCTCTTCGTAGTTTAAGGTTAAACCTCTTTTCTTCTAATATTAATGAGTGGCTAGGAGTCTTGTTAAACTCCCTTCTGTGAAAAGGTTTTATCCCTATTCTGGGGTCACCAGTATGGTATTTGTATATTGAAATCATATCCCCTTTCAAGCGCCTCTTCTCCAGAGAGAATAAGGTCAGTGCTCGTAACCTTTCCTCATAACTTTTATCCTCCAGACTCTTTATTAGCTTTGTTGCCCTTCTTTGTACTAGCTCCATTTACAGTACATCCTTCCTTAGGACTGGTGCCCAGAACTGGACAGCATACTCTAGGTGCGGCCGGACCAGAGTCTTGTAGAGCGGGAGAATTATCGTTTTATCTCTGGAATTAATCCCCTTTTTAATGCATGCCAATATTCTGTTTGCTTTGTTAGCAGCAGCTTGGCATTGCATGCCATTGCTAAGTCTATCATCTACTATGACCCCCAGGTCCTTTCCATCCTAGATTCCCCCAGTGGTTCTCCCCCCAGTCTATAAATTGCATTTGTATTTTTGCCACCCAAATGCATTATTTTACATTTTTCTACATTGAACCTCATTTGCCATGTAGTTGCCCAACCCATTAATTTGTTCAGATCTTTTTGCAAGGTTTCCACATCCTG
Source organism: Lithobates septentrionalis (assembly GCA_037952835.1). NCBI lineage: Eukaryota > Metazoa > Chordata > Amphibia > Anura > Ranidae > Lithobates > Lithobates septentrionalis. The sequence continues at coordinate 4,855,774 of JBBDGP010001146.1, forward strand.
CGGAGAAGTTATTGCCCTGCTTAGCTTAGCATTGTCCGCAAATACAGAGATTGAACTGTTTACCCCATCCTCCAGGTCGTTTATGAACAAATTAAACAGGATTGGTCCCAGCACAGAACCCTAGGGGAATCCCAAGCAGCCAACTACAACAGATTTGGAAAGGTCTACAATAGATTTGTCACTGAAGATGAGACAGTGAGACAGATTTCAACTCTTAACAGATAAACAATTAGAATGTGTTTGATGTCAGGTCCCATTCTGTTGCAATGTTATGTTACAGCAATTGAAGGAGGAATACATGCATCAAGCTGTAACCTTGTAGTAAATGTGCATCATAATCTGGCTCACTGCTCATGTTTAACCGCTAGCTGACCGCCGGCTGTCTATTGACGGCCAGGCGGCGCAGCTCTCGTTGCGGGCGGGCGTCATATGACGGCCTCGCATTCCTAGGCCACCAGGGGGCGCGCGCGCGCCGCCGCCGGTGATCGCGCGCGCCCGCCGTGTCACTAGGCACCCGGTGCGCGTGCCCGGCGGCCGCGATGCCTGCCGGGCACCCGCGATTACCGGTAACACAGCAGGAGCGTGGATCTCTGTGTGTAAACACAGAGATCCACGGTCCTGTCAGAGGAGAGGAGACCGATGGTGTGTTCCCAGCACAGCGGAACACCGATCGGTCTCCTCCCCTAGTGAGTCCCCGCCCCCTACAGTTAGAATCACTCCCTAGCAACACAGTTAACCCCTCGATCACCACCTAGTGTTAACCCCTTCCCTGCCAGTCACATTTATACAGTAATCAATGCATTTTTATAGCACGGTTCGCTGTATAAATGTGAATGGTCCCAAATATGTGTCAAAAGTGTCCGATGTGTCCGCCGCAATATCGCAGTCACAATAAAAATCGCAGATCGCCGCTATTACTAGTAAAAATAAATAAATAAATAAAAATGTTATAAATCTATCCCCTATTTTGTAGACGCTATAACTTTTGCGCAAACCAATCTATATACGCTTATTGCGGGTTTTTTTTACCAAAAATATGTACAAGAATACATATCGGCCTAAACTGAGAAAAAATTTGTTTTAAAGAAAAAAAAAATGGATATATATTATCGCAAAAGATAAAAATTATTGTGTTTTTTTTAAAACTTCTCACTCTTCTTTTGTTTATAGCGCAAAAAATAAAAACCGCAGAGGTGATCAAATACCACTAAAAGAAATCTCTATTTGTGGGGAAAAAATGATAACAATTTCATTTGGGTACAGTGTTGTATGACCGCGCAATTGTCATTCAAAGTGCGACAGCGCTGAAAGCTGAAAAATGGCTTGGGCAGGAAGGGGGCGAAAATGCACTGTATTGAGGTGGTTAACATTGTCTTGTGCGACAGAAATGATAAATGTCCCCTGGGTAACTACCTCTCTGTCCTGTGTCAGAACAAGGCTCTCTCAGCTGTTACTTTCAACTATGTCCTCTTCATTAAAGAACACATTGCAGTGATAATCCAGCACAGCCATGTCATACTGGTGGTCTTTTGTGGTCAAAAACCACTCTGAGGCAACACAATCACTAAAATGCTACTCCACTTAACCTAATGACCCAAACCATTACAGTTTTCCTTTAATCCATTCTATTTTAGTTGTGAATGTAAAATAAACATTAGTTTATGCATATATGGCGAGTGAGCTCAGTAATTCCATAAGGTTCCTTCATTTCAGGAAGCAAAGCCTGTAAGGTCACAACATGATTGATTTACATATGTACTTCTCCCCACACTTTGCAAACTCACTGACCTCAGCAAAAGAAACATTACATTGAAATAAATGAAAGTGCCATGTCAAGTAGTCAATCACGTTGACCTTACAGGCACTTTTCTGGACATGAAGGAGCTGTGTGCATTACTGAATTCAGCTTCCAGACATGTTTTAACTGCTTATTTACACAGCTCTAAATGCAAACAAACTTGAGTATGCACAATAGCATTAGTCAGTCATTTATGTCCCAAACAGCCAGACATATTGCTGAGGCTAACTGCCCTCATGTCATTTCAGCTTTTTCTCAAGCTGCTAATACTGTTTCTAATGAATCACATGTTTTGCAGTTTTCTGCTTTTGCTGCATTGATGAAGGACCCTTTATGTAATATTAAGGGCAAACAGGATACTAAGGAAGCCCAACTTATATGACCAAGGGAGCTTTGTGCATATCAACAATAGCATGTAACAAAGGGAAAATTAAAAGTTCCTGTACAAGTTTTGTGATCTAAAAAACCCTGCAAGACAGCATATCCGGGTTCTGGACTGCTATGCAGTCCAGAACCTTTTGAAACCTGTTACTGGACCTGTTACTGGACAAAGAAGGAGTATCATTAAAAGCTTAAGTGGTATTGTGAATAGAGAGTCTCTTTATAAAATACACTTACCTGCTTGTTCACAATACCCTGTGAATGTACATGGTGCTGCGCATGCACTGCTCAGTTTGTATTCTGGCCCACTGCCTGTGTGCTGGGATGAATACACTCCTGTGCATGCATGGGATTGACATCATTCCACACTGGCCATTCAAGTCTGCCAAAGACTGGCACCCCGATGATGCTGAGGAGAATATGTTGGCACTGGCAAAGGACCTTGCATGCATTGAACCTTGGAACAGAGGTAAGTGCTACTGCTTTTAGTTTCATTTTAACTCTGTGGTTTATCTTCCCTTAGGGCTAGTTTACACCAGCAGCCTCGCTGATCACACGGCTGCTGGTGTACACTGGGAGGAAACAGTGCCAATGCACCCATCCTGGCACATAGCAACATTTACTTTTTTTAAGACTTTATTGAAATCTGATCAATTACATTTCATTAACTTATATTCACACAGCAGTGTTGTAATGCAGTAGTTTTCATGCAGAACTTTTTTTAACATACACCATTGCAATATAATTCTGTGAACTGATACTCTAGGAAACAAGGCAACTTGTATTGTCTTTGCATTGGGACTGTGAAAGAGACCTTCAGCCCGGGTTCACACTATAACGGGCTGCGGATCGCACAGGAGCGCTGTGCGTCCCTGTTCCCCGTTTCAGGGATGAATCAGGGCCGATTCTATGCCTGAATTCGGCCCTGAAACTGAGCCAAAGACGCACAGCATTTTTGTGCAGTGCGCTCCGCCTCCATAGGGAGCCAGTCACATTCTCCTGCTATGCGAATTAGATGTGGGGAAACGCACATCTAATTTGCATAGGTGTGAACCCGGGTTAAAAGTATTTTCAGCATTAGGCTGACAGTACTCGGACGGCTAATCATTTTTCGCTGGGGGTGAGCACTGCTGCACAAATTAAAAGAGACTGATATCAAGATAGTTTAAGATATATTTGCTAGCTCTGTGTAAAAACACATTCAATCACCTAATTTTTTGCTAGTTCTGAGTACAGCTAAATAGCGATCATTCTGGACAGGGAGTCAACCTATAAGTTCTATATCTATAACATGCAGGTGAGTTCCATTTGATGCATTTACCTCCTAGTCCTTGAACAATGCCATTTTTTTTTTTTTAGCTACCATCACTTTTGGTTGTTTTCATTTTTTTACATTACATATAGATTGGCATATTTTACCATTTTTGTTTATTATTTTCGCTTTTCTCATAAGGCTGTCCCTGCCCTACTTAAGCATACATGGCAGGCAGAGACAGCAAGGTTGTAATTCAAATGCTTACAAGCAGCCATACTGTATCTCCTGAATTAAAGGCAGGATAGCCTTTTTCTGCTGTCACAGATGTGGATTCCCTATGGACTGATCTTGCTATGTTCTTGCTTTACATTACTGAATTAAAGGTAGGACAGTTAAGCATTGAATTGCTGAATTAAAGGCAGGACAGCCTTTTTCATACAAAATGATCTTGTTGTGGTCTTGTCATGCATTGTTAACAAAAATGTTCCACTTAAACCAAATGAAGCTTCTGATCTAAAAAGGATAGTTATGGATGAAAATGCAGAAAGGTATTCTATACAACTTCTTTATTGTAGTGATCACTTGGGTCAAAGAAAATCAAAGTATATGAATATTTTCTGGTTGCTAAAGCAGATATTATTTCCTTGCCTAACAAAAATGCAGAGTTTAATGAGAATGCACCATCTGACTTTGCTTAAACAATCCATTGTGTCAGGAGCATCTTTCAGGTTCTTTTGCCATAGGACCTGATCTCCCTTCTCACTTTTATGCAGTTCTCTGACTCCCAGCCTGAACATCAGTTGCTGGGTATCAGGTTCTACTCTGGCAACAAGCCTCCCCTGTCTCTATCATTGGTGGCAGCACTGCTTTTGGGCTGCAACCTAATTTCTAGACTGTGGTTCAGCTCCACTCGCCTAGCTTTCTCCATCTGACTGGCAAAAGGCACTGTGGAAATTGATTTAAACGTCAAAATCCCAAGGATCTGGGCTTGTTGTAAGCTCTGTACTACGCTGGTGTTGCACTCAGTTCCTGATACTCATGTTCTGACCCTGCTGACCTGTCTATGAGTCCCCCTATTGAAAAACACTCCAAGATTGACTATTTCAAGCACCACCTCTATCTTCTCTGCCTCTTGTACCACTTGGCCAGCAACTATAGCAATGTGTAATACGTTCTGGGGCAACCAAGTATCAGTAGGCCTTCTTGCCTTGAGGGAATGGGGGGCTGCTACAGGTGAGGCTATAGTGTTTGACTATTGGTATTGAAATGAACAGTGCAGAATGATTGTGTCTGAATCTCCTTTTTTGTTGTGAAAAGGAAAGTAAATATAGTATCTATTCATGCAAAGCCTAAAGTGTTTAGGCAGATACCAAATAACCTACTGTTTTGTGAATTGTTAATAAATACTTACATAATTTTCTATGTTTCTCGTGTATGTCTAACTAGCTATTTTTTTATCCATTGGTAATAGCATAAAGAGTTTAAAAAAAGAGAAGATAAGGCAGAGGATACAGTCAAGCATGGTGGTGGGAGTGTCATGGTCTGGAGCTGCATGAGTGCTGCCGGCACTGGGGAGCTACAGTTCATTGAGGGAACCATGACTGCCAACATGTACTATGACATGCTGAAGCAGAGCATGATCCCCCTTCCTTCAGAGACTGGGCCGCAGGGCAGTATTCCAACATGATAACAACCCCAAACACACCTCCAAGACGAATACTGCCTTGCTAAAGAATCTGAGGGTAAAGGTGATGGACTGGCCAAGCATGTCTCCAGACCTAAACCCCATTGAGCATCTGTGGGGCATCCTCAAATGGAAGATGGAGGAGCGCAAGGTCTCTAACATCCACCAACTCCATGATGTCGTTATGGAGGAGTGGAAGAGGACTACAGTGACAACCTGTGAAGCTCTGGTGAACTCCATGCCCAAGAGGGTTAAGGCAGTGCTGGGAAATAATGGTTGCCACACAAAATATTGGCACCTTGGGCCCAATTTGAACATTTTCACTTATGGGTGTACTCACTTTTGTTGCCAGTGGTTTAGACATTAATGGCTGTGTGTTGATTTATTTTGAGGGGGCAGCAGATTTACACTGTTATACAAGCTGTACACTCACTACTTTACATTGTAGCAAAGTGTAATTTCTTTAGTGTTGCCACATGAAAAGATATAATAAAATATTTTAAAAAATGTGAGGGGTGTATTTACTTTTGTGAGACACTGTATATGGAAACAGTGATATTTCTTTTTGTACCCTTTTACCAAAAATAAATTAGCCCCAGCAGTCAATGGTTTCATGTTATCGAATAATGAAATAAACATCTTTCTTACTGTAATGGTTATCAGTTATGAACATATTAATGATCATGACTGAGTTTGTATATCTTGTATAGCTCTTTATACATTGAAAAGTGTCTGCATTCCATGATGTTTTGAATTATTTTCTCCTCATGACATTGAAATATAGAGGGTCCCTATTTCATCTATAGAAACTTTTCTTGCAGTTCATTCTTGTAGTTGTGTTTGTCTCTTGTTTATTTTGCCAGTGTTTAGACTAGACATGTGCACGCTGAAATATTTCGTTTCGGAATTTCGTTTTCGTACGAAAAATAAATTTATTTAGTTACTCCCGAAATTCGTTTTTATTTATTTTGTTTTTCGCTAAAAATTAGCATTCGTCCGAAAATCCAAATTAAGGTCGAATCTGTCATTGAAGGCTTATGGTGTCTGTCGAATGTTCAAAGAAGATTCGACGGAGCAGCTAAACTGTACGACGCCATATAGTTTACCTGCTCCATCGAATCTTCTTAGAACTTTCAACAGACACCATAAGCCAAAGTACGTGTGTACTTAGTTCTAGCCATTTTACTGCTCCTCCTCTTTGGTTACAATCAGCCAATAACATTCATCATCATCATTATTTTTATTTATCTTTTCTAACCTACGTCGAATCTTTTCTCCCCTACGTCGAATCTTTCCTCCCCTACGTCGAATCTTTTCTATCTACGTCAAATCTTTTCTCTCAATGTAGAATAATCTTGGACTAATAGAGCTAAGGTTAGGCACATTCGACCACAGGTTTGATGGACACAGATTGTTATTGTCATCATCATGTCGAATCTCCTATCTATATCGAACTGTTGTAGCAATGAAAATGAAAATAAAGCATTTGTTTATGTCGGATCTTTGTTAAAACGATAATGAAAATACCTGAAATTCGGACGAAAATGCATTCGGACGAAAACGAATGCACATGTCTAGTTTAGACAATGGCAAGCAGCTGAGCATATAAGGTTAGTTTGTCCTGCTAATTTGGACAATAGAAAGAAAGATATTCTGTGTTTCTCCCCATAGCCTGACGGTTCATATTTGCTATGTACAAGGCCTGGCAACAATAGAAAGTAACTTGAATGGAGCATGACTTTCCCTTAATCATAAAACAAGTTACTTTGTTGAGGCCATACAAACATGAGACAATTCCAGCTTAACCACATCAGCTCTGGAAGATTCCCCCCCCCCCCCTTTATGACCAGGCTATTCTTTGCTATTATTAGGCACTGCGCTACTTTAACTGGCAATTGTCCAATCCTGCAACACTGTACCCAAACAAAATTGATATATTTAGAGCTTTCTTTTGGTGGCATTTGATCACCGCTAGGTTTTTTTTTTTTTTTTGCAATATAAAAAAAAAAAAAAGAGAAACACAGAGATCGTTCCATGTGCACAGAGCTCTGTGTTGAATGTCAACACAGAGCTCTGGGCTGTGAATGTACACAGTTAACCACTTGAGCCCCGGACCATTATGCTGCCTAAGGACCAGAGGTCTTTTTCCAATTTGGCACTGCGTCGCTTTAACTGCTAATTGCGCGGTCATGCAAGGCTGTACCCAAACGAAATTTGCGTCCTTTTCTTCCCACAAATAGAGCTTTCTTTTGATGGTATTTGATCACCTCTGTGGTTTTTATTTTTTGCGCTATAAACGGAAAAAGACCAAAAATTTTGAAAAAAAAAAGATATTTTCTACTTTTTGTTATAAAAAAAATCCAATAAACTCAATTTTAGTCATACATTTAGGCCAAAATGTATTCGGCCACATGTCTTTGGTAAAAAAAATGTCAATAAGCGTATATTTATTGGTTTGCACAAAAGTTATAGCGTCTACAAACTAGGGTACATTTTCTGGAATTTACACAGCTTTTAGTTTATGACTGCCTATGTCATTTCTTGAGGTGCTAAAATGGCAGGGCAGTACAAAACCCCCCCAAATGACCCCATTTTGGAAAGTAGACACCCCAAGGAAATTGCTGAGAGGCATGTTGAACCCATTGAATATTTTTTTTTGTCCCAAGTGATTGAATAATGACAAAAAAAATATATATTTACAAAAAGTTGTCACTAAATGATATATTGCTCACACAGGCCATGGGCCTATGTGGAATTGCACCCCAAAATACATTCAGCTGCTTCTCCTGAGTATTGGGATACCACATGTGTGGGACTTTTTGGGAGCCTAGCCGCGTACGGGGCCCCGAAAACCAATCACTGCCTTCAGGATTTCTAAGGGCATAAATTTTTGATTTCACTCCTCACTACCTATCACAGTTTTGAAGGCCATAAAATGCCCAGATGGCACAAATCCCCCCCCCCCCCCAAATGACCCCATTCTGGAAAGTAGACACCCCAAGCTATTTTCTGAGAGGCATGTTGAGTCCATGGAATATTTTATTTTTTTACACAAGTTGCGGGAAAGTGACAATTTTTTTTTTTTGCACAAAGTTGTCGCTAAATGATATATTTCTCACACAGGCCATGGGCATATGTGGAATTGCACCCCAAAATACATTTAGCTGCTTCTCCTGAGTATGGGGATACCACATGTGTGGGACTTTTTGGGAGCCTAGCCGCATACGGGGCCCCGAAAACCAAGCACCGCCTTCAGGATTTCTAAGGGCGTAAAGTTGTGATTTCACTCCTCACTACCTATCACAGTTTTGAAGGTCATAAAATGCCAAGATGGCACAAAACCCCCCCAAATGACCCCATTTTGGAAAGTAGACACCCCAAGCTATTTGCTGAGAGGCATGTTGAGTCCATGGAATATTTTATATTTTGACACAAGTTGCGGGAAAGTAACACTTTTTTTTTTTTTGCACAAAGTTGTCACTAAATGATATATTGCTCAAACATCCAATGGGCATATGTGGAATTACACCCCAAAATACATTCTGCTGCTTCTCCTAAGTACGGGGATACCACATGTTTAGGACTTTTTGGGAGCCTAGCCGTGTACGGGGCCCCGAAAACCAAGCACCGCCTTTAGGATTTCTAAGGGCATAAATTTTTGATTTCACTCCTCACTACCTATCACAGTTTTGAAGGCCATAAAATGCCAAGGTGGCACAAACCCCCCCTAAATGACCCCATTTTGGAAAGTAGACACCCCAAGCTATTTGCTGAGAGGCATGTTGAGTCCATGGAATATTTTATTTTTTGACACAAGTTGCGGGAAAGTGACAATTTTTTTTTTTTTGCACAAAGTTGTCACTAAATGATATATTTCTCACACAGGCCATGGGCATATGTGGAATTGCACCCCAAAATATATTTAGCTGCTTCTCCTGAGTATGGGGATACCACATGTGTGGGACTTTTTGGGAGCCTAGCCGCATACGGGGCCCCGAAAACCAAGCACCGCCTTCAGGATTTCTAAGGGCGTAAAGTTGTGATTTCACTCCTCACTCCCAAGCTATTTGCTGAGAGGCATGGTAAGTATTTTTCAGCTCTCATTTGTTTTTGAAAATGAAGAAAGACAAGAAAAATGTATTTTTTTTTCTTTTTTCAATTTTCAAACGTTTGTGACAAAAAGAGAGGTCTGCAAAATACTCACTATACCTCTCAGCAAATAGCTTGGGGTGTCTATTTTCCAAAATGGGGTCATTTGGGGGGGGGGGGTTGTGCCATCTGGGCATTCCATGGCCTCCAAAACTGTGATAGGCAGTGAAGAGTGAAATCAAAAATTTACGCCCTTAGAAAGCCTGAAGGCGGTGCTTGGTTTTCGGGGTCTCGTGCGCGGCTAGGCTCCCAAAAAGTCCCACACATGTGGTATCCCCATACTTAGGAGAAGCAACAGAATGTATTTTGGGGTGTAATTTCACATATTCCCATGGCATGTTTGAGCAATATATCATTTAGTGACAACTTTGTGCAAAAAAAAAAAAAAAAATTTGTCTCTTTCCCGCAACTTGTGTCACAATATAAAATATTCCATGGACTTGACATGCCTCTCAGCAAATAGCTTGGGGTGTCTACTTTCCAAAATGGGGTCATTTGGGGGGGGGGGTTTGAACTATCCTGGCATTTTATGCACAACATTTAGAAGCTTATGTCACCCATCACCCACTCTTCTAACCACTTGAAGACAAAGCCCTTTCTGACACTTTTTGATTACATGAAAAAATTAATTTTTTTTGCAAGAAAATTACTTTGAACCCCCAAACATTATATATTTTTTTAAAGCAAATGTCCTACAGATTAAAATGGTGGGTGTTTCATTTTTTTTTTCACACAGTATTTGCGCAGCGATTTTTCAAACGCATTTTTTGGGGAAAAAACACACTTTTTTAAATTTTAATGCACTAAAACACACTATATTGCCCAAATGTTTGATGAAATAAAAAAGATGATCTTAGGCCGAGTACATGGATACCAAACATGACATGCTTTAAAATTGCGCACAAACGTGCAGCGGTGACAAAATAAATACATTTTTAAAAGCCTTAAAAAGCCTTTACAGGGGGGGGCGCATGCGCGGCGCCAAAGGAAATGGACGTCTGACACAGTAGCTCCGCTCCACCCGGGCCTTTCACGGCATCCCGAGGGCTATTAACTGCTCAAATATACTCGTTTCTTGCACCCCTCGAGCCACATAACACTGGTGCATGCCGTCCAAGAGAAGGAAATCCCGTGGCTCCGCTCAGAATACCCTAACTCACTATCTCCTCCGCACGCGGGAACGTTACAGTATGTCCCAAGATGGCGCGGCAGGGAAGGGGGACTCCCCGGCTCAAACTCCTACATCGCAGCAGACACCATCCCGGTCTACATGCAGCACGAGTGAGTACCACACTACCCTCTCTAAGGCTGACCTGGACAGCAGTCTGGAAGCAATGTATACCAAACTGGCTTCCAAATTTCAGATGGAACTGCAGAAAACTTCCCATACACTATCACAAGAAATTGCGACCTTAGGCTCACGTACCGAGCTCCTTGAGACCAAGCACGATGAGCTGGCTCTGGCCTACAACGACCTTAGTCGGGAACATGACTCATTGGCCACAGCTCTTTCTGCGATCCAAGCCCAAGTCGAAGATCTCGACAATAGAAATAGGCGCAACAATTTGCGCCTTAGAGGTATCCCGGAATCAGAGACTGAACTTATCCCTGCTGTTATTCGTCTATTTAAATCACTGCTCCCAGAGTGTGACTCCTCTGCTTTTAAGTGTGATCGCATTCACAGAGCGCTTCGCCCAAAGCCTCCTGATGATAAACCACCCAGGGATGTGATCCTCTGCCTGAAAGATTTTCTCATCAAAGAGGATATCCTAAGGGCTGCACGGAACAAGCAAAGGATTATGCTGGACAATCACCAGATCCAGATCTATCCGGATATCTCCCCTGCCACCCTTGACAGACGCAGAGGCTTAAAAGAAATAACCACCGCACTCCAATCCGCCCGCATTCGATACAGATGGGGCTTCCCGTTTAAGTTGCTGGTCCCCCACAATGGCACCACCTTTTCAGCCACTTCCCTACTCGAGGGCCAAGAAATCCTAGTGAAACTGGGCCTTCTTGATGCAGCTGCCATCCGTCGCCCACCGCTGACCCCTCGTCCGGCCCCCATCTGGCAAACCCCTCCATCACGAAGAGAAAGAAGGAGAATCCGTTACGATGTTGGAGAGGGCTTCGCAGAACTTCCACGGTGATATTCCTGATACCTACCACTCCTCCACCTATATGACGCATGACACTGTTTCTTCCATCACCTTATTACAGGCGACAGTCCCGCGGAGCCGTGACATGTCCTCCCCACCCAGCAAAAGTTCCGTTTGAAACCACAGGCTACGTACTGGTTTGAATTTTTTTCTTTTCCTGTTTTTTTTTCTTTTTTCTGCTTTTTTGCGAGCCTCACAGGTTTTTCCCCATAGTGGGAATTAGAATACTAGCTGGGTTCGAGACCAAGTTGTCTCGTTAATAAAGGTTTCTTTTATTAGTCTTTACTGTTAACAGGTAAAGTTTCGTTTACCTGACTCATTTTTGATACTGGACTTCATGTCTAGCTATACAATTTTATATGTTTTTTTTCTTTTTTTCATTCAATGCTTTTCTACAGCTGTTCTCCTTTTACTTGGTCAGTCACCTTACAGTCTGGAATGTTTGCTCTCTCGATATTATGCTAATGCGATAGAAATGTTCTCTCCTGGTATTGGCCTGAATGTGAATTTCATGTACCACTTTCTCCACTTGATGCTTGACTTAACCACTTGAGCCCCGGACCATTATGCTGCCTAAGGACCAGAGGTCTTTTTCCAATTTGGCACTGCGTCGCTTTAACTGCTAATTGCGCGGTCATGCAATGCTGTACCCAAACGAAATTTGCGTCCTTTTCTTCCCACAAATAGAGCTTTCTTTTGATGGTATTTGATCACCTCTGCGGTTTTTATTTTTTGCGCTATAAACGGAAAAAGACCGAAAATTTTGAAAAAAAATGATATTTTCTACTTTTTGTTATAAAAAAAATCCAATAAACTAAATTTTAGTCATACATTTAGGCCAAAATGTATTCGGCCACATGTCTTTGGTAAAAAAAATGTCAATAAGCGTATATTTATTGGTTTGCGCAAAATTTATAGCGTCTACAAACTAGGGTACATTTTCTGTAATTTACACAGCTTTTAGTTTATGACTGCCTATGTCATTTCTTGAGGTGCTAAAATGGCAGGGCAGTACAAAACCCCCCCAAATGACCCCATTTTGGAAAGTAGACACCCCAAGGAAATTGCTGAGAGGCATGTTGAACCCATTGAATATTTATTTTTTTGTCCCAAGTGATTGAAAAATGACAAAAAAAAAAAAATATTTACAAAAAGTTGTCACTAAATGATATATTGCTCACACAGGCCATGGGCCTATGTGGAATTGCACCCCAAAATACATTCAGCTGTTTCTCCTGAGTATGGGGATACCACATGTGTGGGACTTTTTGGGAGCCTAGCCGCGTACGGGGCCCCGAAAACCAATCACTGCCTTCAGGATTTCTAAGAGTGTAAATTTATGATTTCACTCTTCTCTGCCTATCACAGTTTCGGAGGCCATGGAATGCCCAGGTGGCACAAAACCCCCCAAAATGACCCCATTTTGGAAAGTAGACACCCCAAGCTATTTGCTGAGAGGCATATTGAGTCCATGGAATATTTTAAATTTTGACACAAGTTGCGGGAAAGTGACACTTTTTTTTTTTTTTTTTTTTTTTCATAAAGTTGTCACTAAATGATATATTGCTCACACAGGCCATGGGCATATGTGGAATTGCACCCCAAAATACATTTATCTGCTTCTCCTGAGTATGGGGATACCACATGTGTGGGACTTTTTGGGAGCCTAGCCGCGTACGGGACCCCGAAAACCAATCACTGCCTTCAGGATTTCTAAGGGTGAAAATTTTTGATTTCACTCTTTACTGCCTATCACAGGTTCGGAGGCCATGGAATGCCCAGGTGGCACAAACCCCCCCCAAATGACCCCATTTTGGAAAGTAGACACCCCAAGCTATTTGCTGAGAGGCATAGTGAGTATTTTGCAGCTCTCATTTGTTTTTGAAAATGAAGAAAGACAAGAAAAAACATTTTTTTTTTTTCTTTTTTCAATTTTCAAAACTTTGTGACAAAAAGTGAGGTCTGCAAAATACTCACTATACCTCTCAACAAATAGCTTGGGGTGTCTACTTTCCAAAATGGGGTCATTTGGGGGGGTTTTGTGCCACCTGGGCATTCCATGGCCTCCGAAACTGTGATAGGCAGTGAAGAGTGAAATCAAAAATTCACGCCCTTAGAAAGCCTGAAGGCGGTGCTTGGTTTTCGGGGTCCCGTACGCGGCTAGGCTCCCAAAAAGTCTCACACATGTGGTATCCCCGTACTCAGGAGAAGCAGCAGAATGTATTTTGGGGTGTAATTTCACATATTTCCATGGCATGTTTGAGCAATATATCATTTAGTGACAACTTTGTGCAAAAAAAAAAAAAAAAAAAAAAAATTTGTCTCTTTCCCGCAACTTGTGTCGCAATATAAAATATTCCATGGACTCGACATGACTCTCAGCAAATAGCTTGGGGTGTCTACTTTCCAAAATGGGGTCATTTAGGGGGGTTTTGAACTGTCCTGGCATTTTATGCACAACATTTAGAAGCTTATGTCACACATCACCCACTCTTCTAACCACTTGAAGACAAAGCCCTTTCTGACACTAATGCCGCGTACACACGAGCGGACATTACGGCGGACTTTGCCCGGCGGACTTTTCGACGTACTTTCCGACGGACTTTGTGAATGAACGGACTTGCCTACACACAATCCACCAAAGTCCGTCGAATTCGTACGTGATGACGTACGACCGGACTAAAACAAGGAAGTTCATAGCCAGTAGCCAATAGCTGCCCTAGCGTGGCTTTTTGTCCGTCGAACTAGCATACAGACGGCGGACTTTTCGACCGGACTCGATTTCAACGGATAAATTTAAAACAAGTTTTAAATCTAATTCCGTCCAACTTTTGAGAAAACAAAGTCCGCTGGAGCCCACACACATCGAATTGTCCGACGAAATCCCGTCCGCCGGGCAAAGTCCGCCGTAATGTCTGCTCGTGTGTACGCGGCATTATTGTTTACATGAAAAAGTTATTTTTTTTGCAAAAAAATTACTTTGAACCCCCCAAACATTATATATTTTTTTAAAGCAAATGCCCTACAGATTAAAATGGTGGGTGTTTCATTTTTTTTTTTCACACAGTAATTGCGCAGCGATTTTTCAAACACATTTTTTGGGGAAAAAACACACTTTTTTAAATTTTAATGCACTAAAACACACTATATTGCCCAAATGTTTGATGAAATAAAAAAGATGATCTTAGGCGGAGTACATGGATACCAAACATGACATGCTTTAAAATTGCGCACAAACGTGCAGTGGCAACAAAATAAATACATGTTTAAAAGCCTTTAAAAGCCTTTACAGGTTACCACTTTAGATTTACAGAGGAGGTCTACTGTAAAAATTACTGCACTCGATCTGGCCTTCGCGGTGATACCTCACATGCATGGTGCAATTGCTGTTTACGTTTGACGACAGACCGCCGCTTGCGTTCGCCTTAGCGCGAGAGCAGGGGGCGACAGGGGTGCTTTTTTTTTTTTTTTTCTTAATTATTTTTTTGCTTTTTTAATCTTGCTTTTAAACTGTTCCTTTCATATTTTTTTTTTTTAATCATTTTTATTGTTATCTCGGGGAATGTAAATATCCCCTATGATAGCAATAGGTAGTGACAGGTACTCTTTTTTGAAAAAATTGGGGTCTATTAGACCCTAGATCTCTCCTCTGCCCTCAAAGCATCTGACCACACCAAGATCGGTGTGATAAAATGCTTCCCCAATTTCCCAATGGCGCTATTTACATCCGGCGAAATCTAAGCCATGAAATGCTCGTAGCTTCCGGTTTCTTAGGCCATAGAGATGTTTGGCGCCACTCTGGTCTCTGATCAGCTCTATGGTCAGCAGGCTGAATCACCGGCTGCATTCTCAGGTTCCCTGTTGAGACAGGAGAGCCAGAGAAAAACACGGAAGACGGTGGGGGGGGGGGGGGGCATTCCCTCCCACGGCTTGTAAAAGCAGTCTAGAGGCTAATTAGCCGCTAGGATTGCTTTTACATGAAAGCCGACCGCTGGCTGAAAAGAATGATACCAAGATGATACCTAAACCTGCAGGCATCATTCTGGTATAACCACTCAAAGTCGTGCATGGCGTACCTGAAGACAAAAAAATGGTTAACAATGGTTAACAATAAAGCACAGTAAACAGTAAAGTATAAATAATTACATACCTGAAAAACAAACATGATAAAACATAATAACAATAACAATAACAATAAAACATTGCAGAATAGAATACAGTAAAAAAAAGAGCAGAACAATAGAGAGAGAATAGAGAGAGAGAGAACAATAAAACGACAACAATTTTTTTTTATTTTATATATATATTTTTTTTACACTTTTTTTGTAACTAACTTTTCTACCTGTAACCGGTTCCAGGTTCGGGTCTCTCAAAATGCGATGGCATCTTGGGAGACCCTGTGAAAGTGCGCCTAGTGATTGGAATGCTGTACCCTACGCTAATACTCAACTAGTGCATGGTAGCGTTCAAAACATTCACCAATGCAAAGACCAGGATTGTCAGGACAGGAGGGACAATAATAGCGGGTGTCACGCCTATATCCGCGCTTGCTGCAGACACAACATCTTTTTTTGGGGGGTTCGCTGGGTAGGGGTACTCGGGAGGACATAAAAATGCCTCTCATGCAGCCGACTGCATTTGGTTGGGGATGTGAATGGGGGAAGTACGGGCGCTGCAGAAGCGGTGGGTTCCCAATTAGGATTGGCGAATGCAGCAGGAACGGCATTATGGGCACGACGGGCCTGTGTTTGTCTTCTTGGTGGCAGCGGGACACTACTTGTGCTTGCCACCTCACCAGCTTGAACTGCACTTATGGGACTCGCCACGTCACCAAGTGTTACTGCAGTGCTGGTTTGATTACGACCGGGGTGTACTACGCCGCTGGCGCTTGCCAGTTCCCCAAAACGCTACCAAAAAAACTGTTAGCGATCGCAGGGATCAGGCCTGACTCTGCGAACGCTGCAGTTATGCGTTTAGAGTTTTGTAAGTGACAGTGATCGATCGATACTGCACTTGGGTGGGCTGGGCCGGGCCGGGCGGAGGGGCAAAACGCAGGTGCTAGCAGGTATCTGGGCTGATCCCGCTAACACTGCGTTTTTGGGAACCCTAAACTGCTGGGGACGCTAGTATAGATCTGATCGGATCAGATATTGATCCGTTCAGATACTATACCACTAAGGGAGGTGTACGCTGCGTGCGTGGGTGTTAGCGGTACTGGCGCTAACCTGACGCTGCCTGGGGCTGGTGCTTGCCAGTTCACCAAAACGCTACCAAAAAAACTGTTAGCGATCGCAGGGATCAGGCCTGACTCTGTGAACGCTGCAGTTATGCGTTTAGTGTTCTGTAAGTGACAGTGATCGATCGATACTGCACTTGGGTGGGCTGGGCCGGGCGGAGGGGCAAAACGCAGGTGCTAGCAGGTATCTGGGCTGATCCCGCTAACACTGCGTTTTTGGGAACCCTAAACTGCTGGGGACGCTAGTATAGATCTGATCGGATCAGATATTGATCCGATCAGATACTATACCACTAAGGGAGGTGTACGGTGCATGCGTGGGTGTTAGCGGTACTGGCGCTAACCTGACGCTGCCTGGGGCTGGTGCTTGCCAGTTCACCAAAATGCTACCAAAAAAACTGTTAGCGATCGCAGGGATCAGGCCTGACTCTGCGAACGCTGCAGTTATGCGGTTAGTGTTTTGTAAGTGTCAGTGATCGATCGATACTGCACTTGGGTGGGCTGGGCTGGGCCGGGCGGAGGCGCAAAACGCAGGTGCTAGCAGGTATCTGGGCTGATCCCGCTAACACTGCGTTTTTGGGAACCCTAAACTGCTGGGGACGCTAGTATAGATCTGATCGGATCAGATATTGATGCGTTCAGATACTATACCACTAAGGGAGGCGTATGCTGCGTGCGTGGGTGTTAGCGGTACTGGCGCTAATCTGACGCTGCCTGGGGCGACGCATATCACCGCCGGGCGATTAGGGGGCTAAACCTTTATTCGGTAATAAACGGCGGGTGCCCTGACACTATAAAAAATAAACAAACTAACCAGCGTCAACCGTAACAGTTATACGGTGATCAGTGGTGAAAGGGTTAACTAGGGGGCAATCAAGGGGTTAAAACATTTATTCGGTAGTATATGGGGGTCCCTGACGCTATAAAACGCTGACGGCGAACCCAAATATTTACCTCACTAACTAGCGTCACCAGCGACACTAATACAGCGATCAGAAAAATGATCGCTTAGTGACACTGGTGACAGGGGGTGATCAAGGGGTTAAAACTTTATTAGGGGGGGTTAGAGGGGTACCCTAGACCTACAGGGGGGTAACAGTAACTGTCCCAACACTGTAACTGTCACAAACGGACACTATGCAGTAATCAGAAAAAAAAAAAAAAAACTGCTGGTGTCAGTTTGTGACAGGGGGGGGGGGTGATTGGGGGGGGATCGGGGGGGGGGGAATCGGGGTGTTTGGTGTGCCTGGCATGTTCTACTGTGTGTGTGTGTGTTGGTGCAGTCACTCACTTGTCGTCTCTCCTCGGGCCGGAACGGAAACTACCGACCCGAGGGGAGATGACATCATTTCCTTTGCTGCTGTTTAGCATACAGCAGCAAAGGAGTGTTCCCATTGGCCGGCGGCGATCACGAGGGGGGGGCCACGAACGGATGGCCTCCCCCTCGTCTCCGATCGCCGGGGGACAAAACGGGACCGCCTCGGGCGGCGGGGGGGGTCCGATCGGACCCCCCACCCGCGGAAGGCAAATCACGTACCCTGTACGTGATTTTGCCTGTCCGTGACGCCTTGCCGACGTACATCGGCGTGAGGCGGTCGTCAAGTGGTTAATGACAGCACCCCCGCTGGGCCTAGCTTGCTTGATACACAACCCCTCTTGCATGCATAGTTTGTTACCTTTTCTGCCTGACAGCACAATATTGACCTATCATGGCAATCACCTGTACTTCACATAATGTAAAGGGGTTTAACTCCCCTATTAAAAGACGCAAGGTGTTTGATCTTTATAACCAGTTGGGCACCAAGATTCTCCTACTTCAGGAGACTCACTTCTCCCACTCCTCACACCCAAAATACCTTCATAGAAGCTTCCCACAATCATTTTGTTCCCTCCACACATCCAAAAGCAGGGGTGCTGCCATTCTGTTACATTCCTCAGTTCCTATGGAAATTAAGCAATGCTATAAGGATAAAGAAAGCAGATTTGTGATTATTAAAGGTGTAATGCATAATAGGGAAATCACCATAGCCAGTATTTATGCACCTAATGATGCCCCTGCCTCCTTTTTTAAAATGTTTTTTGATAAATTAGCCTCCTTAGAATCTCCCCATATGATTATAGGAGGAGATTTGAACCTAGTGGCTAACCCCACATTGGACAGATCCTCCTCCACTACTGCTACCAAAGCCTTCCCCAGGTCTCTAACCCAGGGTCTTTTGAACCACCAACTAGTAGATACCTGGAGAACACACAATATGGGCATTAAGGAGTTTACCTTCTACTCACACCCACATAAAAGTTACGACAGGTTAGATTATATATATACTACCCCCATCATTTTAGCCAATTCCACTAGTGCCAAGATTCACCCCTGTGTTTGGTCAGACCATCACGCAACCTCCTTCACCACTGACTTCATCAGACTTGCCCCCACACCGTATACCTGGAGACTTAATGAGGCTTTGCTCTCGGACTTGGTTGTAGAGTCAGAGACAGCCAAGTCCATTGACGAATATTTCTCACTTAATGCTCTCCCTGAAACCCCGCCCTCGATTGTCTGGACAGCCCATAAAGCAGTGCTGAGGGGCAGACTAATCAGCCTCGCCTCCGCTCATAACAAGCTCCACAGACAGAGAATTGTCGACCTCACAAAAGACCTCGATAGGCTATACAAGGACGCGGGTTCTCTGGCTTTGGAGTCCACTAGACAACTTATTGACCAAAAAAGCCTAGAACTAGACTCCCTTCTCTCCTCTAAGACTGAGAAGGCACTTAGATGGTCGAAATCGAAATTTCTACTTCATAACAATACCGCCTCGACCTTATTTGCCAGACGGCTCAATCAGTCCTCCCGCCCTCCACATGTCTATAAATTAACACAGAGCTCAGGGTTACCCACTTCCCATCCCAAAGAAGTACTCCAACTTTTCAAACAATTTTACTCAACCCTTCTGGCTCCTACCCAAAAGCCTCCCACCCAAGCTGAGGTTGACTGGCTCCGAGAACTACCCTTGCCCTCCCTCACCCCATCTCAAACTGAGAAACTCAATGCCCCCATCACTACCTCAGAGGTACTTAGCGTTATTAAATCTCTAAAGTTAGGCTCTGCTCCGGGCCCAGATGGCTTTTCAGCCATTTACTACAAGAAATTTGTCAACCTTCTGGCCCCTAATTTAGCGCAATTATTTAATTGGGTTCTACAAGGAGGAAGCTTCCCCGAGGAGATGCTTCTGGCAAATATGTCCATGATTCCCAAACCAAACAAAAACCATTTACTCCCTCAGAATTATAGACCAATCTCGGTAATAAACAACGATCTAAAAATCTTTAGTAGAATCCTAGCTGACAGACTGGCACCCATTATCTCCTCACTTATCTCCCCCTACCAATCAGGATTTATACCCCATAGATTCATTACTGACAACATACGCTTAGCCACAAACATTATCCAAGATGCCAACCTAACCTCCCGGAAACTGTTTATGCTTAGCCTGGATATACACAAGGCATTTGACAGCGTATCCTGGAACTACCTTTCTACCATCCTACAACGAATGGGGTTTAAAGACGAATTTTTCCATGCATTTCAAACCCTCTATTTAAACCCCAAAACCCGCATCAAGATCCCAGGTTGTAGCTCAGACTTCTTCTCAGTAGGTCGGGGCACGAGACAGGGATGCCCACTTTCCCCCTTAATTTTTGCCCTTGCCCTAGAACCACTCGCTATAGCAATACTTAGAAACTCAAATATTTCAGGCTACACCAAAGGCCCCTCCTCTTACAAATTCTGTATGTACGCTGACGATGTCCTCATGTTCTTGACTAACCCCCTCATATCTCTACCCAACCTCTTACGGACTCTTTCAGACTTTGCGGGAGTCTCTGGCCTCAAGATTAACGTCTCAAAATCTGTTGCCCTCCCAGTAGGTTTTTCACAGTTGGAAACCCAACAACTGAAGAATGCTTTTCACTTTGTGTGGGCCACTACTCACCTACAATACTTGGGCATCGAGCTGACTGGAGACTTCTGCAGACTCTTTGAGGCCAATTATCCCCCCCTGACCACAAAACTTAAAAAAACTCTTAAACTTTGGAATCATCTCCATATATCCTTCCTTGGAAGAATCATGGCCCTCAAAATGACAATACTTCCCAGGCTGCTTTACCTGTTTCGTTCCCTCCCTATTAGAGTGTCTAAATCATACCTACTTACTCTTCAAGCACACCTTAATAGATTCATATGGCAAGACAAACCCCCCAGATTCGCTAGAGAGACCCTTTTCCGTTCCCCTAAAAGGGGTGGGCTGGGAGTCCCAAATATCTGGCTGTACTACGTAGCCAGCAGATTTGCTCAGCAAGCACAATGGAACATTAGAGGTTCCAAAGTCCCATGGGTTAGGTTTGAACAAGACTCCATTGCCCCCCTCTACCTACCTGGCCTACTTTGGTCCTCACACCCTTCCATCCCAGACCTTTCCACCCGAAACCTGGTAGTGACAGCAGGCTTGAAACTTTGGAAAATGTATAAGACCAAGTACTGTCTCTCCTCTCCGATATCCACAGGAGCTTCATATCTCGGGGACCCTAGATTCCCCCCTGCATATGACCACCCGGAGGCCTTCCTAGAGTGGACCCAAAATAATCTGATTACTCTTGGGGACTTTCTAGTTAACTCCACATTTACCACATTCTCAGCACTTCAAGCCAGATGCCAACTACCCAACAGAGAATTTTACCGTTATCTCCAAATAAGACATTTTTTTCAGTTACACTACCCCAACCCTAATGCAGACCCCTCGACACTCTATGAGGACCTGTGCCACACATCCCCTCGTCAAAAAGGCCTTATCTCATTGATCCATAGTATGCTAGAATCTTCTAATGACCCACCTACCTTAAAATACAGATCACAATGGGAACAAGAGCTAGCTCTTGACCAGGAGGAATTAGACTGGGATAAAAACTGGCAGAACATTCGCAAATGCACAAAATCATTAACTGTCAGGGAGACAGCCATCAAACTTACAACAAGATGGTATTATACCCCAACCCGTCTCCACAGGTTTTACCCGCAGGTGTCTCCCAGGTGTTTCCGTGGTTGCACCAACTTAGGCTCATACCTACATATATTCTGGGAGTGCGATAAACTACAACCCTCTTGGAAGGAGGTTTTTAAACTGATCGATAGATTGGCGGAGAAACCCATTAATCTCACATTCCACCACTGTATTCTTTTCCAAGACATCCCAGAAGTGACTAAACCTATGATGAGATTAATACACTCTATCTGTATTGCTACTCTTTGGGTCATTGCACTACACTGGAAATCCTCTACGTTCCCCTTTGCACAAATTATCTCACGTATAGATAGTATGATGGTGTCCGAGGAAATATTCCATACCTTACATGATTCCATTCCGGCATATAATGCCAAATGGAATCCGTGGTTTTTATTCAGGCTCCAAGACTGACCACTCTTTGATTATATAGACTGACTATTAATAATCTACTATTTGTTCTATCTGTTTAGGAAATTCCTTTTTTTTTTTTTTTCTTTCTTAATTTTTCTTTTATTATTTTACCAGAATAGATACCCTTCAGGGTGATAATTTCACGTGAGTCATGCACAGAATGTATTGGGCCACTGTGAATTCAGGACGGTCTTATAGCCTATCATGCCTACACCTCATCATATTGTTTTAAAAGATATCCCTATGACTCTGAAGGATGTACATGTATATCTATCTTGTGTACCAATTTTGTTACTCTCAATAAAACTATTTGAAAACGAAAAAGCCTTTACAGGTTACCACTTTAGATTTACAGAAGAGGTCTACTGCTAAAATTACTGCCCTCGATCTGACCTTCGCGGTGTTACCTCACATGCATGGTGCAATTGCTGTTTACATTTGACGCCAGACTGACGCTTGCGTTCGCCTTTGCGCGAGAGCAGGGGGGGACAGGGGTGCTTGCTTTTTTTTTTTTTTTTTTTTTATCTTATTTTTAAACTGTTCCTTTCATTTTTTTTTTTTTATTAATTTTATTGTTATCTCAGGGAATGTAAATATCCCCTATGATAGCAATAGGTAGTGACAGGTACTCTTTTTTAAAAAAAATTGGGCTCTATTAGACCCTAGATCTCTCCTCTGCCCTCAAAGCATCTGACCACACCAAGATCGGTGTGATAAAATGCTTTCCCAATTTCCCAATGGCGCTGTTTACATCCGGCGAAATCTAAGTCATGAAATGCTCGTAGCTTCCGGTTTCTTAGGCCATAGAGATGTTTGGAGCCATTCTGGTCTATGATCAGCTCTATGGTCAGCTGGCTGAATCACCGGCTGCATTTTCATGTTCCCTGTTGGGACAGGAGAGCCAGAGAAAAACATGGAAGACGGTGGGGGGGGCATTCCCTCCCACTGCTTGCAAAAGCAGTCTAGAGGCTAATTAGCCGCTAGGATTGCTTTTACATGAAAGTCGACCGCTGGCTGAAAAGAATGATACCAAGATGATACCTAAACCTGCAGGCATCATTCTGGTATAACCACTCAAAGTCCAGCAACATACCAGTACGTTGCTGGTCCTTGTTGGGCATATATTGTAAACTTTTTTTTCATGCAGCCTGTGGGCTGAACGAAAAAAAGATATTGATCGGTGGGTATGCCCACCATTAGAATACCTCCCTTCATCCACCCACTTCTAATGATGGGCATACATGCACCATTTATATATGCCGAAGCATGGGGCCATCCTCCCGCAAAAGGCAGGAGCAAATCGCTCCTCCACCCACTGCTGCCCCCACGCTTTGGCATATATGCTGAAGTATGTAACTGTGGTGGTGAAATCACCTCCGACAGCGCTGGAGTCACAGCTTTATATATCGTGGGAGCAAACGCTGTTGCTGTCAAGATAAATAAATCCGCGCTGCAACTGAATGGCGTACCTGCTAAGCAAATGATGGTTAACAATAAAACAAAGTAACATTACAGTATAACAGTAAGACTTACCATACCTGCAAAGCAAATACAAAAAAAAACATAGTAAAAAATAAAACATTTAACGCAACCTGTGCCTAAAATATATATATGCCGAAGCATGGGGGCATCCTCCCGCAAAAGGCAGGAGCAAATCGCTCCTCCACCCACTGCTGCGCCCACGCTTCGGCATATATGCTGAAGTATGTAACTGTGGTGGTGAAATCACCTCAGACAGCGCTGGAGTCACGGCTTTATATATCGTGGGAGCAAACGCTGTTGCTGTCAAGATAAATAAATCCGCGCTGCAACTGAATGGCGTACCTGCTAAGCAAATGATGGTTAACAATAAAACAAAGTAACATTACAGTATAACAGTAAGACTTACCATACCTGCAAAGCAAATACAAAAAAAAACATAGTAAAAAATAAAACATTTAACGCAACCTGTGCCTAAAATATATATATGCCGAAGCATGGGGGCATCCTCCCGCAAAAGGCAGGAGCAAATCGCTCCTCCACCCACTGCTGCCCCCACGCTTCGGCATATATGCTGAAGTATGTAACTGTGGTGGTGAAATCACCTCCGACAGCGCTGGAGTCACGGCTTTATATATCGTGGGAGCAAACGCTGTTGCTGTCAAGATAAATAAATCCGCGCTGTAACTGAATGGCGTACCTGAAAACAATAAAATGGTTACCAACAAAACACAGTAAACAGTAAAGTATAAAAAAATTGCATATCTGAAAAGCAAACATGGTAAAACATAATAACAATAAAACATTGCAGAATAGAATAGAGTAAAAAAGAGCAGAACAATAGAGAGAGAATAGAGAGAGAGAACAATAAAACAACAACTATTTTTGTTTTTTTTATTTTATTTTTTTTTGTGTTTTTATTTTTTTATTTTTTTTTTTTTTTACACTTTTTTTAGTAACTTTTTTTTTTTTGCCACTCAGCTTATTTTAAGTAGTGAGACAACAATCAACTTTTCCATTCATGTACGTCTCTCTTAATCTTTTTCTTCACATCACTGTGGCTAATTTTCATACCAATCTATAAAATTAGGAATAAACAAGGAAGGGGTAGGAAAAGTACAGATCCCCCCCCTCTGATTCCTACTGTATCAAATTGTATTGTATTTGTACTGTCTACCCTCAAGTTGTAAAGCGCTACGTAAACTGTTGGCGCTATATAAATACTGTATAATAATAATAATAATAATAATAATGTAGTATCTTTCCTATCTCTATATAAGCCCCTCCCTTCTTTCTCTTTTCCCACACTTATAATAAAAAGAAAATTACCTTTATTATTTATTGTTATCTCTATTACCCTTTTCCCTTGATATTTTACACTATTTCATCTACCCCCCTCCCCCCCCTTATTCCCCTGGTGTAAGTACTCTTCCCAAATATAACTCTGCTAGAACCTAATTTTCTCAGCGTAACTCCATGTTTTTTTAAACTCTCTCCAACCCTTCCATTTATCTTTCCTTCCCTCCACCCGTTCTTCCTTGTTACCATAAAACCTATCCATGGTATAGGTTTTTTTTTTTAGTAACTTTTAACTTTTGTAACTGGTTCCAGGTTTGGGTCTCTCAAAATGCAATGGCATCTTGGGAGACCCTGTGAAAGTGTGTCCTAGTCTGTGCAGTGCTGAACCCTATGCTAATACTCAACTAGTGTATGGTAGCGTTCAAAGCATTCACCCATGCAAAGACCAGGATTGCCAGGACAGGAGGGACAATAACACCGGGTGTCACGCCTAAATCCGCGCTTGCTGCAGACACGACATCTTTTTTGGGGGGCTCGTTGGGTAGGGGTACTCGGGAGGGCATAAAGAAAATGCCTCTCATGCAGCCGGCTTACTGCATTTGGTTGGGAAAGGTGAGGTAGAGCACCGTCTGGAAACAGAAGGGCTCTGACGATCTCTTCCTGGAATTTAAGGAAGGATCCAGTCCGTCCTGAAGCTCTGTATAGCACATGAGCATTCAGCAAAGCCAATTGAAATAAATAAACAGACACTTTTTTGTACCAGCGTCTGGCCTTACGGGCAACTGGGTACGGCGCCAACAACTGGTCGTTGAGGTCCACCCCTCCCATATTAAGGTTATATCCGTGGACACAGAGGGGTTTCTCCACAACACCAGTCGCCGTAGTTAATTGGGTTGTCGTGTCTGCATGAAGGGAGGTGAGAACGAAAACATTCTTCTTATCCCTCCACTTCATAGCGAGCAAATTATTATACTTCAAGCAGGCTCTCTCCCCCAGCCTAAGAGGGGAATCTACAAGCTGCTGGGGAAAGCCCCGGCGATTAGGTCGCACGGTGCCACATGCTCCAATCTGCTGATCAAACAAGTGACTAAAAATAATAATAATTGTCCACGTACAAGTGGTACCCCTTTCCGAATAAGGGTGACACCAAGTCCCACACTATCTTGCCAGCGCTTCCTATGTAGTCAGGGCAGTTTGTCGGCTCTACGTGACTATCTTTGCCCTCGTAAACCATAAATCTACATGTATAGCCTGTGGCCCTGTCACAGAGCTTATACATCTTGACCCCATATCTGGCACGCTTGCTGGGAAGGTACTGTTTGAATGACAAGCTGCCAGAAAATTTAATCAGGGACTCATCAATGCAGACAACTTGATGGGGGGTAAACAAGTCTGCAAAACATTGGTTGAAGTGGTTTATGAGGGGCCGAATTTTGTAGAGCCGATTGTATGCAGGGTCTCCACGAGGACGACAGAGTTCATTGTCGTTGAAGTGCATGAACCGCAAAATCTGCTCGTAGTGTGCCCTGGCCATGGAAGCAGAGAACAAGGGCGAATGGTAAATTGGGTCAGTGGACCAATATGACCGCAACTTACTCTTTTTATTCAAGCCCATGAGGAGGGAAAGGCCCAGAAAGATCTTAAATTTGGAGACCGTAATTGGTCTCCAATCTCTGGCAAGGGAGGACTGGGGATTAGCGGCAATGTGTTGACCAGCGTATAAATTGCTTTGGTCCACAATAGATCTATAGAGATCTTCGGTGAAAAACAGTGAATAAAAATCCAGTGGAGTAAAGTCAACTGTTTCCACCTGAATTCCGGGTTGGCCAGTGAAAGGGGGAAGTACGGGTGCTGCAGAAGTGGTGGGTTCCCAATTCGGATTGGCGAATGCAGCAGGAAGGGCACTATGGGCACGACGGACCTGTCTTTGTCTTCTTGGTGGCAGCGGGACACTACTAGTGCTTGCCACCTCACCAGCTTGAACTGCACTTATGGGACTCGCCACGTCACCACGTGATACTGCAGTGCTGGATGTACGACCAGGGTGTACTAGGCCGCTGGTGCTTGCCAATTCACCAGAAGGAATAGCGGCGCTAGTACTTCTCTGCTCCATACGAGGGACCTGCGGTTCTTGCACTTCAAGGACAGAAGAAGTTCGGGGTCTGGTACGCCTGACCCTAGCAGGGACCACAACTCTGTCGTCAGAGCTATCTGTCATGGAACCGCTGTCCTCTACAGGATCGTATTCTGAGCCTGAATCTGACAGATGAGTGACTTCCTCTTCACTATCTGTCATGCTCAGAAACGTGTAGGTCTCTTCACTAGTGTACCTTCGATTTGCCATTTTGGGCTCTAAATTTAGGGGTACACTAGTGAGACTCACAGGCAAAAAAGCTCCTGACTGTCAGCGACTGTATCAAAACGCTACCAAAAAACTGTTAGCGATCGCAGGGATCAGGCCTGACTCTGCGAACGCTGCAGTTATGTGTGCTTAGTGTTTTGTAAGTGTCAGTTATCGATCGATACTGCACTTGGGTGGGCTGGGCAGGGCTGGGCCGAGGGGCAAAACGCAGGTGCTAGCAGGTATCTGGGCTGATCCCGCTAACACTGTGTTTATGGGAACCCTAAACTGCTGGGGAGTATAGATCGGATCGGATCAGATATCGATCCGCTCAGATACTATAGCACTAAGGGAGGTGTATGCTGCGTGCGTGGGTTTTAGCGGTACTGGCGCTAACCTGGCGCTGCCTGGGGCGACGCAGACCTTATCTGACCCTAAAAACTTAATTTATATCACCGCCGGGCAATTAGGGGGTTAAACCTTTATAAGGTAATAAACGGCGGGTGCCCTAAAACTATAATAAACTATAATAAACTATAATAAACTACAAAAAACAAACTAGCTAACAAGCGTCACCCGTAACACTTATACGGTGATCGCTGGTGAAAGGGTTAACTAGGGGGCAATCAGGGGGTTAAAACCTTTAGCAGGTAGTATATGGGGGTCCCTGTCGCTATAAAACACTGACAGCGAACCTATATACTTACCTCCCTAACTAGCGTCACCTGTGTCACTAATACAGCGATCAGAAAAACGATCGCTTAGCGACACTGGTGACGGGGGGTGATCACGGGGTTAACCTTGTTTAGGGGGGGTTAGGGGGGTACCCTGGACCTGAGGGGGGTACCCTAGACCTAAAGGGGGCTAACCTAACTGCCCTAACACTTATAACTGTCACAAACTGACACCAATGCAAAAAAAAAAAATGCTATTGGTGTCAGAGTGACAGGGGGTACAGGGGGGTGATCGGGGGGTGAAGGGGGGTGACAAGTGTGCCTGGCGTGTTCTACTGTTAGTGTAGTGTTGTGCAGACTTACTTGATGTCTTCTCTCCTCGGCGCCGGATCGAAAAGACCGGCTCGAGGAGGGATAACATCACTTCCTTTCCCTCTGTTTACATTACAGAGGGAAAGGAAGCATTTTCATTCGCCGGGAGCGATTGGGAGGGGGTGGCCAACAATGGATGGCCTCCCCCTGACCTCTCATCGCCCGGGAAGAAATGGCGACCGCCTCGGGCACCGGGGGGTCCAATCGGACCCCCCACCCGCGGAAGGCAAATCACGTGCATGTACGTGATTTTGCCTGTCCGTGCCACCTTGCCGACGTACATCGGCGTGAGGCGGTCGTCAAGTGGTTAATATGTATATCCATAGTTGCCAACATTGTAAAAAAAAAATGTGGGACACTTTTGTGGCTGTAGGCGGAGCTGTCCAATAATTAGGGGGCGGGGCATTCATCAGCAGGCGTGGCCTAGCAAAAATAGACAAGTGCGGCGCGCGAAGCGAAGCGAAAAATGGGTGTGGTTTACGCAAAATAGTGGGCGTGGCCTAAATGGGCATGGTTCAAGAGGGTGTGGTTAGAGTCTGAGATGAATGAGGGATGGAGAGAGGGAGAGAGGGAGAGAGGGGGAGAGAGGGAGAGAGGGGGAGAGGGTGAGAGGGATTAGAGGGGGAGAGGGGGAGAGGGAAATGACGGGACAGCAGCCCCAGATCCTACACAATAAAAATATGTGTACTCTAGAAAGTTTAACAATCAGCAGATAAAGATACTCCAAACACCTGGTGTTAGCACTTCAATCATCCCGGCACCATGGTTGTTATGGTGTCAGGATGATTGAAGTGCATTATTTCTATTATTACATTGTAATATAAAATGAAATTATTCAACTTACCATAATGCAGAATCAGTGGGATCCCTGAGCGTGTCACTAGCCACGTCGCCTGCCACCAGCCATCCGTCCTTGCATCAGGTGTCCCAGCAGAGTCCGTCCTTGCATCAGGTGTCCCAGCAGAGTCCGTCCTTGCATCAGGTGTCCCAGCAGAGTCCGTCCTTGCATTAGGTGCCCCCAGCGGAGCCCCCCCTCACACCAGGAGTCCCCGGCGGAGTCCCCCTCACACCAGGAGTCCCCGGCGGAGCCCCCCCTCACACCAGGAGTCCCTGGCGGAGCCCCCCCTCACACCAGGAGTCCCCGGCGGAGCCCCCCCTCACACCAGGAGTCCCCGACGGAGCCCCCCCTCACACCAGGTGTCCCCGGCGGAGCTCCCCCTCACACCAGGAGTCCCCGGCGGAGCCCCCCTCACATCAGGAGTCCCCGGCGGAGCCCCCCTCACATCAGGAGTCCCCGGCGGAGCCCCCCTCACATCAGGAGTCCCCGGCGGAGCCCCCCCTCACATCAGGAGTCCCCGGCGGAGCCCCCTCACATCAGGCGTCCCCGGCGGAGCCCCCCCTCACATCAGAAGTCCCCGGCGGAGCCCCCCTCACATTAGGTGTCCCCGGCGGAGCCCCCCCTCACATCAGGAGTCCCCGGCGGAGCCCCCCCCTCACATTAGGTGTCCCCGGCGGAGCTCCCCCTCACATCAGGTGTCCCCAGTGGAGCCCCCCTCACATCAGGTGTCCCCAGTGCCCCCCCCTCACATCAGGTGTCCCCAGTGCCCCCCTCACATCAGGTGTCCCCAGTGCCCCCCCTCACATCAGGTGTCCCCAGTGCCCCCCCCTAACATCAGGTGTCCCCAGTGCCCCCCCCTAATCAGGTGTCCCCAGTGCCCCCCCACTCACATCAGGTGTCCCCAGTGCCCCCCCCCTCATCAGGTGTCCCCAGTGCCCCCCCTCATCAGGTGTCCCCAGTGCCCCCCCACTCACATCAGGTGTCCCCAGTGCCCCCCCCCTCACATCAGGTGTCCCACAGCGGTGCGCGCGCCCCCCCCTACCTCAGAGGTGTCCTAGAAGTGTGTCCGCAGCATGGCTAGAACCCCTGCCCCTTTCCATATCAGACTGGCAGCGGGGCGGGGGGTAGGCGGGCCGAGGCGGAGCGGGGCGAGGCGGAGCGGGCCAAGGCGGAGCGAGGCGGGGGGTGGACGGCGATGCAGAAGCTCCGTCTAGCCCCCCCAGCCATCTTCCTGAACTTCAATAAAATGGCGGCCGGCGGAGACAATGTCTCCGCCGGCCGCCGACCTCTAGCGGCGGCGGCGGTTTCGAAAATCGGGAACCGGATTTTTCGGGACATTTTCCGGGACACCACAAATTCGGGAATGGAGTCCAAGTCCCGGGAATGTCCCAGGAAATCCGGGACAGTTGGCAACTATGCATATCCTGGCTGTGAATCGTTGATCTGGACTTGCTGACAGGCTCCCGCTGTGTACAATCACAGTGGGTGCCAGCAAGGGGGCATGCATGCTTATTCCCTAAACCTGGAAGTAGGCAGCATGTCGCTTTGCCTGCAGCAATCGCTCGTCTGCTGTAGAATGTGGGCAGGCAGTCGCTAAATGGTTATCAAGATGTTTACCTCTCTATTTGTCTAGGTGTTATGTAAATATGAGCATCCATTGTTCAGAGACTGGATGCAAGTTTGTCACCTTTTTCTCTGTACACATTCTGTTTGTAGAAAAACATCTCCAGCTGGAAAAACTGATTGTCTATGGTGTACTTTGGATGCTGGGACCTTAAGATGACCCTGTATTTTGGGGCCCATTTGGAAATCTCTCATGGTTTAAAATTATCAGGGAAAGAAAGCCTTAAAAAAGAAAATAAATGCAGTCACCAAATGATTGTAAGCTGCAGTATATTCATTTTTTTGTCTTTGGGTTTCATATCACTTTAAGACTCAGATGACTGAAAGCCCTGTTCCAAATTTACTTTTTTATCAGCAGCACTCCATATCCTGCTTTATCAGTATACATGGCACATAACACATATTATTGGCTAATCTAAGCCACCTTACCTAAAGCTGGCCATACACAGCAGGAACCAGCCGAGATTCGAACCATGTATGGGCAGGCTGAATGTACCTAAGTTGACTGATCAATCAACTTGGGCACAACCAGCCTGCCGGAATTTACATACCATTATCACTAGTGGCTGGTATAGCCACTAGCAATAATCACTGTCTTCTGCTTCCCTATCCCAAATGGCTTGCTGGGAGGGATTCCCGTCTCAACAAAGTGGTTGCAGGAAAGAAATTTGCCCCATGTATGGCCTGCCTAAGTTCAGAAGCTAGGTAATTGGTTGCTATGGTTGTAAACAGCAACATTAGTTCTCTGTGTCCTTGAAGTATGAACAGGTTGGTTTCACTGTGAACCCAACTTGTGCCCAAACCCAAAACTTAACACTAGCACTTACCCTTTAACCTAATATAATATTGTTTTCTTTCCCATTATCACGGCAGTTCTAAACCATTAGCCAGTTTCTCAACATACAAAGAACATATCTTTGAAGATTGAATCAAATTAAACCTAAAATGTATTTGTGTGGCATGTCCTAAGCAACAGAATATTTGTCATTTTGGGGGACTTACTGTTTATGTTCTGGGTATATCATGTTTATTGTTGCAGACTTTTACAATAACTATAAGCAACACAAAGGCAAAACATTTTACTGTTAACACCTAATGCTGTTATGTTTTGTAGCTTACAGGGTCATATCTAGCAGATAGTCCTCATTTATACACTTATGTAGCTATATGTTGCACAATACCTAATAATTACTAATTTGATAAATGTAGGCAGCTGTTGTGAAGAACCCTTGATCATAAAATTCCCCAGTGGGAACATAATATTTGTCTTAATAGCACACAGTAAGCGTACAGCTTGAAAACCAGCAATATTACATTTCAAATGTCAAATTAATATTCCACGTACAGAACATTTGCAGAGGATATTTTGATTCTTACTCAACCTCAATAATTGCCTATCATCTGCAGATTCAAAATTAAAAATCTAAATGAATCCTCTGATGTCACTGTCACACAGAATGTCATTCACGCCTATTATTTTTTTTTTAATTAGTTCCGCAATTAAAGATATAGCTTTCTTTTCTTTGGGCCCTGCTCAAAGATGCTGAAGACTTTTTTATATTAAAGCCTGCGCTGCCAGATCATTAGCATAGAAAAGTTTTTTCTTTTTAAATGAATGAGCTCACATAACTGCACATAAGAGCATAAGATAATACATTAAATTAAAATTTCTGATACATGTGAATAATCTGAATGCAAATAGCTATATGCTCCACATAGTATTATCCAAAAGGCACCCAAGGACATTAACAGACTGTCATCCAAATGCTGTGATTTTGGTAAAATTTGGTAAAAGGTGAAGATTAAAAGTAATCTGTGACAATTTACATGTTGATTTCAGGTTTGTGCATCACTAAGTGTGAAGCAAGGATAAGGATGACAGCTCCAGCTCATACATGCTCAAACTGCAGAATATATATATATATATATATATATATATATAGTACTGGGTTGGACCCCCTTTTGCCTTCAGAAGTGCCTTAATTCTCTGTGGCAAAGACTCAACAAGATGGCTTCACACAGTTGTTTCAAATTTGTCGGCTGCACATCCATGATGCGAATCTCCCATTCCACTTCATCCCAAAGGTGCTCTATTGGATTGAGATCTGGTGACTGTGGAGGCCATTGGAGTACAGTGAACACATTGTCATGGTCAATGAACCAATTTGAGATGATTTGAGCTTTGTGATATGGTGCATTATCCTGCTGGAAGTAGCCATCAGGAGATGGGCACACTGTAGTCATAAAGGGATGAACATGGTCAGCAACAATACTCAGGTAGGCTGTGGCATTTAAACTATGGTCAATTGGTACTAAGCGGCCCATAGTGTGTCAAGAAAATATCCCCCACACCATTATACCACTACCACCACTAACCTGAACCGCTGATACAAGGCAGGATGGATCCATGCTTTCATGTTGTTTACACCAAATTCTGACCCTACCATTTGAATGTTGCAGCTGAAATCGAGACTCATCAGACCATGCAACGTTTTTCCAATCTTCTGTTTTCCAATTTTGGTGAGTCTGTGTGAACTGTAGCCTGTTTTCTGTACTCAGCTTACAGGAGTGGCACCCAGTGTGGTCTTCTGCTGCTGTAGCCTGTGTGCTTCAAGGTTCTATGTGCTGTACATTCATAGATGGTATTTTACATACCTTGGTTGTAATAAGTGGTTATTTGAGTTACTGTTGCCGTTCTATCATCTTGAACCAGTTTGCTTATTCTCCTCTGACCTCAGACATAAGCGAGGCATTTTCATCCACACAACTGCAGCTCACTGGATATTATCTCTTTTTTGGACCATTCTCTGTAAACCCTAGAGATGGTTGTGCACGAACATCCCAGTACATCAGCAGTTT
Organism: Lithobates septentrionalis; assembly: GCA_037952835.1. Classification (NCBI taxonomy): domain Eukaryota; kingdom Metazoa; phylum Chordata; class Amphibia; order Anura; family Ranidae; genus Lithobates; species Lithobates septentrionalis. Next base: position 4,889,392 of record JBBDGP010001146.1, read on the forward strand.
TTTAAATACTCAGACCAGCCCGTCTAGCACCAACAACCATGCCACGTTCAAAGTCACTTGAATCCCCTATATACAGTATATAGTTTGGCTGACAGTTTCCTTTTAAATTATTTTCTGTATGATATGATAATCCTGACCTTATGTACTTTCTGATTTTCCAGTAATCTTTATTATTCTCTCCATCCATTATGGTTTTCAGTTATTGGAATCCTCTTGTTGCCTTGTAAAAGAAGAGTTTATACCTTAAAGTAGATATAAACTCACCACATCTATACTCTCCTACTCTCCTATTCCTGAGTTTTGAGTAACATCCAGTCAAAATTCGGGAAAAGCACCACATGATTTCAGCATGCCCAATCATGCTGAGGTGTGGAGCAGCCAATCCTGGGAGAGCTAAAGAAAGGAGGGGGGATATGAAGCTGGAATCGTAACACTCTCTCTCTCTCTCTCTCTCTCTCTCTCTCTCTCTCTCTCTCTCTCATGCTGTGCATAAATTAAAGAAATCAGATGTCAGTCACAGCAGTGGGGGATGTGGCGACATGACACAAACTTATCTGTGTATAGTTTTTTATCTTGCTAAAAAAGACAAGAGGGTTGCTCAGAGGTTGATTAACTCTATGTGGCAAGACTGGGCACAGATGACTTGAAATCCACTACTGTACCAGGTAGAAGTCTTCATTATTTTTTTTTTTTCAGGTTTACATATACTTTAATGTGGAACTAAATGTTCCTATCTTTTACAGCCAAGAAGCTGCTATGTTAGCATCTGTCTGATCTGCAGTTGCCATTGTGGTACACATATAATAATTTAAAGCACCAACCATTTTATGGCTTGACATTTCTTTTGAGAGCACAAGCAATCCTGGTTGTTATAAGTTATGGCTTGCCCTGAATGTAACTGTTTTGGAAACAGTTGAATCAGTGTATTTAGTTCTGCTTTACGTGCTTGCAGATAGGGATTTAACCTAGTAATCCGAGTCCTAAAATGCTACTTGATGTTATTTTGAGATCCTCCTTGTGCGTGCTATAGCCAAACCTCACAGACATATCATCCAGCAAAAAAAAAAAAAAAAAAAGGCTTTGGGTTATGCATATTCTATATATAAGAGATATGTATTCATGTTTTATTGTGTTACCTAAGTATTTCATTTTTAACTTACTGAAGTTTTTTTGTGCTTTTATAGGGAGTACTGAATATTGGCCATTAAAGTACATTTGTCCTCTATTTTCCACTTTTAAAAGTCCTGCCTTAGGTAATGTGCCAGCAAGAAAAATCTCTTCTTTATGCTACTTAGATTCTTGTTTCACTTTTCTCTAAAGGCTTAAACATAGTAGAATCATTTGCAATAATGTGAAAGTATGCACAGCTTGTTTTATATAGCAAACATACCTCTCAGTTTGTCCTCCCCCAGCATTGACAGTTCCATGCTGTTATGGTGCACCTTCCCCAAGCAGATGAAGCAGGATTACCCAAGGGGAAGAGTGTAAGCACCCTACTGATGGTGGAGAAAGGTTTTGCTGCATACTGGCTCCAAGTCACAGACCCGTGCTACAGTGTGGAGACAATGCACTAAATATTAGGCAAAGAGTAGTCAGATTCTGGCAGAGGTCTAGGGCAGGCAGCAGACAGGAGAGTGGTTAGACTCAGGCAAAGGATGTGGGCAAGCAGCAGGCAAGAGAGTGGTCAGGCTCAAACAGAAGTCCTGGGAATGCTGTAGCCAATAAGTAGTCAGATCAATACAGGTCAACAAGGAAATAATCAGAAATTATAATAAGAAGTATAACATAATTATTTTACTTAAAGCAGGGTAGCTGGCAAGAAGACACAGCACCGCTCCTTTCCAGAGCTAAATACATAAATGTTTAAATACACCTGTGGTTTAGAGGACTCATTAAGCATCTTTTCAGGGAGCTCTCCAATTACATGTAATGGTACTGATCATAGGTGTGCACACGAGTGGGTGCCTAGCCACACCCTAAGCAACTCCATGTGCATTAGCATTATCACCATTGGCGGAGCTTGAGTGGTTGCAGGGGTTGCAACAGCAACCCCTCCCATGCTCCAGGGTGCCCGTATGGCCTCCCTGTCACAATAGGTTTTGTCAGTTGAGGAAAGTGGAAAGATAGTGCTGGGTTATCTTACTGGTGTTATTATCTTAAGGTATTGGTGTTGGTGTAAATGATCTGGTTCCTGAGCAGGAAGCTTCTACACGCCATAGGAATTCCACAGTCTCCTTGGCTTGTAGTGTAATGAAAAAAAAAATACAACTTTTTTCCATTAAAAGTCAGGGGTATAATCCAAAAACTATCCAACTCACTTTGGGGGGGTTACAAGCGCCCTTTCATCTGGGCTAGAAAGAACATAAGAAGATTTCCATATCAACCGGATATTGATACAGTATTCTCTCCATGGGGTCATAATTAAAACCAAATAGTAAATTGTAAAGGGAATGTCTTTTGGCAGTGTTTTAATTTGCTTGCTGTGCTAGTCTGATGCTTTGCTATTATCCTGCTCCTGATCTTGGTCTTGCCATAGCCCTGCATCTTGTACCCTGCTACCTGCTACATCTGCTCCACTTGTTCCTGTATCCAGTCCTGTTTCCCCCTCCTTGTGTTTATGGTATTCCCTGTTTCCTGTATTCTTTATCTTGTATATACAGTATCTCACAAAAGTGAGTACACCCCTCACATTTTTGTAAATATTTTATTATATCTTTTCATGTGACAACACTGAAGAAATGACACTTTGCTACAATGTAAAGTAGTGAGTGTACAGCTTGTATAACAGTGTAAATTTTCTGTCAAATTTGCTGTCAAAATAACTCAACACACAAACATTAATGTCTAAACAGCTGGCAACAAAAGTGAGTACACCCCTAAGTGAAAATGTCCAAATTGGGCCCAATTAGCCATTTTCCCTCCCCGATGTCATGTGACTCATTAGTGTAACAATTTTGCAGGTGTGAATGGGGAGCAGGTGTGTTAAATTTGGTGATTATCGCTCTCACTATCTCATACTGGCCATTGGAAATTCAACATAGCACCTCATGACAAAGAACTCTCTGAGGATCTGAAAAAAATAATTGTTGCTCTACATAGAGATGGCCTAGGCTATAAGAAGATTGCCAAGACCCTGAAACTGAGCCGCAGCACAGTGGTCAAGACCATACAGCTGTTTAACAGAACAGAATCCACTCAGAACAGGCCTCGCCCTGATCGACCAAAGAAGTTGAGTGCACGCGCTCAGCATCATATCCAGAGGTTGTCTTTGGGAAATAGATGTATGAGTGCTGCCAGCATTGCTGCAGAGGTTGAAGGGGTGGGAGGTCAGCCTGTCAGTGCTCAGACCATACGCCGCACACTGCATCAAATAGGTCTGCATGGCTGTCATCCTAGAAGGAAGCCTCTTCTAAAGATAATGCACAAGAAAGCCCACAAACAGTTTGCTAAAGACAAGCAGACTATGGACATGAATTACTGGAACCATGTCCTGTGGTCTGATGAGACCAAGATAAAATTATTTGTTCAGATGGTGGGAAGCGTGTGTGGTGGCAACCAGGTGAGGAGTGCAAAGACAAGTGTGTCTTGCCTACAGTCAAGCATGGTGGTAGGAGTGTCATGGTCTGGCGCTGCATGAGTGCTGCCTGAACTGGGGATCTACAGTTCATTGAGGGAACCATGAATGCCAACATGTACTGTGACATTGTAGAAAAAGGGGGGGGGGGGGGCACTTTGGACTTTATAGGCACAGTAATACAAAAATCAATAATTAATAGAAAAAATTAATTGAGAAAAACATCTAAAAATACAATTCCATAAAAGCCACAATGGATCTATATACATATATACTAAATAAAACCGCTGCTGTGCAGAACCACATAACCTCAAAACGAAATTTGGAAGATGAGGACGTCATTCCATAGTGGTGAAAGTCCGAGGGTATGGCTATACAACAGACAAATGGTAAAGATGTTGGAGAATCAACATAGAAGTGGGCTCAACATGTTGCGCGTGCAATCGCCCTTCTTCAGGAGAAATAGATTATTGTGGCTGACAAACATAAAGAAAAAAATATATAAATACAATTATTATATAACAATGATACAGATGTGAACTCAAAAATTGTCATAGCTAGCAGGCCCCTGTGCATACAAACTCAACCAGCATCAGAAAAGCAATAGGGAACAGGCATGATCATTACGGGGCGTACATAACAATGTAAATAATGGCAGTAAGAAAATATTACTAACCTGCTTAAAATGTATAGAAAATTAAAATTAAAAAGAGTAGACCCAATATTAATAGATATACATATAATTATATAGATAGCTATAACCATAATAATGGGATATAGTTGTGGTCAAACAGCTGGGTAAAGTAAGAGGAAGATGATACTTACTATATTTTGTATATTAAGCAGAAAGATTTAAAACCAGGAAAAAAGAGCAGCTAACAAAAACGGTATATGAGACGCTGGTGACATGAGGTACATGTATGTAGCGTGGTACAATGACCGCCCTCATAGAGAGACTCCCTATAAGAAAGCATATGGGGTTTTATTAAATGCTATATAAACAGAAAATAAAGAAAAAGTATTAGGTAAGTTGGCCAAAAAAGACTCACTGAGTTATGTATGCCCCCGTAATTATCATGCCTGTTCCCTATTGCTTTTCTGATGCTGGTTAAGTTTGGATGTATAGGGGCCTGCTAGCTATGACAATTTTTGAGTTCACATCTGTATCATTGTTATATAATAATTATATTTATATATTTTTTTTCTTTATGTTTGTCAGCCACAATAATCTATGTTCCTGAAGAAGCGTTATTGCACGCGCAACATGTTGAGCCCACTTCTATGTTGATTCTCCAACATCTTTACCATTTGTCTGTTGTACAATTACCCTCAGACTTTCACCATTATGGAATGACGTCCTCATCTTCCAAGTTTAGTTTTGTGGTTATATGGTTCTGCACAGCAGCGGTTTTATCTGGTATATATATATATAATGGATCTGTATATATATAACAATGGATCTGTATATATATATATATATATATATATATATATATACAGATCCATTGTGGGTTTTATGGAATTGTATTTTTAGATGTTTTTCTCAATACATTTTTGTATTATTTATTGATTTTTGTACTACTGTGTCCAAAGTCCCTTCCCCCCCTTTTTCTACAATTATTCATAGGACGTGGCATGCTCCCTACCCTACTTGTATCCACAGTACCACCCTGTGTTGTGATACAAAAAGTATTTGTTTATGTACTGTGACATACTGAAGCAGAACATGATCCTCTCCCTTCGGAGACTGGGCCGCAGGGCAGCATTCCAACATGAGAATGACCCCAAACACACCTCCAAGACGACCACTGCCTTGCTAGAGAAGCTGAGGGTAAAGGTCATGGACTGGCCAAGCATGTCTCCAGACCTAAACCTTATTGAGCATCTGTGGGGCATCCTCAAATGGAAAGTGGAGGAGCACAAGGTCTCTAACATCCACCAGTTCCGTGATGTGGTCATGGAGGAGTGGAAGAGGACTCCAGTGGCAACCTGTGAAGCTCTGGTGAACTCCTTGGCCAAGAGGGTTAAGGCAGTGCTGGAAAATAATGGTGGCCACACAAAATATTGACACTTTGGGCCCAATTTGGACATTTTCACTTAGGGGTGTACTCACTTTTGTTGCCAGCGGTTTAGACATTAATGGCTGTGTGTTGAGTTATTTTGAGGGGACAGCAAATTTACACTGTTATACAAGCTGTACCCTCACTACTTTACATTGTAGCAAAGTGTCGTCATTCCTTCAGTGTTGTCACATGAAAAGATATAATAAAATATTTACAAAACATTGAGGGGTGTACTAAATTTTGTGAGATACTGTATTTATTGTACATAGTGTATATAGTTAGTTTGTTCAGCTGTTATGCATTTTTTTAGTATATGGTTGTAGCTCACTTGTATCTTCATGCTTGCTTGTTTCCTGTTTGGTGTGTGGATGTCTTTTGTTTTATTATTAATACATTTACTTCACTGTATCTAGTCTGGGGTCAGTTTCTAGGTGTAGCCACATAGATCTGACCATCTCTGAAAATCCTGACATGGGGAAACTGTTTATAGCATATTTTTAGAGAGCTGGTTTATGGTTCAGTTTGTTATATTTACCCAGGGGGATAGATACATCCAGCTGCTGGAGATAGGATAGTTTGGAGCTGGGAACTGCACCTGGAGCACTGGATAACTGATAATTCACACCAAACAAGTGATACCAGTTACAGAGGAGCACACAGATGGTTTCTGACCAATACATACAAAAGCAGACACCTTGTGGCCCCTGTTCTTAGACTCAATTTTAGATAAAAAAGTTTGAAAGAACAGACAGACGTACATTAAACATTAAGTGCCTTTAGTAATGTAAATAGCAAAAAAAAAATTGTAATTGTTAATTAAATGTTCTTATAGAATCCTTTACAGTGAATGTCTAGAAGCATTGTAGGACAGTAGAAAAGAGTAAAGGAAGACCTAATGCATTCAGCCAGTTTTCGAATGAAAAAAAAATAATCAGATGGATCAAGGCAACCTAACATGAACATTTTATCTATTACTCTACTGTTGAGATGGCGGTAGTGAGGTAGATTTATATAGGCAAATAGGATGCTCACTTTGCAACCCCCAAAAAATTTGATGGTCTTAGGAACCCCACACAATATTAGTGTCGGGGTAAAGTTCTGCTCACTTTTTATTCGGTATTTTGCAAAATGAATTTCTATCACATTCTTTAAACTAAAGAAAAATTTCCCTTGCAAAGGGAAAACCCGCTAAAAAGTGAACAGTGAAGTGAACAACCCCATTGTTTTCGAGAAGGAGCTTGATCATTTATATGTAGGTTTTAGTCAGCAGCATCTATTCTAGCTGGAGATCAGTTTTGAGGCTTTTTTAAAGAAGAGTTTAAAATGCTACAATTTTACAGTGATATCTATTAATTGTTTGTGTTTTAAGACATCACTGTGAAATAGGGATGAGCTTTATGTTCGGATCGAACATGAGTTTGCCCGTTCGTTGAAAACCGAATATTATGGGGCGTTCGAGCCAAATTTTTCAATTGTTTTTTATTGCTTCAGAAATATTCAGAAGGAATACAATGTGCACATTGTATAACGGTTTAAAAGTTACCATACAATGGCAGTTGTGAGTTACAAACTTGGTGTTTGGTCTAACATAGAATACTAGAAACAGTAAAAACTTTCAAGGATGTGGACTCATATGTTAACCCAACATAGATATATAATTGGCTTGCGTTTTCCTCCCCTAGACACCCCAATGGCAACTCAACTGTAGCCCAGGGGAGGATGATGTCGTGGTGGTTGAGTTTAGCATATTTCCCACCGCCATTCTCTATTTTGAGTAGTGTACTGTATAGCCTGAGTTCACATTAAGAATATATCAAGGCATTAGGTGTGGGTGTCAAAGGAATCCAGTGGCTCATGATCACTGTTCCCACAGTGCCCACCTACTTTTTTCTTTGGGTAACATACCCTCACTTGAGGCCATCATTAATTCATAACCGTAATGCAGGTTGACAAGTTCTAGAATTTGGTTAGTGGAGGGAGTTTTGTCTGATTTCCATAGTCCAGTTATGGACAATCTAGCTGCCAGTAGGATGTGAGTCGTTACGTGTCTGATTGGGTGAGGCAAGTCGTTTATGGTCAGATTCAGGAGAGCTAGGCCCAGAGTAGGGGGGGATATGAAGGTGTGTTACATCAGCAATGATTTGGAATACTGTATTCCAAAAGGTCTGGATAGTTTTACATGTCCAAATGTGAAGAAAGTCTCCTTTGGTAGATTTGCTCCTCCAACATATGTCTGGTGTATTGGAGTTGTATGAAGCTAACCTTGAGGGAGTTAAGTACCATCTAAGGGACAACTTTTGAGTAAGCTCCTAAAGTGCGGAACATTTCGTGGCTTTATAGATGGAACTTAATGCTCGTTCCCACTGTTGTTCTGTGAAATAAGCTGCAAGGTCATTTTCCCAATGTGTATGTGATGTTGATTTCGTGAATTGATGTTTTAGGTGCAAGGTGTTGTATATGAGAGATAGTCCCTTTGTTTTAGGGGAGGAAGAGATCAAATATTCCCATGCCACTGCTGGGATCGTGTAGAAAGGTGGTTTGATTTTGTCAAGGCAGTGTTTCACTCGTATATAAGTAAAGAGGTCCGAGTGGGACAGGGTAAATTCGTTTTGGAGGGTAGAGAAAGATTTTGGGTGAGAGTCCTGGAACAACTGTTGAATGGTTGTGATGCCTTTCTTAGACCAATGTAACAGTGATAGGACAGTTGAAAGATGGTGCAAAGATTCGATTGGAATCGGTATTTGCAGAGTGTTTGAGCCATGATGTATGACATGGGTTAGTTTTTGCCATGCTTTGGCCGCCGCTACCATGATGGGGGGAAGGACTTTGGGCAGTGTGGGTCCTAATGGGGTGCTCATCATCCACCACTTCAAATTGGGGTGTAGTTAGTAATTAGTAGTAATGAGTTTTCCATCAAACCCCATAGTTCCTTCAGAGGTTTTTGGAACCATTCGTTGGTTTGATCTATTACAGCTGCTGTGTAGTAATCTTCAAAATCAATTGACCCTGCTCCTCCCGCCAATTTGTTTTTTTCTAAGTTTGGAGTGTGCGCTTCTCAGCTTGGTTCCGTGCCAATTACAACCGTTGAGTAAATTTTGTAGTGGTGTGAAGTAGTATTTAGAAATGGGGATGGGGAGGGTTCTGAACAGATAGAGAATTTGGGGTAGCTGCATCATTTTGAACGCTGCTAGTCTACCGGACCACGATAGTTCTATTCTGGTGATACTTTGAGGGCTGAGGCATAGTTTGTGTAGGAGGGGTTTAAAGTTAGTCGAAAAGAGATGTTTGGTTGATCTCATGAGTTGCACTCCTAGATAAGAGATGCTGTGATCTGTGCAGGCGAAGGGGTATTGGGCATGCAATAGGTTTCTTGTAGTGGCATCTAGTTTTAGATCGAGGATGTGCGATTTGGTGGTGTTTAGTTTGTAATAGGATATACGCCCAAACCATTCCAAAGTTTTGTGAGCTTCTGCAAGAGATGAGATTGGATTCATGAGAGTCAGTATCACATCATCCGCAAACAGACTGATCTTATGTGCGGTGGTCCCTACAGTTATCCCCGATATTTTAGAGTTCGCGCGTATGTGCTCTGCCAGTGGTTCCATCATTAGGTTGAAAATCAATGATGATAGGGGGCATCCCTGACGAGTACCGTTAGTTATGTGAAATGGTTGGGATAACATACTGGCTAAGAACACTTGTGCTGATGGGTTAGTGTAGAGTGCCATGATAGCCTTGTAGATGTGGTCCTTAAACCCGAATGTAATTATTAGCTTTTGTAAATTCAACCAGTGGACCCTGCCGAACGCCTTCTCTGCATCCAATGAGAGAAGCAGAGAAGGCATTCTGCTGGATTCCACATGGTGTATCAGATCTATCATGTGTCTTGTTGCGTCTGGCGCTTGCCTCCCTTTGATGAATCCTGACTGATCTTTATGTATCAGGTCTGGCATAATTGCATTAGGCGCCTAGCGATAGTTTTGGCATAAATCTTTAAGTCAACATTAAGAAGTGAGATTGGTCGAAAGTTTTGGGGAGTGGTCGGTTCTTTGCCATGTTTCGGAAGTGTGATAATGAGAACAGCCAATGATTTCTTAGCGAAGAATGAAGAGGAGGCAGCATTATTGAAACATTTCATCAAATGGGAAAGCAGGTGTGGAGAGAATTGTTTAAAATATTCCCCCGTAAGGTTGTGAGGACCTGGGGCCTTCCCAAGAGGTAATGACGCAATAGTTGCTAGAATTTCTGTTTCTGAAAATGGTGCGTTTAGGGAGGACAGTTGTGGTTCAGTCAGTGTAGGTAGGTTGATCTGGTTGAGAAATTAGTCAATTTCCCCAAGAGATGGTTGATGCGTTGCTGTGTCTAGGTTCAGATTGTACAGGTCACTATAGTAGTCATTAAATGCATTTGCTATGTCTTGGGGGTTGGATAGTTTTTCTTTTGAGATGGAATAAATGTGGGATTTTAGATTTGATTTGTGCACCTTTAATACGTTGTACTAATTTCTTACCAGCTTTATTGGAGGTAGAATAGGAGGTGGCTTTGAATTTGCGTTGTATATGTTCGTATGTATGGAGAAGAAGTGATTTAAGGTCCTGTCTAAGCGTCAAAAATTGGGCCAATAAAATGGGGTGTGGGTTGGACTTATGTTCCGTCTCAAGTTTGGCAATTTGGGAGGTGAGGGAGTCAATTTTCTGGCATAATTATTGGTGGGGCCAGAGGTTGGATGGATACAATCTAAAGCACTTACAGTTAGTAGGTGGTAGGTGGTGAGGCGTGCAATCGGATCCTTAAGCTGTGATGTATCAGGCTGACAAGAGTCTGGATGAAGGTACACTGGAACTGTTTCTGAAATAGGAAAGTTAATGTAAAAAACAACAAGTCTTAAACAGAGTAACTGTACTAGTAGAGGATTTGCAGCGGCTTGTATAATACACAGATAAAAGACTAAACCAGCTCTGCCGCTGCATAGGGAAACAGTTAATAACCAGTAGAATGGAAGAAAGACATATTGCCGTGAGGGAGTATTTAGTAAGTGGGTTTGGGCCCTCTAATTTCCTGAGACTTGCTGTGGCTGGTGGCCCCTGGGTCCCTGGTTGCGATGATGGTGTGGAGGGTTCCATTGTGGGAGAGGTGGACTAATTTCCAGAGGGATATCAGGATGATCCCCCACTCATGCAGGAGTCATATACCCTTCTGGAGATTGCTGATGACATGCATCGCTCCATTCTTGGTGACGAGCAGAGTCACTGGATACCACCATTTGTATAATATCTTATGATTTTGTAGGCCTTTAGAGATTGGATTCAGGTCTCTCCTAAGTTGTAGCGTGTATTTGGAGAGGTCAGGGAATAATTGTATTCCTTCATACAAATGAGGTAAAGGGCCCTTGATTATGGCTTCAGACACCATTCTTTCTTTAACGTGAAAGAAATGGATCCTCATAAGTACATCCCTTGGCACCGAAGCAGCCATGTGTGAGGGTTTCGCAATTCTGTGGATCCTGTCGATAACTATGTCACAGGGTGCTGCGTCAGTTAGTATGGTACGTATGAGGTCCTTGGCATATTTGGGCAGGTCTGATGGAGCAATATTTTCGGGGATTCCCCGCAGTTTGACGTTTTTGCATCTGGAACGGTCTTCTAAATCGGCCAGCTTGGCCTGGACCCATTCCTGTTCCTCTTTCACATCATCATAGGAGTCGATGAGGTCATTCACCGTGGCTGAACATTCTGACATGCCCCTTTCAAAAGTGGACACTCTGCGGTCTAAGGAGCTCGCATCAGAATTAAGCTTGTTAAACAAGGTTGATAAATCTGTCATCAGGGAAGTCTGCAATGACATTAGCATGTCCTTCAATGTGATGTCCATGACAGGCTGTCCTGATGTGGGGAAGGATGCCATGGGGGTGTGAGGCCTGGTTAGATTGCAGGGGATTGAAGGCCTGGGTCTCAATTAATGGCTGGGACAGCCGGTATGGCGGCGCATCCATCTGCATCCGTGCTTTGGCTGGGCTGTTCATAATAGGGTCTGCTCCTGGGTCAAGTGTGAGGGAGCTGGGTGTTTCTCTTGTTAATGAAATATGGGTGGTGTATCCGCGCAATGGAACTGAAGATTTAAATAAGGAGTGGGAAAAAATTAAAGAGTGGAACACAAATGGAAAAAATCGCATAAGGGACTGCTGCCTCCACAGATGTGATTTCCACCAAGGTGGAAAAAACAGGAGATAAATGAAGGGTTAGTGTGTGGGTGTGGCGCTGTCCCAATTCGTAAAAATACTTTGTAGCCAAATACTATATGTAAAGTCGCATATGAAATATAAACCAAAATCGCATATAGTAAATTTAACGAAAATAAAAATATACCAAAAATAAAAAATAAACCAGCAAAGTGACCCCCTTTGGAGTGTGTAGGTGTAGCGCTGTCCTAGTTTATAGAAATACTTTATAAATTGTGTATAGCCAAATCCCATATGTAAAATCGCATATAAAATATGAACAAAATGTGAACAAAATCGCATATGGCAAATTCAACTAAATAAAACAGAAATAAAGGTAATACAGCAAAAAGTGACCCCCTTTGAGGGGGGGTGAAATCAAAAAGTGACGTTAGCTAAAATTATTCCATCCACATAAAAACCCCATACAGTGATTAATGTAAAAGTCTTTGGCAAACATAAAATTGCTGAATGATTGCATAGGTTAAATCGTGACTAGTGCTCAGTGCAATTTAGGTGAAGATCTTGACATCTTTGTAAATAAAGGCAGGAATTTATATTAATCTTGGTGACCAGGTGCTCGTGTCTTGTGATCATGCGGACACTCACCAGCTTCTTTAACCCCTGCGGGGGTAATACGCCGTCACAGTGTATGCCACTGTGCGGCAATTCACAGGCTGTTTCTGGGTCACGATGACGTTTTTAGGCATAAGAAAAGAAAGAGGAGATTCCATAGCGTAAAACCATAAACACTCTTTATTGAACGCAGATGACAAGATGGTACTCACATTTAAGCAGTTTGTAATAGGCAACCAAATGTCATCAGAACAGGAGAGCGTCAGATTTAAATTGGTGATCCTCTGGGAGATGATGCAAAAGCGTCAAAATAGGCCACGCCCTACGCGTTTCGTCAAAGGGACGTCAACTGGAGCGTGCCCCCTTTGCGTCACCTCCCCTCCTTTTATACTGTGCGATATGCTGCACGCCTGCGCACTGGAGACCTCCGGCGGCTATTTTCCCTTAGGTTTTGGCGCGGCCATCTTGCGTGTGGCTCTTGCAGACCGAAGCCGCGTATGCAAAACTTTAATGGAATATCCCTTGTGTTATAAAAACAAAACACAAACCAAAACAAAGGGAAACCCGTGGCCATTTTGTGAGGGATTTTGCGGACCGAAGCCCAGTAAAGCAACTGATATATATATGCTATTTTACAGGCCGAAGTCCGCGGTCATTTTCTTGTAGGTTTGCAAGATCTATGTAGGCTAAATTCAGTCCCAGCCATCCACATGTTTCTCTTGTGCCTATTTTTCCCTGTTACCCATCAGGGAGATCTGTGTATGCTTCCCGCGGCACAGCCAGGCCGCCATCTTGTGAATAACTGACCTGCTCCTCAGAAGGATGCAGCAGCGTGGTTAGTTTTTTGGGCTTGTGATCGCCCATCCTCTTGCGGGACATTGTTGGCCCAGGTGTCCGGGTGTCGCTGTTTGAGTTTGGGGTGATATCTTTGCCTCAGGCGGGCGCTGGTCGCTCCGGTGTTCTCCCTTCACTGTTCCCTCACTCACGGGCTCTGTTCCTAAGCGTCCATCTTCCGTGCCGGCTGGCCACGCCCCCCGTTCGCACCAAATTTGAGTGCCGCGTAATGCCCCATAATGCACTGCGGGAGCGCAGTGCATTGCTGTACGATGATTGGCCAGAGCCTGCACCATGACCTGCAGGCTTTGGCCAATCCCAGTGCCCTCAGCTAAGAGAGCCATAATTGGCCAAAGGCAGGGTACCTTTGGCCAATCATGGCTCAGGGGGACTAAGTCCATGCCACTATATAAGGCTGCCTGCACGGCGGCACCGTGTAGTGTGTTGTTGGCGTGGACGGAGAGAGAGTGTCGTTTAGATTGAGCAGGCAGGTAGGTTATGCAGTTAGCTGCAGTGTATTTTATATATATATATATATATTGTGGCAGTAGGACCCTGTGCTACCTGGAAGATTGCTGGTTTACGCCAGATTTTGGAGAGAAAGGCACGCTGATTGCACAGCTGTGTGCTGGGCTATTTAATTGTGACCTGGCTATGGCTCAGGGTTCCACCCAACAGACAGGAAGTCTGTGCATGGGAGTCAGGTGGACTCCCATTCCTCTGAGAGGAGTCAGAGGCTGCAGGAGGCAGCCAGGGTATGCATGTCTGCAGGAGGCAGACGTACTTGGTGACAGAGCAGCAAGCAGTAAGCAGCAGGATTAAGCTAGGAGAGAGCTTCACTCTAGGAAACTCTTTTGGGTCTGAGGAGCAGACCTAAGGCCTAGGCTAAAGGCCTGAATCAGCCATATGGCAAGAATGTACGCCAGGAGGCTAAAGTATTGAGTGTGCAAGATACAGTAATGGTGGAACCCCCGGCGTGGGCTACTGATGTTTTTGTGAACTTTTCTGTGCTTTTAAATAAAAGTGGGCTAGCAGGCCCTTAAAAATACAGTTGTGTACTGGAGTACTCACTGACAATGCACCTACCGTTTGAGTCTGATACCCCAATCTTACAATATATATATATATATATATATATATATATATATATATATATATATATATATATATATATATATATATATATATATATATATATATATCCACTGCATCCAGTTTAGCTATATCTGACTGCAGGCCATTCCTGGTGTACTTTTTCTAATATACTTCAGGCAGGCAGGTTATTCAGTTAGCTGCAGTGTATTTAATATATATATATATATATATATATATATATATATATATATATATATATATATATATATATATATATATATATATATAATATATACTGCATCCAGTTTAGCTATACAGTGCACCCATAGTTGCTATTAGGTGGTGGTGTACACAATACCGTGCACCCCAGTGCAGTTTCTACTACTTTTCTGGTGGTGTACACAGTACACAATACATAGAGTACACCCATAGTTGCTAATAGACTTCTGGTGGTATACACAATACTGTTCACCCCTAGTGCAGTTGGTACTACTTTTCTGGTGGTGTACACAATACATACAGTGCACTCATAGTTGTTATTACACTTCTGTTGGTGTACACAGTACCGTGCACCCATAGTGCAGTTGCTACTACTTTTCTGGTGGTGTACACAGTGCACAATACATACAGTACTCCCATAGTTGTTATTACACTTCTGTTGGTGTACATAGTACCGTGCACCCCTAGTGCAGTTGCCACTACTTTTCTGGTGGTGTACACAGTACACAATACAGTGTAGTGTGATTTTGCTAAACAAAATTTACAGCATGTCTGGAAGGCCACCAAGGAGAGGCAGATGCTCACAAGCCACTAAAAGAGGGCAAGCAGGCTCTGTGTCTACAGTCGACATTGCTGGTCATGGACACGGTGCATCCTCTGCACATGGTCGTGGGGCGCGCTTGTCCTTTTTTTCCCCAGCTGGCCGTGTTATTGAGCCACAACATGCAGAAGAGTTGATGGAATGGATAACAAACCTGTCCTCATCCTTCTCATTCCTCTGCCACCCAGGCTCAGAGTAGTTTGCCTGCCAATGCAGCTGCCAAAGCGGCCTATTCCATCGGCTCCATGTCAGCAGTCACTCCTTCACTAGCCCCACCATCATGCATGGAGGAGTCCCCTAAACTATTTGACCACAGTGTCGGGTACATGCTGAAGGAGGATGCACAGCGATTAGAAGGCTCCGATGATGGTACCCAGGTTGAGGATGGGAGTAACGTGAGCCTTGAGAGAGGGTGCCCAAGAAGGTCAAGAAACTGGCAGTTGCAGCATACTGCCAAGTTTTCTCCAGTGATGAGGAGGGAGGGGATGATGAGGTCACTGACTCTACTTGGGTGCCTGATAGAAGAGAGGAGGATGCACATCTCCAACGAGGCAGGATACCCTCCAGGGGGAAGCTTAAGGGCAGTCACCCTATTAGATCACACCGCAGAGCTAAGCAGGTGCAGGGCACTGCTGACTCCCCGCATATTTTGAAAAGTTCTTTGGTGTGGGCCTTTTTTGACACGTGTGCAGTCAGTTCGCACTATTGCTGTTTGCAACATATGTCTGAAGCGTATCAAGCCTGGCCAAAACAGCAGCCACTTGGGCACCACATGCTTGACCAGACATATGATGACCTCCCATGCAGTCCATTGGCAACAGCACTTAAAAGACCCACATTAAAGAACAAGACGGTCTTTTCCTTGCTCCTCATCAGCTGGGATCTCCAACCCCACTATACCTTCAGTCCTCTCAGAAACCTGCACTGAGAGGAATGAAGGTATAGAAATAGGGGTCCCAAGTACTTGCGGCCAATCTGCTAACGGTACACCAACATCCGATTTTAGCAGGCAAATTTCCCTACCCCAGTTGCTAAACTGTCGAAAGAAATTCAGTCCCAGCCATCCACATGCTCAGCGTCTGAATTCTATCTTGGCCAAATTGCTAGCACTGCAACTGCTGCCTTTTCAGCTGGTAGACTCTGCCCCCTTTCGTGAATTTGTGGAATGTGCAGTACCTCAGTGGCAGGTTCCCAAACACCATTTCTTTTCACGGAAGGCCATTCCGCCTCTCTACCAGTATGTGGAAGGCAATGTCTTGGCCTCGTTGGACAGGGCGGTCAGCAGTAAGGTGCATATTACCGGTGATTCATGGTGCAGCAGGCATGGACAGGGACGTTACCTTTCTTTCACGGTGCACTGGATAACTCTGCTGGCAGCTGGGAAGGATGCAGGACAAGGTTCAGTATTGTTGGAGCTTGTTCTACCACCATGCCTCTAAAATGCTAGTAGTGGTGATTCTGCCACAGCTCTCTCCTCCACCCCCTCCTCTTCTTCTTCCTCTATGGCCTCTTCCTCTGCAGATTAGTCCTCTGAACCAGCGGTGCTCCGTAGGCATTCAAGGGGCTAGCACTCAGGCAAAAAGATGCCATGCAGTGCATGAGTTGGTCTCCTTAGGAGACAGAAGCCACACTGGATCAGAGATTCTGGCAGCTCTGCAGGGGCAGGCATAGAGGTGGTTGACGCCACGCCAGCTTCAGCCAGGAATGGCTGCATGCAACAATGGAACAAACCTCCTCTCCGCCCTCTGACAGGGACACTTGACCCATGTTCCCTTTTTGGCTCACATTCTGAATTTGGTGGTGCAGCGGTTCTTGAGCAGGTACCCAGACTTACAGGATCACCTGAGGCAGGCCAGGAAAGTCTGTGGTCATTTCCGCCGGTCATATAATGCCAGTGCTCGGCTGGCTGACATTCAAAGAGAATGCAACCTGCCCAAGAACCGCCTCATTTGTGACATGACCACCAGGTGGAACTCAATGTTGGCAATGCTGCAGCAGCTGCACACACAGCAGAGGGCCATCAATGAGATTGATTCCGCGCAAAGGAGGTGAATATTAACCAAATAAACAAAAAAGAAACAAAAGAACTGCTGCCTCTACTAATTACTACCACCAGGTGGAGTATATAATTGAGAAGAAAATAAAGTAGATATGGCGCGGTTCAATACCCGTGTTAAAAGACTCCCAACTAAATAAATGAATTAGTGAATATGTAAGTGTTGGTGCAATTAACTTTACAGTGTCCTATCGACCAAAGGAAATACACATATGATATGTTATCAAACTATTATAAACAAAGTATTTTCCTGTGCTGATATACTAAAATCAATAAATTCCCACTAAAAGTTACTATAAAACATTACATAATTCCATTGTGATTTAAAGTGCTTTAGTGCAAAACTTTGTGGATTAAAGTTGCAAATCTAAATTTGAAAGTAAAATTACAAAAGAAGAATATAATATTGCCGAGATATGTGCAGTCCTAAAATTTTAGATATCCAGAAAGTAAGGTGCTTCTGTGCTGGTGAAAAACAATATAGTCAATTTTATAAAGGTGATCACAGCATGCGTGCTCTTTCCGTGCTCTTATTGTGGCCGCACTCACCGGAACCCCCCCCCTCTTGGGGTATGGAGCATTCACAGTATCTGCTACTGTGCAGCAATCTGAGAGCTGGATATTCCTGTTGTGTTAATAGTTGCCAATTTTTTGTGTGTGTCCACTCAACAAAGTGCTGACAGATGATGTACTGTTTTCTGCTTTTTTTCCCTTTTTTATAAGTGAGTACCTTCCCTCTCCTTTATGCGACTCGAAGGGGTCAAATACGCCTTTGCACTTAGTGGCAATTTAGCTTTCAAGGAATTCTCTGTAATCTTTAATCAGCTCAAACAACACGATCAATGGCCAGCATAAATCTCATCCGCTGTGCTGCTTTCACGTTTAAGACCTTCCTGCATATAATATGCACTGTATTAACATCCTCTATACAGTATATATATTGTGGAGAGGCAACACTGTGTCAAGCTGTGGATTAGCAATATACGCCTGATTGTGGCAGAAGCAGGCATGCAGCAGAGGGCCATCAATGAGTACCTGTGTGAGTATGGCACCAGGACAGGGTCAGAGGAGCTTGGCTTTTTTTCGCCACGCCAGTGGCTACTGATCAAGGATGCATGCACTGTCCTGTCACCATTCGAGGAGGCCACGAGGATGGTGAGCAGTGACAGTGCATGCATCAGTGATACTGTCCCTCTTGTCTTTCTGTTGGAGCACAGCTTCGTGGAATAATGGACAGGGCACTTAGGGCAGAACAGCGGGGGGAAGAGGACGACTTCCTTACCTCTCAAGGCCAAATTTATCTAGATAGTATTCCTGTGGGCCCGCTGATCACACAGGAAGAAGAAGAGGAGGAGGAGGATTGTATCAGCATTGAGGTGGAGGGTAATACTCAGCATCAGCAGCAGTCTTCAAAGGATCATTTTCAGTCCCCAGAAACCCATGGAGTTGGACATGGCTGGGAGGAGGTGGTTGAGGATCATGTGATCCTTAGTGACCCAAAGGAGTCAGGATCGAATGCCTCTGTAAACTTATGCTGCATGGCCTCCCTGATCCTGCAAAGCCTGCGAAAGGACAATAGGATTTGTGGTATTAAGGAGAGGGATCATTACAGGCTGGCAACCCTTCTTGATCCACGTTACAAGGGTAAGGTTGCAGATCTTATCCAGCCTTCACAGAGGGAGCAGAGGATGAAACATCTTCGGGAGGCCTTGCAGAGAGGTTTGTGCAATGTGTTTCCGGAGCCTGGTAGGTTACAATTTCCTGGTGCTGGACAACGTGTTGCTGAGGCTTCGTTCAGTCACAGAAAGAGCGGTGGAGAAGGTGGCCGGCTGACCGATGCCTGCAGACAATTTTTCAGTCCTCAGTGCCAAGGTCTGATCGGTTCCAGCAACCATCGCCAGTGTCTGAATTACATGGTGCAGGAATATCTAGGGGCAACATCAGACTTGGAGACCTTTCCAACAGAACATTCACTGGGTTACTGGGTCTTGAGGATGGACCACTGGCCAGAGCTTGCTCAATATGCAATTGAGCTACTGGCCTGTCCTGCATCCAGTGTTCTTTCTGAATGCACATTCAGTGCTGCTGGAGGCTTTGTAACCAATCACAGAGTGCGCCTGTCCACAGACACTGTTGATCGGCTCACATTCATAAAAATGAATCAGTCTTGGATCACCAGCTACCAAGTACCTGATGCTGATGTAACCAATTGATTTTTCTATGTATGTGGGATCCCTTGAAGACTGCATATGCTGAGTGACTATAATATTATGCTGAGTGACTATCCTCTTCTTCCACAATCTTCATGATTATAGCTTCTAAGAATATTTTTGGTTCAGGGCACCACCACCACTGCCTAAGGCCCAATTTTTCTGCCCCTGTTTAACAGGGGCATGTAATTACAATTTTTGATCAAACATTTAACAGCAGGGCTCATTCCTGCGCTCAACAAGAGTATCTGTGAGGGGTTGCAGAGTTGTGGCACCACCACCACTGCCTAAGGCCCAATTTTTCTGCCCCTGTTCGACAAGGGCATGTAATTACAATTTTTGATCAAGTATTTAACAGTAGGGCTCGTTCCTGCGTTCAACAAGAGTATCTGTGAGGCTTTACAGTGTTGTGCCACCACCACCACCACCACCTAAGGCCCAAGTTTTCTGCCCCTGTTTAACAGGGGCATAAAATTACAATTTTTACTCTAATATTTCACAGCAGGGCCCATTCCTGCACTCAATAAGAGAATCTGTGAGGGGTTACATTGTTCTGGCACCACCACCACTGCCTAAGGCTCAATTTTTCTGCCCCTGTTTAACAGGGGCACGTAATTACAATTTTTGATCCAATATTTCCTGCGCTCAACAAGAGTATCTGTGAGGCTTTACAGTGTTGTGCCACCACCACCACCACTGCCTAAGGCTCAATTTTTCTGCCCCTGTTTAACAGGAGCATGTAATTACAATTCTTGATATAATATTTCACAGCAGGGCCCGTTCCAGTGCCCACCAAGAGTAACTATGAGGACTTACAGTGTGCTGGTACCACCAACACCTAAGGCCCAATTTTTCACAGAGTGTATAGGGCAGGCCGTATAGTATATACAGGCGGTCCCCTATTTTCAAACATACGACTTACAAATGACTACTTAAAAACGGAGGGAGACAACAGGAAGTGAGAGGAAATCTACCCCTAGGAAGGGAAAATGTTCTCCTGTAAGAGTTAATATGGTGCTGATGCTTTATCACCAATCCTAATCCCTAATAACCCAAAATTTTCAAAATCCATTTGCCATTGGGACAGAAATTGAGGTGAAATCTTCTGAACAGGGACACAGACAGCAAAACAAATGTTACAGGGGTGATAACCCTTTCATATGTTATCCAAAAAGCTTAAAAATAGATTTTTTGACTGGAGCTACACTAAAAAAATGTACCTGTTCCAAATTACAAACAGATTCAACTTAAAGTGGGGTTCCACCCAAAAAACAAACTACCTGTAAAAATTCTAAAAAAAAAAAACAAAAAAAATTTGGATATTTTTTTTTTTCACTTACCTCTAAATGCCTGTTGCTAGGTGGTCCCTCGTAGTCTGCCTGTTCCTTAGCCTGGGCTGGTGACATCACTTCCTCCTCGACACAGGAAGGGCTCCGCTCTGCTCCCTCCCTCCTGTCAATCATCTGGGACCCATTACAGGTCCCAGGTGATTGAGCGGCCAATCACGGCGCGCGGCGCCGCACGCGCATGCGCAGTGGGTGCCAGGCTGTGAAGCCACAGCCCGGCGCCCACAGTTGAAATGCCGGCACCGACGAGCGGAGGGGGGAGACGAGCGGGGCTTCGATCCCCCGCATCGCTGGACCCAGGGACATGTGAGTGTCCAATTAAAAGTCAGTATTTGTAGCTGCTGACTTTTAATTTTTTTTTTTTTGACGGCCCCCCTGGGTGGAACTCCTCTTTAAGAACAAACCTACAGTCCCTATCTTGTTTGTAACCTGTATACTGCTGTTCAGAGTATATAGGGCCTGGGGGACCCACACCTTTTTTTTGTAATTTGGGTGCGGGGTTCCCCTTAATATCCATACCAGACCAAAAAGGCCTGATAATGGGCTGGGGGGGGGACCCATGCCATTTTTCTCAATGATTTTCATCTATATTGCTGGGACCTGACATTACATTACAGCCGCAAGCAGTTTTGAATGACTTTTATTCCTTTAGAAATGTCATTTTGTGCAGGGACTGTTCTAAACACTGGAAAAATGCGCCACTTTACAGGAATACTATAGTCACCCCCAGGCACGATATTTAAAGGAATATTTCACTTTTATTGTTTCACTTTAAACATTATTAAAATCACTGCTCCCGAAAAAACGGCCGTTCTTAAAACTTTTTTTGCATTGATACATGTATCCTGGTGCAGGACCCGGGTCCCCAAACACTTTTTATGACAATAACTTCAATATTAGCCTTTAAAATTAGCAATTTTGATTTTTCACGTTCGAGTCCTATAGACTTTAACAGTGTTCATGTGTTCACACAAATTTTTTGCCTGTTCGCATATTCTGCCGCGAACCAAACTGGGGGGTGTTCGGCTCTTCCCTACTGTGAAACATACATTACAGTAATTGGGCAAGGTAATTAATAAACATTACGTTTTTACTCTTGAATACTTATCTCAATTTGTTAGCATCGTTTTAGCACTGCATATATATACAGTATGTGGGAAATATAATCAACTTTATGCCTGCCTATTTCTTTACTTGTTACAATAACAACAAATATTTTGGTAAAAATTAACTGTATGGAAATAATGAGTCAACCATTTTTACAAGCAAAGATAATATGTTGCAAAATACAGCATATATAGAGTATGATATGAAACTGATGGCTGACTTATGCATTGCACAGTATGTAAGCTCTTATTCCTTGCTAATGAACATCACAGTCTTCTGTGCAGTCTGCCATGGGAATATATTATATGGTTCAATGTCTAAACTAGACCTGACAGAGCTATGGATTTTGTTTGCAGACTTCACCTGCATCTAAATGCATCTTCTTTTGTTTACATTCAGAAATAGAGACAAATATGTACGCAAAATACCATAGCAATTGCTGATTCCAATATAGATCATTTTTAATATGGTTGTATGTATGCATCACTGTCAAATTCACAGTACAATGGTACAAGTCAGCCTTATTCAGCACTAGGCCTTATTTGTAGATAAAATACAACTTATCAGAAATGACCAGGCACACAAGCTAATTGTTATGCCCCGTACACACGGTCGGACATTGATCGGACATTCCGACAACAAAATCCTAGGATTTTTTCTGACGGATGTTGGCTCAAACTTGTTTTGCGTACACACGGTCGCACAAAGTTGTCGGAATTTCCGATCGCCAAGAACGCAGTGACATCAACCACGTACGACGAGACTAGAAAAAGCCAGTTCAGAACCAAGCGCGGCACCCTTTTGGCCCCTTTTTGCTAATCTCGTGTTAGTAAAAGTTTGGTGAGAGGCGATTCGCGCTTTTTCAGACTCATGGTTTTCAGATCGTTTTCTGCTGTACAGTTTGTGCTTGTGGGTTTGTATCTGCTCTTCAGTGCGTGCAAGCAAGCTACGCGTGACTTTGATTAGTCATTGTGTTCTTGTTTGTTCGTTACTGTTTTTCAGGTCGCTCTTCACAGGCCTTGTTGTTCTTCAGTGCGTTCCGTTACTTCGTTCTGAGCAGCCGACCGTTTTCTAGCCATGTTGCGTATATGTACTCCTTGTAGAGTTCGTGCTGTGCGGGGGCTTGGTGTTGGGGTCCTGACCTTGACACAAGTCCAGTCCATGAACAGGGTGGGGAGGAGTTCATGGACCAGGAATTGGTTGCTTCAGCATGACCAGTTCTGTCATATGCCTTTGCTCCGTGAGATCCGTGAGAATAATCCTGATGATTTCAGGAACTTTCTCCGGATGACGGACCCCGTATTTCACCGTTTGTTGGCTTTGCTGACCCCTTATATTAGCAGGCAGGATACCTGCATGAGGCAAGCCATCACTCCGGAGCAGAGGTTCGTCACCACCCTGCAGTACTTGGCTACGGGGAGAAGCCTGCAGGACCTCAAGTTCTCGACAGGCATCTCCCCCAGGCTCTGGGGATCATTATCCCAGAGACCTGTTCTGCCATCATCCAGGTCCTGCAGAAGGAGTATATGAAGGCAAGATTTTTATCCTTTAATATCACATTTTATTGTATTTAATGTTTGATAATATATTGTATTTCTTTCCTCATTCCCTAATTACCATGATTGTAATATGCTGTGAATGGCCCCTTTGTCCTCATTCATGCTGGATTTTTATGTAATTATTTTTGTTGTCCTTCATACATATTTGCCTTCACTTACCTCCCCAGCATGCTCTCCTGGCCCTATATTCACCTCATGTAGTCACTTAACAATGTATTTTATCAGCTCCATAGTAGTGCTTTACCCCAAACATCCCTAAAATGTTTTTAAATGTGATTTGTGCTTTAAATTCAGGTAGAGTGCCAGAGGCTTTTTTTGGGGGTCCCCAAATCATTTGGAACCCTCCCTCCCCCTAACTGCTAAGTCAGCTGATAACAATCCTCTATCTATCCTCAATCATCTATCTGCTGACTTTGCCAAACCCATACACACTATACCCACCTCTTTTGTGGTCAGATGTATGGAGGAATTCCCCAAACCTTGTAGTGCAAGGGCCTGCCTGTATACTTTTAAATGGTACTGTTTAGAGTTTTGGTATCCTATTATTATCTTGATAGGTAATAGCAGAATGTCCAAATGTGCTCAAATGTGTACAATGTGTATTTATATCTTTGTATTATGACACTTCTTACCTGTCCAGTGGGCTGCCAATAGTGTAACTAAGGAGGGGCTGTTCAAAGTAATACACATTATTTAGGCATTTATCTCTCAATGAAGTGGAGAGGGTTACCTGTCCAAGAGCTCCCCCCTATAATGTTAGAAAGGGCCCAGGAGAGGGGGGAGGGGAATATGATACGTGTACCTTATACTTTGGTGTTTAAAAATCCCCATTAATAAATGTTATCGTGATGTTGGCCAAGAATGTTTGTGTCTAATCAGCTTTCCCTGTTTATGTGCAAAATGACTATTTTTTTTTTGTTTTCCTCAACAGTTTCCTTCCACGCCACAGGAATGGCAGACTGTGGCCTCCCACTTTGCCCAGCTGTGGGACTTTCCTAACTGCGGAGGGGCAATTGATGGGAAACACGTCCACATCGTCCCACCACCCAACTCGGGGTCGTACTATTATAATTATAAGGGGTTCAATAGTATTGTGATGTTGGCGGTGGTGTCAGCTAATTACGAGTTCCTGTATGTGGACGTGGGGAAGAATGGCCGGATGTCCGATGGTGGAGTCAGCTTGGACCTGCCACCTCCAGAAGACAATGTGGAAGGACTCCCATTCGTCTTCATTGCGGATGAAGCTTTTGTGCTGGGGGACCATCTTATGCGACCATTCCCTATGAGGACCCTCACCCCGGACCAGAGGGTTTTTAATTACCGGCTGGCCAGAGCCAGAAGAGTAGTGGAGAACATGTTTGGAATCATGGCCAGCCAGTTCCGCCTATTTCTTACACCCATACATATGGCGGAGTACAAATTGAATCACATTATCCTGGCGTGCTGTGTTCTACACAACTTTTTACTGAAACATTCTGCAAACTATGCTGGCTCAGTTGGGCCTGAAGCCGGAATTCAAAATGAACCAACCCTGACGGCGCTTGAAAGTGGCCGTCCTGGCTTGCCCTCCCTGAGTGCCTATGATGTCCGGCTAAGATACCTTGAGTTCTTTGCGGGTAGGGGGGCTATCGATATGCCAGACAATGTGTGAAACCTTTATCAAATAACATAAAAAAAATAAGCACATCTTTGGTGACATTTACTGCTTGTGTTTGTTTTAGCTGAAACCGACAGAAATGTGGTGAGTCCTGAAAATGGCGTGATTGTGTAACCTTATACAAAGCACTGTTGGGTGTTAGTTACTAAAGGCAAAGACACTTTGCACTACAAGTGCAGTTGAAACTGCACTTGTAGTGCAAAGTGGATTTGCCCTTATGAAATAACACCCATTGTCACAGAAAGCAGCAATTAGAGCACCACAAAAGTGTTGTAGCGTTGAGACAATTATCCACACATGCTTGATTAACAATCTTTTAAATACCTGCACAATCACATGTGCATTTTGACAAGGTTTTTAAAACAAACCAACATGTTTGTTGTATAAAAATGTTTGGGGTCACATTAGAAAAAGTAGAAATGTCCTTTTAAGATAAAACAGGCATGTTTAAAACCAGCAAGAAAGACACAAATCTTGAATTTACAAAGTTCACATTTGGTAGAACTTGAAGGCAATATCAGACATGAGTATTTAGGAACTGTGTTTGATATTGCGTTCAGATGGGGTGAAGTCACCCCAGGAAAAGCCAAATTTTGAAGATTCACACCAATTTACGAATGTCAACATGTGCTACCTGCCATCATGGGGGATCAAGGGATGTGTTTTGGGGGAGCAACCCCTTCCTCACAGCTACTTTATTAGTGAGGAAGGTGTTGCACCCCCAAAACGCGTCCATTGATCTCCCGTGATGGCAGATAGCACATGTTGACACACTGTGTGCATGTTCAAAATTTGGCTTTTCTACAATTCGCAAAAAAATTTAACATTGTAGCACACCATAAAAGAAAGGGCTTTGGAGGGGTTTTAAACTCTCCCCAAAACATCAATGATGTTCTTATTTGTTTTAAAAACATCATTGATGTTTTTCGTGATGTTTTCCAATGCAACATTACACCCCATGATATCCCCAATCAGGATCTGTGCACTTTCCGAGGTGAAAGGATCTGGATCCACAACATCATGATCACCTAAAAAGAGAGAAACCAAAAAAAAAAAAAGGTATTATAAATATGCCGGCATCCATCTCTTACCTGATCCTGTGGTCGCAGACACTCACCTGTTGTGGTGACTAGTTCCACCACGTCTTCTTCCTCCTCCTGCTCTTCTTGTGTTTGGGGTATTTTCCCTTCTTCCAGAGGTGGGGGGTCTCTGGTCTCCTCGGATGATGGGTGTCCTTCGAGTCTTTTCTCCCCTATGTGAAAAAAAATGGTATACTTAGCACACAGATATTTGATGGCAGAACTATAAATATGAAACATTGCTTAGAAGTGGGGTACAATTGTCGATTTTGGCAGAGTTCCAAGATGTAGAATTTTGTCAAGCTTGAATACTTACCTGTCTTGTACAAGCTTCACAGATGGAGACACCCCTATAGTATACACTGGAGCACCTGTGTGGGCCCCCTAATAAAAGGGGGTTCTTGTGTCCCACACTAGTGCGCCAGTGTCCAGATGTGTAAACAGCTGCTGAGTGTCCTCTCCTTACACAGAATCTAGTTTGCATTTCATTATAGTAACAAACCCATCTACATAACCAAATTAGTTTCATACAAGTAGGCCCTAAAAAATGTGGTCAAATGCATATGGCCAAAACAATGGTGTTTTATAGGCCAAAATAAAAATGTTTGATACGAACGAATAATGTGCCCATGAACATGAAAGTTGCCATTTTAAACTGTACAACAGTTCCTAAAAGCACATGGAGCAGCACAAACGTAATAAACACAAAAAGAATAGGAACACAGCACAACTACTTACTTTTTTGCAGCACTCTTCGGATCTTTCTGTACTGCTCATGTTCTCTTAATTTCAGGTCCGACCACCGCTTCCTGAGCTGTTCTTTCGATCGTCGTACCCCGAAATTCCGGTGCAGACTCTTGACCACTTTCGCCATGATCTTGGCCTTTCTGACATTGGGGTTGGGGTAAGGTCCATACTTTCCATCATAGTCGGCCTTCTTCAGGATGTCGACCATCTCCAACATCTCCCCAAAGGACATATTTGAGGCCTTAAATCTTCTCCTTCTGGATCCAGACGTTTCTGGCTCCGGGCTTTCCTCCTCCTCCTCCTCGTTGCTGTAATTAGCACGCACCTGCTGTGTCTCCGCCATGTGCTCTTCCCCCACTGCGCCAAACGAAAACGGGTGGGGAATAGACTAGAAAGAACGCCAGGGGTGGGCAGAGTTACACGCATGGGCAGTGTGTCTATAAAGCGTAACACGCATGCGTAGTACATACGATCTGTGAGCGGAGGAAGGAGTATCGGAGGCGCCGATCGTGATAACGAAGGTAAGAGCCAAACTTGGGCCTATACTGCTTCTAGATTGAGGCCTATATTGTAACAAGATTAGGAGAGTTTTGCCTGACATTAGGGTTTGTCTTGTGTTGTGTCTTGCAGTGAAAATGGATATCTTGAAAGATAATGACTTTATGGCAATCTTCATTGATATGTTCAGGGAGCTGCCTTGTCTGTGGCAGATAAACCACCCACATTATAAGAACCAAACAAAGAGGAAGGCAGCACTGGATCAATTTCTGGAATTTGTGAAGACGGTGGTCCCCACGGCAGACATCACCTATTTGAAGATCCTAGTTGGTGGCCTGAGGAGCACTTATCTAAGGGAGCACAAGAAGGTCCAGGATTCCCAGAGATCCGGAGCAGCAGATGACATCTATGTCCCCAGGCTGTGGTACTATGACAGGCTGCATTTTCTGGCAGGTCAGACTGAACTCAGGCCAGCAATGTCCAATCTTCCTTCCACGCTTCCTTCCACCCCAGCTGAGGCTTCTGACGCCCAACCTGGGCCTTCCAGGCAGCAACATGTGGAGGAGCCCAGCTTGAGCCAGGTATAGCATTCCTCTAAATATTTCTGGTTGTCCAATCCATGATGTTAACTAGATGTTAGTTTGGAGTACTAATTTCTGATTGTGATTGATGAAGCAAAAACTTAAACCATGTCCCTTTTTCATACACAGGTAAGTCTGAGCCAGGAGGTGGCCGGGCCAAGCAGGCTGCCTGATATCCAGGTCCTTCCCCTCCACCTGTAAAGACAAAGTGGCAGGAAGAGGAGTACCCTGGAGGAGGCTGCCATAGGCCTCTTTTGGAAGGCTACAGAGGCCCTGAGAACCCCCCACACTGTGGAGGAGGACTTTGCTTGCATAACTGCCTGCAAAATGCTGCAGATGGAGGAGGGCAACGACTCCTGTGTGAGTCCTTAATTTTGTAAGCTCTCAATAAGGGGTTGAGGGGCCAAATAACATCTGCTACCCACATTTGTGACCTCACACATGGTCCTCCTTCTCCTCCAGGTCCTACTACTCCTCCTCCTCCTCCAGGTCCTACTCCTCCTCCTGCCACATCTCCAACACCAGAGCCACAGCCAGGAAGGAAGCGTGGAAAGAAAACCAGAAAGTGATGACCCTGGGTCCAGTCTGGTCTGGCAAAAGATCCAGCCTCTTGTAGTACCACAGCCTGGGGACACAGATGTCATCTGCTGCTTTCCAGATCTCTGGGACTTCTGGACCAGACTGCACTCCCTTAGATAAGGACTCCTCAGGCCACCAGTTTTGATGTTAAAGAACTGATGTCTGCCCTGGGGGTCCAAGGCTTTGCCAATTTCTGCTGTTTATCCAGCGTTGCCTCCCTCTTTGTTCTGAGCCCTTAATGAAGGATTTTTTGTTTCAATTATACTCTCCTATGTGTTTTTTCCTTCAAAAAGGACAGTTTGTGAGGATTCAGGTACATTTCTAAAGTACAATGTGAAATTAACAAGGGACACCAACACCAAACAATCTCCTTGAGATTAAATAATATAAGATATCAATGGTGTTGTGGTAACTTGACACACAAAACACACACAAAAATATTATGGAGTAAAACTAAAAATAAAATAAAACAAAGATCAGCCTTGAAAAAAATACAAACCAAAAAAAAAAAAAAAAAAAAACAGCCTTTAAAAAAAAAAAAGAAAAGAAAACAACCCAAAAATAATTTTGTCAGATGTGACAAATCCAAATATATTGAGGGAGTCCCGATAAATAATAAAGAAAGAAGTTTGTGAGAAGTAGGCATGTGCAATTCATTTCGTTCCGAATTCGTTTTTTAACGAATTTCGACAAATTCGTTAATTCGGGAATATCCGAAATAACGAAAACCCGTTTAACAAATTTTTTCCTAATATTCGTAAATTCGATAAAATTGGACATTCGTAAATTCGGGCATTCGAACATTCGTACATTCGCAATTTACATTCGTACATTTGTGCATTCGTACATTAGTAAATTAGTGGATTCGTAAATTTGTAAATTCGAAAATTCGGAAATCTGAAATAATAGTTAACTAATAATAACTTAACTATTAGTAATTACTAGTAACTTTTAAATTATAGGTATTGTAATTTCCTTTTAAATTTGTCTGTTAGTGAACATAACACATACAAATGTATCCGAAGTTATGAATGATCCGAAAAAACGGAATGGAACGTAATGAATTAATAATAATAAATAACAATAATAATAATAACAACGTTTTATTATTAATATATTTATTATTAATTTGTTCCGTTCCATTTGTTTAGATGCAGCATTCGTTTTGGATAATTCGTAACTTCGGTTAAATTTGTATTTGTTACGTTCACTGACAGTCAAGTTTGAAAGGAAAATACAATACTTATAATTTAATAGTTAGTTACTATTTCAGATTTTTGAATTTTCGGGTTTTTGGATTTTCAAACTTCGAATTTACAAATTTCCGAATTTTCTAATTTACAAATGTACGCTTTTACGAATGTATGAATTTACGAATGCACAAATGTAAAAATGTACGATTGTACGAATAAACGAATGTACGAATGAAC
This sequence comes from Lithobates septentrionalis, assembly GCA_037952835.1. Lineage (NCBI taxonomy): Eukaryota > Metazoa > Chordata > Amphibia > Anura > Ranidae > Lithobates > Lithobates septentrionalis. The sequence goes on from JBBDGP010001146.1 coordinate 4,919,420, forward strand.
GAATGTTCGAATTACGAATGAACGAATGTACGAATGAACGAATGTACGAATGAACGCATTTACGAATGAACGAATTTACGAATCGCGATCATAACGAATGACCCGAAAAACGAAAAAAATAATAAACTAATGAAACGAAAACGAAAATAAACAAATTTTTTTGGTTGTGCACATGTCTAGTGAGAAGTCTGTTTGAATATGAGCAGCAAAACTACTTCATTCTTCTCACATTATAAAGAAGAAGAGAGTGCGCTGTATTAAACCATTTTTTACATTGCACCGTGACGAAATTGCTGTATCCATTGCGACCGCTAATTTTACCAGACCAAGCTGTTCCGTCTCAGAATTTCTTCTGAGCATGCGTGGCACTTTGTGCGTCGGAACTGGCCACACACGGTCGGAATTGACGCGATCGGATTTTGTTGTCGGAAAATTTTATAGCCTGCTCTCAAACTTTGTGTGTCGGAAAATCCGATGGGAAATGTCCGATGGAGCACACACACTGTCGGAATGTCCGACAACACGCTCCGATATGACATTTTCCATCGGAAAATCCGACCGTGTGTATGGGGCATTAGAGTACACTGTGCTGTTATAGATCAAATTGCCAACTAAGGTTTCTATACTTCTTATAGCATTTGTGACCTAATCTGTCTGATGGGATCGCTATATACTCATAGCCAGTCTCTCTCACATTTCTCACAAAAAAAACTGGGCTTACAGGTACTGGCTTTTACTCAAAAGCATTATATTCAGCTGTATTCCAGAATCTGGGGCAAGTAAAAATACCGACCCAATTGACCACATTTCAGGCATGGTACATTTTCACTCCCATCTTTATGTAAAAGCGGAGCAACTTCTCTACTGTAGCTCCTCCTTTTATGTGAAACATTTTTTCGCATTGCCAAGGGAGACCACACTGTCTCAGCAGAACTTTTTTAGTGCTCTCCATCTGGTTGAACCCATCTGTCATGACACTCATCAGGAACATCTCCATGACCCACAGGTCTCACGATTGACCTTAACTTTGTTGCTACGGGCAACAACACCCATCTGCTCACTCCTTGCACTGAACAATAGCTTGCTTTCCTTTTTCACTTGCTCTAATGTGGCCAGATGCCTCTTGCATCAGTCCACAGCAGATTGACACTCTGGCCTGTGTGGGGTTTGATCAGGCAATACCCCTTCTATCCATAACAATCTTGCTCTCATCTCAGAAAACATTGCTTCCTTTTTGCATTTTGACCGCCCCATCTCTGCAGTCAGGCACACAGATTTTTAACACAGCTCTTTTGCACACATCAGGAACATTTTGGCGTACTGTCTCTTTAAGGCTTGGAAGACAATACACATCTCAATGCAGACTTCATTGCAATCACATCAGCTGCTGCACACTGCAAAACAAACAGTCTCTACCAACTCATAGTTTTTGGTATGCAAAGATCTGAAACTCTGCCATCTTTTGCACACATCAATCCACCAATTGTGACGTTAGGGTTTTGTAGCTCATTGGTAGTTCCAAAACAGTGAGTTTACTCCACACCAGAAGTGGTTTTCAGGGCTTTCCTGCCCACTTTTATTCAAAAGAAAGTCAAAAGTTCACACAGGTATATCTTCCCACGCAGGGGATTCTCACCATCAATATGAACAAAACTCAGCCTCCTGGCTCTCTTGGCAGCTTTACTGCTCAGATTAGTACCTTTTGGTCCTCCTGACCATCAAACATGTCCCAGTGTTCATGCACAGATGCTGTACCTGATGCTCTGTCCCTCATGAACTCTATGTCAGGCTTAGGCCTGGGTATGTCTTGTTTTGGACACCATGATGCAGATGTGCACCTCTCACTGCTCCCTTCACACACCTCAGGAGGGTGGGGCACTGAGCTCTGATCCTGGCTCTAATATGAAGGCAGTAAACATCTGCGTCATTAGTGCACTTGTTTCATCCAAAATCTGGCCTAAACTGCCTTATCAGACAGTGGCATGGGTTGGCCCTGCCACAGTAGGTTCCAAGTTGCAGGAAAAAGTATGAGCAGTATGAAGTAAACAGAAGCCATAAGTTGTAACAGCATTTGAAGTAGGGAGAAAAAAAGCATTCAACCCCTCTCACAAGATGCTTAAAAAACATTACTGACAGGGAAAGTGTTTCTGCTCAACATAACAGTGGAAATCTTGGTTACTCAACTTTAGATTGTTCAAATGGTGCTTCAACTGCAACTGCTGCAAGTGCAACTGCAGCACTATTGGTCAGTAGAAGAACATACAATGACTGCAACACTTCTCTGCATTTTTCCTCATATATATAAATGGCAGAATGTGTATATGAAAACTTACCTTAACTATGAGCACCTCTTCCCGGTGGCTGAAAAGTAGGGAACATCATGCTGTATATCATGCAGTACATCCTGGAATGACCTATTATCCATTTGTAGTGGATCACATGCTCTAGCTACACAGTTAGATAGTTAGTCTGGTTGAAAAAAGACACAACTCCATCTAGTTCAACCAATAAAATGGAAAAAAAAAAAATGAATAAAAAAAAAAAAAAATCACACAATCTTATATGCACAACCCTGTCCCCACAGTTGATCCAGAGGATGGTAAAAACCCCAGCAAAGCATGAACCAATTTGCCCCAGCAGGGGAAACACTTCCTTCCAGATCCCCCCAGAGGACAGATCCTATAATTTATAAATATATTAAAAAGTAATGGTCCCAACACTGAACTATCTGGGTACACCACTGATAACCTTAGACCATTCAGAGTATGAATCATTAACCACTACTCTCTGAATTCTGTCTTTTAGCCAGTTTTCTATTCATTTACAAACTGATTTTTCCAAGCCTGTATACTTTACCTTACTCATTGGCCATGTCTGGGGAACTGTGTCAAACACTTTTGCAAAATGCAAGTATACCACATCCACAGCCACCGCTCTGTCCAAGGTTTTACTTACCACCTCATAAAAAGAAATTAGATTTGTTTGACAACTTCTGTCTTTCATGAATCCATGCGGCATGTGGCTTAAAATATTTTTTTCCAGCAAGAACTAATCTATGTGGTCTTTTATTAAGCTCTCCAGCATCTTCCCGACTATAAAAGTTAGATTAACAGGTCCATAATTACTTGGTAAAGACTTTGATCCATTTTTAAATATAGGCACTACATTGGCCTTACGCCAATCCAGTGGTACTATGCCAGTCATTATAGAGTCCCTAAAAATTAGCAATGGCTTTGAAATGACAGAGCTCAATTCTTTTAGGATTCGTGGGTGTATGCCATCTGGTCCAGGTGCTTTATTCACCTTTATTCTGTCTAAATATGTCTGGACCATATCAATTTTGACCCATTGTGGATCATTTGGGGCTGTGTCAATACCATGCCCATTATGGACATGAGCTCCCCATGTTCATTTTTTCATACACAAAGCTGAAGAAGGTATTTAATAAAGTTGCCTTCTCTTTGACCCACTCTATATTATTTTTTAAAGGGCCTACATGCTCAGACCTGACCTTTTTACTATTAATATATTTGAAGAATTTTTTAAGGGTTTGTTCTACTATCTTTTGCAATTTGTCGTTAATTTTAAATTTTTGCAGTCTTTATTTCCTTTTTACATATTCTATTATATTCTCAGTAACATTTAAACAATGATAATGTTCCTTCATTCTTATATTTTTTAAAAGCTCTTTTCTTATTATTTATAACTTTTTAACTTTGACCGTGAGCCACAGGTTTTCTTTTTAGCCTTTTAAACTTGTTTCCCATAGGAATATATTTTGCAGTGTGTTCACATACAGTCTTTTTGAAGAATTCCCATTTCTGTTCTGTGTTCATTGGTGCCAATATTCCCTCCCAGTCTAAGCCTTGGAGAGTAGCCCTTGGAAAATGGGCTTTCCTAAAGTTAAGCGTCTTTATATTTCCAGTACTTGTTGCATACAGCTTACATTAAATTAAATCATGTTATGGTCCCCGCAAGCCAGATGTTCATATACAGTGGGGACGGAAAGTATTCAGGCCCCCTTAAATTTTTCACTCTCATATATTGCAGCCATTTGCTAAAATCATTTAAGTTCATTTTTTTCCGCATTAATGTACACACAGCACCCCATATTGACAGAAAAACACAGAATTGTTGACATTTTTGCAGATTTATTAAAAAAGAAAAACTGAAATATCACATGGTCCTAAGTATTCAGACCCTTTGCTGTGACACTCATATATTTAACTCAGGTGCTGTCCATTTCTTCTGATCCTCCTCGAGATGGTTCTACACCTTCATTTGAGTCCAGCTGTGTTTGATTATACTGATTGGACTTGATTAGGAAAGCAAAAATGTCAACAATTCTGTGTTTTTCTGTCAATATGGGGTGCTGTGTGTACATTAATGAGGAAAAAAATGAACTTAAATGATTTTAGCAAATGGCTGCAATATAACAAAGAGTGAAAAATTTAAGGGGGTCTGAATACTTTCCGTCCCCACTGTATATCTTCTACAAATCTTTCCTAAAGCTGAACTTTACCCATATCGGTTTTATAACAATGAATGTTCTTTAACAAAATAAAATATGTTGCACATTAATAATTATGCTACCAAAATGAATGTATGTTGTCTCCAGCATTGCTCCTGTCTTTTCTTGCTGGAGGCCCCATTTTATTAAAGCACAGAGCAGTCACTTCCTTATTAAAAACTTTTCCCCTCTCCTTAGGCAGCCCATACATTAGTCAGTTTTTTGTCCAACCAGCAGATCCAATTTCCACATCCACACATTTAAGGTGGATGGGGAACCTGCCCCGCTGAGCTATTGTATTCTGAAAGCAGGGAAACTTCCCTGCCATCACAATAACCTGATCTGTACTGTAGTCTATAGCCTGTCATGCTGATGGAGCGGGGGAAATCTGAAAACATGGTTGTACAGAAGTGGTCCCTGCTGAACTGGCTGAATTTAGATTCAAGTATGGCCAGCTTTATGAATCAAATTAACCTGCGCCACAGATATATTGTTATATTCACTGATCTGCAGTCACATGTGACCTCCCAGGTGTGCAAAAAATAAATAATCAACTCATGAACGCACTAAAACTAATTGATAATCTTATTCAAATCCTAATTAAAAGTGCATAAATATCATCTCATTTCAATTAACAAGTACATAATAAATTCGTACATTAGTCAATATAATGCATAAATACCGTATTTATCAGCGTATAACATGCACTTTTTTCCCCTTAAAATCAGGGGAAAATCGTGGGTGCGTGTTATACACCGATCCCCGCCGATCCCCGCTAATTGTGATCTATCAGCGGCGATCGCCGCCGACATTCATATAGCGTGTCATTTTAAATATGGTGCCACGGAGTTCAGAGGGACTCGGCAGAGCTGAACGAGCGCCGCCAAAATCACAGTGACTGGGCGGAGCTGAGATACACATAGTCGGGTGTATTCGGCTCTTTCCGGCGCCGCTCACAGTCCCGCCCAGTCCCGCCATTGGACCTGTGTTATGTCCATCATAGGGCGGGACTGGGCGGGACTGTGAGCGGCGCCGGAAAGAGCCGAATACACTCGACTATGTGTATCTCGGCGGCGTTCGTTCAGCTCCGCCGAGTCTCTCCGAATTCCATGGCGCCATATTTAAAACTACATGCAGCTATGTGTATGTCGGCGGCGATCTGTCCAAGCATGGACACTGGGGGCAAGGCTGCACTGACCACTGGGGCAAAGCTGCACTGACAAGGCTGCACTGACAAGGCTGCACTGGGGCAAAGCTGCACTGACAAGGCTGCACTGACAAGGCTGCACTGGGGCAAAGCTGCACTGACAAGACTGCACTGGGACAAAGCTGCACTGACAAGACTGCACTGGGGCAAAGCTGCACTGACAAGGCTGCAATGGACACTGGGTCAAGGCTGCACTGACACTGAAAAGTCTGCAATGACACTAACAAGGCTGCAGATGAACACTGATGAGGCTGCATTGATGGGCATTTTAATGTAAGTTTCTTTTTCTTAAACTTCCCTCCTAAAAGTTTTTTTCCTTAAAATTCTCTCCTAAACTTTGGGTGTGTGTTATACGCCGGCGCGTGTTATACGCCGATAAATACGGTATGCCTTTTCGTGAAAATTGTGAATTGCCAAAATGAAACAATGAGTAAAAAAGATAAATAAATGGTATTAATATAAGCTTGTACTCAATAAAAACATAATTTTATGGTGAATTGATAAGTAAAATAGACCTTTGTTACTTAACATTTACAGACAGGGTGTCTTGTGGGGGGTAAGGACAGTAGATCACCTGCCACCCTCGGTATTGAAAGGCACAAGGCCTGGGCTGATATAAGAAGGTACGCTTGCTTCCCTTTCCTAGCCCTAGGTTTCATGCCTGAATAAGTGTGTTTTGCTTTCGTCTAGTAAGGTTAAGGTTGCAATAAAGCAAGGAAGCTTAGACCTCTGTGGTATACAGTATTAATGTGCTTCTACTAAACAAAAAGTCTGTACATACAAACAATTCCAATTATAGGAATACAACATACGACTGACAGATATACCTATAAAAATCAAAATGCTTCCTACTTCCTAGAAAAACTATAGTCTGTATACAATAGAAATATGCTGAAAAGTTACTTAGCTCCAATTATAGAGGCTTCACGATCTTCGTAGGCATTGAGGACCCCATACTTACTCTACAGCAGTTGCTGGGCATTGGGCAAAAAGCGTCTTCAGGCTCTAGCAGAGACCTTTCTTGGTGTTAAGTCATCACTGAGTCCTTCTGTCAGCTTAACCTGATGACCTTTTATTCAGAAAGTTTTGAGAAGCCAATCCCACCTGGGTATATCCTTTTCTGCCTTATTACATTGACAAAAACATTCTCCAATGTAACCTCTAGATGGCACTATTGTATCATACATGCCATAGGACATACATGTCAAAAGGTCAATCTATGTTTGACCATTACATATATAGCTGACCAGAACACCTGTAAAAACAATGGAAGCAAGTATCCACATGCAGAATATACATATATATATATATATATATATATATACAGTATATATTGTCAGGGGTTAGCTCAATGAGGATCACCTTCCCAGGGATAAAAGGTAGTCCAAACAGCAGGTTTTCTTAAAAGTCTGATTGTAGCCAATTTTATTTTAAAAGGTTGCATGAAAATTAAACAAACAGAACAGAAAATAAATCCTTGTTATCCAGGCACTAACTAAGTATTGCAGGTTCCTAACTCAGAGGTGAAGGGCTTCTCCCTGCCACCCACAAAACAAAGATAATGCAAACCTTTTCTTTCTCTCACAAAGCAAACTTCACATAAGCAGCTCTCTCAGGTTTTGGATTCCCGAGTCCCAGGCCAAGAGAATCCTTTGCTCTAGTTCTGCTTTATTTATACCACCTGTTGGTGGACACAAGTGGACCGCAAAATCTGGCCTGGAAACAACCCTGCCAAGGTGGCTGGTAAAACCCAGACTGGACTCCACCTTAGTTCTCTGCAAATTAACACATACTAACCCCCTTAAATTTTTCAATCTTTGTTATATTGCAGCCATTTGCTAAAATCATTTAAGTTTATTTTTTTCGGGATTGTTGACATTTTTGCAGATTTATTAAAAAAGAAAAACTGAAATATCACATGGTCCTAAGTATTCAGACCCTTTGCTGTGACACTCATATATTTAACTCAGGTGCTGTCCATTTCTTCTGATCATCCTTGAGATGGTTCTACACCTTCATTTGAGTCCAGCTGTGTTTGATTATACTGATTGGACTTGATTAGGAAAGACACACACCTGTCTATATAAGACCTTACAGCTCACAGTGCATGTCAGAGCAAATGAGAATCACAAGGTCAAAGGAACTGCCTGAAGAGCTCAGAGACAGAATTGTGGCAAGGCACAGATCTGGCCAAGGTTACAAAAAAAATTCTGCTGCACTTAAGGTTCCTAAGAGCACAGTGGCCTCCATAATCCTTAAATGGAAGACATTTGGGACAACCAGAAATCTTCCTAGAGCTGGCTGTTCGGCCAAACTGAGCTATCAGGGGAGAAGAGCCTTGGTGACAGAGGCAAAAAAGAACCCAAAGATCACTGTGGCTGAGCTCCAGAGATGCAGTCGGGAGATGGGAGAAAGGTGTAGAAAGTCAACCATCACTGCAGCCCTCCACCAGTCTTGGCTTTATGGCAGAGTGGCCCGATGGAAGCCTCTCCTCAGTGCAAGACACATGAAAACCCTCATGGACCTGAAGGACTCCAAGATGGTGAGAAATAAGATTCTTTGGTCTGATGAGACCAAGATAGAACTTTTTAGCCCTAATTCTAAGTGGTATGTGTGGAGAAAGCCAGGCACTGCTCATCACCTGTCCAATACAGTCCCAACAGTGAAGCATGGTGGTGGCAGCATCATGCTGTGGGGGTGTTTTTCAGCTGCAGGGACAGGATGACTGGTCGCAATCAAGGGAAAGATGAATGAGCCAACTACAGGGATATCCTGGACGAAAACCTTCTCCAGAGTGCTCAGGACCTCAGACTGGGCCGAAGGTTTACCTTCCAACAAGACAATGACCCTAAGCACACAGCTAAAATAACAAAGGAATGGCTTCACAACAACTCTGTGACTGTTCTTGAATGGCCCAGCCAGAGCCCTGACTTAAACCCAATTGAGCATCTCTGGAGAGACCTAAAAATGGCTGTCCATCAACGTTTACCATCCAACCTGACAGAACTGCAGAGGGTCTGCAAGGAGAAATGGCAGAGGATCCCCAAATCCAGGTGTGAAAAACTTGTCGCATCTTTCCCAAAAAGACTCATGGCTGTATTACATCAAAAGGGTGCTTCTACTAAATACTGAGCAAAGGGTCTGAATACTTACTGTAGGACCATGTGATATTTCAGTTTTTCTTTTTTAATAAATCTGCAAAAATGTCAACAATTATGTGTTTTTCTGTCAATATGGGGTGCTGTGTGTACATTAATAAGGAAAAAAATGAACATATATGATTTTAGCAAATGGCTGCAATATAACAAAGAGTGAAAAATTTAAGGAGGTCTGAATACTTTCCGTCCCTACTATATATATATATATATATATATATATATATATATATATATATATACACACAGTATATGTATATGTACACATACATAGGTGTCTGCATCTATATCATCACCCCAGGTGTGAAAAAGGAAAATCTGGACAGCCGCACTCCAATAAAACGTCTTTTATTGTAAAAAATCATCAAAGTTCATGTAACAGCAGAAGCAAGGGCAAGACAGCTGACATGTTTCACACCATCGTTGGTGCTTAGTCATAGCTAAATGACCATGCATATTTTTTTTTGAGCTTATGTGAGACGGGAGGAGCATATGAGAGATGGGAGGAGCATATGAGAGACACGGGAGGAGCATATGAGAGACGGGACGAGCATATGAGAGACTGGAGGAGCATATGAGAGACGGGAGGAGCATATGAACACATCAAGGCTCATAGTTGGCCATGTTTAAGTTGTGAAACACGACCGTACAGCGCTAATCGCGGTGGAGCACGGTCCCGATTCATCACCCAAGAGACTACTGTCCGCATCCAGCATGGAGGCTGGACAGAGAGGGTGCCCTTGGGTAATGTCCATGCATATTTTTAGCAAATATATACTGATGTAAAATATATCCCATGATAAACGTAATTGGTTTTGATTGAAAATATATGTGGTCAGAGAAAGGCACACATAGCCCATGGAAGACACGTAGATGGACCACATAAACGTGGTAATCAAAGTGTTCATAGTTTAAAAATATGTTCTATGTTATAAAGAGATAAATGAATAAACTTCAAAATGGTCAATATACATTATACCAAAACAAATTAGCTCTTATAAACATCAACGTGTATACAGGCGGTCCCCTAGCTACAAACATCCGACTTACAAACAACTCCTACTTACAAACGGAGGGAGATAACAGTAAGTGAGAGGAAATCTACCCCTAGGAAGGAAAATTCACTCCTGTAAGAGTTATTATGGGAAAAAGGTACCTCCACTGATGCTTTATCACCAAGGCTTGTTTCCACACCAACCCAAAATTTTCAAAATCCAATTGACATTGGGACAGAAAGTGAGGTGAAATCTTCTGAACAGGGGCACAGACAGCAAAACAAACTGTTATACCTTCCCTATGCTATCCAAAAAGCTTAAAAAATGTTTTTTGGCTGGAGCTACACTTAAAAAAATGTACCTGTTCCAACTTACAAACAGATTCAACTTAACAACAAAGCTACAGACTCTTGATTGTAACCCGGGGACCACCTGTATTCCATGTAGAACAGTGGTTCTCAACTCCAGTCCTCGGGACCCACCAACAGGCCAGATTTTAAGTATTACCTTGGGGAGTTGCAGACTAGAATACTGCAATCACTGAGCAGCAAGTGATATCACTTGTGATGTATTTCAGCTATCTTGCAAACCTGGCCTGTTGGTGGGTCCTGAGGACTGGAGTTGAGAACCACTGATGTAGAATTTATGAATACATGGAACAGCAAAACCATTTAAATTCACTTATAAACAAAAAACATATAGATATGATTACAGAGTAATCTTTAATAATGAAAAATATCTAAAATATACCAAAACACGTAAAAGCAGACGATGCCTGTGAGCACAAATGTCCATTCATGAATCGCCAATGGGAAAATTGCAAGTGGGAAAATTACAAGATCCAATAATTAAACTCAAAGTACTAAAAGTACCCATTAATTAATAACAAACCTACCACTAATTAATAAACCCAGGCGACATGAAAGGGCAAACGGAAAAAGGCGTAGAAACCTTACAAATACCAAATACCAAAATATCAAAATGCAACAACATGAAATGCAACAGAACAAAAAATAATAAAAAGCACACATATGTAATTTTATAGATAAGCACGTAAATACAAAAGGATAAATGATCTAAAAGGAAAAGAAACATGTACAGTATATGAGAAGGAGAGCCATATCACAATATATTGGCAAAAATAGCTGTATTACTAGCAATAGCACTTATGAATATAGAAAAATGGTCATAAAACGTAAAGATAATAATAATAACAAAGCAACTATAGTGATAATACTAGTAACATTTTGCTCTACTCGTGAAATGATATCCTGTATGACCTCTATGCTCATAAATAATATTAAATGATATCATATAAGAATGTTTTAGCTTATAAATTAATAGTTTATTGTTGGTGTAAAGTTAGTTCATAAGGATACCCTATCATAAATAAAATAAATATTGAATCATAGTCTATAAACATATAAAGAACTGGGGGGGGTGTCCGGACACACAGTGGAGAAGACGTGTTTATGTTGAGCTCCGCACATCCAGCAATCATCCATCACCATCCTCCCTTTGTTTCACCTCGGTGAACACCCAAACCACCAGCATACCTCTTGGTACATTATGCCCTTCAACCACAGCTGCGGACCTGTCCCGGAATCGGCCTGGTCGTGTGTATCACAGCCTTGCTTCTTGGCTCCTATACCCGAGGCCCACCACCATCTTGAGGCCTGCAGGCCCCCTCTATTCTGCACACCGCGATCCGGGGGCTCAGTGAACGATCCATCTCTGCCCGCTGACTACTCACCCTCGAGGGACTTTAGATGGATTTGCAGTGGAGGAGAGCCGCCTAACGATTCCTTGGCCACGAGCTACGACATCCCGCAGCCGGACGCCATTCTAAAGCCTGCGGCCTACTGTTCCGGTTCTGTCCTCCTCCTCCTGCGGACACAGTGAGTAAAGGGCCGCCTGCCTTTCCCCCACACAGACAGTATCCCTACCGGTGACTACTCGCTGCCACACCGACAGAGATCAGTGGGAGATCCCTAGGCGTAAATGAGACGGGACTTACGCGGCCGGCAGCTGCTTTTAGGAAAGTCCGCGGCCTCGGCATACACACGGAAGTCGCCGGCCATCTTGGGACTCCAGATACACCTGGCCACTCTCTTCTCATGCCTGTGATCCAAACCCACATTCACTGAATGATAAATGGAAATTTGATCCTCTTACGGGACTTTAAAGGGGACACCTAATCATGAGTAATAAGGAGTATAAGTAGTATAGGTTTGTTGCAATGATTTAGGTATTTATTAGGGTATAGATCTGGATAGGTCTAAGGTACAAAAGGTAAGCATACATAGGATACAGGATGCATAATACAAACATAAAAAAATAGCAATACACTATGCAGAGATCCACAATCATAGAACTCCGGTATATATGGAACACACATACGGGGAGTACCCGCATTTCGAGATAGACTCTTCCTCAGGGGTGTCTGATTGGAATCAGCAAACAAAAAGGTATGTCTATAAATCAAAAAGACAATAATAAACCAATTGTATGGTAATATATATTCAAAATCAGCATAAACATCAAAAGAGGTATAGCTGTTGTGGTACAGATATATAATATGCCTATATGATAAAAACTGGAAAAAAACAGTGAGGTACTGACCATATAGTATTGCTTGAGGGACATGTATTAAGGTACTGCATCCATAAAAACATTCAAATGGAGGGGGGTGGAGGGGATAAAACACCACTGAACTTTAGTATATAGCTCATTCCTAGTCCACGTCTGGCAGGCCTAGTGTGCCCAGACCCAGCGGAGCAACCAGGGGGGTATTCCCCAACAGAGATGGTCAGAGAGCCACCGTAGAGTGGAGTGGTCCTAGGTGAGCTCCAATCTGTAGGGAACAAAGAGGTAGGGAGAGGGGTGTTAAAGCCAGGCAAGGGGTATGCCTCAAGGGGGGGTAGGTTATGTGGATACCCCAGGTATGAAACAGAACATGTATGTACATGATATGTGAAGGGAGTATGGGAAGGATCCTGCTTCACCCTCTCTCCATGAGATCCTCACCCCAGATATATTAGATGCCAAATTAGATACTAAGATTCAGCTTTTACTTCAACAAATCACGAACAATGTCTCAACAGAGGTGAGCAAGCTAGCTGCAGAACTGAGAGGTTAAATAGACCAAATTGGAGAACGTACAGATACTCTTGAAAACAAATTAGACGAGATGGTAAACTATGTACAGGCTATTGAAGAGGATAACCATAATTTACGCCTTTCAATCTACCAACTACAATTACAACAGGAGGACTTGGAAAATAGAGAAAGGAGGCAGAATTTACGCTTCAGAGGTATTCCTGAAACTGTGGGAGACTCTGACTTACGTGTTTATCTTCTGGGTCTCTTTAACACCCTGGCCCCCTCAGTGGTGGACATAGACTGGCACCTAGACAGGGCCCACCGGTCTCTTGGCCCCAAACCTCCAGCTGGAGCTAGACCCAGAGATGTCATAGTGAGGTTTCATTTCTTTGAAAGCAAGGAAGCACTCATCGTAGCCACACGCAACAAATCTCAATTAGTGTACAAGGGGACAAAACTCCAGATTTTTAGTGATCTTTCCCCCATCACCCTTGCTAAACGTAGGAATCTATGCCCAATTACCTCACACCTACAACATCATAAGATTCTGTACTATTGGGGTTTTCCCTTCCGCCTCATTGTTTCCAAAGATGGAGTACAGCACACTCTACGTGAATTAATAGAAAGTGAGGCATTCCTAAAAAGTCTTCGTCTACCTCCTATCCCGGAAGAAGTTTTGATTCCTCCTAACAACCAGGTCCGTCCACCTCCACACACGCCCAGCCGTATCTGGACCCCCGTGAGAGACAAGTCCAGGAAACCTTTCTCTACACCCCAACGTCTGCGCACCTCCAAGCAACCTCCTTGATTGTCTCGCATCTTCTCCTAGGATCCATTCAGGCATTACTGCTAAAAATAATTTCCGACTCTCTATGACTTAAGAGAAATGGAAATTGCTGTTCTGGTTTTAAAAATCTTTTTGTATCTACCCTAATTTTTCTTTTGGGTAGAGCTATTTTTTTTACCACATCCCATGAGGTATAACTATTAAGGGTCTGTTTTTCCTCCTCGGCCATCAGGCCTCAGTTGACAGTTTATCCTTGTTTGCTGGTTGGTATGGAGAGGTGACAATGTCAGAAGGAGGGCGCCACCATCCCTGAATAACATGTGCAAACAGAGAGAAAACTTGGTGGGATTTTGTAGGCGCCAGGTAAGTAATTTTAAACAGACATCACAGCAATAAAAAATATAAATGACATTTTATTGAACATAGACAAGGTTTAAAAAATTATGCTGGCTGTGCATAATATAACAACATAGAAAATAAGGGGTCACTCAGCACTTATAATCCCTACATGTTTTGCCCATTGGGGCTTCCTCAGGGGATATGTGTTGAGGGACCAAGCTGGATATATCTTTAAGTAGAATAAACATACAGTTAGAAACCATCAACAATAGTAACTCAAATTATATAATCAAGAAGAAAAAAAGAGAGATGTTAGTGACTGTCCATAGCTAGATAGTGTAACTGCCAACTGATAAATAGTTACCTGTTATAAGGATGCAACCAGGAATAGGAAAACGGACATTGCGCTGTACAGGAAAGGGTTTGGCCTGGGTGGGCCCAAATGGGGGCCGTAGGATTGTGTCTGCCATATAAAGGAATAATGTGAGAAGAAAGAATGTGAAGAAAGAATGTGAAGAAGTGAGGGAAGAAAAGGGAGGGGGAAGGGGAGGGGGGAAAGGGGAGGAAGGGATGGAAAGAAGGGGAAATAAAAGAAACTGGGAAGGGGGCGTGGGAGGGGGAGGGTGGGGGGGAAGAAAAAAGAGGTGAGGGGAGAGGGAAAAAGGGGCACAGGGAGAGGGGGTGAGGGGTGTGAAGGTGAAAAAATAAATAAAAAGTTGAAATGTGAATAAGTGCAGCCAAGGGATATTGGTGGTAAAAAAAAAGATGAAGTAATGCAGTGATAAAACTGGATTAAATAAACCAGAGAAAGGACATACTTACACATGACCAATTGAGTCTAAAGGGAAGCAAGGGCTGCCAGATAGGAAGTTTATCTGATTGAGGAAAAGAAGGGCCAATAATTAATGTCTGTATTAATAAATGCTGACTAAAAGAAGTGTGTATGGGTAGGAAAGGTAATATCAAAATAGGGTTAATTCAGAAAGGAAGAAAGTTTGTAAATACTGTCACTTATATTGGTCATCCATATAGGACAAAGCCAAAACCCTGTATACAGATCGTCTAAAACCATCTACCAAACGAAAGGTGGGAGGAAAAGTTCCTCTAAAAGACGGTAACAGGTGCTTGTGTTTAATGAGTGGTTCACATGAACCAGCATAGTTATACAGATAAAGCAAATGGATTCAGAGGGAAGGTCAAAAACAATAGGCAGCAGATTTATGTTGGAAGGAATGGCAACAGAGGAAAAGTTGTGGGAAATACCTTGTGCAGGAGGATACACCAAAGTGGCAGCCTGTCCGTCATCTAAATGTGATGTAGTGAGAGAGGTTTAAGTACACTTACATGCCGGTCACGTGTCTGCCGACATCCAATGGAGCGGGGGACATGAGAGAACAGCAAACAGACACATGAGAATGGGAGTAGAAAACGACATTACTCATAAGACAGCACAGGCTGTGTGGGGAGAAGGAGGGGGGTGGGCGCTTGAGCAGCTGACATAGCTGACATAGCCCATTTAGTGGGCACACCTCTATCCCGCACATCTCCGCTCACAAGCTCGTGGGGGAGAAAGGAAGGTAGAATGAAAGTGTAGATAAGAGTGAGAGGAATGGGAAGAAGTAATGATGAATAAAGAAAAAGGTCGGATGGACAAAATGAATATATGTAAATGGATAAGGTGGAAGATTGTGGGGGGGAAGTACAATGCAGTGCCGATCACATTGCTGGTAAAGAGTAATTGAATAATGATAACATTAATGGTCAAAATAGCTGAGGGCAATTAAGAAAAAATATTTAAAAAAATGAAAATGAAATAAGGAAAAAAATAATAAAGAAAGAATTATGAAAATAAAAATAAATATGAAATAATAAATAAATGTAAATATAAAAATTTAAAAAATAAACAAATAAAAAAATAATAAAATAATAAAAAAATAAATAAATAAAAAAAAATAAATATAATAATAAATAAAAAGAAATAAAATAAAAGTAAATATATGTAAAACAAGGAGGGGCAGATAGGCAATGGACAGTCAGTAAACATCAACAGATATACATGACACATTTTATTATTCAGAAAATATGTATACAAACAAAAATTCATAATACATTTGGGTAAGTATGTTACAGCAAAAAAGTAATTAGTGATATTATGAATAAATGATTTACAATACACTTTTGGTAAATATTGAGCAGTACAAAGAGAGATTATCAGTGAGAGATGCATACACAAAGAGTAAAAATAACCCAGAAAGGGAAAGGGGAAAAAAGGGAAAGACGAGGCGGAAAAAAGAATAGAAACGAGGCAGACAAGTGGGGAAAGGAGGAGATGAAATGGATCAAGACAGGAAAAAAGTGGGAACAATAGAGTTACAGAAAAGGCTTGAAACTGGCTGTTTCATTGAGGCCAGGGTAGACCATAGCCTTGAGGCCATGTATCCATCTGGCCTCTAGTTGTAATAGAGCACGGTCAACACTACCTCCTCTGGCATTGAGGGGCAGATGGTCAAGGGCAGAAAAGGAGATCATTTGGGGGTTGAAGTTGTGATACAACCCTACATGTGTACTAACAGCTGTTACCATTTTGCGTTTGGCAATAGGACCTACATGGTCACGGATCCTTTTAAAGAAAGGACGTTTAGTTTTACCAATGTAGTAGCACCCACATTGGCATTGTATGATATAAACGACGCCGGGGGTTTGGCAGGTAACCCTATGCTTAATGAAGTGGGTTGTGCCGTTTGGAAGGAGTGTACCAGAGCTGTTACTGATAAAGCTACATACGTCACAGCCACCACAAGAGAAAGTTCCTGTAGCAGCAAGAGTCATGGTTGGTATTGGGTTGTGATGGCTGTGAACTACCCGATCCTTATTAGATTTGGCTCTTTTAAAGGTAATAACTGGATACAGTTTGACATATTTTGTAATTACGGGATCTGTTGAAAGTAAAGGCCAAAACATCTTTAGAATTGAACGAACTTGTTGATGTTGCCTACAGTACGGAGTGATGATTCTGATACATTCATTAGCTTCCCTATTCCGATTGGAATAAATCAAAGAATTTCTATTTTGCTTTAAAGTTTTGTTGAACGCTCTTTTTAGGCAACTATGACCATATCCTCTGTTCCGCAATCTGAAATAAAGATTACGGGCTTCCTTGTGAAAGTCTTCATCATTGGAGCAATTCCTTCATATACAAACGTATTGGCTGTATGGTATACCCCTCTTTAATGGAACAGGGTGAGAACTTGGGAGAGAGGAGAGAAAAGATGGTCTGCTCAAGAACAAGTTATTGTGAACCTAGATTACTTTTATTGTGTCAAAATTAAATGCAGTACAAAATTCCACAAACCATGTATTAAAAATAGGGCAAAAGTCCTATTGTGTGCAGGTGGCCACCAGAGACATTCCACATACATCCATCACTCATGCACTTGCACCCATATGAATTATGTCAATAGAGACCCGGGTCTATCCAATTAACACCAAGTCCTGAACAGGATATGCTGTGTAGATGCCAGGCCTTCAATATATGCTGAATAAAGTGCAGGTGCTTGGTGATTCATGAGAATCCACTCAAATGTGACTCCGATCAAAGGACAAATAACCACACTATAAGCTGGGGGCCTCGAGAGTCCCAATAGATCAGTTCAATAACATCAAGTGAGAGGGCAGTTAAGTGTCTTGTGCAGGGGAGGTAAGCGGTAACCAGCCGTAGATGAAATACCTCCCCTGTGCTGGGGTGCAATAAAGCTCACCGTTTGTCGTCTTCAAAGATGGGATGCTGGACCCAGGGAAGTTGCCGGTGGCCACACCAGTGTGGTATGGAGGAGCAGTCACGTAGTGTGTTTGTCCGTCACCGACATAGATTCTTTCTTCCGGGTCTGCCACGAGGGGATGTACGGGGAGTTACAAGGTTCAGACGTTCAGGTGCTCCACGCTTGGTCTGTCAGATGGTTCAGGGGAGCGTTCAGTCTCAGTATCCACCATAGGACTCAACCCGATATCCAGAATCCAATCAAAATATTTCACCAGCAATCAAGGGGTTTTCTCAATGATGCGTGGGGGTCTCTGTGCCAACTGCACATAGGTTAGACGCTGTAGGAGGTGAGTGACACAACATGTGGATTGAGATATTGATCAATAAGGCTACTAGCATTCTCAGTTAAACACTCACACCCAGACACAATGGATCTGCCCGGTGGTGATGTTAAGGATTTGTGAGTCTTCGGGAGGGCATAAAAAGTAGGAATTTTTGGATTTTTAACGCAGAGGAAATTCCAAGTATTTACATCAATAAGGCCTTGACGGTGGGCTTTTGTGATGATACTATAGTATTCATCATTATAGTGATCAATTACAGTTTTGGTAATTGGTCTGTACCAATCTTTATTTGGCAAAATCTTTAAGCATATAGCTTCATAAAATTTGACATCCATTATTACCAAGTTTCCACCCTTGTCGGCTGGTTTTATTATTATTGATGAATTACTTTGTAAGGAAGATAATGCACATTTTTGTTGAAGTGAGAGACTGTGCGATTTGGTCTCATGCCATCTGATCTTTTCAATCACCCATGTGGTTTGTTGGACGAAGGCCCATATGTTGGGATTATTATTCAAAAGTGGAAAGTTATGGGATTTTAGTTTGAACAAAGAGAGGGGAGGGAAAACTGTGGCCCCCAAGTCATCCGGAGAGGAGTTCTCAGACTCGACATCGGGCCCACAGCACCCCTTATCCCAAAGTTCCATAAGGTCATCTAGTGCACAAAGTTCCTGTAGAGTGTAAGTGCCTGGATCTGGGGCAGTAGTGCGAAGACATTCAGACAGTTGAGTGGGTTTGTCGTACAGAGTTTTGAACATAAGTCTAGGAGCAAATAAGTGAATATCTTTGATAATCGTAAATCTATCCGCGTTAGAGTCCGGACAGAAGGTAAGTCCTAACTGAAGGACCTGACTCTCCACCTCGGACAATTGGTGCGAAGATAGATTGATTATTTCAAACTGAGTTGTTCTGCCATCTGTTGGGGCACGGCATTTGGAGATGGGCATTGGTCCATCTCCTGAGCCTTCCCCAAAAAAATAGGGGCCAGTTTGGGATCAGGGTGCGACGGGTTGATAGGCGGAAACATGGTGTTCAAAGTGGCCACCTTATTAGGAATGTTAGATATCGAACATGCAGAAGAGACCAGGGTAGGGTCTGTGGTTAGGACTGGTGCAAAAGTACCAGATGCAGTGGTAGATAGAGTGGGCTGTGATGGTGGTGGTTGTCTACTTCTCTGACGACCAGAAGGTCTCCGGTTCTGTGTTGTTCCAAACATATGTTTGAAAGACTCTAAAGATTGATTATCCGGGTTACTCTTTCTTTTTTTGGTTAGTCTGTCTTCGGACAAATCGCGGTAAGAGGTAGACTGGCTAGAGGAAATTGAGGATGTAGAAGAGATGTTGGGAATTATGTTATCCTCATTGGGGGGTACATAAGTTCTCTTTCTTGAAAAATGTTTGGGTTGTGTATTAGAGTTCCATTTGTAGGAATAGCCACCCTCATGTGCCAGTTGATCCCTCAAAAATTTGGATTCTTTGCCTTTAATAATCTCGGCAGTGTATTTTTCAATGATGTTTTTGGCTTCCTTTTCTTTTTGAGCAAAGACAGGGGATGTGGCTATCGAAGTGTGTTCAACAACCCATTTCTGTATCTGCTCATCAAGTAAGGAGATCTCGTGTTCATACTGAGAACAGAGGATGGAAATCATTCGGGAAGAGCAAGTCTGTAAGTTAGATTCTCACATAAGTTTTAAATTGTCATCAATTTTTTTAAGATTAGGGAAGATTTGAATACGTAACCCCCAAGGTGTTATATTGTGTTCCAAATATTTTTCAAAGTACTTTTTATGCCAAAAAACTTGTACTTTTTTACATATCAAGGGAAATTGGGACTTTAAATGAAGCAGTTGGAATGCAGAGGTGTGGGTAAAAGACTTTTATTCGTAACAAAATTGTAGCAGAAAGGTAATTTCATATATATACATAAATGGGATATGCACAGAATGTAACATATTGGATGGGAAATACATATAGATGTACACAAATCATAGGTGATAAAATATTGCACATAACAGAATGGCATGGCCTGCAGTTGCCAAGAGTGGCATGCCCGAGAACTGCATCCATGACCACATAATCCATAGGTTAAAACATGATTAATCAAAAGAGTATGGCATCAAGATTGGCTTATAGCTTGACGCGTTTCGTGAATACGTTCACTCATCAGGAGAAGATGTGATAATTACCTGTAGAATATACAAATTAGTAAACCAACTCTGGTAAGAGAAGGATATGAATGGAGGATGTTTCAATATGAATAACTAGCCAAGCACACTTACCAAGGCAGACAGTGACAGCGGCATGTGGCAACTTGGCACAGGGTGCGCAGGAAGTACAGACCTTGTCGAAGGAGCTGAGGCGGCATGTACACACGTTGCAGATATCAGGTGGTATGGGGAAGTGCATGGGTGCGTGGATGGTGTCCATGTGACAAAAGGTGGTAAGTGGCTCATCGCACAAAATTATCTAGAAACAAATAATGTGATAAGTGTAAATGATTGGATTAGACAATTGGATTAATTAAACGTGATGTGTGAAAAGTGAACCCTGTGGGGTTCCATGTGAGTGATTATGGTGTATGTGTGTGATGAAAATGGGCTAATATGGAATATTAACCCCAATGTGGTACCATGAGAGGTGACAATGAAAGGGGAAATTTGAATGAATAACCAATCTGTGTGTGGGACGTGATTGTCATTTACCTAGATATGTGCATACTAATGTCAAAAAACAAAACAAAACCAAAAACAGAAAAATAATGTGTGTAAAAAATGTGAACCGAAGTGAGCTGAAATAAAAATGGGGAACACTTACCCATGGGCTGCATTCATGTAATACCAGCGGAAAATCAGCTGGTACGCAAGAGACCCCAGGAGGAGACCGGCCCCAAGGAGTCTGCTCTGACTGGGGTGTATGTGTACATGCCGCCAACGCCACACGTGTGTGTACTGGGAGGGATGGCGTCCGCACCTGAGCTAACTAATTGCTCCGCGATTGGCGCCGGATTCCCTCACTGGAAGCACGTAGTTGGTAATTACTACGTCAGTGCGGTGGCACCAACGAGTGATGTCACACGCACAACGTGGATATCGTGGCGCCGATGCACTGAGGGGCGTCCACCCGAACCTCCCGATCACAGAAGTGTAAAAGGAGGAGGGGAGGACCCACAGGGCGCATCGCAGCCCCCGCATCAAGGAAAAACTCCCTGCAGCACCGAAGTGCTTGGTATACCAACAGAGGCACATGACACTGGGCGAAGGAAAGGCGTGCAAGGGATATAAAATGGTATATGAGTGGAAACACAGGATCAGTACCGGGATTGCCATCTATTCATATTATATGGAAGTAAAAGCTATTAATCACATACATATATAAATAAATAAACAAAATGATTAGCTGTCTCAAATGTGCAAATCCCATCAGGGCATAAGAATCTACCAGCAAACCTCACACATGGATTGCAGGGGAACACTGCAAATCCAATTTTCCAACTGCTTCCATCCCTGTAAATTCTGTAAAAGAGGGGGAGGTTTGGGACTTTATATGAGGCACGGGTTAGTGCCTCCATCCCTATTCGAGTACATATCAAGGGAAATTGGGACCTTAAAGCGGTTGTATACCCGCTGTCATTTTTTTTTTACACCTGCAAGGGAAAAGGCATA
This sequence comes from Lithobates septentrionalis, assembly GCA_037952835.1. Taxonomy (NCBI): domain Eukaryota; kingdom Metazoa; phylum Chordata; class Amphibia; order Anura; family Ranidae; genus Lithobates; species Lithobates septentrionalis. The sequence continues at coordinate 4,941,280 of JBBDGP010001146.1, forward strand.
ATGAGCTAGTATGCACCGCATACTAGCTCATTATGAGATACTTACCTTAGAACGAGGCGCCGGCATCTCACCTGGTCCACGCCGAGGGAGCCGACATCTCCCCTCGACGTGTCTTCCGGGTATCGCGGCTCCGGCACTGTGAGTGGCCGGAGCCGCGATGTCGTCACTCCCGCGCATGCGCGCGGGAGACTTCTGCCCGGCAAGCTCCGGAGTTTGCCGGGCTGTCAGCCGAGAGTCCCCTGTGCGCATGCGCCGCTGCAGTTAGCGGCTCATTGCGAGGGGAATATCTCCTAAACCTTACAGGTTTAGGAGATATTTTTTTTTACCTACAGGTAAGCCTTATTATAGGCTTACCTGTAGATAAAAGTTACAAATATAGGTATACAACCGCTTTAAATGAAGCAGTTGGAATGCAGAGGTGTGGGTAAAAGACTTTTATTCATAACATAATTGTAGCAGAAAGGTAATTTCATATATATACATAAATGGCATATGCACAGAATGTAACATATTGGATGGGAAATACATATAGATGTACACAAATCATGGGTGATAAAATATTGCACATAACATAATGGCATGGCCTACAGTTGCCAAGAGTGGCATGCCCGAGAACTGCATCCGTGACCACATAATGCATAGGTTAAAACATGATTAATCAAAAGAGTATGGCATCAAGATTGGCTTATAGCTTGACGCGTTTCGTGAATACGTTCACTCATCAGGAGAAGATGTGATAATTACCTGTAGAATATACAAATTAGTAAAAGAACTCTGGTAAGAGAAGGATATGAATGGAGGATGTTTCAATATGAATAATTAGCCAAGCGCACTTAACAAGGCGGACAGTGACAGTGGCATGTGGCAACTTGGCACAGGGTGCGCAGAAAGTACAGACCTCGCCGCGGGAGCTGAGGCGGCATGTACACATGTTGCAGCTATCAGGTGGTATGGGGAAGTGCATGGGTGCGTGGATGGTGTCCATGTGACAAAAGGTGATGGTAAGTGGCTCATCGCACAAAATTATCTAGAAACAAATAATGTGATAAGTGTAAATGATTGTATTAGACAATTGGATTAATTAAACGTGATGTGTGAAAAGTGAACCATGTGGGGTTCCATGTGAGTGATAATGGTGTATGTGTGTAATGAAAATGGGCTAATATGGAATATTAACCCCAATGTGGTACCATGAGAGGTGACAATGAAAGGGGAAATTTGAATGAATAACCAATCTGTGTGTGGGACGTGATTGTCATTTACCTAGATATGTGCATACTAATGTCAACAAAACCAAAAACAGAAAAATAATGTGTGTAAAAAATGTGAACCGAAGTGAGCTGAAATAAAAATGGGGAACACTTACCCATGGGCTGCATTCATGTAATACCAGCGGAAAATCAGCTGGTACACAAGAGACCCAAGGAGGAGACCGGCCCCAAGGACAGTCTGCTCCGACTGGGGTGTATGTGTACATGCCGCCAATGCCACACGCGTGTGTACTGGGAGGGATGGCGTCCGCACCTGAGCTAACTAATTGCTCAGCGATTGGCGCCGGATTCCCTCACTGGAAGCACGTAGTTGGTAATCACTACGTCAGTGCGGTGGCACCAACGAGTGATGTCACACGCACAACGTGGATATCGTGGCGCCGATGCACTGAGGGGCGTCCACCCGAACCTCCCTAACACAGAAGTGTAAAAGGAGGAGGGGAGGACCCACAGGGCGCATCGCAGCCCCCGCATCAAGGAAAAACTCCCTGCAGCATCGAAGTGATTGGTATACCAACAGAGGCACATGACACTGGGCGAGGGAAAGGCGTGCAAGGGATATAAAATGGTATATGAGTGGAAACACAGGATCAGTACCGGGATTGCCATCTATTCATATTATATGGAAGTAAAAGCTATTAATCACATACATATATAAATAAATAAACAAAATGATTAGCTGTCTCAAATGTGCAAATCCCATCAGGGCATAAGAATCTATCAGCAAACCTCACACATGCATGGCAGGGGAACACTGCAAATCCAATTTTCCAACTGCTTCCATCCCTGTAAATTCTGTAAAAGAGGGGGAGGTTTGGGACTTTATATGAGGCACGGGTTAGTGCCTCCATCCCTATTCGAGTACATATCAAGGGAAATTGGGACCTTAAATGAAGCAGTTGGAATGCAGAGGTGTGGGTAAAAGACTTTTATTCATAACATAATTGTAGCAGAAAGGTAATTTCATATATATACATAAATGGCATATGCACAGAATGTAACATATTGGATGGGAAATACATATAGATGTACACAAATCATGGGTGATAAAATATTGCACATAACATAATGGCATGGCCTACAGTTGCCAAGAGTGACATGCCCGAGAACTGCATCCGTGACCACATAATGCATAGGTTAAAACATGATTAATCAAAAGAGTATGGCATCAAGATTGGCTTATAGCTTGACGCGTTTCGTGAATACGTTCACTCATCAGGAGAAGATGCAATAATTACCTGTAGAATATACAAATTAGTAAACCAACTCTGGTAAGAGAAGGATATGAATGGAGGATGTTTCAATATGAATAATTAGCCAAGCGCACTTAACAAGGCGGACAGTGACAGCAGCATGTGGCAACTTGGCACAGGGTGCGCAGGAAGTACAGACCTCGCCGCGGGAGCTGAGGCGGCATGTGCACACGTTGCAGCTATCAGGTGGTATGGGGAAGTGCATGGGTGCGTGGATGGTGTCCATGTGACAAAAGGTGATGGTAAGTGGCTCATCGCACAAAATTATCTAGAAACAAATAATGTGATAAGTGTAAATGATTGGATTAGACAATTGGATTAATTAAACGTGATGTGTGAAAAGTGAACCCTGTGGGGTTCCATGTGAGTGATAATGGTGTATGTGTGTGATGAAAATGGGCTAATATGGAATATTAACCCCAATGTGGTACCATGAGAGGTGACAATGAAAGGGGAAATTTGAATGAATAATCAATCTGTGTGTGGGACGTGATTGCCATTTACCTAGATATGTGCATACTAATGCCAACAAATAAAACAAAACCAAAAACAGAAAAATAATGTGTGTAAAAAATGTGAACCGAAGTGAGCTGAAATAAAAATGGGGAACACTTACCCATGGGCTGCATTCATGCAATACCAGCGGAAAATCAGCTGGTACGCAAGAGACCTCAGGAGGAGACCGGCCGCAAGGACAGTCTGCTCCGACTGGGGTGGATGTGTACATGCCGCCAACGCCACGTGCGTGCGCATTGGGAGGGACGGCGTCCGCACCTGAGATAACTAATTGCTCAGCGATTAGCGCCGGATTTCCTCACTGGAAGCACGTAGATGGTAATCACTACGTCAGTGCTGTGGCGCCAACGAGTGACGTCACACGCACGATGTGGATATCATGGCACCGATGCGCTGAGGGGCATCCACCCGAACCTCCCGAACACAGAGGTGTAAAGGGAGGAGGGGAGGACCCACAGGGCGCATCGCAGCCCCCGCATCAAGGAAACCCCCCCCGCAGCACCGAAGTGCTTGGTATACCAACAGAGGCACATGACAGTGGGAGAAGGAAAGGCGTGCAAGGGATATAAAATGGTATATGAGTGGAAACACAGGATCAGTACCGGGATTGCCATCTATTCATATTATATGGAAGTAAAAGCTATTAATCACATACATATATAAATAAATAAACAAAATGATTAGCTGTCTCAAATGTGCAAATCCCATCAGGGCATAAGAATCTATCAGCAAACCTCACACATGGATGGCAGGGGAACACTGCAAATCCAATTTTCCAACTGCTTCCATCCCTGTAAATTCTGTAAAAGAGGGGGAGGTTTAGGACTTTATATGAGGCACGGGTTAGTGCCTCCATCCCTATTCGAGTACATATCAAGGGAAATTGGGACTTTAAATGAAGCAGTTGGAATGCGGAGGTGTGGTTAAAAGACTTTTATTCGTAACATAATTGTAGCAGAAAAGTAATTTCATATATATACATAAATGGGATATGCACAGAATGTAACATATTGGATGGGAAATACATATAGATGTACACAAATCATGGGTTATAAAATATTGCACATAACATAATGGCATGCCATGACCACATAATGCATAGGTTAAAACATGATACTGTTACTGATCCTGTGTTTCCACTCATATACCATTTTATATCCCTTGCACGCCTTTCCTTCGCCCAGTGTCATGTGCCTCTGTTGGTATACCAAGCACTTCGGTGCTGCGGGGGAGTTTTTCCTTGATGCGGGGGCTGCGATGCGTCCTGTGGGTCCTCCTCTCCTCCTTTTACACTTCTGTGTTCGGGAGGTTCGGGTGGATGCCCCTCAGTGCATCGGCACCACGATATCCACGTCGTGCGCGTAACGTCACTAGTTGGTGCCACCGCACTGACGTAGTGATTACCAACTACGTGCTTCCAGTGAGGGAATCTGGTGCCAATGGCTGAGCAATTAGTTCAGGTGCGGACGCCATCCCTCCCAGTACACACGCACGTGGCATTGGCGGCATGTACACATACACCCCAGTCGGAGCAGACTGTCCTTGCGGCCGGTCTCCTCCTGGGGTTTCTTGCGTACCAGCTGATTTTCCGCTGGTATTGCATGAATGCAGCCCATAGGTAAGTGTTCCCCATTTTTATTTCAGCTCACTTCGGTTCACATTTTTTACACACATTATTTTTCTGTTTTTGGTTTTGTTTTGTTTTTTGACATTAGCATGCACATATCTAGGTAAATGACAATCACGTCCCACACACAGATTGGTTATTCATTCAAATTTCCCCTTTCATTGTCACCTCTCATGGTACCACATTGGGGTTAATATTCCATATTAGCCCATTTTCATCACACACATACACCATTATCACTCACATGGAACCCCACAGGGTTCACTTTTCACACATCACGTTTAATTAATCCAATTGTCTAATCCAATCATTTACACTTATCACATTATTTGTTTCTAGATAATTTTGTGCGATGAGCCACTTACCATCACCTTTTGTCACATGGACACCATCCACGCACCCATGCACTTCCCCATACCACCTGATAGCTGCAACGTGTGTACATGCTGCCTCAGCTCCCGCAGCGAGGTCTGTACTTCCTGCGCACCCTGTGCCAAGTTGCCACATGCCGCTGTCACTGTCCGCCTTGGTAAGTGAGCTTGGCTAATTATTCATATTGAAACATCCTCCATTCATATCCTTCTCTTACCAGAGTTGGTTTACTAATTTGTAAATTCTACAGGTAATTATCGCATCTGCTCCTGATGAGTGAACGTATTCACGAAACGCGTTGAGCTATAAGCCAATCTTGATGCCATACTCTTTTGATTAATCATGTTTTAACCTATGCATTATGTGGTCACGGATGCAGTTCTCGGGCATGCCACTCTTGGCAACTGTAGGCCATGCCATTCTGTTATGTGCAATATTTTATCACCCATGATTTGTGTACATCTATATGTATTTCCCATCCAATATGTTACATTCTGTGCATATCCCATTTATGTATATATATGAAATTACCTTTCTGCTACAATTCCAACTGCTTCATTTAAAGTCCCAATTTCCCTTGATATGTACTCGAATAGGGATGGAGGCACTAACCCGTGCCTCATATAAAGTCCCAAACCTCCCCCTCTTTTACAGAATTTACAGGGATGGAGCAGTTGGAAAATTGGATTTGCAGTGTTCCCCTGCCATCCATGTGTGAGGTTTGATCATAGATTCTTATGCCCTGATGGGATTTGCACATTTGAGACAGCTAATCATTTTGTTTATTTATTTTCAATCTTTTTATTTATTTTTTATTTATTTATTTTTTTTGTTTCATAAATTTTTATTCAGGTAAGAATAAGTTGTACAAATGGTATAACAGTACATATTAAAATTTTTTAGAGGTACATCGGTAAACAATAAGTACTGCAAAGATATCTGTAAATGTCAGGGTTAGACATTTCTAATGTAATTACAGAATAACATTGGGAGACGTAAGAGCTTATTTGTAAAGCAAATGGAACGTTTATAAGTAAGTACATGAAAGGTCATGTCACCTTAAATAGTTTGTAGTTATCCCAATAGAATTAAAGCCAGCTAACGACAATATACACTATCTGGTGATGGTGTTTTGAGGGTATATCTAGTAATGTGATGTGGACCTAGGCAAGACTACTCCCAGCCCAGGCACTACCTAATGGGAGCATACTGTGCGAGGGGAGAGGGTAGCACTGACCTATTGTGCGGTATGATTAATGATGGTCCATTGGGTGGAATAATGTTCCCTCTATATTTTGTAGTGTACGTGGTATGTAAGTCTATGAAAGATATAGGGGATAAATGTGGGGGGAGGAGGCTAGACATGTTGTAAATTGTAGTTCGAAATCAGGAGGGGGTAGAAACTAAGGGGAGAGGGCATGTGGATGGGGCATGTGGATGGCGGACACTCCTACCTCAAGCCAGGACGGGTGTCTCTCATGTGTGTCACTGTGCTCCCAGTGGGGGTCCAGGTTGTGGGTCAAGTAGTAATGTCTTGAACTCTCAAGATCCACGAAAGTGTATCAACAGGCCCAAGTATTGCAATATTTTGTTGAGTTGTCTTTAACTTGATGTATTAAGTCTTCCATTGCTGCTATTTTTTCAACACGTTTCAGCCAATCTGATAATGTGGATGGAGTAGTGTTTCTCCATCGTAGTGGAACACATTGTTTAGCTGCGTTTATGAGGTGAAGCATTAAAGATTTCCTGTAAATGGATTGTGGTAGAGACGTGTGGTGTAGTAAATATTGTGCGGGAGTAAAGTCTAGGGTGTAAGTAGTGATACGAGTGATCATGTTGTGAACTTTTTCCCAAAATGGTTTTATGTGAGTACAGTCCCACCAGATATGGAGAAGAGAGCCCACCTCAGAGTTACATCTCCAGCACAATAGTGATACAGTTGGGTGAAATACATGAATTCGTTCAGGGGTGCGGTACCATCTTGAGTATAGTTTGTAGTTGTTTTCTTGTGCTGAGACATTAACAGAGCCTTTATGGATGTGCTCATATATATTTTCCCATTCCTCAGTAGGGAGGTCTAGGTTAAGCTCTCCTTCCCATTTCCGCTTGACCGAGTTGGATTTGTGGTCGGTCTCACCGAAAAGTATGGAATAAACAGTTGAGATTAAGTGGCTTTGAGGGTCAGCATTTGAACATAGTGCTTCCAAAGGATTTTGATCTCTACACCATTGAGAGATGGGAGTGGCGCTATTCAGAAAGTGTCTAATTTGTAAGTATGAGAAAAATGGAATGTTTCCATCAGGGGACCTAGAGGGAAGGTCAGTGAATGGGATGATTGAGCCATTATGAAAAAAGTGATGTGCTCTCAGTGTAGTTGCCATGTTGGCTATACGCGTATTGTTTTCTAGGAGGCCAGGAGGAAAGTCAGGATTGCCAGTCAGGGGAGTCATTGGTCCCAGAGAGGGAGTCATTTTAAGAGATTTACAGGTGTTTCTGAAGCTGTTCAGCGTAGGTCCCGTTAGCGGATGTGTAAAGTGTTCCTTAGGGGTAGCCTCAATGCTAATCCAGGGCACGTGAGAAAGAGGAGTCTGGGCACATGAATCCTCTAGTGTGATCCAGTCCTTAGAGTGTGCATGTATGTGCCAGTCAATTAATCTGGTGATATGGCAGGCAGTGTGGTATTTATGAATATATGGAAGGCCTAGCCCAGCTTTAAGTTTGGGGAGAATCATTCTATCCCAACTGATTCTTGGAGGTTTATGGGCCCATATAAAATTTCTGCATAGTCTTTTGTAGGTTTTAAAAAACGTTGGTGGGAGTTTGATCGGGACTGTTTGTAAAATGTATAATATACAGGGTAAAATGTTCATTTTTAGAATGGAAATTCGCCCGAAACAAGAGAATTGTTTGGAGGACCATTTGGTGAGATCATTTTTTTATCGATTGGAGAATGGGGGAGTAATTCCTTTCGTATAGTTCGGTAAGTTTGGAGGGTATCTGAATACCTAAGTACGTAAGGGCGTGTGGTTCCCAACTAAATGGAAAATTAGTTTGGCATTGAGATACTATCGCTGAAGGGAGGGAGATGTTGAGGGCTTTGGATTTGGTAAAGTTTATTTTCAAATTGGACAACTTGTGGAAGAGGGAAAAGTCCTGCAGTAGGTTAGGTATGGTGATTAATGGGTTGGAGAGGAAAAGAAGAATGTCATCGGCGTATGCCGCTAGTTTGTAATGTTTGTGTCTGATATCAATGCCCATTATATTCGGGTTAGTCCTAAGTAGGGATGAGCCGAACACCCCCCTGTTCGGTTCGCACCAGAACATGCGAACAGGAAAAAAGTTCGCTCGAACACGCGAACACCGTTAAAGTCTATGGGACACGAACATTAATATTTAAAAGTGCTAATTTTAAAGGCTTATATGCAAGTTATTGTCATAAAAAGTGTTTGGGGACCTGGGTCCTGCCCCAGGGGACAAGGATCAATGCAAAAAAAAGTTTTAAAAACGGCCGTTTTTTCAGGAGCAGTGATTTTAATAATGCTTAAAGTCAAACAATAAAAGTGTAACATCCCTTTAAATTTCGTACCTGGGGGGTGTCTATAGTATGCCTGTAAAGGGGCACATGTTTCCTGTGTTTAGAAAAGTCTGACAGCAAAATGACATTTCAAAGGAAAAAAAGCCATTTAAAACTACCCACGGCTATTGCATTGCCGACAATACACATAGAAGTTCATTGATAAAAACGGCATGGGAATTCCCCACAGGGCAACCCCGAACCAATATTTAAAAAAAAAAATGACGTGGGAGACCCCGTAAATTCCATACCAGGCCCTTTAGGTCTGGTATGGATATTAAGGGGAACCCCGGCCAAAATTTAAAAAAAAAATGACGTGGGGTTCCTCCTAAATTCCATACCAGACCCTTCAGGTCTGGTATGGATTTTAAGGGGAACCCCGCGCCAAAAAAAAAAAACCGGCGTGGGGTCCCCCCAAAAATCCATACCAGACCCTTATCCGAGCATGCAACCTGGCAGGCTGCAGGAAAAGAGGGGGGGACGAGAGTGCGCCCCCCCCCTCCTGAACCATACCAGGCCACATGCCCTCAACATTGGGAGGGTGCTTTGGGGTAGCCCCCCAAAACACCTTGTCCCCATGTTGATGAGGACAAGGGCCTCATCCCCACAACCCTGGCCGGTGGTTGTGGGGGTCTGCGGGCGGGGGGCTTATCAGAATCTGGAAGCCCCCTTTAACAAGGGGACCCCCAGATCCCGCCCCCCCCTGTGTGAAATGGTAAGGGGGTACTTACCCCTACTATTTCACTAAAAAACTGTCAAAAATGTTAAAAATGACAAGAGACAGTTTTTGACAATTCCTTTATTTAAATGCTTCTTTCTTCCTTCATCTTCTTCTGGTTCTTCTGGCTCTTCTGGTTCTTCCTCCGGCGTTCTCGTCCAGCATCTCCTCCGCGGCGTCTTCTATCTTCTTCTCCTCGGGCCGCTCCGCACCCATGGCATGAGGGGAGGCTCCCGCTCTTCTCTTCATCTTCTTCTTCATCCTCTCCTCTTCTTTCTTCTTCTCTTCTTCATTTTCTTCTCCGGGCCGCTCCGCATTCATGCTGGCATGAAGGGAGGCTCCCGCTGTGTGACCTCGTCTCTTCGTCTGACGGCTCTTAAATAACGGGGGGCGGGGCCACCCGGTGACCCCCGCCCCCCTCTGACGCACGGGACATGACGGGACTTCCCTGTGGCATTCCCCGTGACGTCACAGGGAAGTCCCTGTCAAGTCACCGTGCGTTAGAGGGGGGCGGGGGCACCGGGTGGCCCCGCCCCCCGTTATTTAAGAGCCGTCAGACGAAGAGACGCCGTCACACAGCGGGAGCCTCCCTTCATGCCAGCATAAATGCGGAGCGGCCCGGAGAAGAAAATGAAGAAAAGAAGAAGAAAGAAGAGGAGAGGATGAAGAGAAGAGCGGGAGCCTCCCCTCATGCCATGGGTGCGGAGCGGCCCGAGGAGAAGAAGATAGAAGACGCCGCGGAGAAGATGCTGGACGAGAACGCCGGAGGAAGAACCAGAAGAGCCAGAAGAACCAGAAGAAGATGAAGGAAGAAAGAAGAAGCATTTAAATAAAGGAATTGTCAAAAACTGTCTCTTGTAATTTTTAACATTTTTGACAGTTTTTTAGTGAAATGGTAGGGGTAAGTACCCCCTTACCATTTCACACGGGGGGGGCGGGATCTGGGGGTCCCCTTGTTAAAGGGGGCTTCCAGATTCCGATAAGCCCCCCGCCCGCAGACCCCCACAACCACCGGCCAGGGTTGTGGGGATGAGGCCCTTGTCCTCATCAACATGGGGACAAGGTGTTTTGGGGGGCTACCCCAAAGCACCCTCCCAATGTTGAGGGCATGTGGCCTGGTACGGTTCAGGAGGGGGGGCGCACTCTCGTTCCCCCCTCTTTTCCTGCAGCCTGCCAGGTTGCGTGCTCGGATAAGGGTCTGGTATGGATTTTTGGGGGGACCCCACGCCGTTTTTTTTTTTTTTTTTGGCGCGGGGTTCCCCTTAAAATCCATACCAGACCTGAAGGGTCTGGTATGGAATATAGGGGGAACCCCACGTCATTTTTTTTTAAATTTTGGCCAAGGGTTCCCCTTAATATCCATACCAGACCTGAAGGGCCTGGTATGGAATTTAGGGGGTCTCCCACATCATTTTTTTTTTTTTAATTTTGGTTCGGGGTTGCCCTGTGGGGAATTCCCGTGCCGTTTTTATCAATGAACTTCTATGTGTATTGTCGGCAATGCAATAGCCGCGGGTAGTTTTAAATGGCTTTTTTTCCATCGAAATGTCATTTTGCTGTCAGACTGTTCTAAACACAGGAAACATGCGCCCCTTTACAGGCATACTATAGACACCCCCCCAGGTACGAAATTTAAAGGGATATTACACTTTTATTGTTTGACTTTAAGCATTATTAAAATCACTGCTCCTGAAAAAACGGCCGTTTTTAGAACTTTTTTTTGCATTGATCCATGTCCCCTGGGGCAGGACCCAGGTCCCCAAACACTTTTTATGACAATTACTTGCATATAAGCCTTTAAAATGAGCATTTTTGATTTCTCCCATAGACTTTTAAAGGGTGTTCCGCGGCATTCGAATTTGCCGCGAACACCCCAAGTTGTTCGCTGTTCGGCGAACTTGCGAACAGCCAATGTTCGAGTCGAACATGAGTTCGACTCGAACTCGAAGCTCATCCCTAGTCCTAAGTAGGAGCCGAATACCCCCCGGTTCGGTTCGCACCAGAACCTGCGAACGGACCGAAAGTTCGCACGAACGTTAGAACCCCATTGACGTCTATGGGACTCGAACGTTCGAAATCAAAAGTGCTCATTTTAAAGGCTAATTTGCATGGTATTGTCCTAAAAAGGGTTTGGGGACCCGGCTCCTACCCCAGGGGACATGTATCAATGCAAAAAAACTTTTAAAAACGGACGTTTTTTCGGGAGCAGTGATTTTAATGATGCTTAAAGTAAAAAAAAAAAAAGTGAAATATTCCTTTAAATATCGTACCTGGAGGGTGTCTATAGTATGCCTGTAAAGTGACGCGTGTTTCCCGTGTTTAGAACAGTCCCTGCACCAAATGTCATTTTCAAAGGAAAAAATCTCATTTAAAACTGCTTGCGGGTTTAATGTAATGTCGGGTCATGGCAATATGGATGAAAATCAGTGAGACAAACGGCATGGGTACCCCCCAGTCCATTACCAGGCCCTTTGGGTCTTGTATGGATATTAAGGGGAACCCCCCACCCAAATTAAAATAAGGAAAGGTGTGGGGCCACCAGGCCCTATATACTCTGAACAGCAGTATACAGGCGGTGCAAACAAGACAGGGACTGTAGGTTTGTTGTTAAGTAGAATCTCTTTGTAATTTTGAACGGGTACATTTTTAACGTGTTTAGCTCCAGCCAAAAAATCTTTTTTAAGCTTTTTGGAAAACATAGGGCACGGTTATCACCCCTGTGACATTTGTTTTGCTGTCTTTCCTCCTCTTCAGAAGATTTCACCTCACTTTTTGTCCCAATGAAAAATGTTTTTTGAAAATTTGGGTTTTTTTGTGGAACAAGGATTGGAAAGCATCAGTGGAAAGGAGAAAATTTTTTCCCATATTAACTCTTACAGGAGAGAATTTCCCTTCCTAGGGGTAGATTTCATCTCACTTCCTGTTGTCTCCTTCCGTTTGCAAGTAGGAGTCGTTTGTAAGTTAGATGTTTGAAAGTAGGGTCCTGCCCTATATACTCAGCAGAAATTTGGGCCTTAGGTGTTGCTGTGGCCACAACACTGTAAGCCCTCACAGGGCCCTGCTGTGAAATATTAGATCAAGAATTGTAATTACATGCCCCTGTTGAACAGGAGCTGAAAAATTAGGCCTTAGGCACTGGTGCTGGTGCCACAACACTGCAACCCCTCACAGACACTCTAGTTGGAACGCAGGAACGAGCCCTGCTGCAAAGTATTGCATCAAAAATTGTAATTACACGCCCCTGTTAGACAGGGGCAGAAAAATTGGGCCTTAGGCACTGGTGCTGGTGCCACAACACTGCAACCCCTCACAGACACTCTAGTTGGAATGCAGGAACGAGCCCTGCTGCAAAGTATTGCATCAAAAATTGTAATTACACGCCCCTGTTAGACAGGGGCAGAAAAATTGGGCCTTAGGCACTGGTGCTGGTGCCACAACACTGCAACCCCTCACAGACACTCTAGTTGGAACGCAGGAACGAGCCCTGCTGCAAAGTATTGCATCAAAAATTGTAATTACACGCCCCTGTTAGACAGGGGCAGAAAAATTGGGCCTTAGGCACTGGTGCTGGTGCCACAACAATGCAACCCCTCACAGACACTCTAGTTGGAACGCAGGAACGAGCCCTGCTGCAAAGTATTACATCAAAAATTGTAATTACACGCCCCTGTTAGACAGGGGCAGAAAAATTGGGCCTTAGGCACTGGTGCTGGTGCCACAACACTGCAACCCCTCACAGACACTCTAGTTGGAATGCAGGAACGAGCCCTGCTGCAAAGTATTACATCAACAATTGTAATTACACGCCCCTGTTAAACAGGGGCTGAAAAATTGTGCCTTAGGCACTGGTGGTGGCGCCCAGAACCAAAAATGTTCTTACAAGCTATCAGCGTGATGATTGAGGAAGAAGAGGATAATTACTCAGGGATAGTCACTCAGCATCAGCATAGGCAGTCTTTGAAGGGATCTGAGATTTCAAAAAAAATTATTCGGTTACATCAGCATCAGGTGCTTGGTAGCTGGTGGTGATCCAAGACTGATTCATTTTTATGAAGGTCAGTCAATCGACCGAGTCGGTGGACAGACGCACCCTGTGATTGGTTACCACGCCTCCAGCAGCACTGAATGTGCGTTCCGAAAGAACGCTGGATGCAGGACAGGCCAGTAGCTCAATTGCATACTGTGCAAGCTCTGGCCAGTGATCCATCCTCAAGACCCAGTAACCCTGAGGATTTTCGGTGGGAAAGGTGTCCAAGTCTGATCTTGCCCCTAGGTATTCCTGCACCATGTAAAACAGACGCTGGCGATGGTTGCTGGAACCGATCATACCTTGGGGCTGCGGACCAAAAAATTGTCTGAACGCATCGGTCAGACGGCCACCTTCTCCACCGCTCCTTCTTTGACTGACCGAAGCCTCAGCAACACGTTGTCCAGAAACAGGAGTTTGTAACCTCCCAGTCTCTGGGAACGCGTTGCACAGACCTTTCTGCAAGGCCTCCCGAAGATGTTTCATCCTCTGCTCCCTCTGCGATGGCAAGATAAGGTCCGCAACCTTACCCTTGTAACGTGGATCAAGGAGGGTTGCCAGCCAGTATTGGTCCTTCTCCTTGATACCACGAATACGAGGATCCTTACGCAGGCTTTGCAGGATCAGGGAGGCCATGCAGCGTAGGTTTGCTGAGGCATTCGGTCCGGAGTCCTCTGGGTCACTAAGGACGACAACGTCCGCAGCCACCTCCTCCCAGCCACGTACAAGTCCATGTGTTTCTTGGGACTGATCCCTTAAAGACTGCTGCTGATGCTGAGTGCCAGGCTCCACCTCCATACTGACACAATCTTCCTCCTCCTCCTCCTCCTCGTCCTCTTCCTGTGTGATTGGCGGGCACGCAGGAACACTGTCTGGATAAAGGGGGCCTTGAGAGCTAAGGAAGTCCTCCTCTTCCTGCCTCTGTTCTGCCTCAAGTGCCCTGTCCATTATTCCACGCAGCGTGTGCTCCAACAGGTGGACAAGGGGGACAGTGTCACTGATGCATGCACTGTCACTGCTCACCATCCTCGTGGCCTCCTCGAATGGTGACAGGACAGTGCATGCATCCCTGATCATGGCCCACTGGCGTGGGGAAAAAAAAACAAGCTCCCCTGACCCTGTCCTGGTGCCATAGTCGCACAGGTACTCATTGATGGCCCTCTGCTGCGTGTGCAGCCGCTGCAGCATGGCCAACGTTGAGTTCCACCTGGTGGGCATGTCACAGATTAGGCGGTTCTTGGGCAGGTTAAACTCCTTTTGGAGGTCCGTCAGCCGAGCACTGGCATTATATGACCGGCGGAAATGCACACAGACTTTCCTGGCCTACCTCAGGACATCCTGTAAGCCCGGGTACCTGCCCAAGAACCGCTGCACCACCAAGTTAAGGACGTGAGCCAAACAGGGCACATGGGTCATTTGTCCCTGTCGGACGGCAGAGAGGAGGTTGGTGCCATTGTCGCAAACCACCATTCCTGCCTTAAGTTGGCGTGGCGTCAACCACCTCTGAACCTGCCCCTGCAGAGCTGACAGAACCTCTGCCCCAGTGTGGCTTCTGTCCCCCAAGCACACCAGCTCAAGCACCGCATGGCATCTTTTGGCCTGCGTACTTGCGTAGCCCCTTGAACGACTACGGAGCACCGCTGGTTCCGAGGAAGAGGCCATGGAGGAAGAAGAAGAGGAGGGGGTGGAGGAGAGAGGTGTGTTACAATCATTAGCATTTTGGAGGCGTTGTGGCGGAACAACCTCCAACACTACTGCACCTTGTCCTGCATCCTTCCCAGCTGCCAGCAGAGTCACCCAATGCGCCGTGAAACTTAGGTAACGTCCCTTTCCATGCCTGCTGGACCATGAGTCAGCGGTAATATGCACCTTACCGCTGACCGCCCTGTCCAGTGAGGCATGGACATTGCCTTCCACATGCCGGTAGAGAGCCGGAATCGCCTTCCGTGAGAAAAAGTGGCGTTTGGGTACCTGCCACTGAGGAACCGCACATTCCACAAACTCACGGAAGGGGGCAGAGTCTACCAACTGAAAAGGCAGCAGTTGAAGTGCTAGCAATTTTGCCAAGCTAGCATTCAACCGCTGGGCATGTGGATGGCTGGGAGCAAACTTCTTTCAGCGGTGCAGCAGCTGGGGCAGGAAAATTTGCCTGGTACAATCTGACGTCGGTGTACCAAAAGAAGATTGCCCACAAGTACTTGGCTGTGACACACCTAATTCTACACCTTCATTCCTCTCAGTGCAGGTCTCAGAGAGGACTGGAGGTCTAGTGGGGTTGGAAATCTCAGCTGATGAGGAGCAAGGAGAGGTCCTCTTTGTTCTTTGGTGTGGGTCTTTTCGATACGCTTGCCAACGAACTGCATGGCAGGTCAACATATGTCTGGTCAAGCATGTGGTACCCAAGCGGGAGATGTTTTGGCCACGTGAGATACGCTTGAGACATATGTTGCAAATAGCAGCGGTGTGATCTGATGCACTCATCTCAAAAAAGGCCCACACCAAAGAACTTTTTGAATAACGCGCAGAGACTGCAGCCCCCTGCACATGTGGAGCTTTGGGGTGTGATGCAGTCAATGTGCTGCCCTTAGGCTGGCCCCTGGAGGGCATCCTGCCTCGTTGGTGATGTGCCGCCTCCTCCTCCTCCTCCTCCTCTCTCCTATCAGGCACCCACGTTGAGTCAGTGACCTCATCATCCCCTCCCTCCTCATCACTGGAGCAAACCTGGCAGTATGCTGCAGCAGGGGGAGCATGACTGCCAGATTGCTGTCCTTCTTGGGCACCCCCTCTGTCCGTGCTCATGTTACTGCCTTCATCGAGCTCAGTATCATCATCAGAGCCTTCCAAACGCTGGGCATCCTCCTGGAGCATGTACCCAACACTGTGGTCAAACAGTTCGAGGGACTCCTCAGGAGGACATGATGGAGCTAGGGAAGGAGTCACTGATGACATTGAGCCGAGGGAAGAGGCCGCTGCTTTGCCAGGCAAAGCACCCTGGGCATGGGTGAGAGAGGATGAGGAGGATGAGGACGGCTTGGTCATCCACTCGACCAAGTCTTCCGCATGTTGCAGCTCAACATGGCCAGCTGCCGAAAAAAAGGCCAATCGTGTCCCATGGCCACGTGCTGATGAGGATGCACCGTCTCCACGACCAGCACTCGACACAGAGCCTGCTTGCCCTCTCTTATTGGCTTGTGACTGTCTGCCTCTCCTTCTTGGCCTTCCAGACATACTAATGGCCTGTAGCTGCACTAAGCTGGGATATATATATATATATATATGTACTGATACTGCAGCTAGCAAAATCAACTGCCTGCCTGTAGTATGAGAACACCACCAACCTTCTACAGGTAGCTTTAGCTGAACACTGTGAGGTGGACGCACCCCACTAACTTGTAGGTTTAGCTGAACACTGTGAGCAGGACGCACTGCACTAACTGTAAATAGTCTAGCTGCCTGACCGTGGTACTAATAGGATCAAAAGAACACCAGTAATTTTCTTCAGGTAGCTTTATATACTGTAACAAGACAAGCCTGCCTGTCAGTAGGACGATAACAGGAACGGATCTAGCTGAACACTGTGAGCAGGATGCACTGCACTAAATGTAAATAGTCTAGCTGCCTGACCGTGGTACTAATAGGATCAAAAGAACACCAGTAATTTTCTTCAGGTAGCTTTATATACTGTAACAAGACAAGCCTGCCTGTCAGTAGGAAGATAACAGGAACGGATCTAGCTGAACACTGTGAGCAGGACGCACTGTACTAAATGTAAATAGTCTAGCTGCCTGACCGTGGTACTAATAGGATCAAAAGAACACCAGTAATTTTCTTCAGGTAGCTTTATATACTGTAACAAGACAAGCCTGCCTGTCAGTAGGAAGATAACAGGAACGGATCTAGCTGAACACTGTGAGCAGGACGCACTGCACTAAATGTAAATAGTCTAGCTGCCTGACCGTGGTACTAATAGGATCAAAAGAACACCAGTAATTTTCTTCAGGTAGCTTTATATACTGTAACAAGACAAGCCTGCCTGTCAGTAGGAAGATAACAGGAACGGATCTAGCTGAACACTGTGAGCAGGACGCACTGTACTAAATGTAAATAGTCTAGAAGATAACAGGAACGGATCTAGCTAAACTGAATACAGTGTATATATATATATGCAACACCTGGGATGCATATATATACACAATACACTTTAAGTGCAGCTAACTGACTGACTGTCCTGCCTAATCTAGCTAACTCAAATGAAATGACACTGTCTCTCTCTCTCTCTAAGCACACCGGAACACAGTGCACAGGGCCGCCGTGCAGGCGGCCTTATATAGTGTGGGGCGTGTACTAAATCCCCTGAGCCATAATTGGCCAAAGCCTCCTTGGCTTTGGCCAATTACGGCTCTCTGTTCAGGCGGCGCTGTGATTGGCCAAGCATGCGGGTCATAGTGCATGCTAGGCCAATCATCAGCAAGCAATGCACTGCGATGCCGCAGTGAATTTATGGGCCGTGACGCGCCACACAAATTTGGCGCGAACGGCCCATATCGTTCGCAATTCGGCGAACGACCGAACAGCCGATGTTCGAGTCGAACATGGGTTCGACTCGAACACGAAGCTCATCCCTAATCCTAAGTAGGGATGAGAGGAACACCCCCCTGTTCAGTTCGCACCAGAACAAGCGAACAGGAAAAAAGTTCGTTTGAACACGTGAACATCGTTAAAGTGACCCCGGTGACCCCTCCCCCCTCTGACGCACGGTGACTTGACGGGACTTCCCTGTGACGTCACGGGGAATGCCACAGGGAAGTCCCGTCATGTCCCGTGCGTCAGAGGGGGCGGGGTCACCGGGTGGCCCCGCCCCCTGTTATTTAGGAACCGTCAGACGAGGAGACGCCGTCACACAGCGGGAGCCTCCCTCCATGCCAGCATGGGTGCGGAGCGGCCCGGAGAAGAAAATGAAGAAGAGAAGAAGAGAAGAAGGAAGAAGAGAAGAAGATGAAGAAGAAGATGAAGAGAAGAGCGGGAGCCTCCCCCCATGCCATGGGTGCGGAGCGGCCCAAGGAGAAGAAGATAGAAGACACCGCAGGGGAGATCCTGGACGAGAATGCCGGAGGAAGAACCAGAAGAACCAGAAGAAGAAGAAGATGAAGGAAGATAGAAGAAAGAAGAAGCATTTAAATAAAGGAATTGTCAAAAACTGTCTCTTGTCATTTTTAACATTTTTGACAGTTTTTTAGTGAAATGGTAGGGGAAAGTACCCCCTTACCATTTCACACAGGGGGGGCTGGGATCTGGGGGTCCCCTTGTTAAAGGGGGCTTCCAGATTCCGATAAGCCCCCCGCCCGCAGACCCCCACAACCACCGGCCAGGGTTGTGGGGATGAAGCCCTTGTCCTCATCAACATGGGGACAAGGTGTTTTGGGGGGCTACCCCAAAGCACCCTCCCAATGTTGAGGGCATGCTTAAAGACTGTTCTAAACACAGGAAACATGCCCCCCTTTACAGGCATACTATAGACACCCCCCAGCTACGAAATTTAAAGGGATATTACACTTTTATTGTTTGACTTTAAGCATTATTAAAATCCCAGGTCCCCAAACACTTTTTATGACAATAACTTGCATATAAGCCTTTAAAATTAGCACTTTTGATTTCTCCCATAGACTTTTAAAGGGTGTTCCGCGGCATTCGAATTTGCGGCGAACACCCCAAATTGTTCGCTGTTCGGCGAACTTGCGAACAGCCAATGTTCGAGTCGAAGATGAGTTTGACTCAAACTCGAAGCTCATCCCTAGTCCTAAGTAGGGATGAGCCGAACACCCCCCTGTTCGGTTCGCACCAGAACATGCGAACAGGAAAAAAGTTTGTTTGAACACACGAACACCGTTAAAGTCTATGGGACACGAACATGAATAATCAGAAGTGCTAATTTTAAAGGCTTATATGCAAGTTATTGTCATAAAAAGTGTTTGGGGACCTGGGTCCTGCCCCAGGGGACATGGATCGATGCAAAAAAAAGTTTTAAAAACGGACGTTTTTTCAGGAGCAGTGATTTTAATAATGCTTAAAGTCAAACAATAAAAGTGTAATATCCCTTTAAATTTCGTAGCTGGGGGGTGTCTATAGTATGCCTGTAAAGGGGCGCATGTTTCCTGTGTTTAGAACAGTCTGACAGCAAAATGACATTTCGAAGGAAAAAACCCATTTAAAACTACTCGCGGCTATTGCATTGCCGGTCCTACAATACACATAGAAGTTCATTGATAAAAATGGCATGGGAATTTCCCACAGGGGAACCCCAAACCAAAATTTAAAAAAAAAATGACTTGGGGTCCCCCTAAATTCCATACCAGACCCTTCAGGTCTGGTATGGATTTTAAGGGGAACCCCGCGCTAAAAAAAAAAAAAAACGCTGTTCGGCGAACTTGCGAACAGCCAATGTTCGACTCGAACATGAGTTCGACTCAAACTCGAAGCTCATCCCTAGTCCTAAGTTTGTGTAGTAAGGGTTCTAGTGAGAGTACAAAGATGAGAGGGGATAATGGGCAACCTTGCCGGGTGCCATTCGAGACGGAGAAGGCGTTCGACAGGCGGCCGTTGACCCTTATCCTGGCAGTGGGGGAAGCATATAAAGCCAGGACCAGTTGGAGAAAGTTTGCCGAAAAACCCCATAGCCTGTAGCACTGCCACCATGTAGTCCCATGCCACCCTGTCGAACGCCTTCTCCTCGTCAAGGGACAGAAAAAAACCTTGTTTGGATGATGTTGAGGGCCAATGGTGAATGTTTGATAGCCTTTATGGTGTTATCCCTCACCTCCCTGCCAGGAATGAAGCCAACCTGATCTAGTGAGATCAGTTTGGGGAGGAGAGGGAGTATACGATTGGCGAGAGTCTTTGCATAAATTTTCATGTCAACATTAAGGAGGGATATAGGTCTGTAATTAGATACCAACGTCTCACCTTTGCCTGGTTTAGATATGAGCGTAATGTGTGCTTCTAATAGGTCTTTATTGACTTGGGAAGAGGAAGAGAGGTCATTGAATGTTTTAGCTAGATGAGGGGTAAGTATGTCGTGGAATGTCTTATAGTAACTCACAGTCAGACCGTCTGGACCTGGGCTTTTTCCAGCTTTAAGTTGTTTTAGCACTGTTTTAATTTCATCTGTACTAATGGGAAGGTCAAGACTTGCCGCCTCTTCTGGTGCAATAGAAGATGGGCAGTATTGTGTTAGAAATTCTGTAATTGCAGTTTGTCTGTCTGGGGTGTTGCCCGTTTCATTGGAGGATGGTAGGTTATAAAGATTAGAAAAATATTGGACAAATTGGTTGGCAATATCCTCCGAAGAGACGAGAGAAGTGCCTGACGGGTCTTTGATTGTGTCGATGGTATTTGCTGCTTTACGAGATAGTAGTGCTCTGGCTAGCATTTTGCCCGATTTATTGCCGAACTCATAAAACAACTTTTGTGTTAAGACGTATTTGCGTTTTAATGATTTACCGAGTTCTTCAAGAAGTTCCTCCATAGCTTTGACCAATTCAACAAGGGATTTAGTGGCTAGCGCTCGTTCCAACATATGAATTTTTTCGGACAGGGCAGCAATGCGATTCCTTTTGAGTTTGTGTCTGTTTGCCGTCAGAGAAATGATTTCTCTACGTATTACACATTTATGTGCTGCCCATATGCTGGATTGTTTGGAGTCCTCTGAGGTGTTTTCCGTAAAATATTGCATGAGTTGTGTGTTGAGTTTTTGAGTGATGTCTATGTCCGTAAGGAGAGAGTTATCTAGGCGCCAAATCATACTTTTAGTTCTTATCGCTGGTATGTCTAAAGTGATGGATACGGGGTTATGGTCTGATAAAACCATTGGGTCAATGGAAGCCTTCGAAAGGAGTGATAAGTCTGATTGGGAAATGAAAAAGTGGTCAATTCTTGTGTATTTATTGTGAGGTGAAGAGTAAAACGTGAAGTCCCTCTCGTTTGGGTGTAGCGTTCGCCATGCATCATGTAAGGTCAGTTCCCAAAGGTGTTTTTTGATGGCCTTAAGGGCTCTGTATGGCATGGAGGACGCCCCTGTGGATGAATCTTGTGATGGAGAGAGTGCTACGTTGAAGTCCCCACCCACAATGAGGAGGCCAGAATGAAATTCAGTCAGCAGTTGGAGAGTTTCACGGAACAATAGGACTTGTTTTGTGTTGGGTGCGTACAAGTTTGCTAATGTTATGGGTTTGTTGTGTAGAGTCCCCTTGAGGAAAATAAACCTACCCTTAACATCTCTTTTAACCTCAGAAATTTGTAAGGGGCAGTGTTTAGCTATCAAAATCGCAACACCTTTTGTTTTAGATTCCTCATTGGCGGCATGATATACCGTAGGATAATGGGGATTGTAGAGTTTTGGAATATTGTCTGAGCGGAAGTGGGTTTCTTGGATAAATGCTATCTGGATTTTGTTTTGTCTTAAGGTGTGCAGCAGCTGAGATCTTCTCTCAGGTATGTTTAGCCTGCGCATGTTTAGGGAACAGAGTTTCACCTGTGAGTTGGGCGATGTTCTAATGTGGCCCTTCATGTTATGGGTAGGAGTGTCCGCCACCAACAGATGGGAGAAGGTGCTCATTTGTAGCTGATGATATGTAGGTGGTTAGAAAAACGAAATAGAAAAAGCAGGTGTAAGGTTATTTGTCAGCGTAAGGTGATAAAATGGGGGAGAAAAGGAGGGGTGGGAGTAGATAAGTGACCTCCTCTGCTAGCAGAGGGGAAATATGTATGGTGTGTCTTCAGAGGAAGCTAGCCTGAACTCAGGTCCAAACCAGTCCACTGCACCGTGTGGGGGTTAGCTAGTACCTAACACAAAAGATAACTCCACAAGTGAGCAGGCCCGCCGTTACCAGTCCTACTGTAGGTGCAAATAAGTGGAGGTTAATGACTGTCAAATATGGGAGAAGATGTAACAACTAGTGTTCGAACATTGGGTGGATGAGTGAGAGAACATGAGATAATCAAGGAAGCCCCGAAGATATGGGTATAGAGTGCAGGTGTATAAGGAGTTAACCAAACTCTGAAACGTCAATTACCGCAGATATAAATAGAGATCTTTACGCTAAGTGTGTATGTGCGTGTAGTGAGGTGGTAGACCTAGTAGAAGAGTATGCTTATGCGTTTTAATGCACAACAGGCTTCTAAAATACCGTAGTAGGGTAAAAAGGTTAAAGAATAAAAAACATAAAGAGTATAAATTGAACCTTAAACTGTATCATAAATATTGCTGAAGTAAGAGAAGCTTCAGTCACAAAGTTCCTGCAGTTCTTACAGAGTCCTGGAGGAAGCTGTGAGTGATGATACATTTAATCTGGGCAACATTCCTATCGTCTTGCTGTCCCCACCTCCTGCTATGTGTCATAGTGATAAGTGCTTTAATGGATAGCCGTAGAGCTGTACAAATACTGTGGAATCAAGCGACTACAAGACCTTCGTGAACTAATGTATATAAACAGGCTACATGTCTTAGTAGCAGAGGTCCTCATAGTGTATCTGAGTGCCTAAGGGGTAATGAATCATCACCACCCAGTAGTATAAGTAGCGTATTCCTATTGGTAGCCCATAATAGGAGGATATGTGTGGAATTTCAGCTAACCTGGGCATCTAACTGTCGTGTGCTGCACATTCTTCTACCTTACATAGGTAGCTGCCATATCTATGAGGAGTCAACACCTTGCATGCTGAGTCTGCAGAGGTGTACTACCTTCAATTAGAACAGGAGATCATGTTGTTTAATACTAAAAGCATGAAGGGGGTTTGAAAAATTCGTAGCTCCCCTTTCACCCTTCCCTTAAGAGGCTGTAGCATTGGGACCTATACTATCCTGTGACGAGTCAAGGAAAGGGCGGTATAGGTACCAAGGAAGTGAGGGAGAAGGTAGTTATTAAGGTTATGTGAGATACTTGTTAAGCAGTTCTTCCGCAGTTGCTAAATATAAGAAGATAGATTTCTTAGAACTACGAGAGGACAGCCCAAGCAGGAGACCCATAATGTGAGGGTGCACAGTGTACTGGGGCATATATGCCATTGTGGCATCAAAGCCATAATTACTAGTTATCGTTTAAAGTAGGGTAGATAATACACTGCCACCCTTTTACCATTAACCTGTCATACATTACCCACTCTGAAACATGTAAGCATGGCTATAATTATGGAGGTCAAGTAGGATTGGGAGGGTAACAGTGTTCACGAGGAGGAGACCTCATTCATTGCAGGTATACGATAGTCCCAATAGAAGGAGCAGGAATCAGATGGTGGTCGTGAGTAAGGACCGTGCAAGCATGGCCGGGACAATGGAGAATGTCATATAGTCAGACTAGTTTGATCGATAGTCATTGAAGATTCTGGCGATGCGATGTCCATAGCAGGGCAATAGAGGAGGGAGGGAGAGCAGGCGGCAGGTACATTCTTCCCGGCGGTGGCACGATTCAGCTGTCTAAGGAGGCTTTAGTGAACTCAGTCCTCTATGGCCCGTGTCAGATAAGAATAACGAGCAGGTGGACGGGTGAACACAAAGTGCACATAACACCGTTAAAAGCCAGGAACATCAAACTGAGCCTGTTCATGGCAACAAACGAACGAGAAACGGAACAATATAGTGCGCATCTCAGTAATCCCGCCTGGCTCTTCGAGACCGCGGAGAGTCAGAGGGGCTATTGCCATGTTGTGTACCATGGTGTGGGTTGCGTCTTCTATTTCCAGATGAGGATCTTCATCCACGGATCCGCACTTCTTGAGCCTCCATTGGTTCTTCCTGTGGTGTAGATTTTCTTACTGCCGAATAGCGGAATTCTGCGTACCAGTTTGGAACGTCCACTAGGGGGATATCCAGAGTGTCACTGCCTCTCGGCTACCTACGACCCTGGTAGGTAGCCGAGAGGCAGAAGGGGAACTTCCACCTGTACTGGATTCCTTTTGTGCGTAGGACATCCAGTAACGGCTTGAGATCTCTGCGGTGTTGCAGGGTAATACTGGATAAGTCTTGAAAGATCTGCACGGGTGTCCCTGCGTGTTGCAATTGTTGTCTGCTTCTGGCCTGCCTGAGTATTTCTTCTTTTAGTCTGTAATCCACGATGCAGCAGATGATATCTCTCGGGGGGTCTGTTTCCCTACCTTTAGGGCATAGGGCACGGTGTATCCTTTCCATGGAGATTTGTGTTTGAGGCGGCCTGTTCAAAAGATCATTGAACAAGCTAGTCACAGCTGTAGATATATGTTCCGTGGTTATGGTTTCAGGCATTCCTCTAATCCTGAGGTTGTGACGGCGACCCCTATTATCGAGGTCCTCGACATGATGCTGGATTTCTCTTAATTGTATGGTGTGAGTGTTGATCTGTCTGGTAGCTTTGCGAAGGACATGGTCATGTTGCGCCGAGACTTGTTCCACTTCATGGACCCTGTCAGACAGTGTATGAATGTCTATACGCAGCTCAGTCGGTAGCTATGGTCCTCAGATCATGGATGTTGAGGTACGGCTGAGCGGGAGCGGTACTTTCATCCACGAGTGGCGGAGCGGAGGTTTGAGGCAAAGGAAGGAGAAGGGGACCTGGCTGTATTGGTTCCGAAGTTTGAGGTGGTCTGTGGCGAAAGGACACCATGTTGCCCCTTTGCGACCGGAACATCTCTGGGATATTCTGACTAATCCCTCCTGTATGCTCTCTGGGGGAGAGAGATCTAGAAGCTGAGGAGTGTCTAGATGCAGTACCCATCGTAAGGCGCGGTTGCTGTTGTAGAAATACCTCCGGTAATCAAGTCGAAAGACTGGTAATGGCAGGAGCTCTCCAGTTATGCGGCCATCTTCCTGCTCGGCCAAACCACGCCCCTTCAATCTTTTTATTAAGTTTTTACAAATAGGCAATACAAACATACATTGGTGGTATATCCACACCAAAACAAAACAAAAAAAAAAACTAAAGAAAAACAAAGAAACATCTTATAATAACATTTTGCAGACTATCATAACCATAGCATCAAACAAACAAAAGGATGGCCATGGGGTACAACATGAAGACATCTCCTATGCATACCCCAATTTTTTTTTTTTTTAGATTAAGGTTCCATTTGCCCCCTAATTTCCAGGCGATTCCCTAAATGTTCTCCAGGGGGCCCATATCTGACAACATTTTTCATATGTGTCCAATTCGTGTGACAGGAGGGTCTCCATCTTCTCAATCAGGTCCATTTCTGCTATCCATTCGTTAACTGAAGGGGCTTGTATTTCTTGTTAAAAAAACTGAAGGGGCTTGTGTAGTTCGCCAATATCATGGAATAACCAGTCTGGCTGCTATTAACCAATATCTTAGCAAACCTTGTTTGATATTTTTATATGAACCTGATAAAATGGATAGCAGAGTAATTTCAGGTGTGTTGGGGATTAACTCCCCTGTAACTGTAGTATACAGCTGCATGATCATATCCCAGAATTGGCGAATTTGGGGACATTCCCACCATATGTGTAGCAGAGATCCCTTGGCAGCATGACATCTCCAACATTTATCTGATGTGTCTGGATATATTCGTTGCATGGTTGTTGGACATCGATACCAGTGGGAGACAAGCTTATAGCTTGTCTCTTGGGCTTTAATTGTCGATGACAGACAATGTGTGTAAGTAAATGATTTCTCCCACTCTTCTGTTCCAATTTGAGTATTAAGTTCACGTGCCCATTTATTTGTAAATTCTGGGGGCTCAGGGTGGTTTTTTAAGATAAGAATCTTATATATTGCTGAGAAAACATGTTTTGTTCTGTTACTTTGCAATAGGATGGACTCGAACATATTTAGGTCTTTATTGAGGGATTGGTTTGGAGAAATAGAAGATAGAAATGACAATAATTGTTGATATTCCATCCATTGCATAAATAAAGGCTGATGCGTTGATATTAGGTTCAATATGGGTGGCAATTTCCCCTAGGAAAGAATCTGGCTCACTCTTTGGTGAGATTCCTTATTCCATATGAGAAAATGATTCCGGTCTACTGCAGGTGGGAATTGTGGATTGCCAAATAAAGGTGTCATTGGTCCTATCTGTGAAGAAAGCCCTAACTGCAAGATCATTTTGGACCACAGGCTCAATAGGTGAGATGAAAGAGAGGGTAGAGAAAGGGTTGTATCTTGGTGGTTACCCTGAAAGGGTAAATCTAACCAAGGAAGAGCCTGAAGGTCAAACTGATTCAGCCCCTGTTCTATTGATACCCATTGTTTGGTATCCGCGTGATGAAACCAGCTTACTAATCTGGTCAGGACTGCCCCCACATAGTAAAAATAAAGATTCGGTGCACCCGCTCCTCCTTTCGTTTTAGGTAATGTTAGCGTTTTCCAATTTAATCTAGATCTCTTATTACCCCAAATAAACTTAACGAAAGCGGATTGTAGAGTAGAAAAAAAGGATCTAGGAATAGTAACAGGAATATTTTGAAAGAGATATAAAAATTGCGGTATTATGTCCATTTTCAATATATTGATCCTCCCAAACCATGAGTATTGTTTTGAATCATATTTTTTTAGATCTTGTAGAGTACGTTGCATTAAGGGAATATAATTTGTCAAATATAGCTGGGTCAGATCTGATGGAATATTAATTCCTAAGTACCTTAATGCAGAAGAGCAAAATCTGAATGAAAAGTTATTTTTCAACATTGTCACTTGATGTGGTAAAAGTGACACATTGAGAATTTCAGATTTTGAAACATTTACCTTAAAATTACTCAGAGCTCCAAAGCGCTGGAATTTCGATAGAATAGAGGGCATAGAAATATGTGGATTGGTAATATAAAGTAGCAGGTCGTCTGCAAACAAAGCAAGTTTTATTTCCTGTTGGTCTAGCTTTATACCTGTAATTGTGGGGTTCTGTCTGATTGCTATTGCTAAATGTTCCATTACTAGAAAATAAAGCAAAGGAGATAGGGGGCATCCCTGACAGGTGCCATTTTTTATAGGGAAATTTGTGGTCAGTGAGCCATTGATCCTAATTCTAGCGTTTGGTTTAGTGTATAATGCCAAAATCTTATTAAGTACATTTGGACTCATCCCTATTTGCTTTAGTGAATGCTTGAGAAAAGGCCGATCAAAAGCCTTCTCCGTGTCGACCGAGAGGAGGCATGCTGGTATTTTAGCCATTTGGGCATGGTCCATTAGTAAGAAAGTTTTTATTGTATTGTCACGTGTTTCCCTTCCTTGCACAAATCCGGTCTGGTCATTATGTATCAAGCTAGATATGAAGAATTAGAGACGTGACGCAATCAATTTGGCATAAATTTTTATGTCTACTCCAATTAAAGATATTGGACGATAACTAGAACATAATGTTAAGTCTTTATCTGGTTTGGGAATCAAAGTGATATGGGCTTCCAATGTTTGGGTCAGGAATGTGTTTGTAGAAGAGATGGAATTAAACTCCTGTAGCATAAATGGAGACAAATACTCTTTATATGTTTTATAAAATATTGGAGTGAATCCATCTGGGCCAGGACTCTTCGCTGATGGAATGTCTGTAATTACTCCAAGTAGTTCTTCCATTGAGAAAGGGTTGTCCAATAATTCCCTATGGTCATCTTCTAATTTTGGAATAGAGGTTTCTTGTACATAGTCTTCAATGCTACAAGTTTTTGATCCCTCGTTCTCTACAAAGGATGATTGGGCCAAGTTGTAAAGAGCTGAAAAATATTCAATAAATGTTTGATGGAGACTTTGCGGGTCTGAAGTAATTTCCCCTGATGACTTCCTTATGCTAGCTATAAAGGTCTGAGGAGGACGAGGATGTAATATTTGTGCTAAATGTCTCCCACATTTTTTTCCATATCTATAATTATTTAAGGCACATTTCTGTTGGTATGAACTATGCGATTCTGCCATATGCTGCAATAAGGATGCCCTTGTAGACATTATGTTGGCTAATACTTCTGGAGACTGTGAGGCTTTATGTAATGTTTCTAGTGTATGAAGCTTTAACAGGTGAATTTTGAATGGCCACCGATCTTTCTTTCTTAAGACGAGAGCCATGTTGGATGAATAACCCTCGTAGGGCTGCTTTAAGAGCTTCCCATTTTAATGGTAGTGCAATCTCTTCCTGTTCATGATCAGAAACAAAGTTACCATTTACTTCTATAATTGCTTCATGACAGGTTGGATCAGACATAAGTCTATCGTTTAAACGCCAAGACCAGCTTGTGCCTCTAGTCTGGGGGAGATATATTGATAGAAATACAGGTGAATGGTCAGACCAAATAAATGACCCTATTTCCATTGAGGGGTTCCACTCCAAAACCTTTGGACCTGATAAGAAATAGTCTAGCCTACTGTAAGATTTATGTGAGAAATAAGAATAATTACGATCTGTGGGATATAGAATCCGCCACAAATCAAGAAGTCTATGGTCAAACAATTGTTTCTTCAGGGGCCTCAGCTGGGAATAAGAGATATTGGAGCGTTGGGCAAAGGTTTCTAACTCAGGCTCCAAGGCTAAATTGAGATCTCCTTCTACAAGAATAACGCCTTCAGCGAAGTCTGCTAAAAGATGAAGATAACGAGAAATGGTCGTGGTTTGGTCATAATTCGGAATGTAAAAATTGGCAATTGTGAAGAGTTTATCCCATATCCGGAATTAAAGTAAAAGGTATCTACCATTGGTATCAGCTATATGTTCCAAATATTGAGCCGGTAAATTTTTATGAAAGGCGATGGAGACCCCCCTGGCCTTCGAACCAGACATAGTGCTATGAAACCATTGAGAGTAATGTTTAACTGAGCATGCAGGGATGCCTTCGGTGCGGAAGTGGGTCTCCTGGAGGAGTATTATATCTGCCTTAGCTTTATGCAAACTGTATAAGATCTGTCCTCTTTTTAACTCGTTGTTTAAACCTTTGACATTATAGGTACAGAGTTTCAGTAGAGATGCCGAGGAAGACCCCCTAGCCATCTTAAAAAAAAAAAAATGGGGGAAACTTATAAAAAGAGAGGTTCCCTCTCTAAGGTCCACAAATAGGACAAAACACTCAGAAAAAAAAATAAAAAAAATAAAAAAAAACAAAGGGATATGGACAATGTCCAAAAAAAAGACCAATTTACCAAGCCCTACCAGAGAGCTGGTGTACCTACAAGGGGGTTAAGTAGGTAGACCCAGAGGTTGTCTCACAGCAGAGACCCGGGACAAACAAAATATATATATATATATCTTATCCTCCGCATAGTTTATTATTCCTTTTCTTTTTCTCCTCCCCCTCCCAATTGCATACATTACAGTCGGGAGAGGGAAAAAACCCCCCCACAAATTATAATATGTAAGGGGGGGTGGGAGGGGGGGGGGGAAAGGGGGGGGGTCCGAGCAGCATGGGCCGTGTGAGCAGTCCATCTGGAGGGAGTGGAGGGATGCATGAGAGAAAGAAAAAAAAATCCTTTCCCCTTCCCTTCTCTTTTCCCTCTATTTCTCTTCCAAGAGTATAGTATTATGTTTATATAATTTTCCCCCTTTCTTCCCTTTCCCTCCCTCTCTCCCCAATTATATCATATACATTTATGCATACCCACACATACATGCATTTCCCAGTGGTTGTGCGTACGCTTACCCAGATATATTTGCTGCCACACACACATATATATATATATATGTATTTAACAAGAGCATGTAGATACCAGCACATTTGTTCATCTATCACGTGTTTCTCATTAAGGGGGCCCTAATCTCATTATTATGTTACGTAACCTTTGGCAACCAGATATCTATCCCCAACATAGCTCGTCCACACCCCCCTCTAGTCACCTCAACCGCTGGGGGAACCAATCAGGTTAATGACACCCTGACTGAACAGTTTGCATGTCGCAGAGCAGACCTTGATTTCAATAGTGAATCGGATAACAGGTTTAAACACCCATATAACCGGTTCCTATGGGGCTCTAAAAAGATTTCCATAGCCTTAGTCCAAGTTTGGTCTAAACCAAAACTCACAGTCGTTATAGCGTATATCATGTTGCGTAGTAGTCGCAAATGTTCCGTACTACAACATGATTCAGACATATAGGACTGGTGTAGCCTTTGCCCACCACATACAGCATCATACAATGTCTAACCCTGCGACGCTATGAACCGTTCTGCAGTTTAAAAAAAAATAAAAAATCATGGACTACATCTATTTTCCCCCCTCCTTCCCTCTCTCTCCCTCTACCCCATACATAGCACATGGTGGTAGGCCTAATGGTAACATAACCCCCTAGTAAGACTATAGAACAAGTTAATCAGATTGCACAACAATGCTCTTCATACATAGCCCCAATGTGCCACCATGTATCACATACACTTTAATAGATACTGTTTTTTTTAGTTGTTTCCTTCCTGTGATTAAAACAACAAAAAACAAAAGCAAAAAAAAAAAAAAATTCTCATTTCTTTTTGAGTGACTTAAGGCCTCATGCACACAAACGTTTTTACAGCTGCTTTTCCGAGTGTTTTTTGCAGCCCAAAAACACCTGTCTATGTTAGTCTATGGTTTCATGCCCACCTAGGCATCCTTGAGCTGCAAATGGCATAGGCGTTTTTAAGCTGTAAAAAAAAACCAGGACCAGTGGGTTCTGAGAGACGTTTTTCAGCTGCAAAAACGCTGACAAATGCTCAAAAACGCTCAAAAACGTCGCTCACCAACGTCTTCCAACGTTTTTGATCCATTGAAAAAAAAAACGCTAAAGAACGCTAGCGCGGAAAAACGCTAAAAAAAAGCTAATAAGTGCCAAAAATACGCTATTGCGAAAACGTTGAAAAAAAGCTGAAAAAAGTAAAAAAAAAATCACTGCAAAGATACTGGAGTTTTCATAACGCTATTTTAACATCCCGTGTGCATGAGGCCTAATAGTTGATAATCTGGGTTTGATCCCATCCTGACTAAATTAATTGTCAATGTTATATTTAAATCCATAATGCTATAAACTACTACTGCATAACTCAACTAAAAAAAATTAATAAGCTCTTTGAAATGTCATTGATGGTCATACCCACGGCATACCACAGGGGGTATTAGAAAAACAAAACAAAAAAAACACAACAACAAAAAACAAACACAAAAACAGAAAAGAGGGGGGGGGCAAGAGAAAGGGAATTTACAGTTGATTTGTTATTTATTGTTGCTTATGGAACTCTTCACTCCCTCCCCCCCCCCCTCCTGGTTAATAGTCATTGTTGCAGCTATTACAACTGGCAGGCTGGTCTCAGCACTTGATAAGGCCATTGCTTCAGTCCTTTCATCAACTCCCAAACGTTCAGCTCTCTTAAATGGTGTATAAGTCTGTGGCCATGTTATTGTTGAAAGGTCTGGCAAACCATAGATTTTTTGTATAGCGGGGATATCGGATGGATCACGTATATTAAACCACCTGCCATCTTTCTTGATTTGGAGTTGGAATGGGAAGCTCCAACGATATACGAGTTTGCGATCTTGCAACATTTTAAGCAGTGGCCTTAGTGCTCTTCTTTTCTCTAATGTAAACCGACACAAATCGTGTAATAAATAGACAGATGTCCCATTTAGGTTAACTTGACCTTTTTCTCTGGCCTTCCTCATAATCTCCTCCTTCTCTCTATAGAAATGTACACGACAAATAATATCTCTTGGTTTGGTTGAATCTATATTTCTAGGTCCTAAAGCCCTCTAAACCTCCCTCTACACCTCCAGCCACTTTTATATCATATTTAACCCCAGCTGAAGAAAGGGTGGTGGAGATAGGGGAGGAAAGAGGTGAGGGAGACTCTATAGAATCAATCACATTTATATTTGCTGTGCTTGCTGTGTTTAATATAACTGATGCTGATGCACTTGTTCCACTTACCGCACCTAACCCAGAGGGGTTCATGGGTTCAGGTGGAGCCATAGATGAAGGCTGCGCTCTCACGGCACTCATAGCAGCTGTTGGAAACAGAGCTGGTAGAAACGGAGTTGAAGCTGGTGATTGCAGGGGATCACAAGCGGGAACACAAGCGGGGACACAAGCGGGGACAAAAGCGGCTTCTCTGCAGCCTCCCAACTCTAGCTTTGATGTGTGGGAGCGAGTCCGGCCACCAACAGGGAAGAACTCTAGGATGCCTTGCTGGCTGGTAGATACCGTATATACCGTAGGTACCATGGTAGCTGTAGGCGGACGGCTCGATGTGTTGGATACACTTCGTCTTCTCCTCCATCCCTCCAACCCCAGGGGGGAGAGAGAAAAGCCGTAGGTTGCCAATAGATCACTGGTAATAGCGCTGGTTTTGCAGTGGGTTACCACAGGGTATGATCATGTGCAGACAGACACAGCTGAACAGTGTGAACACTGTGAACTACCAGAGTAGGTATCGCACAGCACAGGAAATAGAGCAAAGATTGCAAGGACAGCTGGGACTTTCATCTGCCAATCTCAGGTATAACTTCTGCGGATCAGTGGGGAATCATTAGTCCCGGTCTCAGCTGGAGCACGGGGCACGTCTAGCACACTCCTTCCTCCATATGTATGTGATTAATAGCTTTTACTTCCATATAATATGAATAGATGGCAATCCCGGTACTGATCCTGTGTTTCCACTCATATACCATTTTATATCCCTTGCACGCCTTTCCTTCGCCCAGTGTCATGTGCCTCTGTTGGTATACCAAGCACTTCAGTGCTGCGGGGGGGGTTTCCTTGATGCGGGGGCTGCGATGCGCCCTGTTTGTCCTCCCCTCCTCCCTTTACACCTCTGTGTTCGGGAGGTTCGGGTGGACGCCCCTCAGCGCATCGGCGGCACTTTATCAACATCGTGCGTGTGACGTCACTCGTTGGTGCCACCGCACTGACGTAGTGATTACCAACTACGTGCTTCCAGTGAGGGAATCCGGCGCCAATCACTGAGCAATTAGTTAGCTCAGGTGCGGACACCGTCCCTCCCAGTACACACGTGGTGTTGGCGGCATGTACACATACACCCCAGTCGGAGCAGACTGTCCTTGCGGCCGGTCTCCTCCTGGGGTCTCTTGCGTACCAGCTGATTTTCCGCTTGTATTGCATGAATGCAGCCCATGGGGAAGTGTTCCCCATTTTTATTTCAGCTCACTTCGGTTCACATTTTTTACACACATTATTTTTCTGTTTTTGGTTTTGTTTTGTTT
Organism: Lithobates septentrionalis; assembly: GCA_037952835.1. Taxonomy (NCBI): domain Eukaryota; kingdom Metazoa; phylum Chordata; class Amphibia; order Anura; family Ranidae; genus Lithobates; species Lithobates septentrionalis. The sequence continues at coordinate 4,974,772 of JBBDGP010001146.1, forward strand.
TTTGGCATTAGTATGCACATATCTAGGTAAATGACAATCATATCCCACACACAGATTGGTTATTCATTCAAATTTCCCCTTTCATTGTCACCTCTCATGGTACCACATTGGGGTTAATTTTCCGTATTAGCCCATTTTCATCACACACATACACCATTATCACTCACATGGAACCCCACAGGGTTCACTTTTAACACATCACGTTTAATTAATCCAATTGTCTAATCCAATCATTTACACTTATCACATTATTTGTTTCTTGATAATTTTGTGTGATGAGCCACTTACCATCACCTTTTGTCACATGGACACCATCCATGCAGGAAAGGGGGGGGGGGGTCCGAGCAGCATGGGCCGTGTGAGCAGTCCATCTGGAGGGAGTGGAGGGATGCATGAGAGAAAGAAAAAAAAAATCCTTTCCCCTTCCCTTCTCTTTTCCCTCTATTTCTCTTCCAAGAGTATAGTATTATGTTTATATAATTTTCCCCCTTTCTTCCCTTTCCCTCCCTCTCTCCCCAATTATATCATATACATTTATGCATACCCACACATACATGCATTTCCCAGTGGTTGTGCGTACGCTTACCCAGATATATTTGCTGCCACACACACATATATATATATATGTATTTAACAAGAGCATGTAGATACCAGCACATTTGTTCATCTATCACGTGTTTCTCATTAAGGGGGCCCTAATCTCATTATTATGTTATGTAACCTTTGGCAACCAGATATCTATCCCCAACACGGCTCGTCCACACCCCCCTCTAGTCACCTCAACCGCTGGGGGAACCAATCAGGTTAATGACACCCTGACTGAACAGTTTGCATGTCGCAGAGCAGACCTTGATTTCAATAGTGAATCGGATAACAGGTTTAAACACCCATATAACCGGTTCCTATGGGGCTCTAAAAAGATTTCCATAGCCTTAGTCCAAGTTTGGTCTAAACCAAAACTCACAGTCGTTATAGCGTATATCATGTTGCGTAGTAGTCGCAAATGTTCCGTACTACAACATGATTCAGACATATAGGACTGGTGTAGCCTTTGCCCACCACATACAGCATCATACAATGTCTAACCCTGCGACGCTATGAACCGTTCTGCAGTTTAAAAAAAAAATAAAAAATCATGGACTACATCTATTTTCCCCCCTCCTTCCCTCTCTCTCCCTCTACCCCATACATAGCACATGGTGGTAGGCCTAATGGTAACATAACCCCCTAGTAAGACTATAGAACAAGTTAATCAAATTGCACAACAATGCTCTTCATACATAGCCCCAATGTGCCACCATGTATCACATACACTTTAATAGATACTGTTTTTTTTAGTTGTTTCCTTCCTGTGATTAAAACAACAAAAAACAAAAGCAAAAAAAAAAAAATTCTCATTTCTTTTTGAGTGACTTAAGGCCTCATGCACACAAACGTTTTTACAGCTGCTTTTCCGAGTGTTTTTTGCAGCCCAAAAACACCTGTCTATGTTAGTCTATGGTTTCATGCCCACCTAGGCGTCCTTGAGCTGCAAATGGCATAGGCGTTTTTAAGCTGTAAAAAAAACCCAGGACCAGTGGGTTCTGAGAGACGTTTTTCAGCTGCAAAAACGCTGACAAATGCTCAAAAACGCTCAAAAACGTCGCTCACCGACGTCTTCCAACGTTTTTGATCCATTGAAAAAAAAAAAAACGCTAAAGAACGCTAGCGCGGAAAAACGCTAAAGAAACGCTAATAAGTGCCAAAAAAACGCTATTGCAAAAACGTTGAAAAAAAGCTGAAAAAAGTAAAAAAAAAATCACTGCAAAGATACTGGAGTTTTCATAACGCTATTTTAACATCCCGTGTGCATGAGGCCTAATAGTTGATAATCTGGGTTTGATCCCATCCTGACTAAATTAATTGTCAATGTTATATTTAAATCCATAATGCTATAAACTACTACTGCATAACTCAACTAAAAAAAATTAATAAGCTCTTTGAAATGTCATTGATGGTCATACCCACGGCATACCACAGGGGGTATTAGAAAAACAAAACAAAAAAAACACAACAACAAAAAACAAACACAAAAACAGAAAAGAGGGGGGGGGGGCAAGAGAAAGGGAATTTACAGTTGATTTGTTATTTATTGTTGCTTATGGAACTCTTCACTCCCTCTCCCCCCCCCCTCCTGGTTAATAGTCATTGTTGCAGCTATTACAACTGGCAGGCTGGTCTCAGCACTTGATAAGGCCATTGCTTCAGTCCTTTCATCAACTCCCAAACGTTCAGCTCTCTTAAATGGTTTATAAGTCTGTGGCCATGTTATTGTTGAAAGGTCTGGCAAACCATAGATTTTTTGTATAGCGGGGATATCGGATGGATCACGTATATTAAACCACCTGCCATCTTTCTTGATTTGGAGTTGGAATGGGAAGCTCCAACGATATACGAGTTTGCGATCTTGCAACATTTTAAGCAGTGGCCTTAGTGCTCTTCTTTTCTCTAATGTAAACCGACACAAATCGTGTAATAAATAGACAGATGTCCCATTTAGGTTAACTTGACCTTTTTCTCTGGCCTTCCTCATAATCTCCTCCTTCTCTCTATAGAAATGTACACGACAAATAATATCTCCTGGTTTGGTTGAATCTATATTTCTAGGTCCTAAAGCCCTCTAAACCTCCCTCTACACCTCCAGCCACTTTTATATCATATTTAACCCCAGCTGAAGAAAGGGTGGTGGAGATAGGGGAGGAAAGAGGTGAGGGAGACTCTATAGAATCAATCACATTTATATTTGCTGTGCTTGCTGTGTTTAATATAACTGATGCTGATGCACTTGTTCCACTTACCGCACCTAACCCAGAGGGGTTCATGGGTTCAGGTGGAGCCATAGATGAAGGCTGCGCTCTCACGGCACTCATAGCAGCTGTTGGAAACAGAGCTGGTAGAAACGGAGTTGAAGCCGGTGATTGCAGGGGATCACAAGTGGGAACACAAGCGGGGACACAAGCGGGGACAAAAGCGGCTTCTCTGCAACCTCCCAACTCTAGCTTTGATGTGCGGGAGCGAGTCCAGCCACCAACAGGGAAGAACTCTAGGATGCCTTGCTGGCTGGTAGATACCGTATATACCGTAGGTACCATGGTAGCTGTAGGCGGACGGCTCGATGTGTTGGATACACTTCGTCTTCTCCTCCATCCCATGGAACCCCAGGGGGGAGAGAGAAAAGCCGTAGGTTGCCAATAGATCACTGGTAATAGCGCTGGTTTTGCAGTGGGTTACCACAGGGTATGATCATGTGCAGACAGACACAGCTGAACAGTGTGAACACTGTGAACTACCAGAGTAGGTATCGCACAGCACAGGAAATAGAGCAAAGATTGCAAGGACAGCTGGGACTTTCATCTGCCAATCTCAGGTATAACTTCTGCGGATCAGTGGGGAATCATTAGTCCCGGTCTCAGCTGGAGCACGGGGCACGTCTAGCACACTCCTTCCTCCATATGTATGTGATTTAATAGCTTTTACTTCCATATAATATGAATAGATGGCAATCCCGGTACTGATCCTGTGTTTCCACTCATATACCATTTTATATCCCTTGCACGCCTTTCCTTCACCCAGTGTCATGTGCCTCTGTTGGTATACCAAGCACTTCAGTGCTGCGGGGGGGGGGGTTTCCTTGATGCGGGGGCTGCGATGCACCCTGTTTGTCCTCCCCTCCTCCCTTTACACCTCTGTGTTCGGGAGGTTCGGGTGGACGCCCCTCAGCGCATCGGCGGCACTTTATCAACATCGTGCGTGTGACGTCACTCGTTGGTGCCACCGCACTGACGTAGTGATTACCAACTACGTGCTTCCAGTGAGGGAATCCGGCGCCAATCACTGAGCAATTAGTTAGCTCAGGTGCGGACACCGTCCCTCCCAGTACACACGTGGCGTTGGCGGCATGTACACATACACCCCAGTCGGAGCAGACTGTCCTTGCGGCCGGTCTCCTCCTGGGGTCTCTTGCGTACCAGCTGATTTTCCGCTTGTATTGCATGAATGCAGCCCATGGGGAAGTGTTCCCCATTTTTATTTCAGCTCACTTCGGTTCACATTTTTTACACACATTATTTTTCTGTTTTTGGTTTTGTTTTGTTTTTTGGCATTAGTATGCACATATCTAGGTAAATGACAATCATATCCCACACACAGATTGGTTATTCATTCAAATTTCCCCTTTCATTGTCACCTCTCATGGTACCACATTGGGGTTAATTTTCCGTATTAGCCCATTTTCATCACACACATACACCATTATCACTCACATGGAACCCCACAGGGTTCACTTTTAACACATCACGTTTAATTAATCCAATTGTCTAATCCAATCATTTACACTTATCACATTATTTGTTTAATTTTGTGTGATGAGCCACTTACCATCACCTTTTGTCACATGGACACCATCCATGCACCCATGCACTTCCCCATACCACCTGATAGCTGCAACGTGTGTATATGCCGCCTCAGCTCCTGCGGCGAGGTCTGTACTTCCTGCGCACCCTGTGCCAAGTTGCCACATGCCGCTGTCACTGTCCGCCTTGGTAAGTGCGCTTGGCTAATTATTCATATTGAAACATCCTCCATTCATATCCTTCTCTTACCAGAGTTGGTTTACTAATTTGTATATTCTACAGGTAATTATCGCATCTGCTCCCGATGAGTGAACATATTCACGAAACGCGTCGAGCTATAAGCTATAATCTTGATGCCATACTTTTTTGATTAATCATGTCTTAACCTATGCATTATGTGGTCACGGATGCAGTTCTCGGGCATGCCACTCTTAGCAACTGTAGGCCATGCCATTATGTTATGTGCAATATTTTATCACCCATGATTTGTGTACATCTATATGTATTTCCTATCCAATATGTTACATTCTGTGCATATCCCATTTATGTATATATATGAAATTACCTTTCTGCTGCAATTATGTTACGAATAAAAGTCTTTTACCCACACCTCCGCATTCCAATTGCTTCATTCAAAGTCCCAATTTCCCTTGATATGTACTCGAATAGGGATGGAGGCACTAACCCGTGCCTCATATAAAGTTCCAAACCTTTTACAAAAACTTGTACTTTTTTCTCCACTAGGCATCGAAGCCTAGTGAAGGACCTATCAAGATCCTCTTCCTTTATACCAGAGGTTTGGTGAGATAGTTGTATTTTAGTCATCAAACCTTCCCACGCCTGACCACAGAAGTCTGCCATCGTCTAGTGGGGAAGAGGAGACCCAACCTTGGGGTAAGGCAGGGTAAAGGGAACAAAGGGGAGGGGGGAGTTAAAAGGGGGAGTGGGGGACTGGGGAGTGGAAAAAGCCTCACTAGATAACCTATACAAAGTCTAAGGTTTTTTCTTCCCCCCCTCACCCTCCCCCTCCCACACCTCCCTTCCCAGTTTCTTTTATTTTCCCTTGTTTCCATTCCTCTTTACTCCCAATCCCCCCTCTTTTCTCTCCATCTTTTTTCTCCCCCCACACTTTTCTGTTTTTTCCGCTCTCCCTCCCTACTTCCCTTTCATCATGCTTTCCCTCTCTTTCATTCTTTTCCCATGCCCCCTTTTCTTCCCGTCCCTCCCCTTTTTACTCCTTTCCCTTCCCCCCTTCCTCCCCACCCCTCCCTTCCTCCCCTTTCCCCCCCTCCCCTTCCCCCTCCCTTTTCTTCCCTCACTTCTTCACATTCTTTTCTTTTTCACCATCCCATTCACATTTTTCCTTTATATGGCAGACACGATCCTATGGCCCCCATTTGGGCCCACCCAGGCCAAACCCTTTCCTGTACAGCGCAATGTCCATTTTCCTATTCCTGGTTGCATCCTTATAACAGGTAACTATTTATCAGTTGGCAGTTACACTACCTAGCTATGGACAGTCACTAACATCTCTCTTTTTTTGTTCTTGATTATATAATTCGAGTTACTATTGTTGATGGTTTCTAACAGTATGTTTATTCTACTTAGAGATATATCCAGCTTGGTCCCTCAACACATATCCCCTGAGAAAGCCCCAACAGGCGAAACATGTAGGGATTATAAGTGCTGAGTGACCCCTTATTTTCTATGTTATATTATGCACAGTCAGCATAATTTTTTAAATACCAAAATCCAAAATTTTATCCTTGTTTGTTTGCTGACGTTTTCTTTTTTTTACTGTTAACTGTCCTTCTATTGATGGTTCTATTTTAGTCGCCATCGAGCTCATAAGGCGAGCAGCCGGTGCTTCCTGGCTCATTACCCAGAGTCTCCTGATGGAAGTCCATACACGCCCCTACCTGGCCTTGGAATATCACCTGGGCCTCCTGAGACGCAGGCGCCTCTCAGGTCTTCAGAAATTTAAGTTTTTCTTTTTTTCTATTTTTTTTATTAGATGTTTTTTGTTTTTTGCTATGTCCATGGATATCGCTCAGCTCTGTAGGTTGAAAATGTACTATCCGTATTTTTCTAACCAAATGCAATTCTATTACAGGATATATTTGCTACTGTTTCGGTACTATGAGATTGCGGTTGTAGTCAATGTCTACCATTCTATCTGCATCTCTTTTGTTTTCTATGTTTTATTATTCTTTAGATTCATTGCCTTTACACAAGCCTATTTGATTGATCCACACACATGGCTTTAAAGATCATGTCGTACAACGTGAAGGGTCTTGGCTCCATTCACAAGCGCTGGATGGCCCTGAAGGACTTCAGGGCTTCAGGAGCAGATGTGGTGATGATCCAAGAGACTCACTTTAGGTCGGAGGGCTCGTTTAAATTTGCCTCGAGGTTCTTTCCCACCTCCTTCCTTACCTCGCACTCCTCGGGCAAGGCGGGAGTTGCGATTCTGATTAAGAAATCGTGCCCTATTAAGGTTAAAAAATCTCATGCGGACCCACACGGCAGGTTTCTCATTTTAGACTGCGAATATATGACCTCCTCTTTCACTCTCGTTAATCTCTATGCCCCTAATACAGGCCAGATTGATTTTCTCAACAAACTTTTTGACTCCCCTAAGTATTCCTCACAACCTTTTATGGTCATTGGTGGGGATTTCAATTTGGTAATGTCATCCACTAGAGACAGACAAACCCTCCTTAATAATACACCCTCTAAAAAGATTATATCCCAAGCCAATTCCTTTTGCAAGTGTATAAGGTCTCATCAACTCTTCGACTCATGGAGGATCAAACATCCCTCTACTAAGCAGTTCACTTTTTACTCCTCAGCTCATAAAATGTATTCATGTCTTGATCATTTCTTTATTTCGGCTCCACTCATCCCATATGTGTTCAAATCCGACATATCGCCTATTACATGGTCGGATCATGCTCCCATTATGATGAGACCTTATGCCCTCCCGAGCTTACACTAAATCTTGTCATTGGCATTTAAATGATCACCTCCTACAATCTGAGGTCTCACGTACTATCTTAGCAAAGAATCTTGAAGACTATTTCCAATGTAACCTAGGGTCAGTCTCCGATTTTTCTACATTGTGGGAGGCGCACAAGACTGTTTTCCGAGGTGCTTGCATAGCTGAAAGCTCTCGCTTAAAAAAAGATAGAAATAGACTTATACAGTCCCTTACATCCACTTTGGTTACTGCGGAGAAAAGGCTATTGTGTGGCCCTACAGTGTCAAAACTACATAAGGTCATCTCTCTCAGAGAACAAATCAAACTAATACAACTTGGCAAGGCAGCTAGGTCTTTATTGTGGACAAAACAAAAATTTTATGAATGTTTGAATAAACCCTATAGAATGCTAGTCAACAAATTACACCCACGCCAGTTTAATTTATTCCCTGATTTCCTCCAACAGGCAGATGGATCTAGAGCACACTGTCCCCGTGCAATGTCAAATATTTTTGGAAAATTCTATCATAAACTATACAACTGTCTAACCCCAGAGAACCATTTCAATTTCACTCAAGAGAAATTTGAGAACCTTTTCTCCAACATAAAACTCCCAAAACTATCTTCAGAAGATTTAGATAGTCTGAATATAGATATAACGGTTGAGGAACTCTTGGCCATAGTTAAGAAACTCCCACTACATAAATCACCCGGTCCTGATGGACTGCCCTATTTCTACTACAAATCCTTCTTTGACATCCTGTCCCCACATATGCTGACTCTCTATGATTCCCTGCTTAAGGGTACGTCTCCCCATCCACAATTTTCCCACTCCTACATATCTGTAAACCCAAAACCTGGCAAGGACTCCTCTATCCCAGATAATTACAGGCCTATAGCTCTTTTAAATTCAGACTATAAAATATTTACTAAAATCCTTGCGACCAGACTATCTAGAATTATCCCCAAACTGATTCACAGAGACCAGGTGGGTTTTGTCCCGGGTAGGCATGCGGGAGACAATACTCGTTGTCAGTGGCGGCTGGTGAAGTTTTAGGATGGGGCGCCAGGCCCCGCCCTTCCTTTTTGACCCCTCCCACTTGATGAAAATGGGCGTGGTTTCAGCAAAATAGTGGGCGTGGCTCTAAGGTGGTGTGGTTAGTGTCTGAGATGAACGAGGGATGGAGGGAGAGAGGGATGAAGGGACAACAGGCCCAGATCCTACACAACAATAGAAAAATGTGTATTCTAGAAAGTTTAACAATCAGCAGATAAAGATACTCCAAACACCTGGTGTTAGCGCTTTAATCATCCCAGCACCATGGTTGTTATGGTGTCAGGATGATTGAAGCGCATTATTTCTATTATTACATTGTAATATAAAATGAAATCATTCAACTCACTATAATGCAGAATAAGTGGGAGCCCTGAGCATGTCACTAGCCACGTCGCCTGCCACCAGATGCCATCGGGTGTCCCCAGCGGAGTCCCTCCTTACATCAGGTGCCCCCAGCGGAGTCCCTTCTTACATGCAGCCTGTGTCACATAAAATGCAGCCTGTGTCCCACCAAATGCAGCAGCATGTGTCACCACAAATTGCAGCAGCATGTGTCACCACCAAATTGCAGCAGCATGTGTCACCACCAAATTGCAGCAGCATGTGTCATCAAATTGCAGCAGCATGTGTCAGCACTAAATTGCAGCAGTATGTGTCACCAAATTGCAGCAGCATGTGTCACCAAATTGCAGTGTGTGTCACCACCAAATTGCAGCAGCATGTGTCACCAAATTGCAGCAGAATGTGTCACCACCAAAGTGCAGCAGCATGTAACACCAAATTGCAGCAGAATGTGTCACCAAATTGCAGCATGTGTCACCAAATTGCAGCAGCATGTGTCACCAAATTGCAGCAGCATGTGTCACCAAATTGCAGCAGCATGTGTCACCAAATTGCAGCGTGTGTCACCAAATTGCAGTATGTGTCTCCAGATTGCAGAGTGTGTCATCAGATTGCAGAGTGTGTCACCAGATTGCAGAGTGTGTCACCAGGTTGAAGAGTTTGTCACCAGATTGCAGCGTGTGTCACCAGATTGAAGAGTGTGTCACCAGATTGCAGAGTGTGTCACCAGATTGTAGAGTGTGTCACCAGATTGAAGAGCGTGTCACCAGATTGCAGCATGTGTCACCAGATTGAAGAGTGTGTCAACAGATTGCAGAATGTGTCACCAGATTGAAGAATGTGTCACCAGGTTGAAGAGTGTGTCACCAGATTGCAGAGTGTGTCACCAGATCGCAGAGTGTGTCACCAGATTGAAGAGTGTGTCACCAGATTGCAGCGTGTGTCACCAGATTGAAGAGTGTGTCACCAGATTGCAGAGTGTGTCACCAGATTGTAGAGTGTGTCACCAGATTGAAGAGTGTGTCACCAGATTGCAGCGTGTGTCACCAGATTGAAGAGTGTGTCACCATATTGAAGAGTGTGTCACCAGATTGCAGAGCGTGTCACCAGATTAATGAGTGTGTCACCAGGTTGAAGAGTGTGTCACCAGACTGAAGAGTGTGTCACCAGATTGCAGAGTGTGTCACCATCAAAACCCCCCTCCCCCGGTTACTTACCTTGCTGTCTGTTGTCCTCTCCAGCGGTGTCTCCTGGAGAGCTCCGTTGTTCTCATACTTCCTGCTTCTCTCTCCTGGGTGCAATTGGAGAGAAACAGGAAGTGACATCATACTCAGATGTCAATCAAACCGCCCGGCCCTAGTAATAGATACTAGGGCCGGGCGGAAGCTACTCGGCGCTTCAGAAAGTGCCGCAAGGCGGGCTAAACGCCCGCAAATGAAGCGCCACGTATGCAATCTTGTGATTGCATAGATGTGGTGCTTCCCATAAGTGCACTGTGTCCGGCGTCGCGCTGTATCCGGCGTCCGAACACAGTGCACTTAAGGACCTTTTTGTGTATTTTTTTTTTTAAAGGGCCAGCTTTAAAAAATTTTTTTTGAGACTGCCTGGAGGGGGGCAGCGCCCAGGCGCCCCCTATGGACGGGCCACCAATGCTCGTTGTATAATTGATTTAATAGACCTTTTGGACAGAACTTTACGGCAGGCATTGATCTTAAGTTTAGATGCACAAAAGGCCTTTGATAGATTGATAGATTGAGTTGGCCTTACATGTTCACTGTTTTAAAGATGTATGGTTTTAGGGGTCCTTTTCTAAAAGCTATAGAAGCTCTTTACTCAACAGTTACAGCCCAAGTGCAGATGTCATCCTTCCTGTCGCCTAGCTTCCCCATGACAAATGGAACTCGACAGGGGTATCCTCTACCACCATTACCATTACCATTTATTTTATGTCTAGAACCCCTGGCCGAGTCCATCCGCACTCACTCGGATATTCGTGGGGTGGTGATGCGACAGGGGGAATATAAACTGTCACTTTTTGCAGATGACATCTTGCTCACTATAACTAATCCACTGATATCTCTCCCCTCACTACATAAAATACTGGCTTCTTTTCATCTCAGGTTATAAGGTTAACACTTCTAAAACTGAAGCCCTACCCATACACATCCCATTACCCTTATTATCACAACTCTAGGAATCATCTCCTTATAGGTGTTCTTCTCACCCATTCCTACTCTTCTCCCTACTCAGCTAACTTCCCGCCTCTGGTTGCAGACATCAATAAATCCCTATCAGCTTGGACAACATATTCCCTATCTCTGCTGGGCAGGATTAATGTTTTAAAAATGTCCATTCTACCTAGACTATTATATCACTTTGAAACATTACCAATTGCTATGCCCTCCTCTCAATTAAAAGCACTCCAGAGAAGTTTTCTAAAGTTCATATGGGGGCACAGGGCCCATCGCATAGCAAGCTCTGTGGTTTTTGCCTCAAGATCCAGGGGGGGATTGGGAGCTCTGGACATTATTAAATATTACTATGCTTCACATTTGAGGGTTATTGCCTCGTGGTCTTCTTTGTTCGCACCAAATCAGTGGACGGCCATTGAAAAAGGAGTGCTGTACCCGGTTCATCCGAGTTCTCTAGTTTGGGGCACCCCCTAGTCCTTAGATCCCACTCTCAAACGTCAATGTACTGCTCCAATGATTTTCACCTTAAAGTGGAGGGCCACCCTAAAATAAAAAATAGCATGAAAAATCGTAAAAAAAAATAAAAAAATATTTTTTTTAAACTTACCTGAACCCTTGTTGCTAGGTAGTCTTCCTAATTCGCCTCTTCCTATTCTGCGGCATGACCTGCTCCTCGGTGAGCAGCCCGTTGCCTTCTGTGTGTGTTCCCAGAAAACCACGGGGCCATTCACAGAGTGCCGCGCCGCTCGCGCATGCGCAGTAGGAAACTGGCAGTGGAGCCGCAAGGTTCCACTGCCTGTTTCCCTTAGGATGGCGGTGCCGGGACCCGAGAGCTGAGGGACAGGTCGGCCTCGGGTGGCCGACATCGCGGGCACCCAGGACAGGTAAGTGTACTTATTAAAAGTCAGCAGCTACAGTGTTTGTAGCTGCTGACTTTTAAAAAAAAAAATTCCTTGCTGGAATTCCGCTTTAACCATTTGGCGTAAATTCCTCAAGGATTACCACTTTGCCTCACCTTGCTCTCCCCTGGTAAATATATTGTTCAACCCACTCATACCAGATAGTATGTCCCTAGGTAGGGTTTTCCCATGGCTCAATATCCCCCTTTTCCTACTCCGAGATCTAGTACATCCTAGCACACGAAAACTACATATCTTCGATACCTTACATGAGAAATTGAATATTCCCCCTCAACTTTTCCACTTCTATCTGCAGGTTAGACATTTCTTTCACTCCAAATCCCCAACCTTAACTCTTGACAAACCGTCCACCTTTGAATACCTTTGTGCTCAAGGACCCCATCAATTGCATTTAATATCCTCCATTTATGGTATCCTCCATGAGTCGACACCCCTTACCGAGACCACACACCACTATATGAGGAGGTGGTCCGATTTAATAGGTAGACCTATTTCGGTCCAAGTAGATTGTAAGCTCTAAGGAGCAGGGCCCTCTGATTCCTAATGTATCAAATTGTATTGTATTTGTACTGTCTACCCTCAAGTTGTAAAGCGCTACGTAAACTGTTGACGCTATATAAATACTGTATAATAATAATAATAATAAGTATGGGATAGGATTTGGTCCTCTACCTCCAAGTCCTCCAAATGTGTAACCCAAAGGGAGACGTCTATGAAGATCCTCATGTTTTGGTATAAAACCCCTGATGTAAATCATAAATATGATCCCTCAGTCTCGCCACATTGTTGGCGTTGCGGGACAGATACAGGCTCCTTGTTTCATATTTTTTGGCAATGTTCAATCATCCAACCCTTCTGGCATGAGATTCGGCTCCTAATACAGAAAGTGATGGATGTGTCCCTTCCACTCGATCCCTTTAACTATTTGATGGGTCTCCCTTTTTCTGGCATAACTAAAAAAGCCAATAGGCTTCTTTCTTATATTCTATTGGATGCTAAAAGGCTTATCCCTATGTTCTGGTTATCCAATGCACCTCCTCCTTGGTCCAAATTTCTGCATCTAGTGGCTGAAATTCAGAGGATGGAATATCTAACAGCCTCAGTACATGATGCTATCCTCCAATTTAATAAAGTATGGGAACCTTGGGATCGATCGGAATTCAGGACCCCTATGCCAACTACCGCATCTTAAATTATATTGCCACTGTGCTACATGTGCCCATGTTGCATCTCCCCACTCCCTTATCTTCATGTGGGTCATTAGATGCCTTTCTGAGTCTTCTACCTTATATCATATGTCCTGCATAAAACCTGTGTCTCTTCTCCTATACGATTGTTCTCTGGTTTTGAAACTTAAATTACCTACTTATGAGCTGTTTAACCTGTGTTTTCTTGACTTGCTGTGCAGAACACTCCTGTGCTCTGCACTCATGGACTTTGTTTATCTGTTCCTTACACTCCATTGTTTTTTTCTTCTCTGATATCATTGTATTTTCAATATCTATGTAATCTACATTATGCAAAAATTCTGTATTTGTTTGCTTAAAAAAAATATAAAAGTTTAATAAAAACACAATTTTGCAAAAAAAACCCATATATAGAACTAATCGATAAGGAAGGCATCTGCTGTTAAATATATACCATTTTTATAAAACTATTTAATACTTTAAATAACTAATCATAATAATAAGAAACATCCCATTCAAAATTTAACCCAGTCGGTTTTCTTGTATTAAGGGAACAAATCCAGAGAACTTCTCTTTTACAAAACGCTGTAAATCTGCCCCCCCCCCCACCCTGACTGGCATCACTACCTGTTCGATCCTCTCTATAAACAAACTAGGAACATCTTTAATGTGGACTGAATTCCAGTGTTCGGCCACATTGGTAGAATGTTTTTTTTCTATGTCACGTAAATGATCATAAAGATGATCTTTCAACCTGCGTGTCATCCGACCCACGTATTGGATACTGCACAACTCGCAGGTGATGCAGTTAATAAATGAAGAAATAACAAAATGTCTGCCTGTTGTGGTCGAACAAACAGAATGACCCCTTTTAACCACTTAAGGACCGAGCCTCTTTCTGAGATTTGGTGTTTACAAGTTAAGAACTGTTTTTTTGCTAGAAAATTACTGAGAACCCCCAAACATTTTATATATATATATATATTTTTCTAACACCCTAGAGAATATATTGGCTGTCGTTGCAATACTTTATGTCACACCGTATTTGCGCTGGGGTCTTACAAGCGCACTTTTTTTGAAAAAAATACACTTTTTTAAATTAAAAAATAAGACAACAGTAAAGTTAGCCCAATTTGTTTTATATTGTGAAAGATAATTTTATGCCAAGTAAATTGATACCCAACATGTCACGCTTCAAAATTGTGCCAGCTCGTGGAATAGCGACAAACTTTTACCCTTAAAAATTTCCATAGGTGATGTTTAAAAAATTCCACAGGTTGCATGTTTAGTACTTACAGAGGAGGTCTAGGGCTAGAATTATTGCTCTAACGATCACAGTGATAACTCACATGTGTGGTTTGAACACCGTTTTCATATGCTTTCGCTTCTGCGTGCGAGCTCGGCGGGATGGGGCGCGTTTAAAAATGCTTTTCTTTTCTTATTTATTTTAGCTTTTATTTTTTATTTTTACACTGTTCTTTTGAAAAAAAAATTGTGTCAATTTTATTCCAATTACAAGGAATGCAAACATCCCTTGTAAAAGAAAAAAAAGCATGACAGGACCTCTTGAATATGAGATCTGGGGTCAAAAAGACCTCAGATCTCATATTTACACTAAAATGTAATTAAAAAAAAAATGTAGTTAAAAAAAATAAAAAATGAAAATGTCTCTTTAAGAGCTATGGGCAGAAGTGACGTTTTGATGTTGCTTCCGCCCTGCAATGGTATGGAGACGGGTGGGGGCCATCTTCCCCTCACTCGTCCCCATACCTAACAGGAGAGCAGACCCGATCGCCTCTGGTGCTGCCGGCAGGTCCGGTAAGCGGCGGAGGGCACTGGAGCGTGGCGGGAGGGGGGCCCCTCTCCCGCTGCCGATAAAAGTGATCTTGCGGTGAATCTGCCACAGAGACCCCTTTTATCTGAAAGCGGACCACCCGCTGAAGAAGAGGATACCGGGGTTATGGTAGCTAGCTGCTGCCATAACAACGATATCCCTCTTCAAAGTGCCGACATATATTGACGGCGGGCAGTCCGTAAGTGGTTAATGTGACAGGAATTGGCACAATAACACACATCACACAACACACAAAGTCATTGACACATCAAGTGGCTTCATAGATAAGAACACAGACAGGGTGCTGGAGTTAGTAGAATCAAACAAACACCATTTTATTGAGCATAGCACACTCAAAGGTTAAAATCTTGACGTCCAGCATCAAATGGAACCCAGGAAGAACATTAGGCAACAGGCAGAATACAGGATGTGTATAGACAAGCTGATCTTGCAGCAGCAGAAATACATTCAGTTGATATAGGGGACGAGGTCTCAGAAATCCGACGTCATCTTCTGAATTTGACAGGTGGCTCTCCTAGTTTGCGGCCATAGATACTACTGGTCTGCCTGACATTTCTTGGCTTGTTCTGGAGCTAAATGGTTCTCTGCTACGGCATGATCCTTTCATTCATTCTCCTTCATTTTATGTTCTATATACACAGGGCTGGATTTCCCAATAGGCACTGTAGGCATGTGCCCATAGGCATCCTCCTATACGTGGCTGGATCTAGGGGGGTGCTGGGGTGGGGTGCTGGGGTGGGCTGCACCCCCCCAGATTTCAGTTGCGCCCCCCCCCAGGGTGGAGCGCTCATCCATACAGCACATAACACAGGATCCTCTTAGAGTGCATGGTAAACAGCTTTATTACCTGCCTCCTACCCACATTTCTGGGAGATGATGTCCAGTCCTTGGAGGATGTAGGGACAGGTAATCAAGCCATGTGCAGTTGGATCTAAGAGGAGGAAGAGTGCTGTTATCCCAGCACTCTCCTCACTGACACTTCTCCTGTCCAAACTTGCAGCAGGCGTGGGTACAATGTTGATGGGGCACATAGAGCCCACACCTCCTCACTACTCCTGTAAGTTTGGAGGAGGGCTGTTTGTGCTGGGAAGGGAAGGAAGGGTAATGGGGGGGATTTGTGCTAGGAGGAATCAGAGGGGAAATGTTTGTGTTAGGGGGCAGAATTTGAAAAGATTTGTACTAGGAATTGGTGGTGGGGGACAGGAATTTGTCCTGGGAAGGGTAATTTGGAGGGGGTTGTGCTAAGAGGATGGATTTCAGGGGATTTGCAATAGGAGGGGGATTTGGGGGAGAGGATTTGTACTAGGAAGGGGGATTGGGGGAGAAAATTTGTACTAGGAAGAGGGATTTGGGGGGTGAAATTACACTAGGAGTGGGGATTTGGGGGGAGAATTTATGCTAGGAGTAGGGATTTGGGGGGAGAATTTAGGCTAAGAGGGGGTATTTGGGAGAGAGGATTTGTGCTAGGAGTGGGGATTTGTGGGGGAGAATTTATGTTAGGAGGGGGGATTTAGAAGGAAAGAGGATGTGTGTTAGGAGGGGTAATTTGTGGGGATTTGTGGAGATTTTTAACTTGAAAAGAAATGTATGCTTAGGGGTGAGCATGTTGATTAGTGTTGTTTTTTTTTTTGTTTTTTTGGGGGGGGACTTTAGAATTCTCTGCCTATAGGTTTCTGAGATGTAAATTTGGCCCTGTATATACAGTACATGGATTTATTGACAATATATTACTGTTGAGGAGCGCTGAGTAAGTGGTGCACACTGTATGTGCACCCCTTTATGCATTGCCTTCCTTCATAGGTAAGAGCCATATATAGAAGCTGCATAACCAGAGATTACAGGACCTATGAGAGTTCTTGAGAAAGTAGTGCCCCGTACACACGATCGGACTTTCCAACAACAAAACCGTGGATTTTTGTTCAACGGATGTTGGCTCCAACTTGTCTTGCATACACACGGTCACACAAATGTTGGCCAACAATTACGAATGTGAGAACGTGGTGACATACAAGATGTACGACGAGCTGAGAAAAAGGAAGTTCAATAGCTAGCGGGGCTCTTTCTGCTTGATTCCAAGCATGCGTGAACTTTTGTGCGTCGGACTTGTGTACACACGATCGGAAATCCCGTCAACAAGTTTTGTTGGCGGAAAATTTGAGAACCTGCTAGCCAACATTTGTTGTCAGAAAGTCCGACAACAAATGTTTGATGAACCATACGGTCTGACTTTCAGCCAACAAGCTCACATCCAACAATTGTTGTCGGAAAATCCGATCGTGTGTACGAGGCATAAGTGTGTATCCAGATGGCACATAGGAAGATTTCAATGAAGGATTGAATGCAATAGAACAAAGGCTTATTGTATTTTTCTTTTTTTTTGTGTTCCTTATTTGTAAACTTAAATTACCTCTCTCCAATGAGTGTATTAATGAACACTAATGCCGCGTACACACGAGCGGACTTTATTGCAAACTTTGCTCGGCTGACTTTTTGCCGGACTTTGTCCGCTAGGTGCGCCGGACTTAAAAACGGAGGGACTTGGACACACACGATCACTCCAAAAGTCCGCTGGTTTTGAACGCGGTGACGTACAGCATGTACGACGGGACTTTAAAAAGGAAGTTCAAGCCACACTACGGCACCCTTTGGGCTCCTTCTGCTAATCTCGTGTTTATCTTGTGTTAGTAGAAGTTTGGTTAGAGACGATTCGCGCTTTTCACACTTCAGCTTATTTTGATCGTTTTCTGCGGTTCAGTTTGTGCTTGTGAGGTTTGTATCTGCTTTTCAGTGCGTGTTGGTCAGTTCGTAACCTGCCTAGCAGGCCGTTCTGGTCCGCTCATTCCTGATTTTCAGGTCATTCTTCATAGGCCAGGCTGTTCTTCAGTGTGTTTGTTATAAGTTTGTTTGTTTGACCAGCCGACCGTTTTGAAGCCATGTTGCGTGGACGTACTTGTTCTCGAGTTCGTACTGCGTGGGGACTTGGTGTTGGGGTTAATACTTTGCCCGAGTCCAGTCCATGAACAGGGCGAGGAGGAGTTCATGGATGAAGAATTGGTTGCGCCAGCGTGACCAATTCTCGCATATGCCTTTGCTCCGTGAGATCCGTGAGAATAATCCTGAGGATTTCAGGAATTATCTCCGGATGACGGACGCCGTTTTTGAACGTCTGCTGGCTATGCTGACCCCCTATATCAGCAGGCAGGATACCTGCATGAGGCAAGCCATCACTGTGGAGCAGAGGCTAGTTGCCACTTTACGTTACTTGGCGACTGGGAGAAGTCTTCAGGACTTGAAGTTCTCGACAGGCATCTCCCCACAGGCTCTGGGGATCATAATCCCAGAGACCTGTTCTGCCATCATTCAGGTCCTGCAGAAGGACTATATGAAGGTAAGTTTGATCCTTTAACATTGCATGATATGTATTAAATGTTTGATAATGTATTGTCTAAATGTCCTCGTTACCTAATTACCATGCTTGGAATATGCTGTGAATGTCCCCTTTATCTTCATGCACGCCTGTTTTTTTACATTAATCTTTTTTTGCCCTACATGCATATTTACCTTCAATAACCTCCCCACCATGCAATCCTGGGTCCATTTATATCTCTAGCCTATAGTCCCTTGAACAATGTATATTGTCAGCTCCATTGTACTGTTTGACCCTCCCCCACCCCCTCAAATGTTTGAAACTGTCAGGTGTGTTTTTTACCCAAATTAGTACCCCTCCCCCACCACCTCAAATGTTTGAAACTGTCAGGTGTGTTTTTTACCCAAATTAGTACCCCTCCCCCACCCCCTCAAATGTTTGAAACTGTCAGGTGTGTTTTTTACCCAACTTAGTACCCCTCCCCCACCCCCTCAAATGTTTAAAACTGTCAGGTGTGTTGTTGTTTTTTTTTTTTTTACAAATATTTTTATTAAGATTTTTGAGACAAACAACAAACAACACAATAACACATGGCTGCTACAGTACATCAAGACTGTGTCAGATTAAATAGAACATTTGATAGGACATATGACAGCGTGAGTTGCCAGGTTAATTAATAGCAATCAAGGTATGTATATGGTTCTCCTCAGAGGGAATTAAATTAGTTAGATACCATCACAGTATTTTAATCAGTATATTAACCTAAGGACTATTGTGAATCTGTGTTCAATGTGAGATATTCAGAACCTCCATCCATTTACACCAGACCCTGTCGAATTTCAAAGGACAACCTCTGTTAGCGTATGTGTCTTTGTATAGCGGGAGGTTCTCATTGACCAAACGTTTCCACTGTGTGATTGATGGGGGGTTAGGTTTTTTCCACTGTATTGCGATGCACTTCCTGGCATAGAAAAGTAATAAACTGGTCAACGTGCGTTTGGCTATGGTTGGAACAATATTTTCTAGTAAACCTAGTATACAAATCTCCATCAGCGGTGATATATTAGTTGAAGCCACCTTGTTAGTCAAGTCGAGTACCTCTCCCCAATATTGCTGTATTTTTGGGCAGCGCCAGAAGATGTGTGCGAAGTCTCCTGGGGATAGACCACATCTCCAGCATTCCGAAGAATGCTGAGGGTTCATCAAATGTAGTCTATGTGGGGTAAAGTAAGCCCTATGAACAATTTTAAATTGTACTACTCTGTCTCTTATGGAAACAAGTGACCTGAAGGGGAAATCCCAGACGTCATCCCAGTCATCATTATCCAACGCAGGAATGTCGCGTTGCCAACGGGACCAGAGCCCTTCCAGAGGTGGCAGGGACACAAAGGTCAGGTGCGCGTACAGAGATGATGTAGGCTTCTCAGCGCAACCGGATCTGAGCGTCTTCTCCAGCTCGGATTGAGTCAGGATGCAAGATGCGTGGGGGAATTGAGCCGCAAATGCGTGTGCTAGTTGAAAATAACAGAACTGGTAGTGTTTCGGGAGATTGTACATTGAAGATAACTGGGCAAAAGAAAGCAGTGAGGTCTGTGACACCACTTGTGAAATTAATTTAATACCATATTTAGTCCATGCCTGGGGGTTTGTGAGCTTAAAGATTTGTGGTAAATTGGGGTTTGACCATAGCGGGGCGTTGGGAGAAAGTTTTGAGCGGTTGTATTTACCAATATTAAGACCTATACGCCATGCTCGCAGAGTAGTGTGCATGAAGGGGGTAAGTGGGTGCAGGGCGCGTGGACCTCTGTGAATTAAAAATTGAAGGGTCTCCCAGGAACCCACCACCGTAGCCTCCAGGGCTGAGGCCGCGTTAGTTTTGTCAGGGACCAACCACCAGACCACTGTCACTAACTGAGAGGCCAGGAAATATTTGTAGCAGTCTGGGAAAGCCATGCCTCCCTGTGATGTGGGCCTCATCAGGGTAGACAGTTTATATCTGGGTGGGGTGGGGCCCCACAAGAGAGAATCTGTCAGAGAATTTTTGGTTAAGTTTGGTGAAGAATGATTTGGGGATCCACTGTGGGGAGTGGCGAAAGAGGTAAGTAAATTTGGGGATGATTTTCATTTTAAGGAGATTAACTCTACCCCAAACCGATAAGGGTAGATTGCTCCATGATTTGAGTTTAAGTTTCATATCTCCCACCACTGGGTCAAGGTTTAGTTTAATGAAATCTTGGGCATGGGCAGAGATCTGGACTCCAAGATACTTGAAGGTGTCCACCCATCTCAACGGGCTGTCAGGGGGAGAGGTGTTTTTGGCTTCCTGGTCTATGGGGAATAGGGTGGATTTTGACCAATTGACCCGAAGACCCGTCACCTCAGAGAATGTGTCTAGGACCGATAATGCACCCTGGAGCGACGGGCCAGCATCCACGAGAAAAAGGACCATATCATCAGCGTACAGGGCTACCCTCTCCTCCAGCAGGCCAATACGCAGCCCCTTAATGTGGGGCGATGTACGTAGGGCTTCAGCAACTGGCTCAATGGCTATGGCAAACAAGGCCGGAGAGAGGGGGCAGCCCTGCCTAGTTCCCCTAAACAATTTGAAGGGAGATGATAATTTGGAGCCAAGTCGAATCGAAGAGGTGGGGCACTTGTAGATCACCTGTAACCACGCAATGAATTTTAATGGGAAGCCCATTCTACGGAGGGTCTCCCACAGAAAGGGCCACTCCACTGTGTCAAAGGTCTTTTCTATGTCCAATAGCGCTATGGCCCTTGTCCCCGAGTTTTTATGCTGGGTATGGATGTTTGTGAAAAGTCTCCTGAGATTTACGTCAGTGGACCTCTTGGGCATAAAACCTGTTTGGTCGGAATCAATTACTGATGGCAACAGTGGATAGAGATGGGAGGCTAGCAGTTTGGTTAAGATTTTAAGATCGTTGTTTAACAGTGCGATCGGTCTGTAAGATGCACATAGTTCTGGGTCTTTGGGGGGCTTGTGTATTAAGGTAAGGTATGCCTGGTGCATTGATGGAGGTAAGTCACCCTTAGACAGGCAAGTATTATACATCTGGGCCAGAATGGGTGCCAGCAGATCGCTGTGAGTTCGATAGAAATCTATGGGGAGTCCGTCTGGCCCTGGAGCCTTACCGGTGGGGAAAGAGCGGATAACGTTTAAAACTTCTAATGTCGTAAAAGGCTGGATCAGTGACTGTCTCTCTGCGTCCGAGAGCCAACCAAGTGCCAGCGGATCTAAGAGATCTTGTAGTGACTCTGGTCTGAAATCGGAGGGAAGAGAGGAGGCATAGAGCCTTCCGTAGAAGGCACTAAACATCTCCAATATGTCAGATTGGGACGTCACTGTCTCTCCATCTGAGGAACGCAGGCTAGAGACTACTGTGAGTGGATGGTCATGTTGAGCCAACATAGCCAGAAAACGACCGTTTTTGTCACCCTGCTCAAAGAGCCGTTGTCTACCTGTATGTATGTCTAGCCTAGTGACCTCCGACATATGTATGTTCAATGCACTCTGAGCTGCATTTAGCGAGTCAAAATGAGAAGGCGAGGGGTCTGCACTAAACACCGCAGCCTGATCATCAACTGACTGTTGAAGTAACTGAGTTTGTTGGCTTTGTTGTTTCTTGACACTGGCAATGGTGGAAATGTAGAGGCCTCTGGCATAGGCTTTGAATGTGTCCCAAACTATTTGTGGAGATGAAGAGTCCTTATTATGATCCCAAAAATCAACCAACCCGGGCGGAATAATATCCGCCACCTCGGGGTGGGAGATCCACCGTGCCCCCAGCCTCCACAAAGCCGCATCACGGGATGCAGACGAGCGGAATTCCACAAGCAGAGGGCTGTGATCAGATAATCCACTAGGGAGATATGAGGCTTCCACTACGTCCGCCAAAAGCGATGGGTTGGAGAAGGCCAAGTCAATTCTTGAGGCAGTCTTGTGGGAAGCCAAGAAGCACGAATAGGCCCTAAGGGCAGGATGTCTCCATCTCCAAATCTCCTCCAATCCCATTGCCCGTGCCCAGCAAAGTAAGTCAGAGTTATGTGTCTTAGGAGGGACAGGTCTATCCATATCTGGGGAGATAATAGCATTAAAATCTCCCATTACTAAGAGTTTCCCGGGACAAAAGGGGGCCGCCCTTTCCAGGACTGCGTAGAGAAGGTCTGGAGAGAAGGGTGGAGGGACATACAGATTCACAACAATATATCTCTGAGGCCAATGTCTAAACACCAAAATTGCAAATTTACCCTGGGGGTCCGTGCATACCTCTTCAATTGTACATGGAAATTTTTTAGCAATTAGAATTGAGACCCCCCTTGAATACGAGGAGTATGTTGCATGAACGGACCTCTGTATCCAGGGTTTTTTAAGAGTCAGAACCTTGCTGCCTGTGAGATGAGTTTCTTGTAAAATTATAATGTGAGGGGAGTGGAGTTAAAGGTATTTGGTTAGTAGCGCACATTTAAATTTGGAATTTAGGCCTCTGACGTTCCATGAAAGGACAGTGAACGTATCAGTTAGGGAGGTAGCCATCTGAAGTAAGGAAACCAAGGCAAAGCAGGATGGCTGGGGGGGGCTTATGGGGGAGCAACTCACAGACAGCAAGGATCCCAAGTCAAACCACCATGGGGCAGTAACAAATGACCACTGCAGCAACCTTCTATGACCTAAAATTAAACAAAACAAACTAAAACCTAAAATGCCCAAGCACAAGGTGCTTATCCTACTAATTCCCATCTCCTCTCCTGGAAAGGGAAAATATAAGCCAGGGAGGAGAATTGGGAATAGTTTTACCCAAAAAACAAACAAACTTCTAACTGTAGATGTACCCCTAAGTAGGGTTATCACGCTGCAATACTCTTACTGCAGATCAGTCCGTGGTTCCTTGATCCATCTATAGTTGATAACAAAGTCCCAAAAACAACAAAAAGGGAAAGAAAAAAGAAAAAGTGGGGACTTATTTCACCCTCCTTAAAAAGATGGGGTGATAGGCCTTCTTCGATTAGGAGCTGATGAAGGGGTATGCGGGAGGGGTACGTGAACATGAGTGTGAGTGGTGATCTCTGGATCAAAAAAGGGGGGGGGGATCCTAAGAAAATGAGAGCGCCTGTGGGTTGATCTCCGATCAGTGATCAAAAGGACAAAATCAAAAACAATGAGAAAAAGGAAAACAAAAAAGTCAGTATGGGTGCCGCTGGAGCTCCTCCAACAGGAGGCGCTAGCATTAGGTTCAACATCCCAGTTTTCCCCCGTATAGATTTAGGATATTGTTGGGGTATAGTAATGAAGGAGAGGGTGGGAGCTGAAAATAAATTGTGCTGGGAGACCAGAGGGGACGAATGTGGGGGTCCTTAAATGGAGGTAGGATATGTAGCTGGGTCTCACAAGTCATAAAGCCGTAGATGTTCCAGTTGCTGATATGACCCTAGTGGGTATCCAACCATGCCGCTGCGGCCTCGGGGGTATCAAAGAAGCGTGTGGATTCACCATCTGGGATCCTCAATCTGCTGGGGTATAAAAGGCCAAAACGTATTCCCTTCTCTCGAAGTCGGCGTCTGACATCTGTGAAGGATTTGCGGCGCTGCTGCACCTCTTGTGAGAAATTAGGAAAGAAGGACAGTCTAGTATTCTCATATTTGATTTCCGGCATGGAACGGGCCGCCGCCAGGATACGGTCCCGGTCCCGGTAGTTTAGCAAGCGTAGGAGGAAGGGGCGTGGGGGAGCCCCGGGTCTCGGAGGGAGCGGTGGGACTCTATGGGCTCTTTCGACCACAAAAGTGGGTTGCATGTTGCTCAGATTAAACAAGGTAGACAATAGCTGTTCGGTAAACTCCGCCGGTTTTGAGCCCTCAACTCTCTCAGGTAAACCAATTATACGAATGTTGTTGCGCCTAAGGCGATTTTCGGTATCAATGGCTCGTTCCTGTAGCGCCTTCACCTGAAGTTGCAAGGCCCTCACCTCTCTGGAATCCGTCCGGATCACATCCTCCACTGTGGAGACCCTGTCTTCTACTTCGGATATACGTGATCGAAATTTATCCATGTCATGACGAATGAGACTTACATCTACTGTTAGGAAATCTATCTTGGTAGTAAGGGTTTCTTTGCATGCTGTGATGGCTGCCAGGATCTCTGCTCCCGTTGGGGACTCCTTGGTCCCGGACTCCGCCACCGCCTGTGCGTTCGCCGCCATCGTAGCCGTCTGTTGGTGCCCGGACGACGCGGCCACCGAAGTGGCGGTGTGGGAGACCTTTTTTTTTGGGTGTGTACAGCGGGTCCTGGGTGGGCCCATCCGCAGTGTGTTCTGCTCTGAGGGGCGGCTTATAGTCTATGGGGGAGGGCAGGAAGGCACCAGGGAGCACAGGGAGCGGGACAGAGGGTGCACAGGGCCGGGGCCCACTGTAAAGGCAGTCCTCGCTGGATGGTATTTTAGTGCAAGCAGCACAACCTTTATAGGGCACAGTACCTCAGTATGGAAGGTGGGCCAGGCACCACAGGTCTCCGGATAGCAGCAGGTCCTGGCTCTCAGAATTCCCCCTGGCAGGTCCGCCCTGGTCTTCCACACAGCCCCGCAGCTCCCGGGAGCCGCCGCTAAAGGCGCGGAGGTAGATGCCGCCCCCCGTTCCGCTGACCGCGGCACTCGAGCCCGGGGATGCCTGAGGATCTTTAGGCCACAAGATGGCGGCGGCCGCGGTGTCCGGGAACCCCCAGAGAGGAGCTGTCCTCTGGCCCTCAGTGTTGGAAAGTCTCCCCCAGGAACCACCGTCGTGGAGACAGGGAGATTGGCCGCTCCTCGCTCCCCGGTCCCGGCGCCTCAGCCCGGATACGTCGGAGGCCTCACAGGCCTCAAGATGGCGGCGGCCGTTACTGTGTGGGGCCGGCCGCAGCCGAGTATAACTGGTCAGCGCGGCCCAGCTCCACAATTTTCCTCGGGTCTAGTGCGGGTGATGTCCCGTATTAAGTGGGGAGGGTACTGGGGCTCTAAATGGTTTTTCCCGGTCAGGATGGCAAAGGATTTTGTCAGGATTGCTGGAGCTCCACAGCAACACGTCTGGTGCGCTCTAAATCCGGACACGCCCCCCCGTCAGGTGTGTTTTTTACCCAAATTAGTACCCCTCCCCCACCCCCTCAAATGTTTGAAACTGTCAGGTGTGTTTTTTAACAAAATTAGTACCCCTCCCCCACCCCCTCAAATGTTTGAAACTGTCAGGCATGTTTTTTAACAAAATTAGTACCCCTCCCCCACCCCTCAAATGTTTGAAACTGTCAGGTGTGTTTTTTACCCAAATTAGTACCCCTCCCCCACCCCCTCAAATGTTTGAAACTGTCACTTGTGTTTTTTAACCAAATTAGTACCCCTCCCCCCACATTAAAATTGATCAATGGGCCATCAGAGGGGGTGAGTAATCTTATAAGTGGGCCTTATGTTTTTTTATAATTAAACTAACAAAAAAGCATATTAATAATGTTCGACTGCTGTTGTTCAAGAATGTTTTTGTGTAATCTGATATCCAAGTTATGTTTAAAAGTACTTATCTTATTATTATTTTTTTTGGTTTCACTGAATGAATGAATGAATGAATGAATGATTTATAAAGCGCTGCAAATGCGAACTGAATCGCCTCAAGGCGCTGGATGCATTCTCTGAAGTCAGCTTCTCAGAAAAGGAAGGTCTTTAGTTTTTTTCTGAAGGCCTGGTGGTTTTCTTCCATGCGGATGTTGGTAGGAAGAGCGTTCCATAGTCGAGGTCCTTGGACTGCGAATCTTTGTTCTCCCTTTGCTTTGTAGCGGTATTTGGGAATGGTAAGGAGGTTTTGGTTAGCTGATCGAAGACTGCGATTCGGTGTGTAGTGTTTTATTTTCTCGCGGAGATATGGTGGGGCGTTTCCTTGTACGCATTTGTGGGTGATGCAGAGGGTCTTGAATGTGATCCGTTTCTTCACGGTTAGCCAGTGTAGGCTCTTTAGGGAGGGGGAGATGGATTCCCAGGGTTTTTTTCCTGTTAACAGTCTTGCCGCCGTGTTTTGGATGAGTTGTAAGCGCGCAAGCTGGTATTGGGGTAGTCCTACGTAGAGCGAATTTGCGTAGTCGAGTCGGGAATTGATGATTGTTCCCACAACTGCCGCTTTGTCCTCTTCTGGGATGAAGGGGATGAGTCTGCGTAGTTGGCGGAGGAGATGGTGGGATCCGCTCACCACTGATCCTATTTGTGCATCCATTGTCATTCCTGAGTCAAAAATGACTCCGAGACTCTTGGCTTTGGTGCTTGGGGAGATGGTCTGTCCAAGGATGGTGGGAGGTGTCCATGTAGTCTTTATTTTGGAATTTTTGTTAGCTTGTAGGAGAAGTAGTTCTGTTTTTGATCCGTTGAGTTTGAGGGAGCTAGTGGTCATCCAGTCGTCTATTAAGGAGAGGCATTTCTGTAATTGCTGATGAAGGTCTTTTTGTCTGTTGATGCGAAGGTAGAGTTGGGTGTCGTCAGCGTATGAATGGAAGCAAAGATCGGTTTTCCTGATGATATTGAGAAGTGGGCGGATGTATATGTTGAATAGTACTGGTGACAAGGGTGATCCTTGAGGGACTCCGCAGGAGACTGCCCGGGTTTCCGAGGTGAATGTACCTAGTTTCACTGTCTGGGAGCGATTCTCTAGGAAGGATGTAAACCATTTTAGAGCAGAACCTGCAGCTCCTGCTACTTCGGCGAGGCGGACAAGTAAAGTATTGTGGTCTACTGTATCGAATGCTGCGCTGAGGTCTAACAGTACCAGGAGACTCTGTTCTCCGTCGTCTGCTGCTTCAAGGGCATCATCCCATATTTTGAGAAGTGCTGTTTCTGTGCCATGGCCTGGGCGGAAGCCTGATTGCAGAGGGTCTAGGAGTTGGTGAGTGTCCAGGTGGCGTTGTAGCTGTTGTACTACCGCTTTCTCCATAATCTTGGAGATGGCGTTGAGGCTAGTTATTGGTCTGCGGCAGTTAGGGTCCTTAGGGTCGAGATTGGCTTTCTTTAGGAGAGGTTTGACGATGCCTTGCTTGAGGGAGGTTGGCACAGTCCCTTCTTTGAATGATTGATTTATGAGCTGTGTTAGGATAGGGGCCAAGATGTCAGAACATTCTTTAAGCAGTTTAGTGGGGATGATGTCGTTCGGTGATGTGCTGTCTCGAAGGCTTCTGATGATGTTTTTGGTTGTGTCTATGGTGATTGGGGACAAAATGAAATTCGGTGGTTGAGTGATGTTCGTGTCGATATCCTCTTTTTGCTTTGGTTCAGTGAGGATGATCGTTGTTTTCTGATGGATTGATTTCCGAATGTTGTTGATTTTGTCGATGAAGAAATCTGATAACTCATTGCAGAATTCTTGAGTATTGTTTCCTGGGGGCTCTAAGCAGGTCGGGTTCATAGACTGAGCCACTATTTTGAACAGTTCCCGCGGACGGTTTAAGGCGGATGAGATGGTGTCTGAGAAATTTTCTTTTTTGGCTTTGAAGATTGCCTTGTGGTATTTCCCCGTGAGTGCTTTGTAGTTAGCATGGTTTTCCTTGGTAGGATTTCTTCTCCATGCTCTTTCCGCTCTTCTACGTTCTTGCTTGAGTAGGGTGAGAGTACCATTGAACCAACTTGAGTTTTTTTTGCGGATGAGTGTTCTGCGTTTTGGCGCCACAAAGTCTGCTGTTTGTAGTAATACATTGTTTAGGGAGTTGAGCGTTTGTTCTGTTGAGAGGTTTGAGTTTAGCAAAAGAATTTTGCTCGATAATGTAGTTTTGAAGAGATCAGAGTGAAGTTTCTTCTGAGATCTATTCCAGTGTGTTGCTGTTACGTGTTTCTGTTTTTGGAAGATGGTGTTAGTGGTGATTTTAAATTTGATAGCATGGTGGTCCGTCCATGGTAGTGGAGTGTTGTCAAATACGTTGATGTCCATATTCTGTTTGAAGATGAGATCTAGAGTGTGCCCTGAACCATGCGTGGGAGAGTTTAGCAGTTGTTGAAGGCCAAGTTCTTCCATTTGGTTGACGCAGGCGGTTGCGGTGGGGTCTTGGGCAGAGTTTGCCCACAGGTTAAAATCCCCAAGTACGAGCAGGTTTTTGGTTTTCAAGGTGTGCATCGAGAAGAATTCAGTGAGTGGCGTGAGGAGATTGGTCTTTGGTCCTGGTGGTCTGTAGCATAGTAGTATGTGAACGGTGTCTTGAGGTGTTGTTCGGAGGTGCAGTGAGAGTGTTTCCATGAAAGGCACTGAGTTCTGTACGTTTGGTTTGGTGAACCCAAGATGAAATTTGAAGATCACTGCTAGGCCTCCTCCTTTTTTTCCGATTCTATGCTCGGTTAGGATACTGTAGTTCTCGGGCACCAGTTCAGTTAGGATGGTGTTGCAGTCAGGTGTTAGCCAGCTTTCTGTAATGAAGAGGCAATCTAAGTTGTTTTCGATGACGAAATCGTGGATTTCAAGCCTATGCTTGACTGCAGATCTGGTGTTGATCAGGGCGCATGCTAGTTGTTGCGGTTGGATCGGTGTCTCCTTGCATTTCCTGGTTGATTGTGGGTTGGTTCTTAGTAATTGTTCTTTTTTTAGTCTTTTTTGAGTGGCGATCGGTAAAGTTGCGGCGGTGTCTCTTAGCCTGTGGATGGTGTCTGCTGTGTATTTAAAGTTGCACATGATGAGGAGGATGGTGTTGCTAGTAGGGAAGGTGTTCTGATGGTGGTAGTGATGTGGTGACGATCCACTTGCGGGGAGATGGAGGGGTCTGATGGCTACCCGCTGCTTCTGGAGTGGTGTGGCGATGGGCTAGTGTGGGTGCGGAGGTACTTGAGGAGGTACGGCTGCCTGCCCCCTAGTCGTTGATCCAGAGGAAGGCGAAAAACCCCTAGCTGCGAGGCCAATAATGCAGCAGAGGAAAAAATTCCTTCCTGACCCCCCGAGGGGCGATCGGACTGGCCCCTGGATCAACTAATGGAGTACCTTTGGTGGCTTACCTGTAGGATGGTCCGGCGGGCGACGGGTGGGGGGGATCAGACACTACTTACTGGTAGGTGGTGCGGTGGCTGCGTCTAGGATGATTGATTTGGAGTAGCCTCTGGTGAGATCCCGGAGCCCTTGCGATGATGTTCAGTGAAGGCGGGAGGGGCGATTCGGGTGTGGAGGGGTGCAGGCTCTGTTGGACAAAAAAAGGGAGGGGGGATGAGTGGCTGGCTGCAGGAAACCAAGCCGCAATCGTGGTCTGTCCAACAGAATCTAGTGCTAGCCTATGGTGATTAGACCGCGGCTGTGGTGGTGACCGGGGGGGGTGCCAGAAGGGGGGATCAGGATGTGGGTCTAACCGGGGGGGTCCTGCTGGGGGCTGGTGGCCTCAGATGTTGCACCGGGGGTCTTCAGTAGCTGCACTGACAGCCTGGGTGTGCTAATATGGCCGCCGGTTAGGCCTGAGCTGCGGCTGCGCGGCGGTGGGTGTACTAAGATGGCCGCCAGCCAGGCCCGAGCCGCAGACTTTCCTACGGTGGTCCCGGCCGTCCAGCGAAGGTGTGCGGGATAAGCCGGTGGTGAGGTAAGCAAGGAGGGGGGGAGCGCCCGCCGGGCGGGCAGACAGGTCGATGAAGAGGGCAGTGAATTGCTGCCTGTTAGCAGCCGAGCTGGGCCGGAGCCGCGGAGTATCCTGTGCGGCCGGCCGGCTGGCTGAGGACGGCGTCAGGGAGGGAGGAGCGGGAGGGGGGTCCGATGATAGTGCGGGGGGGGCAAGCCGGACCACGGAGCTGCCTGCCGGCCGGTTGGCTGGACGGGCGGGGGAACGATTGGAGGACCGGCAAGAGCGGGGAGGGGGGTCCCGGATGCAGCAACAAGGGAGGGGCGCTCGGACCCGCAAAGAGCCCCGAGCGGCCGGCCTGCCGCTATGTGGCGTGGGGGTGAGGGGTGACAGATGGAGAGGAGGGGAGCAGGTGAGCTACCGCGGGGGGGTCAGGAAGAGTCAGGACCCAAGGATGGGAGGATGGGAGGCCGAGTGGCTGGGCTGCTACGAGCCGCTGCAGCAGAGGTCTGCTCTCTACAGTGTCAGCACTCAGACTGACAGAGCTTCAGAACTGACAGAAGCCACCACCCCATTCGGGGTCTTATTTCTATAACTATAAGGGGTTCCATAGTGTAGTTTTGATGGCGGTGGTCTCGGCACATTTGGACTTTCTGTGTGTGGACGTGGGGAAGAACGGCCGGATGTCTGATGGAGGAGTCTTTGCACAGACCGAGCTGTGCCAGCATCTCCAGACTGGTGGCCTGGGATTGCCACCTGATGACCAGAATGTGGATGGACTCCCCTCAGTTTTTATCGCTGATGAAGCGTTTGCTCTCGACGAGCACTTGATTAGGCCGTTCCCCCAAAGGACACTCACCCCTGAGAGGAGGGTATTTAATTACCGGCTGGCCAGAGCAAGAAGAGTTGTGGAGAATGCCTTTGGGATTCTGGCCAGCCGGTTCCCTTTGTTCCTCTCTGGCCATAAATCTGGCGGATTATAAACTAAATCATGTCATACTGGCTTGCTGCATACTCCATAATTTTTTAAGAAGGCATTCCGCTACATATATGACCTCTGTTGGGCCTGAGGCTGGACTTGGAGTTGACCAAACTCTCACAGGCCTGGAAATTGGCCGTATTGGCTTGGCCCCCCAAACCGCACGTCAAGTGCGTGACCGATATGTCAATTATTTTAATGGTAGGGGGGCCATTGCTATTCAAGAAGAACTCTAATTTCTCCAAAGAATAAAGAAAATAAATTTTGGCTCAAATATCTTGTTTGTATTCTTGTTTGCATTTAGTTTTGTCTGTCTCCTAGTGCACTTGTAGTAGTGGCAAGTGCATTTCCCTTTATTTAATAAGGCCCTTTGACACTGTAACCACACAAAAATTTGAAAAACATCTTATTGATAAATAATCAGCCACACACATTGTAGTAGTTAAAACATTTTACTGTGTGCACATTGAAAGGTGAATTTTTTTGGAATTTTTTTTTTTTTTTGGAAAATGTTTTTTTTTGGTTATTTAAGGCATATTTCTAAAAAAATAGACCTTGTTTACAAAATTACAATTAACAACAGTGTTTTTAAAAACATACATAAAAAAAAAAGAACTTACAAAGTTCAACATGTGTGAATAACGGTGCTGGTGATGCCACCCTTGTAAAGGCACAAATTTGCACATGCTCAAAATTGGGTATTAAAAAACGTTCATGTCAACATGTGCTATCTCCCATCATGGGGGACCAATGTACATGTTTTGTGTGTGCAATCCCTTTGTTCCTCTCACAAAATAACATTTTTAGGATGAAGGGGTTGCAAACACAAAACAAATACATTGATATCCCCTGATGGAAGATAGCACATGATGACACACCGTGTGCATCTGCAAATTGGTTTATTTTTAATGCTAAAACTTCAAAATTGTAACAAAAAACAAACTTGACAAGGAAATGAAGAACATGATTGATGTTTTTAGGCAAAACGTTATTATATTCTGCCCAAAACATCAATCATGTCGTTTATTTCCTGTTGCATGGTGTCCAGCCAAATTTTAATGCTGTCAATTTGGTCACGCATTCCATCTATTTGGCCATTCCACAACATTATCTGGCCAATAAATCTTTGTGCACTGTCTGTGCTGAATGGCTCTGCCGCTTGGCCTTCCACAACCAGAACCTCACCTAAAATGTGTGGATAAAAAAATGGGTTAAAATATGCACGCCTAGGCATTCAGACACTAAATGACTTCATAGCATCTAAATCATTCCTTTCATTCCCATCGCTTAGAGAAAAATATGATCTACCAAACTCTGAGATATTTAGATATCTCCAAATCAAAAATTTCTATACACCATTCCTAAAGGGGGATACACCATTATCCCAATTATCCATTTTTGAATCAATCTGTACAAAAGATCCATTTGCTAAAGGTACAATTTCATCACTTTATAATCAATTATATGGAGTAGTAAATCTTAATAGACCCTCTTACGTTCAGAGGTGGGAGGAGGACCTGGGACGAACTTTAGAAGACACGGACTGGTCTAACATATGGCTCACATCTAAGTCATCTTCACCCAACATCTTAGCACTGGAGACAAATTATAAAGTCCTAACTCGCTGGTACCTTGTACCCGCTAGAGTGGCAAAATATTCGCCTAATACCTCAGCTCTTTGTTTTCGAGGATGCCCAGAAATAGGCACACATTTACACATATGGTGGACGTGCCCAGTAATCCAAACCTTCTGGAAGGAAGTCTTTGTGATTGCATCTAAAATATTTAAAAAAATAATACAACCAGATCCATATATAACTTTACTTAATCTAAAACCGGAATGGTTAACACTCTCTCAATTCAAACTTATGATCCAACTAATAACGGCTGCAAAACAAACAGTGGCCAAGGCATGGAAATCTCCTACATTGGTACTAGCAGAAACAATTCATAGAATGAATAATACAATGTCCCATGCTAAGATGGTAGCCATCGATCAAAATCAAATTCCAAAATTTGAAAAACTTTGGCATCCTTGGATAAAACAACAGTTCCTGTCAAATTTCAATGACTCTGTCCTGTTGCCATGGCAACAGATTAAATGACTTACAGAGACACCCATTCTAAGGCTTCAAAGAGAACTAAAAAGAATAATAAACTGACGAGCGGGACAACCTTGTGGACCATACCTCTGCCTTTCTACCCTTTTTCTTCTTTCTCTTTCCTTTTCTCCACCTTACGATTAAAGCTCATTATCAGAATTTATTTGACCTATATACACTCTACCTGTAAACAATATGTATAGTAGGTATAAATCATTTAAATACCTACAAAAGTGACTAAGGAAATGATATATATCTTTAATTTAGGTTTACGTGAACCCAAGGTTTAATATTTGAAATTTCATGATATTTACCTATATAAACCCTACTGTAAAACAATGAGCTTACTTTATAGATCCTTGTAAACTTACTTTATGTATCTTTATAATATTGTATACTCAATAAACTTCTTTTGACAAGGAAAATATGCACGCCTAAATAGAGTACCTTAAGCTGGGGTGTCAGTCACTCACTTGGTGGGGTTGAAAGCTCGCACACTTCCTCCACCTCTCCTTTCTCCAGCTCATCGGGTGGGCGTGGTCTTGGGCTGGGGCTTGGGGTATCTTCAGCTTCAGGCTGGTGACTTGGGGGGGGGGGGTCCTGGGATCCTTGAACTGTTGTCTGAGTCTTTTCTCCCCTATGAGAATTAAACAAAATGTATAGTTGAAACACAGTGATATTTTTTATTTTTAAAATTAATATGAAACGTTGGTTATGAGTTGTGGACAATTGCCTTTTTTTGTCCACAAAAATTTAGAAGACAGGATGAAAATTCCCTCTGAACAACAATTATAAACAATACACATTTTCATGCAAGTTTCACAGATGCAGACACCTCAATGATCTCCTATGTGTATTACCCCTCAAAAATTTCTTTATAGTTACATAGTACACTAGTGCTCGTGAGTCCAGATGTGGAAACAGCTGCTGTGTCCTGTCCTTACATTACACTGAATCATTTTTGAAGAAGCATTAGATTTTCAAACACATCTACACCACATCACCAAATTTTAGGAATACAACAAATTATCAAGACCTAAATGTATGTCCAACCCTGTAATATCGTATTTGGTGAAAAAATAACGTCATTTTCTTAGTATCATATGTATTTTACAAAGAACGGTCTTTACGAATGATGCTGTATAAACGAAAAAAATATGGATCAGCATGCAAGTTAAGTATCTCACTAGGAACACACAGCAAGTACTTACTTTTTTTAAGCAGCTACTTTATTCGCCAATATTGTTCTGGCTCCCTACTTTTGATGTCAGACCACCGCTTCCTCAATTGTTCTTTAGACCGTTTTGTGCCAAAATTTAGCTTCTAGAGCGGTGACAACTGAGGACATTATTTTGACCTTACACATATTCGGTTGTGTGAACAGTCCTTTTTTACCATCGTAGTCCTCCCTTCTCAATATGGACACCATCTCCACCATCTCTTCAAAAGCCATGTTGGTGGCCTTATATCTCCTCCGGGATGTGGATGGTTGTGGCTCCGGGCTTTCCTCCACGCTACTTCCAGTTAATCTCTCCGCCATCTTTCTCTATCTACTCCCACTGCGCAACAAAGAGTGAAGGGGCGGGGACAATTCGTACTAAAGAACATCAGGGGCGGGCGACGCTGGCGGAGCATGACACATGCGCAGTGAATATAAAGCTATTACGATGGCCTACGTATGTCAGTGCGGAAGTAGCGAGCGTCAGAAACGAAGGTAAGATTAAACGTGGGTGTGTGTGTGTGTGTGTTTGGTGAATGTGTTTGGTGTGTGTGTGTGTTTGTGTGTGTGTATATGTGTCCCCTAGATTCTTCAAAAAATATTCCTGGGAGTTCTGACTGGCATTATAGTTTTTATCTTGTGTCTTGTCTTTCAGCAAAAATGAATCCCTTTAACCACTTGCCGACCGCCTAACGCAGATATACTGCGGCAGAATGGCACGGGCAGGCAAAATCACGTACCTGGTACGTGATTGCCTTCCCGCGGGTGGGGGGGTCCGATCGGACCCCCCCCGGTGCCCGAGGCGGTCGGCTTTGGTCTGGGAGCGATGAGAGGCGAGGGGGAGACCATCCGCTCGTGGCCCCCCCTCGCGATCGCTCCCAGCCAATCAGAGTCATTCCTCTGCTGCTGTATCCTAAACAGCAGCAAAGGAAATGATGTCATCTCTTCACTTCACTGTGAGTGCACCAACACACACACACAGTAGAACATGCCAGGCACACTTTACACCCCCGATCCCCCCCGATCCCCCCCCCGATCGCCCCCCGATCACCCCCCAATCACCCCTCCCCCCCGTCACACTGACACCAAGCAGTTTTTTTTTCTGATTACTGCATGGTGTCAGTTTGTGACAGTTAGTGTGGTAGGGCAGTTAGAGTTAGCCCCCTTTAGGTCTAGGGTACCCCCCTAACCCCCCCTAATAAAGTTTTAACCCCTTGATCACCCCCCGTCGCCAGTGTTGCTAAGCGATCATCGCTGTATTAGTGTCACTGGTGACGCTAGTTAGGGAGGTAAATATTTAGGTTCGCCGTCAGCGTTTTATAGCGTCAGGGACCCCCATATACTACCGAATAAAGGATTTAACCCCTTGATTGCCCCCTAGTTAACCCTTTCACCACTGATCACTGTATAACTGTTACGGGTGACGCTGGTTAGTTTGTTTATTTTTTTATATTACCTAATAAAGGTTTAGCCCCCTGATCGCCCGGCGGTGATATGCGTCGCCCCAGGCAGCGTCAGATTAGCGCCAGTACCGCTAACACCCACGCACGCAGCATACGCCTCCCTTAGTGGTATAGTATCTGAACGGATCAATATCTGAACCCATCAGATCTATACTAGCGTCCCCAGCAGTTTAGGGTTCCCAAAAATGCAGTGTTAGCGGGATCAGCCCAGATACCTGCTAGCACCTGCGTTTTGCCCCTCCACCCGGCCCACCCAAGTGCAGTATCGATCGATCACTGTAACTTACAAAACACTAAACGCATAACTGCAGCGTTCGCAGAGTCAGGCGTGATCCCTGCAATCGCTAACAGTTTTCTTGGTAGCGTTTTGGTGAACTGGCAAGCACCAGCCCCAGGCAGCGTCAGGTTAGCGCCAGTAGCGCTAACACCCACGCACGCAGCATACGCCTCCCTTAGTGGTATAGTATCTGAACGGATCAATATCTGATCCGATCAGATCTATACTAGCATCCCCAGCAGTTTAGGGTTCCCAAAAATGCAGTGTTAGTGGGATCAGCCCAGATACCTGCTAGCACCTGCGTTTTGCCCCTCCGCCCGGCCCAGCCCAGCCCACCCAAGTGCAGTATCAATCGATCACTGACACTTACAAAACACTAAACGCATAACTGCAGCGTTCGCAGAGTCAGGCCTGATCCCTGCGATCGCTAACAGTTTTTTTGGTAGCGTTTTGGTGAACTGGCAAGCACCAGCCCCAAGCAGCGTCAGGTTAGCGCCAGTAGCGCTAACACCCACGCACGCACCGTACACCTCCCTTAGTGGTATAGTATCTGAACGGATCAATATCTGATCCGATCAGATCTATACTAGCGTCCCCAGCAGTTTAGGGTTCCCAAAAACGCAGTGTTAGTGGGATCAGCCCAGATACCTGCTACTTTGTTTCCCCGAAAATAAGACCTAGCATGATTGTCAGTGATGGCTGCAATATAAGCCCTACCCCCCAAATAGGCCCTACCCTGTTTCCCCGAAAATAAGCCCTACCCTGAAAATAAGACCTACAAGGACTTTAACTAGGGCTTATTTGGGGGGTAGGGCTTATATTGCAGCCATCACCGACAATCACGCTAGGTCTTATTTTCGGGGAAACAGGGTAGCACCTGCGTTTTGCCCCTCCGCCCGGCCCAGCCCACCCAAGTGCAGTATCGATCGATCACTGTCACTTACAAAACACTAAACGCATAACTGCAGCGTTCGCAGATTCAGGCCTGATCCCTGCGATCGCTAACAGTTTTTTTGGTAGCGTTTTGGTGAACTGGCAAGCACCAGTGGCCTAATACACCCCGGTCGTAGTCAAACCATCACTGCAGTAACACTTGGTGACGTGGCGAGTCCCATAAGTGCAGTTCAAGCTGGTGAGGTGGCAAGCACAAGTAGTGTCCCGCTGCCACCAAGAAGACAAACACAGGCCCGTTGTGCCCATAATGCCCTTCCTGCTGAATTTGCCAATCCTAATAATTGGGAACCCACCACGTCTGCAGCGCCCGTACTTCTCCCATTCACATCCCCAACCAAATGCAGTAGGCTGCATGAGAGGCATTTTTATGTCCTCCCGAGTACCCCTACCCAACGAACCCCCCCCAAAAAAGATGTCGTGTCTGCAGCAAGCATGGATATAGGCGTGACACCCGCTATTATTGTCCCTCCTGTCCTGACAATCCTGGTCTTTGCATTTGTGAATGTTTTGAACGCTACCATTCACTAGTTGCGTATTAGCGTAGGGTACAGCATTGCACAGACTAGGCACACTTCACAGGGTCTCCCAAGATGCCATTGCATTTTGAGAGACCCGAACCTGGAACCGGTTATAGTTATAAAAGTTACAGTTACAAAAAAAGTGTAAAAAAAAAAAAAAAAACACAAAAAAATACGGTATATAAAATAAAAAAAAATAGTTGTCGTTTTATTGTTCTCTCTCTCTCTATTCTCTCTCTATTGTTCTGCTCTTTTTTACTGTATTCTATTCTGCAATGTTTTATCGTTATTATGTTTTATCACGTTTGCTTTTCAGGTATGCAATTTTTTATACTTTACCGTTTACTGTGTTTTATTGTTAACCATTTCTTTGTCTTCAGGTACGCAATTCACGACTTTGAGTGGTTATACCAGAATGATGCCTGCAGGTCTAGGTATCATCTTGGTATCATTCTTTTCAGCCAGCGGTCGGCTTTCATGTAAAAGCAATCCTAGCAGCTAATTAGCCTCTAGACTGCTTTTACAAGCAATGGGAGGGAATGCCCCCCCACCGTCTTCCGTGTTTTTCTCTGGCTCTCCTGTCTCAACAGGGAACCTGAGAATGCAGCCGGTGATTCAGCCAGCTGACCATAGAGCTGATAAGAGACCAGAGTGGCTCCAAACATCTCTATGGCCTAAGAAACCGGAAGCTATAAGTATTTCATGACTTCGATTTCGCCGGATGTAAACAGCGCCATTGGGAAATTGGGAAAGCATTTTATCACACTGATCTTGGTGTGGTCAGATGTTTTGAGGGCAGAGAAGAGATCTAGGGTCTAATAGACCCCAATTTTTTCAAAAAAGAGTACCTGTCACTACCTATTGCTATCATAGGGGATATTTACATTCCCTGGGATAACAAAAAAAATGATTAAAAAAAAATGAAAGGAACAGTTTAAAAATAGATAAAAAAGTAAAAAAATAATAAAGGAAAAAAAAAAAGCACCCCTGTCACCCCCTGCTCATGCGCTAAGGCGAACACAAGCGTCGGTCTGGCGTCAAATGTAAACAGCAATTGCACCATGCATGTGAGGTATCATCGTGAAGGTCAGATCAAGGGCAGTAATTTTAGCAGTATACCTCCTCTGTAAATCTAAAGTGGTAACCTGTAAAGGCTTTTAAAGGCTTTTAAAAATGTATTTATTTTGTTGCCATTGCACGTTTGTACGCAATTTTAAAGCATGTCATGTTTGGTATCCATGTACTCGGCCTAAGATCATCTTTTTTATTTCATCAAACATTTGGGCAATATAGTGTGTTTTAGTGCATTAAAATTTAAAAAAGTGTGTTTTTTCCCCAAAAAATGCGTTTGAAAAATCGCTGCGCAAATACTGTGTGAAAAAAAAAATGAAACACCCACCATTTTAATCTGTAGGGCATTTGCTTTAAAAAAATATAGTGTTTGGGGGTTCAAAGTAATTTTCTTGAAAAAAAAAAAAAATTTTCATGTAAACAAAAAGTGTCAGAAAGGGCTTTGTCTTCAAGTGGTTAGAAGAGTGGGTGATGTGTGACATAAGCTTCTAAATGTTGTGCATAAAATGCCAGGACAGTTCAAACCCCCCCCAAATGACCCAATTTTGGAAAGTAGACACCCCAAGCTATTTGCTGAGAGGCATGTCGAGTCCATGGAATATTTTATATTGTGACACAAGTTGCGGGAAAAAGACAAATTTTTTTTTTTTGCACAAAGTTGTCACTAAATGATATATTGCTCAAACATGCCATGGGAATATGTGAAATTACACCCCAAAATACATTCTGTTGCTTCTCCTGAGTACGGGGATACCACATGTGTGAGACTTTTTGGGAGCCTAGCCGTGTACAGGACCCTGAAAACCAAGAACCGCCTTCAGGCTTTCTAAGGGCGTAAATTTTTGATTTCAGTCTTCACTGCCTATTACAGTTTCGGAGGCCATGGAATGCCCAGGTGGCACAAAACCCCCCCAAATGACCCTATTTTGGAAAGTAGACACCCCAAGCTATTTCCTGAGAGGTATAGTGAGTATTGTCAGTAGTGACAACTTTGTGCAAAAAAAAAAAAATTGTCACTTTCCCGCAACTTGTGTCAAAAAATAAAATATTCCATGGACTCAACATGCCTCTCAGCAAATAGCTTGGGGTGTCTACTTTCCAAAATGGGGTAATTTGGGGGGGGGGGGGTTGTGCCATCTGGGCATTTTATGGCCTTCAAAACTGTGATAGGTAGTGAGGAGTGAAATCAAAAATTTACGCCCTTAGAAATCCTGAAGGCGGTGATTGGTTTTCGGGGCCCCGTACGTGGCTAGGCTCCCAAAAAGTCCCACACATGTGGTATCCCCGTACTCAGGAGAAGCAGTCGAATGTATTTTGGGGTGCAATTCCACATATGCCCATGGCCTGTGTGAGCAATATATAATTTAGTGACAACTTTTTGTAATTTTTTTTTGTCATTATTCAATCACTTGGGACAAAAAAAATTAATATTTAATGGGCTCAACATGCCTCTTAGCAATTTCCTTGGGGTGTCTACTTTCCAAAATGGGGTCATTTGGGGGGGTTTTTACTGCCCTGCCATTTTAGCACCTCAAGAAATGACATAGGCAGTCATAAACTAAAAGCTGTGTAAATTCCAGAAAATGTACCCTAGTTTGTAGACGCTATAACTTTTGCGCAAACCAATAAATATACGCTTATTGACATTTTTTTACCAAAGACATGTGGCCGAATACATTTTGGCCTAAATGTACGACTAAAATTGAGTGTATTGAATTTTTTTTATAATAAAAAGTAGAAAATGTCATTTTTTTTCAAAATTTTTGGTCTTTTTCCATTTATAGCGCAAAAAATAAAAACCGCAGAGGTGATCAAATAACATCAAAAGAAAGCTCTATTTGTGGGAAGAAAAGGACGCAAATTTCGTTTGGGTACAGCATTGCATGACCGCGCAATTAGCAGTTAAAGCGACGCAGTGCCAAATTATAAAAAGTGCTCTTGTCAGGAAGGGGGTAAATCCTTCCGGGGCTGAAGTGGTTAAGGAGGAAGATTTTTTGTCCAGATTTATATCAGGAAAACAAAAACCTGTGGGAGGTCAAACACCCATTATATTACAATAGAGATGTAAGGAAGGCAACACTGGGCACACTTTTAGAATTTGTGAAGACTCGAGTCCCCCAGGCAGACCTCAAGTTTGTGGACAAGAAAATTGGTATCTTGCGAAACATGTATAAGCGGGAACACAATAAAATCCAGGAGTCGCTCAGATCTGGAGCAGCAGCCGACCAAGTTTATGTACCCAAGCTGTGGTACTACCACAAAATGTGATTCCTGGATGACCAGACAGAAGCCAGGCAATCACTTTCGACCCTTCCCCCACCCTTCCCCCCACCCTTCCCTCCAGCCTTCCATCCACCTCCACCCCAGCTGAGGAGTCCCAGGAAGAACTGGGCCTTTTCATCCTTGATGAAGTGGATGCGCCCAGCTTCAGCCAGGTATCCTTTTTTGTTGAATTTGTGATTGTGTAAATATTAATGATGTTAACAACTCAAATTTTTAAGTGCTTCATAAAAAAATGACTTCATCACAAATATTAATATGTAGACATATCACTAGACAGTTGTGGCCAAAAATATACTTCAGCATAGGTGTGCGCAGCCTCTTGCATTAGGGTGTGCACCCCAAAGCTCAAATACATATGCATGTGTATATGTACTGATGGTGTCAGTAGGGCAGTGGACAGTGTCAGTAGTTGTATTAGATTATTTTTTAAATTATTTTATTTTGTAACATTTCATGACATATCAGTGGTCTAAACAGGGGGGAATATGCACCACACAAGGCGATTAGGGTGTGCCCAGGCACACCTGGCACACCCTGCGTGCACGCCTATGTACTTCAGATATTGTTGATCAGCTGGAATAATGGTGGGGTCAAATACATAGCCTTTACTATTTGTTTAGAATTAGATTTGCAAGTCATGACCTGAAAATTGTGTGATTGCGTAACCCAAAATTACAACTATGTCCCTTTTTTTGACACAGGATGACCTCAGCCAGGAGGAGGCCTTGCCCAGTGGGAGAGAGGAGGAGTCCTTGCTCAGTAGGAGAGAGGAGGAGGCTGTGGCTGGGCCCAGTAAAAGCCGCACGGAGTGTCAGGTGCCTCCCCTCCGCATTACCACCAAAAGGCCCAGAAGAATGACACAAACTGAAGAGGAATCCCTAGTCCTCATTCGTGAAGCAAGCAAAATAATAAGCACACCACCCAATGCAGAGGAGGCGTATGGGACATATATGGCCAGAAGATTGCTGGAACTGGAAAAGGGGCAATGCCTACTCTGTGAGGGTCTGATTTTGCAAGCCTATCAGAAGGGCTTGAGAGGGCAGCTTACTGCTACAACCTATCTAGCAGATGAAGCCACTCCTCCTCCTCCTCCTCCTGCCCCAAGTACACCACCAGAGGTACAGTCTCCAAGGAAGGCTGCAGAGAAGCGTGGAGGGAAGGCTGCAGAGAAGCGTGCAGGGAAGGCTCCACAAAAGAGTCGAAAGTGATTGCCAATTTTCTTGTCCTCAAACTTGATGTGTGTCCTGGGGGACGAAAGGCTTCACAGATTCCAAAAGTGTCTCCAGTGTTGCCTTCCTAATTTTTTTTTTTACGAAAATAAATTGAATTTTTAGTTACCTTACATTATTGACTATGTGTTTTGATTACAAAATGACATTTTGTTTGGGAGTAGGCAGGTACAGGTCAAAAAGACTATGGGGTTGATTTACTAAAAGCAAATAGACTGTGCACTTTGCAGAATGCAGTTGCCCTCTGCAAGTGCAATTGCTCCAGAGCTTAGTAAATGAAGTAAGGCTTGACTTTGCAAAGAGTACCCAATCCTGTGCAAGGAAAATTAAAAAAACAGCATTTTTGCTTGCACATGATTGGATGATGGAAGTCAGCAGAGCTTCTGCTCATTTACTAAGCTCTGGAGCAACTGCTCTTGCAGAGGGCAACTGCACTTTGCAAAGTGCACAGTCTTTTTCCCTTTAGTAAATCAACCCCTATGTGTGTTTGTTCCAAAAGGCTAAATCATTTAGAAAATCAAGTGCAAAGTACTAGTGAAGAGTGCACTTTAGAAATTGCACTGCAAGTGCACTTGTTGGAAGTGCAGTCGCTGTAAAACTGAGGGGAAGAGCTGAAATGAGGGGAAGCTCTGCTGATTTCATCATACAATCATGTGATCAATCATCAAGAAAAAGTTTTTTTTTTTTTTTTTTTTTTGTGGTTCCTTGCATGTCCCCTTCGGATACACAGCGAATGCACTTCCAAATGCTCTTTATGTGCAATTCCAAGTACAATTTGCACTTGTAGTGAAAAATGAATTTGCCTTTGGAAAATAAACCCCCCTATGTCTAATTAACAAGGGACACCAACCTCATTAAGGTTCATTAAAACAACACAAAATATTAAGGTTATTGTGGTAACTTGAAACTACAAAAATAAAATTAAATAAAAAAAAAACATTTTGTATAATTTAGCACACATTGTAAAATAGATAGTGTTTAAATCTAAAAAAAAAAAAAAGATGAGTCCAAAATCTAATTTAATACTTTATTTATGGCGATCTGGCTTTTTAAAAATATCATATTAGACATGGCATGAGGATAAATCATGAAGAAAGTAGTTTGTGAGAACTCTGCGAAAAAAAAACACCAAAACAACTTAATTCCTCTCGCATTATAAAGAAAAAATAAGCGCTGTATTAAAAGATCACAGAAGAGGAATGTGCTAGCTTCAATACGAAGGCTAGTTTTACCAGACCGAGCGCTACCGTCTTGTAATTGCTTCAGAGCATGCATCAGTTTGAGTCCGTCGGACTAGCACACAGACGACCGGTTTGTCCACTAGAAAGAAGAGTCCATCGGATAGATTTAAAACATGTTTCAAATCTAAGTCCGTCCAACTTTTGAGCAAACAAAGTCAGCTGGAGCCCACACACAATCGAATTGTCCGAGGAAATCCCGTCCGCAGGGCAAAGTCGTAAAGTCCGCTCGTGTGTACGCGGCATAAGCATTTTGCCCTAAAGAAATCAGTCTCCAGTTTTCCCCCAACTCTTCAAACCCTCTATTGTTTTTTGTAGCAGATCTGATTTTTTGTTTTCAGTTTTGTTTTAAGTAACAGATGTGTATTTGCATAATATGAAGATTTAGTTAGATTTGTGGAAAGAAAATCACATCTTTATTTTATAATGCAACAAATATATGTATGGGTTTCACAAGGCAATCCAACAACAAGCATATGATTTACACTTGATTTTTAACTTGTTGTTTGTAGTTAGAGAGGTCCCAGCTGTATTATAAATGTACGCAGCTATATCTAATTTAAAAACAAAGGTATGTTTCCTTTTTAAATTAGCTTTGTTAAGAGTTCATCTTAATTCACAGAGGAACATGGATACACAGTTAAGTGAAATGTATTGTTTTTACCTCTATTTCAATTCACTTTCAGCTGAACTAGCTTTTCTAAAAAAAATAAAAAAAAAAATAAGGAAAAAAATTAAATAAAATGGCAAAATGTGTAAAATAGATTTTATATTCTAGATAGTAAGCTTTCATGGTCCCCCTGCAGGTGTCCCCAAAAGCTGTATGATTTAAACTAGATATTAAAAGCTCTTATACATTGATTTCCTGGTTGTTGTTTGTTTTTTATTTATTTTAAACCTCAACCACACAAAAATATTTTACAATCCATCCCATTATTCACACCTGAGCTTTTTGAGCTTGTAAAGCGCTCATCTCAAAAGTTCCAAACGTCCAACAAGCAAAATTACATTCATTTAAATTGTCCCTGTTTTGTCGCCTGAAGCAAAACTCCTGAAGCTCAAAAAAGTACATGAGCTTCTTTTTAGGCAGATTACATGTGTTTTTCTGCTTTTTACATCGGTGACCTTTCGACCTGTACAAAAATGCTGCAAAAACACCCGAAAAAAATGGCAGAAAAAACGCCAGAAAAACACCTTAAAAAACGCCTGAAAACAATATGCCCAGGTATAAAAGCAGCCTTAAAATAAATGCACCTAAAGTCATGTCAACTCTCGCACTACACTCCGCATCTTCCTCTAGTCCAAGGCCTTGATTTTTTACAAGCTGAATGAGCCTCAGCATTGTTCTACTGTGAGTGATGCAGAGAGAAGCACTAAATTAAGCAGCATTGTTTTCAGCATAATTGAGGACCATTCATCTCTGCCACAGTAAGAAAAGGAAGAGGACTTGAAGATGTCACATGACAACACTGAATCTCCATGATGAAATATAACTCTC
This sequence comes from Lithobates septentrionalis, assembly GCA_037952835.1. Taxonomy (NCBI): domain Eukaryota; kingdom Metazoa; phylum Chordata; class Amphibia; order Anura; family Ranidae; genus Lithobates; species Lithobates septentrionalis. The sequence continues at coordinate 5,019,427 of JBBDGP010001146.1, forward strand.
CTGTGCTGTACTCATTAACACTGGCTTAACCTGTCCCTCTGCAACTGTTCCAAGCAGTAAATCACAGGCATATACTGTATGCTTCTTAATGTTTTTCAGTGAATTATGCCGCGTACACACGGTCGGACTTTTCGGCTACAAAAGTCCGACAGCCTGTCCGACAGACTTTCGACGGACTTTTGGCGGACTTGCGGCAGACTTTCTAATGAACGGACTTGTCTACACACGATCACACAAAAGTCAAACGGATTCATACGTGATGATGTACACCAGACTAAAATAAGGACATTGATAGCCAGTAGCCAATAGCTGCCCTAGCGTGGGTTTTTGTCCGTTGGACTAGCATACAGACGAGCGGATTTCTGGGTCCGGCGTAGTTATGACGTAAAGATTTGAAGCATGTTTCAAATCTAAAGTCCGTCAGATTTGCGGCTGGAAAAGTCCTCTGAAAGTCCGGGGAAGCCCACACACGATCGGATTGTCAGCCGTATTTTGTCCGTCGGCGTCCGTTGGACTTTTGTAGACGAAAAGTCCGACCGTGTGTACGCGGCATAAGAGAACACTAATGGGGCGTACACACGGTCGGACTTTTCAGCTACAAAAGTCCGACAGCCTGTCCGACAGACTTTCGACGGACTTTTGGCGGACTTTCGACGGACTTGCGGCGGACTTTCTAACGAACAGACTTGCCTACACACGATCACACAAAAGTCCGTCGAATTCTTACGTGATGACGTACACCGGACTAAAATAAGGAAGTTCATAGCCAGTAGCCAATAGCTGCCCTAGCGTGGGTTTTTGTCCGTCGGACTAGCATACAGACGAGCGGATTTTTCGACCGGACTCGAGTCCGTCGGAAAGATTTGAAGCATGTTTCAAATCTAAAGTCAGTCGGATTTGAGGCTGAAAAAGTCAGTTGAAAGTCCGGAGAAGCCCACACACGATCGGATTTCCAGCCAGCTTTAGTCCGTCAGCGTCCGTTGGACTTTTGTAGCTGAAAAGTCCGACCGTGTGTACGCCCCATTATATTTCCCATCATTCCCACTCTTTTTTTCTCAGCTATAAATGTTTTCTCTAACATTTCCTTCCAGTGTAGGCCTATTTGGTATTTGCTTAGATAAGCACATTTAAGCCTATTCCAAATTCTTAAGGTATGCTTTTACTTCTTATATAAAATGCTGCAAGAGATACAAATGTAATCGCCTCTTTGGTACACAATTACAATGATTAAACTTACCATAACACATTGTGAGGTCTTGGTTTTTCCTATGCAATAGTTACAAAAGGGTGATTTTCATCTCTACCGACAGCTGCCACCATCCAACATGGTTAAGGCTATCCCCAAAGGACAGTTCTGGCGCATACGTCAAAACTGTTCTAATTTGGAAGATTACAATCAAAAAGTGGCCACTTTAAAGGAAAGATTCATTCAGAAAGGGTATGATTCAACAACTTTGGAACATAATCTATAGTCGGTTTCAAGGTTGGGCCGTAAAGATCTCTTAACCTCCAAGAATAGAACAACAGAGAACACATCTAAATTTGAGATGGCGTTCTTTACAACTTTTTCAAACCAACATAGATGGGTAAATACGATCATAAAGAAACATTGGAAGGTTCTGAAACATTTGTCTCAATTTCAGAACTATTAAAACTTCTACTTTCATTTTGAGTGTCACCTCTAGGGAGTACACTATTTTGGATTTTATCCCCTGCCAAACTAGGGGGGTGGTTTACCGCCTTTGTTCCAAGTGTGGTCTCTAGTATGTGGGGAGGACCACACAAACACTAGGAATTGGGATTGGAGAACATTTGGGCAACATAAGAAAAGGATTAGGTGGGCATATGTCAGAAACCATGAAATCAGACCGAGACAGAAGTACAGTTAAATCACACTTGTTTAATAATAAAAGTAAATAGAACAAAATGTAGTCAAAACATAGCCAGAGTTCAGACAACCCAAACGTCAGGGAGCCGGAGATGAGCGTAGTAAAACAGCAAGCAGGATCTGGAGCCAGAAGGGATGTCAGCCAAGCAAGTCTTTTAACAGAAATGCAGGAGAGCATCACTGTGATGTTGACTAAGGCGAAGGCAGAGATCCTCTGTGCTGGACGGCTTAAGTAGGCAGGACTGACGAGCAGGATATCATCAACAGCTGAGTAACTGTGGAGAGATAGGAGCTGGCAATTAGCCGACAGCTGAGCGGCCAGCTCAGAGAAGGTAGGGCTGAGCCCAGCCCTGACAGTACCCCCTCCTCAATGACCCCTCCCCCTCGGAGCACCACCAGGCTTGAGGGGAAAATGTCTATGAAAATCACGGAGGACAGGGGTATGTACGTCCAAGGATGAGACCCAAGAGCATTCCTCCGGACCGTACCCCTTCCAATGCACCAGGTACTGTATGCACCCACGGAACCTACGGGAGTCAACCATGGAGTGTACTTCATACTCCTTATGGTTCTCAACCTGTACAGGGTGAGAATGTGGCACTGAGGTGGTAAAGTGGTTGCAGACCAAAGGTTTTAATAAGGAGACATGAAATACATTCAAAATAAGCATGTTAGAAGGGTGGTCTAATGCTAAGCCACTGGGTTAATCCTGCGAAGAATACGGAAAGGCCCAATAAACCGAGGTGCAAACTTCAGTGAGGGAACACGAAGTCAGAGGTTGCGAGATGACAGCCAGACCCTGTCCCCAACCTGGTAGGAAGGCGCCTGCGATCAGCATGGAGTCTGTACCTATCATTAGCATTTCGCAAAGCCTCCTGGACTTGTGCCCAAGTGGAATGAAGAACAAGGAGATGCTCCTCTAATGCAGGAATACTCTGTGGAACAAATGAGTCAGGCAACATGGAAGGTTGGAAACCATAGTTCGCCATAAACAGGGACAATTGGGAAGCAGAATTCAAGGCACTATTGTGAGCAAACTCTGCACACAGTAATAGGTCTGACCAGTTGTTATGATGGTCAGAATTATATGGTCAGAAATATAGCAATACGCAGAGAAATATAGAAATACGCAGAGGAAAAAGCAAGCTGAATTCCCAACTGTGCACAAAAGGCTCGGCAGAACCTGGACACAAACTGACTACCCCTGTTCGAGACAATCACCTTGGGTAGCCCATGTAAGCAAAAGATCCCCAGAGTAAAAATGGAAGCCAGTTCCTTAGAAGTGGGCAACTTCTTGTAGTGCGGTTGTGCCTCTACAACCAAGGATAACCAATAACCAGCAGAAACTTAGTTGAGGAAATAACTTGGAATTGGATTATCTCATGGTGAAGAGCCCCTACAGCCATGGACAATGGAGCCGTCTCATGAGTCATATGGGCAGGCTGTAGCGGTTGCTTTTTCCCAGGTGTCATAAACCATATGTGACCAAAACTGTGTGACTGCGACAGAGTGAACCAGACATAAATAGGTGAAAGGAAGTAAGTTTATTAAAGTAAATGCATATAAATGTGAACACACCACCCATACAAAAAGAGTGAACAAACCAAACAACCAAACAGTGATAATAAACCAACCAGCATATATAGAAAAAGGGAGTATCAGAATTGTAGTCAAGCCAGGCCAGGGTCATAAACAGGAGATCAGCAGATGGGGGGCCAGGAGTAAACAGACAGGGAACCAGATGGAAGGTATCAGGCTGCAGGGCAAGGATCCAGGGATACAGGAACAGATACAAACAGGTTCAGGATACAGGATACAGGAAACAGGAATCAGGAATCAGGGTTCAGGTTCAGAATTCGGATAACAGATAAACAGGCTGCAGGTCAGGGCACAAGGACAATACCAGGGCAAGGTGTCTGTGCACTTGCCGGGTATTTATACTCATCTCAATCAGACTCAGGTGATGCCTGATTGCAGGAGATGATGTCGGCCCCACACTGCCAGGAACCACCCACTGTTGGACTCTAGTACTGCAGCCCAAAGATCACATTATACTACCAACAGGGGACAGCTCCCCTGGCAGTTCCAGACTGCCAGGAGACACCTGCTGGTGGACCACAGTACTGCACTCCAAATATCAGGCAGTGTCATCAGCGGATGGAACCTTCTCTGACACCAGGGTGGCCAGCAGCCTTGGCAGAATGGTAAGTTTAGAGCACGGCAGTACAGAGACTCTCTGGGACAAAGCAATGGGCACAAGGTTTCTCAAGAGGAGCATGAACCTGAGCAGCAAGAATTTTGTCACCCAAAGGAGAAGTGAGACTGGTGCGAACCATAGCCAAAATACAGGAGGAATCACAGGAACCGAAACGACTCCAATTTGGAAGTGGAGGAAAATTGTCGTGACAAGGCATCAGCCCTTGCATTCTTAGTACCGGGTAAGAATGAGACAATGTAATTGAAACTTGACAAGAAAAGAGCCCATCGCGCCCTTCTGGGAGAGAGGCGTTTAGCCTCAGACAAGAATGTGATATTCTTATGGTCAGTAAGAATGAGAACCGGCACAGTGGTATCTTCGAGGAGATGTCTCCATTCTTTCAGGGCTAAAATGATCGCCAACAGCTCTCTGTCACCAATGTTGTAATTGCACTCCACAGGTGACAATTTCTTGGAAAGGTAGCCACAAGGATGCAAAGCGCTCTCAGAGGTAGGACGTTGAGACAGAAGGGCGCCAACTCCAGTCTCAGAAGCATCAACCTTAAGGATAAAAGCTAACGTAGGATCAGGATGTGCCAACACAGGAGCAGAAACAAAGGCAGCCTTGAGACTCTCAAAGGCCTCAACTGACTCCGGAGGCCAACTCTGTGGATTATCATCCTTTCTGGTCAGTCAAGGGCTTGACCAGAGATGAGAAGTTACGAATAGACTTCCGATAATAGTTGGCAAAGCCCAGGAAACACTGCAGATATTGTAAACCCACTGGTCGGGGCCACTGTAGGACTGCTGAAAGTTTCTCTGGGTCCATCGAAAAACCAGCAGTGAAAAAGACATAACCCAGGAATTTAACCTGTTCACGATGAAATTCACACTTCTCCAATTTACAATAGATATTGTTCTCTCTTAGTTTCTGAAGCACATGACAGACATCTGTGTGTTGGCTCTCCAGGGACTTGGAAAATATGAAGATATCCTTGAGATAAACCACCACACATAACTGCAACAAATCTCGGAGGACATTGTTAATGAATCCCTGGAAAACTGCTGGGGCGTTACAAAGGCCAAAAGGCATTATGAGGTACTCATAATGGCCTGTTGTGGTATTAAATGATGTTTTCCATTCGTTGCCCTCCTTAATCCTCACGAGATTGTATGCCCCTTTCAAATCAAGCCTCGTGAAAACCGTTGCTCCCTTGAGGCGATCAAATAACTCTGTAATCAACAGAATCGGATAGGCATGCTTAATCATGAAATGATTGAAACCCCTATAATCAATACAAGGTCTCAGTTCACTCTTCTTCTTCACAAAGAAGAAATCAGAACCAGCAGGGGACGAGGATATGCGGATGAAACCTCAAGAAAGTGCGTCTGCAACATACTCCTCCATGGCCTTATTCTCCAAGACCGACAAAGGGTAAACCCAGCCATGAGGGGGTATGGCACCAGGTTGAAGGTCAATTGCGCAATCATATGGCTGGTGTGAAGACAAACTACCGGCTTGACCTTTGTCAAAGACATCGCTAAAACCGCAGTACTCCTCCGGCAGGGAGGAGAGTGAAGAGGTGCACAGGACCTTGGCTAAATTCTGGAAACATGTCTTACTGCATTGTGGCGACCAGGAGAGAACCTCAGCATGGAGCCAATCAAAAGTGCGGTTGTGCCTCTACAACCAAGGATAACCAATAACCAGCAGAAACTTAGTTGAGGAAATAACTTTGAATTGGATTATCTCGTTTCATTATTTTTTATTGAAAATTTTCGTATGAACAACAGTATAACAGTACATCCGTATACAGTTACAGGTATTCTTTGGTTATTTTTATGAATGCATCCAACAAATAATTCAACATATCACGGTGTACACTTTATAGTAAATGTAAATCGAGTCGAACTTAGTATTACAAACTTTTTTCTTGTATTCACAAGTTTGGGACCGGGATTGAGAGCCTCCCCCCAGACACCCCATCTGGGAACATACTGTGTCCGGAGAGGTGCCCCCCTCCCCCCCCTAGATCTTAATTATGTTCCAACTGCTAAAGTGATTTTTTCCTGGAACTCTCAATTTTGCTCCATATTATCTTTTATATAATACTTATTTGTACTGGTGCAATGTAACATAGAATTGCTATCAAAATTCAGTATAAGAAGATAATGAAGTCAAATATACGGCTGACTATTTAGGCTTTTAGCAAACATATTATTATTAATTATAGAAAAAGATAAAAAGAAGGGAAGAAAAGGTGAAAATTAACAAAAAATTATAAAGAAATATAAAATAAAGGAATGTAGGACCAAACAAAGAATGTAATGACAACATCTTACCACCAATTGACATTTTAGTTATTGTGTCCATATCAGAAAGTTAATAAGAAGATTCTGGAACTTTTGCGCACCATGGAGCCCATTCACTCATTAATTTTGCCTTTGAAGTAATGGAATGAGCAAAAAATTTTTCGTATTGGTAGTGGGTATTAACTCTATGTATTACTTCACTAATATTTGCTGCATTATTTGCTTTCCATTTTGAAGTGATTGATAATCGTGCTGCTATTAATATGTGAGTAGTTAAGCGTCTATAGTTCCTTGGTATTTTATCTATTTCTAAGTTGAGGATAGCTAGTGCAGGAGTGGGGGTGAAAATTATTCCAGTGATTTTTGCTAACAAAGAAAAAATCGAGTTCCAGAAGCTTCTTATAGATTTACACTCCCACATTATGTGAAATAATGTTACATTGTTACCACAATTTCGCCAACATTGTATATCAGAGCTATGAAAGATTTGTGAAATTCTCATTGGAGTTAAGTAGCTTCTATATAACAACTTAAGGGAGATATCCCAATGGTTAGTGCAGTGGGAGTATAGATGGTTAGCCTGAATAGCTTTATTCCATTCAGTTAACGCAAATTTACTCCTCGGGTCTCTTTTCCAGTTTAGCATACTGGTAGTTTTAGTTTGATTGTGTGTATTTTGCAGATATTTGTAGAACCATGTGAGACCTTTAGGTTTGTCAAAAGAGGTGGAAATATATGTCCACACTGTAGAGTTGTAGTTAAGAAAGGAGTCTGGATATGTAGTATGATAGTGGTGTAGCTGGATATTTGCGTATGACGGTGTTGATGAGAGTTGAGCTTTGAATTGTATGTATGACAAATTTCTTAAAACCTCTTTTTTGGTTAATTTTAAAGAAGGGATAAGGTATTCGTACATGCCTAACGAGATTTCTCTTTTTTGTAAGGTTTTACTGCCATCATCTTTTTCATTGACTATTTTCCAAGCTTTGACTGTTGCATTTATAGAGGGAAAGTTGGGATGAAACAATGGTCTGTTCGTAAGAGTGGCTAATAGAAGTGAGGGTAGATCTCTGTGTTGTACTATTGCTTTTTCTATTTGCACCCATAATTTATCTGATGTCTGGGTGAACCAAGACTTGGCCTGGTCCAGAAGTGCTGCTACATAATAATTGCGTATATTGGGGAAACCCATTCCACCTTTCTGTTTTTGTTTTTGTAAGGTAGAGTAAGATAGTCTAGCTATTTTACCAGCCCATATATATTTCCTTAGTATTTTATCTATTGTGATAAAGAAATGATCAGGCAAAGTGATGGGGATAGTGCGGAAATAGTATAATATTTTTGGTAAAACAGTCATTTTAAACGCGGCTATTCTCCCTATCCACGAGAGTTCATGTGAGGAGATATGTTCAAGGTCATTTTTTATTGTATTTAATAAGGAGGGGTAGTTATGATCGTATACAGTGGCTGAAGGATAAGATAAATTTATTCCCAAGTATTTTAGATATTTGTGGGCCCATTCAAAAGGGAAGTCGGATTTTAACTTTTTAAGGTTGGATTTATTAATATGTATGGGGAGAATTGAGGATTTGCTAATGTTGAGTTTATAGTATGATATTTTCCCGAAATCATTAAGAATTTGTTGAGTTCTGTCGAGAGATGTGGTTGGTGAAGTTAGTGTCAGTACCACATCATCAGCAAAAAGTTCTATCCTGTGATCTACGTCCGACACCACAATGCCTTTGATAAGAATATCTTTTCTTATTGTCTCCGCCAGGGGTTCCATCACCAGTGAAAAGATCAGTGGCGATAGAGGACAACCCTGGTTCCGTTTGTTATATGAAATTTGTCTGACATGGCGTTGGAGGTATAAACCTGTGCCGTTGGGACTGTATAAAGTGCTGATATAGAGGAGAGGATAGGACCACTAAGGCCGAATTTCGCAAGTGTCGCTAGTAGGTACCCCCAGTGGACCCGATCAAACGCCTTTTCGGCATCTAACGTCAGGAACACTGTTGGCACCTTTCGCGTTTCTGCTATTTTAAGAAGGTTGAACATTCTACGGGTTCCATCTGGGGCTTGTCTCCCTTTTACAAAGCCTACTTGATCCGCTTTAATTAAGGAAGGGGTTACTTCCGCTAAGCGGTTAGCTAAAATTTTTGAATATATTTTTAAATCTGTGTTGAGCAAGGATATGGGCCTAAAGTTTTGTGGAGCATCAGGTTTTTTCCCTGGTTTGGGGAGGGTTACTATAACTGCTTGAAGCATTTCTTCTGGAAATGTGCTGTCGGTGGATGCTTTCTGAAAGAGATTATTCATATATGGCACTAGAATATTGGAGAAAGCATTATAATACTCAGCCGAGAAGCCATCGGCACCAGGTGATTTGTTGTGGGGTAGGGACTGGACTAGAGTAATTTCTTTATTTGTTATTGCAGAATTTAAGTACATTAATTGGTCATTATTTAGGGAGGGAAGGTTAATTGAGTTCAGGAAAGTATTGATTCCTTTTTCTGTAGGTTGTGTCGTTGAGGGGTCTTCTTTCAAATTGTACAGTTGTTTATAGTATTTACAGAATGCATTAGCAATGTCCTTTGGGTGATGCACTGCTTGTGAGGTAATAGGCCGCTAAATAGGCGGATGTAGGCCGTTAAAAATTTGCCAGCTTTGTTACCTTGGGTATAGTGTGTAGCTTTAAATTTTTGTAAATATAGTTGATGTTCTAAAATCAAATGATTCCTAACCTCTTGCCTAATTTGAGTTAGTTCTGTGTTTATCTTGGAGGAGGGATTTGTTTTGTGCTGTTGTTCAAGGGATGTAAGTTTAGCCATTAAGGTGGTAAATGCTTTTAACTTCCTTTTTTTTTCCCGTGCTGCTATTTGTAAAAGTAGGCCTCTGCTAAATGCTTTGTGGGCACACCACAATGTGAAAATGTTTGTATCCAGAGTGTCATTAAATTGAAAGAACTCCTTGATCCGATCACGCAAACCGTCCCTGTGTATGGGATTCTTTAGAATTGATATATTGTTTCGCCACAAACGTATGGGTGACTCTGCATTTTTTTCTTTAATCGAGAGTGAGACGGGTGCGTGATCAGACCAAGTGATTGGATGTATTTTAGCGGATATTGCGTTGTTAAGACAAGCTAGGTCAGCTGCAAACAAGTCGATTCTTGAATAGGACTTGTGGGGAGCTGAGTAGTAGGTGAAATCTTTCTCTCCTGAATTGACGCAGCGCCATACATCATACAGGTCAGAAGAGTGTAAAAAGATTGTAGTTCAGTGCGTATGGATTTCCGTGGGAATGAGCAATCTAGTTGTTTATCAGGAACGCAATTGAAATCCCCGCAATATAAAATTAAGCCTTTTTTGATGGTCTCAACCTTTTTTTTGAGGGCATTCAAAAAAGACAGCTGTCTACAATTCGGAGCATAAACATTAATGATAGTGTACATAGTATTATTTAGTTCTCAGACCAATATGATATATCTACCCATTTGATCGGTAACTATTTCCTGCAGATTAAATGCAACATTTTGGTTAATAGCGATTAACACCCCTCTCTTTTTCTTTGGGCTTGATGCCATGTAGATATGTGGAAATTGTCTATCCTTGCAAATAGGGTGTTTTTGCTGGACGAAATGAGTTTCCTGGATGCATAATACATCGCTCTTTAGGGATTTTGCTTGTTGCCACATAGCTCTCCTTTTAAAAGGACTATTAAGACCATGAGCGTTTATAGTCACGAAATTAAGAACCATTGGTCTGTGGGAAAATGTGCATAGATGTAGATATATTCAAAATTTGAGTTGTGGAACAGAGTAAAATGGTACCTTTAGTTAAAGTTATCTTAGCCTTGAGTGAAGGGTGCCCGTTCCAGTGGAGTAGAAGAACAGAAGATTTAGATTCCAGATTGTTGTCATCAAGTGTGCCGTGGGTGGTTATCGGTGGTAGAGTAAGAAGGAAAAGAAAAAAAACGTCAACATGCAAACAAAAAACAAAACTTAAAAAATTGAGGATATCCTCCTCGTGGTGCGAATAAAATTGCATAATAACACTTGGGGGTATAGACTCCTAATAGCCAGCTGCGGCCCTTGGGTTGGGTAAGTAAACATCAGATGTGTTGTTGATTTCCACTGCCTGAGAAAACAGTCAAGTGTCGGTGACAGATTTCCATTCTGGGGATATACTTCTAGGGGTTTTAGTAGTAAGAGTGTCCTCTTCATCAGCCACAGGGATTCCCCATTTCCTGGTAAGTTGAAGGCCCTCTTCCAGAGACCTGATGGTGTAAGTACGGCCATCTTTAGTGACGAGGAGTTTCGTGGGGAAACCCCAAGAGTAGGGAAGTTTGCTGTTACGTAGTAATTTAGTTAGTGTTAGTAGCTTTTTTCTTGCCAACATTGTATGCTGGGAGAGATCCGCGTAAATAGCAATGCCCGCGTAGGGATTGGGTAATGGGGAGTTTTGTCTCGCAAAGCGCATTAAATCATCTTTTACGTGGAAGAAGTGTATGCGAGCTATGACGTCACGGGGTATTTTTTCTGGTAAGTATTGCGGCTTGGGTAGTCTGTGGGCTCGGTCTACCGTAAGTTCCCCTGTTGGCGTGTCTGGGAGCAGATCCCGGATTAGTTGTTGAACATAGTTCCGGAGTTCAGAGGGAGGTACAGATTCCGCTACTCCTCGCAGTTTTATATTATTTCTACGGGACCTATCCTCTAAATCCGCCATCTTGTTTTTTAAGGCTTCCATTTCATCATCTTTTTCGTTATGAGCGTCCACTAGTTCATTATGTGCTGTTGTAAATTCTGCCATTTTGTCCTCTACATGGCTAACTCTCTCTCCAATATCATTAATATCAGATTTTAGTTGAGATATGCATTCCATGAGGTCCCTGTGCATGGATCCCCTCAATGAGACCAACATCTCTTTCATAGTAGTGTCGTTTAAGGGCAGACCGGACGTTGGGAACTCCTGGATCTGTTCAATAAACTCAGTAGTACTGTCATGAGATGTAAAGTCCTCCTCATTTCTTTCCCCTGCATAAGTGTGTGCAGAGGAACGTTTAGGGGCTGCTTTTTGTGGGCTCTGAGAGGGGGACTGGCAGGTGGAAGAGCGGCTGCTGTGGCCTGGAGAGAAGGATGGACGTCTGTTATCCTCCTTCCCTTTCCCTCTGATATCAGACTGTCGGGCGCGCTGCTGCCTGTGAGCGGCGGCGCCATCTTGGTTCTCTGGCGTGCTGGCCGAGGGGTAAAAGTCTGTCAATTTGCGGGGTCCCCCTGGGGGTTTCCTCTTACCCATCGCTGGATCGATGTGCAGGGGTTCTCAGGCTCCTTCGGTATGAGTTTACCGGCTGTTGTAGTCGCTTTGTGCGGGTCGCTGCGGCTGGCTATCACGGAGCTCTCTCCTTATGCGGCCATCTCCTCCGGCTGCTGGCCACGCCCCCGAATTGGATTATCTCATAGTGAAGAGCCCCTACAGCCATGGACAATGGAGCCGTCTCATGAGTCATATGGGCAGGCTGTAGCGGTCTCTGGTCAAGAGCCTCAATGGCAAGTGGAGTGTCACGCAGCTGCAGCGGAATCGAGTGCTTCCATACAAAGGCGGCATCAATGAACAGGCCTGCAGCCCCAGAGTCGATTACAGCCTGTATCTCGATGGACAACTCAGCCCAAGAAAGGGTGACCAAAACCAGGGGTTTATCCTTCTGGATAACTGGGGACGAAACAACGCCACCTAAGGTCTGTCCATGACAGGACCTCAAGGTTCGGGCGTTCCCTGGACGGGTAGGACAAGACTTAAAAAAGTTACCTGCCTGGCCACAATACAGGCACAATCTCTCCCTCCTCCTAAAGGTTCTCTCATCCACAGAGAGAAGCGTGAAACCCAAGTGCGTGGGTTCATCTTCACTGATCGACTCGGTACCAGGAGGCATAGGAGGTGAGGGAGGCATGGGTGGGACTGCAAAGCTTGGAGGCAAAAGTACAGGAGGCTTCCACAAGCGCTCCTTAAAAGAGAGTCTTTCTTTGAGTCTGGAGTCAATGAGGATGGCAAATGTGTTCAACTTCTCCAGCTCAGTGGGTATATCTCGGGCTGCTATCTCATCCTTGATGAAATCCGAGAGACCATGAGAAAAACCACGAGGGCCTCATTGTTCCAAATAACCTCTGCTGCCAGAGTACGGAATTCAATGGCATAATCTGCAACATTTTTTGTATTCTGTTTGATGGACATGAGGCACTTGGCAGCATAAGCGGAGCGTGCGGGAACATCAAACACCCTTTTAAAAGAAGCCACAAACTCAGGGTAACTCAAGACAACAGGTTTTTGCGTCTCCCATAGAGGGTTTGCCCAGGCCAAGGCTCTCTCAGAAAACAAAGATATCACAAAACCTACTTTGCTTCTGTCCTTGGGAAACGACTGGAGCAGAATGTCAAAGTATATCTCAACCTGGTTGAGAAACCATCTGCATTGGACTGGATCGCCCCCAAATTGATGGGGAAGCGGAACGGAACCAGACATACCTCTTATAGAGGTAATACTCGAGGCGGGTGCCTGCACAGAGACTGGAGCAGCAGCAGGGATGGCCTGCAACACAGATTGTACCAGAGCAGCCACAGTGGGAGTTAGTAATGCCATGACAACCTGATCCATGCAGTGACCCTGCTCATCCAATCTGAAAAAATATTACCAACAAGTGGATTGACTGCATCTTCTGAGTTCATGGCCTTCGCCTACTGTCAGAAACCATAAATCAGACCGAGACAGAAGTACAGTTAAATCATACTTGTTTATTAATATAAGTAAATAGAATAATTGTAGTCAAAACATAGCCAAAGTTTGGTAACCGGAACGGATAGTCAGACAAGCCAGAAAGTCAGGAAGCCAGTGAACAGCATAGTGGAACAGCAAACAGGTTGTGGAGCCAGAAGGAATGTCGGCCAAGCAAGTCTTTAACAGGAATGCATGTGAGAAAGAAGGGCTGAGCCCAACCCTGACACTGCTCTGGGTTGGAAAGTTATAAAGAAGAGTTCTGAGCAGTGCTGGGATGTCAGAAAGTTCAATATATTTCATGAGCTGGTCGAAAGTTTTCACACTGTGATATATGAGATAGCATAGGAATGATATATGTGGATCCGTGACATTTGCAGACTGAGAACCTTGACGAAGTAGGCATCGCTTGGCTGCCTCTTCCAAAGGATTGACGATTAGCCAGTGGTGGTGAGACACAAGGAGAGGCTTGGCATCTTCCATCGGTTCTTCCAGGCATTGCATTGAGGGGCATGAGTCTCTGTGCCAATACTGTATCTTGACAAGGTGAAGTCCAAGGCTTTCACATAATGAATGTACTATATGTCCTCAGGATGTCGCAAATGTGCGGTACGCCCAGCAAGTCCTGCTGTTAAACAGAAGGGAAATTTCCATCTGTAGGGAATTTAACTATCTCTGAGGATATCTAGGAGTGGATGCAGGTCCTTACGCTTTTGTAGAGTGGTGTGTGAGAGATCTTGATATAATTTAATCTCGTTACCATGGTATAAGATGCAACCTCTATTTCCGTTTCTTCTCAGGATCTCTTCTTTAAGTTTGAAGATTACGAGACAACCTTTTACATCCCTTGAGGGGATTGGTGTCCCTTCCTTTAGGTTGTAGTGCCCGATTGAGATGTTCCATTTCAATCGGTGTGTCTAAGGGTCTTCCAAGCAGGTCATTCAATATGGCTAGGGTGGCTTGGGCGAGATTGCCAGCTTCAATTGTTTCAGGGAGGCCTCTAATTCTAATATTTTGCAGATGACCTCTATTATCTAGATCTAGATGTCTGTGTAAATTTCTTAGTTGCACGGTGTGTGCATCCAGGGTCTGTTGGACCTTGTGGATGGTGGTGTTATGACAGTCAGTAGTTTCCTCCACCTCTTCTAGCCGTGTTGCTACTGCTTGCATGTCTAAATGGAGGTCAGAGATTTCAGCAGAGATTGTTTCTTTTATATCTCTGGCTACTGCTCTTAGGTCCTCTAGGCTGATGGTTTTGGCAGCCAGTGTCTGAGATTCAGAAGGCTGTGTGCTGGGGGACCCTGTGGGGCTTCTACTCACTGCTCTGGAGGATCATGCGGCATGTGCAGAGGATGCTGCCTCACGGGACTGAGACCGAAAGATCTCTGAAATGTTACTGCTGAGCTTCTTGCTTGTGTCTCACGGAGATTGTAAACGGATAGTGGATGAATACCGGTCAGTTTTCCCCATGGTTGCTGTGCTTGTCTCCCTCAAAGGCATAAAACGGACCGTGGAGTATCAAAACAAGGATTTTAAGCTGCCATCTTCTTCAGCATCCAGGCCATGCCCCCATACTCATATCTCATCTGAGAAAAAATAAATTAAAAAAATGGAGGGAAGGGGGAGCACCATAGGACTATAACAGTCCATCCATCCATTGAAATAGTGCTACTACCCCAAAATAGCCCTTAATGGTAAACAGGATAAGATAGAGACGCATGTGCTTGGATGGCCTAAAATCCGGGACCACAATGTCTCAAAAATAAAACATATATAATTTTATTAAATCCATCCAATAAAAGGAATCAATAACTTTAGTTATTGAGGAGTTTCAGCCTACTGCTTATCATTCTGCTTGTTTATGAAATGTTTTAAAACAAAATGTTTATTTTGCTTGCTTAATTTGCTTATGCTATTCAATATAGAAAAGGAAAACAACCATGAACATACATCATTGTTAAAACATACAGTACATGCAACAGACACATTGGGGGTCATTTACTATAACTCCAGGAAGTACTGGGCACTATGGCAAATAATAGAGCCCATTTTAGCCAAATGGAAACAAAACGGCGAATTTGTGCATGAAAATCAGCGATATAAGCGGAGAACAAACGTTTGCAAATTCTAAATTGCCGCTAATTAGCGCTTCCGGGTATATACAAATGCCAATTCTTATCAAGTTGTTATATAGCACTGTACTGTAGCCATGATCCATGTATGTGAAAGAAACATTTTTTTATCAGAGATGTGCTCTAGTTCCCGTGCATCTATTGATTTATATTGCAATTAGTATTCCTAGTTTTTTTTTCCTTCTTTTGCTAAGAAATGCAGTTCTGAATGATTATTACATAGTAATGCCTGCTATTCTGTAAAGTTACATGTATTAATCATTTAGGTTACCTATTTGTTGTATGTTGTTTTTTTCATGTTTTTGATTTATTATTTATTAATTTAGTTGACTATAAAGCAGCAATTATTTATGTTCATTCTTTAATAATACTACACTATTATGCAGGTCTTGTACTTAGCACCATGGCTTAGTGGTCTGCTTGGATATCTCCACACCACTCATGGTATGAGTTCAAACAACAGCCAACCTACCATCCACCAGCTGTGTTTATTTTTTCAGTGCGCAAGTGAATTAAAATAAACAAACAAAGAAATGTAAACTGCCCTTTAGCTAGTGTGTGGTGTTTGGAATGTCACATCATAATATAATTGAATACTTACATACCATTGCATGCATTTAAAGAGTTAATACACTAAAAACTTTCACATTAAACTGCATTGGCTACTTGGCAATCACCTATTTTCAGTAAATAAATATACACGTATATTTGTGTTGCTTTGGCTAATTGGCTAACTGGCATTCTCCTTTTCCCACCAATGCAATCTTTTAGGATTTTTCTGTGGGATTTGAACCCATGAGTCTTTCAATACCTGAATGTTTGTAGGTAGAGGTGCTAACTGCTAGCCTATTGGGCTGAGCACAATTATACATACAAAATACTTTTACTAGTGTTTGATGTGTTATATACTATATAATAAAGTTTATCAAATGTAAACTGCTTGTTAGCTAGTGTGTGGTGTTTGGAGATTCACACCATAATATTAGTGAATACTTACATACCATTGCAAGCATTTGAAGAGTTAATACAATAATATCAACCACATTAAAGTGTATTGGCTACTTGGCATTCACTGTATGCTGCTTTGGCTAATTGGCTAACTGGCTAACAGTAATTCTCCTTTTCTCCACCAACAGTAATCTTTTAGGATTCTTCTGTGGGATTTGAACCCATGAGTCTTTCAATACCTGAATGTTTGAAGTTAGAGGTGCTAACTGCTAGCCTATTGGGCTGAGCACAATTATATATACAAAATACTTTTACTAGTGTTTGATGGTTTATATACCATACAATAAAGTTTATCAAATGTAAACTGCTTGTTAGCTAGTGTATGGTGTTTTGGAGATTCACACCATAATATTAGTGAAGACTTATTTATTTTTATTTAAAGCGGGGGTTCACCCACACCGCCAAAAAAAAATATATTAAAAGCCAGCAGCTACAAATACTGCAGCTGCTGACTTTTAATACATGGCCACTTACCTATCCCAGGGTCCAGCGATGTCGGCAGGGGACGCAGAGAACCCGCTCGGTTCTCGGCAGCTGCCGCCGCCATCCTAGGTGAAGGAATCAGGAAGTGAAGCGTTGCGGCTTCACTTCCCGGTTCCCTACTGCGCATGCGCGAGTCGCGCTGCGCGTCCCTAGTGGTCGCCGCTCTCTCCTGGGAGCTGTGTGTTCCCAGCAGACAGTACGGTCGGGACGGGAAGAGGCATAGACTCCCATGGGAGTCTATGCCTGAAGTGGGTGCAAATACCTGTCTTAGACAGGTATCTGCACCCCCCTCCCCCCTGAAAGGTGCCAAATGTGACACCGGAGGGGGGGAGGGTTCCGAAAAGTGGAAGTTCTATTTTTGTGTGGAACTCCGCTTTAAGGTACTTCTATAGTGCCGTCAATTTACGCAGTGCTTTACATATACATTATACACTAATATGGGCCCCTACCCTCAAGGAGCTTACAATCTAAGGTCCCTAACTCACATTCATATACTAGGGCCAATTTAGACAGAAGCCAATTAACCTACCAGCATGTCTTTGGAGTGTGGGAGGAAACCGGAGTACCCGGAGGAAACCCACGCAGGCACAGGGAGAACATGCAAACTCCAGGCAGGTAGTCTTGTGGTGTGGTTGGGAATACGAACCAGCGACCATTTTAGCCAAATAAAATTTCAACAGGCGAATGTGCGAATGAAAAACTAGCGCTATGAGTGAGAAACACATCTTAGTAAATTCTAATCTGGCGCTAATTAGCGCTTCCGCGTATATGCAAATGCCAATTCCTACCAAGTTGTTATATAGTACTGCACTGTAATCATGATCCATGTATGTGAAAGAAACATTTTTATGTGAGATGTGCTCTACCTCGTGTGCATCTATTGATGTATGTTGCAATTAGTATTCCTAGTTTTTTCCTTCTTTTGCTAACTAATGCAGTTATGAATGATTATTACATAGTAATGTCTGCTATTCTGTAAAGTTACATGTATTAAACATTTAGGTTATCTATTTGTTGTATGTTGTTTTTTATTTTTTAATTTAGGTGACTATAAAGCGGTAATTATTTATATTCATTCTTTAATCATACTACACTATTATGCAGGTCTCATACTTAGCACAATGGCTTAGTAGTCTGCTCAGATGTCTCCACAGCACTCATGGTACAAGTTCAAATACCAGCCAACCTACCATCCCCCAGCTGTGTTTATTTTTTCAGTGCACAAGCGAATTAAAATGAACAAACAAAAAAATGTAATCTGCCCATTAGTTAGTGTGTGGTGTTTGGAATTTCACACCATAATAGTATTGAATACTTACATATCATTGCATGCATTTGAACAGTAATATAATAGAATCAGCCAAATTTAAAGTGCATTGGCTAATTGGCATTCACCTATTTTCAGCATATGCTGCTTTGGCTAATTGGCTAATAGTCATTTGCTTTTTTTTCACCAATTCAATCTTTTAGTATTTCTCTGTGGGATTTGAACCCATGAGTTCTCTCAAGGTAGAAGTGCTGACCGCTAGCCTATTGGGTGTAGCACAGTCATACATAGAAAACACATAGAAAACACATAGAAAATACATAGAAAATACATTCACTAGTGTTTGATGTTTCTTCTCCCCGAGCTGTCTCTCCTGCTGCCACCATCTTCTCCCGCTGATGTGTTCTTCAGCGCAGCCGGTTACCCACTAATAAAAAAAAGCCGCTCTTCTTGTGGCGGTCTTCTGTGGCCATCCGATAATGTCACCCGGAGAGTCCGCTCCATGGCTATGTAAGAGACACTACACAGCGGGTGACAACACAGTGGAGGAAGACCACCATGGAAGAAGAGCAGCTTTTTTTTATTAGCGGGTAACCAGCGGTGCGGAAGAACACAGCAGATGGCGGCGGCAGGAGAGACGGCTCTGGGAGAATACAGCTCGGGGAGAAGATGGAGGAGGGAGAGACAGCGTCTGGAGAAGATGGCTCAGGGAAGAAGACAGCTCGGAGCTATTCTACAATAAAGGACTTGTCAAAAACCGGCTATTAATTTTTTTACATTTCATTTCACTGCTTTTTTTGGTGAATGGGTAGGGGTAAAATGTACCCCATACCTATTCACATAGGGGGCAGGATCTAGGAGCCCCATTGTTAAAGGGGGCTTCCAGATTCTGATAAACCCCCTGCCTGCAGACCGACAACCACCGACCAGTGTTGTCGGGAAGAGGCCCTTGTCCCCATCAACATGGGGAAAAGGTGCTTTGGGGCATGTGGCCTGGTAAGGTTCAGAAAAGGAGGGTGCTCACTCGTCCCCCCCTATCCTGACCTCCAGGCTGCATGCTCAGGTAAGGGTCTGGTATGGATTTTGGGGGCCCCACATCAAATTTATTTTACATTTTGGTGTGGGGTTCCCCTTAAAGTCCATACCGAAGGGCCTGGTATGTACTGGGGGACCCTACGACATTTTTTTTCCTTGAATTTTGGAATTCCATACCATATTTTTGAATAAGTACATACCATTGCATGCATTTGAAGAGTTAAAATATGGAATAAAGCAAGCTGATGTGCTTTGCCTAATTATGCTTCTGAGTACAATGCACACTTCTGGGAGGTGATGCTGTCAGTGGGATTTGAATTCATGGCTTGAACTTTTGGGGGCAGCAGGGTATACCGCTATGCTACAGAGCTGAGCACTTACCTACAGAGAAAATACATTTACTAATGTTTGATTCAATACAATAATGTTTTGCATTTCAGGCATTAATATTATAGTAACAACCATGCTCGTGCCGTTGTGGCATTGGCTAATAGCAGCATATGCTGAAAAGAGGCAAATGCCTGAGTACAATGCAAGCTTTCAGTAGGTGATACCATCTGTGTGATTTTCAGCCATTTGAGCACAATTATATTGAGAACATATGTTTACTAGTGTTTGATGGTGGGACTACTTTATATTCTAGGTATAAAATAGTACTCAGCACAGTGACTTAGGCACCTTTCACACTTGTGCGACCTGAAAGTTGCGAGATTTTAATGCGACTTTAAGCAATGCCTATGTAATCTTGAGGTCTATGGAGGCAGGAGTCGGAGGGAAAGACACGCTACTTTCCCATGATTTTGCATCAGCAATTTTGCCGCAATTCCAGGGAATGCCTGTGTAAACTTGAGGTCTATGGACCTCAACTCGCATCAAAGTCAGACCAAAGTAGTACAGGGACTACGTTGAAGTCAGTGTTACTTGAAGTCGCACAGATTTTTTTTTTTTAATTCATTAAAGTACTTTTTTCCAAAAAAAAATTGCATTTGAAAGGCGCAAATACAGTGTGACATAAAATATTGTAACAACCACCATTTTATTCTCTAGGGTTTCTACTAAATTTTTTTCCTTGAATTTTTTATATATATTTTATATATATATATATATATATATATAATGTTGCTGGGTTTAAGTAATTTTCTAGCAAAAAAAAAATGATTTTAACCTGAAACCAACAAATGTCAGAAAAATGTTTAGTGTTTAAGTGGTTAAACTTTCCTCACTTACACAGAATTCTATTTAATTGACAAATTGTTACAAGGTTTCTAGTTAAGTTCACTGATAAAGAATGTTCTAATTCTTGGCAGACTTCCTGGCTTTTCAACTGTGGCTTCAGAAGAGCAGAGAGAGTTCTTTGCATAGCAAGAATCGTGAAACTATTTTTTCAAGATCGTAAAGGGGAAAAAAAAAATCACGATGACGATTAATCTTGCAGCTCTAATAAATATGCATGGAAATCAAGGGGGACAACCTTTCATGTGACTCTGAGGTCCAAAGCTCCATGAAAAGTCACCCAAGTGTGAAAGTAACCTAATGCGATTAATTGATAACACCTTTGAATAAGGCACCATTTGCACTTGTGCGACCTTAAAATTGCACAGCTTTGTCATGACTTGAAGCAATGTCTGTGTAATCTTGTGGTGTATGGACCTCAAATTGCATCAAAGTCAAACCAAGGTAGTGCAGGGACGAATTTGTTACACCTTCAGGATGCACAAGTGACAATAGGGCCAAATTCAAAAGGTGTTATCCTTGAATCTCATTCACACTGCTGCAACCTGAAAGTCACACTATTTTGCTGCCACTTTGCCGCTGCAACTTGGCCCCAACTTCTGGGAATGCCTGTGTAATATTGTACCCGATATACCTCAAGTCACACCAAAGTAGTACAGGGACTACTTTGAAGTTGGTGCGACTTAAAGTAGCACAGATATGAATGGTTGTCATTGAGAATCATGGGGTACAACTTGTCATGCAACTCAGAGGTCCAAATTTGCTGGAAAATTCACCCAGCTGTGAAACAAGTCATATATATTTTAATAAAAGGAGTTCTCATTTACTTGCATAGTCCTTACTGATTTACATCAGCAGAACAAATGCAGGAAGTGATGTGTGCACATGGGACGGAAGCAAATGTGTGGTGATGCCAAACAAATCAATGAACCACACCAAATCTAACTATGACATCCACCCCCGCATTGATTAAGTACAAGTACATATGCTACACTTACCCAGCCAATGAGCAGCACCTCCTCTCTCCTAAAGAGACATCGCCATGTCCACCTAGATGGAGATCCTGACCAGCACAGGAACTTCCGGGTGTATACAATGACTAATTTCCAGGTCAGAAGGTGAAACCACGCTTTTGATTGCAGCTGCGAATATTTGATCTCAACCACGATTAGTATTTTTTTATTTTCAGATATGCAAATCTGTATTTCTACATATATTTGAAGGTAAACTTAAGGGAGTTTGCTAAGAAATGGTGTCCCTGGGTTAGCAGCAGGTGAATTACAAAGGCAAAAGGCCCAGTTTGAGCCCTGGTTCACACTGACAGAGGGAGGAAATCGTTCAGCTGAACTCCCACAATTTCATTCCTGCATGTCAGTCCCGACTGTGGGGGCATCATCAGAGACATCAGTGCAGGTTTCTGCACCAATATCAATACAAATCGCACAAGTTAGAACAGTGCAATTGCCACAGATTTGACATGTCAAATCACACCAATGTGAACCAGAGCTGACACATTCAAACACTGCCTATCCACCAGCTGAATTCATTACCTGCAATTCTCCACAGCTGTTAATGATAAAGGTGGAATCTTTATATATAACTTGCAGTTGTGCAGAAGCCTAGGTTTACATTGGAGCGATCGGTCATTCGATTTGAGAGATCAAATCGCATGACTATTGGCAATGGCACTGTTCCAATTGATGCAACTTTTTTTGTGGCACCGCATCAATTTGCTAAAAGTAGTTCCTGCACTACTTTTGCCGATTTCAGGTGCAACTTCAATAGACATTTGTGTATGAAGCCACCTGAAATCACGCTGACCTTGCTACTTTGAAATCGTGCTACTTCAAGTGAAGTAGCGCAAGTTCAAAGTAGCATGTGAACCAGGGCAAAGAGATTAGTTTTTTGGTGCACAAATACATATTGAAATAAAATATAAAAGATATTGCACTTTCCCAAAACCACCACCCACAAAAACTAAAGAAAGAAAAGTAGAAGGAAAAAAAAAAAAAAAACACAACGCACCACACACCCACACCACATCAAAAGCTCAATGTATTTATTTTACCAACAAAAAATAAATAAATTTACATTTACTAGCTTCAAAAATATTTGGACAGGATATATGGTACTACATTTAGCAACAGAATTTTAAGGGCCCTGCTCATAGGAGCTTACAATCTAAAATTAGACAAAACCTTAGAGTGGACACAGCTTTAATTTCTGTGTATAACGGGCAACACATCACATTATCTGAAAGATTATAGAAACATACTTAACAGTCATTCTTACAAAGCATTCCAACATAATATTGCAAAAGACTTATTCAAAACACCCACCACCAGCCCACAATCCACACATACATACATTGGTGACCATGTTCTGCTGGAAGCTGCATTTCGGTGTACACGATTAAACAAGATCAAAAATAGTAGGTCAGCAGATGCTTCCAAATGATGTTTGCATGATCAGACAGGAACAATACACACACAACATTGACAGCATGGCCACATAAACCCACTTTTGATTGAAAAAATGCACAAGAATTTCATCAAATCTCCCAATATCATTCCTTCTCCATCACAACAAAAAACCTGACCTTCTCAGGCCAAACTAACCCCCTACTGCAGGCCTTTATATAAGAGAGGTTGTATTGTTAGCACACTGACACACCCAATAGAAGTACACGCCCACCAGTATCTTTCAATCTGTCTCTTCACGTATGTCTAAAGTGATTGCACCTGATGAGCAGGAACACATAATAGTATATGCAACTGTGTTATGCTGGCCATACACTATACGAAAAATCGGCCGAAAAATCGTTCGTATAGACACTTCGTTCGTTTTTCGGCAAGTTAATGGGCACAAATCGATAATCGTTTGTGACGTTTTTGTGGAAAAAAAACGAACGGCATGTTTGGAAAGTTTCTGCCGAACGTACGATAAATTGCAAGGTTAATGTGTTTCCCGTCCGAACTGTCTGCACTAGGTATATGTAAAAAAACGAACAAAAAATGATTTACTTATGTCCACTGAACGATTTATCGGCCATTACATGATGGCACAATCGTTTGCGGTCACGGTCGAACGTTCGTTGTTCGAAAATGGGTTCGGCCGATTTTCTGTATAGTGTATGGCCAGCATTAGCCTTGGCTATGTGCATCAAATCTCCAACTACAGGACAAAGATCAAAGTCCATTTGCATCCACATAAACAAAGCAACAGTTTTCTAAGCATATGTACCTGTGCAGTGTAAACCCTAAAATTTGAAATGTCCAAGTCCCTGGGCATGATTAGTGCTAATAAACATTAACATCAGTCCCTGGCTGCAATAAGCTTCCAATATAAAGTCCAAAAGTAACAATCTTACATTAGAACCTATTTTGACAGGAGACAAATAAGATGCCAGCATGTCTTTAGATTGTGGTGAGAAACCCACACAGGGAGAACATATAAACTTCAACACAAGGATTAGCACGTTGGGGAATTGAACCAACATCCCAGGTGCTGCTAGACAGAACTGCTACCCACTAAGCCACCAGGCAGCCACACACATGTTCTCTGCATCTCTGTGGTGTGAACCAGCCCTAAGTCCATAGCCATGCTCAGTGTCACAAGCAATATACAGTATATTGGCCTAAGTATTGGGATGCCTGCCTTTAAACACACATGAACTGTAATGGCATCCCAGTATTAGGTTCAAAACTCATTTGGCCCACCCTTTGCAGCTATAACAGCTTCTACTCTTCTTGTCCACAATTTTTAGGAGTGTGTCTATGGGAATGTTTGACCATTCTTCCAAGTGCATTTGTGAGGTCAGGCACTGATGTTGGACGAGAAGGCCTGACCTACAGTCTCCTCTCTAATTTATCCCCAAGCTGTTCTGTTGTGTGGAGGTCAGGACTCTGTGCAGGCCAGTCAAGTTCCTCCACCCCAAAATCACTCATCCATGTCTTTATGGACCTTGCTTTGTGCACTGGTCCAAATGATTTGGTGGAGGGGGATTATGGTGTGGGGTTGTTTTTCAGGGGTTGGGCTTGGCCTCTTAGTTTCAGATAAAGGGAACTCTTAAGGCGTCAGCATACCAAGACATTTTGGACAATTTCATGCTCCCAACTTTATGGGGACAGTTTGGGGAAAGCCCCTTCCTGTTCTAACATGACTGCACACCAGTACACAAAGCAAGGTCCATAAAGACATGGATGAGCAAGTTTGGGGTGGAGAAACTTGACTGGCCTGCACAGAGTCCTGGCCTCAACCCGATAGAACACCCTTTGGCTGAATTAGAGTAGAGACTGCAAGCCAGGCCTTCTCATCCAACATCAGTGCCTGGCCTCACAAATGCACAATGGTGGTGGAACCCTCCTACACATAACTACTACAATTAGACATAGTTATAGGACCTGGGAGATGAGACAACTTCTCCACATGAAGTAACATGGTTGGGATTTGAACCCAGACCCTCAGAGATACTAAGCAGAAGTTCTAACCTCTAAGCCACAGAGCTGCCACATATGAGACCCTCCTACACATAACTACACATAAATACTGCATTTCTATGGACATACAGGTGATGGAATTACATTACTCAAGAGTTATTCTTCTTGATTTATTCTGTGATATTTGGTGTTTTTTGTGGGTGAGAGTAGAATATTACCCTCAAATTGTTGGGAATTACATTTTGATTTCTGATGTTGGTACACATATCACATTTTTTGGGCTCAAATTATGAATATTTGGAAATAATAAAAAGCACAAAAAATTGTGATTAATTTTAATTTTCATCAGCAATGGTATTGTTTGTGGATTGTAAAGACTCCTGTGTGAGTTTGGGGTAAAGATTGTTGTGAGATGAATAGTAACAAGTGAATTTGACAGAGAAAAATATATTTTACCAAAACATCAAAACATTCCACATTGTAGCATTCTTAAAATCAAAATATTTTAAGTAGAAGCAACAATGTTGCAAAGGAAAATGTATTTCACAGAAAGATACATTTCATCTCAACATTAAAAAGGTTTTTTTGTGAAAGTTAGAATTGTTCCATTAGAATCAATGACTGAAACTTCATTTGGACTAAATTAGAGCAGATTTTAACTCCCAAAAAACGCTCTCTAATTAGCTCTCATTTTGGTATTTACTATACCTCCAGGTAAAAAAGACACTTGAGTTAAAATGAGAGTTATTTTCAGGTCTGAGCATGCTCAGTTGTGTTGGCACCTAGTTGTCCAAAACGGGGAATTTTTCACTTTTCAGACTTTTAAAGATATTTCAGTGTAGAAATCACTTTTTCACACAGTTTAAAAGCAGATAATCTTTAAATAATATACCGCATATTTCAGTACCATTTAGGCAATTATATCATGCTCTAAACATTATTTCCATGTGCAATTCTCTAGGTTTTAGCAGAGTAAGGGTTTGGGCGCT
The DNA here is from genome assembly GCA_037952835.1 of Lithobates septentrionalis. Classification (NCBI taxonomy): domain Eukaryota; kingdom Metazoa; phylum Chordata; class Amphibia; order Anura; family Ranidae; genus Lithobates; species Lithobates septentrionalis. The sequence goes on from JBBDGP010001146.1 coordinate 5,045,177, forward strand.
ATTTAGTTTCAGGGAGCTATAGTAAATTCGATTTTGGGAGTATTTTCTCACCAGCGCTATAGTGAATACCGTTTTAGCGCGAATTAGCGCTATTAGCGCTAATTCGCACTAAATTGCAGCGAATTAGCGCTAATTCGCGGCAAATTGCGCAAATTAGTGCCATAGCGCTATAGTAAATGACCCCCATTGTGTCCTGAACAAGTATGCTTCTGTTCCATTTATACATGTTTATGTGACTTGTTGGAATGCATTCATTGCAACTGTTATTTTTTTTTTTGACACTTTTGCTTATCTATATATGACTTGGTAAAGCTACTTATTGAAATTCAACACTTTGTACATTCGGCCTTTTGTGTACAGCCTGCTTAACTGTGAATTGTGGGTGCATTAAGAAGGTAAATAACACATTCTTGTTATTCAAAGAATTTAGATTTGAGTAGATATTGTCAATAGGTTATTTCTTTTGTGCAGGCTTCCTCTTTGGCTAAGAGGCATCTTGAGCACACTACGGTCCACAAGTCATTTGCTGAAGAATTATCATAAAGAAAAGCAAAACTTTAAGAGCCTGTTAGTAAAAGAGTTAAAGGCAGACACAAGCACGCAACACTTACTTAAGCAGGTCTTAACAAAAACGTTGTATTATCTAGCGCAGTTGCAATAATAGATAATAAATAAACAGGCTAGTGCTTTCTGTAGTAAAAGGCAACATTTTTATAGCTTTGGATTGAGTGTGGAATTTTTAACCCTGTCATTTGTTTTAATGTTGTCTATGATCCTGCTAGGTTGATGCTTCTTATCTGTTTGTCCAAGGGACCATTGTCTCGAGCACAAAAAAAGGAGTGTTTTTATGAAAAAAGTCTAGAAGGGGATTTTTCTTCACTTTGAAGGGTGTTCCTCTCACATTCTTTGTATACAGTACTGTATTCAGCATAGGACATAAAGAGAAATCTCCCCATTGGGGCACAGACAGCATTACAAAAAAAAAATAAATACAAACCTGAAGGGTTTTAACCATGCTCTACTTGACCCTGTCAAGTCTCTAAAGATATAAACCATCAGCTCACTGCAGTATAAGACACACTATATTCACCTCGTCTGTGCCCAGTTCCCTGTGCCCAAACTTTGCTATGCATAATGCTTGCTTAACATTTTATCATAGCTCCCAATTGTCCCTATTATGAGGGACTGTCCTTCTTTTGGAACAAAGTCCCTTGGTCCCTCTTTCCTCCACATTTGTCCCTCATTTTGGTGTAATCTATATACCCTTAAAAAATGAACTTTCTACCTATCAAAACGTGTTTTACAGTATTAAACCTTCCATCCAATTTCTAAATTGTTGCATTTGTAAATTTCAAAAGCTAATATAAAGAAATAGTAGTGGTTAAATAAAAGCACTTGTGGGTTTAACCATATTTTTTTGTATATTATTTTTTTATGTACAGTACTGAAGTGTGGCAGAGTGTGTCATTTAATTTTGCTAATAGGTGTCCCTCTTTCTCATCTCAGAAAGTTGGGGGTATATTTTATGTTGAAGAAATATATATGAGCGCGCATTATCACACTTCCTGATGAGGCGTGCTCTAGCATGAAATGCATAAAAGTGAGGACTGACATCTACAACCACACGAGCCCTATATTTTTGTCTGTACAGGTGAGATGCACCACGCAGATTGCGAGTTTTATACTGGTGTCGGACCGGCTTCTGCTTCCCCTTGAGCAGATTGTTTGTGATCCCATGCTGGATTAAGCAATAAAACATAAGTGGTATTATACTATATCCTGCCTTCTGTGGCTCTTTGTTGTGGAGCTTTTTCACAGACATACTTGATGCAAGTTGATATATGCAGTGGAGAGATGTTGTAAGATGAAGATACCTACATTCATTACCTACATAGTGGATTGGAATTCAGCTTCCTCCATACATGATTGCTTGATTGGAATAGGATACGTGAAGGAGATACAGCATTGAATTAAGGATTCCTTCCCAAAAGTCATGCTTTGTGGTCACTTTGTGGCCGAGGCTATCTGGTGAGCGCATTTTGTTATCACTTCAGGGGAAGCACTTTAAGCAAGTTTATTGAAGCACGTTTGCACTTTATTATTCATGGTGTTGGAGTAGACACAAGAAGATTTAATCACATATGTTTATTATGGACATTTCTGATGGTTCATTTTATTGTGCACTTTACTAATTAGTTACACATTGTATATGATTTAATTGCTATTTAATTCATTTATTGTTCCCTTTGCACCCTTCATATATATTTCTTCAATGTGTATTAGTTTCTACTAATTTTAGGTGCAGCATATGTTTCTTTTTGGTTTTCATTGTGGCGTCGACATCCTACACTTTCCCCTGGTATATTTTATGTATCTTATGTCTTTGCAAAGAAACTTTTCAGTTCCGGACCACAAGATCAATTTAAAAAAAAAATTTAGCTTTTTTTTAACCACAAATTCTTTTTATTAAAGTTTTGCAATTACCAGTAGAAAAATAATCAATTGTGCCCCCTCTTACCTGTGTGTCAGGGCTGGCTCAGCCCTTCCTTCTCTGGGCTGGCCGCTCAGCTGTCAGCTAATTGCCAGCTCTCATCTCTCTCCACAGTTAACCAGCTGTTGTGGATCTGCTCGTCAGTCCCGCCTACTTAAAGATCTCCAGCTCACTTCATTCCTGCCTTCGCCTTGGTCACATCACAAGAAACCATCTTCTGCGTTTCTGTTTAAAGACTGGCTTTGCTGACATCCCTTCTGGCTATTATCCTGCTTGCTGTTCCTCTGCTTGGATCCCTGACTTCTGGCCTGGCTGATTACCTAATCTGGTTACTGAACTCTGGCTTGGCTGATTACCCGATCTGGTTACTGAGCTCTGGCTTGGCTGACTACCCAATCTGGTTACTGGACTCTGACTATGCTTTGACTACGCTTACTATATTTACCTTTTAACTTTTTTTAATAAACAAGTGTGATTTTACTGTACTTCTGTCTCGGTCTGGTTTGTGGTTTCTGACAGTAGGCGAAGGCTATGAATTCAGAAGATACAGTCAATCCACTTGTTGGTAATATTTTTTCCAGATTGGATTAGCAAGATCACCACATGGATCAGTTTGCCATAGCATTACAAATGCTCCTGAGTCACACGGCTCACCTGGAATCCCCCACTGTGGCTGCTCCGGTACAAGCTGAGTTGCAGGTCATCCCTGCTGCTGCGTCAGTCTCTGTGCAGGCACCCGTCTTGTGTATTACCTCTATAAGAGGTATGTCTGGTTCCGCCCCGCTTCCCCAGCGATTTGGGGGCGATCCAGTTCTATGCAGAGGGTTTCTCCCACCAAGTTGAGATATACTTTGAGATGCTGCCCAAGACGTTTCCCACAGACAGAAGCAAAGTAGGGTTCGTGATATCTTTGCTTTCTGGGAGAGACTTGGCCTGGGCTAACCCTCTATGGGAGACGCAAAAATCTGTTGTCTCGAGTTACCCTGAGTTTGTGGCCTCCTTTAAAAGGGTATTTGACGTTCCCGCACTCTCCCCTTATGCTGCCAAGTGCCTCATGTTCATCAGAGGACGAGAACTGTTGCCGACTACGCCATTGAGTTCCGTACTCTGGCAGCAGAGGTTGCTTGGAACAATGAGGCCCTTGTGGCTGCTTTTTCTCATGGTCTCTCGGATTCCATCAAGGATGAGATAGCAGCCCGAGATATACCCACTGAGCTGGAGAACTTGATCTCGTATGCCATCCTCATTTACTCCAGACTCAGAGAAAGACTTTCTTTTAAGGAGTGCTTGCGGAAGCCTCCTGTACATTTGCCTCTGAGCTTTGCAGTCCCACCCGTGCCTCTCTCACCTCCCATGCTTCCTGGTACCGAGTCGGTCAGTGAAGATGAACCCATGCACTTGGGCTTCACGCGTCTCTCTGCGGATGAGAGAGCCTTTAGGAGGAGGGAGAGATTGTGCCTTTATTGTGGCAAGGCAGGTCACTTTTTTAAGTCTTGTCCTACCCATCCTGGGAACACCCGAACCTTGAGGTCCTGTCATGGACAGACCTTAAGTGGTGTTGTGTCATCCCCAGTTATTCAGAAGGATAAGCCCCTGGTTTCTGTCACCCTTTTTTGGGCTAAGTCATCTATCAAGATACAGGCTCTAATCGACTCTGGGGCTGCAGGGCTGTTCATTGATGCTGCCTTTGTATGAAAACACTTGATTCGACTGCAGCTGCATGACACTCCACTTGCTATTGAGGCTCTTGATGGGAGACCTCTACAGCCTGCCCATGTGACTCATGGGACGTTGTCCATGGTCGTAGGGGCTCTTCACCATGAGATAATCCAATTCCAAGTGATTTCCTCTCCTAAGTTTCCGCCGGTTATTGGTTATCCTTGGTTACAGAGGCACAACCCCTCTTTTGATCGGCTCCATGCTGAGGTTCTCTCCTGGTCACCACAATGCAGTGAAACATGCTTCCGGAAGGTAGCCAAGGTCGCGTGTACCTCTTCACTCTCCTCCCTGCCAGAGGAGTACTGTGATTTTAGCGATGTCTTTGACAAAGTTCAAGCCGGTAGTTTGCCTCCACATCGGCCGTATGATTGTGCAATTGACCTTCAACCTGGTGCCACTCCCCCTCGTGGCCGGGTTTACCCTTTGTCGGTCTTGGAGGATAATGCCAAGGAGGAGTAAGTTGTAGACGCACTTTCTCGAGGTTTCATCCGCAAATCCTCGTCTCCTGCTGGTGCTGGTTTCTTCTTTGTGAATAAGAAGAAGAGCCGTGAACTGAGACCTTGTATTGATTATAGGGATCTCAATTTATTTCACGATTAAGAATGCCTACACAATCCCGTTGATTACAGAGTTATTTGACCACCTCAAGGGAGCAACGGTTTTCACTAAGCTTGATCTGAGAGGGGCTTACAATCACATGAGGATTAAGGAGGGCCAAGAGTGGAAAACTGCGTTTATTACCAGTACAGGCCATTATGAGTATCTCGTAATGCCTTTTGGCCTTTGTAACGCTCCAGCAGTTTTCCAGGAATTTATTAACAATGTCCTCCGAGATTTGTTGCAGTTATGTGTGGTGGTTTATCTTGATGATATTTTCATATTTTCCCTGGAGAGCCACCACACGGATGTCTGTCGTGTGCTTCAGGAATTAAGAGAGAGCAATCTCTATTGTAAACTGGAGAAGTGTGAGTTCCATCGGGAACAGGTTAAATTCCTGGGCATTTCCACTGCTGGTTTTTCGATGGACCCAGAGAAACTTTCGGCAGTCCTACAGTGGCCTGGACCCATGGGGTTACGTCCTCTGCAGCGTTTCCTGGGTTTTGCCAACTATTATCAGACGTTTATTCGTAATTTCTCGTCTCTGGTCAAGCCCCTGACCGATATAACCAGAAAGAACGGTAACCCACAGAGTTGGTCTCCGGAGTCCATTAAGGCCTTTGAAAGTCTCAAGGCTGCCTTTGTTTCTGCTCCTGTGTTAGCACATCCTGATCCTACATTACCTTTTATCCTTGAGGTTGATGCTTCTGAGACTGGTGTTGGTGCCCTTCTGTCTCAACGTCCTACCTCTGAGAGTGCTATGCATCCTTGTGGCTACTTTTCCAAGAAATTGTCACCTGCCAATAGCAATTACGAGATTGGTGACAGAGAGTTGTTGGCAATCATTTTAGCCCTGAAGGAATGGAGACATCTCCTCGAAGGTACCACTGTGCCGGTTCTCATTCTCACTGACCATAAGAATCTCACATTCTTGTCTGAGGCTAAACGCCTCTCTCCCAGAAGGGCGCGATGGGCTCTTTTCTTGTCAAGTTTCAATTACATTGTCTCATTCTTACGGTACAGAGAATGTAAGGGCTGATGCCTTGTCACGACCATTTTTCTCCACTTCCAAGTTGGAGTTGGTTCCGGTTGCTATGATTCCTCCTGATCGTATTCTGGCTACGGTTCGCACCAGTCTTACTTCTCCTTTGGGTGAGAAAATTCTTGCTGCTCAGGTTGATGCTCCTCCTGAGAAATCTTGTGACCGCTGCTTTGTCCCAGAGTGTCTCCGTACTGCCGTGCTCCAGACTTGCCATTCTCCCAAGGCAGTTGGCCACCCTGGTAAGAATCAACTCATTTGGGCCATTTCCCAACAATTATGGTGGCCTAGTCTACGTGCTGATGTAACTGCCTTCGTAGCTGCCTATTCCATGTGTGCTCAGAGTAAGACTCCACAACACTTTCCAGTGGGCCTCCTACAACCCATACCCAATGGAGAGAGGCCCTGGACCCACCTGTCTATGGATTTCATTGTGGAGTTGCCCAACTCCCAAGGCAAGTTATCCTTATGGTGGTTGACCGGTTCTCAAAGATGTGTCATTGTATTCCACTTAAGAAGTTGCCCACTTCTAAGGAACTGGCTTCTATTTTTGCTCGGGAGATCTTTCGCTTACATGGGCTACCCAAGGTGATTGTCTCGGACAGGGGTAGTCAGTTTGTGTCCTGGTTCTGGCAAGCTTTTTGTGCACAGCTGGGAATTCAGCTTGCTTTCACCTCTGCGTATAACCCGCAGTCTAATGGGGCCGTAGAACGAGCCAATCAGTCCTTGGAGCAATTCCTACGTTGCTATATTTCTGACCATCACAACAACTGGTCAGATCTATTACCATGGGCAGAGTTTGCTCACAACAGTGCCTTGAATTCTGCCTCCCGATTGTCTCCGTTTATGGCGAATTATGGTTTCCAACCTTCCATGTTGCCTGACTCGTTTGTTCCGCAGAGTATTCTTGTGCTAGAGGAGCATCTTTGTGGTCTTCGTTCCGATTGGGCACAAGTCCAGGAGGCTTTGTGTCATGCTAATGATAGGTACAGACTCCATGCGCCTTCCTACCAGGTTGGGGACAGGGTCTGACTGTCATCTCGCAACCTCCAACTTCATGTTCCCTCACTGAAGTTCACACCTGGGTTTATTGGGCCTTTCAGTATCCTTTGCAGGATTAACCCAGTGGCTTACGCGTTGGACCTTCCTCCAAGTATGCGCATCTCAAATGTGTTTCATGTCTCCTTACTGAAACCATTGGTCTGCAACCACTTTACCACCTCAGTGCCATGTCCCCGCCCTATACAGGTTGAGAATCACGAGGAGTATGAGGTACAATCCATTGTTGACTCCCGTAGGTTTCGTGGGTGTGTACAGTACCTGGTGCATTGGAAGGGGTACGGTCCGGAGGAACGCTCCTGGGTCTCATCCTCGGACTTACATGCTCCTGCCCTCCTCCGTGTTTTCCATAGACATTTTCCCCTCAAGCCAGGGGGAGGGGTCGTTGAGGAGGGGGGTACTGTCAGGGCTGGCTCAGCCCTTCCTTTTCTGAGCTGGCTGCTCAGCTGTCGGCTAATTGCCAGCTCTCATCTCTCTCCACAGTTAACCAGCTGTTGTGGATCTGCTCGTCAGTCCTGCCTACATAAAGATCTCCAGCTCACTTTATTCCTGACTTCACCTTGGTCACATCACAAGAAACCATCTTCTGTGTCCCTGTTTAAAGACTGGATTTGCTGACATCCCTTCTGGCTCCTTATCCCGCTTGCTGTTCCTTTACTTGGAGCCCTGACTTTTGGCCTGGCTGATTACCTGATCCGGTTACTGGACTCTGGCTATGCATTGACTACGCTTACTCTATTTACCTTTTTATTTTTATTTATAAACAAGTGTGATTTTACTGTACTTCTGTCTCGGTCTGGTTCATGGTTTCTGACACTGTGTTCTCTATTCCACGCCATAACATGAGGCCTCCGGAATAATGCCCTCAGACACAATGTATGCTGAAGGCAGAATTCAAATTTATTAAATGTCACAGCATCTTAAGCGTACAAAACCATATGGGTGATATTACTTCTTTCTACCAATTGGGGGTACTTCCCAAAATTATACAACCAAAAACACGACCCTCTATATATTATGCAAGCTAATGCATAGAGCAACAAACAGGCAGATAAGGTATAATAAGTATCACTTGTCATATCCTAACAACACAAACGGGAAGTAGCTGGACCTTTCACTAAAATATAAAGGAGAAGTCTTGTCTCTAGCTTTCATGATACTCCTTAAATTTAACTCTGCCCCTGTCAAGCAAGTAAGCTATATGAGAGAACCAATATTTTAACCCTTACGCAACCTCCCTTTTGTCACAAAGTGACAATTCACAGTTTCAGATTCCAATATGCTTCATCTGCTTTATCCATTATTTTCTTAACCTTGGTTTTAAAGGTACATATCAAATAAAAATTGTATATTAACAACAACACAAGAACAATAGTGCATATATCAATTGGATACATTGTACATTATCTGAACACCTGTGGGAGACCATCCTGTGAACACATTATACTGGTGATGGGATGTGTCCTGTTGTAACTGTGATAGTGCTTGCAGCAAGGAATTGGTGGTCATGACAGTATTGACCTCTGTCCGGATTGAATTGAGGTTCTGTGTCCTCAAATGCTTCAACATTTGCTTCTAGTTCAAATTTTCTAATAGGCAATTCTGTGGGGGTATACTGCATAGTTATATAAAGCTTTTGCATTGTTTCAAAAAAATATACTTGATCATGCCATGATAAAATGGTTACATTCATTACGCAGCCAGCAAAGGGCTGCACTTATCTACAGTAACTCCTAGAGCTGCTAAAAGCCTTTGTGTTATATCTCTGCACTTCATCCCTATGTGTATTGCCCAGGCATTTGAGCCACATCCTCTATTTTCCCTCTTTTTTCTTTTTGTGTTTTCCCTTTCCTCCTTTTTCCTCCCCTTCCTCCCCCCTCCCTCCTCCCCTCTCTTCCTTCTTCTTCTCTCTATACCACTTTCTTCCTTACCCCACTGCTGTCAAAATGTGAAAGTAATACACATATAGGTTGCATATATAAGCACCCTTATATATGTTGTATGCCAACTCTTCTAAATAATATCTCTATTACTACCATTAGGATTGGTTCCTTCCATGTGATCCTTGTGAGCACCAACTGATATCATTGCTGGTTACCTTTCATTTGGCTTTAATTTGCTCATTTTTCTGTGTGGGATATCCATATCCTGTCACCCATCATTCCACCTGTGGGCGCAATGCATTGGGGCACATTCGGGAGATAACCGTTATTTTGTTTGACATAGCCATACATCGTGAGTACTTAAGATCTGCTGCTTTACTGGATGGTTTATCTGTAATGACATTAACTACATACCAGTGTATCTATGCATATACTCACATGGTATTATTACACTCTTAGACCATTATACCTTTCTCTGATCTCCCCCTAAAGAAGGAATTTTTGTTATATTTTCAAAACCTGTTGGGAATCTTCTTGTGAACTCCCCTGCCGGTTTGGTCCTCAACCCCGTGAGACCTACCTTGGGTTCCAGAATATGAGCTATAGGGTATTGGACCTATATCTGTATGGTTATTTTTGTTTTTAAATCTGTACTTTGTGATTGTAATCACTATTTTATATTTTTTGAATAAGATTCTTGTATTTGACTCTACTGTACTCTCGTTACCTGGTTGCTAACTGCCTCCAAAGTCCCGTTGGGGCTCCTTTCTTTGTTCCACTTTTACATTCAGGGATTTGGCAGTTAGTCTCTGGATCTTTAAAAACCAAGCTAATCTTATTTATGTTAATTAATCATGTAGCAAATACCCATTCTTTTTGCCCCTCTATTTAGTTAATAGTGTTGCATATACAGACTAACCAGACATTATGGCAGACTATCAAGGGAAGGATGGGATCTGTTGGGTTAGAACTTTCCTTCATCTTTTTTAATTTAATCAAGTGGCTTGAAAGAAAATCTCTTTTATTTTGGCACATCAAATCTTTTGAAGACTATATAAAGGAGGATCCTAATCCATTAAGACTTTAAGTCAACATTTTCCCTCCTTTGAGTACATACTGTAGATCCGGTATTCAACGGAGCTTGGGAAAATAGTTTAAAACTGTTCCAACAAAATGAAGACTCTTCTTGTTGAGGAGTATCAAAAACGTATAGTTGAAGTTAATAAAAAATATTGATAAAATTTACCCCCCACTGATCCCATTAAAATCTCATTACTCCTTCACAGAGCTGAATGATAAACTTAAAAAAACATTGGGAATTCAGGACAAAGGGTAGATTTTTCAGTTTACTGATTGGACACAGCAGGATGTGACAACAAGGAGCCGGTGTAAACTTTTTCCTGGACATGGTGCTGGAGGCACTTCAGGTCTAGTATGGATTTTAAGGGGAACCCCGCTCCAAAATTAAAAAAAAATGGTGTGGGGGTCCCCCTAAAAATCCATACAAGACCCTTATCCAAGCATTCAACCTGGCAGGCCACAGGAAAAGGGGGACGATGAGAGAGTGCCCCCCTCCTGAACCGTACCAGGCCACATGCCCTCAACATGGGGAGGTGGGGTTGTGGGGGTCTGCAGGTGGGGGGGCTTATCGAAATCTGGAAGCCCCCTTTAACAAGGGGACCCCCAGATCCTGCCCCCCTGTGTGAAATGGTAATGGGGTACAAATCTACCCCTACCATTTCAAGAAAAAAGTGTCAAAAATGTGAAAAAAGACAAGGGACGGTTTTTGACAATTCCTTTATTAATGCCTTCTTCTTTCCCCGCTTCTTCTTGCATCCTCTTCTGGTTTTCATTCGGTTTTCTTCCTCCATCTTGTTCTTCCCTCGCTTCTTCTTTCGCTTCTTCCTCTGATCCCCTGCTTCTTCCTTCGGTCTTCTCATCCGCATCTTCCTCCGGCGTCTTCTTCCCCGATTCGTTCTCTGGATGATCCGCATCCATGGGAGGTTCCCGCTGTGTGACGCTTCTGTTCTTCTGACAGTTCTTATATAACTGAGGGCGGGGCCATCCTGTGACCCCACCCCCTCTGATGCATGGGGACTTCACGAGGACTTCCCTATGGCTTTCCCCATGATGTCAGAGGGGGCGGGGTCACAGAGTGGCCCCGCCCTAAGTTATATAAGAACTGTCAGAAGAACAGAAGCGTCACACAGCGGGAACCTCCCATGGATGCAGATTGTCCAAAGAACGAAGAAGGGAAGAAGAAGCCGGAGGAAGATGCGGATGAGAAGACTGAAGGAAGGAGCAGAGGATCGGAGGAAGAAGAAGAAGAAGCGGGGGAAGAGTAAGATGGAGGAAGAAAACCGAATGAAGACCAGAAGTGGATGGAAGAAGAAGCAAGGAAAGAAGAACACATTAGTAAAGGAATTGTCAAAAACCGTCTCTTGTCTTGTTTAACATTTTTGACACTTTTTTTGTGAAATGGTAGGGGTACATTTTTACCCCATTACCATTTCACACAGGGGGGCTGGTGTCACGGGGAATGCCACAGGGAAGTCCCCGTCAAGTCCCCATGTGTCAGAGGGGGCAGGGTCACCGGGTGGCCCTGCCCTCTGTTATTTAAGAATCGTCAGAAGAGGAGAAGCGTCACACAGTGGGAGCCTCCCACCATGCCATCATGGATGCGGAGCGGCCCGAGGAGAAGAAGGGAAGAAGACGCCGCGGAGGAGATGCCGGACGAGAACACTGGAGAAAGAACCAGAAGAAGAAGATGGAGGAAGAAACTGAAGGAAGATAGAAGATAGAAGATAGAAGAAAGAAGATAGAAGAAAGAAGAAGCATTTAAATAAAGGAATTGTCAAAAACTGTCTCTTGTCATTTTTAACATTTTTGACAGTTTTTTTGTGAAATGGTAGGGGTACTCCTTACCATTTCACACGGGGGGAGGGCCGGGATCTGGGGGTCCCCTTGTTAAAGGGGGCTTCCAGATTCCGATAAGCCCCCTGCCCGCAGACCCCCACAACCACCGGGCAAGGGTTGTGGGGATCAGGCCCTTGTCCTCATCAACATGGGGACAAGGTGTTTTGGGGGGCTACCCCAAAGCACCCTCCCAATGTTGAGGGCATCTGGCCTGGTACGGTTCTGGAGGGGGGGGCGCTCTCTTGTCCCCCCTCTTTTCCTGCGGCCTGCCAGGTTGCATGCTCGGATAAGGGTCTGGTATAGATTTTGAGGGGGACCCCACGCCATTTTTTTTAAATTTTGGCCGGGGTTCCCCTTAATATCCATACCAGGCCTGAAGGGCCTGGTATGGAATTTAGGGGGGCCCCCCAATTTTTAACCAATTGCTTACTGGGCACTTAAACCCCCCTCCTGTCCAGACCAATTTTCAGCTTTCAGTGCTCTCACACTTTGAATGACAATTACTCAGTCATGCAACACTCTACCCAAATGATTTTTTTGTCCCTTTTTCCATACAAATAGAGCTTTCTTTTGGTGGTATTTGATCACCTCTGGGTTTTTTATTTTTTGCGCTATAAATGAAAAAAGACCCAAAATTTTGAAAAAAAACAAATTTTTCCTAATTTCTGTGATAAAATTTTGCAAATTGTTATTTTTTCTTCATAAAGTTTGGCCACAATTTATACTGCTACATATCTGTGATAAAAATAACCCAAAATTAGTGGAAATTATTTGGTCTGTGTGAAAGTTTTGGAGTCTACAAGCTATGGTGCAAATCATAAAAAAATGTATCACATCTGATGTACTGGTGGCCTATCTCATTTCTTGAGACCCTAACAAGCCAGAAAAGTACAAATGACCCCCAAATGACCCCTTTTTGGAAAGTAGACATTTCAAGGTATTTGGTAAGAGGCATGGTGAGCTATTTGAAGTTGTAATTTTTTCCCACAATTCTTTGCAATATTAAGACTTTTATTTTTTTATTTTTATTTTTTCACAAAATTGTCATTGTAATAGCTTATTTCTCTCACATGGCATGTGCATACCACAAATGACACCCCAAAATACATTCTGCTACTCCTCCTGAGTATAACGATACCACATGTGTGGGATTTTTTCACTGCCTGGCCACATACAGAGGCCCAACATGCAGGGAGCACCATCAGGTGCTCTAGGTGCATAAATTACACATCTCATTTCTCAACCACCTATTACACTTTTGAAGGCCCTGGAGCACCAGAACAATGGAAACACCCACAAAATGACACCATTTTGGAAAGCTAACACTCCAACGTATAATATATGAGGCATAGTGAGTCTTTTGAACAGTTCATTTTTTCCAGAAGTTTTTGGAAAATGTGGAAAAAAAATGAAAACGCATTTTTTTTACACAAAGTTGTCAGTTTATAAGATATTTCCAACACATAGCATTTAGATAGCAAAAATGACACCCCAAAATACATTCTGCTACTCCTCCTGAGTATTACAATACCACATGTGTGGGATTTTTTCACTGCCTGGCCACATACAGAGGCCCAACATGCAGGGAGCGCCATCAGGTGCTCTAGGTGCATAAATTACACATCTCATTTCTCAACCACCTATTACACTTTTGAAGGCCCTGGAGCACCAGAACAATGGAAACACCCACAAAATGACACCATTTTGGAAAGCTAACACTCCAACGTATAATATATGAGGCATAGTGAGTCTTTTGAATGGTTCATTGAATGAAAACGCATTTTTTTTACACAAAGTTGTTGGTTTCTAAGATATTTCCAACACATAGCATTTAGATAGAAAAAATAACATGCCAAAATACATTCTGCTACTCCTCCTGAGTATTACAATACTACATGTGTGGGACTTTTTCACTGCCTGGCCACATACAGAGGCCCAACATGCAGGGAGCACCATCAGGTGTTCTAGGAGCAAAAATTACACATCTCATTTCTCCACCACCTATTACACTTTTGAAGGCCCTGGAACACCAGGACAATGGCAACACCCACAAAATGACACCATTTTGGAAAGCTAACACCCCAACGTATAATCTATGAGGCATAATGAGTCTTTTGAACGGTTCATTTTTTCCAGAAGTTTTTGGAAAATGTGGAAAAAAATGAAAACACATTTTTTTTTTACACAAAGTTGTCCGTTTATAAGATATCTCCAACACATAGCATTTAGATAGCAAAAATGACACCCCAAAATACATTCTGCTACTCCTCCTGAGTATGGCGATACCACATGTGTCAGACTTCTGCACAGCCTGACGACATACAGAGATCCAACATGCAAGGAACACCGTAAGGTGTTCCAGGGACACATAGCATGCACATTCCAAGAATTACACCCTAAAATACATTATGCTGAGCAAAGCGTAAACAAAAGATTACCTGTGGTTGTAGTAGCACAGTTGTACACAGGAGGATAGCACTGGTCCAGGCAGCAGGCAGGGACTTGGTCAGCAACGGCAAACACAATTGTCCAGGCAGCAGGCAGGGATACTGTCCATATACAGTCCAGGGTTAGCGCAGGCAGAGATATTGTCAGAAGTGCCATTAATATTGGTCCTGGTAGTAGGCAGGAACATGTGATGTGGTCAGTGCAACAGGCAGGGACATAATGGCAGTAAGTCCTACAGGCAGCAGGCAGAAGTAGGGCCTCGTTCAGGACAGAATGGGGACAGGGGTAGAGGCTTCTCGCACCCAAATCTCTTTGAAGCCTCCGAGTCTCCAGACCCTAATCTAGGAATGAGAAAACAAAAAAAAATGTTTTCTTCATCCAGAAAAAGAATTTTGGAGCCCCTCACATATGTGAGACCCCTGTGTTGAATCCCACTAGTCCAGTTGCAGGGTACAAGATCAGTCCAAGAGGCAGGCAAATATCATGGTCAAACAGTCCAAGGTCAGTTCCAGATCAGGCAGAGGTATGTACAGAATCGTTAGGCGGAAGCATGGTCGAATAACAGTCCAGGGTCAGTTCCAGATCAGGCAGCGTTACGTTCAGAATCATTAGGCAGAAGCATGGTCGAATACCAGTCCAGGGTCAGTTCCAGATCAGGCAGCGGTATGTACAGAATCGGCAGGCAGAAGCGTGGTCGAATAACAAGCCAGGGTCAGTTACAGAGCAGGCAGTGGCATAAGGGGTGTGAAGGTGTGTAAAGGTGTGTGAAGGCAGGAACTGAGGATTATGTTTACCATACTTCACTAATAATTTATTGAAGTATGGTAACGGCAAAAACATTCACCTATGCAGAGGCCTGGTTCGGAAGGACATTGGGCACAGTAATAAGATGTGTCTCTTCTGACTCCTGCTCTGGTACACACCTTACATTTTTTTTTACGTCGTTGGCCTGTTGGTCTGGGAGGGAGTCTATCTGGATAGTGGCGTTCGGAGAGTCAACTAAGAACATCTGATCGGATGTTTTCTGGGGGGGGCGATCGGGAATATAAGGGCAGTGTAAATTTCCTCCTGGTAGCCAAGGAAGCGTTTGGGGTTTTGGGTGGAGTTGCGGTAAATTACATATGAGTTGAATATGGCCAATTGAAAAAAATAAATTGCGACTTTCTTATACCAATGGTATGTCCGTCTTGTGGCAAGGTATGGTTCCAACATTTGGTCATTGAAGTCGACTCCCCCATAAACAAATTATATTCATAAACGCATTTTGGTTTTTGGATGGGGCCATTTCTTCTAGGGATTTCTACGAAGGTATCATTGGTGATCAAAGACAACATGTAGACATCCCTTCTGTCCCTCCACTTCACTGCCAAAATCTCCTTGTTCCACAGACTTTCCGTTTCTCCTTTCCTCAACCTCTTATTGACAAGAGTTTGAGGAAAGCCCTTCCGGTTTCTTTTTACAGTGCCACATGCTGGCGTCTTCTTCCGGTGAAGGTTGTGGAACAGGGGCAGAGATGTGTAGAAGTTGTCTACATACAGGTGGTAGCCTTTATCCAGTAGGGGGTATATCAGGTCCCAAACAATTTTCCAGCTTGATCCCAAGTAGTCTGGGCAATTAGGGGGTTGCAGCTGGGTGTCCTTCGCTTCGTACACTTTGAAGGCATACATGTACCCTGTGACTCGGTCACATAATTTGTATACCTTCACCCCATAGCGGGCCCTTTTGCTAGGAATAAATTGTTTGATTTTAAGCCTGCCACTAAATTTAACAAGGGACTCATCCACACACATGTGTGGGTCCGGGGTAAACAGCTGGGGGAATACTTCAGAAAAATAATTTAGAAGTGGCCGAATTTTGAAAAGCCTGTCATAATTTGGGTCATTTCGGGGAGGGCACTGGGTGTTATCATTGAAATGAAGGAACCTCATTATCATTTGGTATCTGGTTCTGGGCATTACCTTGGAAAAGATTGGCATGTGGTGGATGGGGTGGTTTGACCAATAGGAATTCAAGGTGTTTTTTTTGGTGAATCCCATACAAAATGAGAGGCTTAAAAAAACCTTCAACTCCTCCACTGTTAGGTCTCTCCACTCGTAGGGATGGGCATAATAAGACGTTGGATTATTTAGAATAAATTGATGTGCATAAAGGTTGCACTGGGCTACAATTGTTGATAGCATGTCCTCTGTAAAAATTAAATTAAAAAAATGAATTGGGGAAACATTTTCCGTTTCCACCTGGACTCCTGGCTGGGCAGTGAAAGGGGGAATGTTGGCTTCTCCTGAATTAGGAGAAAGCCACAAGGGGTTTTGAAGGGCATAGGGAAGGCTGGCATGGATCCTTGGCCTTTTTGCTGAGGTACTGCGGTGCTGGTGGATGGCACTGCGGTGCTGGTGGAAGGCACTGTGGTGCTGGTGAATGGCACTGCGGTGCTGGTGGATGCCACTGCTTCCTCACTAGAACGCCTTCGTTTGGTGGGCTGAATATCTTCCTCCTCTGAGTCACTCAGTGTTCCACTACTGAGGACTGGCTCATAATTTACATCCGACTCAGAATCGGAGTTTGAAATGGAATCCGAACAAGAGAGCTCCCCGTTGCTCTCGTCGGCCTGGGAAAGTATCTGGTATGCCTCCTCGGCGGAAAAGCCTCTTTTGGACATGCTTGCTGGTGGTGATGCGACTACACAGGTGTGTGCTAAGCCTGCACTGATGGGCACTGATGAGGCAGTACTGATGAGCACAGATGGGCACTGATGAGGTGGCACAGAGGGGCACTGATGAGGTGGAACAGATGTGCACTGATGAGGTGGAACAGATGTGCACTGATGAGGCAGCACAGATGTGCACTGATAAGGCGGCATTGATGAGGCTGCACAGATGTGCACTGATGAGGCAGCACAGATGTGCACTGATTACACAGATGTGCACTGATGAGGTGGCACAGACGGGCCCTGATGAGACGGCACAGATGGGCACTGATGAAGCTTCACAGAGGGGCACTGATTGATTGCACAGATGTGCACTGAGGCAGCACAGATGGGGACTGATTTATGGCAAGATATGCACTGATGAGGTGGCACTGATGAGATGGCACAGATGGGCACTGAGGTGGCACAGATGGGCACTGATGAGGTGGAACAGATGGGCACTGATGAGGCGGAACAGATATGCACTGATTGCACAGATGTGCACTGATGAGGTGGCACAGATGTGCACTGATGAGGCGGCACAGCTGTGCACTGATTACACAGATGTGCACTGATGAGGTGGCACAGATGGCCACTGATGAAGCTGCACAGATGGGCACTGATTGATTGCACAGATGTGCACTGAGGTGGCACAGATGGGCACTGATTTATGGCACAGATATGCACTGATGAGGTGGCACTGATGAGATGGCACAGATGGGCACTGAGGTGGCACAGATGGGCACTGATGAGGTGGCACAGATGTGCACTGATTGATTGCACAGATGTGCACTGATGAGGTGGCACAGATGTGCCCTGATGAGGCAGCACAGATGGGCACTGATGAGGCGGTACAGATGGGCACTGATGAGGTGGCACAGATGGGCACTGATGAGGCAGCACAGATGGCCACTGATGAGGCGGCACAGATGTGCACTGATTGCCCAGATGTGCATTGATGAGGCGGCACAGATGGGCACTGATTGGCACAGGTGGGCACTGATGAGGTGGCACAGGTGGGCACCGATGAGGTGGCACAGGTGGGCACTGATTGCAGATGTGCACAGATGTCTGGACACTGAGGGCTGAATATAAACATCCTGATCTTCCTCAATCTCTGAATCAAAGTCACTATATGTGCTTTATAGCTGGTCTATTTCTACAGAGACTTGCACATCTACTTCGCTCCTTTTTTGTCTATTTCGAGGCTTTGCTCACCTGCTTCTCCCCCTTTGCCTGCTTCATGGATTTCAACACCTGCTTCACTCTCTTTGTCTGTCTCCTGTATCCTTGGCTCCTCTGGAATACTTTTTACCCTTGATGCATGGCCAGGGAGTCAGCTGTCAGCTCAGCTGTTCTGGTTACTGCAGTAACCACGGTAGGTATTCCATATGGAGGATCTGTGCTCTTGTGCTTGTGGAGAGAGATACTGTACATCACAGTAGATGCCATTCAATACCTTGGTAAGATTTGCAACATATTTTTCCTGAATCAACTTCAGATCACCAGGCATAATTATTGTCAGACCCATAGTCCACAGTGCAGGATGATAATTTAGATGTTTTATTGGGAGTTATCCTTATTTCTGCCAATACCGCAGGTAAATATGTCTCTCACGTTACAAATGTCCCACCAGTGGCCTTTCTTAACTTTGCCTTTACTGTCCTGCTCATTCTTTCCACTATTCCTAAGCTCTGAGGGTGGTAAGGAATGTGATATTTCCACTCAATTGCCTTCAGCTTTGAGACTGTTTGTGTTACTTTTGAGGTTAAGGCTGGACCCTTGTCTGAATCTATCATCAAAGGACAGCCCCACCTAGGAAAAATCTCCTTACACAAGACCTTGGCTACTTTTCTGGCATCTTCCTTGTTAGTGAAAAAACCTCCGGCCATTTGGAAAATTTGTCCACGGTTACCAACAAATATTTCCCTGTCCTTCCTTTGGCATGTGAGTAAAATCTACCTACAATTCCTTGAATGGTCCCTGCGGAGGTGGCAAGTGCTCATGTGGGCCATGTTTGTGACCAGTCGGGTTGTTTCTAAGGCATATGTATAGCAATGTATGACACATATATAGAGTCTGAGAGGCTACGCACCCCGGATAGCAAATCTTGTAAAGAAGGAAAAATTCCTGTGGGGTTTTAAAGCAGCAATTTAGAGTCAAAAAGGGATTTGTAAAAAATAGGTAATTTTATTATCAAAGACCATAGGGACTATACTATACAAAAGTTAAAACATGAGCTCTGGTATGCACCATGCGAGACTATAGGATTGGAACATGGGGAAAAAAAGGTTGACGATACCATATGGAATATATAAAGTTCAAAATTTTTTTCAAAATTATCAGCCTGCAATAATTGAATTGTGGTTGTACTGTCCTATGTTCAGGAAAAAGCCCCAATGTATTTTGACCTAAGTGTTTACGGTCTTCCTCAGGGGGTTCTCACATTTCTACAAGTATATCAAAAGACAGATTTCAATCATATATAGTATGGTGTACAATCATAGTCATTTATACATCTATCATGAATGTAAAAAACGGTAGTCACGTCATATTTACCCTCTCCACCAAATAGGTTCGCTTAACCAGAGACCTCTTGTTAATAAAAAACACACACAGAAATAACAGTTGATTTCCCCACTGATGGTCCTGGAGAATGCTGAAGAGCTGTCCTCTCCTCCACCCCGAAGGGGGCCACCCTCGGCCGTGGGGCTTACAAGTGGTCACAAATTGTTGGGCACCTCAGAGGGAGCGGCGGCTGGGAACAAGCAGCACCTGGAAGTCATCATAATTGGTATAATTAATATATTATATACTTTTTAGGTTATATGAGTATGATAACTGGGCTTAAAAGGGAAATAGTTGCTAAAAAGGAGCAAGCCTCCTTGAACAAATTAGAAAACTTAAATCACAATGTATTATATGTGCTGAGAAAACGTAAAAATCCCAAAAAGAGTGTTAGGTTGGCATGTTTTTGTATGGTAATAAATTCCCATATGTGCTCTGGTAAACTACATGTTCTTGAAGAGTGGTCAATTCTGATTAATACTCCGGTATAAATATTTGTGTCCAGAGAAACGATATGTGAAGGAATACATGATATTAGGTGTCATTGAATTAGTTAAACTATGTGATGATTTTTTTTTTAAATTAATTAATTAATTAATAAGATGTGAAATAAAGGTGAAATAAAAGTGAATTTGCAAAAAGTAGTTGATAAAAAAAGGGGGCTAAAAATGATTAATAATTGATAAATATATTGAAAAAATGTGTGCCATTAGTGAAACTGGTGATCAAAAAAGGAAATAAAAGATGCAAAATAAACCAACAGTGTGGTAATAGTGCAGTGAATAAGTGGAAACTGTTCACAAAAGGAAATCAAAATTGCTTAATTAGTGCTAATAAGTGCAATGACAACATTGCTGAATACCTGATTGTTATGTAAAAGTTGTTAGAATACTGTGGCCTCTGGAATAAGAGGCATCAGGTCCAAGGATTGAGATCAAGTGCAAATAGCTTGTCAGGTCACCTTGAGGCTAGGTGACAGATGCACACCATTGGGATCAGGAGTGAACCGCAAGGCAGTGGACCCTACGGCTGACTGCTGCGGATGGGAGTCCGAGTGGTAAGGAAGGCAGGGCCGCAGGAACACCAACATGGATCCCACCGGGGTTAGAATGTATGATTCCCTGGGGCGTGGAGTCTAAGAGCCAGCAGGTGTTCACCAGAGCCTCTAGTGGTGAGGATGGACTGGGCCACAACTGGCTCCAGGTTGTGACCCCCAAGGTCCCCCAGCTCACACCCACAGTAGGCAACAAGAGGATAGGAATAGTAAAGGAATAAGCCAAGGTCAGGGCCACAAACAGACAAGGACAACAGAGTTCACGCCAAGGTTCAGGGTCACAGGCAAACAGGGATAGTCGGGGGCACGCCAAAGGTCAGGGTCACGAGCAGACAGGAATAGTAGAGAACACGCCAAGGTCGGTAACAGAAACAAACGTAGAGCACACGGCAGGCAGGAACAGGAAGCCAAAGCACACAAAGATTGATCAGCAGGGCTGGCCTGCAGTGCAGAGGTTAATATAGAGTTCTCTGATAGGAGCTGGGGTGGAGCCATGCTAGAGGAGAGTTAATAAAAACAGTCAGGTGAGAGTCAGCTGGTCTTTAGAGATAAACACATGGAGACAGGTAAGCTGATAGACAAAACTCTATTGCATAACCATGACATAGCTGAAGGTTCTGAATAGGGAAAAGCATACAGCCTATTTAGAAAAGGTATTGTAATAGTGTAAATAAGCTATTTAGAAAGGTATAATTATAAATTAGGTGAACAGATTAATAAATGAATGAAGGTACACTGTATAGGATCTAAATGGTAATTTAGGCATCAATAGGTGAGATTTACGGACTTTCCCAGAGTTTATTTACGAGGTATAGGAACCAGTATTGAATGCACGTATCGGATGGCATGAGTACAAAGGTGGTGGGCATGGGGACCCCTCCAGTATGATTGTTATTAGCACATAATAAAGGTTATATAATAAAACAAACATATGTATGTATGTATTGTAAAAGTACTATTATGGGAACCTGTACATCAACATAGACTCTCGCGAAACAGGGAGTAGTGATTACAGATAGTGTCCCAAGAAAAGGAAAAATCCCCATTTGTTACACCTACACCCATGCCCCTCCGATCAGGCAATCCTAACTGGTCTTTCCCAAACTATAGCCCTTGAGAAATGGAACATAAGAAATTGACTCATTGAGGCCTGGATATGTGGTGGCCCCAAGTTTATATATCCATTTCTGTTCGATTTGTAGCAGCTTTTTATTCCAGTTGCCGTCCCTTGCCAGAATATGTATCCAGTCTAGGGCGGCAAAGGTAATTTTCGGCATTTTATAATGGTGCTGAGTGACCACATGTCTTCCAAGTGGGAGATAGATATTCGCTATCTCCATGCTGTAAACGTGCTTAGATGTTCTACACCAGAACCTTTGCCTCGTTTTGCCTACATAAAATGCGCCACACTCACAAGTCATTAAATAGACTACTGCTGGCGTCTGGCAATTTACAAAATGTTTAGGTTTAAACACCTGACCGTTAGGGAGAGCGAATACTTTTTCTTTTTTGATCCATTGGCAATGGGCACAATGTCCACATGGAAATGTTCTATATGTTGAACAATGTTTTTTACTGGTCTTTCGATATTCACTTTTTACCAGTATGTCTTTTAAAGACGCAACTTTTTTGAATGTGATAGAGGGAACTGGGGAAATAAAGTGCTTTACTGTGTCATTGTCTGTTAGAATAGACCAATGTTTCTCAATGATGTTACGGATTTGTTTATGTTGTTGCAAAAAGCACATAATTATGCGCATAGGATCTGTTTTTTTCTTACTTTTAGTCTGAGGTTTAACCACTTGAGCCCCGGACCATTATGCTGCCTAAGGACCAGAGGTCTTTTTCCAATTTGGCACTGCATCGCTTTAACTGCTAATTGCGCGGTCATGCAATGCTGTACCCAAACGAAATTTGCGTCCTTTTCTTCCCACAAATAGAGCTTTCTTTTGATGGTATTTGATCACCTCTGCGGTTTTTATTTTTTGCGCTATAAACGGAAAAAGACCGAAAATTTTGAAAAAAAAATATATTTTCTACTTTTTGTTATTAAAAAAATCCAATAAATATCAATTTTAGTCATACATTTAGGCCAAAATGTATTCGGCCACATGTCTTTGGTAAAAAAAATGTCAATAAGCGTATATTTATTGGTTTGCGCAAAAGTTATAGCGTCTACAAACTAGGGTACATTTTCTGTAATTTACACAGCTTTTAGTTTATGACTGCCTATGTCATTTCTTGAGGTGCTAAAATGGCAGGGCAGTACAAAACCCCCCCCCCAAATGACCCCATTTTGGAAAGTAGACACCCCAAGGAAATTGCTGAGAGGCATGTTGAACCCATTGAATATTTTTTTTTTGTCCCAAGTGATTGAATAATGACAAAAAAAAAAAATATTTACAAAAAGTTGTCACTAAATGATATATTGCTCACACAGGCCATGGGCCTATGTGGAATTGCACCCCAAAATACATTCTGCTGCTTCTCCTGAGTATGGGGATACCACATGTGTGGGACTTTTTGGGAGCCTAGCCGCGTACGGGGCCCCGAAAACCAATCACCGCCTTCAGGATTTCTAAGGGTGTAAATTTATGATTTCACTCTTCACTGCCTATCACAGTTTCGGAGGCCATGGAATGCCCAGGTGGCACAAAACCCCCCCAAATGACCCCATTTTGGAAAGTAGACACCCCAAGCTATTTGCTGAGAGGCATATTGAGTCCATGGAATATTTTATATTTTGACACAAGTTGCGGGAAAGTGACACATTTTTTTTTTTTTTGCACAAAGTTGTCACTAAATGATATATTGCTCACACAGGCCATGGGCATATGTGGAATTGCACCCCAAAATACATTTAGCTGCTTCTGCTGAGTATGGGGATAGCACATGTGTGGGACTTTTTGGGAGCCTAGCCGTGCACGGGACCCCGAAAACCAATCACCGCCTTCAGGATTTCTAAGGGTGAAAATTTTTGATTTCACTCTTCACTGCCTATTACAGTTTCGGAGGCCATGGAATGCCCAGGTGGCACAAACCCCCCCAAATGACCCCATTTTGGAAAGTAGACACCCCAAGCTATTTGCTGAGAGGCATGGTGAGTATTTTGCAGCTCTCATTTGTTTTTGAAAATGAAGAAAGACAAGAAAAAACTTTTTTTTTTTCTTTTTTCAATTTTCAAAACTTTGTGACAAAAAGTGAGGTCTGCAAAATACTCACTATACCTCTCAGCAAATAGCTTTGGGTGTCTACTTTCCAAAATGGGGTCATTTGGGGGGATTTTGTGCCACCTGGGCATTCCATGGCCTCCGAAACTGTGATAGGCAGTGAAGAGTGAAATCAAAAATTCACGCCCTTAGAAAGCCTGAAGGCGGTGCTTGGTTTTCGGGGTTCCGTACGCGGCTAGGCTCCCAAAAATCTCACACATGTGGTATCCCCGTACTCAGGAGAAGCAACAGAATGTATTTTGGGGTGTAATTTCACATATTCCCATTGCATGTTTGAGCAATATATCATTTAGTGACAATTTTGTGCAAGAAAAAAAAAATTTGTCTCTTTCCCGCAACTTGTGTCGCAATATAAAATATTCCATGGACTCGACATGCCTCTCAGCAAATAGCTTGGGGTGTCTACTTTCCAAAATGGGGTCATTTGGGGGGGTTTTGAACTGTCCTGGCATTTTATGCACAA
This sequence comes from Lithobates septentrionalis, assembly GCA_037952835.1. NCBI lineage: Eukaryota > Metazoa > Chordata > Amphibia > Anura > Ranidae > Lithobates > Lithobates septentrionalis. The sequence goes on from JBBDGP010001146.1 coordinate 5,069,330, forward strand.
CATTTAGAAGCTTATGTCACACATCACCCACTCTTCTAACCACTTGAAGACAAAGCCCTTTCTGACACTTATTGTTTACATGAAAAAGTTATTTTTTTTTTGCAAGAAAATTACTTTGAACCCCCAAACATTATATATTTTTTTAAAGCAAATGCCCTACAGATTAAAATGGTGGGTGTTTCATTTTTTTTTTTCACACAGTATTTGCGCAGCGATTTTTCAAACGCATTTTTTGGGGAAAAAACACACTTTTTTAAATTTTAATGCAGTAAAACACACTATATTGCCCAAATGTTTGATGAAATAAAAAAGATGATCTTAGGCCGAGTACATGGATACCAAACATGACATGCTTTACAATTGCGCACAAACGTGCAGTGGCAACAAAATAAATACATTTTTAAAAGCCTTTAAAAGCCTTTACAGGTTACCACTTTAGATTTACAGAGGAGGTCTACTGCAAAAATGACTGCCCTCGATCTGACCTTCGCGGTGATACCTCACATGCATGGTGCAATTGCTGTTTACATTTGACGACAGACCGCCGCTTGCGTTCGCCTTAGCGCGAGAGCAGGGGGCGACAGGGGTGCTTTTTTTTTTTTTTTCTTTATTATTTTTTTCTTTTTTATCTTATTTTTAAACTGTTCCTTTCATTTTTTTTTTTTTATAATCTTTATTGTTATCTTGGGGAATGTAAATATCCTGTATGATAGCAATAGGTAGTGACAGGTACTCTTTTTTGAAAAAATTGGGGTCTATTAGACCCTAGATCTCTCCTCTGCCCTCAAAGCATCTGACCACACCAAGATTGGTGTAATAAAATGCTTTCCCAATTTCCCAATGGCGCTATTTACATCCGGCGAAATCTAAGTCATAAAATGCTCATAGCTTCCGGTTTCTTAGGCCATAGAGATGTTTGGAGCCACTCTGGTCTCTGATCAGCTCTATGGTCAGCTGGCTGAATCACCGGCTGCATTTTCAGGTTCCCTGTTGAGACAGGAGAGCCAGAGAAAAACACGGAAGACGGTGGGGGGGGGGGCATTTCCTCCCACGGCTTGTAAAAGCAGTCTAGAGGCTAATTAGCTGCTAGGATTGCTTTTACATGAAAGCCGACCGCTGGCTGAAAAGAATGATACCAAGATGATTCCTAAACCTGCAGGCATCATTCTGGTATAACCACTCAAAGTTGTGAATGGCGTACCGGAAGGCAAAAAAATGGTTAACAATAAAGCACAGTAAACGGTAAAGTATAAAAAATTGCATACCTGAAAAGCAAACATGATAAAACATAATAACAATAAAACATTGCGGAATAGAATACAGTAAAAAAGAGCAGAACAATAGAGAGAATAGAGAGAGAGAACAATAAAACGACAACTATTTTTTTTTATTTTATATATATATATATTTTTTTTTTTACACTTTTTTTGTAACTGTAACTTTTATAACTGTAACCGGTTCCAGGTTCGGGTCTCTCAAAATGCGATGGCATCTTGGGAGACCCTGTGAAAGTGTGTCCTAGTCTGTGCAATGCTGTACCCTACGCTAATACTCAACTAGTGCATAGTAGCGTTCAAAACATTCACCAATGCAAAGACCAGGATTGTCAGGACAGGAGGGACAATAATAGCGGGTGTCACGCCTATATCCGCGCTTGCTGCAGACACAACATCTTTTTTGGGGGGGTTCGTTGGGTAGGGGTACTCGGGAGGACATAAAGAAAATGCCTCTCATGCAGCCAACTGCATTTGGTTGGGGATGTGAATGGGGGAAGTACGGGCGCTGCAGAAGCGGTGGGTTCCCAATTAGGATTGGCGAATGCAGAAGGAAGGGCACTATGGGCACGACGGGCCTGTGTTTGTCTTCTTGGTGGCAGCGGGACACTACTTGTGCTTGCCACCAAGTGTTACTGCAGTGCTGGTTTGACCTAGACCGGGGGTGTACTAGGCCGCTGGTGCTTGCCAGTTCACCAAAACGCTACCAAAAAAACTGTTAGCGATCGCAGGGATCAGGCCTGACTCTGCGAACGCTGCAGTTATGCATTTAGTCTTTTGTAAGTGACAGTGATCGATCGATACTGCACTTGGGTGGGCTGGGCTGGGCCGGGCGGAGGGGCAAAACGCAGGTGCTAGCAGGTATCTGTGCTGATCCCGCTAACACTGCGTTTTTGGGAACCCTAAACTGCTGGGGACGCTAGTATAGATCTGATCGGATCAGATATTGATCCGTTCAGATACTATACCACTAAGGGAGGTGTACGGTGCGTGCGTGGGTGTTAGTGCTACTGGCGCTAACCTGACGCTGCTTGGGGCTGGTGCTTGCCAGTTCACCAAAATACTACCAAAAAAACTGTTAGCGATCGCAGGAATCAGGCCTGACTCTGCGAACGCTGCAGTTATGCATTTAGTGTTTTGTAAGTGACAGTGATCGATCGATATTGCACTTGGGTGGGCTGGGCGGAGGGGCAAAACGCAGGTGCTAGCAGGTATCTGGGCTGATCCCGCTAACACTGCGTTTTTGGGAACCCTAAACTGCTGGGGACGCTAGTATAGATCTGATCGGTTTAGATATTGATCCGTACAGATACTATACCACTAAGGGAGGCGTATGCTGCGTGCGTGGGTGTTAGCGGTACTGGCGCTAATCTGACGCTGCCTGGGGTGACGCATATCACCGCCGGGCGATCAGGGGGCTAAACCTTTATTCGGTAATAAACGGCGGGTGCCCTGACACTATAAAAAATAAACGAACTAACCAGCGTCACCCGTAACACTTATACAGTGATCAGTGGTGAAAGGGTTAATTAGGGGGCAATCAAGGGGTTAAAACATTTATTAGATAGTATATGGGGGTCCCTGACGCTATAAAACGCTGACGGCGAACCTAAATATTTACGTCCCTAACTAGCGTCACCAGCGACACTAATACAGCGATCAGAAAAATGATCGCTTAGTGACACTGGTGACAGGGGGTGATCAAGGGGTTAAAACTTTATTAGGGGGGGTTAGGGGGGTACCCTAGACCTAAAGGGGGGTAACAGTAACTGTCCCAACACTGTAACTGTCACAAACTGACACTATGCAGTAATCAGAAAAAAAAAAAAAAAACTGCTTGGTGTCAGTTTGTGTCGGGGGGGGGGGGTGATTGGGGGGTGATCGGGGGGGCGATCGGAGGGGGGGATCGGGTTGTTTTGTGTGCCTGGCATGTTCTACTGTGTGTGTGTAGTGTTGTGCACTCACATACCTGTCTTCTCTCCTCGGGCCGGAGCGGAAATTACCGAGCCGAGGAGAGATGACATCATTTCCTTTGCTGCTGTTTAGCATACAGCAGCAAAGGAATGATTCGATTGGCCGGCGGCGATCGCGAGGGGGGGGCCACGAACAGATGGCCTCCCCCTCACCTCCGATTGCCGTGGGACAAAAGACGACCGCCTCGGGCACCGGGGGGGGTCCAATCGGACCCCCCACCCGCGGAAGGCAAATCACGTACATGTACGTGATTTTGCCTGTCCGTGCCACCTTGCCGACGTACATCGGCGTGAGGCGGTCGTCAAGTGGTTAAACAGCAACGTTTCACGAGTTTGTGAGATAGTTCGATTATAGGCTTTACGTAAACAGGAACGGCTGTACCCTCTCTCCAAAAGACGAGAGGGTACCAGCTTCCATTTTGAATGATGTCTCGTTAGAACAATTTCTCCGCAAGCGGAGATATTGTCCGTGTGGGATGGAATTTTTCAAAGGGCTTGGGTAGAAGCTCTCCGCATGTAATACGATATTACATGCAGTGCTTTTTCTGTAGAGTGTGCTAGTTAGATTTCCCTGTGTGTCACATTCAATTCTAACGTCTAAGAAGGTCACGGATCTGGCATCATAACTCATAGTAAATTTCAAATTTAGACTGTTTGTATTTATGTGATCAAAAAACTGAATTAAAGTGTCCTCAGGTCCTTCCCAAATTACGAAGATGTCATCGATATACCTGAGCCATGTCGTGACATGGCTCAGGAATACCGCGAGATCCTCCTCACTGAAAAGAGACCGCTCCCACTCCCCCAGGTACAGATTGGCGTAGGATTGGGCACAACATGTCCCCATCGCTACGCCCTGCACCTGGAGGTAGTGGGAGCCATCAAAACAAAAATAATTGTTATTCAAAATGTGGTCAAGTCCACTTAGAATGAAATTGTTAAGAGCATTGTTGTAGCGTGATCCCTTCTGCAATACATTTTGGATAGCCAAGAGTCCTTTCCCATGTGGGATTGAACAATATAGGGCTTCCACATCTATTGTGACCAAGATTGAATTTCCTGAAAGTTTCAATTCATTTAGCATCTGTAGGAAGTGAATCGTGTCCTTTGTAAAGGAAGGTAGTGCTACTACAAATGGTTTAGGATATGCATCAATCACCCTGCTCAGATTCTCTGAGATTCCACCATACCCTGACACTATTGATCGACCTGTTTTTTGGAATGCTGTAGAATGTGGGTATCTTAGGGTGCTTGATCCTGATAAAGTCATAAAGATCCTTATTGATAGTCCCGTTTCTGTATGCATTATCAATCAATTTGTAAAATGCCTGATTAGACTTTTTCAAATGTCTAATGTGGATGGTTTTGTACCATTCCCTATTGTCAAGTATGTTACGGCACATTGTCTTATATATATTGTTGTCATTTAGGACAACATTGCCTCCTTTGTCCAATGGCTTCACTACAATTGAGTCATTCATGCATAGGGATTGAAGTGCCTTATTCTCTTCTACTGATAAATTCTGTGGAATATTCGTGCTGTAAGATATTTTAGCAACATCCTTCAGTGTTTGTAGCTACACTCTATCAAATTGTCTGAATTACTCTCTTGGAATAACAGGGTCAAGTCACGTAGTGCCTTGAATCCTTTCATGGTATATTGGGACTAATCAGTAATATCTGTCTCATTAGGTGTAGATTCATATCGACATTTCAAAAGTTGCTTTCAAGCAAAAAGATGCAGATCCGTGACCAATTCAAACAGATCAAAATTTTGTTCAGGGCAAAAGCTCAAGCCTTTGGATAAAAAGCGATTTTCTGCTTCTGTAATGGAGTATGTAGACAGATTAATGACATTAAGATGTTGTGTTATAGATGAATCACATGCGTGTACATCCCTTTCAAGGTCTTGTTGGATTGTGGGGAGTTCACTCCCCGTATGGAGTTTAAAGCCTTCTGCGATACTGCACGTTCCTGTGAATTTAATGGTCGGTTCACAGCAGTGGTGACATCCGATAATGATAAATCGGATTCACCAGGAGCTGTGTAGGAGGATTCACCTCCTCTTGCCGCCATCGGGAAGCACTCGTTCAGATTACTCTGCTGAGTGTAGTCAGAATCAGTATCTACAGTGCAGAAAAAAATAATAAACTGCGCTAAACAAAGATTATGTGTGTTGGGGTGAGTTGATAGTGTGATCTATCACCAGCTAAAATGTAATACAAATAAATAAAGTCCAAATTCCCAAAGTGGTAGGTATTCAGTATAAATGAGGATGCTGATCCAAATGAGCTATGATTGCTCTTACCAGAACTCCAACGATATGAGCGGATGGCAAAAAACCCTTGCCAGGGCCTCTGGGGTATTGGTCCAATCAGCACCGTCCGTGGTCAGATCAAAATCCCCTCAATGGATACAGGAAAGAAGCAAACACAAGAAAAACTGGCCATAGTGTAGTATGTTAAATGCTGGACATAGACATACGAACATACCAATCACCCAGGTGTGCACATAAAAACAACCAAAAAAACGGGGGGGGGGAGGGAAGTGAAAAACCCCACCACCGTGGCTGTAGATTGTGCTTACCGACTCACGGTGATACACAGGCTTTAAGTAGGTTAGAAGCTGTCATATAGCTGGCAAGGAGCACCTTAATACGTCCTCATTACCCGGAGTCCACATCATCAGTAAACCACCCAGAATATAAATGATAAACTCTCCATGGTGAAGTACGTTTAAAAACAGATTTAATAAATAAAGTATTGCACTTACAGAATAAAAGCACTTATATCGCATAAGCATATGTCGCCGGCCGGCATACAAACATGGAAGCGAAGCTCGTCCTACTTCCTGGTCTCGTGGTAGCGTCGCTGCGTGCGTACCACGAGACCAGGAAGTAGGACGAGCTTCGCTTCCATGCTTGTATGCCGGCCGGCGACATATGCTTATGCGATATAAGTGCTTTTATTCTGTAAGTGCAATACTTTATTTATTAAATCTGTTTTTAAACGTACTTCACCATGGAGAGTTTATCATTTATATTCTGGGTGGTTTACTGATGATGTGGACTCCGGGTAATGAGGACGTATTAAGGTGCTCCTTGCCAGCTATATGACAGCTTCTAACCTACTTAAAGCCTGTGTATCACCGTGAGTCGGTAAGCACAATCTACAGCCACGGTGGTGGGGTTTTTCACTTCCCTCCCCCCCCGTTTTTTTGGTTGTTTTTATGTGCACACCTGGGTGATTGGTATGTTCGTATGTCTATGTCCAGCATTTAACATACTACACTATGGCCAGTTTTTCTTGTGTTTGCTTCTTTCCTGTATCCATTGAGGGGATTTTGATCTGACCACGGACGGTGCTGATTGGTCCAATACCCCAGAGGCCCTGGCAAGGGTTTTTTGCCATCCGCTCATATCGTTGGAGTTCTGGTAAGAGCAATCATAGCTCATTTGGATCAGCATCCTCATTTATACTGAATACCTACCACTTTGGGAATTTGGACTTTATTTATTTGTATTACATTTTAGCTGGTGATAGATCACACTATCAACTCACCCCAACACACATAATCTTTGTTTAGCGCAGTTTATTATTTTTTTTCTGTCTTGTTGGTGTTGTCGCACTGTTTACTGCTGCTTATTCTTTTGTGCTTCTAGCGCGGAATTTTTTGTTTTATATAGTATCTACAGTGCGTCTCTTTTGATCCTGTTCTAGAGAACCCCTATTAGTTCTCATCCTCTTTTGGCGTCCACACCCTCTGTTGCTAGTATTAGTATATTGACTGTGTGCGGGAGGGGGAGAGTGAAATTGGGAATTGGTAAATGGTTTATTGGGTTGGGAGCGATCTCAAGCTCGTCCATTCGAATGCTATTTGTTACTAGACCATTTATAGGCTTTACCCTCAGAGAAGGATGTCTTGTCCCTCCAAAATTTTGTTTCTCTGTTTTGGAGAATATTTTTGTAGTAAACTGACAAATGCTCTTTTAACTTGGTCTGTAGCTTTGAGTACAAAGCATGGCCCTTTAATTGGGCCAGCTGTATCTCCAAAGTATTTATTTCCAAATCTAATTGGGCTATTTGTTTAGTATATTCTTTGATGAGTATTGTCATCATGGTTTCTGAGCAACTCTGCACATTGGTCTCCCATTCTTTTTTACACTCCTCACTAATTAGTTCCAAATTTGGAAAGATCTGAATCCGTAACCCATATGGATTGATCTTTTCTTTTATATATTGGTCAAAAGATTTAGTATGCCAATAGAGGGCAGATTTTTTCTCCAAGGTTCTACTAAATTTTTTGAACCTGCGAACGGACCGAAAATTCACACGAACCTTAGAACTCCATTGATGTCTATGGGACTTGAACGTTCAAAATAAAAAGTGCTAATTTTAAAGGCTAATTTGCATGGTATTGTCCTAAAAAGGGTTTGGGGACCCGGGTCCTGCCCCAGGGGATATGTATCAATGCAAAAAAAAAGTTTTAAAAACGGCCGTTTTTTCGAGAGCAGTGATTTTAATGATGCTTAAAGTAAAAAAAAAGTGAAATATTCCTTTAAATACCGTACCTGTAGGGTATCTATAGTATGCCTGTAAAGTGGCACGCGATCCCGTGCTTAGAACAGTCCCTGCACAAAATGACATTTTTAAAGGAATAAAATTCATTTAAAACTGCTTGCGGCTTTAATGTAATATCGGGTCCTGGCAATATGGATGAAAATCAGTGAGACAAACGACATGGGTACCCCCCAGTCCATTACCAAGCCCTTTGGGTCTTGTATGGATATTAAAGGGAACCCCGCACCCAAATGAAAAAAAGGAAAGGCGTGGGGCCACCAGGCCCTATATACTCTGAACAGCAGTATACAGACGGTGCAAACAAGACAGGGACTGTAGGTTTGTTGTTAAGTAGAATCTGTTTGTAATTTTGAACTGGTACATTTTTAACGTGTTTAGCTCCAGCCAAAAAATCTATTTTAAGCTTTTTGGAAAATATAGGGAAGGGTTATCACCCCTGTGACATTTGTTTTGCTGTCTGTGCTCCTCTTCAGAAGATTTCACCTCACTTTCTGTCCCAATGACAAATGTTTTTAGAAAATTTGGGGTTTTTAGTGAAACAAGGATTGGTGATAAAGCATCAGTGGAAAGGAGAAACATTTTTCCCATATTAACTTTTACAGGAGAGAATTTCCCTTCCTAGGGGTTTGCAAGTAGGAATCATTTGTAAGTTGGATTTTTGAAAGTAGGGGCCTGCCCTATATACTCTGCAGAAATTGTGGCCTTAGGTGTTGGTGTTGCCGCAACATTGTAAGCCCTCACAGGGCCCTGCTGTGAAGTATTAGATCAAGAGTTGTAATTATATGCCCCTGTCAAACAGGGGCAGAAAAATTGAGCCTTTGGTGATGGTGGTGGTGCTGGTGCGACAACACTGTAAGTCCTCACAGTTACTCTTGGTGTGCGCTGGAACGAGCTCTGCTGTGAAATATTAGATCAAGAATTGTAATTACATGCATCTGTTGAACAGGGGCAGAAAAATTGGGCCTTTGGTGGTGGTGGTGGTTGTGCTGGTGCCACAACACTGTAAGTCCTCACAGTTACTTTTGGTGGGTGCAGAAACGGGCCCTGCTGTGTAATATTAGATCAAGAATTGTAATTACATGCACCTGTTGAACAGGGGCAGAAAAATTGGGCCTTTGGTGGTGGTGGTGCTGGTGCCACAACACTGTAAGTCCTCACATTTACTCTTGGTGGGCGCAGCAACCGGCCCTGCTGTGAAATATTAGATCAAGAATTGTAATTACATGTCCCTGTTGAACAGGGGAAGAAAAATTGGGTGTTAGGCACTGGTGCTGGTGCCACAACACTTCAACCCCTCACAGATACTCTAGTTGGAGCGCAGGAACGAGCCCTGCTGCAAAGTATTGCATCAAAAATTGTAGTTACACGCCCCTGTTAAACAGGGGCTGAAAAATTGGGCCTTAGGCACTGGTGCTGGTGCCACAACACTGCAACCCCTCACAGATACTCTAGTTGGAGCGCAGGAACGAGCCCTGCTGCAAAGTAGTGCATCAGAAATTGTAATTACATGCCCCTGTTAAACAGGGGCTGAATAATTGGGCCTTAGGCACTGGTGCTGGTGCCTCAACACTGCAACCCTTCACAGATACTCCAGTTGGAGCGCAGAAACGAGCCCTGCTGCAAAGTAGTGCATCAAAAATTCTAATTACACGCCCCTGTTAAACAGGGGCTGAAAAATTGGGCCTTAGGCACTGGTGCTGGTGCCACAACACTGCAACCCCTCACAGATACTCTAGTTGAGCGCAGCAACGAGCCCTTCTGCAAAATATTGTATCAAAAATTGTAATTACACGCCCCTGTTAAACAGGGGCTGAAAAATTGGGCCTTAGGCACTGGTGCTGGTACCACAACACTGAAACCCCTCACAGATACTCTAGTTGGAGCGCAGGAACGGGCCCTGCTGGTGCTGATGCCACAACACTGCAACCCCTCACGGATTCTCTAGTTGAGCGCAGCAACGAACCCTCCTGCAAAATATTGCATCAAAAATTGTAATTACACGCCCCTGTTAAACAGGGGCTGAAAAATTGGGCCTTATGCACTGGTGCTGGTGCCACAACACTGCAACCCCTCACAGATACTCTAGTTGGAGCGCAGGAACAAGCCCTGCTGCAAAGTAGTGCATCAGAAATTGTAATTACATGCCCCTGTTAAACAGGGGCTGAATAATTGGGCCTTAGGCACTGGTGCTGGTGCCTCAACACTGCAACCCTTCACAGATACTCCAGTTGGAGCGCAGAAACGAGCCCTGCTGCAAAGTAGTGCATCAAAAATTCTAATTACACGCCCCTGTTGAACAGGGGCTGAAAAATTGGGCCTTAGGCACTGGTGCTGGTACCACAACACTGAAACCCCTCACAGATACTCTAGTTGGAGTGCAGGAACGAGCCCTGCTGGTGCTGATGCCACAACACTGCAACCCCTCACAGATTCTCTAGTTGAGCGCAGCAACGAACCCTCCTGCAAAATATTGCATCAAAAATTGTAATTACACGCCCCTGTTAAACAGGGGCTGAAAAATTGGGCCTTAGCCACTGGTGGTGGCGCCCAGAACTCAGCATCAGCATAGGCAGTCTTGAAGGGATCTGACATTTCAAAAAAAATTATTCGGTTACATCAGCATCAGGTGCTTGGTAGCTGGTGGTGATCCAAGACTGATTCATTTTTATGAAGGTCAGTCGATCGACCGAGTCGGTGGACAGACGCACCCTGTGATCGGTTACAAAGCCTCCAGCAGCACTGAATGTGCATTCCGAAAGAACGCTGGATGCAGGACAGGCCAGTAGCTCAATTGCATACTGTGCAAGCTCTGGCCAGTGATCCATCCTCAAGACCCAGTAACCCAGAGGATTTTTGGTGGGAAAGGTGTCCAAGTCAGATCTTGCCCCTAGGTATTACTGAACCATGTAAAACAGACGCTGGTGATGGTTGCTGGAACCGATCATACCTTGGGGCTGCGGACTAAAAAATTGTCTGAACGCATCGGTCAGAAGGCCACATTCTCCACCGCTCCTTCTTTGACTGACCGAAGCCTCAGCAACACGTTGTCCAGGAACAGAAGTTTGTAACCTCTCTCTCTGGGAACGCGCTGCACAGACCTTTCTGCAATGCCTCCTGAAGATGTTTCATCCTTTGCTCCCTCTGCTATGGCAAGATAAGGTCCGCAACCTTACCCTTGTAACGTGGATCAAGGAGGGTTGCCAGCCAGTATTGATCCCTCTCCTTGATACCACAAATTCGAGGATCCTTCCACAGGCTTTGCAGGATCAGAGAAGCCATGCAGCGTAGGTTTGCTGAGGCATTCGGTCCAGAATCCTCTGGTTCACTAAGGACAACATGATCCGCAGCCACCTCCTCCCAGCCACGTACAAGTCCATGGGTTTCTTGGGACTGTAAATGATCCCTTAAAGACTGATGCTGAGTGCCAGGCTCCACCTCCATGCTGACACAATCCTCCTCTTCCTCCTCCTCCTCCTCGTCCTCTTCCTTTGTGATCGGCGGGCACGCAGGAACACTGTCTGGATAAAGGGGGCCTTGAGAGCTAAGGAAGTCCTCCTCTTCCTGCCTCTGTTCTGCCTCAAGTGCCCTGTTCATTAATCCACGCAGCGTGTTTTCCAACAGGTGGACAAGGGGGACAGTGTCACTGATGCATGCACTGTCACTGCTTACCATCCTCGTGGCCTGCTCAAATGGTGACAGGACAGTGCATGCATCCCTAATCATGGCCCACTGGCGTGGGGTAAAAAACCAAGCTCCCCTGACCCTGTCCTGGTGCCATAGTCGCACAGGTACTCATTGATGGCCCTCTGCTGCATGTGCAGCCGCTGCAGCATGACCAACCTTGAGTTCCACCTGGTGGGCATGTCACAGATTAGGCGGTTCTTGGGCAGGTTAAATTCCTTTTGGAGGTCTGCCAGCTGAGCACTGGCATTATATGACTGGCGGAAATGCACACAGAGTTTCCTGGCCTGCCTCAGGTCATCCTGTAAGCCCGGGTACCTGCCCAAGAACCGCTGCACCACCAAGTTAAGGATGTGAGCCAAACAGGGCACATGGGTCAGTTGTCCCTGTCGGAGGGTGGAGAGGAGGTTGGTGCCATTGTCGCAAACCACCATTCCTGCCTTAAGTTGGCGTGGCGTCAACCACCTCTGAAACTGCCCCTGCAGAGCTGACAGAATGTCTGCCCCAGTGTGGCTCCTGTCCCCCAAGCACACCAGCTCAAGCACCGCATGGCATCTTTTGGCCTGCATACTTGCATAGCCCCTTGAACGCCTTCGGAGCACCGCTGGTTCCGAGGAAAAAGCACAGGAAGAGGCCATGGAGGAAGAAGAAGAGGAGGGGGTGGAGGAGAGAGGTGTGTCAGAATCACCAGTACTGGCATTTTGGAGGTGTGGTGGCTGAACAACCTCCAACGCTACTGCACCTTGTCCTGCATCCTTCCCAGCTGCCAGCAGAGTCACCCAATGTGCTGTGAAACTTAGGTAACGTCCCTGTCCATGCCTGCTGGAACATGAGTCAGCGGTAATATGCACCTTACCGCTGACCGCCCTGTCCCGCCAGGCCAAGACATTGCCTTCCACATGCCGGTAGAGAGCCGGAATCGCCTTCCATGAGAAAAAGTGGCGTTTGGGAACCTGCCACTGAGGAACCGCACATTCCACAAATGCACGGAAGGGGGCAGAGTCTACCAACTGAAAAGGTAGCAGTTGAAGTGCTAGCAATTTTGCCAAGCTAGAATTCAACCGCTGGGCATGTGGATGGCTGGGAGCGAACTTCTTTCTGCGGTGCAGCAGCTGGGGCAGGGAAATTTGCCTGGTACAATCTAACGTCAGTGTGCCGATAGTAGATTGTCCGCAAGTACTTGGCTTTGACACACCTAATTCTACACCTTCATTCTCAGTGCAAGTCTCAGAGAGGTCTGAAGGTATAGTGGGGTTGGAGATCCCCAGCTGATGAGGAGCAAGGAGAGGTCCTCTTTGTTCTTTGATGTGGGTCTTTTAGGTACACTTGCCAACGAACTGCATGGCAGGTCAACATATGTCTGGTCAAGCATGTGGTGCCCAAGCGGGGGATGTTTTGGCCATGCGAGATACACTTGAGACATATGTTGCAAATAGCAGCGGTGGGATCTGATGCACTCGTCTCAAAAAAGGCCCACACGAAATAACTTTTGGAATAACGCGCAGAGACAGCAGCGCCCTGCACATGCGGAGCTCTGCGGTGTGAGGCAGTCAGTGTGCTGCCCTTAGGCTGGCCCCTGGAGGGCATCCTGCCTCGTTGGTGATGTGCCTCCTCCTCCTCCTCCTCTCTCCTATCAGGCACCCACGTGGAGTCAGTGACCTCATCATCCCCTCCCTCCTCATCACTGGAGCAAACCTGGCAGTATGCTGCAGCAGGGGGAACATGACTGCCAGATTGCTGTCTTTCTTGGGCACCCCTTCTGTCTGGGCTCACGTTACTGCCTTCCTCTAGCTGAGTACCATCATCGGAGCCTTCAAAATGCTGGGCATCCTCCTGGAGCATGTACCCAACACTGTGGTCAAACAGTTCGAGTGACCCCTCAGAAGGACATGGTGGGGCTAGGGAAGGAGTCACTTATGCCATTTAGCTGAGGGAAGAGGCCGCGTTGGCAGCTGCTTTGCCAGACAAAGTACCCTGAGTCTGGGTGAGAGAGGATGAGGACGATGAGGATGGCTTGGTCATCCACTCGACCAAGTCTTCCGCATGTTGTGGTTCAACGCGGCCAGCTGCCGAAAAAAAGGCCAAGCGTGTCCCACGGCCATGTGCTGATGAGGATGCACCGTGTCCCCGACCGGCACTGTTGCCTCTAGACACAGAGCCTGCTTGCCCTCTTTTATTGGCTTGTGACTGTCTACCTCTCCCTGTTTGCCTTCTAGACATACTATTGGCCTGCAGTGAGCTGCACAAAACTGTGATGTGTATATATACCGATTATACTGCAGCTAGCAGAATCAACTGCCTGCCTGTAGTATTATTAGTATGATAACACCTGCACTTGTCTTTAGGTAGCTATACTGTAGGTGCAACTGTGCAGGGTATGCAGTACAGTAACTGGAAATACTTCAAGAGCCTACACAAGCACCTGGCTGCAGGAAGCTATACTGTAGGTGCAACTGTGCGGGGTACACAGTACAGTAACTGGAAATACTTCAAAGAGCCTACACAAGCACCTGGCTGCAGGTAGCTATACTGTACGTGCAACTGTGCGGGGTACACAGTACAGTAACTGGAAATACTTCAAGAGCCTACACAAGCACCTGGCTGCAGGTAGCTATACTGTAGGTGCCACTGTGCGGGGTACACAGTACAGTAACTGGAAATACTTCAAAGAGCCTACACAAGCACCTGGCTGCAGGTAGCTATACTGTAGGTGCAACTGTGCGGGGTACACAGTACAGTACCTGGAAATACTTCAAAGAACCTATACAAGCACCTGGCTGCAGGTAGATATACTGTAGGTACAACTGTGCAGGGTACACAGTACAGTAACTGGAAATACTTCAAAGAGCCTACACAAGCACCTGGCTACAGGTAGCTATACTGTAGGTGCAACTGTGCGGGGTACACAGTACAGTAACTATACTGTAGGTGCAACTGTGCAGGGTACACAGTACAGTAACTGGAAATACTTCAAAGAGCCTACACAAGCACCTGGCTGCAGATAGCTATACTGTAGGTGCAACTGTGCAGGGTACACAGTACAGTAACTGGAAATACTTAAAAGAGCCTGCACAAGCACCTGGCTGCAGGTAGCTATACTGTACGTGCAACTGTGCAGGGTACACAGTACAGTAACTGGAAATACTGTAAAAACACCTGCCTGCCTGTCAGTATATTAGGAAGAGAAGAACAGGATCTAGCTAAACTGAATACAGTATATATATATATATATATATATATATATATATATATATATATATATATACACAACACCTGGGATGCATATATATATACACAATACACTGTAAGTGCAGCTAACTGACTCAACCTGCCTACTCTATCTAACTTAAATCAAATGACACTGTCTCTCTGTCTATCTCTCTCTCAAGCCGGAACACACTACACAGGGCCGACGTGCAGGCGGCCTTATATAGTGTGGGGCATGTACTAAACCCCCTGAGCCATAATTGGCCAAAGCCTCCTTTGCTTTGGCCAATTACAGCTCTCTGTACACACAGCGCTGTGATTGGCCAAGCATGCGGGTCATAGTGCATGCTTGGCCAATCATCAGCCAGCAATGCATTGCGCTACCGCAGTGAATTATGGGCCACGACGCGCCACTCGAATATGGCGCGAACCGCCCATATCGTTCGTAATTCGGCGAACGACTCGAACACAAAGCTCATCCCTATTTTTGAGTAAGAGAAACGATCTGGGTCTCTACCTGGTCCCCCTGTTCAATGTCAGTCTCATAGCCCGACATTAGGTTAATTCATTCCTCACCTTGAAAGTCATTCATTTTGAAGTACAGAGGTATATCAATGAAAATGCAAACTACAATATTTAAAGCTGAGTCAATACAGGGGCATAGTAAAAACTCAATACATAATTACCAAAATTACAATTTTTAACAGTGTACCAAAAGCTCATGTTTCAGCTCATATGTGTTATAGAAATGGGGAAGGGGTGTTTAACCACCAAAAAAGACAAAACTATAGCATGGTATGACACATATATAGAGTCTGAGAGGCTGTGCACCCCGGATAGCAAATCTTGTAAAGAAGGAAAAATTCCCCGTGGGGTTTTAAAGCAGCAATTGAGAGTCAAAAAGGGATTTGTAAAAAATAGGTAATTTTATTATCAAAGAACAAAGGGAAAATACTATACAAAAGTTAAAACATGAGCTCTGGTATGCACTATGCGAGACTATAGGATTGGAACAAGGGGAAAAAAAGGTTGACAATACCAAATGGAATATATAAAGTTCAAAATTTTTTTCAAAATTATCAGCCTGCAATAATTGAATTGTGGTTGTACTGTTCGATGTTCGGGAAAAAGCCCCAATGCATTTCGACCTAAGTTGTCAGGAAATGTTCCATCCGCTGGTAATACCTGTTATTTGGCATGCAGTACTGAGGTCCACCAGCAGGTGTCTCCTGGCAGTTTGGAACTGTCAGGAGAGCTTTTCCCTGTTAATAGTATATCATCTTTGGGCTGCAGTACTGGCGTCTACCAGCGGATGGATCCTGGCAGTGTGGAGCAGACAGTACCTCCTACAATCAGGTGTCACTTGAGGCCAATCGCAAGCCTATAAATACCCGGCAAACATTTGCATGTTTGCCTTGATTTCCTCATTGCCTCCTGACCTGCTAGCGATCTGATCCTGTGCCCTGAACCTGATCCTGTCTCCCTGTCTCGGACCCTATCCTGTGCCACCTGTTACCTTGCATCCCTGCCTGCAGTCTGACCCATCCATCCTCTCCCTGTCCTGTGTTCCATACCCCATCTACTGACCTCCCTGTGTATGACCTTGGCCTGGCTTACGTTTATGTCTCTGGAACATCCCCTGTCCATCTGCTGATCTGCTGTGTATGACCCTGGCCTGGCTATTGTTTATGATCCTGGTATTTCCCATTTATTGCACTTATCTGTCTGTTGTTATTTGTGGGTCTCTGTCTGTGGTTGGTTATTGCACTGTGTCATATTGGAGTTGGTTGTATTATATTACTCACTTTCCTTAATAAATTATTATATTTTCACTTATATAGGTTTTGGTGTCCTCTGTCGCAGATCACACGGTTCTGGTCACACCTGTTCATGACAGTAAATGAAGGCCATCTCTGACCAGAAGTGACTGCACAGAGGAACCATTGTAGTGCTGTTAAAATGCAATCAGAAACAGTTGTTCTCCTTGCCTCACTGGTGTTGGAGGATAACAATTACTGTCGTCTGGTATTGAAAGAGTGGGCCAGCGATCAGCTCCTGGAGTGTATCCGTCTGGCCCATTCTCTGGTTGATCAGGGTAGATTACTGTTTGAAAACGTTCAGCCCCTGATACAGGTGTGTCTGAGCTAGCCTTGTCTAGCAGTTCTAAAGGAAGTGATGATTTTTCTCCCCCCTTCAGTAGTGATCAGGTGGAGTCTCTGGTGTGGCTGTTGAAGGATTATGCTGTATACTTTCTGGAGCATTATTCAGCTTGTCCTAAACAGGTGCTAGTGGATTGTATAGATTCGGTGCAGTCCCTGGTTAGACAGGCAGTATGTGAACCCACGTTTGTTCAACCTGTACTACAGGCATGGTCAGACTTATTATTTCCAGCCTCGGTCAGCTCTGCACAACCCAGACCTGCTATTAGACACCTGCCTGCCCAGGAGTCTTTTTTCCCTTCACTCATGGCAACCTCCGTTTCGGCCCAATATACCCTGCTTCCCACCAAATATCGATACCCTGTCCCTACCCGCTGCCCCTATCCTGCATTCAACCCACCTGCCTCTTCTCAGCTGTCCACAAACCCACAGGAACTTCCTCCAGCTACTGTTACCTCTTCTCTGCCATATTCCAATCCTCCTTTCCAGTCTGCTGCACCCCTCACCTACAGAGCTTCAGTGGCTAAGCCAAAGAAAAAACAAAAGTTTTTTCCAACCAAAACGATCCTGCCAGTAACCCAACCTGCCTCCGCACCAGCTAATCCAACCCATACCATCATGCCAGTGTCCAATCCTGCCTCCCCGCCAGCTGATCTGTTCCAGCCTGATGTGTTCCTGTGTGCCGCCCAGCCTGATGTTCCGATGCCTACTTTTGTGCCAGTACCTGCTGTTCCGCCTGATGTGCCAGCACCTGTGCCCACTGTCCAGTCTGAAGTTCCAGTACCGACTGCCCGGTTTGAAGTTCCAGTACCTGCTATTCAGTCCACTGCACCTGCTGTTCTGCCTAATGTGCCAGCACCTGTGCCCACCGTCCAGTCTGAAGTTCCAGTACCAGCTGCCCGGTTTGAAGGTCCAGTACCTGCTATCCAGTCCAATGTACCTGCTGTTCAGCCTGTTGTGCCAGTACCTGCTGTTCTGCCTGATGTGCCAGCACCTGTGCCCACTGTCCAGTCTGAAGTTCCAGTACCAGCTGCCCGGTTGGAAGTTCCAGTACCTGCTATCCAGTCCGATGTACCTGCTGTTCAGCCTGTTGTGCCAGTACCTGCTGTTCTGCCTGATGTGCCAGCACCTGTGCCCACTGTCCAATCTGAAGTTCCAGTACCAGCTGCCCGGTTTGAAGTTCCAGTACCTGCTATCCAGTCCAATGTACCTGCTGTTCAGCCTGCTGTGCCAGTACCTGCTGTTCTGCCTGATGTGCCAGCACCTGTGCCCACTGTCCAGTATGAAGTTCCAGTACCAGCTGCCCCGTTTTGAAGTTCCAGTACCTGCTGTCCAGTCCGATGTACCTGCTGTTCAGCCTGTTGTGCCAGTACCTGCTGTTCTGCCTGATGTGCCAGCACCTGTGCCCACTATCCAATCTGAAGTTCCAATACCGGCTGACCGGTTTGAAGTTCCAGTACCTGCTATCCAGTCCGATGCACCTGCTGTTCTGCCTGATGTGCCTACTGCCCAGTCTGAAGTTCTAGTACCTGTTGCCTGGCCTGATGTCTCTGTGCTAGCCCTCCAGCCTGATGTCCCAGTGCCAGCCCTCCAGCCTGATGACCCGGTGCCAGCCCTCCAGCCTGATGACCCGGTGCCAGCCCTCCAGCCTGATGACCCGGTGCCAGCCCTCCAGCCTGATGACCCGGTGCCAGCCCTCCAGCCTGATGACCTGGTGCCAGCCCTCCAGCCTGATGACCGGGTGCCAGCCCTCCAGCCCGATGACCCGGTGCCAGCCCTCCAGCCTGATGACCCGGTGCCAGCCCTCCAGCCTGATGTCTCGGTGTCTGCCCTCCAGCCTGATGTCTCGGTGTCTGCCCTCCAGCCTGATGTCTCGGTGTCTGCCCTCCAGCCTGATGTCTCGGTGTCTGCCCTCCAGCCTGATGTCTCTGTGCCAGTGTTCCAGCCGGAAGTACCAGTGCCTGCTCTCCAGCTTGATGAGCCCTCTGCCCAGCTTGATGAGCTCTCTGCCCAGCTTGATGAGCCCTCTGCCCAGCTTGATGAGCCTGCTGCCCAGCTTGAAGTGCCCATGCCTGCTGCCCAGCTTGAAGTGCCCATGCCTGCTGCCCAGCTTGAAGTGCCCATGCCTGCTGCCCAGCTTGAAGTGCCCATGCCTGCTGCCCAGCTTGAAGTGCCCATGCCTGCTGCGCCACCACCTGTTGTTTTGCCTGCTGTACCACCACCTGTTGTTTTGCCTGCTGTACCACCACCTGTTGTTTTGCCTGCTGTACCACCACCTGTTGTTTTGCCTGCTGTACCACCACCTGTTGTTTTGCCTGTTGTGCCACCACCTGTTGTTCTGCTTGATGCCATAGACTATGGACAATTACAACCAATTGGAGCGTCCGGAGGCCGCTCCTTTGAGGGGGGGTACTGTCAGGAAATGTTCCATCCGCTGGTAATACCTGTTATTTGGCATGCAGCACTGAGGTCCACCAGCAGGTGTCTCCTGGCAGTTTGGAACTGTCAGGAGAGCTTTTCCCTGTTAATAGTATATCATCTTTGGGCCGCAGTACTGCCGTCCACCAGCGGATGGATCCTGGCAGTGTGGAGCAGACAGTACCTCCTACAATCAGGTGTCACTTGAGGCCAATCGCAAGCCTATAAATACCCGGCAAACATTCACATGTTTGCCTTGATTTCCTCATTGCCTCCTGACCTGCTAGCGATCTGATCCTGTGCCCTGAACCTGATCCTGTCTCCCTGTCTCGGACCCTATCCTGTCCCACCTGTTACCTTGCATCCCTGCCTGCAGTCTGACCCATCCATCCTCTCCCTGTCCTGTGTTCCATACCCCATCTACTGACCTCCCTGTGTATGACCTTGGCCTGGCTTATGTTTATGTCTCTGGAACATCTCCTGTCCATCTGCTGATCTGCTGTGTATGACCCTGGCCTGGCTATTGTTTATGATCCTGGTATTTCCCATTTATTGCACTTATCTGTCTGTTGTTATTTGTGGGTCTCTGTCTGTGGTTGGTTATTGCACTGTGTCATATTGGAGTTGGTTGTATTATATTACTCACTTTCCTTAATAAATTATTATATTTTCACTTATATAGGTTTTGGTGTCCTCTGTCGCAGATCACACGGTTCTGGTCACACCTGTTCATGACATAAGTGTTTACGGTCTTCCTCAGGGGGTTCTCACATTTCTACAAGTACATCAAAAGACAGATTTCAATCATTTATAGTATGGTGTACAATCATAGTCATTTATACGTCTATCATGAATGTAAAAAATGGTAGTCGTGTCATATTTACCCTCTCCACCAAATAGGCTCGCTTAACCAGAGACTTCTTGTTAATAAAAAACACACACAGAAATAACAGTTGATTTCCCCACTGATGGTCCTGGAGAATGCTGAAGAGCCGTCCTCGCCTCCACCCTGAAGGGGGCCAACCCCGGCTGTGGCGCTTACAAGTGGTCACAAATTGTTGGGCACCCCAGAGGGAGATGCGGCTGGGAACAAGCAGCACCCGGAAGTCATCATAATTGTTATAATTAATATATTATATACTTTTTAGGTTATATGAGTATGATAACTGGGCTTAAAGGGAAAATAGTTGCTAAAAAGGAGCAAGCCTCCTTGAAACAAAGTAGAAAACTTAAATCTCAATGTATTATATGTGCTGAAAAAACATAAAAATCCCAAAAAGAGTACTAGGTTGGCATGTTTTTGTATGGTAATAAATTCCCGTATGTGCTCTGGTGAACTACATGTTCTTGAAGAGTGGTCAATTCTGATTAATACTCCAGTATAAATATTTGTATCCAGAGAAACAATATGTGAAGGAATACATGATATTAGGTGTTATTGAATAGTTAATGAACTACCCTGTTTCCCTTAAAATAAGACCTAGCGTGATTGTCGGTGATGGCTGCAATATAAGCCCTACCCTCCAAATAAGCCCTACCCTGTTTCCCCGAAAATAAGCCCTACCCTGAAAATAAGACCTACAAAGACTTTAACTAGGGCTTATGCCGGCCATACACGGTTCGAATTTCGTAAGAATTTTCTTTAGAAAATCGTATGAAAGAATATTCGTATGAATTTCGCATCATTAGTGGGCTGCAACAACGGCCGATTTTCGTCCGGCAATCGAATTTGAGGAATCGGACATGTTGGAAATTTTCCGAAAAACGAACGATTTTCTAATCAATGATGGGAGAATCGTGCGAGAAATGTAATAAGAAAAGAAAATTTACGGAGAGAAAAGAAGATTCCCGGCCAAGAAAATTCTTTTCTGTAGCAACATGAGGTGAAATTGAAGGCTTGGTCGGCCGAATTTCGAAAATCAATGGTGGCATCATCGGATCACAAAAAAAACGAAATTTCTTATTTTGAAAAGAAAATTCATTCGAAATTCGACCGTGTATGGCCTGCTTTATTTGGGGGGTAGGGCTTATATTGAAGCCATCGCCGACAGTCACGCTAGGTCTTATTTTAGGGGAAACAGGGTATGTGATGACATTTTTTAAAATTAATTAATTAATAAGATGTGAAATAAAGGTGAAATAAAAGGGAATTTGCAAAAAGTAGTTGATAAAAAAAAAGGGGGCCAAAAATGATTAATAATTGATCAATATATTGAAAAAAATGTGTGCCATTAGTGAAACTGGTGATCAAAAAAGGGAATGAAAGATGCAAAATAAACCAACAGTGTGGTAATAGTGCAGTGAATAAGTGGAAAGTGTTCACTAAAGGAAATCAAAAGTGCTTAATTAGTGCTAATAAGTGCAATGACAGCATTGCAGAACACCTGATTGTTATGTAAAAGTTGTTAGAACACTGTGGCCTCTGGAATAAGAGGCATCGGGTCCAAGGATTGAGATCAAGTGCAAATAGCTGAAGGCTTTGAATAGTCTCGCCCTCCCTCTGCCTGCTACGGGGTATCCCCTGGGTCCGGTGGCTTCCCGGCAGGGTGGGGGATGTGTTTGTATCACGCTTCCCCCCCATAAGCAGCACCCGCAGTTTTTCCATCCTCTGCTGTGGGGAGCTCTAGCCCTGCTGGCGGCCTTCCGTGTTCGTCGTCGGACTGGTGGATGACTTGGCCCGCGTGCGCGGCACAGTCTCCTGCATTATGCGCGGTGTGCCTTGGCCGCGCATGCACGCGGCACATTTTCGGCACAATTTGGATTGCGTCGGAGGCAACGGAGGATCTTTGCCTTCCGGAACGCTGAGGTGGCTACAGAAGGGCAGCGATTAGCGGCCTGGTGGCACCTCCTCCTCTGGGAGGGGGGTACAAGGGAACTGGCCACCTGTGGATCATTATTAATTGAGCAACAAGGATATATAAGAGGTGCAGTAGCCAGGGACTTTATAGTTAATCAATGATGAGCAGAGCCTATGCACTTTTGACTACTGGGTAAGAATGTATGGCAGTGGATGGTGACCGAGCACTGTTGTTGCTATACATACATTTTTTACAATACCTTTTCTAAATGCTGTATGCTTTTCCCTATTCAGAGCCTTCAGTTATTTGCACTTGATCTCAATCCTTGGACCTGATGCCTCTTATTCCAGAGGCCACAGTGTTCTAACAACTTTTACATAACAATCAGGTATTCGGCAATGTTGTCATTGCACTTATTAGCACCAATTAAGCACTTTTGATTTCCTTTAGTGAACACTTTTCACTTATTCACTGCACTATTACCACACTGTTGGTTTATTTTGCATCTTTCATTCCCTTTTTTGATCACCAGTTTCACTAATGGCACACATTTTTTCAATAATAATCAATTATTAATCATTTTTAGCCCCTTTTTTTATCAACTACTTTTTGCAAATTCACTTTTATTTCACCTTTATTTCACATCTTATTAACTAATTAATTGATTTTTTTTTTTTTTTTCATCACATAGTTCATTAACTAATCAATGACACCTAATATCATGTATTCCTTCACATATTATTTCTCTGGACACAAATTTTTTTATACCAGAGTATTAATCAGAATTGACCACTCTTCAAGAACATGTAGTTCACCAGAGCACATGCGGGAATTATTACCATACAAAAACATGCCAACCTAACACTCTTTTTGGGTTTTTTACTTTTTTTCAGCACATATAATACATTGTGATTTTAGTTTTCTACTTTGTTTCAAGGAGACTTGCTCCTTTTTAGCAACTATTTTCCCTTTAAACCCAGTTATCATACTCATATCTATCATACCTAAAAAGTATATAATATATTAATTATAACAATTATGAAGACTTCCAGGTGCTGCTTGTTCCCAGCCGCCTCTCCCTCTGGGGTGCCCAACAATTTGTGACCACTTGTAAGCCCCATGACCCTGGGTGGCCCCCTTCGGGGGGAGGCGAGGCTCTTCAGCATTCTCCAGGACCATCAGACTGTTATTTCTGTGTGTGTTTTTTATTAACAAGAAGTCTCTGGTTAAGCGAGCCTATTTGGTGGAGAGGGTAAATATGACGTGACTACCGTTTTTTACATTCATGATAGATGTATAAATGACTATGACTGTACACCATACTATATATGATTGAAATCTGTCTTTTGATGTACTTGTAGAAATGTGAGAACCCCCTGAGGAAGACCGTAAACACTTAGGTCGAAATGCATTGGGGCTTTTTCCCGAACATCGGACAGTACAACCACAATTCAATTATTGCAGGCTGATAATTTTGAAAACAATTTTGAACTTTATATATTCCATTTGGTATTGTTAACCTTTTTTCCCCTTGTTCCAATCCTATAGTCTCGCATAGTGCATACCAGAGCTCATGTTTTAATTTTTGTATAGTATTGTCCCTTTGTTCTTTGATAATAAAATTACCTATTTTTTACAAATCCCTTTTTGACTCTCAATTGCTGCTTTAAAACCCCACGGGGAATTTTTCCTTCTTTACAAGAGTTTCTAAGGCATATGATTCATCTGCTTAATTGATAAGTCACTCTTGCCTTTAAGTTATGTATGCAAATCCTTTTTTTTTTCATTTCTGTAATGTCAGCTGCTGTACCCTATGAACCACACCATGAAATTGGGCAATTAACGGGAGTGCACTATGTTGTGGTATGTCTATGATCTCCCCATTTGTCATGAGACCATTTGAGTCTATTGACAACCCTTTTCCTCTCCAATACTCATTATCTTCCTTTGTTGCTGTGTATTGTAGTTCTATTAACAGCTGATGTTCGGGAAGTGTCAGTGGGTCTAACATGGCCATTGTGGTACTAATGTGAGGACCTAATGGCTGTTGGGATGCCCTTTTTTGCTTATCTATCTGCTATTGCATTTCCAATAGCTACTGGGTCATCTGAAGTGGTGTGTGCCTTGCAATTAATGATTGCTATGGACCTCGGCTTGTGTATTGCTTCCAAAAGATCATTAACTAATGGGTCATGTGAGATACCTTTACCATCAGCAATGACAAAGCCTCGTCACTGTCAAATCTTACCAAAGTCATGTGTGACTCCATGAGCGTATATGGAGTAAGTGTAAATGTTAAAATCTTGTCCTTCATAGATTTGACATGCTCTGGAGGGCACTACCAACTTGGTGGCTTGTGCAAAAGGGTAGGTGAGTGGCTCAGCCTCTACAACTATGTCTGGGGCCTGTAAAATAGCATATCCAGTCAAATATGTGTTGTCGTTAAGCCTAGTGCATGATCCATCCACAAAGACATCAATATATCCAGGTTGTGGGTCTTTTTAGCATGTCTGTTTTTGGTGCAGTGTTCCTCTGGGGGAACATCTGTTTCTGCTTTTTTTTAAGCCTAACACAGCATTTAAGATGGCAACAGGTCCCGATCTGGGGAAGAATATTTAACAGTCAAATTCTGTGTTATGGTTAAAATCAATTCACACCCTGATGCCCTCTGGGCTGTCATGTTGAGTGGTCAAGTTCTTTAGGACATGATGTGTTGTGTGTAGCACGGTATTATGTCCCAGTGTTTCCGTCATGGAAGCCTCTACACCCATAACACAAATAGCTAGTGCTCCTAGACATGCCAGCATGCCCTGTACCAGAAATGGAAGCAAAAAATATGCCACCACCCTCATAGCTCCCTCGTGTTCTTGGGCGGCCACCACGACCATGGTTTTACAGTTATCACGGCATAAACATGAAAATCAGCAGTATAGCAAGGCAGACCCAGAGCAGGAGAGGAACCTAAAGGGGACTTCAAGGTTTGATAGGCTTCTGTTAGTTCCTGGGTCCACTTTATTCGATTGGCAGCCTCGACCTATGTTATACTTCTGAGCATATTGTCATAGTATGAGCAGTCAGGAATCCATTGCCTGCAGTAATTGTTCATACCAAGAAAAGATAGCATGTTCTTCTTAGTGACTGGGCGGGGCAGACGCAGAATGGCTTGGATCCTGGACTGATTCACCTTGGATGAGGAAATGAATTGAATATTACCCAGAACTTGGGAGAAACATTTATCTTGTCTGGCTGTTTAGATTTCAATGGAGGATATTGGGGGGGGTTCCTATTTTATAATAAAGGACAATTGGGATCCTTGTGGGTGTAATATGTGCTGTTTTTGGTAATTAGGCCTATTGGTGTGAAGACCAAGATATTATTAAAAATTGGAAATAAAACAGTTAAAATCTAAAGTATATCTATGTTCATGCCTTCTGTTTGGAGGGTATTTAGGAAGAATATCCATTTTGTTTAGTTCTGTGAGACTTTGGTCTTCTTGTTGTCCCCTCTCCAGTGACCTGTGATTTTGTCTATTCCATAAAAGTTCATGACTGATGGGTCTCTCTGGCGACATTTTCTGAAATGTCTGGATATCCTATGTTTAGTGAATCCTTTTCTAATGTTATTGATATGTTCCCAGATTCTAATGTACAGTGGCCTGGTTGTTCTTCCTACATACTGAAGCTGGCATGGACATTCCATGCCATATGTCACAAGTGTGCTGTTACATGTGACTAACTCTTTGATTCTATAATCTTTGCCCGTGGCTGCAGTTTTTAAAGTGTCTTTCTTTCTGCCCACTTATTGGTTAGTTTTACATGGTAGGCATTTTTTACACCTGAAGAATCCTTTTAGATTTGTGAACATACTGGTTTGTTTGGGGGAGTGTCATGGAATTCCTAGAATACATCTCGCCTATAGATGTGCGCATGTGCGCAACAGAAGGGTGCACGGGAGTGCACATGTGTGTGGGAACGCACACAAACGGGTGCACACATGAGGCATCTTGGCGCCAGGTGGTCTATTTAACCAGTTAACGGCCGTGCCATAGCCGAATGATGGCTAAAGCGTGGCTCGATAACTCTGGGTGGGCGTACATTGACGTCCTCCCAGAATGCTCAGCCATCCATAATGTCATACTAATTCAGCAATCCATTCATGCTCAGCCAGCCATTCATACTCAGCAATAGGGTTGAGCCGAACACCCCCCAGTTCGGTTCGCAGCAGAACATGCGAACAGGCAAAAAATTTGTTTGAATACGCGATACCGTTAAAGTCTATGGGACACGAACATGAAAAATCAAAAGTGCTAATTGTAAGTGTTAATATGCAATTTATTGTCATAAAAAGTATTTGGGGACCTGGGTCCTGCCCCAGGGTACATGTATCAATGCAAAAAAAGTTTTAAGTTTTTTTTGGGAGTAGTGATTTTAATAATGCTTAAAGTGAAACAATAAAAGTGAAATATTCCTTTAAATTTTGTACCTGGGGGGTGTCTATAGTATGCCTGTAAAGTGGCGCATTTTTCCCGTGTTTAGACCAGTCCCTGCACAAAATGACATTTCTAAAGGAAAAAAAAGACATTTAAAGCTACTAGCGGCCTTAATGAATTGTCGGGTCCCGGCAATACAGATAAAAATCATTGAAAAAAACAGCATGGGATCCCCCCAGTCCATTACCATGCCCTTTGGGTCTGGTATGAATATTAAGGGGAACCCCGAACCAAAATTTAAAAAAAAATTGCATGGGGGTCCCCCCAAATTCCATACCAGGCCCTTCAGGTCTGGTATGGATATTAAGGGGAACCCTGCATCAATTTTTTGGGAACGGCTGAGTAATCAGCCGTACCCAGTCATACTCAGCCGTACCCAGCTGTACCCAGCCGTACTCAGTCGTACTCGGCCGTGCTCGGCCGCACTCAGCCATACTCATTCATGCTCAGTCATCCCATCCATACTCAGCCATCCCCATTCATGGTCATCCATGCCACATCAGTTCTCATCCATGCCACATCCATGCCACTACAGTGCCTCACAAAAGTGTAATAGGTAGTCGAATCAGATTTGAAACTTATGCCCCTAGAACACCTGATGGTGCTCCCTGCATGTTGGGCCTCTCTATGTGGCCAGGCTGTGTAAAAAGTCTCCCACATGTGGTATCACCGTACTCAGTAGCAGAATCTATTTTGGGGTGTAATTTTTGGTATGTACATGCTATGTGTTAGAAATATTGTATAAATGGAAAACTTTGTGTAAAAAAAAATGTGTTTTTATAGCCATACTCAGCCGTTCCCAGTCATACTTAGCCGTACCCAGCCATACTCAGCCGTACTCAGCCATACTCAGCCATACTCAGTCATATCCAGCCGTACTCAACCATACCCGGCCATACTCAGCCATACCCAGCCGTACTCAGCCGTACCCATCTATCGCATCCTTACTCAACCATACCCAGCCATACTCAGCCGTACCCAGCCATCCCATACATACTCAGTACTCAGCTGTATTCAGCCGTAGCCAGCCATACTCAGTCATACTCAGACATACCCAGCTGTACTCAGCCATACCCAGCCGTACCCAGCCATACTCAGCCGTACCCAGCCATACTCAGCCGTACTCAGTCGTACCCAGCCATACCCAGCTGTACTTATTCATGCTCAGTCATCCCATCCATACTCAGCCATCCCCATCCATGGCTCATCCATGCCACATCAGTTTTCATCCATGCCACATCCATGCCACTACAGTGCCTCACAAAAGTGTAATAGGTAGTCGAATCAGATTTGAAACTTATGCCCCTAGAACACCTGATGGTGCTCCCTGCATGTTGGGCCTCTCTATGTGGCCAGGCTGTGTAAAAAGTCTCCCACATGTGGTATCACCGTACTCAGTAGGAGAATCTATGTTGGGGTGTAATTTTTGGTATGTACATGCTATGTGTTAGAAATATTGTATAAATGGACAACTTTGTGTAAAAAAAAATGTGTTTTCATAGCCATACTCAGCCGTTTCCAGCCATACTTAGCCGCACCCAGCCATACTCAGCCGTACTCAGCCATACTCAGCCATACTCAGTCATATCCAGCCGTACTCAGCCATACCCGATCCTACTCAGCCATACCCAGCCGTACTCAGCCGTACCCATCTATCGCATCCTTACTCAACCATACCCAGCCATACTCAGCCGTACCCAGCCATCCCATACATACTCAGTACTCAGCCGTATTCAGCCGTAGCCAGCCATACTCAGTCATACTCAGACATACCCAGCTGTACTCAGCCATACCCAGCTGTACCCAGCCATACTCAGCCGTACCCAGCCATACTCAGCCGTACTCAGTCGTACCCAGCCATACTCAGCTGTACTCAGTCGTACTCGGCCATACTCAGCTATACTCATTCATGCTCAGTCATCCCCATCCATGGCTCATCCATCCCCATTCATGGTCATCCATGCCGCATCAGTTCTCTTCCATGCCTCATCCATGCCACTACAGTGCCTCACAAAAGTGTAATAGTTAGTCAAATTAGATTTGAAACTTATACTCCTAGAACACCTGATGGTGCTCCCTGCATGTTGGGCCTCTCTGTGTGGCCAGGCTGTGTAAAAGTCTCCTACATGTGGTATCACCGTACTCAGTAGGAGAATCTATTTTGGGGTGTAATTTTTGGTATGTACATGCTATGTGTTTGAAATATTGTATAAATGGACAACTTTGTGTAAAAAAAAATGCGTTTTCATTTTCTTTACACGTTTTCCAAAAACTTGTAGAAAAAAATGACATGTTCAAAAGACTCATTATGCCTCATAGATTATATGTTCAGTTGTTTTCTTTGCAAAATTGGGTAATTTTTGGGGCGTTTCCATTGTCCTGGTGCTCCAGGGCCTTCAAAATTGTAAAAGGTAGTCAAGAAATTTTATGTGTAATTTATGCTCCAAAAACGCCTGATGGCGCTCCCTGCATGTTGGGCCTCTGTATGTGGCCACGCTGTGTAAAGGTCTCACACATGTGGTATCTCCATACTCAGGAGGAGTAGTAGAATGTGTTTTGGGGTGTAATTTGTGTTATGCATATGCTGTGTGTGAGAAATAACCTGCTAATATAACAATTTTGTGAAAAAAAAAGAAAAAACAATCTTGATTTTGCAAAGAATTGTGGGAAAAAACTACAACTTCAAAAACCTCACCATGCCTCTTACTAAATACCTTGGAATGTCTACTTTCCAAAAAGGGGTTATTTGGGAGGTATCTGTACTTTCCTGGCTTGTTAGTGTCACAGGAAATGAGATAGGCTGTCAGTGCATCAGGTGTGATCAATTTTTAGAGATTGGCACCATAGCTTGTGGACTCTTTAACTTTCACAAAGACCAAATAATATACACCGATTTGGGTTATTTTTACCAAAGATATGTAGCAGTATAAACTTTAGCCAAAATGTATGAAGAAAAATTACTAATTTGCAAAATTTTATAACAGAAACAAAGAAAATGCATTGTTTACAGAATTTTTGGTCTTTTTTTCTTTTATAGCACAAAAATAAAAAACCCAGCGGTGATTAAATACCACCAAAAGAAAGGTCTATTTGTGTGAAAAAAGGACAAAAATTTCATACAGTGTTGCATGACTGAGTAATTGTCATTCAAAATGTGAGAGCACCAAAAGCTAAAAATTGGTCTGGTTAGGAAGGGGGTTTAAGTGCCCAGTGGTCAAGTGGTTAAGGAGGACTCTGTCTGTGCTTTAATGCTGACTGGTCTTCAGCTGTTCCCTGACTCCTGCTTACCTCTGATATGTTCCCTTGGTTTATGACTCGGCTTCTGATCTTGGATTCTGTTACCTGGCTCCTCCTCCTGACCTCGGCTCTGTTCCTGATTCTGTACCTTGCTGCCCGCATATTGATGACCTTGGCTATCCCACAACCATGCTCCTGTCTGCTGACTCCAGCTTCCCAGCTCCTCCAAGTGCCTGCCCAGCTGTCTGCGATTATGGTTCTGTGATCTGCTGCGAGTTCCTGCAGCAAGCCTGCCAGAAGCTTTACCTAACCAGATGTTCCAGTTTTGCAGTACAAGCAGAGTGCCTCTTTAACCCCAGCTGAACTACGGTGCACGGTTGCCCTTCCTAATCTGATGGTTCTTCTGTCTTCTCAAAGTTGCATCTCCTGCTGCAAGCTTCCAGGTCTACACTTGCAGGCACTCATGTTCCTCCTGTCCCTTGGCTCCCTCTGTTTCACTCTCAGTGGGACCTGGGTTGGAGATACAAGAGAGGCCAACCTCGTCATCTCAGTCTCTCTTCAGGTACATAACAGTACCAGTCAGCCAATGATGGGGTCTGAAAGGAAGGTCTCTCTACTGACAACCCTCTGCCGGACTGTTACCGCACTTTTTCATGTAGTGCAAGGGTTGCATATGGACTTTGCTTAATTACATAACCAACTGCAGTGTGCATCTGGTGTGGCTTCCACCTCTGATCACTCAAGAGTTAAGGATTCTGCTGCTCAAACTATGACTTGTACCCATGTTGAAGTGTCTTGTCCTCCTGAGCCCAGAGTGCCTTTACATGAACCTTTTTCTGGACTTTTTCTGGGACTTTTCAGAATGTCTGTGAACTTTATTTCTCTTTGCTGCCTCGCACTTTTGCTACCGAGGAAGTGAAGGTGGGGTTCCTCATCACTCTACTGCTGGAGGAACCTCAGGCCTGGGCACACCAGCTCCGGGAGCAACGTGACCCTGTCCTGGTTTCAGTAAACTCCTTTTTTGCTGCCAAGGCCCAACTATATGCTGATCCCTTCCATCACCAGACTGCTGAAACCATCCTGAGCCACTTACAACAGGGCTCCAGACCTGTGGAGGACTATGTATTGGATTTTCGGTTATGGGGCGCTGATACTAAATGGAATAACTCAGCACTACGTTTCCAATTTCGTCTTGGCCTGTCTGAAGATATCAAAGATGAACTTGCCAGGGTGGGAACGTTCACCTCTTAGAATGACTTAATTCATCTCTGCATACAGATTGACCACCGCCTGCGCGAATGATAGTCTGAAAGATCTAGGAAAATTTGTCTGAGGCCTGCTTGTTCCGGGGCCCCATTGTCTGTCTCTATTGCGGCCATGCCAAAAATTCTGCTGACATCAAGGAGTCTCCACGTGCCAGCTTCCCTAGACCTCCTCTGTCTGAACAAGAATGGTCATGACGCTGCTGTAATAATCTCAATGTAATAATAGTCTCTACTGTGGCGATGAAAGACATTTTTTAGAGACTTGTCCCCAGAGACACTGTAGGAGACCTTCTTCTCCACCTCATACAGTTGCTGCACTGAATTCCAGTCAAATCCACACTATGCTGCCAGTCTCCTTCCAGCTAGCAGAAAAGACTCTTGCTGTTTCCGCCATTGTGGATCCAGGGACCTGTAGTTGTTTTGTGGGCTCTTCATTCGCTGCAATGCAGGAACGACCTCTGTGTACCAAAAAGAGCAACTTCTTGGTCCACCTGGCGGATGGTTCAGGCATCAAACCTGGACCCATCACTCTAGAGTAGGGATGAGCCGAACACCCCCCGGTTCGGTTCGCACCAGAACCTGCGAACGGACCGAAAGTTCGCACGAACGTTAGAACCCCATTGACGTCTATGGGACTCAAACGTTTGAAATCAAAAGTGCTCATTTTAAAGGCTAATTTGCATGGTATTGTCCTAAAAAGGGTTTGGGGACCCGGGTCCTACCCCAGGGGACATGTATCAATGCAAAAAAAACTTTTAAAAACAGCCGTTTTTTCGGGAGCAGTGATTTTAATGATGCTTAAAGTAAAAAAAAAAAGTGAAATATTCCTTTAAATATCGTACCTGGGGGGTGTCTATAGTATGCCTGTAAAGTGACGCATGTTTCCCGTGTTTAGAACAGTCCCTGCACCAAATGTCATTTTCAAAGGAAAAAATCTCATTTAAAACTGCTTGCGGGTTTAATGTAATGTCGGGTCATGGCAATATGGATGAAAATCAGTGAGACAAACGGCATGGGTACCCCCCAGTCCATTACCAGGCCCTTTGGGTCTTGTATGGATATTAAGGGGAACCCCGCACCCAAATTAAAATAAGGAAAGGTGTGGGGCCACCAGGCCCTATATACTCTGAACAGCAGTATACAGGCGGTGCAAACAAGACAGGGACTGTAGGTTTGTTGTTAAGTAGAATCTCTTTGTAATTTTGAATGGGTACATTTTTAACGTGTTTAGCTCCAGCCAAAAAATCTTTTTTAAGCTTTTTGGAAAACATAGGGAAGGGTTATCACCCCTGTGACATTTGTTTTGCTGTCTTTCCTCCTCTTCAGAAGATTTCACCTCACTTTTTGTCCCAATGAAAAATGTTTTTTGAAAATTTGGGTTTTTTTGTGGAACAAGGATTGGAAAGCATCAGTGGAAAGGAGAAATTGTTTTCCCATATTAACTCTTACAGTTGAGAATTTCCCTTCCTAGGGGTAGATTTCATCTCACTTCCTGTTGTCTCCTTCCGTTTGCAAGTATGAGTCGTTTGTAAGTTAGATGTTTGAAAGTAGGGTCCTGCCCTATATACTCAGCAGAAATTTGGGCCTTAGGTGTTGCTGTGGCCACAACACTGTAAGCCCTCACAGGGCCCTGCTGTGAAATATTAGATCAAGAAATGTAATTACATGCCCCTGTTGAACAGAAGCTGAAAAATTAGGCCTTAGGCACTGGTGCTGCTGCCACAACACTGCAACCCCTCACAGACACTCTAGTTGGAACGCAGGAACGAGCCCTGCTGCAAAGTATTGCATCAAAAATTGTAATTACACGCCCCTGTTAGACAGGGGCAGAAAAATTGGTCCTTAGGCACTGGTGCTGGTGCCACAACACTGCAACCCCTCACAGACACTCTAGTTGGAACGCAGGAACGAGCCCTGCTGCAAAGTATTGCATCAAAAATTGTAATTACACGCCCCTGTTAGACAGGGGCAGAAAAATTGGGCCTTAGGCACTGGTGCTGGTGCCACAACACTGCAACCCCTCACAGACACTCTAGTTGGAATGCAGGAACGAGCCCTGCTGCAAAGTATTACATCAAAAATTGTAATTACACGCCCCTGTTAGACAGGGGCTGAAAAATTGTGCCTTAGGCACTGGTGGTGGCGCCCAGAACCAAAAATGTTCTTACAAGCTATCAGTGTGATGATTGAGGAGGAAGAGGATAATTACTCAGGGATAGTCACTCAGTATCAGCATAGGCAGTCTTTGAAGGGATCTGAGATTTCGAAAAAAATTATTCGGTTACATCAGCATCAGGTGCTTGGTAGCTGGAGGTGATCCAAGACTGATTCATTTTTATGAAGGTCAGCCGATCGACCGAGTCGGTGGACAGACGCACCCTGTGATCGGTTACCACGCCTCCAGCAGCACTGAATGTGCGTTCCGAAAGAACGCTGGATGCAGGACAGGCCAGTAGCTCAATTGCATACTGTGCAAGCTCTGGCCAGTGATCCATCCTCAAGACCCAGTAACCCAGAGGATTTTCGGTGGGAAAGGTGTCCAAGTCTGATCTTGCCCCTAGGTATTCCTGCACCATGTAAAACAGACGCTGGCGATGGTTGCTGGAACCGATCATACCTTGGGGCTGCGGACCAAAAAATTGTCTGAACGCATCGGTCAGACGGCCACCTTCTCCACCGCTCCTTCTTTGACTGACCGAAGCCTCAGCAACACGTTGTCCAGAAACAGGAGTTTGTAACCTCCCAGTCTCTGGGAACGCGTTGCACAGACCTTTCTGCAAGGCCTCCCGAAGATGTTTCATCCTCTGCTCCCTCTGCGATGGCAAGATAAGGTCCGCAACCTTACCCTTGTAACGTGGATCAAGGAGGGTTGCCAGCCAGTATTGGTCCTTCTCCTTGATACCACGAATACGAGGATCCTTACGCAGGCTTTGCAGGATCAGGGAGGCCATGCAGCGTAGGTTTGCTGAGGCATTCGGTCCGGAGTCCTCTGGGTCACTAAGGACGACAACATCCGCAGCCACCTCCTCCCAGCCACGTACAAGTCCATGTGTTTCTTGGGACTGATCCCTTAAAGACTGCTGCTGATGCTGAGTGCCAGGCTCCACCTCCATACTGACACAATCTTCCTCCTCCTCCTCCTCCTCCTCTTCCTGTGTGATCGGCGGGCACGCAGGAACACTGTCTGGATAAAGGGGGCCTTGAGAGCTAAGGAAGTCCTCCTCTTCCTGCCTCTGTTCTGCCTCAAGTGCCCTGTCCATTATTCCACGCAGCGTGTGCTCCAACAGGTGGACAAGGGGGACAGTGTCACTGATGCATGCACTGTCACTGCTCACCATCCTCGTGGCCTCCTCGAATGGTGACAGGACAGTGCATGCATCCCTGATCATGGCCCACTGGAGTGGGGAAAAAAAACAAAGCTCCCCTGAACCTGTCCTGGTGCCATAGTCGCACAGGTACTCATTGATGGCCCTCTGCTGCGTGTGCAGCCGCTGCAGCATGGCCAACGTTGAGTTCCACCTGGTGGGCATGTCACAGATTAGGCGGTTCTTGGGCAGGTTAAACTCCTTTTGGAGGTCCGTCAGCCGAGCACTGGCATTATATGACCGGCGGAAATGCACACAGACTTTCCTGGCCTGCCTCAGGACATCCTGTAAGCCCGGGTACCTGCCCAAGAACCGCTGCACCACCAAGTTAAGGACGTGAGCCAAACAGGGCACATGGGTCATTTGTCCCTGTCGGAGGGCAGAGAGGAGGTTGGTGCCATTGTCGCAAACCACCATTCCTGCCTTAAGTTGGCGTGGCGTCAACCACCTCTGAACCTGCCCCTGCAGAGCTGACAGAACCTCTGCCCCAGTGTGGCTCCTGTCCCCCAAGCACACCCGCTCAAGCACCACATGGCATCCTTTGGCCTGCGTACTTTCGTAGCCCCTTGAACGACTACGGAGCACCACTGGTTCCGAGGAAGAGGCCATGGAGGAAGAAGAAGAGGAGGGGGTGGAGGAGAGAGGTGTGTCACAATCATTAGCATTTTGGAGGCGTGGTGGCGGAACAACCTCCAACACTACTGCACCTTGTCCTGCATCCTTCCCAGCTGCCAGCAGAGTCACCCAATGCGCCGTGAAACTTAAGTAACGTCCCTGTCCATGCCTGCTGGACCATGAGTCAGCGGTAATATGCACCTTACCGCTGACCGCCCTGTCCAGCGAGGCATGGACATTGCCTTCCACATGCCGGTAGAGAGCCGGAATCGCCTTCCGTGAGAAAAAGTGGCGTTTGGGTACCTGCCACTGAGGAACCGCACATTCCACAAACTCACGGAAGGGGGCAGAGTCTACCAACTGAAAAGGCAGCAGTTGAAGTGCTAGCAATTTTGCCAAGCTAGCATTCAACTGCTGGGCATGTGGATGGCTGGGAGCAAACTTTTTTCGGCGGTGCAGCAGCTGGGGCAGGGAAATTTGCCTGGTACAATCTGACGTCGGTGTACCAAAAGCAGATTGCCCACAAGTACTTGGCTGTGACACACCTAATTCTACACCTTCATTCCTCTCACTGCAGGTCTCAGAGAGGACTGGAGGTCTAGTGGGGTTGGAAATCTCAGCTGATGAGGAGCAAGGAGAGATCCTCTTTGTTCTTTGGTGTGGGTCTTTTAGATACGCTTGCCAACGAACTGCATGGCAGGTCAACATATGTCTGGTCAAGCATGTGGTACCCAAGCGGGAGATGTTTTGGCCACGTGAGATACGCTTGAGACATATGTTGCAAATAGCAGCGGTGCGATCTGATGCGCTCGTCTCAAAAAAGCAGAGACTGCAGCGCCCTGCACATGTGGAGCTTTGGGGTGTGATGCAGTCAATGTGCTGCCCTTAGGCTGGCCCCTGGAGGGCATCCTGCCTCATTGGTTATGTGCCGCCTCCTCCTCCTCCTCCTCCTCTCTCCTATCAGGCACCCACGTTGAGTCAGTGACCTCATCATCCCCTCCCTCCTCATCACTGGAGCAAACCTGGCAGTATGCTGCAGCAGGGGGAGCATGACTGCCAGATTGCTGTCCTTCTTGGGCACCCCCTCTGTCCGTGCTCATGTTACTGCCTTCATCGAGCTCAGTATCATCATCAGAGCCTTCCAAACGCTGGGCATCCTCCTGGAGCATGTACCCAACACTGTGGTCAAACAGTTCGAGGGACTCCTCAGGAGGACATGGTGGAGCTAGGGAAGGAGTCACTGATGACATTGAGCTGAGGGAAGAGGCCGCTGCTTTGCCAGACAAAGCACCCTGGGCATGGGTGAGAGAGGATGAGGAGGATGAGGACGGCTTGGTCATCCATTCGACCAAGTCTTCCGCATGTTGCGGCTCAACACGGCCAGCTGCCGAAAAAAAGGCCAAGCGTGTCCCATGGCCACGTGCTGATGAGGATGCACCGTCTCCACGACCAGCACTAGACACAGAGCCTGCTTGCCCTCTCTTATTGGCTTGTGACTGTCTGCCTCTCCTTCTTGGCCTTCCAGACATACTAATGGCCTGTAGCTGCACTAAGCAGGGATATATATATCTATATATATCTATATATATATATATATCTATATATATATATATATAGATATATATAGATATATATATATATGTACTGATACTGCAGCTAGCAAAATCAACTGCTTGCCTGTAATATGAGAACACCACCAACCTTCTACAGGTAGCTTTAGCTGAACACTGTGAGGTGGACGCACCCCACTAACTTGTAGGTTTAGCTGAACACTGTGAGCAGGACGCACTGCACTAACTGTAAATAGTCTAGCTGCCTGACCGTGGTACTAATAGGATCAAAAGAACACCAGTAATTTTCTTCAGGTAGCTTTATATACTGTAACCAGACAAGCCTGCCTGTCAGTAGGAAGATAACAGGAACGGATCTAGCTGAACACTGTGAGCAGGACGCACTGTACTAAATGTAAATAGTCTAGCTGCCTGACCGTGGTACTAATAGGATCAAAAGAACACCAGTAATTTTCTTCAGGTAGCTTTATATACTGTAACCAGACAAGCCTGCCTGTCAGTAGGAAGATAACAGGAACAGATCTAGCTGAA
Source organism: Lithobates septentrionalis (assembly GCA_037952835.1). Classification (NCBI taxonomy): domain Eukaryota; kingdom Metazoa; phylum Chordata; class Amphibia; order Anura; family Ranidae; genus Lithobates; species Lithobates septentrionalis. The sequence continues at coordinate 5,106,493 of JBBDGP010001146.1, forward strand.
CACTGTGAGCAGGACGCACTGTACTAAATGTAAATAGTCTAGCTGCCTGACCGTGGTACTAATAGGATCAAAAGAACACCAGTAATTTTCTTCAGGTAGCTTTATATACTGTAACCAGACAAGCCTGCCTGTCAGTAGGAAGATAACAGGAACGGATCTAGCTGAACACTGTGAGCAGGACGCACTGTACTAAATGTAAATAGTCTAGCTGCCTGACCGTGGTACTAATAGGATCAAAAGAACACCAGTAATTTTCTTCAGGTAGCTTTATATACTGTAACCAGACAAGCCTGCCTGTCAGTAGGAAGATAACAGGAACGGATCTAGCTGAACACTGTGAGCAGGACGCACTGCACTAAATGTAAATAGTCTAGAAGATAACAGGAACGGATCTAGCTGAACACTGTGAGCAGGACGCACTGCACTAAATGTAAATAGTCTAGAAGATAACAGGAACGGATCTAGCTGAACACTGTGAGCAGGACGCACTGCACTAAATGTAAATAGTCTAGAAGATAACAGGAACGGATCTAGCTGAACACTGTGAGCAGGATGCACTGCACTAAATGTAAATAGTCTAGAAGATAACAGGAACGGATCTAGCTGAACACTGTGAGCAGGACGCACTGCACTAAATGTAAAAAGTCTAGAAGATAACAGGAACGGATCTAGCTGAACACTGTGAGCAGGACGCACTGCACTAAATGTAAATAGTCTAGAAGATAACAGGAACGGATCTAGCTGAACACTGTGAGCAGGACGCACTGCACTAAATGTAAATAGTCTAGAAGATAACAGTAACGGATCTAGCTGAACACTGTGAGCAGGACGCACTGCACTAAATGTAAATAGTCTAGAAGATAACAGGAACGGATCTAGCTGAACACTGTGAGCAGAACGCACTGCACTAAATGTAAATAGTCTAGAAGATAACAGGAACGGATCTAGCTGAACACTGTGAGCAGGACGCACTGCACTAAATGTAAATAGTCTAGAAGATAACAGGAACGGATCTAGCTAAACTGAATACAGTGTATATATATATATATGCAACACCTGGGATGCATATATATACACAATACACTGTAAGTGCAGCTAACTGACTGACTGTTCTGCCTAATCTATCTAACTCAAATCAAATGACACTGTCTGTCTCTCTCTCTCTCTCTCTCTCTATCTATGAACGCCGGAACACACACTACACAGGGCCGCCGTGCAGGCAGCCTTATATAGTGTGGGGCGTGTACTAAATCCCCTGAGCCATAATTGGCCAAAGCCTCCTTGGCTTTGGCCAATTACGGCTCTCTGTTCAGGCGGCGCTGTGATTGGCCAAGCATGCGGGTCATAGTGCATGCTTGGCCAATCATCAGCCAGCAATGCACTGCGATGCCGCAGTGAATTATGGGCCGTGACGCGCCACACGAATTTGGCGCGAACGGCCCATATCGTTCGCAATTCGACGAACGATCGAACAGCCGATGTTCGAGTCGAACATGGGTTCGACTCGAACACGAATCTCATCCCTACTCTAGAGACTGCACCTATCCTGTGTCTTACGGCTTCTGATCATCAGGAATTCTTATGTCTGGATGTCATTACGTCCCCTCTGTCCCCTGATATCCTGGGGCAGCCCTTGTTGAAAGCTCATAACCCCTCATCAATTAGTCCTCTGGGGAAGTGACCTTCCATTCTGATTATTGCAAGAAATTCTGTCTTCTTCCTACACCAAGTCTTGGAGAACCACTCCTCTGTATCAATGTGGACTCTAAAACCACTAAACTAGTGCCCTCTGTCCATCATGAGTACCTAGATATTTTCAAAAAAATGAATGCTGACACTCTTCTCCCTCACAGACCTTATAGTGAACTAGAGGAATTACAAAAATACATTGATGAGAATCTCGACAAGAGATTTATCCAGCCATCTTCATCACCTGCTGGGGCAGGAATATTCTTTGTTGAAAAGAAAGATCACACGTTCTGGCCTTGTATTGACTATCGGGACTAACTATTAAAAATCTGTACCCCTTACCACTCATCCCTGAACTGTTCCAGAGACTACGAGAAGCATGTGTACTCTCCAAATTAGACTTAAGGGGAGCTTATAACTTGATCAGAATCAGAGAGGGTGATGAATGGAAGACGGCCTTTAGGTCTCGTTTTGGGCACTTTGAATATCTGGTGATGCCCTTTGGACTTCCAGCTACCTTCCAGCATTTTGTGAATGATGTGTTTCGGGACTTTTTTGATTTATTTTCTATTGTCTATTTAGATGATATTCTCATTTTTTCTACTTCACTAGAGTTACTTTGGGTCCATGTGAAGAAAGTACTAAGCAGACTGAGAGAACATCTCTATGCCAAATCGGTGAAATGCAAATTCGAGAAGCTCACCATCCAGTTCTTGGGTCTCATTATCTCCGCAGATGGAATTGCATGGATTCACAGAAGGTATCTGCAGTACTCGATTGGCCTGCCCCTACTGATAAAAAATCTGTGCAACGGTTTGTGGGATTCACAATTTTTACATCGAGGACTTTTCTGGTATCATTTCCCCTATCACACAATTAACAAGATTACACACAAACTTTACATGGACCTTGAAAGCTCAAACTGCATTTGAGAGACTGAAGGGTCTTTTTACATCTGCACCCATTCTGAAACATCCGAACCCTGCTGTGCCCTATGTTCTCGGGTTTGACACCTCTGAGATTGCTGTGGGAGCCATACTGTCTCTACGACAAGGGACAAAATCCCTACTTGACCCTTTGCTTTTTTCTTCAGGAAGCTAAGTATCCCAGAGAAGAACTATGATGTTGGTGATCGAGAGTTACTTGCCATTAAATCAGCCCTGGAGGAAAGGCATTATCTGCTTGAAGGAGCGGCACATCCTATTCTTGTGTTCACAGATCATAAGAACCTAGAATATTTGAGAGCAGCAAAATGATTAAGACCCCGCCAGGTCAGATGGGCCCTCTCTTTTGCAAGATTTTGTTTCTACATTATCTATCGGCCTGGATCTAAGAACGGGAAGCCTGATGCTCTTTCTCGTATGTTTCAAGATACTGATGTGCCCCCTGAACCTGATACCATTTTATCTGCAAAAAACTTTCTGTTATTACAGACTGATCTCATTTCCCAAATCAAGATGGCAGTTCTGGATCATCCTCCATCTCAGGAACTTCACCTTCAGCTGAAGGAGGATCTCTATTTCCATGGTGAGTAAATCTTTGTTCCAGAGCAGTTGCGAACAGCAGTCCTTTACATGTGCCATGGTCATCCCCTGGCAGGACATTTTGGAGTACATCAAACTCCAAATCTAGTTCTCCGGTCCTTCTGGTGGCCAGACCTGGTCCAGAATTGCAGAGACCATGTTAAATCTTGCACAGCATGTTTACGGAACAAGTCTGATAGAGCAAAAAATTGGGGTCTGCTAGAACCTCTTCCTGTACCTGATAAATTATGAAGCATGATCTCTATGGACTTTATTGTGGAATTACCCCGTCTAAAGGATTTACCACCATTTTTGTGATTGTGGATCGTTTATCCAAGATGGCCCACCTTGTGCCCCTGAAATGGTACCTTTGGCTACAGAAACTGCTTCTTCTTTCATCAGGGAAATAGTATGTCTACACGGTATTCCTGTTAACATCACTTCAGACCGTGGGGTACAATTTACTTCTAGAATCTGGAAGTCCTTATGTGAAGTTTTGGGCATTAAACACTGTTTATCATCAGCCTGCAGATTGCAGGAAAAGAAGGGGCCAAACTCAATTCCTTATTAAGTGGAAGGGCTATGGTTCTGAAGATAAATCATGGGAACCTTCCTCCAATGTTCATACTCCACAATTAATTTTAGTCTATCTTCATCTTCACCCTGAGAATTTCTTAGTGGGCATCTGGAGGCTGCCCTTAAGGGGGAGCAATGTCAGGGAATTGCTAGAAGAAGTCTTGCCAATAGATATGCGCATGTGCGCAACAGAAGGGTACACGTGAGTGCACATGCACGTGGGAATGCACGCACGCAAACGGGCGCACGCATGAGGCATCTTGGCGCCAGGCGGACTATTTAAGGAGGACTCTGTGCTTTAATGCGGACTGGTCTTCAGCTGTTCCCTGGATCCTGCTTACCTCTGATATGTTCCCTTGGTTTATGACTCGGCTTCTGATCTTGGATTCTGTAACCTGGCTCGTCCTCCTGACCTGGCTTGTCCCTGACTTGGCTCTATTCCTGATTCTGTACCTTGCTGCCCACATGTTGATGTCCTTGGCTATCCCACAACCATGCTCCTGTCTGCGATTACGGTCCTGCAACTTTCTGCAAGTTCCTGCTGCAAGCCTGCCAGAAGCTCTACCTCTCCAGATGTTCCAGTTTCGTAGTACAAGCAGAGTGCCTCTTTAACCCCAGCTGAACTACGGTGCACGGTTGCCCTTCTTCACCCTGAGAAGAGTTTCTTAGTGGGCATCTGGAGGCTGCCCTTAAGGGGGGAAAACGTCAGGGAATTCCTAGAAGAAGTCTTGCCAATGGATATGCGCATGTGCGCAACAGAAGGGCACACGTAAGTGTGCATGCACGTGGGAATGCACACACGCAAATGCACACATGCAAACGGGCACACGCAGGAGGCATTTTGGCACCAGGCAGACTATTTAAGGAGGACTCTGTGCTTTAATGCGGACTGGTCTTCAGCTGTTCCCTGGATCCTGCTTACCTCTGATATGTTCCCTTGGTTTATGACTTGGCTTCTGATCTTGGATTCTGTAACCTGGCTCCTCCTCCTGACCTGGCTAGTCCCTGACTAGGCTCTGTTCCTGATTCTGTACCTTGCTGCCTGCATGTTGATGACCTTGGCTATCCCACAACAATGCTCCTGTCTGCTGAGTCCAGCTTCCCAGCTCCTCTGAGTGCCTGCCTAGTTGTCTGTGATTACTGCAAGTTCCTGCTGCAAGCCTGCCAGAAGCTCTACCTCTCCAGATGTTCCCATTTCGCAGTACAAGCAGAGTGCCTCTTTAACCCCAGCTGAACTATGGTGCATGGTTGCCCTTCCTGATCTGATGGTTCTTCTGCCTTCTCAAAGTTGCATCTCCTGTTGCAAGCTTCCAGGTCTATACCTGCAGGCACTCGTGTTCCTCCTGTCCCTTGGATCCCTCTGTTTCACTCTCAGCAAGACCTGGGTTAGAGATACAAGAGAGGCCGACCTGGTCATCTCAGTCTCCCTTCAGGTACGTGGCAGGGGGTCTAGTACATTGCAAACAAGTTTGTTTCTCAGAGTAGGTGCTTTTCTATAGAAGAACATGGGACACTGTGGGAGAATCATCTTTAATATTTTGTCAGATTTTAAAATTGACCAGTGTTTTTTCACGACTTTTTCCAGTGCTTTATATTGTCTATTAAAACCTGTGAGGAAGGCCATCTTCATGTTTTTGCTTTTTTTCTTCTTTCTCTTTATGTTTAACATTGTTTCTCTATCCATCATTTTCACCTCATTCCTAAAAGCTTCCAGTTTTCCCTTCTTATAACCTTTTTCCACAAATCTGTGCATTAGAACATTGGATTGGATCTCGTAATTATTCTTTTTTTTTTTTTTTTTTCAAATCAGACTTTTATTTAGACACAGGAAAGGGCAATGCCCCAAATATTACATGTATAATAATAAGGATTAAGGACGCAGCCTCTTGAATCATACAACTGGGTCAGCAGACCCTGCATAACCTTAAACATTCTGTATATCAAAGGTTACACTATACAACGTTTCTGCCATGCTAAGATGTTATTCGTGGGACCCCTTCCTGATGTCTGTTTTCTTTTTTTTAATACAGTAAAATAAAATTAAAAAAATATATATAATATAAAAAAGTAATATATAAGAGAAAAAGAAAAATATAATTATAGTGCAAGAAAGTATAGAGAAGATAGGGAAGAGGGGGGGAGAGTAAGGAGGGGGGGGAGGGTGGAGAGCACATGGAGGCGGCGACACCCCCGCACAAGGGGTCAACGTATCATACCGAAATAGGACTGTGATTTCAGTCACTCTTCAAAAGAGTCTGACCTTCATTTGAGAAAATAAAAATCAACCAAGGAGACCATATTTTGGAGTATAGTTCACTTTTGTGACGGGCTGTGAGGATAAGATCCTCCATTTCCCTTATATCTTCAACTTTCCTAATCCACATGCCTGTGGTAGGAGGTTTTATGGACCTCCACAATAGTGGAATGCAAGATTTTTCTGCATCCAATAAATGTTTGAGCAGAGAGTTTTTGTATTTTTTGCTCGACATATCAGTCACGTGCAGTAGGAAGAAACCAGGGTCCAACCGAATGGGGCGTTCTGTGAAATTTTGCATCGTTTGTTGTATGATCCTCCAGAACTGTCCCAATAAAGGACAGTCCCAGAAGATGTGAAGGATCGTACCCCGGTCTCTTCCACATCTCCAGCAGAGCCCCGATGTGGACGGAAAGAATCTTTGCAGTTTTGTGGGTGTATTGTACCATCTAGAGAGTATTTTGAAATTTGTTTCCTGTATCTTTGTACAGATTGAAGATTTAAACGTAAAGATGATTATGTTTTGTTTTTGTCGTGGTGAGAATGTACATTGCATGTCCCTTTCCCATGCCCCCAACGCCGGAACTTGGTGATTTTCCGGTGGTGTAATCAGCAAATGGTAGGTGGCCGACAGCGCGTGAGGTAAAGTTCCTTCCTCTGTGCACAGCGCCTCAAAAGTCGTCAAGGTTTGTTCAATGCCCTCAGGGGCAGGTAAAGTGCTGAGGTAGTGTTTAAGTTGAAGTGCCCTCCAGAAGTCCAGACAGTACTGCCCTACTGGGTTCGTGAGCTCTTCTACCGTCGGCCACCGCCCATTCGCCGAGAAGTGTGAGGACTGAGAATAACCCCTTTCACGCAAGGATCTGAACACTGGGTCCAAGTAACCTGGAGCGAAATCTGGTGTACCCAATATCGGGCGTAGTGGGAAGTTACACCAGGGCAATCTATTTAAAGGTATGATACTTTGGGTCTGTTCTAGTAGAGTCCATAGTTTAGTGTGTTTGTGTCGTATCCAGTCAATCAATCTGGATACGTGGGTCGCCTGCTGATATTTACGAAGGTCTGGAACTGCCAGGCCTCCGAATATCTTAGGTAGAGTGATTAGTCTTTTGTTGAGTCTGGGTCTTTTGTTTGCCCATATGAAGTTTAGGGATGAGCTTCGTGTTCGAGTCGAACCCATGTTCGACTCGAACATCGGCTGTTCGACCGTCCGTCGAATTGCGAACGTTATGGGCCGTTCGCGCCAAATTCGTGTGGCGCGTCACGGCCCATAATTCACTGCGGCATTGCAGTGCATTGCTGGCTGATGATTGGCCAAGCATGCACTATGACCCGCATGCTTGGCCAATCACAGCGCCGTCAGTAGAGAGAGCTGTAATTGGCCAAAGCCAGGGTGGCTTTGGCCAATTATGGCTCAGGGGATTTAGTACACGCCCCACACTATATAAGGCCGCCTGCATGGCGGCCCTGTGTAGTGTGTTCCGGTGTGCTGATAGAGAGAGAGACAGACAGTGTCATTTGATTTGAGTTAGCTAGATTAGGCTAGATCTGTTCCTGCTATTTACATTTAGTGCAGTGCGTCCTGCTCACAGTGTTCAGCTAGATCCGTTCCTGCTATTTACATTTAGTGCAGTGCGTCCTGCTCACAGTGTTCAGCTAGATCCGTTCATGCTATTTACATTTAGTGCAGTCAGTGCGTCCTGCTCACAGTGTTCAGCTAGATCTGTTCCTGCTATTTACATTTAGTGCAGTCAGTGCGTCCTGCTCACAGTGTTCAGCTAGATCTGTTCCTGCTATTTACATTTAGTGCAGTCAGTGCGTCCTGCTCACAGTGTTCAGCTAGATCTGTTCCTGCTATTTACATTTAGTGCAGTGCGTCCTGCTCACAGTGTTCAGCTAGATCCGTTCCTGCTATTTACATTTAGTGCAGTGCGTCCTGCTCACAGTGTTCAGCTAGATCCGTTCCTGCTATTTACATTTAGTGCAGTGCGTCCTGCTCACAGTGTTCAGCTAGATCCGTTCCTGCTATTTACATTTAGTGCAGTGCGTCCTGCTCACAGTGTTCAGCTAGATCTGTTCCTGCTATTTACATTTAGTGCAGTGCGTCCTGCTCACAGTGTTCAGCTAGATCCGTTCCTGCTATTTACATTTAGTGCAGTCAGTGCGTCCTGCTCACAGTGTTCAGCTAGATCTGTTCCTGCTATTTACATTTAGTGCAGTCAGTGCGTCCTGCTCACAGTGTTCAGCTAGATCTGTTCCTGCTATTTACATTTAGTGCAGTGCGTCCTGCTCACAGTGTTCAGCTAGATCCGTTCCTGCTATTTACATTTAGTGCAGTGCGTCCTGCTCACAGTGTTCAGCTAGATCCGTTCCTGCTATTTACATTTAGTGCAGTGCGTCCTGCTCACAGTGTTCAGCTAGATCCGTTCCTGCTATTTACATTTAGTGCAGTGCGTCCTGCTCACAGTGTTCAGCTAGATCTGTTCCTGCTATTTACATTTAGTGCAGTGCGTCCTGCTCACAGTGTTCAGCTAGATCCGTTCCTGCTATTTACATTTAGTGCAGTCAGTGCGTCCTGCTCACAGTGTTCAGCTAGATCTGTTCCTGCTATTTACATTTAGTGCAGTCAGTGCGTCCTGCTCACAGTGTTCAGCTAGATCCGTTCCTGCTATTTACATTTAGTGCAGTGCGTCCTGCTCACAGTGTTCAGCTAGATCTGTTCCTGCTATTTACATTTAGTGCAGTGCGTCCTGCTCACAGTGTTCAGCTAGATCCGTTCCTGCTATTTACATTTAGTGCAGTCAGTGCGTCCTGCTCACAGTGTTCAGCTAGATCCGTTCCTGCTATTTACATTTAGTGCAGTCAGTGCGTCCTGCTCACAGTGTTCAGCTAGATCTGTTCCTGCTATTTACATTTAGTGCAGTCAGTGCGTCCTGCTCACAGTGTTCAGCTAGATCCGTTCCTGCTATTTACATTTAGTGCAGTGCGTCCTGCTCACAGTGTTCAGCTAGATCTGTTCCTGCTATTTACATTTAGTGCAGTGTGTCCTGCTCACAGTGTTCAGCTAGATCCGTTCCTGCTATTTACATTTAGTGCAGTCAGTGCGTCCTGCTCACAGTGTTCAGCTAGATCTGTTCCTGCTATTTACATTTAGTGCAGTCAGTGCGTCCTGCTCACAGTGTTCAGCTAGATCTGTTCCTGCTATTTACATTTAGTGCAGTGCGTCCTGCTCACAGTGTTCAGCTAGATCCGTTCCTGCTATTTACATTTAGTGCAGTGCGTCCTGCTCACAGTGTTCAGCTAGATCCGTTCCTGCTATTTACATTTAGTGCAGTGCGTCCTGCTCACAGTGTTCAGCTAGATCCGTTCCTGCTATTTACATTTAGTGCAGTGCGTCCTGCTCACAGTGTTCAGCTAGATCCGTTCCTGCTATTTACATTTAGTGCAGTGCGTCCTGCTCACAGTGTTCAGCTAGATCCGTTCCTGCTATTTACATTTAGTGCAGTCAGTGCGTCCTGCTCACAGTGTTCAGCTAGATCCGTTCCTGCTATTTACATTTAGTGCAGTCAGTGCGTCCTGCTCACAGTGTTCAGCTAGATCTGTTCCTGCTATTTACATTTAGTGCAGTCAGTGCGTCCTGCTCACAGTGTTCAGCTAGATCCGTTCCTGCTATTTACATTTAGTGCAGTGCGTCCTGCTCACAGTGTTCAGCTAGATCTGTTCCTGCTATTTACATTTAGTGCAGTGCGTCCTGCTCACAGTGTTCAGCTAGATCCGTTCCTGCTATTTACATTTAGTGCAGTCAGTGCGTCCTGCTCACAGTGTTCAGCTAGATCCGTTCCTGCTATTTACATTTAGTGCAGTCAGTGCGTCCTGCTCACAGTGTTCAGCTAGATCCGTTCCTGCTATTTACATTTAGTGCAGTGCGTCCTGCTCACAGTGTTCAGCTAGATCCGTTCCTGTTATCTTCCTACTGACAGGCAGGCTTGTCTGGTTACAGTATATAAAGCTACCTGAAGAAAATTACAGGTGTTCTATCCCAGCTTAGTGCAGCTACAGGCCATTAGTATGTCTGGAAGGCCAAGAAGGAGAGGCAGACAGTCACAAGCCAATAAGAGAGGGCAAGCAGGCTCTGTGTCTAGTGCTGGTCGTGGAGACGGTGCATCCTCATCAGCCCGTGGCCATGGGACACGCTTGGCCTTTTTTTCGGCAGCTGGCCGTGTTGAGCCGCAACATGCAGAAAACTTGGTCGAGTGGATGACCAAGCCGTCCTCATCCTCCTCATCCTCTCTCACCCATGCCCAGGGTGCTTTGTCTGGCAAAGCAGCGGCCTCTTCCCTCAGCTCAATGTCATCAGTGACTCCTTCCCTAGCTCCACCATGTCCTCATGAGGATTCCCTCGAACTGTTTGACCACAGTGTTGGGTACATGCTCCAGGAGGATGCCCAGCGTTTGGAAGGCTCTGATGATGATACTGAGCTCGATGAAGGCAGTAACATGAGCACGGACAGAGGGGGTGCCCAAGAAGGACAGCAATCTGGCAGTCATGCTCCCCCTGCTGCAGCATACTGCCAGGTTTGCTCCAGTGATGAGGAGGGAGGGGATGATGAGGTCACTGACTCAACGTGGGTGCCTGATAGGAGAGAGGAGGAGGAGGAGGAGGAGGAGGCGGCACATCACCAACGAGGCAGGATGCCCTCCAGGGGCCAGCCTAAGGGCAGCACATTGACTGCATCACACCCCAAAGCTCCACATGTGCAGGGCGCTGCAGTCTCTGCGCGTTATTCAAAAAGTTCTTTGGTGTGGGCCTTTTTTGAGACGAGTGCATCAGATCGCACCGCTGCTATTTGCAACATATGTCTCAAGCGTATCTCGCGTGGCCAAAACATCTCCCGCTTGGGTACCACATGCTTGACCAGACATATGTTGACCTGCCATGCAGTTCGTTGGCAAGCATATCTAAAAGACCCACACCAAAGAACAAAGAGGATCTCTCCTTGCTCCTCATCAGCTGAGATTTCCAACCCCACTAGACCTTCAGTCCTCTCTGAGACCTGCAGTGAGAGGAATGAAGGTGTAGAATTAGGTGTGTCACAGCCAAGTACTTGTGGGCAATCTGCTTTTGGTACACCGACGCCAGATTGTACCAGGCAAATTTCCCTGCCCCAGCTGCTGCACCGCCGAAAGAAGTTTGCTCCCAGCCATCCACATGCCCAGCGGTTGAATGCTAGCTTGGCAAAATTGCTAGCACTTCAACTGCTGCCTTTTCAGTTGGTAGACTCTGCCCCCTTCCGTGAGTTTGTGGAATGTGCGGTTCCTCAGTGGCAGGTACCCAAACGCCACTTTTTCTCACGGAAGGCGATTCCAGCTCTCTACCGGCATGTGGAAGGCAATGTCCATGCCTCGCTGGACAGGGCGGTCAGCGGTAAGGTGCATATTACCGCTGACTCATGGTCCAGCAGGCATGGACAGGGACGTTACTTAAGTTTCACGGCGCATTGGGTGACTCTGCTGGCAGCTGGGAAGGATGCAGGACAAGGTGCAGTAGTGTTGGAGGTTGTTCCGCCACCACGCCTCCAAAATGCTGATTGTGACACACCTCTCTCCTCCACCCCCTCCTCTTCTTCTTCCTCCATGGCCTCTTCCTCGGAACCAGCGGTGCTCCGTAGGCGTTCAAGGGGCTACGCAAGTACGCAGGCCAAAAGATGCCATGCGGTGCTTGAGCTGGTGTGCTTGGGGGACAGGAGCCACACTGGGGCAGAGGTTCTGTCAGCTCTGCAGGGGCAGGTTCAGAGGTGGTTGACGCCACGCCAACTTAAGGCAGGAATGGTGGTTTGCGACAATGGCACCAACCTCCTCTCTGCCCTCCGACAGGGACAACTGACCCATGTGCCCTGTTTGGCTCACGTCCTTAACTTGGTGGTGCAGCGGTTCTTGGGCAGGTACCCGGGCTTACAGGATGTCCTGAGGCAGGCCAGGAAAGTCTGTGTGCATTTCCGCCGGTCATATAATGCCAGTGCTCGGCTGACGGACCTCCAAAAGGAGTTTAACCTGCCCAAGAACCGCCTAATCTGTGACATGCCCACCAGGTGGAACTCGACATTGGCCATGCTGCAGCGGCTGCACACGCAGCAGAGGGCCATCAATGAGTACCTGTGCGACTATGGCACCAGGACAGGGTCAGGGGACCTTGGTTTTTTTTCCCCACGCCAGTGGGCCATGATCAGGGATGCATGCACTGTCCTGTCACCATTCGAGGAGGCCACGAGGATGGTGAGCACTGACAGTGCATGCATCAGTGACACTGTCCCCCTTGTCCACCTGTTGGAGCACACGCTGCGTGGAATAATGGACAGGGCACTTGAGGCAGAACAGAGGCAGGAAGAGGAGGACTTCCTTAGCTCTCAAGGCCCCCTTTATCCAGACAGTGTTCCTGCGTGCCCGCCGATCACACAGGAAGAGGACGAGGAGGAGGAGGAGGAGGAGGAGGAAGATTGTGTCAGTATGGAGGTGGAGCCTGGCACTCAGCATCAGCAGTCTTTAAGGGATCAGTCCCAAGGAACACATGGACTTGTACGTGGCTGGGAGGAGGTGGCTGCGGACGTTGTTGTCCTTAGTGACCCAGAGGACTCCGGACCGAATGCCTCAGCAAACCTACGCTGCATGGCCTCCCTGATCCTGCAAAGCCTGCGTAAGGATCCTCGTATTCGTGGTATCAAGGAGAAGGACCAATACTGGCTGGCAACCCTCCTTGATCCACGTTACAAGGGTAAGGTTGCGGACCTTATCTTGCCATCGCAGAGGGAGCAGAGGATGAAACATCTTCGGGAGGCCTTGCAGAAAGGTCTGTGCAACGCGTTCCCAGAGACTGGGAGGTTACAAACTCCTGTTTCTGGACAACGTGTTGCTGAGGCTTCGGTCAGTCAAAGAAGGAGCGGTGGAGAAGGTGGCCGTCTGACCGATGCGTTCAGACAATTTTTTGGTCCGCAGCCCCAAGGTATGATCGGTTCCAGCAACCATCGCCAGCGTCTGTTTTACATGGTGCAGGAATACCTAGGGGCAAGATCAGACTTGGACACCTTTCCCACCGAAAATCCTCTGGGTTACTGGGTCTTGAGGATGGATCACTGGCCAGAGCTTGCACAGTATGCAATTGAGCTACTGGCCTGTCCTGCATCCAGCGTTCTTTCGGAACGCACATTCAGTGCTGCTGGAGGCGTGGTAACCGATCACAGGGTGCGTCTGTCCACTGACTCGGTCGATCGGCTGACCTTCATAAAAATGAATCAGTCTTGGATCACCACCAGCTACCAAGCACCTGATGCTGATGTAACTGAATAATTTTTTTCAGATCCCTTCAAAGACTGCCTATGCTGATGCTGAGTGACTATCCCTGAGTAATTATCCTCTTCCTCCTCAATCATCACGCTGATAGCTTGTAAGAACATTTTTGGTTCTGGGCGCCACCACCAGTGCCTAAGGCACAATTTTTCAGCCCCTGTATAACAGGGGCGTGTAATTACAATTTTTGATGTAATACTTTGCAGCAGGGCTCGTTCCTGCATTCTAACTAGAGTATCTGTGAGGGGTTGCAGTGTTGTGGCACCAGCACCAGTGCCTAAGGCCCAATTTTTCTGCCCCTGTCTAACAGGGGCGTGTAATTACAATTTTTGATGCAATACTTTGCAGCAGGGCTCGTTCCTGCGTTCCAACTAGAGTGTCTGTGAGGGGTTGCAGTGTTGTGGCACCAACACCAGTGCCTAAGGCCCAATTTTTCTGCCCCTGTCTAACAGGGGCGTGTAATTACAATTTTTGATGCAATACTTTGCAGCAGGGCTCGTTCCTGCGTTCCAACTAGAGTGTCTGTGAGGGGTTGCAGTGTTGTGGCACCAGCACCAGTGCCTAAGGCCCAATTTTTCTGCCCCTGTCTAACAGGGGCGTGTAATTACAATTTTTGATGCAATACTTTGCAGCAGGGCTCGTTCCTGCGTTCCAACTAGAGTGTCTGTGAGGGGTTGCAGTGTTGTGGCACCAGCACCAGTGCCTAAGGCCCAATTTTTCTGCCCCTGTCTAACAGGGGCGTGTAATTACAATTTTTGATGCAATACTTTGCAGCAGGGCTCGTTCCTGCGTTCCAACTAGAGTGTCTGTGAGGGGTTGCAGTGTTGTGGCACCAGCACCAGTGTCTAAGGCCTAATTTTTCAGCTCCTGTTCAACAGGGGCATGTAATTACAATTCTTGATCTAATATTTCACAGCAGGGCCCTGTGAGGGCTTACAGTGTTTTGGCCACAGCAACACCTAAGGCCCAAATTTCTGCTGAGTATATAGGGCAGGACCCTACTTTCAAACATCTAACTTACAAACGACTCCTACTTGCAAACGGAAGGAGACAACAGGAAGTGAGATGAAATCTACCCCTAGGAAGGGAAATTCTCTCATGTAAGAGTTAATATGGGAAAACAATTTCTCCTTTCCACTGATGCTTTCCAATCCTTGTTCCACAAAAAAACCCAAATTTTCAAAAAACATTTTTCATTGGGACAAAAAAGTGAGGTGAAATCTTCTGAAGAGGAGGAAAGACGCAAAACAAATGTCACAGGGGTGATAACCCTTCCCTATGTTTTCCAAAAAGCTTAGAAAAGATTTTTTGGCTGGAGCTAAACACGTTAAAAATGTTCAAAATTACAAACAGATTCTACTTAACAACAAACCTACAGTCCCTGTCTTGTTTGCACCGCCTGTATACTGCTGTTCAGAGTATATAGGGACCTTTCCTTATTTTAATTTGGGTGCGGGGTTCCCCTTAATATCCATACAAGACCCAAAGGGCCTGGTAATGGACTGGGGGGTACCCATGCCGTTTGTCTCACTGATTTTCATCCATATTGCCAGGACCCGACATGACATTAAACCCGCAAGCAGTTTTAAATGAGATTTTTTCCTTTAAAAATGACATTTGGTGCAGGGACTGTTCTAAACATGGGAAACACGCGTCACTTTACAGGCATACTATAGACACCCCCCAGGTACGATATTTAAAGGAATATTTCACTTTTTTTTTTTTACTTTAAGCATCATTAAAATCACTGCTCCCGAAAAAACGGCCGTTTTTAAAAGTTTTTTTTGCATTGATACATGTCCCCTGGGGTAGGACCCGGGTCCCCACACCCTTTTTAGGACAATACCATGCAAATTAGCCTTTAAAATGAGCACTTTTGATTTCGAACGTTCGAGTCCCATAGACGTCAATGGGGTTCTAACGTTCGTGCGAACTTGCGGTCCGTTCGCGGGTTCTGGTGCGAACCGAACCGGGGGGTGTTCGGCTCATCCCTAATGAAGTTTGAGAAAAGGGCACTAGTTTGGTTGAAATAGTGGGGAGGTATATGAATCGGTAGGGCCTGGAGCAAGTACAGAAACTTCGGGAGTATGCACATCTTAAGGATGTTACATCTACCGAACCAAGAGATTTGGGACAGAAACGACTGGGTTGGTAAGTGTGAACAACATATCATCTGCGTAAGCAGCTATTTTCTGTTGTGTCTCTCCCATAGTTATCCCGGTGATATCTGGGTGAGCACGCACGGTCCGCAAGAAGGGTTCCAGTGACAGGGCGAAGAGAAGTGGTGACAGCGGGCATCCCTGACGGGTACCATTCCTAATCGGGAATGGATCCGACAGTACTCCGTTTACACGAACCCGAGCTGTGGGATCCGCATAAACCGAGCTGATCCAGTTGAGCATTCTGCCCCCCAGACCTATATGTCTCAGGACTGAAGTCATGAAGTTCCAATTCACCCTATCAAAGGCCTTCTCAGCGTCCGTGCTGAGGAAAATACAGGGAGTCTTATTTTGATTCACTACATGCAGTATGTTGAGTACTTTGATGGTATTGTCCCTGGCTTCTCTTGTGGGCACGAAACCAACTTGGTCCAAATGGATCAGGGAAGGGAGGTATGTTTGAATTCTGGTAGATATAATTTTCGTAAATATCTTGAGATCAAGGTTAAGTAGTGAGATTGGTCTATAGCTCCCACAAGCTGTCACGTCTTTCCCCTCTTTGGGGATTACCGTGATATGGGCTATCAGCGTGTCTCTAGGAATGTGTGAACCAGAACCCAGTGAGCTGAAGAATCCCCGCATATGTTCTCCCAAGGCCGGTAACAGGGTTTTGTAATATTGGGCAGTAAAACCGTCCGGGCCTGGGGCTTTGCCCACCTTCATGGACGCAGCTGCTTTCTGTATTTCTTCTATGGCAATGGGTTCCTCCAACAGCTCACTGGACTCCGCCGGTAATTGGGGCATATCAGATCTCCGCAGATAGTCATCTATCTGCAGTGGTGGTGTGGATGGTGTTTGCAGGTTATAAAGTGAGGAATAAAATTCTCTAAATGAAGAAGCTATTTTCCGTGGATGAGAGACTTTCTGTCCTGAGGGTAGCGTGATATGTGGGATATAATTTGCCATGGTCTGTTCTCTCAGTGAGTTAGCGAGCAGTTTGCCGCATTTATTGCCGGATTCGTACGTTACCCTGCGGCATACTTGAAGCGAGGCTTTTGCTCTAAATTGCATTAAGTCGGTTATTTTAGTTCTCAATTTAAATAGTTCCGATTCCCCAGTTGCTGTCTGGGCATGTTTATGTCTTGCTTCTGCTAGGTGTAGGTCATGTATAAGGGATGTAATCTGCCTTGTTTAATGCGTGCTCCGTGTTTAATTAAAACTCCGCGAATTACTGCCTTATGGGCCTCCCAAATAATTCCGGGGTCAGTGTCTGGGGTAGTATTGGTTTTGAAGTAATTGTCTAATTCTGTAGATACGTCTTTTAGTACTTCTTCGTCCTGTACTAGGCTTTCATTTAGTCTCCAAGTTTTGGATCTAGTAGTGGTATTCTCTGTCAGTGCGTATGTTAGCATGATCGGGGCATGGTCGGACCAAGTAATCGACCCTATTTTGGCGTCACGGAGGGCGTGTAATTGGGCATGTGGGACTAGGAAGTAATCGATCCTTGAATAAAGTTTATGGGGAGTTGAGTAGAAAGTATAGTCGCGTTCCGTCGGGTGGAGGAGTCTCCAAGCATCAACCATTTGTGTTCTGTGTAGTGTTCTGGAGATTTGTTTCCTAGTGGTAGGTGTTATTGATGATTTCCCTGAGGAAGTATCCTCAGTGGGGATCAATGGAACATTAAAGTCCCCACCTACTATGAGGTGGCCACTTGTGAATTCTAAGAGGGACTCCATGATTTTATGAATAAATTGGTCTTGGTGACAATTTGGCACATAAATATTTGCGAGGGTCACCTGCACTCCCCCGATCTCCCCCTTAAGAAACAAATATCTTCCCTCTGGGTCTGCTCTTATGTCTGTATATTTCCAAGGGACTCTATGCGAAATGAGTATAGACACTCCACGGGTCTTAGAAAGACCGTTAGTGGAGTGGTACGCCTGTGGAAAGAATCTGTTTCTCAAAATGGGAAGTTTACTGCTTTTGAAATGAGTTTCCTGCAATAATGCTAGATCAGTCCTGTGGTGTCTTAAGTCATGCAATAACATCTTTCTTTTCTCTGGTATATTCAAACCTTTTGTGTTTAATGAGAGTATGTTTACCGCCTCCATGTTGCTCTGTAGTTACAAAAGGTTAGGGTTCAGAAAATAGAGGGTGGACAGAGGGGAAGAGAGGGATTAGAAAAAAGCTGAGGTATCCGGGCAAAGGGTAAGGGGGGTAAAAATCAAGAGGTGTGGTAACAATAGTTTAGTAAATGCAAACTCGCACTTATATGCTCTCTAAAGAGTGATCTATGTCAGTAGCACAATAGTGCTAGGACGCTCACCAGTACTAACTGGTAACCGAGCGCTGGCCTAGGTGGGGTTGTGGAAAGGAATAGCCAGAGAGAAACTCACTGACCACCCCCTCCCATCCCGCTATGGAACTGTATATGTCTTAATTAAATGGACAACGACTTTGGTAACTAATTGAGGATGGATGGCCTGTTCATACCTTTTAGCTACAACTTCAGAATAGGCAACTAAAATTCAATATGTACTCTATGTAAAACTGGTAATGATCTTACCCGAGCATAACAACATTTCACCCTAAATATTATGACCTTTAGACCTTAATATAGAAGTCTGGTGACAGTTTAAAAATTTGAGACCAAAGAAAAAATCATAACAGGGTCAACTGAAAACTGCACCCCTCATCCCTTATGTATGCTATTTAGGTTCGCATCTCCTAATGGAGTGGAGTCCTGGTGTATAGTCATCACAGTGTTCCCCCCTGCCCCCAGACCGTCTAGTCCCTCTAACCATCAGGAAGTCCGTTCTGCAAGGCTGGAGACCCCCACACTGCTTGTTCCTTTTGGGCGAAGAGCTTGTTCGTATCCCATCCCCCTCCGTCCCTCCCCCTATCTCAGTGAACTCTGCTAGTGTCAAATGAACTTCCAGCTCAGTGTATAATAACCAAGGCAGCATGTAAAACCCTGTTTGAGTTCGTTAGGTATGGAGCAGTTACCATTGTCATGCTATGTGTTACGAACCTCCTATCAGCAGTTGCTTCAGGACAACAACAACAAGCAAGTCTGCAGGAGTGTACATCATGCAAAGGACGGATCAGGGGAGCGGTTTTGTAGATCACTTTTCTGTGTTCTGGGAAATCTGCAGAGTTTCAACGTGCTCTCTCCAAACCCGCCCAGTAAACAGTGCTGGGGGTTGTAAATCTGCTATCATTCACAGTTCCTGGTTCCTTCACCTGGCATGAAAAGTATAAGTGAACTTCATAGGACGAACGTCTCCCTGGGCTGATTACTCCATTTTTAACTGACTGGGGGCCAGCAGGAACAGCAATGTCATCTATTTAATCTTAGAGGGGATCACTTCAGTTCGTGGGCAAAAGGTTTTACGGGAAGAGAAAAAAAAAAAAGGGGAAAGGATCTGCCATGCTCGGGCTTGAAAATAGTCTTGTCTTAAACAGCTAGGTTAGTTCAAGTTAAGACTCACGTGTACCCTCATTGGAAGGAGCTCTCGATCTCCTGCTGGAGCGTTGCTGATGGCGTGGTAGGCGTCGCTGAGCGGAGAGACCCGGTCTTCCTGTGGGGCGAGGAACCAGAGTCAGCCAGTTGGGGATCTCAATCGGGTCAGACCCCAGGAAAGTGAATAAGGCCGGCAGATCTAATGGGGACCGTAGAGTAAAAGAGGTCGCATCATTCCTGAAAGTAACCGCCAGGGGATAGCCCCAGCGGTACGTGAAGCCTTGTCTTCTGGCCAGCTCCAGGACCGGTTTGAGCATTGCCCTTCTTAGCAATGTAGCTCTGGACAAATCCGGAAGGATTTTAATCCCGGCGCCATCGAACGACACCGCTCCTTGCTCCCAGGCCTTACGGAGGAAGAGATCCTTCTGGGTGTAGCGATGTACCCTGCATAGGACATCTCTAGTTCTATCTGGATCTGATGATCTGGGTCCGAGTGTCCGATGTACACGGTCCAGTTCAATGGACACTTGCGGTGTGCCAAGGACCCCCTGAAAGATGGCAGTTACAGACGCTTCCAGATCCTCCGCTCCGGTGGCCTCCGGGAGGCCCCGCAGCCTCAAGTTGTTTCTTCGGCTGCGGTCCTCCAAATCCTCTAAATGGAGCTGTAGGTCAACTGCCGTGGTTGTCTGTGCCTCCTGTGACTGCTCCAGGGCCGCGATCCGCTGTGTGAGGGCAGAAATCGATCCCTCCCCTGCCTCTACTCTGTTGGATATCGTTTGTAGTTCCACCCGTATCTCCTGTATGTCTCTGGCGTGGGCTTCCTCCACCCGTTGTATAAGGGCCTCGATGTCTGATTTAGACGGAAGGGCCTCAAAATCCGCCTTAGTGGGTAGAGCCTGGAGAATGGCCCGGAGATCGTCAGGCATTTCTCTCATCTGTCTCGGGTGGCTAGCCATGTCAGAGAGAGAGTCTCTAGTGGAGTTCGGGAGGCCGTTCGAGGGAGAAGGAGGGGATGCAGGCAAAGAAGGTGAGTCCGCCTCAGATAAGATGTGTGCACGAGGCGCTGCAGCAATGGCGCCCAGAGATCTCCTCTGTGAGTCTCTAAAGTAACTCCTGATACTGCTCCGTGGGGTGGAATTCGGGTTGTTGCCTACCGAAGCTCTTGTCCTGTATCTCCTGCAAGTGGGCATGCCTCAGACAGAAGAGAAGTAGTCGTCTTTATGCGGTTTAGGAAGGGGGAAGCCAGGAGCTCCTCAGAATTGCTTCTTCACACGGCCATAGCTAAGCCACGCCCCTCTCGTAATTATTCTGATTGCTTCAATTCTTATGTACTCTCATGAATTGCCCTTTGGGTATGTATACTATCCACTTAAGGTAATGGCAGGTTTTGGTGGGTATGTACCCGTTACTATCTGTTTGTTTGAAGATTTGTAGATCCAGGTAGTCTATACTGTTTCTACTCCAACTTCCTGAAAAGGATATTCCATAGATGTTCTTACTGATTTTGTAAAAAAATTCCTGCAATGATTCCTCTGTGCCCCTCCAGATTTTACTGCAATGATCCCTCTGTGCCTCTCCAGATTATCAGAATGTCATCAATAGGGATGAGCTTCGAGTTGGAGTCGAACTCATGTTCGACTCGAACATTGGCTGTTCGCAAGTTCGCCGAACAGCGAACAATTTGGGGTGTTCGCGGCAAATTCGAATGCCGCGGAACACCCTTTAAAAGTCTATGGGAGAAATCAAAAGTGCTAATTTTAAAGGCTTATATGCAAGTTACTGTCATAAAAAGTGTTTGGGGACCCGGGTCCTGCCCCAGGGGACATGGATCAATGCAAAAAAAAGTTTTAAAAACGGCTGTTTTTTCAGGATTCAGTGATTTTAATAATGCTTAAAGTCAAACAATAAAAGTGTAATATCCCTTTAAATGTCGTAGCTGGGGGTGTCTATAGTATGCCTGTAAAGGGACGCATGTTTCCTGTGTTTAGAACAGTCTGACAGCAAAATGACATTTCGAAGGAAAAAACCCATTTAAAACTACTCGCGGCTATTGCATTGCCGACAAGACCTGAAGGGCCTGGTATGGAATTTAGGGGGACTCCCACGTCATTTTTTTTTTAAATTTTTGTTCAGGGTTCCCCTGTGGGGAATTCCCATGCCGTTTTTATCAATGAACTTCTATGTGTATTGTCGGCAATGCAATAGCCGCGAGTAGTTTTAAATGGGTTTTTTCCTTCGAAATGTCATTTTGCTGTCAGACTGTTCTAAACACAGGAAACATGCGCCCCTTTACAGGCATACTATAGACACCCCCCAGCTACGAAATTTAAAGGGATATTACACTTTTATTGTTTGACTTTAAGCATTATTAAAATCACTGCTCCTGAAAAAACGGCCGTTTTTAAAACTTTTTTTTGCATTGATCCATGTCCCCTGGGGCAGGACCCAGGTCCCTAAACACTTTTTATGACAATAACTTGCATATAAGCCTTAAAAATTAGCACTTTTGATTATTCATGTTTGTGTCCCATAGACTTTAACGGTGTTCGCGTGTTCGAACAAACTTTTTTCCTGTTCGCATGTTCTGGTGCGAACCGAATAGGGGGGTGTTCGGCTCATCCCTAGTCATCAATATACTTTTGGTAAAATTTCAGATCTGGTCTCTCTTTACTGTATATTCATTCTTCCTCCCATCTGTTCATGAATAATTTTGCCCCGCTGGGCGCATATTTGGCTCCCATTGCCACTCCTTTCATATATACGTAGTGCTCACCCTTGTACTAGAAATAATTATTACTCATGGCCATCTCCAGGCCTTCCAATATGTAGTTTATTTGTTCTTTTTTTTAATCTGTATATTTCTGTAGTGCCCATTCTGCCCTATTCAGTCCATCTTCTTGTATAATATTTGTATATAGTGAACTGACATCTATCATAACTAGGAGTTCTCCCTCTTCATTTTTGAGATGTTTTAATTCCGAAATACGATGTCTGCTGTCCTTTAAGTATAAAAACCATCAGTAATAGTCCATATAAAAAACTAGATCCAAATAAAATCCAGCAATTCCTCCAGTGATAATCGTGACATGCAATATCTTGTAAGGTGACTGTAGTGAAATGGACCTCCACCTTCGGTAGCACAAGCCGCTCACCTCTACAGATGGACCCCTGAGTATATCAGTCAGGTCAGTTAAGCAGTTCCCTCACAGGGATAAAGGCAGAGGATGGTAGATGTAAATCCTGGTCAAATATCAGCAACAGGTACTCTTGCAGTCATGACATGTGGAGATATATAAAAGAGATCTAGTGCTCTCTGTATATCACTAAAAATCATTTATTTTATAGATAAGTCAAAACACTTACAAGCGTCGCACTGTACCCCAGTGCATAGGACAACAGCATGTAAAGATAGGTGATCCACGTTGGATAGACGAACGGAGCGCGGGTGACGTCACGATCCAGACACGTGGGCGGTGCCGTACGCGTTACGTCCCTCAAAGGGGCGGGACTTCCTCAGCGGCGACGGCCGGCCGTGACTACACCCGCTTATATACATATTAGCAGTGGGAGAAAGCCAATCAACGTCTATGCGTACCTTTCTCCATGGCAACTCATGGAGAGGCACTAGACAGCGCAATTGAAGTAAACAGGAAGCACTGCATGAGATGACACTTGCAGCTTTCCGTTCTACATTGCTTTTTTATGAGTGGCCATTTGAAATATCTGCAGCACAAATAAGGTAGAAAATAAAACTCTATAAACAATATGAAAGAAATATAAAAGATATATGTCACGGAACGCCCCACACTCCGCTTGAGTGCTTCCGTCATATACCGCTTCCTAAGTTCTGTAACACGAGTCCAATGGATCTGGCTATAGGAACCCCAAGAACTAGACAACACCAGTCTTGGAGTACATCAGAACTACTCTTTATTTGAGATCTCACACACATTTATACACCAGGATGACTCAAAGCTAACCTAATTAACATGAGCTCCAATAGGAGTCGTCCCGTCTCCTACATTGTATGGAGGACAATGTCATTAGCTCATTCAATTAACATAAGCACAAGTTGACACCAGCATCTCCTCACATGATGTGTCCCAACAGAATGAATCAGTCTTATCAGCAGGGGGCTGCTGGAGGAACCCCCCCTCCCTCTTCAGGGACACAGATCCACAGCAAGGAGTCCCCATACAATATATACATGACTGAGTCCGATTAATACAGTTCAGACTGGATTTCTCATTCACCTCAAATGCTAGGGCCCATAATCGGTGGGCAACAGGCCCGCACACAGTCCTCTCCAACAGCCTCTGCTCCGGCCAGGTCCGTGACATTTCTCCCCTTTCGGCAGGAGACTAACACAGGAGGAGACCCCAGACGGGTTGACTCCGAAGTTAGTCCATAGTTCCAGTCCTCTACTGCCTGTACCCACACAGTACCCCAAATAAATTATTCCAAACAGTGTATCACTCACCCAGCCATCCTCTGCCTCTCTCAGAGAACATATCTGCCGCTGGAGAGAGGCCTGGACTGGCTCTTCTCCCTGGAATCCTTTCTGCCGCTGGAGAGAAGACAGGGGGACTGGGCTCACTCCATCCTGCTGTTGGGGATCTGGGCCCACTGCCCAGCATCCCTGGGGTATACAGGTGGGGACTGAAGCCCCATCAACCGACACCAGATCAAGCTGCAGTTGTGAGGTGATGACTGCATTCTCTCCTTGGATCCTGATCTGCAGCTCGCGATAGACTGCCACCTCCTCACCTTGGGCCTCCACAATTGCTGCAGGTGTGGGGCAGAGGTCTTGGACCCTCTGTCCGGTTGCCAGCACTTCTGCTGGGGGTTTGCCAGGTGGTTCCTCCTCTACAGAAACGTCTATTAAATCCCCAGTCTCTGGAATTGGTAAAAGTGTGGGACAGAGGTCTTGGACCCTCTGTTCAGTTACCAGATCTTCATCTGGAGAAGTTTGTTTTAACTCCATAGAGGCTGCTGGCAGAAAATCACATGTCCCTGTCAGTGTTGTGGGAGAAAGGCCGACTACCTCTTCTCTCAGGAAGGCCGAAGCCACTGTTGGTGCTGGGCAGAACACAGTGAACTTTGGCCCTGATAGCAGCTCTTCTGCTGGAGGCTCATCAGGTTGTTCTTCCTCAGCAGAAAAGTCTATCAAGTCCCATGTCTCTGCAACTGATGTCTGGGGATAGAGGTTCACCATCTCCTGTCCATGGAACCCAGAAGATGTTATCATTTCTGGACAGAGGTTAGCAGAGCTCTGCCCTGTTGTCAGCACTTCAGGTTTGGGGACGGCAATCTCCGGATTTTCCACTGCCGATTCTCTGGCATGCTGCTGAACGTGTTCTAGCAGTTTCCTGTATGCCCTTTCCAGATGCTGTTCCTTCCTTAGCAAATGGTCCAGATCAGGTTTGAGCTCTGAGACCCCTGCAAGACCGAGCATAGACTCTCTATAGTCTCTCATGTCCTCAAGGTCAGGTTCCCCCTCATCGCCAAACATAAAAAGATCTGTAAGGTTCTCCCACAGCAATCCAGGGCCGCCAAAGTCATATCCCTCCGGAGAGCATTCTGTTGTCTCCCCTAAATATCCCTCCTCTGCGTGCCATTGCAGAGCCCGATAACAATTGTCCAGCTCTATCTCCTGCTGGACCAACCTGTCCAACTCAGTCACCCATTGCTCTTGGGGCTGCTCTCCCAGGAATGCCATCCGCAATGCCCGTTGGTCACTGGCCCGTTGCTCTTGGGTTGGAAAGCACTTGCCCTGTTTTATACCAGCGAGACGGAGGGCTGCAATCCAGAGCTCCACCCGAATCAGCTGCCTGAGCTCCAGGCATTCATCCTCAGACACAGTCCTGGTGTACGTTGAAAGGATGATCCGCAGCAGCCCCGGGAATTCTGATGCCAGGTCCATATCTCCGCTGGGGTGACTGAAGTCTGCTATGCTGATCTTGGATCCAGTTGGAGGTTTGGATGTCCCAGACTTCAGACTTCAGGAAGCTATCCCACCGCTTCCACCAATGTCACGGAACGTCCCACACTCCGCTTGAGTGCTTCCGTCATATACCGCTTCCTAAGTTCTGTAACACGAGTCCAATGGATCTGGCTATAGGAACCCCAAGAACTAGACAACACCAGTCTTGGAGTACATCAGAACTACTCTTTATTTGAGATCTCACACACATTTATACACCAGGATGACTCAAAGCTAACCTAATTAACATGAGCTCCAATAGGAGTCGTCCCGTCTCCTACATTGTATGGAGGACAATGTCATTAGCTCATTCAATTAACATAAGCACAAGTTGACACCAGCATCTCCTCACATGATGTGTCCCAACAGAATGAATCAGTCTTATCAGCAGGGGGCTGCTGGAGGAACCCCCCCTCCCTCTTCAGGGACACAGATCCACAGCAAGGAGTCCCCATACAATATATACATGACTGAGTCCGATTAATACAGTTCAGACTGGATTTCTCATTCACCTCAAATGCTAGGGCCCATAATCGGTGGGCAACAGGCCCGCACACAGTCCTCTCCAACAGCCTCTGCTCCGGCCAGGTCCGTGACAATATATATATATCTAAATCGTTTTGAAATAGAATTAACATATAAAAAACATCCCTATACATATTCCTATATAAAAATGTATGACATCCCGCGCTCCAAACGGCCATCCAGAATCACCCATATCTGCATGTTAACATAAAATTGTAAATTACATAAAATTACATAAAATTGTAAACACAAGGTCAGTCCCCAAACATCAAACACTCATAGGGGATAAGAAATATAAATACCATAACAGGGAGGGAGGAGGGAAATAAGAGATGATTCCGACAGTCAACTGCTACTGATCCGAAATAAAGCAGTTAACGTCAAAATCAACGTTCAAGCCCCCAGGACTGAGAACCTTGGTCTCATGAATCCAATGGGATTCCCTTCGACTTAATTGACGTAAGAAGTTACCCCTCTCCAGTGTTTATTTACTCTTTCAATCCCCCAAAAACTTAATCCCCTGGGGTTTTGATCATGCACCAATTTAAAGTGTTTGGAGACATTGTGTGTCTTCAAGCCCTTCTTGATGTTGTTAACATGTTCTCCTAAACGCACATGCAGTGGGCGGGAGGTCCTTCCTATGTATTGTAGACCACACTCACATTGGAGCATGTATACAACCCCTACCGTTGTGCAAGTGATAAGTTGGTCAATTTTATATTCCTTACCAGTGGATGTGGCCCTGAAATTCTTACGTTTTTTATTGTTGCATTTGGAATGCTTGCAGGCTGTGCATCGCCCACAGGCATAAAAACCTGAGAGAAAAGAAAAAAGTCGGTTTTCAGACTGTGTGGGGGGGTCGACCACTCCTGGGGCTAGTCGGTCACGCAAAGAGGGAGCTTTCTTATATATGAACATCGGACGTGGTGGCAGCAGGGGACCCAGCACCCGGTCCTGTTTCAGGATTGGCCAGTTTTTTGAAACTAATCTTTCAAACTGTTTGTGTTGAACGCTATAGTTAAGCACCATTTTAAAGTTAGAGACATCAGAGCTGGTGTCCCTAACCTTATCAGCAATCAGTGAGGCCCTATCCATAGCTAGAACCTTCTCTTCTCGGGGTTCTAGCTATGGATAGGGCCTCACTGATTGCTGATAAGGTTAGGGACACCAGCTCTGATGTCTCTAACTTTAAAATGGTGCTTAACTATAACGTTCAACACAAACAGTTTGAAAGATTAGTTTCAAAAAACTGGCCAATCCTGAAACAGGGCCGGGTGCTGGGTCCCCTGCT
Organism: Lithobates septentrionalis; assembly: GCA_037952835.1. Taxonomy (NCBI): domain Eukaryota; kingdom Metazoa; phylum Chordata; class Amphibia; order Anura; family Ranidae; genus Lithobates; species Lithobates septentrionalis. The sequence goes on from JBBDGP010001146.1 coordinate 5,133,294, forward strand.
GCCACCACGTCCGATGTTCATATATAAGAAAGCTCCATCTTTGCGTGACCGACTAGCCCCAGGAGTGGTCGACCCCCCCACACAGTCTGAAAACCGACTTTTTTCTTTTCTCTCAGGTTTTTATGCCTGTGGGCGATGCACAGCCTGCAAGCATTCCAAATGCAACAATAAAAAACGTAAGAATTTCAGGGCCACATCCACTGGTAAGGAATATAAAATTAACCAACTTATCACTTGCACAACGGTAGGGGTTGTATACATGCTCCAATGTGAGTGTGGTCTACAATACATAGGAAGGACCTCCCGCCCACTGCATGTGCGTTTAGGAGAACATGTTAACAACATCAAGAAGGGATTGAAGACACACAATGTCTCCAAACACTTTAAATTGGTGCATGATCAAAACCCCAGGGGATTAAGTTTTTGGGGGATTGAAAGAGTAAATAAACACTGGAGAGGGGGTAACTTCTTACGTCAATTAAGTCGAAGGGAATTCCATTGGATTCATGAGACCAAGGTTCTCAGTCCTGGGGGCTTGAACGTTGATTTTGACGTTAACTGCTTTATTTCGGATCGGTAGCAGTTGACTGTCGGAATCATCTATTATTTCCCTCCTCCCTCCCTGTTATGGTATTTATATTTCTTATCCCCTATGAGTGTTTGATGTTTGGGGACTGACCTTGTGTTTACAATTTTATGTAATTTTATGTAATTTACAATTTTATGTTAACATGCAGATATGGGTGATTCTGGATGGCCGTTTGGAGCGCGGGATGTCATACATTTTTATATAGGAATATGTATAGGGATGTTTTTTATATGTTAATTCTATTTCAAAACGATTTAGATATATATATATCTTTTATATTTCTTTCATATTGTTTATAGAGTTTTATTTTCTACCTTATTTGTGCTGCAGATATTTCAAATGGCCACTCATAAAAAAGCAATGTAGAACGGAAAGCTGCAAGTGTCATCTCATGCAGTGCTTCCTGTTTACTTCGATTGCGCTGTCTAGTGCCTCTCCATGAGTTGCCATGGAGAAAGGTACGCATAGACGTTGATTGGCTTTCTCCCACTGCTAATATGTATATAAGCGGGTGTAGTCACGGCCGGCCGTCGCCGCTGAGGAAGTCCCGCCCCTTTGAGGGACGTAACGCGTACGGCACCGCCCACGTGTCTGGATCGTGACGTCACCCGCGCTCCGTTCGTCTATCCAACGTGGATCACCTATCTTTACATGCTGTTGTCCTATGCACTGGGGTACAGTGCGACGCTTGTAAGTGTTTTGACTTATCTATAAAATAAATGATTTTTAGTGATATACAGAGAGCACTAGATCTCTTTTATATATCTCCACATGTCATGACTACAAGAGTACCTGTTGCTGATATTTGACCAGGATTTACATCTACCATCCTCTGCCTTTATCCCTGTGAGGGAACTGCTTAACTGACCTGACTGATATACTCAGGGGTCCATCTGTAGAGGTGAGCGGCTTGTGCTACCGAAGGTGGAGGTCCATTTCACTACAGTCACCTTACAAGATATTGCATGTCACGATTATCACTGGAGGAATTGCTGGATTTTATTTGGATCTAGTTTTTTATATGGACTATTACTGATGGTTTTTATATGGACTATTACTGATGGTTTTTATTTAGTTTTATATGCGCTGTACTGCCTTTCTATTTTTACTCTTTGGGATTTGATAAATTTTTACCCCCAGTACTATAGCTGCTCAGTGTTAGGATATATGGTTTGCGCTGATCGATTTAGTTTTATATATGTCCTTTAAGTATGACTTCCCTTCTGCGACCAACGGTTGCAAGTATTGGTCTTCCCCATATCTTGAAAATAGGGAGTCTATCCCACTAATAATGGGTCTACCCGTGGTTTCTCCTGATTCTTGTGAATTTTTGGGACTTAATAAAACACTGGTGTTTTAGCTGCTTTCTGGATCAGATATTTTGTCTCTTTTTTTTGTTCAGGATTCCTCTATTTTTTCCTTTCTTTATGCACGGTTTCAATTTCCTTTCATATCCTTTTTTTGGATTATGCTTGAGTTTTTTGTATGTGCCCACCATGTTCAGTAAGTTTTCTATTTTCATTTCATAGTCTTTTTTGTTGAGGATCACCAATCCCCCTCCTTTATCTGCTTGGCAGATAACCACTCTTTTTTTTCTCTTCTTTTTCTTTGATTGTTTTCCAGATATTTCCTTACTTGGATCTTTCTACTTTTAGTTTTTTTTTTATATTCTCCTCCACCACCCTTTTAAAAACCTCTAGACTGTCATGATTCTGGGTTTGTGGATTAAACATGGAGTTGTTTCTTAATGCTGTGTTTAAATTCCATATTTTCTGGTCTTTGTTGTTCTCCCTTTTTCAGAGTAAAAAATTACTTAATATTCAATTTTCCTATGAATTTTTGTAAGTTAATATAAACTTCAAATTTATCCAAATCCTTATCTGGGGCATACTTCAATCCAAGGTCTAAATTTTTCATTTCCTCCTCATTAAAAGTAATATCACTTACCTTAAAAATACCAGCTCCTATTGTTCTCATGTTGTTTTCCTTTGTTCCCCTCATTTGCCTCTTGTCCATTTCCTCTTCCCCATCCATGGGGTCTGGGTTTTTTTTTCTCACTCTCCTTCCCAGTGGTTCTTTCTCTGTTCCCAATTGGCTTCTCTGTAATTTGGGTATGCAGGTCGTGGGGGTTGTCAAGTGTTTCGCCATCATTGGTTTCTTGTGGGGCCCCAATATTAGTTCCTAGGGGAACCGCAGCCCCCTTGGTGTGTGGGTGGTCCATAGCCTCCCTGATTTCATGGTCTGCCTCTGTAACCCCTGGGAAAATCCCTTCTATATTGTGGTTCCCTGCATGGTGTATCTTGGTATGCATATCTGAGAGGTGAATACCTCTTGATATCCTAGGTGTTCTCTGAGTCCTAGGAGTGTGCATATTGTGTGGATGATGTCTCTTGGGGCTGTGATCTTGATGTGATCTGTTTCTATGTGTGGAACTTTCTTCTCCCACTTTTCTCCGTGTGGGTCTCGGTGTCCTTTGTGTAGTATGTCTAACTTCAATCTCAAGATTCATTGTTCATGGAGACATCTATGGTTTCTTCCCCACCATAGTCTCATCCGCATGCCATTTTTATACCTGTTGGTTTTTTAAATCTAATACATCCCTGTGGAATTTCTTTTGTGTTTTAAGTTGTAAGTTTAAGAACAAATAAACTACATATTGGAAGGCCTGGAGATGACCATGAGTAATAACTATTTCTGGTACAAGGGTGAGCACTACGTTAAAACAAAATGAGTGGCAATGAGAGCCAAATATGCATCCAGCACATGCATCCAACTTATTCATGAACAGATGGGAGGAAGAACAAATATACAGAACAGAGGGACCAAATCTGAAATTTTACCAAAGTTATATCAATGACATTGTGAAAATCTGGAGGGTCACAGAGGAATCGTTGCAGACATTTTTTGACGAAATCAACCACAACATTTATGGCTATCCTTTTCAGGAAGTTGGAGTAGAAACAGTATAGACTATCTGGATCTACAAATCTACAAAGAAAATGGAACACTGCTGACCAGAACCTTCTTCAAACAAACAGATCGTAATGGGTAAATACCCACCAAAACCTGCCATCACCCTAAGTGGATAGTATACATACCCAAATGGCAATTCATGAGAGTACATAGAAATTACAGCATTCAGAAGGATTACGAGATCCAATCATATGTGCTAATGCACAGATTTGTGGAAAAAGGTTATAAGAAGGGAAAACTGGAAGCTTTTAGGAATGAGGTGAAAATGATGGATAGAGAAACAATGTTAAACACAAAGAGAAAGAAGAAGAAAAGCAAAAACATGAAGATGGCCTTCCTCACGGGTTTAATAGACAATATAAAGCACTGGAAAAAGACGTGAAAAAACACTGGCCAATTTAAAATCTGATAAAATATTAAAAATGATTCTCCAACAGCGTCCCACGTTCATCTATAGAAAAGCACCTACTCTGAGAAACAAACTTGTTCCCAACGTACTAGACCCCCCAAACAAACAAGTATGTTTACAAATCTTAAAGGATTCTTCAGGTGTAAAAAATGCCTACCATGTAGAACTAGCTAACAAGTTGGGAGGAAGAAAGACACTTTCAAATCTACAGACACGGGCAAAGAATATAAAATCAAAGAGTTAATAACATGTACAGTAACAGCACACATGTGACATATGACATGGAATGTCCATGCCAGCTCCAGTATGTAAGAAGAACAACCAGGCCACAATACGTTAGAATCTGGGAACATATCAGTAAACATTAGAAAGGGATTCACTAAACATGATGTATCCAGACATTTAAGAGAATTTCAAGAGACCCATCAATCATGACCTTCTATGGAATAGACAAAATCACAGGACACTGGAGAGGGGACAACAAGAAGACCAAAGTCTCACAGAAAGTATGGACATCAAAACAGCTTGGCACTCGACTAACCAAGCATGGCCACCAAATTAGCACATTTTAGTCTAACCAAAAATGGCCACCGATAATTTGACATCAGGTTGCTAGGTTACCACATGTTATATATGCTCAGGGAGTGTAGCAAGATGGCACAGCTCCTGATGACATTGCACTGATGAAATTCATAGAGCGGAGCTTCCAGCATCATTTCCTGTCGGGTCCGTGGAGCGCATAGCGCCCCAGACTTCCTGATTCTCATGCTCACTGAGCACTAAATAAATTTAAGTGCATTTCTGACTGTTCAAAATGGAATAAAAAGTCAAAACAATATTGTGCTATGGGATGTTATTTCTCTCCACACATGGATGAGACGAAGGGGCTAACTCTTTAAAGGCAAAGGAGAGAAAAAGATACATACAGGTACAGATCTGTGTCCTAACATACAGCAGTATAGCTGTGGATGTGAGATGCCCCCTCAAGGGGAGAGATCTCTGGTGAGTGAAATAGCATAAGGGGAGCACAAAGTGGAGCACCTGCACAAGTACAAACCTGCAATACTCACAGATAAAGAGCACCTGCCACTTGGATTTTCAACTTTCTTTTAAAATATATGGACTGGTTACTTATAATAGGACGTTTACCACTTTTTGGTCCATAAAAGCACCTGTTACTTTACAAACTTACTAGTTGAATGTATATTTAAATGTGGAAATGTTTTGCACACATCAATAAGTGGTTATAATACAGAGTCCAATGTTTGGTCCATTAGAGCACCTGTCATTTATTAATAGGATTCAATGTGTAGTTTTTGTTTGGACATCAAATTATAAAGCATAGAGCACCAAGCACCTTTTTTATTTTACTTCATTTTGATTTAAAGGGAAACACACATCTATAACATATTTTAGGAGAGCAGCGCCATACCCACTACCCTTTAAAAATCTAGATTATAGTGTGTACCACCATCTTTGTAGATGTACATCATATTATGGCCAATTTGCAGATATAAGATGAGCTGCCCCTAGTGCAAATAATTTTTTTTGTTTAGATTTTGACATTCTATATAATATATATGTTTACCCAATAATGGTTCTAAGTAAGACATGTATTTTATTTGTATATTATTGTTTGCTTTTATAGTATATTTTATCTCAAAGTCCAGTCACGGCACATATTATCTTATTAGTCTTTTTACAATATATCAGTAATACAATGGCAATTTAGCCTCCTGAGACACTGCAAGGGGTTAATCTGTTAACCCAGTAACAAGTCTCTCTATGCATTGCTTTTGATTCCAAAAAGGGGGACATGCCCCCAAAACGTGTTGTCATGACTACATAAGAACTTTAGCAACTCTCTGTGGCAGTCATCGGCTTCCTTTTCTCCATCTGTTGCTGATTGTGGTTCTCTGCAGCCGCAAGCATGGCTGACACTCATGCACTGGATTATTTGCATTTACTCAGCTATACGGGGGATGCTGACTCTAACCCAGAGAGCAACCTTGCCTCAGCAGACATTGTCCATTGATGATGTGCCTGCTTGTTTATTATGAAATGTGAGTTTGATGACTCAAAGCATGTGTGGGGTGGATATTAGAGTTGAGGGATAGAATATTTAAAGTGAGTGCCATATGCCCAACAAAATGCTCACTGCATTGGTCCATACCAAAGGCTCAACCAAGCCTAACAAACATCAGGACGTATCTGGAGTTACATAGATCGAAGTTAAAAAGGAAATAAAATTGGTTATAACTACTCAATAGTCCTGAATTTTGTGACAAAGTCAAAAACTATATAAATAGTCTGCCTGTTCAGATATGAGTCTCCAGCAAGCAGCAATAGTCCAATTGCTAAGTGCATCAATCTTTTGGGTGTCAAATTGGCTCTATTTACCTTTAAATTGTATTAAATGGTCTTGTGCTAACACTGCTTGTTTCCTTTTTAACCCAAAAGCATATAAGTAGGTTAGTCAATTGTAATCTAAACTATTCCTAATACTGTAAGTTGTGGATAAATTAGATAAATTAGATATCTTTTTTAAAAATGTTGTCCTCACTTCTGACCACAGTAATCTAAGAAAGTTAAACTCCAGGCAAACAGACAATTGAAAATAGTTAAACTTTTTTTTGTAATTTTATCTAGCCATTCAACTTCCTTACACATCATCATCATATTGTACAGGTAAAGTGTTACATCACCATTTAAAGGTGATTTCCTTCTAATTAAGGTTAAAATTAAGGTCTCTAAGGTTTAAATATATCTTTGGGCAAAAACTCCTCTCCATCCACAACACAACCCCACCCCACACCAACTAATGATTACATTAAGAAATAGTCCGCCAAAGCTGTTTAAAGTTATCACATGTACATTCACAGAACCGCACTGATTGGCCTTGTTGTTGCCTCTCATTGTAATGTCATCACCCTGTTGCAGTATTCTGGAACCTGAGAGGCCCCACAATGGAAAGAATCAATATCACCCAGGCAGCAACATGACGACATGATTAATAAATGCATACCTTTTTAAATATTTATATATAAAAAAAAATCTTTCTTTATAATATCCTACCATAATGCATACAAAAAGGGGGAGGGGTTTGTACTGCTATTGGTCTTGGTTAGAGTATATTTCTGCAGCAATTAAAAACAAAAAACAAATCTAAATGTCCTTTTTAATTACTGTAAAGAATGCAAAAATGGACTAAAACATTAGCAATTTTTATTTTTGTTTTTTAGTCTGACTTTCAACTTCAGATTTTGGAAAGAAAAATTGCAACTTAGACAAGGGTTATTTTGCATTGTTTCCCCTTTAATAAAAAATACTTGTTTAAAACAATAAAATCAAATTAAAAATACATTTTTTAAGTAGATGCATGTTTTTTTCTGGATTGCACAGACCAAATAAAATTACATTCTTACGAGATTTTGTCCAAATAGTTCTTTGCTTTACAATTATATTCCAAAATAAGTTCTAGGCAATTTATCATGTCTGTCTGTCCCACTGACACAAAAAAGAGTTTATTTTAATTTTTCATGAAGTTCTTAGCTATATATGTCTAGCTGTAATTGCAGTCTGTTAAATCTGGTGCTAAGTCTGGTTTCCTTTAGCCTCTACATGCTGAGATGAGCTGAATACTAAGTCACATCTGTACATTTTCCAGATATTTATGCTGAAACAATTGCGTACATGGTTTCCATATCAATCCACTCCAATAGTTAAGGTGCCTCCCTCTTTCTGCCCAAACACCAGGTGGGCCCAATTAACAAAATAAAGGTCAAGAAGGTACCAGCTGTAGTATGCACATGGAAACCTTTCCAGTGACAGATTCAACAGAAGATGCTTCATATTTTGGTGTTATTTTTTACATTTCCTTCTGTTAGGTGCTGAAATAATAGATTCAGTGACAGATCAGATATTTCAGTACTTCCATCTGAATCATACAAAACAAGCTTTTCAAAACAATTGCACAGATGAATTCCCTCAGCATTCTACTTTTTTCTTTTACCTCCTACAGGGAAAAGATATTTTGGAAATGGTGCTTATTGTAAATTATGGATAGAATTCAACGCATGCATTCTTTGGGGTGAGACAACAGTTTTGAAACTTTTCTTGTTATAGATTTAAGATCAAATATATAGTTTGGAAGACATTTTTTTCCAATATAATTTTTACCTCAATAACTATAAAAAAATGCACTCATGCTAATAAAATAAAATTAGTACACATGGTATTAATACCACAGTAGACAATTTGCTTTTGCATCAATAATAACACTACACCAACAATTCTTTTCTACAGATGGCTCTTATCTTCACTACTGTGCAATTGAAGCTTAAAAATTGCTGTCACTCTCCTGTCACTGATAGTGCACATTGCAATAAAAAAAGAGGGTATGAACTTGCATTGTTTGTAGAAAGACATTTCTACTTCCATTTTAGGAAGCTCCTGGAGAGTGGCTTTTTTTAGGTTTTAGTGCATAAAGAACAGAAAGAAACCTTGTAATTATTTTCCATTTTTAATGGATAGACCAAAATCCTTAATTTAAAACTAAACTGCAGTAAAACAGGTAATAAATACACAAATAAAAAACATATATGAGAGGTGTTTTGACAATATAATTACATTTCTTTCCATCCAGTTCTGATGTACAACATGTATACTGTACACCGTTTAGCTGAACTACACAGTTCTTTCCCACCCTAAAACTAGACGACAGAGGGAGGAGCATCATGCTAGCTAATCTTTCTTTTATTCTTCTCCTTCTATCAATTGCTCCTTGCACTGCAGTACAGCTTACTGGCTCCACGTGCTGCTTCTTTCTCCCCTTCTCTGAGCTCAGCTATACAGGGACTGCAAGAGGCCAATAGTCTGTAAAATCCCTGTACTTATATCACCTGCAATAAAGAGATACATTTAATTATCAATTAATGATTAGAGAGCTACAAGGAGTGCCTTCTAACACTTTTTGACACACTTTTTTGACACACTTTTGACACACTTAAATGCAAAATACTTGCCTATTCCCTCTACATTATAAGGACCTTTTTTTTGTATAAGTAGAAGACAGAAGAAGAATACCATTCATTTTATTAATCACTTGGCTGATGTCCAGGAAGGTAGAATAGCTAAAATCTGAGGCATGAAAGAATATAGTGAGCTAATATTTAACCGGTTCCGGACCAGCCACCACAGTTATACTAGTGCTAAATTTGAAGCAATATGTTAAATAAAAAAAATTGTTAAATAAAAAATTTATCAATCAACTCTTCTAATATTATGAATATCAAAGTGACACGTGCCCTAATCTTTGAAAAAATCAATGGATGCAATAAAGTTTTTCACACGTGCCATGCAAAATTATTATAGGCCATAAATTGTGTAACCATCAGAATATTCATAAACAGTCCATATGGATAACTGTGATATGTGCCCAGTGCACTACAGGTGAAAAACAACGTTCGCTGGGGAATTTCTAAAAGCAAACAGCAGATATTTATCCAGTGCTGGTGTCTCGCGTTGTGATTGTGCAGACTCACCAGCTGTTTGTCCCCTACAGGGGTAACGTGTAGTCACAGTATGTGCCACTTTGCAGCAGTACTTGGCAGGACCGGGATCAAGGTGATATCATTAGGACATGAAGGAGAAAAGAAAGGGTTCCATAGTGTAAAACCGTTTTATACACTTTTTATTTGGTCAGATGTAAATGGTACTCATTTGTAGTAGAAAAAATGAGCGATATACAATGAGCATAAAGATGTTCCTAAGCATCAGCTTACAGGGAGATGTCTGCAAGGCGTTCATCCCAAGCCACGCCCTACGTACGTTTCGTCACACGGACTTCTACGGGAGCGTGGCCATGTACACACGGTCGGACATTGATCGGACATTCCGACAACAAAATCCATGGATTTTATCCGATGGATGTTGGCTCAAACTTGTCTTGCATAAACACGGTCACACAAAGTTGTCGGAATTTCCGAACACCAAGAAGGCTGTGACGTACACCACGTACGACGAGACTATAAAAGGGCAGATCAATACCTAGTGCGGCACCCTTTGGGCTCCTTTTGCTAATCTCGTGTTAGTAAAAATTTGGTGAGAGACGATTCGCGCTTTTTCATACTCATGGTTTTCAGATCATATTTTTGCTGTTCAGTTTGTGCTTGTGGGTCTGTATCTGGTCTTCAGTGCATGCAGCGAGTTCCCATTGATTTGTCATTGTGTTCTTGTCCGTTTTTTACTGATTTTCAGGTCGCTCTTCACAGGCCTTGCTGTTCTTCAGTGCGTTCTGTTACTTCGTTCTGACCAGCCGACCGTTTTCTAGCCATGTTGCATGTACGTACTCATGGTAGAGTTCGTGCAGTGCGGGGGCTTGGTGTTGGGGTTCTTACTTTGACACAAGCCCAGTCCATGAACAGGGCGAGGAGAAGTTCATGGACCAAGAATTGGTTGCTCCAGCGTGACCAATTCTGTCACATGCCTTTGCTCCATGAGATCCGTGAGAATAAACCTGATGATTTCAGGAACATTCTCCGGATGACGGACCCCGTATTTCACTGTTTGTTGGCTTTGCTGACCCCTTATATCAGCAGGCAGGATACCTGCATGAGGCAAGCCATCACTGTGGAGCACAGGCTAGTCACCACCCTGCGGTACTTGGTGCCTGCAGGACCTTAAGTTCTCAACAGGCATCTCTCCCCAGGCTCTGGGGATCATTATACCAGAGACCTATTCTGCCATCATCCAGGTCCTGCAGAAGGAGTATATTAAGGTAAGATTTGTATCCTTTAACATCACATTTTATTGTATTTAATGTTTGTTAATGTATTATATTTCTTTCCTCATTCCCTAATTACCATGATTGTAATATGCAGTGAATGTCCCCTTTGTCCTCATGCATGCTGTATTTTTTAACAATTTTTTCTCCTTCATACATATTTGCCTTCACTTACCTCCCCAGCATGCTCTCCTGGGCCTATATCCACCTCAATTACTCAATTAACAATGTATTTTGTCAGCTCCATAGTAGTGCGTTACCCTAAATACCCCCTAAAATGTTTAAAATTGTGATTTAAATTCAGGCAGAGTGCCAGAGGTTTTTTTTTTTTTGGGTCCCAAAATCATTTGGAACCCTCCTTCCCCCCAACTGCTAACTCAGCTGATACCAATCCTCTATCTGCTGACTTTGTCAAACCCATACCCACTATACCCACCTCTTTTGTAGTCATATTTATGGATGAATTCACCAAAGCATGTAGTGTGCCTGCCTGAACACTTTCAAATGGTACTGTTTAAAGATTTTGTATCCTATTATTATCTTAATAGGTAATAGCATAATGTAATAATGTGCTAAAATGTGTACAGGTGCACTCTCACCTAGCAGTAAGAAGGGTTGCTGGTTCAAATCCCCACAACAACACTACCTGCCTGGAGTTTGCATGTTCTCCCTGTGCCTGCGTGGGTTTACTCCCGGTACTCCGGTTTCCTCCCACACTCCAAAGACATGCTGGTAGGTTAATTGGATCCTGTGTAAATTGTCCCAAGTATGTATGAATGTGAGTTAGGGACCTTAGCTTGTAAGCTCCTTGAGGGTAGGGACTGATCTGAATGTACAATGTATATGTAAAGCGCTGCGTAAATTGACAGCGCTATATAAGTACCTGAAATAAATAAATAAATAAATAAATAAGTAACGAGGGGCTGGCCAAAGTAATACACATTATTTAGGCATTCATCTCTCAATGAAGTGGAGAGGGTTACCTGGCCAAAACATCCCCCCCTAAAATTTTTAAAATGGCCCATGAGAGGGTGGGGGAGTAATCTGATAGGTGGACCTTATACCTTTGTCTTTAAATACTCCCTAAAATAAATGTTATACTGATGTTGGCCAAGAATGTTTGTGTCCAATCAGATTTCAATGTTTATGTGCAAAAAGATTTTTTTTTTTTCTTGTTTGACTCCACAGTTTCCTTCCAACCCACAGGAATGGCAGACTGTGGCCTCCCACTTTGCCCAGCAGTGGGACTTTCCTAACTGCGTCGGGGCAATTGATGGGAAACACGTCCACATCGTCCCACCACCCAACTTGGGGTCATACTTTTACAACTACAAGGGGTTCAATAGTATTGTGATGTTGGCGGTGGTGTCGGCTACTTACGAGTTCCTGTATGTGGACGTGGGGAAGAATGGCCTGATGTCAGATGGTGGAGTCATCACCCGCACGGAGTTCTACAGGCGTCTCCAGAATGGTAGCTTTGGCTTGTCACCTCCAGAAGACAATGTGGAAGGACTCCCATTCGTCTTCGTTGCGGATGAAGCGTTTGCGCTGGGGGACCATCTTATGCACCTATTCCCTATGAGGACCCTCACCCCGGACCAGAGGGTTTTTAATTACTGGCTGGAGTGGTGAAGAACACGTTTGGAATAATGGCCAGCCGGTTCCGCCTATTTCTTACAACGATACACATGGCAGAATATAAACTCAATCACATCACCCTGGCTTGCTGTGTTCTCCACAACTTTTTAAGGAGAAATTCTTGGAACTATGCTGGCTTAGTTGGGCCTGAGGCCGGGATTAATATTAATGAACCAACCCTGACGGCGCTTGAAGCTGGCTGTCCTGGCTTGCCCCCCCAGAGTGCCCGCGAGGTCCGTAAAAGGTACATGGAATACTTTGCGGGTAGGGGGTCCATCGATATGCCAGACAATGTCTAAGACATTTTTTAAATAAAAATATATTTTAAACTGAACAAATATTTGCTTTGATTTACTGCTTGGCTTTCTTTTAGCTGACCATGAGCAAAATTTGGGGAGTCCTGAAAATGGCATAATTGTGTAAAATTAGAAAGCACTGTGGGTGTTATTTACTAAAGGAAAATACACTTTGCACTACAAGTGCAGGTGAGACTGCACTGAAACTGCACTTGTAGTGCAAAGTGGATTTGCCTTTAGTAAATAACCCCCATTGTCACTGAAAACACCAACTTTACTACAAAAAATGCTTTTGAGCATTGAAAGAAGAAGCCACACATTTTTGATTCTCAATCTTTTTAATCAAAGCACAATCGCATGTGCATTTCTAAAAGGTTTTTAGAACAAACCAACATGTTTGTTGTATAACAATTTTTTAGGTCACATTAAAAGTAGAAATTGCCTTTTAACCACTTGCCGCCCGCCCTATTACAGAATGGCGGCGGCAAAGTGGTTTGATATTCCTGATCGGACGTCATATGATGTGATCAGGAATATCGAGCCGCTGCGCGCCCCCGGGGCCCGCATCGCGGCGATCGTTGTTGCGGGGTATCGGTCTGACACCCTGCAACACCGATCTAGGTAAAGAGTCTCCGTCGGAGACTCTTTACCACGTGATCAGCTGTGTCCAATCACGGCTGATCACGATGTAACTAGGAAGAGCCGTGATCGGCTTTTCCTCACTCGCGTCTGACAGACGCGAGTAGAGGAGAGCCGATCGGCTGCTCTCCTGACAGGGGGGTCTGTGCTGATTGTTTATCAGCACAGCCCCCCCTCGGATCCTACCCAGGACCACCAGGGAAGCCGCCCAGGACCACCAGGGAAGCGATCCACACTGGACCACCAGGTATGCCCCTAGACCACCAGGGAAATGCCACTGTGTGCCCAGGCAGCTGCCAATCTGTGCCCAGGCAGCTGCCAGTTAGTGCCCACTTCAATGCCTACCACTGCCAGTGCCACCAGGGATGCCCATCAGTGCCTCGTATCAGTGCCGCGTATCAGTGCCCATCAGTGCCACGTATCAGTGCCCAGCAGTGCCGCCTATCAGTGCCCAGCAGTGCCCAGCAGTGCCGCCTATCAGTGCCGCCTATCAGCGCCACCCTATCAGTGCCCAGCAGTGCCCAGCAGTGCCGCCTTTCATTGCCCATCAGTGTCACCTATCAGTGCCTATCAGTGCCAACCAGTGCCACCCAGTGCCACCCATCAGTGCCCATCAGTGCCGCCTATCAATGCCCATCAGTGCTGCATATGAGTGCCACCCATCAGTGCCGCCTACCAGTGCCCATCAGTGCCGCATATCAGTGCCCATCGTCAGTGCCTGTCAGTGCCCGCTCATTGGTGCCACCTCATCGGTGCCACTGTATCAGTGCCTGTCAGTGCCGCCTTATCAGTGCCCATCAGTGAAAGAGAAAACTTACTTATTTACAATTTTATTTAACAGAAACAAAAGCAAAACTTTTATTTTTTTCAAAATTTTCTGTCTTTTTTTATTTGTTTAGCAAAAAATAAAAACCGCAGAGGTGATCAAATACCACCAAAAGAAAGCTCTATTTGTGGGAACAAAATGATAAAAATTTAGTTTGGGCACAGTGTAGCATGACCGCGCAATTGTCATTCAAACTGCGACAGCGCTGAAAGCTGAAAAATGGTCTAGGCAGGAAGGTGTCTAAGTGCCCTGTATTGAAGTGGTTAAGGTAAAACAGGCATGTTTAAAACCATAAAAAAATTCATAACTCTGGAACTTACAAAGTTCCACTTTTATAGAAAGTGAAGGCAATATCAGACAGTATTTATAAACTGTGTTTGATATTGCGTTCAGCAGATGGGGTGAAGTCACCCCTGGAAAAGCCAAATTTTTAAGATGCACACAAATTGCCTAATGTCAACATGTGCTAGCTGCCATCATGGGGGATCATTGGACGTGTTTTGTGGGTGAAACCCCTTCCTCTCAGCTACTTTATTATTGAGGAAGGGGTTGCACCCCCAAAATGCGTACATTGATCTCCCATGATAGCAGATAGCACATGTTGACACACTGTGTGCATCTTCAAAATTTGGCTTTTCTAGAATATGTAAAAAAATTGTCAGAAAAAAAACAATAATAAAGCAGAAATAAGTTAGGGATTTCTAGGGGTTTTAAATTCTCCCTAAAACATCAATGATGTTCTTCATTTCATTTTGAACATCATTGATGTTTTGCTTGATGTTTTCCAAATCCCTATTTCCCCCCTATTATCTCCCCGATGAGGATCTGGGCACTTTCACTGGTGAAGTGACATTCCTCTTCCACAACATCACGATCACCTAAAATATAAAAAAAAAAAAACACCATATATTATAAATATGCAGGCATCCATCTCTTACTTGAGCCTGTGGTCGCAGACACTCACCTGTTGTGGTGACTATTTCCACAACGTCTCCCTCCTTCTCCTCTGGTTGGGTTTGGGGGATTTCCCCTTCTTCATGAGGTGGGGGGTCCGTTGTCTCCTCTGATGAGTGGTGTCCTCCGAGTCTTTTCACTCCTATGTTAAAAAAAATAGGTATACTTAGCATACAGATATAGACATGTGCATTTCGTTTAGTTCCGAATCGAAATTCGGACGAAATTTTCATTATTCGGACATTCGGATGCATCCGAAATACCGAATTACAATACTAACGAATTTAAACGAATCCGAAATGTTTCGAATCGAAAACCCACGGCCGAAATTCAAATCGAATTCTAATCGAATTCGAAACCAAATTCGAAATATATTCGATTCGAAAACAAATTCGAAATCTATTTGACTCGAATTCGAAAACAAATTCGAATCGAATTAGAAAAAATATAAATTGATTTCTAAAAAAAAATACAATAAAATAGAATATAAAATAATAAAACAATAGAATAAACATAAAAGAATCGTAAAGAATAGAACAGAATTTCGAATAGTATAAATTCGAATTCGAAAATAGATTGGAAAATAACAATTTATATATATATATGTATATTCGAATTCATTCTATATGAAATTCGAATTTCGGAAAATGGTTATATATATAAATATATATTTATATATATATATATATATATATATATATATATATATATAACCATTTGGGGGCAAACCCAGTGGAACTAGCAACATAAAATTTCCAAAGCTGAGGTTTCTAGCACCAAGTGGCCCCGAGTTACAGGGCCCCAAAAATCAGTTCAGAAAATGTCAAGCACTTTTCTGCAGCAGAGAATGACATTTTCCGAACGGTTTGGGGCCCCATATCTCGGGGCCACTTAGTGCTAGGAACCCCAGCCTTGGATATATTATGGGACCAATTCCACTGGGTTAGCACACCAAATTTGGGGTTCCTAGCACCAAGTGGCCCTGAGATACGGGGCCCCAAAGTCGGTTCGGAAAATGTCAAGCACTTCTGCAGCAGAGAATGACATTTTCTGAACCGATTTTGGGCCCTGTATCTCGGGGCCACTTAGTGCTAGGAACCCCAGCTTTGGATATGTTATGGTACCAGTTCCACTGGATTAGCACACCAAATTTGAGGTTCTTAGCTCCAAGTAGCCCTGAGCTATGGGGCCCCAAACTCGGTTCAGAAAATGTCAAGCACTTTTCTGCAGCAGAGAATGACATTTTCTGAACCAATTTTGGGGCCCCGTATTTCGGGGCCACTTAGAGCTAGGAACCCCAGCCTTGGATATATTATGGGACCAGTTCCACTGGGTTTGCACACCAAATTTGGGGTTCCTAGCACCAAGTGGCCCTGAGATACAGGGCCCCAAAATCGGTTCGGAAAATGAAATTTTTTGCTGCAGAAAAAGTATTTATATATATAACCATCTTTTGAAATTCGAAATTCATATAGAATGAATTCAAATTCGAATAGAAAAGATTAGAATAGGAATAAAATAGAACAGAAAATAATCTAATATATATATTATATTTTATTCTATTCTGTTCTATTGTTTTTCTAGTCTATTTTCTTTTCTATTCGAATTCATTCTATATGAAATTCGAATTTCGGAAAATGGTTTTATATATATATATATATATATAACCATTTTCCGAAATTCGAATTTCATATAGAATGAATTCGAATTCGAATTGAAAAGATTAGACTAGAAATAGGAAATAGACTAGAAAAACAATAGAACACAATTGAGTAAAATATTGTTTTTCTAGTCTATTTTCCTTTCTATTCGAATTCGAATTCATTCTATATGAAATTCGAATTTCGGAAAATGGTTATATATATATATATAAACCATTTTCCGAAATTCGAATTTCATATAGAATGAATTCGAATAGAAAAGAAAATAGACTAGAAAAACAATAGAACAGAATAGAATAAAATATAATATATATATTAGATTATTTTCTGTTCTATTGTATTCCTATTCTAATCTTTTCTATTCGAATTTGAATTCATTCTATATGAATTTCGAATTTCAAAAGATGGTTATATATATAAATACTTTTTCTGCAGCAAAAAATTTCATTTTCCGAACCGATTTTGGGGCCCCGTATCTCAGGGCCACTTGGTGCTAGGAACCCCAAATTTGGTGTGCCAACCCAGTGGAACTGGTACCACAACATATCCAAAGCTGAAGTTCCTAGCACTAAGTGGCCCCGAGATACGGGGCCCCAAAATCGGTTCAGAAAATGTCATTCTCTGCTGCAGAAAAGTGCTTGACATTTTCTGAACCGAGTTTGGGGCCCCATAGCTCAGGGCTACTTGGAGCTAAGAACCTCAAATTTGGTGTGCTAACCCAGTGGAACTGGTACCATAACATATCCAAAGCTGGGGTTCCTAGCACTAAGTGGCCCCGAGATACAGGGCCCAAAATCGGTTCAGAAAATGTCATTCTCTGCTGCAGAAAAGTGCTTGACATTTTCCGAACCGACTTTGGGGCCCCGTATCTCAGGGCCACTTGGTGCTAGGAACCCCAAATTTGGTGTGCTAACCCAGTGGAACTGGTACCATAGCCTATCCAAGGCTGGGGTTCCTAGCACTAAGTGGCCCCGAGATACGGGGCCCCAAAACCGGTTCGGAAAATGTCATTCTCTGCTGCAGAAAAGTGCTTGACATTTTCTGAACTGATTTTTGGGGCCCTGTATCTCGGGGCCACTTGGTGCTAGAAACCTCAGCTTTGGAACTTTTATGGTGCTAACTCCACTGGGTTTGTACACCAAATTTTGGGTTCTTAGCACTAAGTGGCCCCAAGATATGGGGCCCCAAATTCGGTCAACTGTGTCCATCTGCAGCAATGTCATTTTGGGACCCTTTGGGTTCAGAGACCCCAAATTTTGGCTGCAGCTAGGGGGCATCTAGGAACCCTTAACTAACCAGTTTGAAGTTCAGGGGACCTATGGCTGCAAATGGGCACAGTGATGCTGCAAATGGGCATTGTTGACCCTCTTTTCCACCTACAGTAGCTGTGCATTTCTCACCCTCGTATTATACTCGGGTCAATAAGTTTTTCCCATTTTTTTGTGGTAAATTAGGGCCTCGACTTATACTCAGAACGACTTATACTCGAGTATATACGGTATATATATATATATATATATATATATATATATATATATATATATATATATATATATATATATATATATATATATATTAGTTATTTATTGATATATAACCATCTATTGGATGGTTTGAAATTCATATAGAATGAATTCAAATTTGAATAGAAAAGATTAGAATAGAAGCTGCAGCCAAAATTTGGGGTCTCTGAACCCAAAGGGTCCCAAAATGACATTGCTGCAGATGGACACAGTTGACCGAATTTGGGGCCCCATATCTTGGGGCCACTTAGTGCTAAGAACCCCAAATTTGGTGTGCAAACCCAGTGGAACTAGCACCATAAAATTTCCAAAGCTGAGGTTTCTAGCACCAAGTGGCCCCGAGATACAGGGCCCCAAAAATCAGTTCAGAAAATGTCAAGCACTTTTCTGCAGCAGAGAATGACATTTTCCGAACCGGTTTGGGGCCCCATATCTCGGGGCCACTTAGTGCTAGGAACCCCAGCCTTGGATATATTATGGGACCAATTCCACTGGGTTAGCACACCAAATTTGGGGTTCCTAGCACCAAGTGGCCCTGAGATACGGGGCCCCAAAGTCGGTTCAGAAAATGTCAAGCACTTCTGCAGCAGAGAATGACATTTTCTGAACCGATTTTGGGCCCTGTATCTCGGGGCCACTTAGTGCTAGGAACCCCAGCTTTGGATATGTTATGGTACCAGTTCCACTGGGTTAGCACACCAAATTTGAGGTTCTTAGCTCCAAGTAGCCCTGAGCTATGGGGCCCCAAAATCGGTTCGGAAAATGAAATTTTTTGCTGCAGAAAAAGTATTTATATATATAACCATCTTTTGAAATTCGAAATTCATATAGAATGAATTCAAATTCGAATAGAAAAGATTAGAATAGGAATACAATAGAACAGAAAATAATCTAATATATATATTATATTTTATTCTATTCTGTTCTATTGTTTTTCTAGTCTATTTTCTTTTCTATTCGAATTCGAATTTTCTATTCGAATTCAAATCTTTTCAATTCGAATTCATTCTATATGAAATTCGAATTTCGGAAAATGGTTATATATATATATATATATATATATATATATATATATATATATATATATATATATATATATTAGAAAAAAAATAGTACAGAATAGAATAAAATATTATATATATATATATATATATATATATATATATATTATTCTATTCTGTTCTATTGTTATTCTATTCTTTACTATTCTTTACTATTCAAATTTGAATAGAAAAAAATAGAATAGAATAGAATAGAGTAACAATAGAACAGAATAGAATAAAAAATAATATATATATATATATATATATATATATATATATTTATTATTATTTTTTTTTGTAAACGCTATAACTTTTGCGCAAAGCAATCAATAAACGCTTATTGCGATTTTTTTTAACAAAAATATGTAGAAGAATACGTATCGGCCTAAACTGAGGAAAAAAAATGTTTTTTTTATATATTTTTGGGGGATATTTATTATAGCAAAATCTAAAAAATAATGCGTTTTTTTCAAAATTGTCGCTCTTATTTTGTTTATAGCGCAAAAAATAAAAACCGCAGGGGTGATCAAATACCACCAAAAGAAAGCTCTATTTATGGGAAAAAAAGGACTTCAATTTTGTTTGGGAGCCACGACGAACAACCGCGCAATTTTCAGTTAAAGTGATGCAGTGCCGAATCGCAAAAAGTGCTCTGGTCAGGAAGGGGGTAAATTCTTCCGGGGCTGAAGTGGTTAAAGACTTGTAGTTTTATTAGCTGTTTTTTTTTTTTGACAGGGGCGCAGTTTCAGTGCTTGCCATAGGTGCCATTTTCACTAGATATGCCTCTGGGAGACACAGAGAGACACAGAGAGAGACACAGTAATCATTTTTATTTACCAATGACGGATGCAGTCTGGGGTGCGCTCAATCCCTCTCACAGCTTTTACTGCCATGGTGACGCGAAACCATGCAGCGTTCTTCTGGTTTGCTGAAGAGGAATATTATCTGAATATTATCTGAATATTATCAAATTCGAAAATAGAAATATTTTCGAATGCGATTGAAATAATTTCTAATACAGTTGAAATAATTTCGAATGCTGTTGAAATATTTTCGAATGCGGTTGAAATATTATCGAATCCGATTGAAATAATTTTGAATAAAGTTGAAATAATTTCGAATGCGGTTGAAATATTATCAAATTTGGTAGAAATATTTTCGAATGCGATTGAAATATTATCGAATACGATTGAAATAATTTCTAATACAGTTGAAATAATTTCGAATGCTGTTGAAATATTTTCGAATGCGGTTGAAATAATATCGAATCCGGTTGAAATATTTTCGAATTCGACCGATTTTCGAATTCGGTCGAAAAAGAAACTGATTTGAAAAACGAATTTAATGAATTTAACGAATCTAACTAAACTAAATTAATTAAATAACGAATTAAAACGAAACGAAACGAAACAAATTTTTTCATTTTGCACATGCCTATACAGATATTTGATGGCAGAAATAGGAATATGAAACATTGCTTGGAAGTGGGGTACAATTGTTTCTTTTGGCAGAGTTGCAAGATGAAGAAATATTTTTGTCCTTTGTAAAGCTTGAATACTTACCTGTTTTGTACAAGCTTCACAGATGGAGTCACCCCTATAGTATACACTGGAGAACCTGTGTGGGCCCCCTAATAAAAAGGGTGTTCTGGTGTCCCACACTAGTGCTCCAATGTCCAGATGTGTAAACAGCTTCTGAGTGTCCTCTACTTACACAGAATCTAGTTTGCATTTTATTCTAGTTACTAACCCATCTAGACAACAAAATTATTTTAAGAGAAGTAGGCCATAAAAAAATGTATTGAACTGCATCTGGACAAAACATGGTGTTTTATTGGCCGAACGAACAATGTTTTCTACGAACTAATAATGTGTCCATGAACATGAAAGTTGCCATTTTAAACTGTACAACAGTAAAGAAAAGCACATGGAGCAGCACGAACGTAATAAAAATAAAGAATAGGAACACAGCACAACTACTTACTTTTTTGCAGCACTCTCCTGATCCTTCTATACTGATCATGCTCCCTTAATTTGAGGTCCGACCACCGCTTCGTCAGTTGATCCTTGGATCAATGTACCCCAAAATTACGGTGCAGACTCTTCACAACTTTCGCCATGATCTTAGTCTTTCTGACATTGGGGTTGGGGTAAGGTCCATACTTCCCATCATAGTCAGCTCTTTTCAAAATGTCGACCATCTCCAGTTCTCCACCATCTCTACAAAGGCCATATTTGATGCCTTAAATCTTCTCCTCCTGGATCGTGACGTTTCTGGCTCCGGCCTTTCCTCCTCCTCCTCATTGCTGCTATTAGCATGCACCTGCTCTGTCTCCGCCATGTGCTCTTCCCCACTACACCAAACAAGAAGGGGCGGGGAATAGACTAGAAAGAACGTCAGGGGCGGGCGGACTTTCACGCATTCACAGTATATATAAAGCGTAACACGCGTGCGTCGTACGTACGATCTGTGAGTGGAGGAAGGAGTATCGGAAGCGCCGATCGTGATAACAAAGGTAACATTTAAACTTGGGCCTATACTGCTTATAGATTGAGGCAGGCAGCCCTGGAGAAACTGCTGGAGTTGGTGAAGCCGGTGGTCCCCACAGCGACCATCCCCTATTTAAAAGCCAAAATTGGTGGCCTGAGGAGCACTTATCTTAGGGAGCGCAAGAAGGTCCAGGATTCCAAGAGACCTGGAGCTGCAGCAGATGACATTTATGTCCCCAGGCTGTGGTACTATGAGAGACTGCGATTTCTGACAGACCAGACTGAAGTCAGGCAATCCCTCTCCACTCTTCCTTCCACTCTTATTTCCACCCTATCTTCCACCTCAGCTGAGGCTTCTGATGTCCAATCTGGGACTTCCAGCCAGGTAGAAGTGGAGGAGCCCAGCTTGAGCCAGGTATAGCATTCTTCTACAGATTTCTGGTCAATAAATAAATGATGTTTACCTGATGTTATTATTGATCACGAATTGCTGATTTAATAAAGTGTTTTACATATCAATAGACAGTAGTGGGCAAAAATAATTGGGACAAGAATGAAAAATGCTGGGCTCAGAATGATAGTCTTTTCTATTTGTTAACATTCAATTTGCAACAGTCATGAGATGAAAATTGTGTGTGATTGATGAAGAAAAAACTAAAACTATGTCCCTTTTTCATACACAGGAAGACCTCAGCCAGGAGGAGGCTGTGGAATGTGGCACACAGGAAGAGGCTGTGGAATGTGGCAGCCAGGAGGAGGCAGGGGTTAGTGGCAGTCAGGAGGAGGCGGGGGTTAGTGTCAGCCAGGAGGTGGCAGGGCCCAGTAGGAGCCTGACAGAATCACAGGTTCCTCCCCTCCGCCTTCCAAACAAAAGACCCAAGAAGGGGAGTAACCTGGAGGATTCAGCACTCAGGCTGATTCAGGAGGCTTCTGCATCCCTCAGAGCCACCCCCACTCGTGAAGAGGCCTTTGCCTGCATGGCTGCAGGACATGCAGGAGGGTCAACGCCTCATGTGTGAGGACATCCTTTATAAAACATTAACTAAGGGGGTCAGGGGCGAAATCACACCCAATACCCACCTGTGTGAGTTGCATCCTCCTCCTCCTCCTCCTGCCACAACTCCACCACCACAGACACAGCGTGGAAGGAAGAGTGGAAGGAAGACAAGAAAGTGATGGCCCTGGGTTCAGTCTGGTCTGAAAAAAGATGCAGGCTCTTGTATGACCACAGCCTGTATGTCATCTGCAGCTGTTCATGATCTCTTCTGGACCAGATTGTACTCCCTTATATATGGACTCCTCAGGCCACCAATTTTGCCTGAAAATAGTTTATGTGTGCCCTGGGGGCCTAAGGCTTCGCCAATTTCTGCTGATTCTCCAGCGTTGCCTCCCTCTTTCTTTGGTTAGGACCCCTTAATACATTTTTGGTTTGTTTAATTATACTCGCTTATGTGTGTTTTCCTTCAAAAAGGACAGTTTGTTTGTGAGGAGGCAGGTACATTTCAAAAATACAATGTGAAATTAACAAGAGACACCAACACCAAGCAACCTCCTTGAGATTAAATAATACAAGATAATAATAGTGTTGTGGTAACAAGACACACAAAACACACCCAAAACTATTCTGGAGTAATAAAAATATAAAAAAATAACAGGAGATCGGGATTTCAAAAAATAAACTAAATCTAAAAACATCCAAAAATGTAATTCTTTTTGGGAGATGTGACAAATAAAAAATTTTATATTCATGAAATCACAATAAATAATAAAGAAAGAAACTTGTGAGAAGTCTGTGTGAATATGAGCAGCAAAACAACTTCATTCTTCAAGCATTATAAAGAAGAAGAGAGTGCGCTGCATTAAACAATTTAAAACATTGCAGCGTGACGAAAGTGCTATATCCATTATAAACGCTAATTTTACCAGAGCAGTTCCATCTCAGAATTTATTCTGAGCATGCGTGACACTTTGTGCGTCGGAATTGTCCACACACGGTCGGAATTGACGCAAACGGATTTTGTTGTCGGAAAATTTTATAGCCTGCTCTCAAACTTCGTGTGTCGGAAATTCTGATGGAAAAAGTCAGATGGAGCCCACACACGGTCAGAATTTCCGACAACAAGCTCCGATCACACATTTTCCGTCAGAAAAATCGGCCGTGTGTACAGGGCATTACTGTTCTACTGTAATGTTACTTTGTTTTATTGTTAACCATCATTCAGCTGCAGCATGGGTTTATTTATCTTCTATGATGGTGAAGGAATGCATACAGTATCTGGGGGTTCTATCAGCCACAATTCCAGAAGTCCAGTGGGCCAGGTGGCACAAAAGGAGGTTTTAATGCAACTTTCTTCTTCAGTGGGATCTTCACTCCTTGTTCCACAAAATCTATCTGCCAATTCCGATAATCCGGTCCCTGGCTTGGTGGACAGTAGCTTGCAATCTTTCCTGCGGAGTTCCATTTAAGGCCTCAGAACCAATAATGGTGATGACCGATGCCAGCCTGGCAAGCTGGGGGACACACTGCCTGGGATAGCGTTCCAACCTATGTTGCGAGGTTGAGCTGTCAAGATCCTTTCGGACAACAAAACTGCGGTGGCTTATGTGTCTCGTCAAGGGAGCACAAGAAATTTCTCTCTACTTCAGGTGTCAAATCTTCCTATGGGCAGAGGAGAATCTCGACTCTCTTACAGCATCCTATCTCCCAGGGCTTGAGAATGTTTTAGCAGATCGCTTGAGTCGAAGCTTTGTGGATCACAATGAATGGGGCCTCAAACCTAAATACCTATGCAAGATTTTCAAGGTCTTGGGGATGCCTTTGATAGATCTTATGGCATCGGAGAAGAATTGTCAACATCCTCGCTATTCCTCCCAGACCTGGCATCCGCAGGCGTTAGGTCAGGATGCTCTGTCCAGGCCTTGTAAATTCCCGCTGCTTCCATTGGCTCTCAAAGGCCTGCTGAAGATTCAGCGAGAAAGGGTCACAGCTAGGGATGAGCCGAACACCCCCCGGTTCGGTTCGCACCAGAACCCGCGAACGGACCGAAAGTTCGCACGAACGTTAGAACCCCATTGACGTCTATGGGACTCGAACGTTCGAAATCAAAAGTGCTCATTTTAAAGGCTAATTTGCATGGTATTGTCCGAAAAAGGGTTTGGGGACCCGGGTCCTACCCCAGGGGACATGTATCAATGCAAAAAAAACTTTTAAAAACGGCCGTTTTTTCGGGAGCAGTGATTTTAATGATGCTTAAAGTAAAAAAAAAAAGTGAAATATTCCTTTAAATATTGTACCTGGGGGGTGTCTATAGTATGCCTGTAAAGTGACGCGTGTTTCCCATGTTTAGAACAGTCCCTGCACCAAATGTCATTTTTAAAGGAAAAAATCTCATTTAAAACTGCTTGCGGGTTTAATGTCATGTCGGGTCATGGCAATATGGATGAAAATCAGTGAGACAAACGGCATGGGTACCCCCCCCAGTCCATTACCAGGCCCTTTGGGTCCTGTATGGATATTAAGGGGAACCCCGCACCCAAATTAAAATAAGGAAAGGCCCTATATACTCTGAACAGCAGTATACAGGCGGTGCAAACAAGACAGGGACTGTAGGTTTGTTGTTAAGTAGAATCTCTTTGTAATTTTGAACGGGTACATTTTTAACGTGTTTAGCTCCAGCCAAAAAATCTTTTTTAAGCTTTTTGGAAAACATAGGGAAGGGTTATCACCCCTGTGACATTTGTTTTGCTGTCTTTCCTCCTCTTCAGAAGATTTCACCTCACTTTTTTGTCCCAATGTAAAATGTTTTTTGAAAATTTGGGTTTTTTTGTGGAACAAGGATTGGAAAGCATCAGTGGAAAGGAGAAATTGTTTTCCCATATTAACTCTTACAGGAGAGAATTTCCCTTCCTAGGGGTAGATTTCATCTCACTTCCTGTTGTCTCTTTCCGTTTGCAAGTAGGAGTCGTTTGTAAGTTAGATGTTTGAAAGTAGGGTCCTGCCCTATATACTCAGCAGAAATTTGGGCCTTAGGTGTTGCTGTGGCCACAACACTGTAAGCCCTCACAGGGCCCTGCTGTGAAATATTAGATCAAGAATTGTAATTACATGCCCCTGTTGAACAGGAGCTGAAAAATTAGGCCTTAGGCACTGGTGCTGGTGCCACAACAGTGCAACCCCTCACAGACACTCTAGTTGGAACGCAGGAACGAGCCCTGCTGCAAAGTATTGCATCAAAAATTGTAATTACACGCCCCTGTTAGACAGGGGCAGAAAAATTGGTCCTTAGGCACTGGTGCTGGTGCCACAACACTGCAACCCCTCACAGACACTCTAGTTGGAACGCAGGAACGAGCCCTGCTGCAAAGTATTGCATCAAAAATTGTAATTACACGCCCCTGTTAGACAGGGGCAGAAAAATTGGGCCTTAGGCACTGGTGCTGGTGCCACAACACTGCAACCCCTCACAGACACTCTAGTTGGAATGCAGGAACGAGCCCTGCTGCAAAGTATTGCATCAAAAATTGTAATTACACGCCCCTGTTAGACAGGGGCAGAAAAATTGGGCCTTAGGCACTGGTGCTGGTGCCACAACACTGCAACCCCTCACAGACACTCTAGTTGGAATGCAGGAACGAGCCCTGTTGCAAAGTATTACATCAAAAATTGTAATTACACGCCCCTGTTAAACAGGGGCTGAAAAATTGTGCCTTAGGCACTGGTGGTGGCGCCCAGAACCAAAAATGTTCTTACAAGCTATCAGCGTGATGATTGAGGAGGAAGAGGATAATTACTCAGGGATAGTCACTCAGCATCAGCATAGGCAGTCTTTGAAGGGATCTGAAAAAAATTATTCAGTTACATCAGCATCAGGTGCTTGGTAGCTGGTGGTGATCCAAGACTGATTCATTTTTATGAAGGTCAGCCGATCGACCGAGTCAGTGGACAGACGCACCCTGTGATCGGTTACCACGCCTCCAGCAGCACTGAATGTGCGTTCCGAAAGAACGCTGGATGCAGGACAGGCCAGTAGCTCAATTGCATACTGTGCAAGCTCTGGCCAGTGATCCATCCTCAAGACCCAGTAACCCAGAGGATTTTCGGTGGGAAAGGTGTCCAAGTCTGATCTTGCCCCTAGGTATTCCTGCACCATGTAAAACAGACGCTGGCGATGGTTGCTGGAACCGATCATACCTTGGGGCTGCGGACCAAAAAATTGTCTGAACGCATCGGTCAGACGGCCACCTTCTCCACCGCTCCTTCTTTGACTGACCGAAGCCTCAGCAACACGTTGTCCAGAAACAGGAGTTTGTAACCTCCCAGTCTCTGGGAACGCGTTGCACAGACCTTTCTGCAAGGCCTCCCGAAGATGTTTCATCCTCTGCTCCCTCTGCGATGGCAAGATAAGGTCTGCAACCTTTCCCTTGTAACGTGGATCAAGGAGGGTTGCCAGCCAGTATTGGTCCTTCTCCTTGATACCACGAATACGAGGATCCTTACGCAGGCTTTGCAGGATCAGGGAGGCCATGCAGCGTAGGTTTGCTGAGGCATTCGGTCCGGAGTCCTCTGGGTCACTAAGGACAACAACGTCCGCAGCCACCTCCTCCCAGCCACGTACAAGTCCATGTGTTCCTTGGGACTGATCCCTTAAAGACTGCTGATGCTGAGTGCCAGGCTCCACCTCCATACTGACACAATCTTCCTCCTCCTCCTCCTCCTCCTCCTCGTCCTCTTCCTGTGTGATCGGCGGGCACGCAGGAACACTGTCTGGATAAAGGGGGCCTTGAGAGCTAAGGAAGTCCTCCTCTTCCTGCCTCTGTTCTGCCTCAAGTGCCCTGTCCATTATTCCACGCAGCGTGTGCTTCAACAGGTGGACAAGGGGGACAGTGTCACTGATGCATGCACTGTCAGTGCTCACCATCCTCGTGGCCTCCTCGAATGGTGACAGGACAGTGCATGCATCCCTGATCATGGCCCACTGGCGTGGGGAAAAAAACCAAGGTCCCCTGACCCTGTCCTGGTGCCATAGTCGCACAGGTACTCATTGATGGCCCTCTGCTGCATGTGCAGCCGCTGCAGCATGGCCAACGTTGAGTTCCACCTGGTGGGCATGTCACAGATTAGGCGGTTCTTGGGCAGGTTAAACTCCTTTTGGAGGTCCGTCAGCCGAGCACTGGCATTATATGACCGGCGGAAATGCACACAGACTTTCCTGGCCTGCCTCAGGACATCCTGTAAGCCCGGGTACCTGCCCAAGAACCGCTGCACCACCAAGTTAAGGACGTGAGCCAAACAGGGCACATGGGTCAGTTGTCCCTGTCGGAGGGCAGAGAGGAGGTTGGTGCCATTGTCGCAAACCACCATTCCTGCCTTAAGTTGGCATGGCGTCAACCACCTCTGAACCTGCCCCTGCAGAGCTGACAGAACCTCTGCCCCAGTGTGGCTCCTGTCCCCCAAGCACACCAGCTCAAGCACCGCATGGCATCTTTTGGCCTGCGTACTTGCGTAGCCCCTTGAACGCCTACGGAGCACCGCTGGTTCCGAGGAAGAGGCCATGGAGGAAGAAGAAGAGGAGGGGGTGGAGGAGAAAGGTGTGTCACAATCAGCATTTTGGAGGCGTGGTGGCGGAACAACCTCCAACACTACTGCACCTTGTCCTGCATCCTTCCCAGCTGCCAGCAGAGTCACCCAATGCGCCGTGAAACTTAAGTAACGTCCCTGTCCATGCCTGCTGGACCATGAGTCAGCGGTAATATGCACCTTACCGCTGACCGCCCTGTCCAGCGAGGCATGGACATTGCCTTCCACATGCCGGTAGAGAGCCGGAATCGCCTTCCGTGAGAAAAAGTGGCGTTTGGGTACCTGCCACTGAGGAACCGCACATTCCACAAACTCACGGAAGGGGGCAGAGTCTACCAACTGAAAAGGCAGCAGTTGAAGTGCTAGCAATTTTGCCAAGCTAGCATTCAACCGCTGGGCATGTGGATGGCTGGGAGCAAACTTCTTTCGGCGGTGCAGCAGCTGGGGCAGGGAAATTTGCCTGGTACAATCTGACGTCGGTGTACCAAAAGCAGATTGCCCACAAGTACTTGGCTGTGACACACCTAATTCTACACCTTCATTCCTCTCACTGCAGGTCTCAGAGAGGACTGAAGGTCTAGTGGGGTTGGAAATCTCAGCTGATGAGGAGCAAGGAGAGATCCTCTTTGTTCTTTGGTGTGGGTCTTTTAGATATGCTTGCCAACGAACTGCATGGCAGGTCAACATATGTCTGGTCAAGCATGTGGTACCCAAGCGGGAGATGTTTTGGCCACGCGAGATACGCTTGAGACATATGTTGCAAATAGCAGCGGTGCGATCTGATGCACTCGTCTCAAAAAAGGCCCACACCAAAGAACTTTTTGAATAACGCGCAGAGACTGCAGCGCCCTGCACATGTGGAGCTTTGGGGTGTGATGCAGTCAATGTGCTGCCCTTAGGCTGGCCCCTGGAGGGCATCCTGCCTCGTTGGTGATGTGCCGCCTCCTCCTCCTCTCTCCTATCAGGCACCCACGTTGAGTCAGTGACCTCATCATCCCCTCCCTCCTCATCACTGGAGCAAACCTGGCAGTATGCTGCAGCAGGGGGAGCATGACTGCCAGATTGCTGTCCTTCTTGGGCACCCCCTCTGTCCGTGCTCATGTTACTGCCTTCATCGAGCTCAGTATCATCATCAGAGCCTTCCAAACGCTGGGCATCCTCCTGGAGCATGTACCCAACACTGTGGTCAAACAGTTCGAGGGAATCCTCAGGAGGACATGGTGGAGCTAGGGAAGGAGTCACTGATGACATTGAGCTGAGGGAAGAGGCCGCTGCTTTGCCAGACAAAGCACCCTGGGCATGGGTGAGAGAGGATGAGGAGGATGAGGACGGCTTGGTCATCCACTCGACCAAGTCTTCCGCATGTTGCGGCTCAACACGGCCAGCTGCCGAAAAAAAGGCCAA
Organism: Lithobates septentrionalis; assembly: GCA_037952835.1. Lineage (NCBI taxonomy): Eukaryota > Metazoa > Chordata > Amphibia > Anura > Ranidae > Lithobates > Lithobates septentrionalis. Next base: position 5,163,099 of record JBBDGP010001146.1, read on the forward strand.
GCGTGTCCCATGGCCACGTGCTGATGAGGATGCACCGTCTCCACGACCAGCACTAGACACAGAGCCTGCTTGCCCTCTCTTATTGGCTTGTGACTGTCTGCCTCTCCTTCTTGGCCTTCCAGACATACTAATGGCCTGTAGCTGCACTAAGCTGGGATAGAACACCTGTAATTTTCTTCAGGTAGCTTTATATACTGTAACCAGACAAGCCTGCCTGTCAGTAGGAAGATAACAGGAACGGATCTAGCTGAACACTGTGAGCAGGACGCACTGAACTAAATGTAAATAGCAGGAACGGATCTAGCTGAACACTGTGAGCAGGACGCACTGACTGCACTAAATGTAAATAGCAGGAACGGATCTAGCTGAACACTGTGAGCAGGACGCACTGACTGCACTAAATGTAAATAGCAGGAACGGATCTAGCTGAACACTGTGAGCAGGACGCACTGCACTAAATGTAAATAGCAGGAACGGATCTAGCTGAACACTGTGAGCAGGACGCACTGACTGCACTAAATGTAAATAGCAGGAACAGATCTAGCTGAACACTGTGAGCAGGACGCACTGACTGCACTAAATGTAAATAGCAGGAACGGATCTAGCTGAACACTGTGAGCAGGACGCACTGACTGCACTAAATGTAAATAGCAGGAACAGATCTAGCTGAACACTGTGAGCAGGACGCACTGACTGCACTAAATGTAAATAGCAGGAACGGATCTAGCTGAACACTGTAAGCAGGACGCACTGACTGCACTAAATGTAAATAGCAGGAACGGATCTAGCTGAACACTGTGAGCAGGACGCACTGCACTAAATGTAAATAGCAGGAACAGATCTAGCTGAACACTGTGAGCAGGACGCACTGCACTAAATGTAAATAGCAGGAACGGATCTAGCTGAACACTGTGAGCAGGACGCACTGCACTAAATGTAAATAGCAGGAACAGATCTAGCTGAACACTGTGAGCAGGACGCACTGCACTAAATGTAAATAGCAGGAACAGATCTAGCTGAACACTGTGAGCAGGACGCACTGCACTAAATGTAAATAGCAGGAACGGATCTAGCTGAACACTGTGAGCAGGACGCACTGCACTAAATGTAAATAGCAGGAACAGATCTAGCTGAACACTGTGAGCAGGACGCACTGCACTAAATGTAAATAGCAGGAACAGATCTAGCTGAACACTGTGAGCAGGACGCACTGCACTAAATGTAAATAGCAGGAACGGATCTAGCTGAACACTGTGAGCAGGACGCACTGACTGCACTAAATGTAAATAGCAGGAAAAGATCTAGCTGAACACTGTGAGCAGGACGCACTGACTGCACTAAATGTAAATAGCAGGAACGGATCTAGCTGAACACTGTGAGCAGGACGCACTGACTGCACTAAATGTAAATAGCAGGAACGGATCTAGCTGAACACTGTGAGCAGGACGCACTGCACTAAATGTAAATAGCAGGAACAGATCTAGCTGAACACTGTGAGCAGGACGCACTGCACTAAATGTAAATAGCAGGAACGGATCTAGCTGAACACTGTGAGCAGGACGCACTGCACTAAATGTAAATAGCAGGAACAGATCTAGCTGAACACTGTGAGCAGGACGCACTGCACTAAATGTAAATAGCAGGAACAGATCTAGCTGAACACTGTGAGCAGGACGCACTGCACTAAATGTAAATAGCAGGAACGGATCTAGCTGAACACTGTGAGCAGGACGCACTGCACTAAATGTAAATAGCAGGAACAGATCTAGCTGAACACTGTGAGCAGGACGCACTGCACTAAATGTAAATAGCAGGAACGGATCTAGCTGAACACTGTGAGCAGGACGCACTGACTGCACTAAATGTAAATAGCAGGAACGGATCTAGCTGAACACTGTGAGCAGGACGCACTGCACTAAATGTAAATAGCAGGAACAGATCTAGCCTAATCTATCTAACTCAAATCAAATGACAGTCTGTCTCTCTCTCTATCAGCACACCGGAACACACTACACAGGGCCGCCGTGCAGGCGGCCTTATATAGTGTGGGGCGTGTACTAAATCCCCTGAGCCATAATTGGCCAAAGCCACCCTGGCTTTGGCCAATTACAGCTCTCTCTCCTGACGGCGCTGTGATTGGCCAAGCATGCGGGTCATAGTGCATGCTTGGCCAATCATCAGCCAGCAATGCACTGCGATGCCGCAGTGAATTATGGGCCGTGACGCGCCACACGAATTTGGCGCGAACGGCCCATAACGTTCGCAATTCGACGGACGGTCGAACAGCCGATGTTTGAGTCGAACATGGGTTCGACTTGAACACGAAGCTCATCCCTAGTCACAGCAATAGTAATCCTACCTTACTGGCCCAGGAGGCTGTGGTTCCCTCTGGCTTGTAGGATGAAGTTGGGCTCACCAATCCCACTGCCTCCTTGTCAGGATCTCCTTCTGCAGAACGGGGTCTGCCACCCAAACTCCTGGGAGGTTAAAGTTAATGGCTTGGAAGTTGAGAGGAGGCTTTAACTGGCTTGGTTCTCTCGGACCAAGTAGAAGAGACGTTATTACAGGCTTGTAAGAGGTCCACGAATGTAACCTATCACCGGATCTGGAATACTTTTCGCCACGCTGCTACAGAAAGGGTTGGGACCTTGGATCTCCTTCAGTATCAAACATTTTGGAGTTTCTGCAGAGTGGTCTCGATAAGGGGTTAGCTTATAATTACCTGAAGGTCCAAATCTCCACCTTGTTGGCTATGTTGGGTACACGATGGGCTCTACATCCGTTGGTGATCCGATTTTTAAGGGCAGCCATAAAAAGCTAGCTGCTGCCATAACTCCGGTATTTAGTGTTAAAATACCAACCTACGGGTGCGTCATTTTGCGTAAAGTGGATAATATCGATGTCTTCATTTGGAAGAGGACTAAGGTGTAGCAAACAGGCTGCCAGGCCATGGACAAGGGAAAGGTCTGTAGGATCTTCAATCAAAGCACATACATCCTACCAGTAAGGTTGAATTTGAGGGTAAGTCCAAAAAATATGATAGAGCCTTCACCTCCCCTGTCTTCCCCATATCAACAACAGGTGGGGTCAACAGTAGGAAACACTCTCTGTAGTCTCTCTGGAACTCTGTACCTGCTGGATGTTTTTTAATTGTTATTAGCCTTTGGAATTAGTAACTAAATAAAGAGGAGTGATATATCATGAGTGCCCTGGATGTTGCTTCCTTGAACTGTCTAATTTGGCTTATTATCTAGTGAGAGCCCTGGGACTTGCTGATGTGATTTCACAGATGTCAAAAGTGTGAGATCTCTAAGGGCAATTACTTCAATATGCACTAGACATGTGCGATTTGTTTTGTAACAAATAGATTATCAAATAATTTTTGCGCATTTGGACATTCGGATCAAGCCGTACATCTGAATAGCTAAAATAACGAAAATATGAAAATTATGAAATTCTGAACAGGCAAAATGAAAACATGAAAATACAAAATTCTGAACAGACAAACAAACAAAAATGTGAATTTGCAAATAAATGAAAGAAAAAAAATGACATGTATAACAAATGATTTGCGTTTAGTTTCTTGGTCTGTTCGGAATTTTGTATGTTTGTATTTTTGTACATCTGTTTGGAATTTTCATTCCTTGGTCTGATCGAGCTTTCCAATGGGCGGTATTAATGTATCTTAATTTATAACTTGCAGTCTGTCTGAGAGTTTTTTTTCTTTGTTTTCATGTTAATCACAGACATTTTTAAGTACCATTAATACACCATCTTTATCCTTTTGTGAGCATTTTTTATCTGTTTGTTTAAAAACAATAAAAAGGAAAATTTATTATCAAATACTTACCGTAATTTTCCTTTCCTGATGGACTCCATGGCAGCCTATGTGTGGGTTAACCCCGCCTCCTCTCCAATGCTATAGGACCCCATTCCCATAAATGAGTACTCACCACTAGCTGCTGCGTTCCGTAACTAGCCTACTCGTTGACCAATGGGTGGGAACTCCGTCTGCCATGGAGTCCATCAGGAAAGGAAAATTACGGTAAGTATTTGATAATAAATTTTCCTTTTTCCTGACAGACTCCATGGCAGCCTACGTGTGGGAAATAACTAGCCAACCACACGGGTGGGTATGCATGATCAAAACATAAATTTTAATTTGTCCTATCGGTCGATAGGATTTGTAACCCAAAGTTTACAGAGGATAGTGAGGCAGGCTCTATACAATAATGCAACATGAAGGTATTAATAGAAGCCCATGAAGCTGCCTTGCAGATGGTATCTGGAGCCACATGTCGAGCCGCTGCCCACGAGGCTGCCATTCCTCTGGTGGAATGGGCTGTCACCGCCTTTGGAGGAGCCAAGCCCTTAGCCCTATATGCCTGTTGTATGGTCTGTACGATCCAGGACGCGATAGTCCTGGTTGAGGCTTTTTTCCCTATATTGCTGCCTGAGTGAAGCACGAAGAGATGACTAGAACGTCTAAAGGGAGAAGTAACTTTGAGATATTCCTTAATAGCTTCGCCCACATCTAGAGGGTGATTCTCAGTGGACCCTGGGGTCCTAAATGTAGGTAAAACGATCTCTTGATTGACGTGGAATACTGAAGACACTTTCGGGTTGGAACCCAGCATAGGAATGAGGACTACCCGGTCCGGGAAAAACGTTAGGAAGGGTTCTTCGTGACCAAGTGATGCAATTTCAGAGACCCTTTTGGCTGAGGTAATGGCCACTAAGAAGGCCACCTTTGCTGAAAAGACCTTGATAGGGAGCGGGGAGGGCCCCGAAGTACTGAGTCCAGAGATCGAGTCAAGGACTAATGGAAGGTCCCATTTGGGGAACCTAGGCTTTCTCTGGGGCTTGAGTCTCGATGCGCCTCGGAAAAATTTGTCTAACCAGAGGATGAACTGCCCATGAAGTGCCGGAGAAGGCCGAAAGTGCCGAAACTTGGACTCTCAGAGAGCTGACAGATAGATGTAAATCTAGGCCCGTTTGGAGGAAACTGAGAACGTCCTGGACTTTTGGATGTCTAAAAGACCTGCCCTGAGGAGAGCAGAACTCCACGAATTTGGACCAGATCCTTCCATAGACTTTATTTGTACTGGATCTTCTCGAGCTCATGAGAGTGGATATTACTTCTGAGGCACAACCTAGGGATTCCAGCCTCTCCCTCTCAAGAACCAGACCATCAGTCTCAGCACCACAGGACAAGGGTGCAGGACTGACCCTTGAGAAAGAAGGTCCGGTCTGAGAGGGAGAGGCACTGGGTCCCGACAGCTGAGCTGGACCAGGAGAGGGAACCAAGGCCTGTTCGGCCAGTAGGGAGCTATTGTCACCACCTCCACTGGCTCTGCTCGGAGCCTCTGCAGGAATCTCAGCATAACTGGCAGTGGCGGAAAGGCGTATGCCCGCTTGAACCTCCACTGATCCGTCAGGGCATCTGTCCCGATGGCTTGACTGCAGAGCCCCCGGGTGTAGAACTTCTTCAGCTTGCGATTGCAGGGGGAAGCAAACAGATCTACTTCGGGATCGGTCTTCAGTGACAAGATCCACCTGAACGTCTCTATGTGGAGAGACCACTTGTTGTTGTCCAACTCGGTCCGTGACAGGAAGTCTGCTTGAGTGTTTTGGACGCCTGGGACAAAGACTGCCTAGATGTTGGCAAGGTATTTCTGCGCCCACGATAGGATGGGCTCGACTTCCCGAAGGAGTGTGGGACTCCGAGTACCCCCTTGCCTCTTCACATACGATACTGCTGTGGTGTTGTCCATTCTCAACAGCACTGACTCCCCCATCAGGAGATGAGAGAAGAACTGTAGGGCACACCAGGCCGCACGAAGTTCCAAGACATTCGACCCTGGGTTGGGGAGACATGTTTCCCACTTGCCTTGGGCCAGGTTTGACCCACAAAGGGCTCCCCAACCGGTACCGCTGGCATCGGTCGTGACCGTCACCCAGGAGATGGGAGCGATGGAGTGGCAAGTCAGGAGGTTCTTGCGCTGAAGCCACCAGAAGAGGCTGTTTCTCATTGTAGATGTTATGCGGATGACCTGATTCTTGTCCCCTGACTTCCATTGCCGTAGGAGGCCTGACTGGAAGGGACGCAATCTCCATAAGGCCCATTTGACCATGGGAGTCGTAGAAACCATCGTGCCAACGACTTTCAGGCACTGAGAGGCTTTCATTTGCCGGGCATGTAGAGCCCGGAAGACTCTGTCTCGAACTGTAGGAATTTTCTGTAGTGGAAGGGAGATAGTGTTTGCCACTGTATCGAACTGGGCTCCCAGATATATTAGACGCTGAGTTGGGCTCAGTTGACTCTTTTCTATGTTTAGGAGCCACCCGAAGTTGGACAGAGTGGAGATTACTTGATCCCGGTGGACCAGCAACTGCTCCCTGCTCTGGGACAGCACCAGCAGGTCGTCCAGGTAGTGGTAAAGACGTACCCCTTTGGATCTTATTAGTGCCACCGTAGCTAGGAGGACCTTTGAAAAGACCCGGGGGGACGTTGTCAGCCCGAAGGGGAGGCAAATAAATTGAAGATGATCTGACCCAATGTGAAAGCGGAGGTATTTGTGAAATTCTTTTTCCACTGGAACGTGGAAATAAGCGTCCTTCAGGTCGATTGATATCATCCAGTCGCCTGGTTGTATGGCTCTCTGAATGGTCACCAAGGTTTCCATCTTGAACCTTCCATTCTCTATGAATCCGTTGAGATATGTGAGGTCTATGACTGGGCGCCAAGAGCCCCCCTTTTTTTGAACTAGGAAGAGAGGGGAGTATATCCCCTGGAACCATTCGTCCTGTGGTACATGTATCACTGCTCCTTGAATTTTCAGGAGGTCCACATAGGACAGCAAAATTTGTTTCTGATCCTCTGCCCGAGGGAGAAGAGTGGAGACGAACCTTGGGTGCGGAGTCCTGGAAAAGGCCCATCTGTGGCCTGACGAGACCGTCCTTATGACCCAGAAGTCTGAGATCGAGGCCACCCAGACGTGCCGGAAGAGGAGCAGACGAGCCCCCACCCGGCCCGCCTGGGCGGGCGTAATCTCAAAAAGATTTAGCCTGATCACGAGCACTGGATGTTTGATTTTTAACAGGTTTGCGGAAGGATGACTGCCCTCTGCTCCAATTCTTCCTAAAGTCCCGGCCAGGCTTGTAGGAGCGTGCTTCCCTGGAGCGCTCCGGACTTCGTCTTCTGAACTGGGGCTTCTTTCGACCCAGCATGCGCCTGTCCTGGGGAAGAAAACCCGATTTGCCACCTGTGGCTCGCGTAATGGCATCGTCAAGCTTATTGCCAAACAGTGAGGACCCCTCAAACGGGATTTTACACCACGCTTGCTTAGAACCAGGGTCCGCAAGCCAGGGACGCAACCAGAGGGCTCTCTTGGCCGTAACTGAGGACAGCATAATACAAGCCAGAAGGCGGATCAGGTCGATGGACGCCTCCCCCAGGAAGACCGCTGCAAGCTTCAGCTCTGCGGCTGCTGAACTTCCAGCCAGCTCTTCTGACACGCCTTTAAGGAAAGATTCCACGTTCTCCGTCCAGGCCTCCATGGCCTTGGACATGGCCGCTAATGCCAGGGCTGGTTTACAGGCCATACCCGCGAGCCCATAGATTCTTTTTAGATCTAGATCTATCTTCCTCTCGAGCCCATCTTTAAAAGATACTGCGTCTTCTAGAGGAAGAGTCACATGTTTGGCCAGACGCATAAGAGCTGCGTCCACAAGGGGAGTATTCTCCAAATTCTTTACTTCTTCTGACTTGAAGGGGTACAATCTGGAGGTTTTATTAGACATGGAGGATTTTTTCTCTGTTTTACTCCATTCTTCCTCAATGATTTCCTTTAGCTCTGGAAGGAGCGGAAAGTTTGCGCGTTCTCTCCCCAGGTGCTTGAAGAATTTTTTCTGCTTGGCTGGGGGAGTGGAAGGGTCTTCCCACTTCAAGGCTTCCTTGATCACTTTGATTAAAGGGGAAACCATCGCGAAGTCGAACCCTCCAATGACCTCCTCATTAATAGACTCATCCTCTGAGGAGTCAGGAGAGGTAATATAGGGCTGCGAAGTACCCGGATCATCGCGGGCCTCTTCCGCCGGCGGGCCAGACGCGGTGGTAGACTGGCTCAATGTGCGAGGTGCTTCCCTCTCCATTAGGGATTGCTGTACCACTCGTTTCACAAGAGACTCTAAACGCTGGTTTTCCGTCTCTTTTTCCCCAACCGCACGGGCAAAACAACGGTCACATAAGGACTTGCCCTCCGGGACTCGTGTCCTACATCCCCAGCAGGCTCTGTGGTCTGAGCGGCTGTCATGGCGGTGGGAGCGGTGTCTTGAGGAGGAACGAGAGCGTCTCCTCTGGTGGGATCCGGACTGTGAGTCTCGTCTGGATGAAGATGAATTGTATTGTGGCTTGGCAAGGTCATTGGCATTCTGGACCGCATTTAGCGGATCCGACCTAGAAGGGCTGGGAAGACAAAAAATAGGGGAAGGGGAGAGAAGAAAGGCAGAACATGGTATCAGCACGACAATAATGTGCATAAATCTCATCCCCTCCCCTCACGAGCACATACCTTGTGCGTGAGGGCTGGCCACTTAAAGGCGGTGAATTGTCCATAACCTGGGACGCGAAATGTCACTTTAATAGTCTGCAGGGATAATGGTCTAAGAAAACCTAGGCATCAAATATGAGAAGGTTTTAGAGAAAAGAAAAAACTCTGCTTGCCTCTTTTTTTTTTTTTTTTATAATATGCACAAAGCATGTATCAACGCATATCCAAGGCAAAGGAAAACAACTTCCTGCCGCATATGTATATATATATTTAAATAAACATATATAATGATAAAAGAACATTTTCCATTATTTTACTCTTTTTTTTTTTTTTTTTTAATATGATTTGCAGAGGTTTCCACCACTCACCTGGAGACCAGCAGGGATCCGCTCCTCCTTTCCCTACCAAGGGAGATCCCAACTCAGCAGGACAGGAGGGCGGAATTTAAATTCCCCGCCCATGACATCATTATCCCCTACTGCGCACGCGCAAAGGGGAACCACCGTACGACGCCTGCGCGGACGACGAACGAGCCGCCGTACTGCGCATGCGCGAGCCAAACCTCGCTCTCAGGGTGGCTACAGCGCAGGTGCCAGCGGCGGAGACTGCCGCAACCCGGAAGTGCCGTGGCGGGCTGGAACGCACGCGAACCAGCCGCCATGAGGGGGATAGGACACACTGGACCACCAGGGAAAATACAGACTACACATAGAAATACTGCCATGGAGTATGAAAAAGCAGCCACAGACCTTGCCAGCCGTTGATGAGAACTGTCCGCCGGGCATACAGAGGCGACCACCCATCCACCAAGGGGGAACATTCAAGCCTCTTTAAGCTACTCGCCCGCTCATAGCTGGGCTTTTTGAGCTGCACCGCACAGGTATGCCAATCTTGGATCCAATCAATCTTGATGCGAACAGCATGTGTAGGTCCATAGAGGAGGACAAAAAAGGAACGCAGCAGCTAGTGGTGAGTACTCATTTATGGGAATGGGGTCCTATAGCATTGGAGAGGAGGCGGGGTTAACCCACACGTAGGCTGCCATGGAGTCTGTCAGGAAAGGATATTAATACTTCTTCAATTCCTCTGCCCATGAGGAAAGCAACAGAGAAAATTGTTCCTTCTGATACAGTGACAACTTGACAAAAAGATACTGGTAACAGGCCAATTGTAGCACCTGCTCTTTTTTACAAGAGAGGCCGGGCATTTCCCGCAAAGGCCGTTGCTAGTGGCCATAGTTATAGGCAGCCAAATAGTGTGATTTTTCATTTCAAACAGGCAATTGCTCAAGATAAAAACATAGCCGCCAACACCACACCTGCTAGCAGGGTTTAAATGTAGAGGAAGAGCAATTACTACAACAATATTAAGAGTGTAGTCCATCATCAGATATTGGTTCTGTGTCTCCTCTGTTATTTTCACCCACAGAAATACAGTCACTATCACCTGCCTCTTCTGGCTCAAAAGATTTAACTAGTGCCACTGTCACCAGTGTTAGGCCACCATCTTCTTCCATCGCCCCAGAAGCTACTCAAAGCCATAACCCTGAACAAATTGTAAAACATTGTTCGCCATCCTTTGGCAGTGGCGACCGCAATCGGCTGTCAAAAGTATGGGAGCATTTTGTTTCAGTTGGAGATGGTTGCCTAGCCTAGTGCCAACTATGTGGCAGGGAAGTGAGCCATGGGAGACTTTTAGGGCATTTCACTAATGCTGGGATGAGTCATCATTTGCGCTCTTACCAAAAGAGCGAAAACAGTACCAGTGCTCCCATTTCCACCGATAGACATGACAAGGGGCAGGGGGATCAAGGCACCTCTTGTGCAACTGTTAGGCATCCCAGTCATCAGCCTACCCTGCAGCAATTTAGCAGCTATCATTCTAGGGGGATGTCTAGGCAGCAGTCGCGCAAAATTACCAGCCTTATTGGACAGTTGTCGGGGGAGCACCTTATAATTTGGTGGAAGGGAAGCCATTTAAGCAACTAATGCAGGCAGCTGCACCTCAATATATTGTACCCTTCCATACTACATTCAGCCGGAATGTAGTACCCTCTTTATATAAATCATGTTTGCAGGCATTAAAAGAGGAGTTGGGCAGAGCTGCTGGCCAGTCTGTGCATTATACCTCCGACTTGCACACCAAAATCAGGGGCAAGAAGCACATGAGCTGGGGCAGTAATTCTTAAGCAGGGGCATCATTCCTTTCTCTTGCATATTTTGTGTGCACAAAAAAATGGTGGCGGAGTGGCTTGGAGACCAAGCAGGCATGCAGCCAAAGTTAGGGTTTGTGGTAACAGATGGAGCAGCAAATATGATTAATACTCTTCGTGATGGGCAATTTTTAGGAGTTCACTTCTCGGCACATGTCCTGCATATTGTTGTTAAGGCTGCTCTGGATGACGACAGTAGTCGAAAGTTGTCAGCAGTCCAGGAATCCTGTCGTAAGATAGCAGGCCATTTTCACAGAAGTGTCAAAGATAGCCACATATTCAGATCTGAGCAGAGTAAAGGTGGCCTTACTCAGCATCGTTTGAAGCAGGACATAGGCACTTGGTGGAATTCAATATTAGAAATGCTTCAGAAAATACTTGAGCAACAAAAGGCAATTCACGCCAGGTTCCATGTGCATTTTATAGTTATAGCTAGACCACTAAGCAGGGAGGAGTGGAAATAATTGGTCAGTTGGTGGCAGTGCTTAGTCCCTTATGCGTTGTCATGGAAAGCTTGAGCCGAGAGAGAATGCAAGTTTGCCTCAATTTGTCCCCCTATTCACATACCTTGGCAATAAGCTGGATGGCTTTCTGAGCAATAGAGAGCTGTTGCCTGGTGGCCATTTAGTTGCAGAAATTACTGCACTTCTAAGGAGGCTTAAGGGTCAACTATGAGGATTAACAAACTCATAGAAGCTTGCCCTGAGCTAATGCTTGTCTCAATGTGCAATCCTTAAATAAAGGGCAAAATGCCCCTCCAGAGCAATTTACTAACCAACTGGAGGGATAAATTATTGAGAGGGTGTGTGACAGGCAAGGACAATTGTTTATGCCGCTAGAGGTGGATGAATAAGAACTGGAGGAGCCTGCTGATGATACTGTCTCAACACCTATCAGTATCAGCGCCACCACTGCTGTGGGCACAATCAGAGCAGATGAGTTTTGGGCTGAGACATTAGATAGTTTGATTGGACCCACTAAACTGCCCCTCAAGAAACAAAGTAGTGTCTCATATACAGCAAAGGCTTATCTTTCTGAGCCACATTTGCCCCCTACTACTGAGCCTTTACAATATTGGGATGAAAAGAGGGGGATTTTGCCTGCTCCCTCCATTGTAGCCCAAGAGCCTCTTTCCTGCCCCCCAACCTCAGTCCAAAGTGAGCAGGTATTTTCATCACTGGAAATATTCTCTGACCGCAGCAATCACAACTGGCCCCACAGCTGATGGAGCAGATGGCATTTCTAAAAGTGAACCTGCCAAAACTGGGATACACTGCCCTAAACTTTGATACTGATTAACTGTGCTACTTTGTCTTGATCTTCTACCTCTATTCTCTGTACATAAGTCTATCTTTAATTCAATCTGTTCCAAGATTAGATGCCAAATAAAAAATACAATGAAATCAAAACCAAATATAGTGCAGGACAGGTCATGATATCTACCCCAAATGAAAGGAATATGTTTAGTATATGAAAGTTATCACTCAGTCACAAAGTAGAGACTGAGAGAGCCTGTGAAGCTGGGATTGAATGGTCTATTTTTGGGTTTTAAATCTTCACCTTACTTTTATTTAGTTGGTATTGGGAAATTATCCCATCTCTAGCAGTCCAAAAAATATTTAGATAAGTAAAATCGTCAGGCAGTTGATTTTGGACGTTTTGAGATGGATCCGTCTGCCACATAAAAAAGGAAGATGTAATTCCAAAAAGAGACCATAATACCATGAGGCTGATCCCAGCTTCTCAGGATCTCTCAGTCTCTACTTTGTGACTGAGTGATAACTTTCAAATATTCCTTTCATTTTGGATAGATATCATGACCTGCACTATATTTGGTTTTGTTGTTGCATCTATTCTAATCTTAGAACAGGTTGAATTTAAGTACATTCATCCATTCCTGTGAATAATTGTTCTAAATTACCCACCAGTTGAGAGATTATTCATTCAACCCAAGTTGAGGTTTGTTTGTAAATTATTTTTTGTATATTTTTTTCATTTGAGTTTTTGGAGTTGCTATTGCATACGAAATACTCAATTCTCCTTCTTATATAATATTAGTTAGTATTAAATTAAGAAAATAAAACTAAATAAAATAAATCCTGCACTTACTCCATGTCTCCCAATACTCCCAGAACAAAAATATATAAAAAAAGCCCTGCGCTTTAACTCCGTGGATACTAATACTCCCACAAAAAGTAGTATTCTATTCCTTTCTATTTTCTCCGCTCTTATGCCCCATACACACGGTCGGATTTTCCGACGGAAAATGTGTGATAGGACCTTGTTGTCGGACATTCCGACCGTGTGTGGGCTCCATCGGACATTTTCCATCCGATTTTCCGACACACAAAGTTTGAGAGCAGGCTATAAAATTTTCCGACAACAAAATCTGATTGCGTCAATTCCGACCGTGTGTGGCCAGTTCCGACGCACAAAGTGCCACGCATGCTCAGAAGAAATTCCGAGATGGAACAGCTCGGTCTGGTAAAATTAGCGTTCGCAATGGATACAGCACTTTCGTCACGGAGCAATGTAAAAAATGGTTTAACCAGTTGCCGACCGCCGCACGCCGATGTACGTCAGCAGAGCGGCACGGGCAGGCAAAAGGGCTTACCTATCGGACCCCCCCCCGGTTCCTGCGGCGGTCGGCAAATCTCCCCCGGCGATCGGCGGTGAGGGGGAGGCCATCCATTCGTGGCCCCCCCCTCGCGATCGCTCCCAGCCAATGGGATCATTTCCCTGCCTCTGTATTGTACACAGAGGCAGAGGAAATGATGTCATCTCTCCTCGGCTCGGTATTTTCCGTTCCGGGCCGAGGAGAGAAGACTGGAATGTGAGTGCACAACACTACACACACACAGTAGAACATGCCAGGCACACAAAACACCCCAATCCCCCCCCGATCCCCCTCAATCACCCCCCCCCTGTCACAAACTGACACCAAGCAGGTTTTTTTTTTGTTTTTTTTCTGATTACTGCATTGGTGTCAGTTTGTGACAGTTAGTGTGTTAGGTCAGTTAGGTTTAGCCCCCTGTAGGTCTAGGATACCCCCCTAATAAAGTTTTAACCCCTTGATCACCCCCCGTCACCAGTGTCACTAAGCGATCATTTTTCTGATCGCTGTATTAGTGTCACTGGTGACGCTAGTTAGGGACGTAAATATTTAGGTTCGCCGTCAGCGTTTTATAGCGACAGGGACCCCCATATACTATCTAATAAATGTTTTAACCCCTTGATTGCCCCCTAGTTAACACTTTCACCACTGATCACCGTATAACCGTTACGGGTGACGATGGTTAGTTTGTTTATTTTTTATAGTGTCAGGGCACCCGCCGTTTATTACCGAATAAAGGTTTAGCCCCCTGATCGCCCGGCGGTTATTTGCGTCGCCCCAGGCAGCGTCAGATTAGCGCCAGTACCGCTAACACCCACGCACGCAGCATACACCTCCCTTAGTGGTATAGTATCTGAACTGATCAATATCTGATCTGATCAGATCTATACTAGCGTCCCCAGCAGTTTAGGGTTCCCAAAATGCAGTGTTAGCGGGATCAGCCCAGATACCTGCTAGCACCTGCGTTTTGCCCCTCCGCCCGGCCCTGCCCAGCCCACCCAAATGCAGTATCGATCGATCACTGTCACTTACAAAACACTAAACGCATAACTGCAGCGTTCGCAGAGTCAGGCCTGATCCCTGCGATCGCTAACAGTTTTTTTGGTAGCGTTTTGGTGAACTGGCAAGCACCAGCGGCCTAGTACACCCCGGTCGTAGTCAAACCAGCACTGCAGTAACACTTGGTGACGTGGCGAGTCCCATAAGTGCAGTTCAAGCTGGTGAGGTGGCAAGCACAAGTAGTGTCCCGCTGCCACCAAAAAGACAAACACAGGCCCGTCGTGCCCATAATGCCCTTCCTGCTGCATTCGCCAATCCTAATTGGGAACCCACCGCTTCTGCAGCGTCCGTACTTCCCCCATTCACATCCCCAACCAAATGCAGTCGGCTGCATGAGAGGCATTTTCTTTATGTCCTCCCGAGTACCCCTACCCAACGAACCCCCCCAAAAAAGATGTCGTGTCTGCAGCAAGCGTGGATATAGGCGTGACACCCGCTATTATTGTCCCCCCTGTCCTGACAATCCTTGTCTTTGCATTGGTGAATGTTTTGAACGCTACCATGCACTAGTTGAGTATTAGCATAGGGTACAGTATTGCACAGACTAGGCACACTTTCACAGGGTCTCCCAAGATGCCATCGCATTTTGAGAGACCCGAACCTGGAACCGGTTACAGTTATAAAAGTTAAAGTTACAAAAAAAAGTGTAAAAAAAAAAAAAAACCACATACAAAAATATAAAATAAAAAAAAATAGTTGTCGTTTTATTGTTCTCTCTCTCTCTATTCTCTCTATTGTTCTGCTCGTTTTTACTGTATTCTATTCTGCAATGTTTTATTGTTATTATGTTTTATCATGTTTGCTTTTCAGGTATGCAATTTTTTATACTTTACCGTTTACTGTGCTTTATTGTTAACCATTTTTTTGTCTTCAGGTACGCCATTCACGACTTTGAGTGGTTATACCAGAATGATGCCTGCAGGTTTAGGTATCATCTTGGTATCATTCTTTTCAGCCAGCGGTCGGCTTTCATGTAAAAGCAATCCTAGCAGCTAATTAGCCTCTAGACTGCTTTTACAAGCCGTGGGAGGGAATGCCCCCCCCCCAACATCTTCCGTGTTTTTCTCTGGCTCTCCTGTCTCAACAGGGAACCTGAAAATGCAGCCGGTGATTCAGCCAGCTGACCATAGAGCTGATCAGAGACCAGAGTGGCTCCAAACATCTCTATGGCCTAAGAAACCGGAAGCTACGAGCATTTTATGACTTAGATTTCGCCGGATGTAAACAGCACCATTGAGAAATTGGGAAGCATTTTATCACACCGATCTTGGTGTGGTCAGATGCTTTGAGGGCAGAGGAGAAATCTAGGGTCTAATAGACCCCAATTTTTTCAAAAAAGAGTACCTGTCACTACCTATTGCTATGATAGGGGATATTTACATTCCCTGAGATAACAATAAAAATGATTTAAAAAAAAAATGAAAGGAACAGTTTAAAAATAAGATAAAAAAAATAATAATAATAAAGAAAAAAAAAAAAAAAAAGCACCCCTGTCCCCCCTGCTCTCGCGCTAAGGCGAACGCAAGCGTCGGTCTGGCGTCAAATGTAAACAGCAATTGCACCATGCATATGAGGTATCACCACGAACGTCAGATCGAGGGCAGTAATTTTAGCAGCAGACCTCCTCTGTAAATCTAAAGTGGTAACCTGTAAAGGCTTTTAAAGGCTTTTAAAAATGTATTTAGGTTGTCGCCACTGCACGTTTGTGCGCAATTTTAAAGCATGTCATGTTTGGTATCCATGTACTCGGCCTAAGATCATCTTTTTTATTTCATCAAACATTTGGCCAATATAGTGTGTTTTAGTGCATTAAAATTTAAAATAGTGTGTTTTTTCCCCAAAAAATGCGTTTGAAAAATCGCTGCGCAAATACTGTGTGAAAAAAAAAATGAAACACCCACCATTTTAATCTGTAGGGCATTTGCTTTAAAAAAATATATAATGTTTGGGGGTTCAAAGTAATTGTCTTGCAAAAAAAAATATTTTTTTATGTAATCAAAAAGTGTCAGAAAGGGCTTTGTCTTCAAGTGGTTAGAAGAGTGGGTGATGTGTGACATAAGCTTCTAAATGTTGTGCATAAAATGCCAGGACAGTTCAAAGCCCCCCCAAATGACCCCATTTTGGAAAGTAGACACCCCAAGCTATTTGCTGAGAGGCATGTCGAGTCCATGGAATATTTTATATTGTGACACAAGTTGCGGGAAAGAGACAATTTTTTATTTTTTTTATTTTTTTTTGCGCAAAGTTGTCACTAAATGATATATTGCTCAAACATGCCATGGGAATATGTGAAATTACACCCCAAAATACATTCTGTTGCTTCTCCTGAGTACGAGGATACCACATGTGTGGGACTTTTTGGGAGTCTAGCCGCGTACGGGACCCCGAAAACCAAGCACCGCCTTCAGGCTTTCTATGGCCGTAAATTTTTGATTTCACTCTTCACTGCCTATCACAGTTTCGGAGGCCATGGAATGCCCAGGTGGCAAAACACCCCCCCCAAATGACCCCATTTTGGAAAGTAGACACCCCAAGCTATTTGCTGAGAGGTATAGTGAGTATTTTGCAGACCTCACTTTTTGTCACAAAGTTTTGGAAATTGAAAAAAGAAAAAAAAATTTTTTTTTCTCGTCTTTCTTTATTTTCAAAAACAAATGAGAGCTGCAAAATACTCACCATGCCTCTCAGCAAATAGCTTGGGGTGTCTACTTTCCAAAATGGGGTCATTTGAGGGGGTTTTATGCCATCTGGGCATTTTATGGCCTTCAAAACTGTGATAGGTAGTGAGGAGTAAAATCAAAAATGTATGCCCTTAGAAATCCCGAAGGCAGTGATTGGTTTTCGGGGCCCCGTACGCGGCTAGGCTCCCAAAAAGTCCCACACATGTGGTATCCCCATACTCAGGAGAAGCAGCTAAATGTATTTTGGGGTGCAATTCCACATATGCCCATGGCCTGTGTGAGCAATATATCATTTAGTGACAACTTTTTGTAATTTTTTTTTTTGTCATTATTCACTTGGGACAAAAAAAATGAATATTCAATGGGCTCAACATGCCTCTCAGCAATTTCGGTGGGGTGTCTACTTTCCAAAATGGGGTCATTTGTGGGGGTTTTGTACTGCCCTGCCATTTTAGCACCTCAAGAAACGACATAGGCAGTCATAAATTAAAGGCTGTGTAAATTCCAGAAAATGTACCCTAGTTTGTAGGCGCTATAACTTTTGCGCAAACCAATAAATATACACTTATTGACATTTTTTTTACCAAAGACATGTGGCCGAATACATTTTGGCCTAAATGTATGACTAAAATTGAGTTTATTGGATTTTTTTTAGAACAAAAAGTAGAAAATATCATTTTTTTCAAAATTTTCGGTCTTTTTCCGTGTATAGCGCAAAAAATAAAAACGGCAGAGGTGATCAAATACCATCAAAAGAAAGCTCTATTTGTGGGAAGAAAAGGACGCAAATTTCGTTTTATGTACAGCATTGCATGACTGCGCAATTAGCAGTTAAAGCGACGCAGTGCCAAATTGTAAAAAGTGCTCTGGTCAGGAAGGGGGTAAATCCTTCCGGGGCTGAAGTGGTTAATACACCCCACTCTCTTCTTCTTTATAATGTGAGAAGAATGAAGTAGTTTTGCTGCTGATATTCACACAGACTTCTCACAAACATCTTTCTTTATTATTTATCGGGACTCCCTCAATATATTTTGATATGTCACATCTGACAAAATTATTTTTGGGTTGTTTTCTTTTTTTTTTTTTTAAAGGCTGTTTTTTTTTTTTTTTTAGGTTTGTATTTTTTCAAGGCTGATCTTTGTTTTATTTTAGTTTTAGTTTTACTCCATAATATTTTTGTGTGTGTTTTGTGTGTCAAGTCACCACAACACCATTGATATCTTATATTATTTAATCTCAAGGAGATTGTTTGGTGTTGGTGTCCCTTGTTAATTTCACATTGTATTTTTGAAATGTACCTGAATCCTCACAAACAAACTGTCCTTTTTGAAGGAAAAAACACATAGGCGAGTATAATTGAAACAAAAATTCCTTTATTAAGGGCTCAGAACCAAACAAAGAGGAAGGCAACGCTGGATAAACAGCAGAAATTGGCGAAGCCTTGGACCCCCAGGGCAGACATCAATTCTTTAACATCAAACTTGGTGGCCTGAGGAGTCCTTATCTAAAGGAAGAGCAGTCTGGTCCAGAAGTCCCAGAGATCATGAAAGCAGCAGATGACATCTGTGTCCCCAGGCTGTGGTACTACAAGAGGCTGCATCTTTTGCCAGACCAGACTGGACCCAGGGTCATCACTTTCTGGTCTTCTTTCCACGCTTCCTTCCTGGCTGTGGCTCTGGTGTTGGAGATGTGGCAGGAGGAGGAGTAGGACCTGGAGGAGGAGGAGTAGTAGGACCTGGAGGAGGAGGAGGACCATGTGTGAGGTCACAAATGTGGGTAGCAGATGTTATTTCAGTTGTATGCAAAGAGCTGCGCTTAGGACAGTAGTTTAGGTGTGCTGCCTCCCTTAAAAGAGCTTCCCTAGGGATTCTCTACTAACTAGAATTATATTACCAGGGGTTGTGGCGCTTCCTGTAGGGTAATAAATGGGAGGGGTGGTTACCCAGATGGTTTCCTTCAGTAGATCCCAATGGAGGTAACTGGTACCTACCAGGGAGAAAAAACCTTAGTTACCGTGAGGGTATGCGTGTCTGTACCTACACACACATATCCCCATGCACCCGTGTGTATCAGCAGATATAAATGAATAAATAGATGAGCAATGTCTTCAAAGGGTCTGGCCTGAGGCCCCTAATAATGTGGTAAATTTACACCATATGCCACCACTAAGTGAAAATATCAATACCATATATACATACTCCTGGTCTAAAATAAACCATCAAAATAAACCTTTGCTCATCGTGCAGAGAAAACACATGTAAGTATGAGTAAAAGACATTACATAATATCAAAATAGTGCCAATAAACGTAATGAAATCAATTAAGTCCAGAGAAACAATTTAAATCCTTAAAGTGAAAAGACTTATGTGAAAAAACTTTTGTGAAAAAACTTTTGTGAAAAAACTTTTTAGTGAAACAGTTTTTTGTTCAGATCCAACGTTTCAACAATTCCGTGACTTGAGTGCTCTCGAAAAATTCCTGTGACTTTTGTGCACCCCCTTTCGGGTCCCCACTCACCAGATCCAACAGCCCCAAAAGGGGCGACCAGCATAAGATGTCTCAATCACGATCTCCTTTCCACGATAGTTATACGGGCTTCCCAAGGTGGTTTCCGTGCCTCTGATTTTCCCAATGGATTCCTCCAACCTCAGATGGAACAGGCTGCAAGGGGAGTTGCGGTCCAAATATTCTCTCCCCCACCTTCCTACCGAGCATCCAAATAGTTTCCCACTATTGGTTTCAATGTTCGCAGTGGCTCCCTCATAGAAAGAAAAAATAGGAAGCTCCCATGGTGTAGTATATATAAAACGCTTTAATTCAAAAAGACTCCATCAGCTTACAGTGGAGTAAGAAATAGTAAAATAAAATAAATATACCATAAATTAACTAAATAAAACAACCAGTGAATAAAAACAGATTAGCTCACTCAGAGATACCCTGAGAACAGGCCCGTAGCGGTAAAAAATGTTGAAAATACGTGCCGCTGGTTAGAGCTGTTTGCGCTCCACCTGCGTTCCAGCTAGGGCCCGTACCCGGAAGTGACGTAGCGTGCGTGGCGTCGTTGTACGCGTTTCGTCATAGGACGTCTTTAGCAACGATGCCACCACGCCACGCGCTACGTTCTTTAATAGGGAGCCATCAAGCTAGATCCGCCCCATGCTTCTGACAGTCCAATCCATCCGTGACAAGGCGGAGCAATATTCCCACCTTGTCTGGAGTGTCAGCAGAGGTGGTTATACTGCTTTCCTCGTAATTAGCCCAGCTGCTAGCATTGCAAACTATATTGCTATCCTGTATTTTACACATTGTCCCTAGGGCAAATAAGTAGTGAAAATCCATTAACTTATGACAATACATTAACATAGAGCAACTAAATAAATAATAAGAAATGATGAAAAAATAAATAATAAGAAATGATAAGAAATCTACCCCAGATAAAATAAATAAATAAAAATAAAAATAAAATTAAAAATAATAATAAATAACCTTTCCATCGGCTTAACCTTAATCTCAACCACTTTCTAAACTCCCCCTATGCCCTCATGTTATGTCATCAAGCGATCAACACAACATAAGTCCTACTGGGGGAAAAAAGGGAAGTGTTTAACCAATACTGCATCAAGGGGCTTGAGCACAAACTAATAGGGAGTATTTTTGAGCCCCATTTATTTACTTAAAGGAGGTCCTTGGGGTGCTGTTACCCATGATATTACAGGTTGAAAATACCAGATCGAAAATAACAATAGTAATTCTAGTAAAAGCATACAGAGATTAACTATGTTCCAAAATTAGGGGGTGTGGGCTTTTTGGAGTTTTTGCCATTAGGCCTAATCAATTCTAGAAAGAGGTTTGGGGTCACCCCCATATTATTAGTGTGAGTGGTCAGGGGGCTAGATGTCCACTACCTAACACCTTAAGTCCATAAAGGACCAGCAATAGGTGAATTATTACCAAATTTAAATATGTGTACCCCTGTGTCTTACGGGTTGGCCAGAAAACAGTTTAAATCGATATCCAGGTTGAGGCCCCTGGGGGCAAGGGACCCCAACCTGTATATCCATGCGGTTTCATTTTGGGATATGAGTGTGGTTTTATTACCCCCTCGCCAATGATCCTTCACACAGTCGATCCCATAAAAGATCATTCCTGTGGGGTCCCGGTTGTGTACTGTGTCAAAGTGGCGGGAAAGATGGTGTTTTGGGAACCCTTTTTTGATGTTTTTAATATGTTCCCGTATTCTCACATAAAGGGGTCGGGTAGTTCTGCCCACATATTGCATTTGGCACGGGCATTCGATGACATAGGTCACGTGCGTACTTTGACATGTGATAAGTTCCCTGATCTGATATTGTTTGTAATCTGATCTTGATTTGAAGGTTTCCCTTTTCCGGGGTTGCTTTTTGGTGACCCTGCATGGTAAGCATTTTTGGCACTTATAAAACCCTTTCATGTCTGGAAAAATTCGAGTCGTCTTAGGGGGATTAATAACATTATGTACTAGAAGATGTCGTAAATTGGGCGCTTTTCGATATATTATCTTGGGTTTCTTGGGTAATATACCTGCTAGTGTTCTGTCCTCTTTTAAGATAGGCCAGTACTTCTTCAGGATCTCCTCGAATTCTTTGTATTGAGAATTGAACCCTGTAATAAACGTCAGTTCTACGTTATTTTTCTTCCTTTTAGATTTTGTTAATAAATTCTTGCGGTCTAGATTTGCTATATCCCCCTTCAGCTTATTCAACGAATCTAGATTGTATCCTTTTTCATGGAACCGCTCCACCAGGGTGCTTGCTTGTTCCAAATAATCATCCATGGTTACGCAGTTCCTCCTTAATCTCGTTAGCTGGCCTTTGGGGATATTACCCTTCCACTGGGGGTGATGGCAACTGTTAATGGGAATATACCCGTTTCTGTCGGTTGCCTTAAAAAAGGTCTTCGTACAC
This sequence comes from Lithobates septentrionalis, assembly GCA_037952835.1. NCBI lineage: Eukaryota > Metazoa > Chordata > Amphibia > Anura > Ranidae > Lithobates > Lithobates septentrionalis. The sequence continues at coordinate 5,185,160 of JBBDGP010001146.1, forward strand.
AGGCCATCATTCTTCTTGAATATTTCAAGGTCAAGATATTCAATCCTTTGGGGGTCCCATTTCCCTGTGAAGGTTAAACCGTATTTATTATTATTCAACTCTTGCAGGAAATTTTCAAAGGTCTCAGATGTTCCTTCCCAGAATATGATTAGGTCGTCTATATACCTCCGGTACAGTTTCACTTGTGGTATGTCCCTACCATAAATGTACTCCTCTTCCCACATGTTCATGAGTAAGTTGGCCACACTAGGTGCGTACCTTGCGCCCATAGCGACTCCCTTGGTTTGAACGTAATAGTTTTGGTCATACCAAAAATAATTACAGGACATCGCTAACTCCAGGCCTTCAAGTATGAAGTCAATCTGTTCTTGCCTCATGCTGGTAAGCTCATGGAGAGCTTTTTCCACACCCAACAAGCCATCCTGTTGTACAATGCTAGTGTATAACGAATTCACGTCAATAGTGGCTAGCAGGTAATTTTGTGTCCCATCCATTTGCTGTAATTCTTCTAAAAGTTGGGCACTATCACGTAAATAGGATTTTCCCTTCTTAACAAGTGGTTTGAGGAATACGTCTAGGTACTCTCCCAACCTGGAAAACACTGAATTAATACCACTAATTATAGGTCTTCCAGGTGGTTTATGTAATCGTTTGTGAATTTTAGGTGTGTAATAAATCACCGGAGTTTTTGTGGAATTTGAAACCAAATATTCTGCTTCTTTAGTATTTAGGATCCCAATCTGTTTTCCTTTGTTTACATAAGCTTTCAATTTCTTTTCATACGTGCGTTTGGGGTTCTTCCTAAGTTTGTTATAGGTGTTTTCTACCTGAAGCAAGTTCCCCATCTCCTCTTCATAATCTCTCTTATTTAGTATTACTAGCCCTCCCCCTTTATCTGCGGGTCTTATGACCACCTCCTTTCTTTTACTCAGAGACTTTATTGTTTTCCAGACATTTCTTGTTTTGTGATTGTTCCGTTTTTCTAGTTTCCTCAGGTCGTCTTCCACCATTTTTTGGAATGCTTCCATGCATTGGTTCCCAGATGTTTTAGGGTTAAAGATGGAGTTGTTTTTCAACCTTGTTTGCTCATATATTACTTCTTTCCTTATTCTTGTATCAGCTTTTGTTAGGAAATGTTTTTTAAGGTTGAGTTTCCTCATAAACTTTTTCAGATCAATATATGTTTCGAACTTATCTAGAGGTTTTTCAGGGGCAAATTTGAGTCCTAAATCGAGAATTTTCATTTCATCTTCAGAAAACTGGACATCACTAAGGTTAAAAATACCCTTCCCTAATATTCTCGTCTTCGCTTTCTTCTTCCCTCCTCTGTTTCCTCTGGTCGTCTTCTTCTTTCTTCGGGTTCCATCCCGTGTCCTCCGTGCCTCCTGAAGTACTCCTGTTCCCTGTATGGTTGATTTACTTCCCTCATTCTGTCTTGGTCTGCTCGGGGGTCTCCTTGCCCCATGTATGGTCCTCTCCAATCGGGGTTCCTGTAGGGGGGCCTTGCCCTCCATCTCCCTGGTGGTCTGTCTCTCCCCCAACGCCTGGGAAAATCCCTATGGGGTCCTCTATTTCTTCCATACTGTGATCCTGGGGTTTCTTCATAGTTGTTTCTATATTGGGCCCTCGCATTTTCCCTTAATGGGGAATATCTATTTCTTGTGGGTATATTATATCCAGGTGTTTGAGGGGCTCTGTGTTCGTGTCTTTCTTGATAGTTACCACTGTGAATTCTGGGCCTTGCCATATGCCTGTATGGTGTGGTTTGTTGTGATCTATAGGGGAACTTTACATTAGTTCTTCCTATCTGTTGTGGTGTGTTGTTAATCGGTCCCTCCATTTCCATCGATGTGTCGGGGCTGTCATCCATCTCCAATTCCTCCTCTAATGGACCTAGGTCACTACTTACAGTTTGCCATTTGTAGACATTCATATTCTGATAGTCATTCAAGTCCCTTTTATATTTTTTCTGTTTTTTTACTTGTATCTGAGTGTCATATTTCTTTATAGTTTCCTGTAGCTCTTTGTCTTTGTTTTTATATTCATTCTGGTTGATAAAGGGTATTAGTTGGTTTTTAATATCAATAATGTTGGCTTCAACCCCTTTAAGTTTAAACTGTCTCCTTTTAAGGATTTTGTGTAAAAGCTCATTTTCACACCCATTGAAGAAGGTGTACCATTCATCCATCAGCCCTGGGTCATTGGAACGCAGGTGGAGCGCAAACAGCTCTAACCAGCGGCACGTATTTTCAACATTTTTTACCGCTACGGGCCTGTTCTCAGGGTATCTCTGAGTGAGCTAATCTGTTTTTATTCACTGGTTGTTTTATTTAGTTAATTTATGGTATATTTATTTTATTTACTATTTCTTACTCCGCTGTAAGCTGATGGAGTCTTTTTGAATTAAAGCGTTTTATATATACTACACCATGGGAGCTTCCTATTTTTTCTTTCTATGAGGGAGCCACTGCGAACATTGAAACCAATAGTGGGAAACTATTTGGATGCTCGGTAGGAAGGTGGGGGAGAGAATATTTGGACCGCAACTCCCCTTGCAGCCTGTTCCATCTGAGGTTGGAGGAATCCATTGGGAAAATCAGAGGCACGGAAACCACCTTGGGAAGCCCGTATAACTATCGTGGAAAGGAGATCGTGATTGAGACATCTTATGCTGGTCGCCCCTTTTGGGGCTGTTGGATCTGGTGAGTGGGGACCCGAAAGGGGGTGCACAAAAGTCACAGGAATTTTTCGAGAGCACTCAAGTCACGGAATTGTTGAAACGTTGGATCTGAACAAAAAACTGTTTCACTAAAAAGTTTTTTCACAAAAGTTTTTTCACAAAAGTTTTTTCACATAAGTCTTTTCACTTTAAGGATTTAAATTGTTTCTCTGGACTTAATTGATTTCATTACGTTTATTGGCACTATTTTGATATTATGTAATGTCTTTTACTCATACTTACATGTGTTTTCTCTGCACGATGAGCAAAGGTTTATTTTGATGGTTTATTTTAGACCAGGAGTATGTATATATGGTATTGATATTTTCACTTAGTGGTGGCATATGGTGTAAATTTACCACATTATTAGGGGCCTCAGGCCAGACCCTTTGAAGACATTGCTCATCTATTTATTCATTTATATCTGCTGATACACACGGGTGCATGGGGATATGTGTGTGTAGGTACAGACACGCATACCCTCACGGTAACTAAGGTTTTTTCTCCCTGGTAGGTACCAGTTACCTCCATTGGGATCTACTGAAGGAAACCATCTGGGTAACCACCCCTCCCATTTATTACCCTACAGGAAGCGCCACAACCCCTGGTAATATAATTCTAGCAGATGTTATTTGGCCCCTCAACCCCTTATTGAGAGCTTCCAAAATTAAGGACTCACACAGGAGTCGTTGGCCCTCCTCCATCCGCAGCATTTTGCAGGCAGTTATGCAAGCAAAGTCCTCCTCCACAGTGTGAGGGGTTCTCAGGGCCTCTGTAGCCTTCCAAAAGAGGCCTATGGCAGCCTCCTCCAGGGTACTCCTCTTCCTGCCACTTTGTCTTTGCGGGTGTAGGGGAGGGACCTGCATATCAGGCAGCCTGCTTGGCCCGGTCACCTCCTGGCTGAGACTTCCCTGTGTATGAAAAAGGGACATGGTTTTAGTTTTTGCTTCATCAATCACAATCAGAAATTAGTACTCCAAACTAACATCTAGTTAACATCATTGATTGGACAAGCAGAAATATTTAGAGAAATGCTATACCTGGCTCAATCTGGGCTCCTCCACATGTTGCTGCCTGGAAGGCCCAGGTTGGGCGTTAGAAGCCTCAGCTGGGGGGGAAGGAAGCGTGGAAGGAAGACTGGAGAGTGCTGGCCTGGGTTCAGTCTGACCTGCCAGAAAATGCAGCCTGTCAAAGTACCACAGCCTGGGGACATAAATGTCATCTGCAGCTCCGGATCTCTGGGAATCCTGGACCTTCTTGTGCTCCCTTAGATAAGTGCTCCTCAGGCCACCAATTAGGATCTTCAAATAGGTCATGTCTGCCATGGGGATCACCGTCTTCACAAATTTCAGCAATTGATCCAGTGCTGCCTTCCTCTTTGTTTGGTTCTTATAATGTGGGTGGTTTATCTGCCACAGACAAGGCAGCTCCCTGAACATATCAATGAAGATTGCCATAAAGTCGTTATCTTTCAAGATATCCATTTTCACTGCAAGACACAACACAAGACAAACCCTAATGTCAGGCAAAACTCTCCTAATCTTGTTACAATATAGGCCTAGAAGCAGTATAGGCCCAAGTTTGGCTCTTACCTTCGATATCACGATCGGCGCCTCCGATACTCCTTCCTCCGCTCACAGATCGTACGTACTACGCACGCGCGTTACGCTTTATACACACTGCGCATGCGTGTAACTCCGCCCGCCCCTGACATTCTTTCTAGTCTATTCCCCGCCCCTTTTCATTCAGCGCAGTGGGGGAAGAGCACATGGCAGAGACACAGCAGGTGCATGCTAATTATAGCAACGAGGAGGAGGGGGAGGAAAGCCCAGAGCCGGAAACATCTGGAATTCAGAAGGAGAAGATTTAAGGCCTCAAATATGTCCTTTGGGGAGATGTTGGAGATGGTCGACATCCTGAAGAGGGCCGACTATGATGGGAAGTATGGACCTTACCCCAACCCCAATGTCAGAAAGGCCAAGATCATGGCGAAAGTGGTCAAGAGTCTGCACCGGAATTTTGGGGTGCGTCGATTGAAAGATCAGCTCAGGAAGCGGTGGTCGGACCTGAAATTAAGAGAACACGAGCAGTACAGAAAGATCCGGAGAGTGCTGCAAAAAAGTAAGAAGTTGTGCTGTGTTCCTATTCTTTTTGTGTTTATTACGTTCGTGCTGATCCATGTGCTTTTATGAACTGTTGTACAGTTTAAAATGGCAACTTTCATGTTCATGGGCACATTATTCGTTCGTATCAAACATTTTTATTTTGGCCTAAAAAACACCATTGTTTTGGCCATATGCATTTGACCACATTTTTTAGGGCCTACTTGTATGAAAATAATTTGGTTGTGTAGATGGGTTTGTTACTATAATGAAATGCAAACTAGATTCTGTGTAAGGAGAGGACACTCAGCAGCTGTTTACACATCTGGACGCTGGAGCACTAGTGTGGGACACAAGAACACCCTTTTTATTAGGGGGCCCCACACAAGTGCTCCAGTGTATACTATAGGGGTGTCTCCACCTGTGTCAGGAGACGCAGGTCGCCTCCGTCCGCCGTGCTGCGGGGCGCATGCGCAGCGGGCTAGTGTTGAGACGTGCACCCGTTCGCGACCCAATGGCGCGGCGCGCGCGGGTGCACGGCGGTGCTCGTGTGCGCGCCGTCGCCCGTGCGGGTGCCCGGTAGCACGTCACGCTGACGCGCCCACCGGGAGGGTACTTCAGACGACTCCAGCGCCCAGTCGGGCTGCTGGTTTGTCATCAGCTGCTCCCGTGTACCTGAATCTTGAGAAGTTCCTTGTTCCTGTCTACCTGATACCCCTGACCTCTGCTTACCATATGGATTACTCTACCTGCCTGCCGGATACCCCTGATCTCTGCTTGTTATACGGACTGTTCTACCTGCCTGCCTGATACTCCTGATCTCTGCTTGTTATACGGACTATTCTACCTGCCTGCCGGATACCCCTGACCTCTGCTTGTGTAACGGACTATTCTATTTGCCTGCTTGATACCCCTGACCTTGCTTGTTAAAGAGACACTCCACTTGCCTGCCTGATACCTCTGCCTGCCCTACGGACTTCCTGCTCTCAGTCTCCTGGTCCTGCACGGTACCCGCCGGTGCCTTCCAATACCTACTGTGATTCCTAGTCAAACCTTCCTATATCCTGTAACTACCGGTAGCCCGTGCCTCCACGTGCCTCTGATCCCCTGTGTCACCCTCGGTGGTTCGGGTACACGTGGTCGTAAGGGCGAGCCGCTCTCGGCATCTCGGCCTCGGTGAGTATTGTCCTGACAGTACAAACCAGCCAGATGTCCGAGGCCGACAGAGCGCGCTCTCCCTTGGAGATCCTGTGCCAGCAGGTCTCCACCCTGGCTGACTCTGTGCAGAAATTACAGGAGGGATACACACAAATTGACAGCCGTCTCCAACAGCTGACGGGACCACTCCCTTCTGCCACCACAGCTCCCGCACCCAGCAGTGAAGACCCGCTTCACCAGGCTACCACCAGTCCCACAGTGGTCATGGCACTTCTGGAACCTAGGGTCCCCACACCGGAACGGTTCTCAGGGGACTGTAAGAAATTTAGGGCTTTTAAGAACGCATGCTCTCTCTATTTTGCTCTTCAGCCAAGAACCTTTGCATCGGAAGTGGTTAAGGTGGGATTTGCGATCTCCCTGTTGTCTGAAGAACCTCAGGCCTGGGCCCACAGCTTGATGGAGCAGGGAAGTCAGGTGCTTAACACAATCGATACCTTCTTTGAGAGTATGTCTCAGCTTTATGATGACCCACAGCGCATGGCTACGGCCGAAGCCATCCTGCACCACCTATCCCAAGGAAGGAGACCAATTGAAGATTATACGGTGGAATTCCGTAAATGGGCGGCCGATACAAACTGGAACGAGCCGGCCCTCTGCTACCAGTACCGTCAAGGCCTGTCCGAACTCCTCAAGGACGAGTTGGCCAGGATGGAGACCCCCGCATCTTTAGAGGAGTTAATTCAGGCAGCCACTAAGCTGGATAGACGTTTGGGGGAACGTCGTTAAGAACGGTTCCAAGGTCCACGCCCTGTGTGGACGACATCAAGACCCCAACCTATTCAAGCACCGTCTCCTATGACAGCCGGTTCTGCTACACTCCCCGATGCCGAACCCATGCAGCTTGGTTTAGTACGGGCTCCACTGACCTCGGAAGAAAGACAACGGAGACGGCAGTCCAACTTGTGTCTCTATTGCGGGGGAGCCGGACACTTTCTGCGCAACTTCCCGATAAGGCCCAGTAAGTCCTTTCAGCCAAAATCAATGAATTGCCAAGACAACAATGCTCCCAAATCTTACGTCATGTTGTTTATTTCTCTACAGCTACCGGAAGGGGAGTCCCGCCTGCCGGCGATCATTGATTCGGGTGCATGTACCTGCTTCATGGATGCTGCTCTGGCTCAGAACCTACAGGTACCTTTGCAAACCAAAGCTCAACATCTACGAATTCACTTGGCTGATGGGTCTCTTCCCAGTTCTGGTCCAATTACCCAGGAGACCCAACCCATTCTAGTAACTACCGACTCCGGGCACCAAGAGCTCCTACGCCTAGACCTCATTCACTCTCCTCTGTTCCCAGTCATTCTAGGCTTACCCTGGCTACAGGCTCATGATCCTCAGATCCAATGGAGTACTAAGGCGGTTTTGTTTCCCTCCCCATACTGTTCTCAACACTGTCTTCCTTTGGAGCCCAAGATCTGTGACACAGTTTCTGCTCCTTCAGTTAACCTCCAACATGTTCCCCAGGAGTATCTTGAATTCCAGGAGGTCTTCAGCAAACAAATGGCCGATCGCCTACCGCCTCATCGACCTTATGACTGCCCAATCAATTTACTACCAGGGTCAGAGATCCCGTTTGGTCGTATATTTCCCCTCTCAGAAACAGAGCTGGAGGCTCTCAAGCAATATATCGACGAAAACTTGAAGAAGGGGTTCATTTGTCCTTCATCTTCACCCGCCGGGGCGGGTATATTCTTTGTCGGAAAGAAAGACGGCTCCCTTAGACCCTGTGTGGATTACCGGCAGCTAAATAACATTACCATCAAGAATAGGTATCCACTGCCGCTCATCCCAGAGCTGTTCCAACGGTTCCGATCAGCTAGAGTCTTTTCCAAATTGGATCACCGGGGGCGTATAACCTTGTCAGAATCAGGGCCGGGGACGAATGGAAGACGGCTTTCAGGTCCAGGTTCGGGCATTTCGAATACCTGGTGATGCCATTTGGGCTTTGTAATGCTCCAGCCACCTTTCAACACCTAGTCAATGACATTTTCCGAAAATACCTGTACGATTTCCTTGTAGTCTATTTGGACGACATACTAGTTTTTTCTTCCACGATTGAGCTGCACAAGGGGCACGTCAAAACAGTTCTTGCCATTTTGAAGCAACACAAACTCTACTTAAAAATGGAGAAGTGTGAGTTTGAGAAATCAGTCGTGCAATTCTTGGGGTTCATCATATCTGCAAATGGGGTTGAAATGGATCCCCAAAAAATACAGGCTATCCAGGAGTGGCCAGCTCCATCTGACAAAAGGGGAGTCCAACGATTTATAGGATTCGCCAACTTTTACCGGAAATTCATCGTCGGATTCTCTGCCATAGTGACACCTATCACCCAGCTAACCCGCCAACACAGTTCATTCCAGTGGTCTCAGGCCGCACAGGAAGCCTTCCTGAAACTAAAAAACCTGTTCAGCTCCGCTCCCATTCTCCGACAACCTGATCCTTCCCAACCATTTGTACTGGAGGTGGACGCATCAGAGATCGCAACGGGAGCAATTCTTTCCCAAAGACAGGGACCTAAAGCCATCCTTCATCCAGTTGCGTTTGCATCTCGGAGACTCAGCCCAGCGGAATTAAACTACGATGTGGGTGACAGGGAGCTGCTGGCCATAAAATTCGCCCTGGAGGAATGGAGATACTTACTTGAGGGGGCACTCCACCCAGTGATGATCTTCACAGATCACAAAAACCTTGAATATCTCCGAACAGCAAAACGACTCAAACCCAGACAAGCCCGGTGGGCTTTCTTCTTCTCTCGCTTCAATTTTCATATTTCCTATAGACCTGGTGCAAAGAATGGGAAGGCAGATGCCCTCTCTCGGATGTTCTCAGCTGATCCTCAAACTCCAGAACCAAGCACAATCCTCTCTCCTCTAAACTTCCTTGGGCTGGTACAGACGGACTTAATATCCTCCATCAAAGCCTCATCTAATTCATGTACGGAACCAGAGGTACAGTCTTTGAAGAAAGATGGGGATTTTTTTTGGATCCGGGGGAAAATTTTTGTGCCTCAGAAGACCCGGGCAACAACTCTCAAAATGTCCTACGACCACAAACTGGCCTGGGCACTTCGGAGTTAGAAAAACATCTGAGCTGATTTCTCGCTCTTTCTGGTGGCCTGGGTGGAGACGGGATTGCAGGGAGTATGTGGCCTCCTGTCCTCTGTGCCAACGGAACAAGGGCCAAAACACTAAGTCCTGGGGTTTTTTTTTCTAAATTTTTAAAAAAAAGAATCAACTTCAGAAACCAATAAGCAGAGGGCAAAATCAGCTCGATGTTCATTGACTAGTCGCCTTCTCTGGTTTTCATCATAGTGGATCATGCTTTACCTCTGATTCCTTTTGTGTCATCTCTCTGGATATATTAATATCCCGCTTTACCAGCAAGCCCTCCCTTGTTCCCAACACTTAGGCCCAGTCTGCAGTGGCCCTAGAGCCCTGTGGCGGGTGGATCTTTATCATTTTCTGGGTCAAGTTAGAGGGGGGAGGGTCTCGTATAAGGGAAAAAAAAAAAAAAAAAAAGCGTATAAAAGACAAAGGAGAAACCGGAGAGAGATATATAATAGAAGACGTGTGGGCTTCCCCTGCCCGTTGTTTGCTTAACTGCCCCTTTACCTATTCCCAGATCAACCAAACCCCCCTGATCCCTTATCAACATTTAGCCTACAACCATCTAAATTATTTATTTAATCAAAATAAGAAAAGAAGAAGAAAAAAGGAAAAAGAAAAAAAGAAGAAAAGGTAGGACGCACAAAAAGAAAGAACAGAAGGAAAGAAACCATGCGCGTCAAAAATCACTTCGCTGTAGCGCTTCTTGACCTCGAGGATTTACTTTCTCTAACCATGGCTTCCACATGCTTTCAAATTCCTGAAGGTTACCTCTCTTTATGTACTCCACTCTTTCCCTACTCAGAGTGTCGTTAATAGTAGAAATCCATTCTTTCACAGAGGGGGGGGCTTTTGATTGCCATCTTAGTGTTATCATCTTCCTAGCCTGAAACAGGGCCCGCGTGATGGCCACTGTAGTGCTCAGTCTCTCCCCCGGAGCTCTTCTACATCCCAGAATACAGGTTATGGGCTCTTTTACTACTATAGTGCCAAAGATACTTCCCAAGTGTCCGGTCACTTCTTCCCAATATCTAAATAGCTTGGGACACCTCCACAGCATGTGGATGAGGTCTCCCGACCTCTGACATCTGGGGCAGTTATCGTTAGGCCTTCCCCCAAATTTGAAAAGTCTCCTAGGTGTATAGTAGGATCTGTTCAGCAGAAGTAGGTGGGAGAGCCGCTGTGAAGGGGAAACCGAGACCTGTATACTCAGTTCCAAAATTTTCGCCCATTGTTCCTGGGTCATTCCCCCTATATCCTCTTCCCATTTGGCTTTTAGTCTGTGGAGTGTCTCCCCGCTGTTGTCTGGTTTACATAATTGGTCATAAATTTTTGAAATTAGGCCTCTAGTAGGGATTACCTGCATTATGCACTGAAGTAGAGGCATTTCTTCCCATCGCGGAGTCTGAGCTTTGAATTGTGCTTTCAGAGCATGTTCTAGTTGGAAATATGAGAAAAAGGAGCTCTGAGGTAGCTTGAATTCCCCTACCAATTCCGGTAGACTCTTTAGCTTAGTGTCGTTATAAAGCTGGCTTAGCCTTCTGATGCCAAGGTTCACCCATTCTCCAAAAGTACCTATTTTTAGAACTTCCTGTAGATTACGGTTATTCCAAATAGGAGAATAAACTGTTAGATCGTCATATCCCATCATTTTCTTGACTGTTTTCCAAAGTTTGATTAGCAGCTTGATAGTTGGGTGGTTGTCATGGAACATATCCGCCTCTAGAGCTTCAACTAGGGTATTGTGTGGAGTGCATAGCAATAACAATTTGCCATTGGGGGTACCGCCTTTCGGTATCCCACATCCTAGCAGCTGCTGTAGCTGAGTTGCTAGAAAGTAGCGCTCGGGATGTGGGAGGGCAAAGCCTCCCTCCCGTGTAGGGAGCTGGAGCACGCGGAGGCGAATCCTGGCTTGCTTCCCTCTCCAAATCAACTCCCTAAAGAGGCTATCAATTCTTTTAAACCACTTCTTGCCTATCCAGACTGGCGAGTTGTGCAAGATGTACAGCAATTGTGGCATCCAAACCATTTTTATTAAACTACATCTTCCTGCGGCAGACAGGGGCAGACGTCTCCAAATTCCTATTTTTTGTTTCAGTTTTGTTAAGAGAGGGAGGAGGTTTGTGCTGATATACAAGGTTGGGTCCTTCGTTAGGACTATTCCCAGGTATTTCAAGGCATCCACAATTACCACCTGGGGAATATCGCGTGCTATTGGTTCGCTGATGGGGTCTATCGGCATAAACTCGGACTTCTCCCAGTTTATCTCTAAACCAGAGAAGCTGCCAAAGTCCTTCACTATCCTCATCGCGCTCCGTAATGAGTTTCTCGAGTCCCCCAGGAATAGCAGAATATCATCCGCGTATAACGCTATTTTTTCTTCAACCGATTTTCGCAGAAATCCAGTTATCGCTCTGCTTTCCCTTATAGAGATGGCCAGGGGTTCCATCGCCAATGCGAACAACAATGGAGAAAGAGGACACCCCTGCCTAGTCCCCCTTTCCAGCTCGAACCAGTCCGAAAATTCGTTGTTAATTTTTAGTCTTGCCTTAGGGCGGGTATATAACATTCTAATCCACCTTATAAAAGACATGCCAAATCCGAATTTCTCCAGCACTCGCCATATGTAGCCCCACTCCACGCTATCAAAAGCCTTGGATACGTCGAGGGTAGGGATGAGCTTCGTGTTCGAGTCGAACCCATGTTCGACTCGAACATCGGCTGTTCGGTCGTTCGCCGAATTGCGAACGATATGGGCCGTTCGCGCCAAATTCGTGTGGCGCGTCACAGCCCATAATTCACTGCGGCATTGCAGTGCATTGCTGGCTGATGATTGGCCAAGCATGCACTATGACCCGCATGCTTGGCCAATCACAGCGCCATCAGTAGAGAGAGCTGTAATTGGCCAAAGCCAGGGTGGCTTTGGCCAATTATGGCTCAGGGGATTTAGTACATGCCCCACACTATATAAGGCCGCCTGCACGGCGGCCCTGTGTAGTGTGTGTTCCGGTGTGCTGAGAGATAGAGAGAGAGAGAGACAGTGTCATTTGATTTGAGTTAGATAGATTAGGCAGAACAGTCAGTCAGTTAGCTGCACTTACAGTGTATTGTGTATATATATATGCATCCCAGGTGTTGCATATATATATATACACTGTATTCAGTTTAGCTAGATCCGTTCCTGTTATCTTCTATCTAGACTATTTACATTTGGTGCAGTGCGTCCTGCTCACAGTGTTCAGCTAGATCCGTTCCTGCTATTTACATTTAGTGCAGTGCGTCCTGCTCACAGTGTTCAGCTAGATCCGTTCCTGCTATTTACATTTAGTGCAGTGCGTCCTGCTCACAGTGTTCAGCTAGATCCGTTCCTGCTATTTACATTAAGTGCAGTGCGTCCTGCTCACAGTGTTCAGCTAGATCCGTTCCTGTTATTTACATTTAGTGCAGTGCGTCCTGCTCACAGTGTTCAGCTAGATCCGTTCCTGCTATTTACATTTAGTGCAGTGCGTCCTGCTCACAGTGTTCAGCTAGATCCGTTCCTGCTATTTACATTTAGTGCAGTGCGTCCTGCTCACAGTGTTCAGCTAGATCCGTTCCTGCTATTTACATTTAGTGCAGTGCGTCCTGCTCACAGTGTTCAGCTAGATCCGTTCCTGCTATTTACATTTAGTGCAGTGCGTCCTGCTCACAGTGTTCAGCTAGATCCGTTCCTGCTATTTACATTTAGTGCAGTGCGTCCTGCTCACAGTGTTCAGCTAGATCCGTTCCTGCTATTTACATTTAGTGCAGTGCGTCCTGCTCACAGTGTTCAGCTAGATCCGTTCCTGCTATTTACATTTAGTGCAGTGCGTCCTGCTCACAGTGTTCAGCTAGATCCGTTCCTGCTATTTACATTTAGTGCAGTGCGTCCTGCTCACAGTGTTCAGCTAGATCCGTTCCTGTTATTTACATTTAGTGCAGTGCGTCCTGCTCACAGTGTTCAGCTAGATCCATTCCTGCTATTTACATTTAGTGCAGTGCGTCCTGCTCACAGTGTTCAGCTAGATCCGTTCCTGCTATTTACATTTAGTGCAGTGCGTCCTGCTCACAGTGTTCAGCTAGATCCGTTCCTGCTATTTACATTTAGTGCAGTGCGTCCTGCTCACAGTGTTCAGCTAGATCCGTTCCTGCTATTTACATTTAGTGCAGTGCGTCCTGCTCACAGTGTTCAGCTAGATCCGTTCCTGCTATTTACATTTAGTGCAGTGCGTCCTGCTCACAGTGTTCAGCTAGATCCGTTCCTGCTATTTACATTTAGTGCAGTGCGTCCTGCTCACAGTGTTCAGCTAGATCCGTTCCTGCTATTTACATTTAGTGCAGTGCGTCCTGCTCACAGTGTTCAGCTAGATCCGTTCCTGTTATTTACATTTAGTGCAGTGCGTCCTGCTCACAGTGTTCAGCTAGATCCGTTCCTGCTATTTACATTTAGTGCAGTGCGTCCTGCTCACAGTGTTCAGCTAGATCCGTTCCTGCTATTTACATTTAGTGCAGTGCGTCCTGCTCACAGTGTTCAGCTAGATCCGTTCCTGTTATTTACATTTAGTGCAGTGCGTCCTGCTCACAGTGTTCAGCTAGATCCGTTCCTGCTATTTACATTTAGTGCAGTGCGTCCTGCTCACAGTGTTCAGCTAGATCCGTTCCTGCTATTTACATTTAGTGCAGTGCGTCCTGCTCACAATGTTCAGCTAGATCCGTTCCTGCTATTTACATTTAGTGCAGTGCATCCTGCTCACAGTGTTCAGCTAGATCCGTTCCTGCTATTTACATTTAGTGCAGTGCGTCCTGCTCACAGTGTTCAGCTAGATCCGTTCCTGTTATCTTCCTACTGACAGGCAGGCTTGTCTGGTTACAGTATATAAAGCTACCTGAAGAAAATTACAGGTGTTCTATCCCAGCTTAGTGCAGCTACAGGCCATTAGTATGTCTGGAAGGCCAAGAAGGAGAGGCAGACAATCACAAGCCAATAAGAGAGGGCAAGCAGGCTCTGTGTCTAGTGCTGGTCGTGGAGACGGTGCATCCTCATCAGCACGTGGCCATGGGACACGCTTGGCCTTTTTTTCGGCAGCTGGCCGTGTTGAGCCGCAACATGCGGAAGACTTGGTCGAGTGGATGACCAAGCCGTCCTCATCCTCCTCATCCTCTCTCACCCATGCCCAGGGTGCTTTGTCTGGCAAAGCAGCGGCCTCTTCCCTCAGCTCAATGTCATCAGTGACTCCTTCCCTAGCTCCACCATGTCCTCCTGAGGATTCCCTCGAACTGTTTGACCACAGTGTTGGGTACATGCTCCAGGAGGATGCCCAGCGTTTGGAAGGCTCTGATGATGATACTGAGCTCGATGAAGGCAGTAACATGAGCACGGACAGAGGGGGTGCCCAAGAAGGACAGCAATCTGGCAGTCATGCTCCCCCTGCTGCAGCATACTGCCAGGTTTGCTCCAGTGATGAGGAGGGAGGGGATGATGAGGTCACTGACTCAACGTGGGTGCCTGATAGGAGAGAGGAGGAGGAGGAGGAGAAGGAGGAGGAGGAGGCGGCACATCACCAACGAGGCAGGATGCCCTCCAGGGGCCAGCCTAAGGGCAGCACATTGACTGCATCACACCCCAAAGCTCCACATGTGCAGGGCGCTGCAGTCTCTGCGCGTTATTCAAAAAGTTCTTTGGTGTGGGCCTTTTTTGAGACGAGTGCATCAGATCGCACCGCTGCTATTTGCAACATATGTCTCAAGCGTATCTCGCGTGGTCAAAACATCTCCCGCTTGGGTACCACATGCTTGACCAGACATATGTTGACCTGCCATGCAGTTCGTTGGCAAGCGTATCTAAAAGACCCACACCAAAGAACAAAGAGGATCTCTCCTTGCTCCTCATCAGCTGAGATTTCCAACCCCACTAGACCTTCAGTCCTCTCTGAGACCTGCAGTGAGAGGAATGAAGGTGTAGAATTAGGCGTGTCACAGCCAAGTACTTGTGGGCAATCTGCTTTTGGTACACCGACGTCAGATTGTACCAGGCAAATTTCCCTGCCCCAGCTGCTGCACCGCCGAAAGAAGTTTGCTCCCAGCCATCCACATGCCCAGCGGTTGAATGCTAGCTTGGCAAAATTGCTAGCACTTCAACTGCTGCCTTTTCAGTTGGTAGACTCTGCCCCCTTCCGTGAGTTTGTGGAATGTGCGGTTCCTCAGTGGCAGGTACCCAAACGCCACTTTTTCTCACGGAAGGCGATTCCGGCTCTCTACCGGCATGTGGAAGGCAATGTCCATGCCTCGCTGGACAGGGCGGTCAGTGGTAAGGTGCATATTACCACTGACTCATGGTCCAGCAGGCATGGACAGGGACGTTACCTAAGTTTCACGGCGCATTGGGTGACTCTGCTGGCAGCTGGGAAGGATGCAGGACAAGGTGCAGTAGTGTTGGAGGTTGTTCCGCCACCACGCCTCCAAAATGCTGATTGTGACACACCTCTCTCCTCCACCCCCTCCTCTTCTTCTTCCTCCATGGCCTCTTCCTCGGAACCAGCGGTGCTCCGTAGGCGTTCAAGGGGCTACGCAAGTACGCAGGCCAACAGATGCCATGCGGTGCTTGAGCTGGTGTGCTTGGGGGACAGGAGCCACACTGGGGCAGAGGTTCTGTCAGCTCTGCAGGGGCAGGTTCAGAGGTGGTTGACGCCACGCCAACTTAAGGCAGGAATGGTGGTTTGCGACAATGGCACCAACCTCCTCTCTGCCCTCCGACAGGGACAACTGACCCATGTGCCCTGTTTGGCTCATGTCCTTAACTTGGTGGTGCAGCGGTTCTTGGGCAGGTACCCGGGCTTACAGGATGTCCTGAGGCAGGCCAGGAAAGTCTGTGTGCATTTCCGCCGGTCATATAATGCCAGTGCTCGGCTGACGGACCTCCAAAAGGAGTTTAACCTGCCCAAGAACCGCCTAATCTGTGACATGCCCATCAGGTGGAACTCAACGTTGGCCATGCTGCAGCGGCTGCACACGCAGCAGAGGGCCATCAATGAGTACCTGTGCGACTATGGCACCAGGACAGGGTCAGGGGAGCTTGGTTTTTTTCCCCACACCAGTGGGCCATGATCAGGGATGCATGCACTGTCCTGTCACCATTCGAGGAGGCCACGAGGATGGTGAGCACTGACAGTGCATGCATCAGTGACACTGTCCCCCTTGTCCACCTGTTGGAGCACACGCTGCGTGGAATAATGGACAGGGCACTTGAGGCAGAACAGAGGCAGGAAGAGGAGGACTTCCTTAGCTCTCAAGGCCCCCTTTATCCAGACAGTGTTCCTGCGTGCCCGCCGATCACACAGGAAGAGGACGAGGAGGAGGAGGAGGAGGAGGAAGATTGTGTCAGTATGGAGGTGGAGCCTGGCACTCAGCATCAGCAGCAGTCTTTAAGGGATCAGTCCCAAGGAACACATGGACTTGTACGTGGCTGGGAGGAGGTGGCTGCGGACGTTGTTGTCCTTAGTGACCCAGAGGACTCCGGACCGAATGCCTCAGCAAACCTACGCTGCATGGCCTCCCTGATCCTGCAAAGCCTGCGTAAGGATCCTCGTATTCGTGGTATCAAGGAGAAGGACCAATACTGGCTGGAAACCCTCCTTGATCCACGTTAAAAGGGTAAGGTTGCGGACCTTATCTTGCCATCGCAGAGGGAGCAGAGGATGAAACATCTTCGGGAGGCCTTGCAGAAAGGTCTGTGCAACGCGTTCCCAGAGACTGGGAGGTTACAAACTCCTGTTTCTGGACAACGTGTTGCTGAGGCTTCGGTCAGTCAAAGAAGGAGCGGTGGAGAAGGTGGCCGTCTGACCGATGCGTTCAGACAATTTTTTGGTCCGCAGCCCCAAGGTATGATCGGTTCCAGCAACCATCGCCAGCGTCTGTTTTACATGGTGCAGGAATACCTAGGGGCAAGATCAGACTTGGACACCTTTCCCACCGAAAATCCTCTGGGTTACTGGGTCTTGAGGATGGATCACTGGCCAGAGCTTGCACAGTATGCAATTGAGCTACTGGCCTGTCCTGCATCCAGCGTTCTTTCGGAACGCACATTCAGTGCTGCTGGAGGCGTGGTAACCGATCACAGGGTGCGTCTGTCCACCGACTCGGTCGATCGGCTGACCTTCATAAAAATGAATCAGTCTTGGATCACCACCAGCTACCAAGCACCTGATGCTGATGTAACCGAATAATTTTTTTTGAAATCTCAGATCCCTTCAAAGACTGCCTATGCTGATGCTGAGTGACTATCCCTGAGTAATTATCCTCTTCCTCCTCAATCATCACGCTGATAGCTTGTAAGAACATTTTTGGTTCTGGGCGCCACCACCAGTGCCTAAGGCACAATTTTTCAGCCCCTGTTTAACAGGGGCGTGTAATTACAATTTTTGATGTAATACTTTGCAGCAGGGCTCGTTCCTGCATTCCAACTAGAGTGTCTGTGAGGGGTTGCAGTGTTGTGGCACCAGCACCAGTGCCTAAGGCCCAATTTTTCTGCCCCTGTCTAACAGGAGCGTGTAATTACAATTTTTGATGCAATACTTTGCAGCAGGGCTCGTTCCTGCGTTCCAACTAGAGTGTCTGTGAGGGGTTGCAGTGTTGTGGCACCAGCACCAGTGCCTAAGGCCTAATTTTTCAGCTCCTGTTCAACAGGGGCATGTAATTACAATTCTTGATCTAATATTTCACAGCAGGGCCCTGTGAGGGCTTACAGTGTTGTGGCCACAGCAACACCTAAGGCCCAAATTTCTGCTGAGTATATAGGGCAGGACCCTACTTTCAAACATCTAACTTACAAACGACTCCTACTTGCAAACGGAAGTAGACAACAGGAAGTGAGATGAAATCTACCCCTAGGAAGGGAAATTCTCTCCTGTAAGAGTTAATATGGGAAAACAATTTCTCCTTTCCACTGATGCTTTCCAATCCTTGTTCCACAAAAAAACCCAAATTTTCAAAAAACATTTTTCATTGGGACAAAAAAGTGAGGTGAAATCTTCTGAAGAGGAGGAAAGACAGCAAAACAAATGTCACAGGGGTGATAACCCTTCCCTATGTTTTCCAAAAAGCTCAAAAAAGATTTTTTGGCTGGAGCTAAACACGTTAAAAATGTACCCGTTCAAAATTACAAAGAGATTCTACTTAACAACAAACCTACAGTCCCTGTCTTGTTTGCACCGCCTGTATACTGCTGTTCAGAGTATATAGGGCCTTTCCTTATTTTAATTTGGGTGCGGGGTTCCCCTTAATATCCATACAGGACCCAAAGGGCCTGGTAATGGACTGGGGGGGTACCCATGCCGTTTGTGTCACTGATTTTCATCCATATTGCCATGACCCGACATGACATTAAACCCGCAAGCAGTTTTAAATGAGATTTTTTCCTTTAAAAATGACATTTGGTGCAGGGACTGTTCTAAACATGGGAAACACGCGTCACTTTACAGGCATACTATAGACACACCCCAGGTACGATATTTAAAGGAATATTTCACTTTTTTTTTTTTACTTTAAGCATCATTAAAATCACTGCTCCCGAAGAAACGGCCGTTTTTAAAAGTTTTTTTTGCATTGATACATGTCCCCTGGGGTAGGACCCGGGTCCCCAAACCCTTTTTAGGACAATACCATGCAAATTAGCCTTTAAAATGAGCACTTTTGATTTCGAACGTTCGAGTCCCATAGACGTCAATGGGGTTCTAACGTTCGTGCGAACTTTCGGTCCGTTCGCGGGTTCTGGTGCGAACCGAACCGGGGGGTGTTCGGCTCATCCCTAGTCGAGGGTCATTAATGCTCTCGAGCCTACATTTTCCGATGGTAACTGTAAGTTCAGAAACGCTCTTCTAATGTTCAGGCTTGTGGATCTATTGGCTATAAAGCCCGCCTGGTCCTCGTGTATCAATTTGTGGATAACTCCGTTCAGTCTAACTGCTAGTACCTTGGCAAGAATTTTTACATCAGTGCAAAGTAGGGAAATTGGTCTGTAGGCGGCTACATCCAATGGGTCTTTCCCTTCCTTCTGTAATACTGTAATTGTCGCTTCTAACATTGAAGCAGGCAACTGGCCCCCCTCAAGTGACCCTTCCAAAGTTTTTAGTAGTTCAGGGATCAGCACTTCACCATACTGCTTATATGTCTCAGTTGGAAGGCCATCGGGCCCAGGTGACTTGAGGCTTGCCATGCTCGCTACTGCTTGTTGTAGTTCTGCTGCCGTTATTGGGGAGTCTAATATAGCTCTTTCTTCCCGTGATATAATAGGAATCGTTAGCCCCTCCAAGAAGTCCTCCATCATAGCCTCTTTACCCTTTTTATGCGAAGAGTAAAGTTTTTTATAATACTCCCTAAAGGTTTGTACAATTTCTGGGGTGCGTGATGTTATATCTCCGCTCTGTAATCTAATAGCAAGGACCGTGGATGGAGCTGCGTTTGATTTTACGAGCATAGCCAATGTTCTTCCTACTCTTTCCCCCTCCACCATAAATTCCTGTCTCTGGAGAAGGCGCCTAGTCTCTGCTTTCTGCATGACTACTAATTTGTACTTTTGTTGTTTCTCCTGCCAGATACTTTCCAGCTCCGGGGTTGGGTTTCTAATAAAGTTACCCTCGGCCTCAAGAGCATCTCTCAAAGTACCCTCTTCCTCACTCCTAGCCTCTTTATTATATTTAGCCATCTGCTGTATTAGGACCCCTCTAAGAAATGCCTTGAGGGTGTCCCATATCACAGGGGGAGCCGCCGAGCCCTGATTGTGCTCCACGAACTCCCTTAAGGTGGGGAGAATCCCATCCGTTTTTTTAATTACTTCGAACCAGTGTGGGCTCACGCTCCAACTCCTCCTGGATTTAGACTCTCCTACACTTAGTGTAGCCACCACAAGGGAATGATCTGAAATGCCTCTTGGCCAGTATACGATTTTCTTTAGCAGTTGGAGTGCCCTGGCATTTCCCAGGATTAGGTCTATCCTTGAGAGCGTGGAGTGGGATACAGAGCAGCACGTATATTGCAACGCGCCTGGATTTCGCACCCTCCATAAATCTACCAACCCCACTTCTTCCAGGAATAAACTCAAACGGCTCTTCCCTGATGCCTCTGGGAGTTGTCGTACCGGGAATCTGTCCAGTTTCCTATCTAGGACCTCATTAAAGTCCCCGACGACTACTGTCGGGCATTCCTTTTTATCCAACAGGAATTTATGAAGTTTAAACAATACGTCCAGATTAAAGGGGGGAGGGATGTATATATTTGCCACCACAAACAGGACCCCATCAAGAAAGCAAAATAAAAAAATATATCTACCTAGATCATCTATACTGGTCTGTCTGCAGGAAAATTTTACGCCAGCTTTCACAAAGATGCTCACCCCCCTACTAAAAGAGGAATGAAATGCGTGAACTTGGTACTGAAATTTTTTCGTCTGTAGCTGCTGGCTGGTATCCTTAGTTAAGTGGGTTTCCTGCAGACAGATCAGATCTGCCCCCGAACTCTCCAGCACAGAAAACACTGCCAGCCTCTTAAGAGATGAACCCAGGCCCCTAATGTTCCAGGAACCTATTTTCAGGGCCCCAGCTAGCATCAAATTTCTAAAGAGTCTATCTTGTCACAGCTAGTATTGCCATACATGTCCCATTGTTTTATAAAGTGAAATTTATGCGCTTCTTTACTCAGGAGAGGAAAACAAAAACAAAAAAGAAGAGAAGAAAGAGAGAAAAAGAGAAAGAGAAAGAAAGAGGAAGGACATAAAAAAAAAGGAAGATTTCTCCCTACCAGTGCTGTATTAATTCCTAGTGTGTACATATTATGGGTTCTAAAATACACGCTTAATTTAATCAAGTCTATCCTACTTTGTTAAAATATACTACTAAAAGTGCCTGCTTGTGTAACAATAATCTGTAAGAGGGGGCCCGAAGGCCTCCAATGTGGCTTCTAATGGTGTAAGTGTTCATAACAACTGGTTTTCCCACTCTAGTTCCCTTCCCTCCCACATTCCCCCCCCCCCTCCCTTCCCACCCCACCTAGTCTCCCCTACCCTCCCACCCCATCCCCCCCCATCCCTACCCACCTATCTAGCTGTATCCCCTGGGGTTTTACCATGACCGTTACCTCTTACACTAACCCCCTTTTACACCGATTCTTCCACTCACCACCGCACACCACCTTATACCCACACAACTGTGTGCCCCCGTCTCTTCCCGTCCTTCACAACAAAAAAACGTTAATGGGCGCCGGGAAAGAATAGGGACTTTAAAAGGCACCCCCCTTCGGGGCAAAAAAGAAAAAGACAGACCAAAGAAACCGAGACAAAAATGCAGCCCCTATACCTCCCAGTGCCCTATCGTGTCCTCCTATCAGCACCTTAACCCATTCTATCCTCCCCCGTTCTCTACGTAAAGTTCGTAATTTTTTCTCTATTGTCTTCCAGCGACTTCTCAACTTCAGCAGGGGAGCTAAAAAACAGGGTCTCCCCCAGTGCCACAATCCGCAGCCTTGCAGGGTATAAAAGAGCATAGGGTACCTTAAATTTTTGTAGGTTGCGTTTTACCTGGGTAAACTCTGCTCTGCGCCTCTGCAAGTCCGGGGAGAAGTCAGCATAGAATGAAATTCTTGCCCCTTTAAAAAAGACCTCCCCTACTTCCCTAATCCTCCGCAGTAAAGTCACTTTATCCTGGTAGTTAAGAAATCTCAGGAGAAGAGGTCTCGGGTGGCCCCCCTCCGGCGGTGTCCTGAACGGGATCCTGTGAGCTCTTATAATGGAGAACGAAGCTGAGAGTGATTCTTTCCCGATTAACTCCCCTAGCCATTTTTCTAGGAATGCAATTGGATTGGCGCCCTTACTCCTTTCGGGTAGACCTATCAGTCTCACATTATCTCTTCTACTCCTGTTCTCCATCTCATCCATTTTACAGGCTTGTTTAGATAACTGTTCCTTCAGCCACTTAATTTCTTTGATTATTGGGAATACATTATCTTCTAGCCCACTGACTCTTTCTTCCAGGGCCGCCGTTCTCTCTACCACCTTCTGTAGATCTTGTCTGACCAATAAGAGATCTGCTTTAACCCCTTTCATCTGTTCACAGAGATCTTTAAGCGAGCCATTACATACCCCTACAGCCATGAATACATCCGTTAAAGTTGGTTCTCTGTTCAAGGGTAGAGACGGATCATTTATTGGCTCTGAGTTCCCGTTTATGTTTTGGTCACTTAGCTCTGGGCCTTTATTACATGTTGATTTGGAGGGCTGGGTAACCAACGCTCCTCCCAAGGGCTGTGAATGCGGCTGGCCCTGGCTTTTCCTATCTGATATCCCTCCCTGTTGGCCCTTTTGCTGCGTCCCTTTTTTTGGAGGGGTCAGAGCAGAGGCATGAGCGTATTGCTCCAGTTTTGCTGCCGCTGCTGCAGCGTGCTGCAAGGTTTTCTCTTTAGAAGAGCGTAGGTTCTGCATCATTCACCCCTTTGGGTTTACGTATACTTTAACAAAAAGAGATTAGCAGTTCCTTTCTACACTCATCTACCCACAGAATGGAGTGTCTGCCATATTACTCTAAAAAATAGGATGTGTAAAGCGTGCATGAAGCGGAATGGCTTTCCCCTCACCTATACACCCCGATACGAAGGAAAATTTTAGACAGGGAGAGACCACCATACGTTAAGTGGCCGGTATGGGTGCTACCCCCAAGAGCACCTCAGTTACGGCAATGTTTAATGCAACCTCCCCCCTCCACCACAGTTTTACACCGCTGGTTAAATGCCTCAAAGGCAGTCGCCAGCAGTCTGTGGTTAGTAAGGTATGTATGCGACTACTGAGGGGCCCAGGGCTTTAGCAAGCTTATAATGGCTCCACCTATACGTGGGGGGGTGGGGGGTTAGTGTATTCTCAATACTTTTAATACTTTTAGTGCCACCCCCAGAGGGGTCCCCCCCTGCCCCCAATCCCACACCCGTATCGGCAGCACAGCCTGACAAAGAAAAAAGGAAAAAGTATGCTTTACTTCCTATATCAGCTCACTCTGCTCCCACACATAGTGCTACCAAGGCAGTAGGTAAGGCAGAAATACTGACACGCAGAAATATTTACATAAATAATTATGTTACTGTGCAGATACTACATCACCCAGAGCTACCATGAAATATCTCTAAGCAAAAAGGTTATCAAACTTCTTTACAACGGCATCAGGTTACCGTGTTGTGATACCATACTATACCAACTCCAGCCGTCTTCTATTTCATGTCTAGCCCGGGGGTTTGAAAGTGAAAGTAAAAGCTGCAGCAGCGTGCAGGGGGTGGCGTCTCTCCCAGAGGATTCCTCAGCGTTCCTCAGTGTTCACCTCCCTTTGAGAGGTAAGAAGACCCTTAGCAGAGCGACAAGAGGGGCGGCATGACGCCGGGCTTACAGCTGCGGGAGTCTGTTTAAGGGGCCAGAGCCGACCGGGATGCTATCCATGTAGCCGGGGGGTGGGAGAGCTGTGGACGGGCAGGACGGAGCACACAGCGTCCCAGCTCACACTCGCTCCATACTGCCACTCATCGAGCACCCGCCCATCCGGGCTAAGTCCTGGGGTTTACTTAAACCCCTACCTATTCCAGAACGACCATGGACCGACGTGTCCATGGATTTCATCGTGGACTTACCGGCCTCAGGAGGCTTTACTACTATTTTTGTCGTGGTCGACCGTCTCTCCAAGATGGCTCATTTCTTGCCCATGGTGGGCACCCCTTTTGCAGTAGAGACGGCCAATACTTTCCTGAAAGAGGTCATAAGGCTCCACGGTGTACCAAGGAGTATTGTGTCGGACAGGGGCGTGCAATTTACGTCTAAATTCTGGAAAGAGCTCTGCAAAGCCTTGGATATCAAAGTGTGCCTCTCATCAGCCTACCATCCTCAGAACAACGGTCAAATGGAGAGGACGAACCAGACCTTAGAGCAATACCTCCGTTGCTTCTGCTCAGGATCCCAGGATGATTGGGTAAATCTTCTTCCGTATGCAGAGTTCGACTATAATAACTCCATTCACGCAGCTACCAACCAAACGCCTTTCTGGGCGAATTACGGATTTCATCCTACATTCCTGTCTAATGATATTCCTGAGATAGCAGTCCCTGCAGTACACGACAGAATAATCTCCTTACAGGCTAACTTCCAGAAGATCCAAAACATGTTGCAGAAAGCTCAAAGGGACTACAAGGAGCAGTATGACCGGGGTAGGAAGGAGAATCCAACGTTTGATATAGGGGAAGAAGTCTGGTTGTCCACCTCTAACCTTAAACTACAGGTGCCATCTCGGAAACTGGGACCTAAGTTCATTGGTCCTTTCCCTATCAAAAGGATTATCAATTCTGTGGCCATGGAACTAACACTACGAAAGACGTACAGGATCCACCCTGTCTTCCACGTATCCCTGCTGAAGCCTGTAGTGCCCAGTTCTTTCCCAGAAAGAGGAGAACTTCCTCCCCCATCTATCAGGGTGGATGGGGAGAGCGAATTCGAGGTGGAAGCCATCCTTGGTTGTAGAAAGAAGGGCAGGCAACTACAGTACCTGATCCAGTGGAAAGGATACCCACCTGAGGACAATTCTTGGGAGCCCGCAAGGAATTTACATGCTCCTCGTTTAATACAAACCTTGCAGCGAGACCATCCGGAATTGATGTCCAGCTTGGGTGTCCAGTGTCCACCCTTAGGAGGGGGGCACTGTCAGGAGATGCAGGTCGCCTCCGTCTGCCGGGCTGCGGGGCGCATGCGCAGCGAGCTAGTGTTGAGACGTGCACCCATTCGTGGCCCAATGGCGCGGTGCGCGCGGGTGCACGGCGGTCCTCGTGTGCGCTGTCGCCCGTGCGGGTGCCCGGTAGCGCATCACACTGACCCGCCCGCCGGGAGGGTACTTCAGACGGCTCCAGCCCCCAGTAGGGTTGCTGGTTTGTCGTCAGCTGCTCCCATGTATCTGAATCTTGAGAAGTTCCTTGTTCCTGTCTACCTGATACCCCTGACCTCTGCTTACCATAAGGATTACTCTACCTGCCTGCCGGATACCCCTGATCTCTGCTTGTTATACGGACTGTTCTACCTGCCTGCCTGATACCCCTGATCTCTGCTTGTTATACTGACTATTCTACCTGCCTGCCGATACCCCTGACCTCTGCTTGTGTAACGGACTATTCTATTTGCCTGCTTGATACCCCTGACCTTGCTTGTTAAAGAGACACTCCACTTGCCTGCCTGATACCTCTGCCTGCCCTACGGACTTCCTGCTCTTAGTCTCCTGGTCCTGCACGGTACCCGCCGGTGCCTTCCAATACCTACTGTGACTCCTAGTCAAACCTTCCTATATCCTGTAACTACCGGTAGCCCGTGCCTCCGCGTGCCTCTGATCCCTTGTATCACCCTCGGGGGTTCAGGTGCGCGTGGTCGTAAGGGCGAGCCGCTCTCGGCATCTCGGCCTCGGTGAGTATTGTCCTGACAACCTGTGAAGCTTGTACAAAACAGGTAAAGTATTGAAGTTTGACAAAGGGCCCAAAAATTCTACATCTTGGAACTCTGCCAAAATCGACAATTGTACCCCACTTCAAAGCAATGTTTCATATTTATAGTTCTGCCATCAAATATCTGTGTGCTAAGTATACCATTTTTTTTTTCACATAGGGCAGAAAAGACTCGGAGGACACCCCTCATCCGAGGAGACAAGAGACCCCCCACCTCTGGAAGAAGGGGAAATACCCCAAAGACAAGAAGAGCAGGAGGAAGAAGAAGACGTGGTGGAACTAGTCACCACAACAGGTGAGTGTCTGCGACCACAGGCTCAGGTAAGAGATGTATGCCGGCATATTTATAATACATGGGTTTTTTTTTTGTTTCTATCTTTTTAGGTGACCGTGATGTTGTGGATCCTGATCCTTTCACCTCGGAATGTGCACAGATCCTGATTGGGGAGATCATGGGGTGTAATGTTGCATTGGAAAACATCACGAAAAACATCAATGATGTTATTAAAATAAATAAGAACATCATTGATGTTTTGGGGAGAGTTTAAAACCCCTCCAAAGCCCTTTCTTTTATGGTGTGCTACAATTTTAAATTTTTTTGTCGAATTGTAGAAAAGCCAAATTTTGAAGATGCACACAGTGTGTCAACATGTGCTATCTGCCATCACGGGAGATCAATGGACGTGTTTTGGGGGTGCAACCCCTTCCTTAATAATAAAGTAGATGAGAGGAAGGGGTTGATCCCCGTGATGGCAGCTAGCACATGTTAACATTCGTAAATTTGTGTGCATCTTCAAAATTTGGCTTTCCCTGGGGTGACTTCATCCCATCTGAACGCAATATCAAACACAGTTCCTAAATACTCATGTCTGATCTTGCCTTCAAGTTCTACCAAATGTGAACTTTGTAAGTTCAAGATTTGTGTCTTTCTATTTGGTTTTAAACATGCCTGTTTTATCTTAAAAGGACATTTCTACTTTTTCTCATGCCCCCCCCAAAAAAATTGTTATACAACAAACATGTTGGTTTGTTTTAAAAACCTTGTCAAAATGCACATGTGATTGTGCAGGTATGAAAAAGATTGTTAATGAAGAATGTGTGGATAATTGTCTCAACGCTACAACACTTTTGTGGTGCTCTAATTGCTGCTTTCTGTGACAATGGGTGTTATTTCATAAGGGCAAATCCACTTTGCACTACAAGTGCAGTTTCAACTGCACTTGTAGTGCAAAGTGTCTTTGCCTTTAGTAAATAACACCCAACAGTGCTTTGTATAAGGTTACACAATCACGCCATTTTCAGGACTCACCACATTTCTGTCAGGGTCAGCTAAAACAAACACAAGCCGTAAATGTCACCAAAGATTTGCTTAATTTTTTTTTTTATTTGAAAAAGGTTTCACACATTGTCTGGCATATTGATAGCCCCCCTACCCGCAAAAAACTCATATATCTTAGGTATCTTAGCCGGACATCACGGGCACTCAGGGAGGGCAAGCCAGGACGGCCACTTTCAAGCGCTGTCAGGGTTGGTTCATTTTGAATTCCAGTTTTAGGCCCAACTGAGCCAGCATAGTTGGCAGAATGTTGCCGTAAAAAGTTGTGTAGAACACAGCATGCCAGGATAATGTGATTCAGTTTGTACTCCGCCATATGTATGGGTGTAAGAAATAGGCGGAACCGGCTGGCCATGATTCCAAACGTGTTCTTCACCACTCTTCTGGCTCTGGCCAGCCAGTAATTAAAAACCCTCTGGTCCGGGGTGAGGGTCCTC
The DNA here is from genome assembly GCA_037952835.1 of Lithobates septentrionalis. NCBI lineage: Eukaryota > Metazoa > Chordata > Amphibia > Anura > Ranidae > Lithobates > Lithobates septentrionalis. The sequence continues at coordinate 5,212,594 of JBBDGP010001146.1, forward strand.
ATAGGGAATGGCCGCATAAGATGGTCCCCCAGCGTAAAAGCTTCATCCGCAATGAAGACGAATGGGAGTCCTTCCACATTGTCTTCTGGAGGTGGCAAGTCCAAGGTGCCATTCTGGAGATGCCTGTAAAACTCCGTCTGGGCGATGACTCCACCATCGGACATCCGGCCATTCTTCCCCACGTCCACATACAGGAACTCATAATTAGCCGACACCACTGCCAACATCACAATACTATTGAACCCCTTATAATTATAATAGTACGACCCAGAGTTGGGTGGTGGGACGATGTGGACGTGTTTGTTTTGCATTTTTTTAATCGCACTGATCGCTGTATAAATGTGAATGGTCCCAAAATAGCGCCAAAAGAGTCCGATCTGTCCGCCATAATGTCCCAGTCATGATAAAAGATCGCCGCCATTACTAGTAAAAAAAAATTATTAATAAAAATGCCATGAAACTATCCCCTATTTTGTAGACGCTATAACTTTTGCACAAACCAATCAATAAACGCTTATTGCGATTTTTTTTTCTTACCAAAAATATGTAGAAGAATACGTATCAGCCTAAACTGAGGAAAAAAATTGTTTTTTTAATATATTTTTTTGCCGGTATTTATTATAGCAAAAAGTAAAAAATATTGCTTTTTTTTCAAAATTGATGCTCTTTTTTTGTTTATAGCGCAAAAAATAAAAACCGCAGAAGTGATAAAATACCACCAAAAGAAAGCTCTATTTCTGGGGAAAAAAGGACGTCAATTTTTTTGGGAGCCACGTCGCACAACCGCGCAATTGTCAGTTAAAACGAGGCAAGATTCGCAAAAAACGCTCTGGTCTTTGGCCAGCCAAATGGTCCGGGCTGAAGTGGTTAAAAGAACACTAAGAGCAGTGGGGCACAATAAAATGTAAATGAATAGTTAATGGAATTAGCAACTTGGTTCCTTTAACTATTATGGACCTAGAGTGTGAAGTTCTGAATGATTACCATGTGTGAGTGATAATTAATTATTAATTAACCAGATATGTGATGTATTGTAAAATAACACATAATACTAATAATAATAATAATAATAATAATAATAATAATAATAATAATAATAAGCATTATAATCACTAAAGTATGCTTTATTACACAAAAATCATTTTTATTTACACTAACAAATCAATTTCCAAAAGTAGCAAACACGTATGTTTTATTTTTTAACTATAATAGGAAGGATTATTTACACATTAACAATAGGTGAGCTGAGCTGCGCTGGGTCCTGTGGCGGAGGAAGACGTAGCCTTCAGGCTTCAGAGGGAGAGGGTTTTTTTGCTGCTATGTGTTGTAGAGGAGCTCCCAGGCAATGGAGCATTGTGCCGGGAAATTGCTTCCAGTAAAGAGTCGCAGTTGCTCCATTGCCTCGTTCTGCTGTAGGTTTACCCGGGTCAACATTAGTTCAAAATTTTCAGTCTTTTGTCTGCCTATCAGGTGAATGGTCCAGGTTAGCCTCCTCATGTCCCGTGACATCCTCCTTTTGTTACTTGACAGCCTCCTCACTTCTCTAAGTACCCTCTGAAGAACTTCCTGGACAGTTGCTAGGTCAGGCGGTAGAGCAGTAGGTGGCATCCAGGCAGGAGGCAGTGACAGCTGTGGCTCTGCAGTACAGGCACACTGGAGGCAGCATCAGAGACTGGTGGCAGGATGCAAGAACCTTGGCCCATGTCCTCCTCTGGCCATGGGGAGAAGGCAGGAGTCTGGGGATTCACAGGGGACAGCTCTGTCTTAATCTCACTGCACTCTCCCTTCAGACTGGTCTTGTTGATCTGAACTAGATGAGATAGCCAATGTTGATTATAGCTTTCAAAGAAATGGATTTGTAGATATTAGACTTGAAAGTAGTTGTAATAATGAATTATGGACAGTATGAAAGATCGGGTAGGGGAGGGGGGATAAGTTGTATTAATGATTAAGAGAGAATACCAAAAATGTTTATCTAGATATATATGGTTACAACTTATTTCGCTAAATCTACCCATTAGTGTAAATTGTATTTATATCTTATATAGCAATAGTTTGTTTTCTCTTGTCTTTAAACAGATAGTCTAATCTATCACTCCTGGATAAAGAAACCTAAATCTGTATAAGATGATTGTATATAAAAGTCAAAGCAAAATTATATTGGATTTTTCACTATTTTAATCAAATACCCTTTATATAAAGAAACCAAATTCAATATAGCAGATAAAGCCTTAAACAAAAATGTGTTTGTTTGTTTTTTCTTCATTATATATTTATCAAATATTTTATTTTTGATACTCTTTTCTAAGGTCCTCCTTAGTTTCTGGGGGTCGATTGTAGTAGAGGATACTAATCTTAGTATGATGAATTTCCATATAATTTAGAAATATAATAAACAATTCTAGGATACACATACAAACATTGTTTCACACATTAAAACACAACACTTCATTGGAAGATTTCATGGAGAAGTGATTGAGGGGTATGAGGTGTGTGTATGAAATTGAAAATGGACGGTGGTTAAATATCTTTTATGTGCTTTATATGATAATGCCTGTGTATAATGTGTAGATGATGATGGTGTGTCCTGTTTCTTTATATTGGCAGCTTGTGTACTTACGCTGAGGAGTAATGGGCCGCTGCTTCCTGCCAGAAGCTGTCACTGGAGGGATACGGCTCGGGCATTCTGATAAAGACGGAAGAAAAGAGTCAAGGTAATGTTCAAGATAAAGTCAACAGCGCTACTTATTTTTGCCTGCAGTATGTTGTACAACAATATATTTGATAATCAAAGAGTCTAGTATTCACAAAAAAGTTAATGTGCTGCAATAAAAATGCAGATGTTTTCTCTGTTAATAAACAATGCAGACATGCTGCATTTTTACACAATACACCATAGCTCATGCATGGTGTGTACTTATGGTGAGGCTGCGTTCTTCTTCCTAAAGGTAAAAAAAAAAATACGTACAAAGCTTGCTAATATAGTAAGGGAGGAATGCACTTAAAATATGCTGTAAGATGTTTTTTTTCTCATAACTTTACTATGGTTATCATTCATTCTTGCTGCTGTCGCCTTTTCAGCTAGAAGATGTTTGCACAAAACACATCATTTACTTTGCAGTGTTGGAAAGTAATAACAATCAGCATTTGTGGCTCACCATCATGTACTGTAGAAAGTTCTTGGTCATAGAACAGATAGATCTGTTGATTACATGAGAAGTAGACTGGGCACCGCACCCTCTCTCATCATTCGTAGGGCGCCGCTTTGCTTGTGTGTTCTCTCCCACACGCACTGCCAACATACAGGGGCAGATCTAGTGTATTTCACTGATGGTCCCCTAGGCCAATCAGAGTGTGTGAATCCTTCCTCACACTACCTCCACCAGCAAAAGACAAGTGTGGGTGCCCACCCAGCAAGTGAGACTGTAGGGGCGGGAGCTAAGAGGAAATGGGCGTTTTTTGAAATCTGTGGGGAAGGAACAGCCACTATGTTGTGCTTCACTACACTGTGGAACTCTGCTGGCACCCCATGATTTACATATCAATACCACCAGCCCCGTTGCGATTTACATAACAATACGGCTGGCTACCCGCAATTTGCATAACAACACAGCCCGCAATTTACATATTAATCGTGTATACACCCAGAGCAAACAGTAGCAATGACTCACTGGGTTGGGCCCATCTCAAGGAAGGGGCCTGGAGCTACAGTTCCAATATCCCCTGTGTTAATCTGGCCCTGCCTCTGCAGCCATGTGAATGAGGTCCAAAACACCTTCCCACATAAACATACAGGTGTGCACTAAAAACATAGTGATAATATAATTTTCGTGTGTTGGTTCAGATCAGTGGGCACTCATTATGGTACACTTAACCTGAATGCTCTGGTATGCATTGTGCACAAGCACTGCAGTGCATTGTTAAAATGCATCACATTGCTTGGTTGTGTTTCTTTTTTTTAATTGCATTTATTAAACTCCATGGGGTTGATTTACTAAAGGCAAATAGACTGAGCACTTTGCAAGTGCAGCTGATAAAGAGCATAGTAAACGAAGGGGCACCCTACTGACTTCCATCATCCAATTATGAACAATTAAAAATGCTGTTTTTTTTTCCTTGCGTGTGATTCAGTATTTTTTGTAAAGTGAACCTTTACTTCTATTAATAAACTCTACAGCAACTGTAATTGCACATACTATTTGCCTTTAGTAAATCAACCCCTATATTTGACAGTCCACTAAGGCACATTACTCCAGATTGTAACTGACTGTGTTGCAATAAAATGTACAACATATTTTTGCATCATTGTATCACAATGAACACCAATGCAGTGGCCACATGGTACTGCAATTGGGGGTCAGCATGGTGCAAAGGTAAGAAGCCAACCTCCAGATTAAATACAGTATCTCACAAAAGTGAGTACACCCTTCACATTTTTATAAATATTTTATTATATCTTTTCATGTGATAACACTAAAGAAATGACACTTTGCTACAATGTAAAGTAGTGTGTGTACAGCTTGTATAGCAGTGTAAATTTGCTGTACCCTCAAAATAACTCAACACACAGCCATTAATGTTTAAACCACTGGCAACAAAAGTGAGTACAGCCCTAATTGAAAATGTCCAAATTGGGCCCAATTAGCCATTTTCCCTCCCCCGTGTCATGTGACTTGTTAGTGTTACAAGGTCTCAGATGTTAATTGGGGAGCAGGTGTGTTAAATTTGGTGTTATCACTCTCATTCTCTCATACTGGTCACTGGAAGTTCTACATGGCACCTCATGGCAAAGAAATCTCTGAGGATCTGAAAAAAAAGAATTGTTGCTCTACATAAAAGTGGCCCAGGCTATAAAAAGATTGCCAAGACCCTGAAACTGCACAGTGGCAAAGACTATGCAGCGGTTTAACAGGACAGGTTCCACTCAGAACAGATCTCACCATGGTTGACCAAAGGAGTTGAGTGCACATGCTCAGTGAAATATCCAGAGGTTGTCTTTGGGAAATAGACTTATGAGTGATGCCAGCATTGCTGAAGAGGTTCAAGGGGTGGGGGGGAGTCAGCCTGTCAGTGCTCAGTCCATGCGCCACACACTGCATCAAATTGGTCTGCATGGCTGTCGTCCCAGAAGGAAGTCTCTTCTAAAGATGATGCACAAGAAAGCCTGCAAACAGTTTGCTGAAGACAAGCAGACTAAGGACATGGATTACTGGAACCTTGTCCTGTGGTCTGATGAGACCAAGATATAAACGTATTTGGCTCAGATGGTGTCAAGTGTGTGTGGCGGCAACCATGTGAGGAGTACAAAGACAAGTGTGTCTTGCCTACAGTCATGCATTGTGGTGGGAGTGTCATAGTCTGGGGGTGCATGGGTGCTGCCGGCACTGGGGAGCTACAGTTAATTGAGGGAACCATGAATGCCAACATGTACTGTGACATACTAAATCAGAGCATGATCCCCTCCCTTCAGAGACTGGGCCACAGGGCAGTATTCCAACATGATGACGACCCCAAACACACCTCCAAGACGACCACTGCCTTGCTAAAGAAGCTAAGGGTAAAGGTGATGGACTGGCTAAGCATGTCTCCAGACCTATACACTATTGAGCATCTGTGGGGCATCCTCAAACAGAAGGTGGAGGAGCGCAAGGTCTCTAACATCCACCAGCTCTGTGATGTCGTCATGGAGGAGTGGAAGAGGACTCCAGTGGCAACCTGTGAAGCTCTGGTGAACTTCATGCCCAAGAGAGTTAAGGCAGAACTAGAAGATAATGGTGGCCACACAAAATATTGACACTTTGGGCCCAATTTGGACATTTTCACTTAGGGGTGTACTCACTTTTGTTGCCTGTGGTTTAGACATTAATGGCTGTGTGTTGAGTTATTTTGAGGGGACAGCAATTTTACACTGTTATACAAGCTGTACACTCACTACTTTACATTGTAGCAAAGTGTAATTTCTTCAGTGTTGTCACATGAAAAGATATAATAAAATATTTACAAAAATGTGAGGGGTGTACTCACTTTTGTGAGATACTGTAGTTACAGTTTTGCATACTTTCGGTTTTAGATTAATAACCTTGATACAGTTTAGGCTTTTAGATTTAGTAAGAATTTAGTGTGTTATGGTGTGTTTCTGAGTATGAATAATGATTTTAGAGAATTTTTATCAAAAATATTGTTTTGATAAATATTTGCGCAACTATCACAGGACATACAAAATCAGTAGCACCGTCTTTTTATTCTACGGTTTCTATGCGTTCAGAAAATGTCTGGTCTGGGGACTCTTTTACAAACTGTAAAAGATGTACATGAAAAGAAAAAAAAAGTGAAAAATTGCAAAATGATCTGGCCATCTGAGGTTTATAGTAGAACACAGGGCCTGGTCATGAAAAAAGAGTTAAAGGTTTATATGTCATCTTTAATTATTATTATGGGTTTTGTCATTACAACATAATTCTTCATGAAATCTGAATACTTTTTAGTAATGCAGATCATGTTGATTTTTCAACATAACATACCAACTATCTACTGTTGGCTAAACTCCATAAGGACAAAATGGACATAGCAGGGGTAAGAGGTGAGGCTTTCAATTGCTGCAACACTGCTATATTAATAAAATGGTACTAAACATTTCTTATGTGCTTAGCACTGCAATTAAGCTGTGTCATATGAGCCTTTTATAAAAGCAGTTAAAGGGATTGATTTACTAAAACTGGAGAGTGTAAAATCTGGTGCAGCTGTGCATGGTAACCAGTCAACTTCTAACTTTAGATTATTCAATTAAACTTTGACAAAAAAAGGGATGCTGATTGGTGTCTATGCAGAGCTGCACCAGATATTGCACTCTCTAGGTTTAGTAACACAACCTCAATGTGTGTCTAAAGCCATTTTTGTTTTGAAAAAAAGTAATGAGAGATTAGCATCCCAGTCAGGTTTTTTTTTGTTGTTGCATGCATCCCACTCGGCTCTATGGGGAAATCAGGAGGAAACGGACCACCTGTCCATTCTTATCCGATCCCATCCAATCCAATCCGCCAGACGGATGGAAAATAGGACCATCATCTCTCTGGATTTTGCAGGCTGAATCGGATCAGATAGCAGCGGGTGTCAGCAGACGTGTGTCCGCTGGCATCCGACGCTCCAAAGGGGAGACTTGAGGGTCCGATCAGGTGCGCCTGAAAAACTGACAGGTGGACCTGATCGGAAAGCTGGTGTGAAAGGTCCCCCTTATAGTGACCTATGTCATCAAAACTGAACATGAGAGAAAATCAAAAGGAATAGAGGGGAAGTCTTCCAATGAGGACATGTGTTATGGTAAAAACTGCCTGTCCAGGCATTTTCTTTGTGTCTGAAAGATTTAACCTCACTGGGGTTGATCTTCTAAAGGCAAATCCACTTTGCACTACAAATGCACTCGCTTTAGTTCTGAGGGGAAGATCTGAAATGAGGGGAAGCTCTGCTGATTTTATCATCCAATCACATACAAGCAAAACTGCTGTTTTTTATTTTCCTTGCATGCCCCCCTCAGATCTACACCAACTGCACGTCCAAGTGCACTTGCAGTGAACTTGTAATGCAAAGTGGAGTTGCCTTTAGTAAATAAAACCCTAAGTGTTTATGGGACAGGAAGTGAAGGACATTTTTCCAATTGGACACAGATGCAAAAAATGACAAGGTTCTAACCATTTCCTACTCTACTAAAAAAAATTATATATATATATATATATATATATATATATATATATATAAATAAATAGTCAGAAGGGTGAGGTGCACTACAGTCTCAGATGGCCGTGCTTAGCAATCAAGCCCTCCCACAGGCTTCGACATGGAAAAAATTCAAACAAGGGATTGCTGCACAAACCGTATTTATTTTGAAATCTTCAAAAGGACATCACCACGACATCCATAAAATTAGGCATCCATATTAAACGTTTTCGGGCTATTGTAGATAACGCCCTTCATCAGAAGCTCATGCCTATCTAGTGAATATACATATGGCAATATATATACTCAATGAACAATCAATTAACAAGCTAATCATCTGGAATCAATCAAATAATCATTTATGTTTAACCAAATCTGTTACCACATACACATACAATTATCATCAAATGTGAATACAATTTTTTACAATTTAGGAACAGAAAATATAAGCGCCCCTATTGTAAGGTCCAGCAGCAGGTCATGGAGGGCATCAGAGCAGGAGCTGGCTATCCAGCCAACCTCCTTCCCCACAACCTAACTCAGATAATACCAATCTAAGGGGAGCAAGGGGAAGGGGGTAGGAAGAAGGGGGAAGGGGTGGGTGTCGGAAAATAGCACACAAAAGATAAAGAAAGGAGAGGGGGTGAGTGGGAAAACCACCAGCTACCCGCTCCATCTATTTTTGGTTAAAACATATTTGTAATATGGCAAATGTGAACCTTTAAGTCCAACTCCTAACAGAACAAGTCATTGTTCTTTAGAAACATCTCAATTGCCATCATGTAATAGTTCTTGTTATAACTGCAAGTTTTGAAATTCTGTCCAGGCTTCAAATGTGTCAGAGTATTTCGATATTAGCAAGGGTAGTATATATCAGCTCCTCCATCGCTGCTAGATGGTTGATATGATAGACGCACTCCTTCATTGAAGGGGGGGATTTGGACCTCCAATGGACTGGTATGACTGGTATAGTCTAGCAGTGTTGATCGTATGCATAGCTACCAACTTATAGTATTTATTGGGGGGTATCTTAGAAAAATGGAGCAGATACTGTGCAGGTGAGAACTCCAATGGGAGTGAGATACTGTGAAGGTGAGAACTCCAATGGGAGTGAAGAGATTGCAGTCATCATGTCATGTACCTACGCCAATATGGTTGAATCAGGGGGCACGTCCACCATATATGGAGGAAAGTTCCCATCTCTTTGCCACATCTCCAGCAGCAATCAGAGATCGACAGGACAAATTTGTGAAGCAGGTCCGGTGTTTTGTACCAGCTTGTTTGAAGTTTATATCCATTTTTTTCGGTCGCCACATTCAGAAAGTCCTTATGGATATATAAGTGAATGCGATCCCAGCTGGCCTCATCGATCTCTGTGTTTAGAACTGATTCCCAGAATGTTTCGAAGTGCAAAGAAGCATGAGGTTCCCCAAACATTGAGGCATATAATGCGGAGATGAAAAAAAAGAAAGGAATGTTTTCGCGCAAGGGAATAAGTACCAGTTCAAGGGTTGGAACTGATTAATGGAACTGCTGCCTCTACCAGTTACTACCACTAGATGGAGTAAATGAAAAGTGAAAAAGAAAACAAAGTAGATATGGCACTGTTCTATTAATATATATATATATATATATTCCTAATAACAGGGTGTTTTTTGGAGGATTAAAAAGGTGCTAGTAAACCCACTACCACTAACCAATTAGTGGGAAAGGTCAGTGAGAGAAAAAAAGATAGAATACAAATAATGCTGCCGGTAGGTGCTATTAGTTAAAACCCCAATTAAGGGTGAGCAAAAATGTCTGCTTAAAAACAGCTAGATCTCCTAATTTATCCTGTGAACATAGTTGTGAAAATGTAAACTATAAGTAAGAAATAAATCAAACCAATATGATGATTCTGATGTGTTGAATAAAAAAAACTAAGTGTATGTAATACAAAACCATAAAATAAAAAGGTGGTATCTAAGTATATTTAAATACTTTACATACTGAGAACATATTCACCTTTCTCTATTTGTCACCATAAAATACAATCTGAAACAAATAATTATGTAAAAAAATTATATAAAGCTGGATAGATCCCCCAGCATATAAAACTACCAATTTATCAATAATGGCTAATCTATCACAATAGTGCAAAGATATATGAGCTCAATAAAGTGCTAATAGTGCCATTGAAAATCAACTGTTAATCTTATACTCCTATTAGTTAATAAAACAATAGTCCAAAAACCACTTGAAATCAAAAAAGTGCTCTTGTGCCAGTGAAGAAATCAATTTTCCAATTTAATTAACTTCTCAATGGGTGATCACACCGTGCGTGCCTTATTCGTGCTCCTATTACGGCTGCACTCAGCAGATCCTTCTCCCCCTCCTGGGTCTAAGGCATCCACAGTATATGCCACTGTTTAGCAATATAGGATTTAAAACCATCCTTATTGTTGGTTACGAGAAGATTCCAACATATATTGAACATCCTAGATGCAGCTACTATCACCATGGAGGTCAGCAAGATGGCATGGCGGTAATGACTGGTTTAGTTTTGCTGACTTCCATGGTGATAGTAGCTGTATCTAGGATGTTCAATATATGATAGAATCTTCTCGTAACTAATAGGAGTATAAGATTAACAGTTGTTTTTCAATGGCACTATTAGCACTTTATTGAGCTCATATATCTTTGCCCTAATGTGATAGATTAGCCATTATTGATAAATTGGTAGTTTCATATGCTGGGTGATCTATCCAGCTTTATACAATTTTTTTTTACATAATTATTTGTTTCAGATTTTATTTTATGGTGACAAATAGAGAAAGGTGAATATGTTCTCAGTATGTAAAGTATTTAAATATACTTAGATACCACCTTTTTATTTTATGGTTTTGTATTACATACACTTAGTTTCAGAATCATCATATTGGTTTGATTTATTTATTACTTATAGTTTACATTTTCACAACCATGTTCACAGGATAAATTAGGAGATCTAGCTGTTTTTAAGCAGACATTTTTGCTCACCCTTAATTGGGGTTTTAACTAATAGCACCTACCGGCAGCATTATTTATATTCTATCTTTTTTTCTCTCACTGACCTTTCCCACTAATTGGTTAGTGGTTGTGGGTTTACTAGCACCTTTTTAATCCTCCAAAAAACACCCTGTTATTAGGAATATATATATTAATAGAACAGCACCATATCAACTTTGTTTTCTTTTTCACATATAATGCGGAGATCATATGACTTTGGGGGGAAGACCAGGAACAAAGAGATTCAAAAACTGTAGGAGCTTTGGTATATCCTTCTCTTCAGAATGGGTTGTCTAGGTAATGTTTCAGTTGGATGTAAGACCACAATGGAATCACATTTTTATTGGATATTTCCATGAGCTCCCTAAGCCACATTAATCTACCTCTGTGAAAAAATGTTTTTCCTCCATCTCCGCATACAGCCATTCTGCCACCAGGTAGGTATTAAGCCTCATACACACGATCGGACTTCAAACAAATTTTCCGTGGATTTCTGTCCAAAGGGCATTGGCCGTAAACTTGGTATGCATACACACGGCAGGATTTTTCAGCCAATTTTCACCAAATCATGTGGTTTTTCAGCTCTTTACCGCCACCCTTTGGTCAACTTCTGTATTGTTGTCTGATCTTTTGCATTGGTTCTGAGCATGCTGGTTTGTATTTTGGACTTGTGTACACACGATAGGATTTTGCACCATAGGACTTTTGTTGCCGGAAAGTTTGTCTGTTTGCACAGCCAAGTTTTGTCCGATGAAAAACGAAAAAGTTTTCCGATGGAGCGTACACAGCGTCGGATGTTGCCTTAAAACAGGTAATTTGCATGTTTGTTGTCAAAAAGTCAGATCGTGTGTATGGGCCTTTAGACAGACTCGGCAGAAAGTCTGGGTTCCCTCTTCCCTCTGGTGTAATCAAGCAAGCCTTGGCAGTTAGAGCATGCACAGCACAGGCTCTATCAAAAGCATGAAGGGTGGCCCCAATAACCCAGATAGCAAGTAATTGTGCTGCAAGTTTAAAAATGACTTGCTAAGCTCTTGCTAGCCTTGCCAAGTTTCACAAGTTTGTTGCACAATTGCAGTAAGTCTGCATTGCATGACTCCAGATCAACTTTCTTTGCAAACATTCTGCAAGTCTGCTGCAAGTTCTGGTTCAGTTATGTTGTGTAATAGTTATCCCACCACAGGGGTCACTGTGGCTGAATTTTCAGCATTGCTCCCTGCTGTGTGTACGGTTTTTCTTTATTTGGTGCTGGGGCGTGGTATGCAGTAAGAATGAGCTCCGGCGTGTTCGCACCCTACACGTGCAGAGCACGCCAGGAAGTCGGCACGGCGCTGCGTAATCACAGGCAGTGAGACATTCCCCGATCTCTGCAGCCACACATCGGGAAAATGACTTCCAGGCAGGCTCTGCACGTGGGGTGTGTGAACACGCCGGAGCTCATCCTTAGTGTGCAGATAGGTGAGTGGTATCCATGAAATCTGATATGGAGTTCAGAGAGGTAGAAATCAAGGAGTGACTAACCCTAATATCCCATTGATGGAACACAATTTGTAATGTTTTATTTTTCCTTGTTTATATGCTAGCAGCTCACCTTAAACAAAGACCACAACAGGTCTAGTGGTGCTTTTAGGAGAGGAGAGTGGAGTGGAATGTGATTTTCCATAAAGGATCAATATATTAAAGCCTTGTCAGACCAGCTGTGAATTTCGATGCAGGCGAGGAGAGGAGAGTGGAATGTGAACTGCCATTAAGGATTTGTATACCAAAGCCCTACTAGACCTGTTGTGGTACTATGTTTAAGGTGAGCTGCTAGGACTTCTTCTTCTGGTTCTCCTGGTTCTTCCTCCGGTGTTCTCGTCCGGCATCTTCCTTCGCAGCGTCGGCGTCTTCTTCCCTTCTTCTCCTCAGGCTGCTCCGCATCCATGATGGCATGGAGGGAGGCTCCCGCTGTGTGACGCTTCTCTCTTCATCTTTTTCTCTTCATCTTTTTCTCTTCTTCTTCTTCTTCTTCTTACGGGGTTACGTAACGGGTGACCCTGCCCCCCTCTGACATCACGGGGAATGCCACAGGGAAGTCCCGTCAAGTCCCCGTGCGTCAGAGGGGGGCGGGGTCACCAGGTGGCCCTGCCCCCCATTATTTAGGAACCGGCAGAAGAGGAGAAGCGTCACACAGCGGGAGCCTCCCTCCATGCCATCATGGATGTGGAGCGGCCCGAAAAGAAGATGAAGAGAAGAAGATGAACAGAAGAAGATGAAGAGAAAAAGATGAAGAGAGAAGAGTCAGACAGCGGGAGCCTCCCTCCATGCCATCATGGATGCGGAGCGGTCCAGGAGAAGAAGGGAAGAAGACGCCGACGCCACGGAGGAAGATGCCGGACGAGAACACCGGAGGAAGAATCAGAAGAACCAGAAGAACCAGAAGAAGAAGAAGATGGAGGAAGAAACCGAAGGAAGATAGAGGGAAAAAAATAATTTAAATAAAGGAATTGTCACAAACTGTCTCTTGTCATTTTTAACATTTTTGACACTTTTTTGTTAAATGGTAGGGGTATTTTTGTACCCCCTTACCATTTCACACAGGGGGGAGGGCCGGGATCTGGGGGTCCCCTTGTTAAAGGGGGCTTCCAGATTCCGATAAGCCCCCCGCCCACAGACCCCCACAACCACCGGCCAAGGGTTGTGGGGATGAGGCCCTTGTCCCCATCAACATGGGGACAAGGTGTTTTGGGGGGCTACACCAAAGCACCCTCCCAATGTTGAGGGCATGTGGCCTGGTACAGTTCAGGAGGGGGGGCTCTCTCTCATCCCCCCTCTTTTCCTGCGGCCTGCCAGGTTGCGTGCTCGGATAAGGGTCTGGTATAGATTTTGAGGGGGACCCCACGCCAGTCTTTTAAAAAATTTGGCCGGGGTTCCCCTTAATATTCATACCAGACCTGAAGGGCCTGGTATGGAATTTAGGGGGACCCCCACGTCATTTTTTTTTTTTTTGGTTCGGGGTTCCCCTGTGGGGAATTCCCATGCCGTTTATATCAATGAACTTTTATCTGTATTTTCAGACCGGCAATTTATTAATAGTAGTAGTTTTAAATGACTTTTTTTCCTTTGAAATGTCATTTTGCTGTCAGACTTTTCTAAACATGGGAAACATGCGCCCCTTTACAGGCATACTATAGACACCCCCCAGGTACGAAATTTAAAGGAATATTACACTTCTATTGTTTGAATTTAAACATTCTTAAAATCACTGCTCCCGAAAAAACGTCCGTTTTTAAAACTTTTTTTTGCATTGATCCATGTCCCCTGGGGCAGGACCCAGGTCTCCAAACCCTTTTTTGACAATACCATGAATATAAGCCTTTAAAATTAGCACTTTTGATTTCTCCCATAGACTTTTAAAGGGTGTTCCGCGATATTCGAATTTGCCGCAAACACCCCAAATTGTTCGCTGTTCGGCGAACTGGCGAACAGCCGATGTTCGAGTCGAACATGAGTTCAACTCGAACTCAAAGCTCATCCCTATTTGGGGATTTATTTTATTGTTTTTTATGTAAAAAGATGAATACCTGCTTTTGATTTGAGCACTTTTATCACTGTTTCACATATTAGCACATATTATTGTATTTATTTATTTATTTTTTTAAATTAGGGATAGTCATTTATGCATATTTGTCTTTTTGCTGTTTAGTTTTTTGAATTAGTGTACTTTATCACTAGTTCACACAGTATTGCATATTATCGCATATTACTGCAATTTTTGTTTTATGTTTTTTTTTTGTTTTTTTTTTAATTTTTATTGTTTTTGAGAATGTTCTTTTTTATATTATAAGTGTTCTTTATTATGTTTTGTTAAATGTCCACTCTAATAAAATAACTAAGACACAATCCAGTGTTATGTATTGATTTTACTTAAATATTTTAATAACTGTTTTTATAAAGATCAGTTTTGTCTTAATGCACTATTCAGTGAACCAAGGTAAATTATTTAGGGAAATATAGGCCAAAAAAGCTGAACTAAAAATATTTCAACGAGAGCTTTTTTTTTCTACTTCAGACACTTTGGCTTAGATTTTGCAATTTTTCTGACAATTCACCTCTCTTCACTTATTAGTGAATAGACCCGATAAAAACGGACACTTGGACAAACTACAAGAAAAACTAGTGTTAAAGATATTAACAAAAGATTGAATAAGATTGCTGCCACCTAAGTACCAGTGAATCACCAGCATAGGTGTGTATAGCCTATTGCATTAGGGTACGAACCCTAAAGATCAAACACACATGCATGTGTGTGATATATACATACACACACTCTTATGGTAGAGCCAGTACAGTTAAAGAAGTACGATAGCACTCCATGAATGGCAGAACTGGTCAGAGGGAGATATTTCCCATCTCCCTGCCCGCACACAGAGCGATAATGCTAATGCACTTGGGGTGATTAGGGTGTCCCCAGGCACACCTGGCACACCCCCTGCGCATGCCTATTATCACCAGTTAATTGGCAAGAAAAAAGAAGCAAGCAGCGCAAATTTATAATCCCACAGACTGGTGATAGTGAACACACTGCTATTAACCTAATCCCTTAAGCCTTGTACACACAATCTGACTTTTGTCCGAAGTCGTGTGCCTGGATTTTGTCTTGCATACAAACGGCAAGGAATTGTTGGCCAACAAACATGAATGTAGTGACATATTACATGGTTTTTCAGCTCTTTAGCGCCACCCTTTGGGCTCCTTCTGCTAATTTTCGTGTTAGTAGAAGTTTGGTGAGTAGTGTTGATTCACGCTTTTCATTTAGCGCTTTTCCGATGGCGCTTTTCATTTCATCCTTTACAGTTAGTTTCTGAAAGGCTGTTCATCAACCAGACATGTTACAGAATCGGAGGAGATAATGTGTTATTTATTATTGACCTTGGAGTTATTGCTTTTACCCAAGTCCAGTCCAGGTACAGGAGGAGGAGGATTTCTTGGACCAAAAATTGGTTGCTTTATTAATCGTGACCAATTATGTCATATGCCTTTGCTGCGGGAGCTCCAGGAGAATAATTTAGATGATTTTTGGAATTATCACTGGATGACGGACCCCTGCTTTCACCAACTCTTAGCATTGCTGACCCCCTATATTAAGAAGCAGGACACATGCATGAGGCTTTTATTTTATTTTTTGGTTGAATAATAATGATTTGATTTGTTATATTTTCCATATTTTTGGATGCATAGAATGCACTTTTTGGTTAAGTTCTATTGGCAGATAGTATGTCTAATTTTATTTGTTTTCTTTTTTTAATGCACAATAAAAAAAATTGTGGCAAATAATACTTGGCTATGTGTTTTACTTCAAATGACAGTTTGGGAGTAGGCAGTTACATTTAAAAAAATACATGTAAAATTGAAAAGGGACACCAACATAGTTGTATCTTAGTTGTAACTATGGGATAATGGTGTTGTAGTAACTTGTCCAAAAAAAAAAAAAAAGCATAAAAATATTATTCTTGATATCACTAGAAAAAAAAGCCTTTGAAAATTTGTTTGCAATAACTCCATCAGTATCACCAGCAAAACAGCTTCATTATTATCTCATTATAGAAGAAGAGAATGTGTGTTGCATTTCGAGATTTCATAATTTGCCATGTCACAAATGTTAATTCTCTATTACAAACGTTAGTTAAGATCGACTGCTTCTGGCTCATCCTTGCTTCTGAGCATGTGTGTTTGTATTTTAAACTTTTGTCCGACAGACTTGTGTACACACACTCGGAAAATCCGACAACAGACAATTGTCCGCGGAAAATTTTAAAGCCTGCCATCCAATTTGTCCACGGAAAATCCGACAACAATTGTCCGATGGAGCGTACAAACGGTCGGATTTTCCACCAAAAGCCTGTCATCACACATTTCCCATCGGAAAGTCCGATCGTGTGTATGAGGCTTAACTGTACATGTCTGAAATGCATTCAATCTAACAATCATGCATAATAATAAACTCTGTGTCATTGCATAAAATAATTCATCTATCATACAAAAATTATTTGCTTTTGTAAAACAAACCAAGTGCAAATGCTGTTAAAAAAATGCAAGGGAAAAAAACTTTGTGCTGACACAGTGAGCAAAAAGTGCTTAGTACAAGAAAATAAAATTCATTAGTAAAGTGCATGCATCAAAAGTTCATAGGTGTTAAAATATTTGAAGTCCATTTTGCAATCCCAGGAAAAATCCAAGAAAGTGATAATAATAATCTTGGATTTTTCCTGGGATTGCAAAATGGACTGCAAATATTTTGAACACATATGAATTTTTGATGCATGCACTTTACTAATGAATAGGGATGAGCCAAACACCCCCCCGGTTCGGTTCGCACCAGAACCTGCGAATGGACCGAAAATTTGCGCAAACTTTAGAACCCCATTGAAGTCTATGGGACTCGAACGTTCAAAATCAAAAGTGCTAAATTTAAAGGCTAATTTGCATGGTATTGTCCTAAAAAGGGTTTGGGGACCCGGGTCCTGCCCCAGGGGACATGTATCAATGCAAAAAAAAAGTTTAAAAATGGCCGTTTTTTCGGGAGCAGTGATTTTAATGATGCTTAAAGTGAAAAAAAGTGAAATATTCCTTTAAATATCGTACCTGGGGGGTGTCTATAATATGCCTGTAAAGTGGCGCGTGTTTCCCATGCTTAGAACAGTCCCTGCAGGCATCTCTGTAGTTTGGAGTTAAGCCTGTTAGCTTTTACACGTAGTGGGGCAGGGAGAGGAGGAGGAGCCGGATGTGGGCGGGGTCGGGTCGGAGCTGAGCCTGGGCTGCTGGGTGTCCCTCACGCCGTGATGCCTGCTAAAACAGGCTCGCGGACCATGCACTAGTCTCCGCCCGCCCACCCCCCTTCGCCCTGTCCGAACGGTGTTGTCGGTGCCGGCGTTCTCAGCTCACGGCTTCTCTTCCTTGGGCTCCAACGGAGGAGGGTGGAAGCGGGGGGAGAGGTGCCCTGTCTCCTCAGCTACAGCGGCCGCTGCAGACGGGATCTTGGACGGCTACACTGAGCCTCCGCAAACGGGTGCCGGTGCTTGCTGGGAGGAGGGGGGAGAGGAGAGGAGAGGAGACAAACACAGTCCATTACCCACCAGAACCTAATGGGACGGCTCACCGGGATCGAAGGTGAGAGGAGGGATTGAGAGCAGCAGAGAGTGATAACCTGATACAGAACCAGATACAGAAGCTTGATGGTAAAGTCAAAGAAACCGCATGGAACAGGCGCATGCCCCAGGAGAGAAGAAAGTGGGTAAGACTCTGGTTCAATTATCTGCCTGAGGATGGGTAAGTGATGCACTAAATCACTTGTGGCGAAGGTGCAAGGATACCTGCTCATATCGTGTCTGTTACACTGCATCACCTGTATATGCGAGTTCCCACTAGCGACTGTATCGCATTAAAGTTGCATCAAGTATAACATCATCCCCTGCACTAATTTTGGTCTGCTGTTGTATTGAAGATGGCTAAGTGAGGCCTCGGACTACTCCCAACACTGCTAATTTGTCAAGTTGTATAGAAACGTTGCCTTATATGTGCCTGTTATATTGCTTCACTAGTATACATGTCTCTGCCATAACAAGACTCCTCCCTCATATGAAACTATTGCATACCAATAAGCTGGTTTATATCTGTGCTGGGAGAGGGGTAAGTGACGCATAGAAGTACTCTCAATAGTGTTAATCTTCAGGGAAACTACACACTTCCGTCTGACCAGTATACCGCCGCACCTGCATATGCGACTTGGTCGCAACTTGAGATCACTAATCCACAATAACTCACTATAAAAATAGGCTGACTTACTCATGTGTTGGAAGTTGGGTGTATGATGTAGCCGACTAATCCCATGGGTGTAAGCGGTATGGAAATTTTCGCATTGTAGGGGGCTGCTGTATTGATCCGCATACAAAAGTGACTGCAGTATAATAACGTATTGCTAAAATATAACATTACAAGCGAAGTAACTACTACGGGGCAACGAATTAAATATTTTGGGGGATCAAGGTAATCCCCAGTGCCATAGGGAAAGTCAGAAAACACACCACACATAGTAGATGAGGAACCCCTAACCAGGTATAGGTAGAAAAAATGAGAGGAAAATCAACAAAAGGACCTGCGATTCCACCCAGAACAAGTGCAAGTCCGGGAACCATCAGAAAATACATGATGAATGAAAGTAATAAAGAAAGTAATTCAACAGGTGTAAAGAATAAAACGCCAGACCGAACGGCTAAAATGGGTACAAGAAAACAAATGGCGGATATGGATTCAAGACCCCCCAGTAACGAGGTAGAAGCAGAAACTCCAGAAGAGACCCAGCAGGCAAACCAACTCCCTACCAAGGGAGAAATCGCTGAAATGTTTGCGAAACTGGAGGCCTCAATCAGAGGTGAGATCAGCGCCGTAAATGAGAACATGAGTCACCTATTAACCAGAGTGGAGGAAGTTGAAACAACAGTGGACAAGCAAGGAGAAGAAATAAGAAACTTGAGACAGCAGATAGAAGTGCTGCAGAAGGAACAGAGGTATATAAGGTACAAAATGGAAGACCAAGAAAATTGCAGCAGAAGAAAAAACCTCCGGATTAGAGGCCTCCCGGAAGCGCAAGGTGAAAAAAAAAATCTACAGGAAAAAATGGAGGAAATTTTCAAAGATCTGAAGAGTCCTAGCAATATCAGCGGTAATTTAAACCTGGATAGAGTCCATCGAATTAGGAAACCAGCCGAAATTAGGGGAGACGCTCCGCGGGATGTAATAGTGCGATTTCATAACTTCCGGGACAAAGAACAGATTAGCATGAATTTAAGGAGAAACCCACAGGTGAAGTACGGTGAAACAAATTTACACATTTTCCAGGACCTAGCCGCAGAAACTCTTAGCAGAAGAAGAATTTTGAAACCACTACTAGCTGCCTTAAAGGCGAACGAGGTCCAATACTCCTGGGGCTTCCCTGCCAATCTAACTGGACGTAAGGATGGCCGAAAGGCGGTGCTGAGATTTCCGGAGGAGACCCAGAATTTCTGCGATCGACTTGGAATCCCAGTAATGGAGATCCCGGGGTGGTGGGAGAAAAGCGGTAATCAGGATCATTTAGGGGTCCCTGTCACTTGGAAACCAATACTAATGACAAAAGAACACAGGGACTGAAATAGACCCCGAATGTAAAAATTGAGTGTAAAGGGATTTGTCTTTCTCTCTCTCTCTTCCCTTTTTGTTTCTCTCTCTATATGATCTAATGTCGGTGGGGGCGGGGGGGTGGGGTGGGCGGAGGGTGTGTGGGAGGGATGGCTGGGATTACACCCAGGGGGAAGCTCTTGGCCAGACTAGACCCTCCTCCGAGCTCAACCTCTGGGGAGTAAACCGTGTGGCCAGGTGGAGTGGGTAGGCCAGGGTTTCTTTGCTTTAGGGGGCTCATGTGGCACCCCAATACTCCCCCCAACTTGTTGGGAAAGGGGGAAGGGCGAGGGGCTGGGCGGGAGGGATATGGGGGGAGGGAGGTGGGTGGGCAGGAGGAGGGGGGGGGGATGGGGGGGAAGGGTACACGGGTCGAGAGGGAGGAGGGGGGTCGAGGGAGGGGGGGTGGGGGGGTTAAGGGGAGGACGAGACCAATCCACTCCTTGTTGGATCCGACTATTCAGCCAGGAGGGGCTATGTAAAGGTGTAAATGGGGCTAAAATAACAGGATGGCTGGGATAAATATAGTCACATATAATGTGAGGGGCATCAACTCCCCCATAAAATGTGCGAACATAATGGGAGAATTGAGATCCCTGAAAGCAGAGGTGGTCTTCCTTCAGGAGACCCACCTATACCTCGGCAAAAGCAAGAGAATAGCTACAAGCGAGTTTCCGTACTGGATTTATGGAGACTCCCCGATAAGAGGAGCAAAAGGAGTGGCAATTGGTTTTGCAAAGGGATTTGGGTTTATAATAGAGGAGAGAGTAACTGACCCGGAGGGACGCTTCCTGTTCATAAGAGGTAGTTTGAAAGGGATGGAATATTCCCTGGCAAATATCTACTGCCCAAACAATAATCAAGCAAGGTTCCTAGTGGGAATCTTGGCAAAGTTTGAAACCTTTAAGAGAGGGAGGGCCATTATCGCAGGAGACTTCAATATATGTTTAGAGCCAGGTAAAGACAGTACGTCGCGTGCTCGGGGGTCCGAAGGCAAGTGGATGAAAAAACTCAGGAAAAAACTGCGTCATCAGCAGCTGGTAGATATATGGAGGATGCAACATCAGAACATAAGAGATTACACCTTCTACTCCCCCGTTCACGCGACATACTCTAGGCTGGACTTATTTTTCGTGGAGCATCGCTATGTGGAAGAGGTGGAGGGTACAAGTATAGGGCCAATGACGTTCTCGGACCACGCCCCGGTTAGCCTACAAATAAAATTAAGCAAACTTGAAACACGGAGCAGTAGCTGGATACTTAATGAGGACCTCCTACATGATGAAAAGATAGACAAACTTATTAAAGAAGAACTAGAATTTTACTTTAAAGTTAATACCGTTGAGGAAACATCAGAATCTATGGTCTGGGAGGCCCACAAAGCCTAAATCAGAGGGATCATGATTAAGGCAGGTGTAGAGAAAAAGAGAAGCCAGGGAGAGACCTTTCGCGTGCTTCAGGAGGAAACCATTAAATTAGAGCAACATCATAAGAAAACGGGGGATAGTGAAACACTGGCAAAACTATATAGGAGCAGGGAGGCTATACGACAGTTAATTGAACAGGAAAATAGGAAGAAGTATAACCTTGTTAAAAAAGAAAGGTACGTAGGCAGTAACCGACCTGGTAGACTCCTGGCAAAGATATTAAGTAAAAAAAAAAATAACAAATATATTGACAAGATAAGATCTAGAACAAACGAGATCCACTATAGGGACCCAGATATTGCAAGGATGTTCCAAGAATTTTATAGTAAGCTGTATTCCATAAATAGAAATGTAACAACTAAGGAGAGGGAGCAAAAACAAGCGAAGATTAAACATTACCTAAGTGAAGTAGGAATGACTAAAATATCGGAGAATGAGCGTACCACACTGGAGTCCCCTATTACAGAGATTGAAATAAGAAAGGCAATTAGAGAAACACAAGTAGGTAAGAGCCCAGGACCGGATGGGTTGACAGTGCTTTATTATAAAAAATACCAAGACTATCTAATCCCGAAACTGTGTGCCTATATGAATGACATAGGACACAAGGGGGAAATGAGCAGAGAAGCCCTAGCAGCTAATATTACGGTTATCCAAAAAGAGGATAAGGATGCGACAGTCTGTTCAAAGTATAGGCCTATCTCCCTGCTAAATGTGGATACTAAAATATTCGCAAAAGTGATTGCGAGCAGAATGAAGCAGGTAATAGAGAAGATCATACACCCGGACCAGGTGGGATTTATTAGAGGTAGACAGGGACGGGATAACAGCATCAAAACCCTCCTAGTAGCCCAGGAAATCAAAAAGAGCGGAGACCCAGGTCTACTACTATCCATAGACGCTGAAAAAGCATTTGATAGAGTAGACTGGGACTTCATGATGAGCACGCTCGAGGAGGTAGGCTGTGGGGAGAGGATGCGCAAATGGATCAGGGCCTTATACTCAAGACCATCGGCAAGAGTGAAAATAAATGGGACCTTCTCTGACCCAATTGACATGTACAATGGTACAAGGCAGGGGTGCCCAATCTCCCCTATGCTCTTCCTGTTGACGTTAGAACCCCTTCTATCAAGGATAAGACAGAATAGGGATATTAGTGGGGTCATAATAGGGAATACGGAATACAAACTGGCCGCCTTTGCAGACGACATCCTGCTGTATATAACCCAGCCAAGGATATCCCTACCGAATATCATGGCTAACCTAGTAGAATATGGAAAGTTATCAAATTTTAAAGTAAACCCAACTAAATCTGAAGCACTAGAGATAAACCACTCCAAGGAGAGTGACCGCTCATATCAAAAATTGTTCCCCTTTGTGTGGGGGAAAAAAGACCTGAATTACCTGGGGGTCAAAATCACTACATCAACCGAAACGTTATACCAAGTGAACTTTATAGCACTATTAAACGAGGTAAAAACCGAATTGAGTAGAATTCATCTGGGTCAGCTATCCTGGGCGGGAAGAATCAACATATATAAAATGGTTATACTGCCAAAAATAACCTATAAAATGCAAATGATACCAATAACACTCCCACATACATACCTTAGAAGGCTACACTTAATGTTTTCAAAATTTATTTGGAGGGGAAAGTCACCCAGATTAAAATTCTCACAATTGATTAACACTAAAGGCAAAGGGGGATGGGGAGCACCAGATATAAGGAAATATTATGAAGCTATCGCTATAGCCAGAGTGATTGAATGGGTCAAAAACAAAGAAAAACAATGGGTAGTAATAGAAAATAAAATTAGTGACACTAAACTGGATAAGATTATATGGATTTCGCCCCAACAGAGAAAGTCCAGCACTGAAACACACGTAATCACTAAACACGCACTCAAGATATGGGACACCCTTCACAGAAAGGAACACTGGGAGTATAACTCACCTTTAATGCCACTTAAAGATTTAGAACAGTTTGCACCAGGGAAAGAGGAATGGTTTGGCAAATGGTTACTAGAAGAAAATATACAACTAAAGGACATAATGCATAGGGGTCGAATATGCTCATTTCAAGAGATGCAGGATAAAAGAGATAAGTTAGTCATTAACCCCTGGCGCTATAACCAATTAAAACACTATGTAGGTTCACTCCCACAGCCAATAAGATCGGTGGATAATCTAACACCACTAGAAAAAATATGTGTGGATAGAGAGGGGAGGGGGGGTTTCTCCCGGATATATAAAGTTCTAGTTGATTTAGAAAGGCTAGAAACCCCGGACTATATAGGGAAATGGGAAAAGGAGTTAGGGAGAATTCTTACAGATACAGAAGTCACCCTGATCCTGAAAAGAGTCTCAGTTACATCAGTTAATAGTAAACTCCTAGAATTAAATTTTAAATGCCTGACTAGAATGTACCTGACCACCGATCGGGTGCATAAAATACATAGGGATAAGTCACAATTTTGTTGGAGGGGTTGCTCAGAGGTGGGGTCAATGGCCCATATTTGGTGGCTATGTCCGGAAATGAAAAGGTTTTGGGGCGAAGTAAGAAAATTTATCAAAGAGATCACAAATGTGGACGTCCCAAATGACCCTTGGATCTGCTTATTCCATATGAGTGATATGCCTACTAAAACATACCTCAGAACACTTTTGCCACATCTTTTTGATGCAGCTAAGAGCTTAATCCCCAAGTATTGGCAAAGGAAAGAGAGGCCAAAGATGAGGGAATGGTTCAATAAGATTAATGAGATACAGTGCCAGGAGTACCTAAGATTTAGCGAAGGGACAAAAATGGGGGCCTTTAAAACAAAATGGAAAGACTGGGAAAAATTTAAAGAATCCCCAAAGGCGGTTGAGATGTGGTCTACATAAATAGAGGAATATAGAGGATTGGATGGGTATGGCCTCGGGGGAGGGGTAGGGGGTAGGGGGGGGGTAGGGTAAGAGGGAAGCACTAGCTATCGTGGGGATAAATATGTATCTTCTTCTGTTTTGTAATACACTAAATCGGATTATCAAGCAAATGGAAAGCCACGATGATGTGATGATAAGATGGGAAAGAAATTTGAATTTTAAATATTTGAAAAATCTTTTCCCGGGAGAAACTTTCAAGCTGAAGTGGCAAAAAAAAAGAAAAAAAAAAAAGAAAGAAAAAAAAAAAAAAAAAAAAGAACAGTCCCTGCACAAAATGATATTTTTAAAGGAATAAAAGTCATTTAAAACTGCTTGCGCCTTTAATGTAATGTCGGGTCCCGGCAATATGGATGAAAATCAGTGAGACAAACGGCATGGATACCCCCCCTGTCCATTACCAGGCCCTTTGGGTCTTGTATGGATATAAAGGGGAACCCCGCACCCAAATTAAAAAAAGGAAAGGCGTGGGGCCCCCATGCCCTATATACTCTGAACAGCAGTATACAGGCGGTGCAAACAAGACAGGGACTGTAGGTTTGTTGTTAAGTAGAATCTGTTTGTAATTTTGAACTGGTACATTTTTAAAGTGTAGCTCCAACCAAAAAATCTGTTTTTAAGCTTTTTGGAAAATATAGGGAAGGGTTATCACCCCTGTGACATTTGTTTTGCTGTCTGTGCACCTCTTCAGAAGATTTCACCTCACTTTCTGTCCTAATGACAATTTTTTTTTGACAATTTGGGGTTTTTAGTGAAACAAGGATTGGTGATAAAGCATCAGTGGAAAGGAGACACGTTTTTCCCATATTAACTCTTACAGGAGAGAATTTCCCTTCCTAGGGGTAGATTTCATCTCACTTCCTGTTGTCTCCTTCCGTTTGCAAGTAGGAGTCATTTGTAAGTTGGATGTTTGAAAGTAGGGGCCTGCCCTATAAACTCAGCAGAAATTTGGGCCTTAGGTGTTGTTGTGGCCACAACACTGTAAGCCCTCACAGGGCCCTGCTGTGAAATATTAGATCAAGAATTGTAATTACATGCCCCTGCTGAACAGGGGCACAAAAATTTGGCCTTAGGCACTGGTGCTGGTGCCTCAACACTGCAACCCCTCACAGATACTCAAGTTGGAACGCAGAAACGAGCCCTGCTGCAAAGTATTGCATCAAAAATTGTAATTACACTCCCCTGTTAAACAGGGGCTGAAAAATTGGGCCTTAGGCAGTGGTGCTGGTGCTATAACACTGCAACCCCTCACAGATACTCTAGTTGGAACACAGGAATGAGCCCTGCTGCAAAGTATTGCATCAAAAATTGTAATTACACGCCCCTGTTAAACAGGGGCTGAAAAATTGGGCCTTAGGCACTGGTGCTGGCGCCCAGAACCAAAAATGTTCTTACAAGCTATCAGCGTGATCATTGAGAAGGAAGAGGATAATTACTCTGGATAGTCACTCAGCATCAGCATAGGCAGTCTTTAAAGGGATCTGAGATTTAAAAAAAAATTATTCGGTTCCATCAGCATCAGGTGCTTGGTAGCTGGTGGTGATCCAAGACTGATTAATTTTTATGAAGGTCAGTCAATCGACTGAGTCGGTGGACAGACGCACCCTGTGATCGGTTACAAAGCCTCCAGCAGCAATGGATGTGCGTTCTGAAAGAACGCTGGATGCAGGACAGGCCAGTAGCTCAATTGCATACTGTGCAAGCTCTGGCCAGTGATCCATCCTCAAGACCCAGTAACCCAGAGGATTTTCGGTGGGAAAGGTGTCCAAGTCAGATCTTGCCCCTAGGTATTCCTGCACCATGTAAAACAGACGCTGGCGATGGTTGCTGGAACCGATCATGCCTTGGGGCTGCGGACCAAAAAATTGTCTGAACGCATCAGTCAGGCGGCCACCTTCTCCACCGCTCCTTCTTTGACTGACCGAAGCCTCAGCAACACGTTGTCCAGAAACAGGAGTTTGTAACCTCCCAGTCTCTGGGAACGCATTGCACAGACCTTTCTGCAAGGCCTCCCGAAGATGTTTCATCCTCTGCTCCCTCTGCGATGGCAAGATAAGGTCCACAACCTTACCCTTGTAACGTGAATCAAGGAGCGTTGCCAGCCAGTATTGGTCCTTCTCCTTGATACCACGAATACGAGGATCCTTACGCAGGCTTTGCAGGATCAGGGAGGTCATGCAGCGTAGGTTTGCTGAGGCATTCGGTCCGGAGTCCTCTGGGTCACTAAGGACGACATGGTCCGCAGCCACCTCCTCCCAGCCACGTATAAGTCCATGTGTTTCTTGGGACTGATCCCTTAAAGACTGCTGCTGATGCTGAGTGCCAGGCTCCACCTCCATACTGACAAAATCCTCCTCCTCCTTCTCCTCCTCTTCCTGTGAAGATTTCACCTCACTTTCTGTCCTAATGACAAATTTTTTTTTGACAATTTGGGGTTTTTAGTGAAATAAGGATTGGTGATAAAGCATCAGTGGAAAGGAGACACGTTTTCCCATATTAACTCTTACAGGAAATAATTTCCCTTCTTAGGGGTAGATTTCATCTCACTTCCTGTTGTCTCCTTCCGTTTGCAAGTAGGAGTCTTTGTAAGTTGGATGTTTGAAAGTAGGGGCCTGCCCTATATACTCTGCAGAAATTGCGGCCTTAGGTGTTGGTGTTGCCACAACACTGTAAGCCCTCACAGTTACTCTTGATGGGCACAGGTATGGGCTCTGCTGTGAAATATTAGATCAAGAATTGTAATTACACGCCCCTGTTGAACAGGGTCAGAAAAATTGGGCGTTTGGTGGTGGTGCTGCCACAACACTGTAAGTCCTCACATTTACTCTTGGTGCGTGCAGAAATGGGCCCTGCTGTGAAATATTAGATCAAGAATTGTAATTACATGCACCTGTTGAACAGGGGCTGAAAAATTGGGCCTCTGGTGGTGGTGGTGGTGGTGGTGTTGCAACAACACTGTAAGTCCTCACAGTTACTCTTGGTGGGAGCTAGAATGGGCCCTGCTGTGAAATATTAGATCAAGAATTGTAATTAAACAAACAGGGGGCTGCACATACAGGGGGTTCTTCCAAAAAAGTGTGGTTCTTTAAATAAGTGGCACTTCTGCTCTTGCACTTCAGCAATTTGCACAAAGCTAACTATAACAGATTGCAGGTGACCCCATTTCCAAAATTTTATCATCTTCCTCTCTGAAACATGCACTCTTTACCTCTCCTCCTTTTCACAATTGCTGCCTCTCTCCTCAAACTCTCTTTTCTTCATCCCTCTGCTCCACCCCACAATCTGTACATATCACCCTCACTTCTCCCCTCCCCCTATTACTGCACTCATCACCTCTTTCTAACTCTAAGCCCACTTGCTAACATACCCCCCAGGATGCTGAAGCATGTCCCCTCATACAAATCATATTCTCATATTACCTCCCTCACTCTTCTGCTTCTCCTAATCGCTGGAGATATTTCCCCAAACCCTGGGCCCCCCTTATTTAACTGTGCCCAACACACCCATCACCATCACCCTACACCCTCTGGCAGTAGTCGCAATCTACACAATTTAGTCTCCATTCCCCTTCTTCCCAACACCAGCCTCCCTCTCTCCTGTGCCCTCTAGAACGCCCGCTCTGTCTGCCATAAACTCACTGCTGTTCATGACCTCTTTGTCACTAATTCCTTTAATCTACTTGCTCTCACCGAAACCTGGCTCCACGAATATGACACCCCTTCTCCTGCTTCCCTCTCCCAGGGTGGCCTTCACTGAACTCACTCCCCTAGGCCTAATGGACGCAAGGGAGGTGGAGTGGGATTCCTCCTATCCCCCAGAGCACCTTCCAGGTTATTCACCCTCCTTCCTCTTTTTCCCTCTCATCATTCGAAACCCACTGTATACGTCTATTCTCTCCTACTTCCCTAAGAATTGCTGTGATCTACCGGCCCCCTGGACCATTATAGACTTTCCTTGATGAGTTTTCTGCCTGGCTACCCTACTTTCTCTCTTCAGATATTCCCACAATCCTTCTCGGTGATTTCAACATCCCTGCTAATACAAACACTCCTGCTACTTCTAAACTTCTTAGTCTAACCTCTTCATTTGACCTGAAGCAATGGGTACAGGCTTCTACTCACTCTGATGGCAACACCCTTGACCTTGTATTCTCCTACCTATGCACTCCATGCAACTTCTCAAACAATCCTTTTCCTCTCTCCGACCACCACCTTATTAGTTTCTCTCTCCCCCTGTCTTCCACTACCGTTCCCTCCAATCGCCTAACCATCACCCGTAGAAACTTTCGCAACTTCAACTCCTCTCTCCTCTATTCTGCTACTGACCACCTCTATGACAAAATCTCTCCCCTGTCCTGCCCCAACCAAGCCATGTCCATCTACAATAAATCTCTGTCCTCCACCCTGGACAAGCTCGCTCCCCTCACTACACGCAGAATCAGGCCTCGACCCCTACAACCCTGGCAAACAGATGACACTAAAATTCTCAAAAAATGTAGTCGTGCTCTTGAGCGTCTGTGGCACAAGACTAATGCCGCGTACACACAATCCACCAAAGTCTGTCGAATTCGTACGTGATGACGTACGACCGGACTAAAATAAGGAAGTTCATAGCCAGTAGCCAATAGCTGCCCTAGCGTGGCTTTTTGTCCGTCTAACTAGCATACAGACGAGCGGACTTTTCGACCGGACTCGATTTCAACGGATTGATTTAAAACATGTTTCAAATCTAAGTCTGTCCAACTTTTGAGCAAACAAAGTCCGCTGGAGCCCACACACGATCGAATTGTCTGACGAAATCCCGTCCGCCGGGCAAAGTCTGCCGTAAAGTCCGACCGCGTGTACGCGGCATAAGTCTCTCAAAGACTTCAACCAATACAAATCTGCCCTCCAAAAATACTATTCTTTCCTCCACACTGCCAAGCAAACCTATTTTACAACTCTTATTAACACCTTCTCATCCAATCCCCGTAAACTCTTCTCTACCTTCAACTCTCTACTTTGTCCTCCACCGCCTCCACCCACTGACTTACTCACTGCCCAGGAAATCACTAATCACTTCAAAAACAAGATTGATACAATTCGTGATGAAATCTTCACTCTACAGGTATCTCCCCCAGCTAAGACCCCATGTCAACAGGTACAACTGACACTCCCCCTATTCAAATCTGCTACTCCACATGAAGTTGCTAAACTCCTTTCTATCGCCCACCTAAACACCTGTCCCCTGGACCCTATTCCCTCTCAAATGCTACGGTCACCCTCTGACCCCATCCTACACTCTCTAACCCACATCTTCAATCTCTCCCTCACCTCTGGCATCTTCCCCGATGCTCTAAAACATGCACTGCTCACCCTCATACTCAAAAAGCCATCCTTGGACCCTACCAATCTTAACAACCTATGCCCTATCTCCTTGCTCCCCTTTTCCTCTAAACTCCTTGAACGCCTGGTTTACAACCAACTGAGTGACCACCTCATTAAAAACAACCTTCTTGATTCCCTTTAATCTGGATTTCGCCCTCAACACTCCACAGAAACTGCTCTTTTAAAACTCACAAATGACCTACTAACTGCAAAAACCAACAGACACTATTCTGTACTCCTACTTCTGTATCTTTCAGCTGCCTTTGACATGGTTGACCACCCCCTCCTCCTCAAAAAACTTTACTCCCTTGGTCTCTGTGACTGTGCTCTTCAGTGGCTCTCATCCTACCTATCCCAACGCACCTTCAGTGTCACTTACAATTCTACTTCCTCCATTCCTCTTCCCTTCTCTGTCGGGGTCCCCCAAGGTTCTGTTCTTGGACCTCTTTTATTTTCAATCTACACCTCTTCCCTGGATCAGCTGATAGCCTCTCACGGCTTTCAATATCATTTCTACGCTGATGACACACAAATCTATCTCTTCACCCCTCAACTCACTCCATCAGTCTCCTCACACATCACTAACTTACTAACCGACATATCTGTATGAATGTCACACCACTTCCTCAAACTCAACTTGTCCAAAACCAAGCTTATAATATTTCCTCCCCCATGTGCCTCTTCCCCTGACTTCTCTGTCAAGAGCAATGGCAGAACCATCCACCCGTCCCCACATGTCAGGGTGCTAGGTGTTATCCTGGATTTTGAACTCTTCTTTCAGCCCCACATCCAATCACTTTCCAAAGCTTGCCGCCTCAACCTCTGCAACATCTCTAAACTACGTCCCTTTCTAACCAGTGAAACCACAAAGCTCCTGATTCACTCCATGGTTATCTCTCGCCTTGACTACTGCAACTCATTTCTCATTGGCTTACCTTTAAATAGACTATCCCCCCTTTAGTCCGTCATGAATGCTGCTGCCAGACTCATCCACCTTACAAACCGCTCAGTGTCTGCTACCCCCCTCTGCCAATCCCTCCATTAGCTACCACTCGCCCAACGAATTAAATTCAAAATACTAACAATAAGTTACGAAGCCATCCACAACTCTGCCCCCAGCTACATCACTAACCTAGTCTCAAAATACCAACCTAATCGCCATCTCCGTTCCTCCCAAGACCTCCTGCTCTCTAGCTCCCTAATCACCTCCTCCCATATCCGCCTCCAGGACTTCTCCCGAGCCTCGTCCATCGTCTGGAATTCCCTACCCCAATCTGTCAGACTGTCTCCAAATTTATCCACTTTTAGGCGATCCCTGAAAACTTTCCTCTTCAGAGAAGCCTATCCTGCATCCATCTAACAACTGCACTATTTTCTTCATTAGCTCATCCCCCACAGCTATTACCCTTTTGTATAACTTGACCCTCCCTCCTAGATTGTAAGCTCTAACGAGCAGGGCCCTCTGATTCCTCCTGTATTGACTTGTATTGTACTTGTACTGTCTGCCCTAATGTTGTAAAGCGGTGCGTAAACTGTCGGCGCTATATAAATCCTGTATAATAATAATAATAATAATTACATGCACCTGTTGAACAGGGGCAGAAAAATTGGGCCTTTGGTGGTGGTGGTGCTGGTGCCACAACACTGTAAGTCCTCACAGTTACTCTTGGTGGGTGCAGAAACGGGCCCTGCTGTGAAATATTAGATCAAGAATTGTAATTTCATGTCCCTGTTGAACAGGGGCAGAAAATTTGGGCCTTAGGCACTGGTGCCACAACACTGCAACCCCTCACAGATACTCTAGTTGGAGCACAGGAATGAGCCCTCCTGAAAAATATTGCATCAAAAATTGTAATTACACGCCCCTGTTAAACAGGGGCTGAAAAATTGGGCCTTAGGCACTGGTGCTGGTGCCACAACACTGCAAGCCCTCACAGAAACTCTAGTTGGAGCGCAGGAACAAGCCCTGCTGCAAAGTATTGCATCAAAAATTGTAATTACACGCCCCTGTTAAACAGGGGCTGAAAAATTGGGCCTTAGGCATTGGTGCTGGTGCCACAACACTGCAACCCCTCACAGATACTCTAGTTGGAGCGCAGGAATAAGCCTTGCTGCAAAGTATTGCATCAAAAATTGTAATTACACGCTACTGTTAAACAGGGGCTGAACAATTGGGCATTAGGCACTGGTGCTGGTGCCACAACACTGCAAACCCTCACAAATACTATAGTTGGAGTGCAGGAACAAGCCTTGCTGCAAAGTATTGCATCAAAAATTGTAATTACACGCCCCTGTTAAACAGGGGCTGAAAAATTGGGCCTAAGGCACTGGTGCTGGTGCCACAACACTGCAACCCCTCACAAATACTCTAGTTGAGCGCAGCAACAAACCCTCCTTGCAAAATATTGCATCAAAAATTGTAATTACACGCCCCTGTTAAACAGGGGCTGAAAAATTGGGCCTTAGCCACTGGTGGCAGTGCCCAGAACCAAAAATATTCTTACAAGCTTTCAGCATGATCATTGAAGAGGAAGAGGATAGTCACTCAGCATAACACGATAGACACTCAGCATCAGCATAGGCAGTCTTGAAGGGATCTGACATTTAAAAAAAAAATATTCATTTACATCAGCATCAGGTTCTTGGTAGCTGGTGGTGTTTCAAGACTGATTCATTTTTATGAAGGTCAGTTGATCGACCGAGTCAGTGGACAGGCGCACCCTGTTATCAGTTACAAAGCCTCCAGCAGCACTGAATGTGCATTCAGAAAAAACGCTGGAAGCAGGACAGGCCAGTCGCTCAATTGCATACTGTGCAAGCTCTGGCCAGTGATCCATCCTCAAGACCCAGTAACCCAAAGGATTTTCGGTGGGAAAGGTGTCCAAGTCAGATCTTGCCCCTAGCTATTCCTGCACCATGTAAAACAGACGCTGGCGATGGTTGCTGGAACCGATCATACCTTGGGGCTGCGGACTTAAAAATTGTCTGAACGCATCGGTCAGACGGCCACCTTCTCCACTGCTCCTTCTTTGACTGACCAAAGCCTCAGCAACACGTTGTCCAGGAACAGGAGTTTGTAACCTCCCAGTCTCTGGGAACGCGTTGCACAGACCTTTCTGCAAGGCCTCCCGAAGATGTTTCATCCTCTGCTCCTTCCACGACGGGAAGATAATGGTCCGCAACCTTACCCTTGTAACGTGGATCAAGGAGGGTTGCCAGCCAGTATTGATCCCTCTCCTTGATTCCACGAATACGAGGATCCTTCCGCAGGCTTTGCAGGATCAGGGAGGCCATGCAGCGTAGGTTTGCTGAGGCATTCGGTCCGGAGTGCTCTGGGTCACTAAGGATGACATGATCCGCAGCCACCTCCTCCCAGCCACGTACAAGTCCATGGGTTTCTTGGGACTGTAAATGATCCCTTAAAGACTGCTGCTGAAGCTGAGTGCCAGGCTCCACCTCCTTGCTGACACAATCTACCTCTTCCTCCTCCTCCTCCTCCTCCTCCTCCTCCTCTTCTTGTGTGATCAGCGGGCATGCAGGAACACTGTCTGGATAAAGGGGGCCTTGAGAGCTAAGGAAGTCCTCCTCTTCCTGACTCTGTTCTGCCTCAAGTGCCTGTCCATTATTCCACGCAGCGTGTGCTCCAACAGGTGGACAGGGGGGACAGTGTCACTGATGCATGCACTGTCACTGCTCACCATCCTCGTGGCCTCCTCAAATGGTGACAGGACAGTTCATGCATCCCTGATCATGGGCCACTGGCTTTTGGGAAAAAAACAAGCTCCCCTGACCCTGTCCTGGTGCCATAGTCGCACAGGTACTCATTGATGGCCCTCTGCTGCATGTGCAGCCACTGCAGCATGGCCAACGTTGAGTTCCACCTGGTGGGCATGTCACAGATTAGGCGGTTCTTGGGCAGGGTAAATTCCTTTTGGAGGTCAGCCAGCCGAGCACTGGCATTATATGACCTGCGGAAATGCACACAGACTTTCCTGGCCTGCCTTAGGACATCCTGTAAGTCCGGGTACCTGCCCAAGAACCGCTGCACCACCAAGTTAAGGACGTGAGCCAAACAGGGCACATGGGTCAGTTGTCCCTGTCGGAGGGTGGAGAGGAGGTTGGTGCCATTGTCGCAAACCACCATACCTGCCTTAAGCTGGCGTGGCGTCAACCACCTCTGAACCCGCCCCTGCAGAGCTGACAGAATGTCTGCCCCAGTGTGGCTCCTGTCCCCCAAGCACACCAGCTCAAGCACCGCATGGCATCTTTTTGCCTGAGTACTTACGTAGCCCCTTGAACGCCTACGGAGCACCGCTGGTTTGCGAAGACAAATCAGCACAGGAAGAGGCCATGGAGAAAGAAGAAGAGGAGGGGGTGGAGGAGAGAGGTGTGGCAGAATCACCACTAGTAGTATCTTGGAGGCGTGGTGGCGGAAAACCTCCAACACTACTGCACCCTGTCCTGCATCCTTCCCAGCTGCCAGAAGAGTCACCCAGTGTGCGGTGAAAGATAGGTAACGTCCCTGTCCATGCCTGCTGGACCATGAGTCAGCGGTAATATGCACCTTACCGCTGACCGCCCTGTCCAGTGAGGCCAAAACATTGCCTTCCACATGCCGGTAGAGAGCCAGAATCGCCTTCCCTGAGAAAAAGTGACTTTTGGGAACCTGCCACTGAGGAACCGCACATTCCACAAACTCACGGAAGGGGGCAGAGTCTACCAACTGAAAAGGCAGCAGTTGAAGTGCTAGCAATTTTGCCAAGCTAGCATTCAACCGCTGGGCATGTGGATGGCTGGGAGTGAACCAGCAGCTGGGGCAGGGAAAGTTCAAAAGAACATTTGGAATAACGAACAGAGACAGCAGCGCCCTGCGCATGCGGAGCTCTGCGGTGTGATGCAGTCAGTGTGCTGCCCTTAAGCTGGCCCCTGGAGGGCATCCTGCCTCGTTGGTGATGTGCCTCCTCCTCCTCCTCTCTCCTATCAGGCACCCACGTGGAGTCAGTGACCTCATCATCCCCTTCCTCCTCATCACTGGAGCAAAGCTGGCAGTATGCTGCAGCTGGAGGAACATGACTGCCAGATTGCTGTCCTTCTTGGGCACCCCTCACTCTGGACTCACGTTACTGCCTTCCTCTAGCTGGGTACCATCATCGGAGCCTTCAAAACGCTGGGCATCCTCCTGGAGAATGTACCCAACACTGTGGTCAAACAGTTCTGGGGACTCCTCAGGAGGACATGGTGGGGCTAGGGAAGGAGTGACTGATGCCATTGAGCCAAGGGAATAGGCCACGTTGGCAGCTGCTTTGCCAGACAAAGTACCCTGAGCCTGGGTGAGAGAGGATGAGGAAGATGAGGATGGCTTGGTCATCCACTCTACCAATTCTTCCTCATTTTGCGGCTCAATGCGGCCAGCTGTCGAAAGCTGGGACAAGCGTGTCCCACGGCCACATGCTGATGAGGATGCATCTACGACCCGCACTGTTGCCTTTAGACACAGAGTCTGCTTGCCCTCTTTTATTGGCTTGTGACTGTCTGCCTCTCCTTGTGGGCCTTCCAGAAATACTAATGGCCTGCAGTGAGATGTAGCTGCACAAAGCTGGGATATATATATACTGATACTGCAGCTAGCAGAATCAACTGCCTGCCTGTAGTATTATTAGTATGAGAAAATCAGCAATTGTCTTCAGGTAGCTTTAGGGGCACACTGTGCAGAGGACACAGTACACTAACTGTAAATACTGTAGCTGCCTGTCTGTGGTATTAATAGGAGCAGAACAACAGCAATTGTCTTCAGATAGCTTTAGGTGCACACTGTGCAGAGGACGCACTACACTAACTGTAAATACTGTAGCTGCCTGCCTGTGGTATTAATTTAGGATCAGAACAACAGCAATTGTCTTCAGGTAGCTTTAGGTGCACACTGTGCAGAGTACGCACTATACTAACTGTAAATACTGTAGCTGCCTGTCTGTGGTATTAATAGGAGCAGAACAACAGCAATGGTCTTCAGGTAGCTTTAGGTGCACACTGCAGAGGACCCAGTACACTAACTGTAAATACTGTAGATGCCTGCCTGTGGTATTAATAGGATTAGAAGAACACCACCAATTTTATTCAGCAGGCTTTAGGTGCACACTGTGCAGAGGACACAGTACACTAACTGTAAATACTGTAGCTGCTTGTCTGTGGTATTATTAGGAGCAGAACAACAGCAATTGTCTTCAGGTAGCTTTAGGTGCACACTGTGCAGAGGACACAGTACACTAACTGTAAATACTGTAGCTGCCTGCCTGTGGTATTAATATAGGATCAGAAGAACACCACAAATTTTTATTCAGGTAGCTTTTGGTGCACACTGTGCAGAGGACACAGTACACTAATTGTAAATACTGTAGCTGCCTGTCTGTGGTATTAATAGGAGCAGAACAACAGCAATTGTCTTCAGGTAGCTTTAGGTGCACACTGTGCAGAGGATGCAGTACACTAACTGTAAATACTGTGGCTGCCTGCCAGTGGTATTAATAGGAGCAGAACAACAGCAATTGTCTTCAGGTAGCTTTAGGTGCACACTGTGCAGAGTACGCACTACACTAACTGTAAATACTGTAGCTGCCTGTCTGTGGTATTAATAGGAGCAGAACAACAGCAATTGTCTTTAGGTAGCTTTAGGTGCACACTGTGCAGAGGACGCAGTACACTAACTGTAAATACTGTAGCTGCCTGCCTGTGGTATTAATAGGAGCAGAACAACAGCAATTGTCTTCAGGTAGCTTTAGGTGCACACTGTGCAGAGGACGCAGTACACTAACTGTAAATACTGTAGCTGCCTGCCTGTGGTATTAATAGGAGCAGAACAACAGCAATTGTCTTCAGGTAGCTTTAGGTGCACACTGTGCAGAGGACGCAGTACACTAACTGTAAATACTGTAGTTGCCTGTCTGTGGTATTAATAGGAGCAGAACAACAGCAATTGTCTTCAGGTAGCTTTAGGTGCACACTGCAGAGTACGCACTACACTAACTGTAAATACTGTAGCTGCCTGTCTGTGGTATTAATAGGAGCAGAACAACAGCAATTGCCTTCAGGTAGCTTTAGGTGCACACTGTGCAGAGGACACAGTACACTAACTGTAAATACTGTAGCTGCCTGTCTGTGGTATTAATAGGAGCAGAACAACAGCAATTGTCTTCAGGTAGCTTTAGGTGCACACTGTGCAGAGGACGCACTACACTAACTGTAAATACTGTAGCTGCCTGCCTGTGGTATTAATATAGGATCAGAAGAACACCACCAATTTTATTCAGCTAGCTTTAGGATGCACACTGTGCAGAGGACACAGTACACTAACTGTAAATACTGTAGCTGCTTGTCTGTGGTATTAATAGGAGCAGAACAAAAGCAATTGTCTTCAGGTAGCTTTAGGTGCACACTGTGCAGAGGACGCAGTACACTAACTGTAAATACTGTAGTTGCCTGTCTGTGGTATTAATAGGAGCAGAACAACAGCAATTGTCTTCAGGTAGCTTTAGGTGCACACTGTGCAGAGGATGCAGTACACTAACTGTAAATACTGTAGCTGTCTGCCTGTGGTATTAATAAGATCAGAAGAACACCACCAATTTTATTCAGGTAGCTTTAGGTGCACACTGTGCAGTGGACGCACTACACTAACTTGTAAATACTACAGCTGCCTGCCTGTGGTATTAATATAGGATCAGAACACCACCAATTTTATTCAGGTAGCTTTAGGTGCACACTGTGCAGAGGACACAGTACACTAATGCCCCGTACACACGGTCGGATTTTCCGATGGAAAATGTCTGATCGGAGCCTGTTGTCGGACATTCCGACCGTGTGTGGGCTCCATCGGACATTTTCCATCGGATTTTCCGACACACAAAGTTTGAGAGCAGGCTATAAAATTTTCCGACAACAAAATCCGATCGCGTCAATTCCGACCGTGTGTGGCCTGTTCCGACGCACAAAGTGCCACGCATGCTCAGAAGAAATTCCGAGACGGAACAGCTCAGTCTGGTAAACTTAGCGTTCGCAATGGATACAACACTTTCGTCATGGTGCAATGTTAAAAATGATTTAATACAGCGCACTCTCTTCTTCTTTATAATGTGAGAAGAATGAAGTAGTTTTGCTGCTCATATTCATACAGACTTCTCACAAACTTCTTTCTTTATTATTTAGCGGGATTCCCTCAATATATTTAGATTTGTCACATCTGACAACATTTTTTTTGTGTTGGAATTTTTATTTTTGTTTTTAAGGCAGATTTTTTTTTTCTTTTGGTTTGTCCTTTTTTCAAGGCTGATCTTTGTTTTATTGTATTTTTATTTTTACTCCAGAATATTTTTGTGTGTGTTTTGTGTGTCAAGTTACCACAACACCATTGATATCTTGTATTATTTAATCTGTAGGAGATTGTTTGGTGTTGTTGTCTCTTGTTAATTTCACATTGTACTTTAGAAATGTACCTGAATCGTCACCAACAAACTGTCCTTTTTGGATGAAAACACACATAGGAGAGTATAATTTTCCAAAAAAAATCCTTTATTAAGGGCTCACAACTAAACAAAGAGGGAGGCAACGCTGGAGAAACATCAGAAATGGGTGAAGCCTTTGGCCCCTAGGGCACACATCAAGTATTTTACTGCAAAATTGGTGGCCTGAGGAGTCCTTATCTAAGGTAGTACAGTCTGGTCCAGTAGTCCCAGAGATCCGTAAAGCAGCAGATGACATCTGTGTCCCCGGGCTGTGGTCTTACAAGAGACTGCAGCTTTTGTCAGACCAGACTGAACCCAGGGTCATCACTCTCTTGTCTTCTTTCCATGCTTCCTTCCACGCTGTGGCTGTGGTGGTGGAGTTGTGGCAGCAGGAGGAGTAGGAGGATGGTCCAACTCAATCACGTCGGTCTTGGGTGTGATTTCGCCAATCACCCCCTTAGTTAGGACTTTATAAATAAGTTGCTCACACATGAGGTGTTGACCCTCCTGCATGCCCTGCAGTTTTGTGGCAGCCATGCAGGCAAAGGCCTCTTCAGGAGTGGGTAAGGCTCGGAGGGATGCAGAAGCCTCCTGAATAAGCCTGAATGCAGAATCCTGAACGTGACTCCCCTTCCTCGCTCTTTTGTATGGAAGGCGGAGGGGAGAAACTTGCGATTCTGTCAGGCTGCGACTTGTCCCAGGCTTCTCATGGCTGCCACTTTGCCCCGCCTCCTCCTGGCTGCCACTAATCCCCGCCTCCTCCTGGCTGCCACATTCCACAGCCTCCTCCTGGCTGAGGTCTTCCTGTGTATGAAAAAGGGACATAGTTTTAGTTTTTTAGTCATCATTCACACAGAATTGTCACCTCCTGACTGTTGCAAATTGAATGTTAACATATATAACAGACTATCATTCTGAGCTCAGCATTTTTCATTCTTGTCCCATTTTTGGGTGCCCACTACTGTCTATTGATATGTAAAACACTTTTTTCAATCAGCAAATAGTGATCAATAATAACATCTGGTAAACATCATTTATTTATTGACAAGAAATCTGTAGAAGAATGCTATACCTGACTCCAGCTGGGCTCCTCCACTTCTTCCTGGCTGGAAGGCCCAGGTTGGACATTGGAGGCCTCAGCTGGGGTGGAAGGAAGAGTAGAGAGGGATTCCCTGACTTCAGTGTGGTCTGACAGAAATTGCAGTCATAGTACCACAGCCTGGGGACATAAATGTCATCTGCTGCAGCTCCGGATCTCTGGGAATCCGTGACCTTCTTGCGCTCCCTAAGATAAGTGCTCCTCAGGCCACCAATTTTGGCTTTTAAATAGGGGATGGTTGCTGTGGGGACCACCGGCTTCACCAACTCCAGCAGTTTCTCCAGTGCTGCCTGCCTTTTTTGTTTATTGTTGTAATGGGGATGTCTCACCTGCCACAGACAGGGCAGCTCCCTGTATTTGTCTATGAACAGGGGGAGGAAGTTGTGGTCATTGAAGCCATCCATTTTCTCTGTAAGACACAACACAAGACAAACCCTAAGGTCAGGCCAAACTCTCCTAATCTTGTTACAATATAGGCTTCAATTTCGAAGCTTTATAGGCCCAAGTTTAGATCTTATCTTCGTTATCACGATCTACGCCTCCGATGCTCCTTCCTCCGCTCACAGATCGTACGTACTACGCACGCGTGTTAAGCTTTATACACACTGCGCATGCGTGTAACTCCGCCCGCCCCTGACGTTCTTTCTAGTCTATTCCCCGCCCCTTTTCGTTCTGCGCAGTGGGGGAAGAGCACATGGCGGATACACAGCAGGTGCGTGCTAATTACAGGAACGAGGAGGAGGAGGAAAGCCTGGAGCCAGAAACGTCCCGATCCAGAAGGAGATTTAAGGCCTCAAATATGATCTTTGGGGAGATGTTGGAGATGGTCGACATAATGAAAAGGGCCGACTATGATGGGAAGTATGGACCTTACCCCAACCCCAATGTCAGAAAGGCCAAGATCATGGTGAAAGTGCTCAAGAGTCTGCACCGGCATTTCGGGGTACGTCGATCGAAAGATCAGCTCAGGAAGCGGTGGTCGGACCTCAAATTATGAGAACATAAGCAGTACAGAAAGATCCGGAGAGTGCTGCAAAAAAGTAAGTAGTTGTCCTGTGTTCCTATTCTTTATGTTTATTACGTTCGTGCTGCTCCATGTGCTTTTCTTACAAGTGTACATTTTAAAATTGCAACTTTCATGTTCATGGGCACATTATTCGTTCATATCAAACATTTTTCTTTCGGCCTATAAAACACCATTGTTTTGGCCATATGCATTTGGCCACATTTTTTACGCCCTACTTGTCTGAAACTAATTTGGTTGTGTAGATGGCTTTGTTACTAGAATGAAATGCAAACTAGATTCTGTGTAAGGAGAGGACACTCAGCAGCAGTTTTCACATCTGGACACTGGAGCACTAGTGTGGGACCCCAGAACACCATTTTTATTAGGGGGGCCACACGGGTGCTCCAGTGTATACTATAGGGGTGTCTCCATCTGTGAAGCTTGTACCAAACAGGTAAAGTATTGCAGCTTGACAAAGGACACTGAAAATGCTACATTTTGGAACTCTGCCAAAATAGACAATTGTACCCCACTTCCAAGCAATGTTTCCTATTTATAGTTCTGCCATCAAATATCTGTGTGCTAAGTATACCATTTTTGTTTTACATAGGGGAGAAAAGACTTGGAGGACACCCCTCATCCGAGGAGACCACAGACTCCCCACCTCTGGAAGAAGGGGAAATCCCCCCAACCCAAGAAGAGCAGGAGGAAGAAGATGTGGTGGAACTAGTCACCACAACAGGTGAGTGTCTGCGACCACAGGCTTAGGTAAGACATGGATGCCGGCATATTTTTGATACCTGTTTTTGTTTGGTTTCTCTCTTTTTAGGTGATTGTGATGTTGTGGATCCAGATTAGGGATGAGCTTCGTGTTCGAGTCGAACCCATGTTCGACTCGAACATCGGCTGTTCGATCGTTCGTCGAATTGCGAACGATATGGGCCGTTCGCGCCAAATTCGTGTGGCGCGTCACGGCCCATAATTCACTGCGGCATCGCAGTGCATTGCTTGCTGATGATTGGCCAAGCATGCACTATGACCCGCATGCTTGGCCAATCACAGCGCCGCCTGAACAGAGAGCCGTAATTGGCCAAAGCCAAGGAGGCTTTGGCCAATTATGGCTCAGGGGATTTAGTACACGCCCCACACTATATAAGGCCGCCTGCACGGCGGCCCTGTGTAGTGTGTGTTCCGGCGTTCATAGATAGAGAGAGAGAGAGAGAGAGACAGACAGTGTCATTTGATTTGAGTTAGATAGATTAGGCAGAACAGTCAGTCAGTTAGCTGCACTTACAGTGTATTGTTTATATATATGCATCCCAGGTGTTGCATATATATATATATACACTGTATTCAGTTTAGCTAGATCCGTTCCTGTTATCTTCTAGACTATTTACATTTAATGCAGTGCGTCCTGCTCACAGTGTTCAGCTAGATCTGTTCCTGTTATCTTCTAGACTATTTACATTTAGTGCAGTGCGTCCTGCTCACAGTGTTCAGCTAGATCCGTTCCTGTTATCTTCTAGACTATTTACATTTAGTGCAGTGCGTCCTGCTCACAGTGTTCAGCTAGATCCGTTCCTGTTATCTTCTAGACTATTTACATTTAGTGCAGTGCGTCCTGCTCACAGTGTTCAGCTAGATCCGTTCCTGTTATCTTCTAGACTATTTACATTTAGTGCAGTGCGTCCTGCTCACAGTGTTCAGCTAGATCCGTTCCTGTTATCTTCTAGACTATTTACATTTAGTGCAGTGCGTCCTGCTCACAGTGTTCAGCTAGATCCGTTCCTGTTATCTTCTAGACTATTTACATTTAGTGCAGTGCGTCCTGCTCACAGTGTTCAGCTAGATCCGTTCCTGTTATCTTCTAGACTATTTACATTTAGTGCAGTGCGTCCTGCTCACAGTGTTCAGCTAGATCCGTTCCTGTTATCTTCTAGACTATTTACATTTAGTGCAGTGCGTCCTGCTCACAGTGTTCAGCTAGATCCGTTCCTGTTATCTTCTAGACTATTTACATTTAGTGCAGTGCGTCCTGCTCACAGTGTTCAGCTAGATCCGTTCCTGTTATCTTCCTACTGACAGGCAGGCTTGTCTGGTTACAGTATATAAAGCTACCTGAGGAAAATTACTGGTGTTCTTTTGATCCTATTAGTACCACGGTCAGGCAGCTAGACTATTTACATTTAGTACAGTGCGTCCTGCTCACAGTGTTCAGCTAGATCCGTTCCTGTTATCTTCCTACTGACAGGCAGGCTTGTCTGGTTACAGTATATAAAGCTACCTGAAGAAAATTACTGGTGTTCTTTTGATCCTATTAGTACCACGGTCAGGCAGCTAGACTATTTACATTTAGTACAGTGCGTCCTGCTCACAGTGTTCAGCTAGATCTGTTCCTGTTATCTTCCTACTGACAGGCAGGCTTGTCTGGTTACAGTATATAAAGCTACCTGAAGAAAATTACTGGTGTTCTTTTGATCCTATTAGTACCACAGTCAGGCAGCTAGACTATTTACATTTAGTACAGTGCGTCCTGCTCACAGTGTTCAGCTAGATCCGTTCCTGTTATCTTCCTAC
Organism: Lithobates septentrionalis; assembly: GCA_037952835.1. NCBI lineage: Eukaryota > Metazoa > Chordata > Amphibia > Anura > Ranidae > Lithobates > Lithobates septentrionalis. The sequence goes on from JBBDGP010001146.1 coordinate 5,255,418, forward strand.
TGACAGGCAGGCTTGTCTGGTTACAGTATATAAAGCTACCTGAAGAAAATTACTGGTGTTCTTTTGATCCTATTAGTACCACGGTCAGGCAGCTAGACTATTTACATTTAGTACAGTGCGTCCTGCTCACAGTGTTCAGCTAGATCCGTTCCTGTTATCTTCCTACTGACAGGCAGGCTTGTCTGGTTACAGTATATAAAGCTACCTGAAGAAAATTACTGGTGTTCTTTTGATCCTATTAGTACCACAGTCAGGCCACTAGACTATTTACAGTTAGTGCAGTGCGTCCTGCTCACAGTGTTCAGCTAAACCTACAAGTTAGTGGGGTGCGTCCACCTCACAGTGTTCAGCTAAAGCTACCTGTAGAAGGTTGGTGGTGTTCTCATACTACAGGCAAGCAGTTGATTTTGCTAGCTGCAGTATCAGTACATATATATATATATATCTATATATATATATATATAGATATATATATATATCCCAGCTTAGTGCAGCTACAGGCCATTAGTATGTCTGGAAGGCCAAGAAGGAGAGGCAGACAGTCACAAGCCAATAAGAGAGGGCAAGCAGGCTCTGTGTCTAGTGCTGGTCGTGGAGACGGTGCATCCTCATCAGCACGTGGCCATGGGACACGCTTGGCCTTTTTTTCGGCAGCTGGCCGTGTTGAGCCGCAACATGCGGAAGACTTGGTCGAGTGGATGACCAAGCCGTCCTCATCCTCCTCATCCTCTCTCACCCATGCCCAGGGTGCTTTGTCTGGCAAAGCAGCGGCCTCTTCCCTCAGCTCAATGTCATCAGTGACTCCTTCCCTAGCTCCACCATGTCCTCCTGAGGAGTCCCTCAAACTGTTTGACCACAGTGTTGGGTACATGCTCCAGGAGGATGCCCAGCGTTTGGAAGGCTCTGATGATGATACTGAGCTCGATGAAGGCAGTAACATGAGCACGGATAGAGGGGGTGCCCAAGAAGGACAGCAATCTGGCAGTCATGCTCCCCCTGCTGCAGCATACTGCCAGGTTTGCTCCAGTGATGAGGAGGGAGGGGATGATGAGGTCACTGACTCAACGTGGGTGCCTGATAGGAGAGAGGAGGAGGAGGAGGAGGAGGAGGAGGCGGCACATCACCAACGAGGCAGGATGCCCTCCAGGGGCCAGCCTAAGGGCAGCACATTGACTGCATCACACCCCACAGCTCCACATGTGCAGGGCGCTGCAGTCTCTGCGCGTTATTCAAAAAGTTCTTTGGTGTGGGCCTTTTTTGAGACGAGTGCATCAGATCGCACCGCTGCTATTTGCAACATATGTCTCAAGCGTATCTCACGTGGCCAAAACATCTCCCGCTTGGGTACCACATGCTTGACCAGACATATGTTGACCTGCCATGCAGTTCGTTGGCAAGCGTATCTAAAAGACCCACACCAAAGAACAAAGAGGATCTCTCCTTGCTCCTCATCAGCTGAGATTTCCAACCCCACTAGACCTCCAGTCCTCTCTGAGACCTGCAGTGAGAGGAATGAAGGTGTAGAATTAGGTGTGTCACAGCCAAGTACTTGTGGGCAATCTGCTTTTGGTACACCGACGTCAGATTGTACCAGGCAAATTTCCCTGCCCCAGCTGCTGCACCGCCGAAAAAAGTTTGCTCCCAGCCATCCACATGCCCAGCAGTTGAATGCTAGCTTGGCAAAATTGCTAGCACTTCAACTGCTGCCTTTTCAGTTGGTAGACTCTGCCCCCTTCCGTGAGTTTGTGGAATGTGCGGTTCCTCAGTGGCAGGTACCCAAACGCCACTTTTTCTCACGGAAGGCGATTCCGGCTCTCTACCGGCATGTGGAAGGCAATGTCCATGCCTCGCTGGACAGGGCGGTCAGCGGTAAGGTACATATTACCGCTGACTCATGGTCCAGCAGGCATGGACAGGGACGTTACCTAAGTTTCACGGCGCATTGGGTGACTCTGCTGGCAGCTGGGAAGGATGCAGGACAAGGTGCAGTAGTGTTGGAGGTTGTTCCACCACCACGCCTCCAAAATGCTAATGATTGTGACACACCTCTCTCCTCCACCCCCTCCTCTTCTTCTTCCTCCATGGCCTCTTCCTCGGAACCAGCGGTGCTCCGTAGTCATTCAAGGGGCTACGCAAGTACGCAGGCCAAAAGATGCCATGCGGTGCTTGAGCTGGTGTGCTTGGGGGACAGGAGCCACACTGGGGCAGAGGTTCTGTCAGCTCTGCAGGGGCAGGTTCAGAGGTGGTTGACGCCACGCCAACTTAAGGCAGGAATGGTGGTTTGCGACAATAGCACCAACCTCCTCTCTGCCCTCCGACAGGGACAAATGACCCATGTGCCCTGTTTGGCTCACGTCCTTAACTTGGTGGTGCAGCGGTTCTTGGGCAGGTACCCGGGCTTACAGGATGTCCTGAGGCAGGCCAGGAAAGTCTGTGTGCATTTCCGCCGGTCATATAATGCCAGTGCTCGGCTGACGGACCTCCAAAAGGAGTTTAACCTGCCCAAGAACCGCCTAATCTGTGACATGCCCACCAGGTGGAACTCAACGTTGGCCATGCTGCAGCGGCTGCACACGCAGCAGAGGGCCATCAATGAGTACCTGTGCGACTATGGCACCAGGACAGGGTCAGGGGAGCTTGTTTTTTTTTCCCCACGCCAGTGGGCCATGATCAGGGATGCATGCACTGTCCTGTCACCATTCGAGGAGGCCACGAGGATGGTGAGCAGTGACAGTGCATGCATCAGTGACACTGTCCCCCTTGTCCACCTGTTGGAGCACACGCTGCGTGGAATAATGGACAGGGCACTTGAGGCAGAACAGAGGCAGGAAGAGGAGGACTTCCTTAGATCTCAAGGCTCCCTTTATCCAGACAGTGTTCCTGCGTGCCCGCCGATCACACAGGAAGAGGACGAGGAGGAGGAGGAGGAGGAGGAGGAAGATTGTGCCAGTATGGAGGTGGAGCCTGGCACTCAGCATCAGCAGCAGTCTTTAAGGGATCAGTCCCAAGAAACACATGGACTTGTACGTGGCTGGGAGGAGGTGGCTGCGGATGTTGTCGTCCTTAGTGACCCAGAGGACTCCGGACCGAATGCCTCAGCAAACCTACGCTGCATGGCCTCCCTGATCCTGCAAAGCCTGCGTAAGGATCCTCGTATTCGTGGTATCAAGGAGAAGGACCAATACTGGCTGGCAACCCTCCTTGATCCACGTTACAAGGGTAAGGTTGCGGACCTTATCTTGCCATCGCAGAGGGAGCAGAGGATGAAACATCTTCGGGAGGCCTTGCAGAAAGGTCTGTGCAACGCGTTCCCAGAGACTGGGAGGTTACAAACTCCTGTTTCTGGACAACGTGTTGCTGAGGCTTCGGTCAGTCAAAGAAGGAGCGGTGGAGAAGGTGGCCGTCTGACCGATGCGTTCAGACAATTTTTTGGTCCGCAGCCCCAAGGTATGATCGGTTCCAGCAACCATCGCCAGCGTCTGTTTTTCATGGTGCAGGAATACCTAGGGCAAGATCAGACTTGGACACCTTTCCCACCGAAAATCCTCTGGGTTACTGGGTCTTGAGGATGGATCACTGGCCAGAGCTTGCACAGTATGCAATTGAGCTACTGGCCCGTCCTGCATCCAGCGTTCTTTCGGAATGCACATTCAGTGCTGCTGGAGGCGTGGTAACCGATCACAGGGTGCGTCTGTCCACCGACTCGGTCGATCGGCTGACCTTCATAAAAATGAATCAGTCTTGGATCACCTCCAGCTACCAAGCACCTGATGCTGATGTAACCGAATAATTTTTTTCGAAATCTCAGATCCCTTCAAAGACTGCCTATGCTGATGCTGAGTGACTATCCCTGAGTAATTATCCTCTTCCTCCTCAATCATCACGCTGATAGCTTGTAAGAACATTTTTGGTTCTGGGCGCCACCACCAGTGCCTAAGGCACAATTTTTCAGCCCCTGTTTAACAGGGGCGTGTAATTACAATTTTTGATGTAATACTTTGCAGCAGGGCTCGTTCCTGCATTCCAACTAGAGTGTCTGTGAGGGGTTGCAGTGTTGTGGCACCAGCACCAGTGCCTAAGGCCCAATTTTTCTGCCCCTGTCTAACAGGGGCGTGTAATTACAATTTTTGATGCAATACTTTGCAGCAGGGCTCGTTCCTGCGTTCCAACTAGAGTGCCTGTGAGGGGTTGCAGTGTTGTGGCACCAGCACCAGTGCCTAAGGCCCAATTTTTCTGCCCCTGTCTAACAGGGGCGTGTAATTACAATTTTTGATGCAATACTTTGCAGCAGGGCTCGTTCCTGCGTTCCAACTAGAGTGTCTGTGAGGGGTTGCAGTGTTGTGGCACCAGCACCAGTGCCTAAGGCCCAATTTTTCTGCCCCTGTCTAACAGGGGCGTGTAATTACAATTTTTGATGCAATACTTTGCAGCAGGGCTCGTTCCTGCGTTCCTACTAGAGTGTCTGTGAGGGGTTGCAGTGTTGTGGCACCAGCACCAGTGCCTAAGGCCTAATTTTTCAGCTCCTGTTCAACAGGGGCATGTAATTACAATTCTTGATCTAATATTTCACAGCAGGGCCCTGTGAGGGCTTACAGTGTTGTGGCCACAGCAACACCTAAGGCCCAAATTTCTGCTGAGTATATAGGGCAGGACCCTACTTTCAAACATCTAACTTACAAACGACTCCTACTTGCAAACGGAAGGAGACAACAGGAAGTGAGATGAAATCTACCCCTAGGAAGGGAAATTCTCTCCTGTAAGAGTTAATATGGGAAAACCATTTTTCCTTTCCACTGATGCTTTCCAATCCTTGTTCCACAAAAAAACCCAAATTTTCAAAAAACATTTTTCATTGGGACAAAAAGTGAGGTGAAATCTTCTGAAGAGGAGGAAAGACAGCAAAACAAATGTCACAGGGGTGATAACCCTTCCCTATGTTTTCCAAAAAGCCTAAAAAAGATTTTTTGGCTGGAGCTAAACACGTTAAAAATGTACCCGTTCGAAATTACAAAGAGATTCTACTTAACAACAAACCTACAGTCCCTGTCTTGTTTGCACCGCCTGTATACTGCTGTTCAGAGTATATAGGGCCTGGTGGCCCCACACCTTTCCTTATTTTAATTTGGGTGCGGGGTTCCCCTTAATATCCATACAAGACCCAAAGGGCCTGGTAATGGACTGGGGGGTACCCATGCCGTTTGTCTCACTGATTTTCATTCATATTGCCATGACCCGACATTACATTAAACCCGCAAGCAGTTTTAAATGAGATTTTTTCCTTTGAAAATGACATTTGGTGCAGGGACTGTTCTAAACACGGGAAACATGCGTCACTTTACAGGCATACTATAGACACCCCCCAGGTATGATATTTAAAGGAATATTTCACTTTTTTTTTTTTTACTTTAAGCATCATTAAAATCACTGCTCCCGAAAAAACGCCCTTTTTTAAAAGTTTTTTTTGCATTGATACATGTCCCCTGGGGTAGGACCCGTGTCCCCAAACCCTTTTTAGGAAAATACCATGCAAATTAGCCTTTAAAATGAGCACTTTTGATTTCGAACGTTCGAGTCCCATAGACGTCAATGGGGTTGTAACGTTCGTGCGAACTTTCGGTCCGTTCGCAGGTTCTGGTGCGAACCGAACCGGGGTGTGTTCGGCTCATCCCTAATCCAGATCCTTTCACATCAGAAAGTGCCCAGATCTTGATCGGGGAGATCATGGGGTGTAATTTACAATTGGAAAACCTGAAGAAAAACTTCAATGATGTTATTCAAAAAAAGAAAAACATCATTGATGTTTTGGGGCAAGTTTAAAACCCCTCCAAATACCTTTGTTTTTTTGTGTGCTACAATGTTAAAAATGTTTTAGCTATTTTTCGAAAAGCCAAATTTGGAGGATGCACACAGTGTGCCAACATGTGCTATCTGCCATCACGGGAGATCAATGGACGTGTTTTGGGGGGTGCAACCCTTTCCTCAATAATAAAGTAGCTGAGTGGAAGGGGTTTCTCCCCCAAAACACGTCCCTTGATCCCCCGTGATAGCAGCTAGCACATGTTGACATAGGGAAATTTGTGTGCATCTTCCAAATTTGGCTTTTCCTGGGGTGACTTTACTCCATCTGAACGCAATATCAAACACAGTTCCTAAATAATCATGTCTGATATTGCCTTCAAGTTCTACCAAATGTGAACTTTGTAAGTTCAAGATTTGTGTCTTTCTTGTTGGTTTTGCACATCCCTGTTTTATCTTAAATGGACATTTATATTTTTTATAATGCCACCACAAAAATTGTTATACAACAAACATGTTGGTTTGTTTTAAAAACCTTTTCTAAATGCACATGAGATTGTGCAGGTATTAAAAAGATTGTTAATCAAGAATGTGTGGATTATTGTCTCAACGCTACAACACTTTTGTGGTGATGTATTTGCTGCTTTCTGTTAAAATGGGGGTTATTTCCTAAGGGCAAAACCTCTTTGCACTACAAGTGCAGTTTCAGTGCAGTTTCAAGTGCACTTGTGGTGAAAAGTGTCTTTGCCTTTAGTAAATAACACCCAATAGTGCTTTGTAAGGTTACACAATCACCCCATTTTCAGGACTCCCCACATTTCTGTCAGGGTCAGCTAAAACAAACACAAGCAGTAAATGTAAACAAAGATTAGCTTTTTTTTTTGTTTTTATTTGATAAAGGCTTCACAAATTTGCTGGCATATTGATGCCCCCCCTACCCGCAAGGAACTCAAGGTATCTTAACCAGACATCACGGGCACTCAGGGAGGGCAAGCCAGGACGGCCACTTTCAAGCGCCATCAGGGTTGTTTCATTTAGAATTCCGGCCTCGGGCCCAACTGAGACAGCATAGTTGGCAGAATGTTGGCGTAAAAAGTTATGTAGAACACAGCACGCCAGGATTATATGATTAAGTTTATACTCCGCCATATGGATGGGTGTCAGAAATAGGCAGAACTGGCTGGCCAGGATTCCAAATGTGTTCTCCACCACTCTTCTTGCTCTGGCTAGCCGGTAATTAAAAACCCTCTGTTCCGGGGTGAGGGTCCTCATCGGGAATGGCCACATAAGATGGTCCCCCAGCGCAAATGCTTCATCCGCAACGAAGACGAATGGGAGTCCTTCTCTCTGGAGGTGGCAAGTCCAAGCTGCCGTTCTGGAGACGCCTGTAAAACTCCGTCTGGGCGATGACTCCACCATCGGACATCCGGCCATTCTTCCCCACGTCCACATACAGGAAGTCGTAATTAGCCGACACCACCACCAACATCACAATACTATTGAACCCCTTGTAATTATAATAGTACAACCCCTGAGTTGTGTGGTGGGACGATGTGGACATGTTTCCCATCAATTGCCCCTCCACAGTTAGGAAAGTCCCACCGCTGGGCAAAGTGGGAGGCCACAGTCTGCCATTCCTGTGGCGTGGAAGGAAACTGTTGATGAAAACAAAAAAAACTTAGTATTTTAGCACATAAACATGAAAAGTAGATTAGACACAAACATTCTTGGCCAACATCCAGATAACATTTCTTAAGGGGAATTTTACAACAATAAAGTATAAGGAACACCTATCATATCCCCCCCCCCCTCTTATGGGCCATTTCTAACATTATAGGGGGGGGGGAATCTTGGATAGGTAACCCTCTTCACTTCATTGAGAGATGAATGCCTAAATACAGGGTATTACTTGGAACAGCCCCTCCTTAGTTACACTATTGGCAGCCCACTGGACAGGTAAGAAGTGTCATAATACAAAGATATAAATACACACTGTACACATTTGAGCACATTTGGACATTCTGCTATTACCTATCAAGATAATAATAGGATACAAAAACTTTAAACAGTACCATTTGAAAGTATACAGGCAGGCCCTTTGCACTACATGCTTTGGGGAATTCATGCATAAATCTGACCACTAAAGAGGTGGGTATAGTGTGTATGGGTTTGGCAAAGTCAGCAGATAGATCATTGAGGATAGATAGAGAATTGGTATCAGCTGACTTAGCAGTTGGTGGGAGGGAGGGTTAATAAGAATGATTTGGGGACACTACAAAAAAAAGCCTCTGGCACTCTGCCTGAATTTAAAGCACAAATAAGATTTGTAAACATTTTAGGGGGTGTTTGGGGTAAAGCACTACTATGGAGCTGATCAAATACATTGCTAAGTGACTACATGAGGTGAAAATAGGGCCAGGAGAGCATGCTGGGGAGGTAAGTGAAGGCAAATATGTATGAAGGACTAAAAAAATAATTACATAAAAATCCATCATGCATGAGAACAAAGGGGACATTCACAGCATATTACAATCATGGTAATTAGGGAATGAGGAAAGAAATCCAATATATTAGCAAACATTAAATACAATAAAATGTAAGATTAAAGGATAAAAATCTTACCTTCATATACTCCTTCTGCAGGACCTGGATGATGGCAGAACAGGTCTCTGGGATAATGATCCCCAGAGCCTGGGGGGAGATGCCTGTCAAAAACTTCAAGTCCTGCAGGCTTCTCCCTGTCGCCAAGTACCGCAGGGTAGCTACGAGCCTCTGCTCCGGAGTGATGGCTTGCCTCATGCAGGTATCCTGCCTGCTGATATAGGGGTCGGCGAAGCCAACAAATGGTGAAATACGAGGTCCGTCATCCTGAGAAAGTTCCTAAAATCTTCAGGATTATTCTCACGGATCTCACGGAGCAAAGGCATATGAGAGAACTGGTCACGCTGAAGCAACCAATTCTTGGTCCATGAACGCCTCCCCACCCTGTTCATGGACTGGACTTGTGTCAAGGTCAGGACCCCAACACCAAGCCCCCGCACAGCACGAACTCTACAAGGAGTACGTATACGCAACATGGCAAGAAAACGGTCGGCTGCTCAGAACGAAGTAACAGATCTCACTGAAGAACAGCAAGGCCTGTCAAGAGCGACCTGAAAAACAGTAACGAACAAACAAGAACACAATGACAAGTCAAGGGTACTCGCTGCACACACTGAAGAGCAGATACAAACCCACAAGCACAAACTGAACCACAGAAAACGATCTGAAAACCACTAGTCTGAAAAAGCGCAAATCGTCTCTCACCAAACTTTTACTAACACGAGATTAGCAAAAGGAGCCCAAAGTGTGCCGCGCTTGGTTCTGAACTGGCCTTTTCTAGTCTCGTCCTACGTGGTGTAGGTGACCGCGTGGTTGGCGATCGGAAATTCTGACAACTTTGTGCGACCGTGTGTACGCAAAACAAGTTTGAGCCAACATCTGTCGGAAAAAATCAGAGGATTTTGTTGTCAGAATGTCCGATCAATGTCCGACCGTGTGTACGGGGCAAAACTGTAAATACTGTAGCTGCCTGCCTGTGGTATTATTAGGAGCAGAACAACAGCAATTGTCTCCAGGTAGCTTTAGGTGCACACTGTGCAGAGGACGCACTACACTAACTTGTAAATACTACAGCTGCCTGCGGTACTAATAGGATCAGAAGAACACCACCAATTTTATTCAGGTAGCTTTAGGTGCACACTGTGCAGAGTACACAGTACACTAACTGTAAATACTGTAGCTGCCTGCCTGTGGTATTAATAGGATCGGAAGAACACCACCAATTTTATTCAGGTAGCTTTAGGTGCACACTGTGCAGAGGACACAGTAAACTGACTGTAAATACTCTAGCTGCCTGTCTGTGGTATTAATAGGAGCAGAACAACAGCAATTGTCTTCAGGTAGCTTTTGGTGCACACTGTGCAGAGGACGCACTACACTAACTTGTAAATACTACAGATGCCTGCGGTACTAATAAGATCAGAAGAACACCACCAATTTTCTTCAGGTAGAGTTAGGTGCACACTGTGCAGAGGACGCACTACACTAATTTGTAAATACTGCAGCTGCCTGCGGTACTGTACTAATAGGATCAGAAGAACACCATCAATTTTCTTCAAGTAGCTTTAGGTGCACAGTGTGCAGAGGATGCACTAACTTACTTTAAATACTGTAGCTGCCTGTCTATGGTATTAATAGGAGCAGAACAACAGCAATTGTCTTCAGGTAGCTTTAGGTGCACAATGTGCAGAGGACACAGTACACTAACTGTAAATACTGTAGCTGCTTGCCTGTGGTATTAATATAGAATCAGAAGAACACCACCAATTTTATTCAGGTAGCTTTAGGTGCACACTGTGCAGAGGACACAGTACACTAACTGTAAATACGGTAGCTGCCTGTCTGTGGTATTAATAGGAGCAGAACAACATCAATTGTCTTCAGGTAGCTTTTGGTGCACACTGTGCAGAGGACGCCCTACACTAACTTGTAAATACTACAGATGCCTGCGGTACTAATAAGATCAGAAGAACACCACCAATTTTCTTCAGGTAGCTTTAGGTGCACACTGTGCAGTGGACGCACTACACTAACTTGTAAATACTACAGCTGCCTGCCTGTGGTATTAATATAGGATCAGAACACCACCAATTTTATTCAGGTAGCTTTAGGTGCACACTGTGCAGAGCACACAGTACACTAACTGTAAATACTGTAGCTGCCTGCCTGTGGTATTAATAGGATCAGAAGAACACCACTAATTTTATTCAGGTAGCTTTAGGTGCACACTGTGCAGAGGACACAGTACACTAACTGTAAATACTGTAGCTGCCTGTCTGTGGTGTTAATAGGAGCTGAACAACAGCAATTGTCTCCAGGTAGCTTTAGGTGCACACTGTGCAGAGGACATACTACACTAACTGTAAATACTGTAGCTTCCTGCCTGTGGTATTAATAGGAGCAGAAGAACACCACCAATTTTATTCAGGTAGCTTTAGGTGCACACTGTGCAGAGGACACAGTACACTAACTGTAAACACTGTAGCTGCCTGTCTGTGGTATTAATAGGAGCAGAACAACAGCAATTGTCTTCAGGTAGCTTTAGGTGCACACTGTGCAGATGACGCACTACACTAACTTGTAAATACTACAGCTGCCTGTGGTACTAATAGGATCAGAAGGATGCCACCAATTTTCTTCAGGTAGCTTTAGGTGCACACTGTGCAGAGGATGTACTACACTAATTTGTAAATACTGCAGCTGCCTGCGGTACTGTACGAATAGGATCAGAAGAACACCGCTAATTTTCTTCAGGTAGCTTTAGGTGCACACTGTGCAGAGGACGCACTACACTAACTTGTAAATACTACAGCTGCCTGCGATACTAATAGGATCATAAGAACACTACCATTTTTCTTCAGGTAGCTTTAGGTGCACACTGTGCAGAGGAGGCACTACACTAATTTGTAAATACTGCAGCTGCCTGTGGTACTGTACTAATAGGATCAGAAGAACACCACCAATTTTCTTCAGGTAGCTTTAGGTGCACACTGTGCAGAGGATGCACTACACTAACTGTAATTACTGTAGCTGCCTGTCTGTGGTATTAATAGGAGCAGAACAACAGCAATTGTCTTCAGGTATCTTTAGGTGCACACTGTGCAGAGGACACAGTACACTAACTGTAAATACTGTAGCTGCTTGCCTGTGGTATTAATATAGGATCAGAAGAACACCACCAATTTTATTCAGGTAGCTTTGAGTGCACACTGTGCAGAGTACACAGTACACTAACTGTAAATACTGTAGCTGCCTGCCTGTGGTATTAATAGGATCAGAAGAACACCACCAATTTTATTCAGGTAGCTTTAGGTGCACACTGTGCAGAGTACACAGTACACTAACTGTAAATACTGTAGCTGCCTGTCTGTGGTATTGATAGGAGCAGAACAACAGCAATTGTCTCCAGGTAGCTTTAGGTGCACACTGTGCAGAGGATGCAGTACACTAACTGTAAATACTGTAGCTGCCTGTCTGTGGTATTAATAGGAGCAGAACAACAGCAATTGTCTTCAGGTAGCTTTAGGTGCACACTGTGCAGAGGACGCACTACACTAATTTGTAAATACTGCAGCTGCCTGCGGTACTGTACTAATAGGATCAGAAGAACACTGCTAATTTTCTTCAGGTAGCTTTAGGTGCACACTGTGCAGAGGACACGCTACACAAACTGTAAATACTGTAGCTGCCTGCCTGTGGTGTTAATAGGATCAGAAGAACACCACCAATTTTATTCAGGTAGCTTTAGGTGCACACTGTGCAGAGGACACAGTACACTAACTGTAAATACTGTAGCTGCCTGTCTGTGGTAATAATAGGAGCAGAACAACAGCAATTGTCTTCAGGTAGCTTTAGGTGCACACTGTGCAGAGGACGCACTACACTAACTTGTAAATACTACAGCTGCCTGCGATACTAATAGGATCAGAAGAACGCCACTAATTTTCTTCAGGTAGCTTTAGGTGCACACTGTGCAGAGGATGCACTGCACTAATTTGTAAATACTGCAGCTGCCTGCGGTACTGTACTAATAGGATCAGAAGAACACCACCAATTTTCTTCAGGTAGCTTTAGGTGCACACTGTGCAGAGGACATACTACACTAACTGTAAATACTGTAGCTTCCTGCCTGTGGTATTAATAGGAGCAGAAGAACACCACCAATTTTATTCAGGTAGCTTTAGGTGCACACTGTGCAGAGGATGCACTGCACTAATTTGTAAATACTGCAGCTGCCTGCGGTACTGTACTAATAGGATCAGAAGAACACCACCAATTTTCTTCAGGTAGCTTTAGGTGCACACTGTGCAGAGGACATACTACACTAACTGTAAATACTGTAGCTTCCTGCCTGTGGTATTAATAGGAGCAGAAGAACACCACCAATTTTATTCAGGTAGCTTTAGGTGCACACTGTGCAGAGGACACAGTACACTAACTGTAAACACTGTAGCTGCCTGTCTGTGGTATTAATAGGAGCAGAACAACAGCAATTGTCTTCAGGTAGCTTTAGGTGCACACTGTGCAGATGACGCACTACACTAACTTGTAAATACTACAGCTGCCTGTGGTACTAATAGGATCAGAAGGATGCCACCAATTTTCTTCAGGTAGCTTTAGGTGCACACTGTGCAGAGGATGTACTACACTAATTTGTAAATACTGCAGCTGCCTGCGGTACTGTACTAATAGGATCAGAAGAACACCACCAATTTTCTTCAGGTAGCTTTAGGTGCATACTGTGCAGAGGATGCACTACACTAACTGTAATTACTGTAGCTGCCTGTCTGTGGTATTAATAGGAGCAGAACAACAGCAATTGTCTTCAGGTATCTTTAGGTGCACACTGTGCAGAGGACACAGTACACTAACTGTAAATACTGTAGCTGCTTGACTGTGGTATTAATATAGGATCAGAAGAACACCACCAATTTTATTCAGGTAGCTTTGAGTGCACACTGTGCAGAGTACACAGTACACTAACTGTAAATACTGTAGCTGCCTGCCTGTGGTATTAATAGGATCAGAAGAACACCACCAATTTTATTCAGGTAGCTTTAGGTGCACACTTTGCAGAGTACACAGTACACTAACTGTAAATACTGTAGCTGCCTGTCTGTGGTATTGATAGGAGCAGAACAACAGCAATTGTCTCCAGGTAGCTTTAGGTGCACACTGTGCAGAGGATGCAGTACACTAACTGTAAATACTGTAGCTGCCTGTCTGTGGTATTAATAGGAGCAGAACAACAGCAATTGTCTTCAGGTAGCTTTAGGTGCACACTGTGCAGAGGACGCACTACACTAATTTGTAAATACTGCAGCTGCCTGCGGTACTGTACTAATAGGATCAGAAGAACACCGCTAATTTTCTTCAGGTAGCTTTAGGTGCACACTGTGCAGAGGACACGCTACACAAACTGTAAATACTGTAGCTGCCTGCCTGTGGTGTTAATAGGATCAGAAGAACACCACCAATTTTATTCAGGTAGCTTTAGGTGCACACTGTGCAGAGGACACAGTACACTAACTGTAAATACTGTAGCTGCCTGTCTGTGGTAATAATAGGAGCAGAACAACAGCAATTGTCTTCAGGTAGCTTTAGGTGCACACTGTGCAGAGGACGCACTACACTAACTTGTAAATACTACAGCTGCCTGTGGTACTAATAGGATCAAAGGAACACCACCAATTTTCTTCAGGTAGCTTTAGGTGCACACTGTGCAGAGGACGCACTACACTAATTTGTAAATACTGCAGCTGCCTGCGGTACTGTACTAATAGGATCAGAAGAACACCGCTCATTTTCTTCATGTAGCTTTACGCGCACACTGTGCAGAGGACGCACTACACTAACTTGTAAATACTACAGCTGCCTGCGATACTAATAGGATCAGAAGAACGCCACTAATTTTCTTCAGGTAGCTTTAGGTGCACACTGTGCAGAGGATGCACTGCACTAATTTGTAAATACTGCAGCTGCCTGCGGTACTGTACTAATAGGATCAGAAGAACACCACCAATTTTCTTCAGGTAGCTTTAGGTGCACACTGTGCAGAGGACATACTACACTAACTGTAAATACTGTAGCTTCCTGCCTGTGGTATTAATAGGAGCAGAAGAACACCACCAATTTTATTCAGGTAGCTTTAGGTGCACACTGTGCAGAGGACACAGTACACTAACTGTAAACACTGTAGCTGCCTGTCTGTGGTATTAATAGGAGCAGAACAACAGCAATTGTCTTCAGGTAGCTTTAGGTGCACACTGTGCAGATGACGCACTACACTAACTTGTAAATACTACAGCTGCCTGTGGTACTAATAGGATCAGAAGGATGCCACCAATTTTCTTCAGGTAGCTTTAGGTGCACACTGTGCAGAGGATGTACTACACTAATTTGTAAATACTGCAGCTGCCTGCGGTACTGTACTAATAGGATCAGAAGAACACCACCAATTTTCTTCAGGTAGCTTTAGGTGCATACTGTGCAGAGGATGCACTACACTAACTGTAATTACTGTAGCTGCCTGTCTGTGGTATTAATAGGAGCAGAACAACAGCAATTGTCTTCAGGTATCTTTAGGTGCACACTGTGCAGAGGACACAGTACACTAACTGTAAATACTGTAGCTGCTTGACTGTGGTATTAATATAGGATCAGAAGAACACCACCAATTTTATTCAGGTAGCTTTGAGTGCACACTGTGCAGAGTACACAGTACACTAACTGTAAATACTGTAGCTGCCTGCCTGTGGTATTAATAGGATCAGAAGAACACCACCAATTTTATTCAGGTAGCTTTAGGTGCACACTTTGCAGAGTACACAGTACACTAACTGTAAATACTGTAGCTGCCTGTCTGTGGTATTGATAGGAGCAGAACAACAGCAATTGTCTCCAGGTAGCTTTAGGTGCACACTGTGCAGAGGATGCAGTACACTAACTGTAAATACTGTAGCTGCCTGTCTGTGGTATTAATAGGAGCAGAACAACAGCAATTGTCTTCAGGTAGCTTTAGGTGCACACTGTGCAGAGGACGCACTACACTAATTTGTAAATACTGCAGCTGCCTGCGGTACTGTACTAATAGGATCAGAAGAACACCGCTAATTTTCTTCAGGTAGCTTTAGGTGCACACTGTGCAGAGGACACGCTACACAAACTGTAAATACTGTAGCTGCCTGCCTGTGGTGTTAATAGGATCAGAAGAACACCACCAATTTTATTCAGGTAGCTTTAGGTGCACACTGTGCAGAGGACACAGTACACTAACTGTAAATACTGTAGCTGCCTGTCTGTGGTAATAATAGGAGCAGAACAACAGCAATTGTCTTCAGGTAGCTTTAGGTGCACACTGTGCAGAGGACGCACTACACTAACTTGTAAATACTACAGCTGCCTGTGGTACTAATAGGATCAAAGGAACACCACCAATTTTCTTCAGGTAGCTTTAGGTGCACACTGTGCAGAGGACGCACTACACTAATTTGTAAATACTACAGCTGCCTGCGATACTAATAGGATCAGAAGAACACTACCATTTTTCTTCAGGTAGCTTTAGGTGCACACTGTGCAGAGGAGGCACTACACTAATTTGTAAATACTGCAGCTGCCTGTGGTACTGTACTAATAGGATCAGAAGAACACCACCAATTTTCTTCAGGTAGCTTTAGGTGCACACTGTGCAGAGGATGCACTACACTAACTGTAATTACTGTAGCTGCCTGTCTGTGGTATTAATAGGAGCAGAGCAACAGCAATTGTTTTCAGGTATCTTTAGGTGCACACTGTGCAGAGGACACAGTAGACTAACTGTAAATACTGTAGCTGCTTGCCTGTGGTATTAATAGGATCAGAAGAACACCACTAATTTTATTCAGGTAGCTTTGAGTGCACACTGTGCAGAGTACACAGTACACTAACTGTAAATACTGTAGCTGCCTGCCTGTGGTATTAAAAGGATCAGAAGAACACCACCAATTTTATTCAGGTAGCTTTAGGTGCACACTGTGCAGAGTACACAGTACACTAACTGTAAATACTGTAGCTGCCTGTCTGTGGTATTGATAGGAGCAGAACAACAGCAATTGTCTCCAGGTAGTTTTAGGTGCACACTGTGCAGAGGATGCAGTACACTAACTGTAAATACTGTAGCTGCCTGTCTGTGGTATTAATAGGAGCAGAACAACAGCAATTGTCTTCAGGTAGCTTTAGGTGCACACTGTGCAGAGGACGCACTACACTAATTTGTAAATACTGCAGCTGCCTGCGGTACTGTACTAATAGGATCAGAAGAACACCGCTAATTTTCTTCAGGTAGCTTTAGGTGCACACTGTGCAGAGGACACGCTACACAAACTGTAAATACTGTAGCTGCCTGCCTGTGGTGTAAATAGGATCAGAAGAACACCACCAATTTTATTCAGGTAGCTTTAGGTGCACACTGTGCAGAGGACACAGTACACTAACTGTAAATACTGTAGCTGCCTGTCTGTGGTAATAATAGGAGCAGAACAACAGCAATTGTCTTCAGGTAAATACTACAGCTGCCTGTGGTACTAATAGGATCAAAGGAACACCACCAATTTTCTTCAGGTAGCTTTAGGTGCACACTGTGCAGAGGATGCACTACACTAATTTGTAAATACTGCAGCTGCCTGCGGTACTGTACTAATCGGATCAGAAGAACACCGCTCATTTTCTTCATGTAGCTTTACGAGCACACTGTGCAGAGGACGCACTACACTAACTTGTAAATACTACAGCTGCCTGCGATACTAATAGGATCAGAAGAACGCCACTAATTTTCTTCAGGTAGCTTTAGGTGCACACTGTGCAGAGGATGCACTGCACTAATTTGTAAATACTGCAGCTGCCTGCGGTACTGTACTAATAGGATCAGAAGAACACCACCAATTTTCTTCAGGTAGCTTTAGGTGCACACTGTGCAGAGGATGCACTACACTAATAGGGCGTACACACGGTCGGACTTTGTTCGGACATTCCGACAACAAAATCCTAGGATTTTTTCCGACGGATGTTGGCTCAAACTTGTTTTGTCTACACACGGT
The DNA here is from genome assembly GCA_037952835.1 of Lithobates septentrionalis. Taxonomy (NCBI): domain Eukaryota; kingdom Metazoa; phylum Chordata; class Amphibia; order Anura; family Ranidae; genus Lithobates; species Lithobates septentrionalis. The sequence continues at coordinate 5,272,889 of JBBDGP010001146.1, forward strand.
CGCCCAAAGTTGTCGGAAAATCCGATCGTTCTAAACGCGGTGACGTAAAACACGTACGTCGGGACTATAAACGGGGCAGTGGCCAATAGCTTTCATCTCTTTATTTATTCTGAGCATGCGTGGTTTGTCCGTCGGATTTGTGTACACACGATCGGAATTTCCGACAACGGATTTTGTTGTCGGAAAATTTTATCTCCTGCTCTCCAACTTTGTGTGTCGGAAAATCCGATGGAAAATGTCCGATGGAGCCCACACACGGATTTCCGACAACACGCTCCGATCAGACATTTTCCATCGGAAAATCCGACCGTGTATACGGGGCATAACTGTAAATACTGTAGCTGCCTGTCTGTTGTATTAATAGGAGCAGAACAACAGTAATTGTCTTCAGGTAGCTTTAGGTGCACACTGTGCAGAGGACACAGTACACTAACTGTAAATACTGTAGGTACCACAAAAGGGAATAGGGGAAGGGGGGTAGGCCCGTTATAGGTGGGCCTCAAAAGAGGTTACTTCTAGCAGCAGAATAATCCGGGATGCTGATATGGGATGCTGATATAGTAAAAATACAACAATTTATTCATATATTAAACATTAAAATACACATTTGGAATAGACAGTGCAAAGATGAATTGCCCATAAAGATTTGGCCAAACTCTCGCGAACAATGACAAACAGGACAGACATATGACAAAAAATGCAGCTTGCCTAGTCCGGGCTTATTGCTTCAGTCCTTAGCGACCCCAAAAACACAAATGTGGCCATATGTTAGGTCTAAATTGCAGATTGGAACTTAACTGCTTCAGATCCGGGCCATTGCCAAATGACGGCAACAGCGCGGATCTGAAATGCCGGGACGATGTCTATTGACGTCGTCCCGTGCACGAGCGGCCTGCGCGCCCCCTGCAGGGTGCGCGCGGCGCGCTCGGTGATCAGCGAGTCTATGAGACTCGCCTGATCACAGATCAGAGTAAGGGGTTGGTCCCGAACCCTTACCACATGATCAGCTGTCAGCCAATGACAGCTGATCATGTGATGTAAACAGAGCCGGTAATCGGCTATTTTTCCTCCGCCTGACAGCGTGAGGAGGAAAAAAATACCCGATCACCGGCGGCCGTGATCGGGACATCAGTCCCGATCACGGAGATCAGACTGTCACAAAGCAATAGGCAGCAGTGCTGCCTACCAGTGCCCGCCAGCGTCACCCATCAGTGCCCACAGTGCCATACATCAGTGCCCACAGTGCCATCCATTAGTGCCCACAGTGCCATCCATCAGTGCCCACAGTGCCACCCAGTGCCCACAGTGCCACCCATCAGTGCCACCCATCAGCGCCCACATCAGTGCAACAGTGCTGCACATCAGTGCCACCTATCAGTGCCCATCAGTGTCACCTACCAGTGCCCATCAGTGCCGCCCATCACTGCCCATCAGTGCCCCCCATCAGTGCCGCCCATCAGCACCCCCATCAGTGGTACCTATCAGTGCCCATCAGTCCCACCTATCCGTACCACCCATCGGTGCCACCCTTCAGTGCCACCCATCAGTGCCACCCAGTGCCACCAATCAGCGCCCATCAGTGGCCATAAGTACCGCCTTATCTGTCCCCATCAGTGCTGCCTTAACTGTGCCTATCAGTGCCGCCTTAACTGTACCTATCAGTGCCGCCTTATCTGTGCCTATCAGTGCCGCCTTATCTGTGCCTATCTGTGCCCATCAGTGCAGCCTATCAGTGCCCACCAGTGCCGCCTCATCAGCGCATATCAATGAAGGAGAAAAATTACCTGTTTGCAAAATTTTATAACAAACAATTAAACATGATTTTTATTTTTTTCAAAAATGTCCATCTTTTTTTGTTTGTTTAGCAAAAAATAAAAACCCCAGCTGTGATTAAATACCACCAAAAGAGAGGCGCATGCGCGGCAGCTTCCAAGATGGCCACCAGCATCTGAAGCTCCGCGCCACCACAGCCTTATCCGTTCCCCGTGAGCTGACAGAGCGCTCACCCGAAGAAATAAACGGCACTACAGGGTAGAGGAAACCCCCGGGAAGCCTCCTATGTCATCGGGCTCCGTCAGGAGAAACCTCATTGGCCAGATGACGGCCGCGAACGGACCCCTCAGCTATGCTAAGATGGCCGCCGCACCTCCGAACTGCAGCATGGCTGTTGCTGCTGAGGACTCAATAGCTGACCAGGACCTCCTCTCCCCACATACTCCAGGTACTGTGCACAGCCCGCAACACCTGAATCACTCACCAGCCTCCACAGAATCGCTCTTGCTAAGCCTGCAAACAGGATTACCATCCACCCCCATGATGGACCCTCAGACAGGCCTCCTATTGTCGGTCAGTGAAGATCAGGAGGCAGCCCCCACCCCCACAGATTTTCCCTCCATGATGGAAGCCTTTGCTCACATGCTTTCAAAAAGCCTAGCTCAGAATGCAGCTCAAATCACATCCTCTATCCACGCTGACATGCAGCAGTTTGGCCTCAGACTAGATTATATTGAACAAAAAGCAGATCAAGCAGGAGCACGCATTAACCAAAATACGGCGCGTATTCAAGAAATGCAGGACCAACTCGAGACGGCTTATGCGAAAATAGACGACCTTGAAAACAGATTGAGACGTTACAACTTCAGGGTTCGGGGGCTCCCCGAAGCCGAACATGAGGTACAGTCTGCGGTCAGAGACCTTATCAGAGATCTCATCCCAGGGATACCTGAACACCGCCTAGAGCTGGATAGGGCTCATAGAGCACTACAACCCCCACGCAAAGATGGCCTCCCAAGAGACATAATTGTTAAACCACATTTTTACGCCGTGAAGGAGGAAGTTATGCGGAAAGCCAGAAACATGAAGGAATTAACTATTCATGGACATAAAATTCAAATCTTTGCTGACCTGTCCCCTTACACGGTCCAAAAGAGGAGATCTCTTAAGCCATTGCTTCTATTGCTGCAAGAGAGAGAAATTCCCTACAGGTGGTCATTCCCTCTGAGACTTAACTTCACATATAAGGGCAGAAATTGCGCCTTTTCCTCTTTTCCTGAGGGCGAACATCTTTTTCTACAACTGGGACTAATCAATCAAAATCCCTCCTCATCTCAGACAAGCAAAAGAACCCCTTCCTCCGCCAAGAGACCCCCTCCGGCAAGCCCTCTTCAACCTTCCTGGATGAAACAAGGCCCCAAGAGATCAAAGGACAATCTCCCGACGTGAATCAACTCCCCTTGATGGTGGTTTGAATCCCAACAGAAGTTGGTTCGAGGCCGATCCCAGCCTTCTGGATACCGGAGTTAATTCACACTGGTTCCCCCCCTTTTTTTTTTTTCTTTCACCTTTTTCTTGCAGGTCCTCTCAAGAGACTCTTTTGGTTGCAATAAAGATCAGTTAGCATGGCTAACGCTAAAGGAAGCCTGACACTTCTCTCTTTGGCTTTTGACCGTTTTTACCATACTGGCCCCCCAGGGCAAAGTTTATGGATTTTTTCCTTTTTTTCTGTGTGCTGTTTTCTTCTTTTTTTTTATTACTGGCATGTTTGATTCTTGTAAGGGTCAGGGGGGTGTGAAGGATCTAGGGGGGCTCCCCGGGTAGAAACACCCACGATCTAGCCCGGACGGGCTATCGCGACCTAGGCTCCCGTCACTTGTGAGGGGGAGCCTCTCTTGCCAACTTCCTTAGCACCTTATTGCTCGTATTCCTTTTTTGGTTTTTTCATTCCGTTTATAAAAGTTATTTATTCTTTTTGAACGCTCTGTCATAGGTTTTTGATGGACTCGAGACAGTCCTCAATCAATAGAGTTAGAGGGGCTGGGGCTGTGGTGGACCCAGTGCGCTGCTCCTAGCTCCCAAGAGAAATTTTGAGTCCCTTGGGATCTTAGTTGCACCCCTTGTCTTGGTGTGTTCCAGTTCAACTGGATACAAGGGAGGGACCGACCTTTCACTCCCTCCCTTAGGGTCGTTAGGGGTATGAGACCCCATCCCACTTTTTTTCAATCTACTGTGATAGGTATGATCGCATGGTTGTTTACTTTGCAATGTTCACAATTTGTTCTTCTTTTCCTTCTTTCTCTCTTCCATTCCATCTCTTTTTCCCACCCATCTCCCTCTACTTGTCCATTCTCGATTGTAGGCTCTTCAGGAAATAAAGGAAACCTCTGGCTCATCTTCCCAGGTTTGAGCATTCCAGACGTTGCTGCAGCAGGCCCACGCATTACTCTGGAGTCTCTAGGAGATGGTAAGGCTCAGATACTCCAAATAGTACTCTCCCTTCTGGATTATGGCTAACACCTCAAAGCAAAATCATCCCCTTAGAATTTTCTCACACAACACGCAAGGTCTTAACTCTCAGGTTAAACGTAGAAAGATTTTCCAGACATATAAATCCATGCATGCTGATGTCCTTCTGCTCCAAGAAACACATTTCTTGGAGCAGAAGTTACAAACCCTCATTCATACACCAACATTACCCCCAATTTTTCCTAGCCTCCACTGAAAACAAAACCAAGGGGGTAGCAATATGCTTCGCTAAACATTTAAATGTTTCTCAACCAGAAACGGTAGTTGATCCGCAGGGTCGCTTCCTGCTAGTCTCGGGCAACATAGATGGCGAACTCTACACTTTCGTCTCCTATTATGCACCCAATAAGGGTCAAAGACATTTCTTTGATTCGATGCTCAAAAAACTGCATATCCACCTGAAAGGCACTGTGTTTCTGGGAGGAGACTCAAATATAGCCTTTGACTCTGGCCTTGACAGATTTGCAAATGGACAGTCTAGACCCAAACGCCCTACTAAACAAAGCATGAGGATTGCAGCTTTACTATTTGAGGAGGGTTTGATAGATGTATGGAGGGAAGCTAACCCACACAAAAAAGACTATACTCACTTTTCCGCTCCCCACAACTCATACGCCAGGATAGACCACATCTTTTCCGGCTCCCGTACGATCCCACTTATCATCAACTCTAAAATTTTGGATTCCCCTCTGTCAGACCACGCGATAGTCTCGGTACTAACACAGAGAGTGGGACCCACAAAGGGACCTCCTCGATGGAGACTACAGGAATCACTCCTCAGTGATACTATAGTTCACGCAGAAACTGAAAAAGCCATTAAAGACTATTTCAGCATAAACCAAACGGGGGAAGTCTCCCCGACAAGCGTCTGGGCTGCACACAAAGCAGTCATTCGCGGACACTTAATTAGTTTATCTTCCCACCTAAAAGCAGCTCACAAAGCGGACGTCCTTAAACTAACAGCTGACTACCGTACTGCGGCAAGAGAACACAAGCACCTTCTTACAGCAGAATCCCTGACCAAACTAGACCAATCCCGTACCCTCCTCAATCTTGCGCTGACTTCGGCGGCAGAAAAACACCTAAGATGGACTGGTGCCAGATTTTACCAACAATCGGATCGAATAGGGGCTAAACTAGCGACCAAACTTACCCCTAAACCACGCACGTTAGCTTTCCCTAAAATTAAAACTCTAGCAGGTGACCTGACCCAAAACCCGACAAAGATTATGGAGGCCTTTTCTCAATTTTACACTAAGCTGTACAGAGCATCTGTCCACACCCCACATCAACAAAGTAACGGCTTTTTAGACAATCTTCCACTACCTAAACTATCTACAGAGCATAGGAAACTGATGGAAGACCCTTTTTCGGTGGAGGAAGTATTAGATACGATCCGATCCTTAAAGAAGGGTTCAGCCCCGGGACCGGACGGTTTTTCTACAGGCTACTATAAAAAATTTGCCCCATCACTAGCCCCCCACCTTACTAAATTTTTTAACTCCCTTAGGGATGGAGCCACCCTGGAACAGGAGCTTAATACAGCATTTATAACGGTAATACCGAAGCCTGGGAAAGATCCTAGTGAAGTAGTCAACTACAGGCCTATATCACTTATTAATAATGATATAAAAATTTTTACGAAGATCTTAGCAAACAGGGTAGCAAGCTTTATCCCAACATATATTCATAAGGACCAGGTTGGCTTCATCCCGGGGAGACAGGGACCAGACCAAATCCGTAGAACAATTGACGTTATCTCCCTTCTCAAGTCAGGGTGGGACGGGGGACCCCATCAAAAGGGATTCCTCCTCTCCATCGATCTGCATAAAGCTTTTGACTCCGTTCACTGGACCTACATCACTGACTTACTTCGCAGATGGGGATTTGGACCCTATTTCCTGAACATGTTTCAATCCCTATACTCTACCCCCTCAGCCCAGATCAGGCTCTTAGGGAGATACTCAGAGAAATTCGCAATTGGGAGGGGGACTAGACAAGGCTGTCCACTGTCTCCTCTCCTGTTCGCGATCGCCATCGAGACCTTGGCGATCGAGATAAGGACGAATCCAGATGTTAGAGGAGTGCGATGTGGAGATCAGGAGCATAAGTGTGCGCTTTACGCAGATGACCTCCTCCTCTATATCACATCACCCCTAACTTCCACCCCTGTGATCTACAAAATATTACAGAATTTTGGAATGATCTCTGGCCTAAAGGTCAATTTATCTAAATCGATAGCCATAAATATTTCTGCTCCGCAAGACATTATAACTCAACTTTCTGCCAACTTTTCTTTTGCTTGGGCTCAAACAGAGATTCTGTACCTAGGCATTAAGATAACATCAGATATATCTAACCTTTACAGCGCTAATTACCCCCCTCTGTTCCAAAAATGCAGGGGGGATCTGGAAAGATGGGCAAGATGTGGTCTGTCCTGGCTGGGTAGGATTCACGCGATAAAGATGACTCTTCTCCCGCGCCTCCTTTACCTATTTCGCTCCCTCCCTATTCCGATTAGGAAACAAACTCTCCACAGATTTCAATCTGAGATTCTCCGCTTTGTTTGGGGTTATAAGGGTTATAGATGTCCATCCAGCATTCTCTACCGCTTGAAAAGTCAAGGGGGGTTGGGACTTCCGGATTTATGGGGCTACTATCAAGCGGCTCAAATTTCGCAAATATCGGTAGTCTTTACAAAAGGTCCAAAACCTAGCTGGGTGTCCATGGAACGTCAGGCAACCCCGATAAACACTATAGACTTCCTTCTTTGGTGTGACCCTAAAGTCAGACCAGCCATCATGTCCCCGACCCTCTCACATTCTATTGCCCTTGGCACAGGCCTTTTTAAAAATCACAATCTGATTTCCCCTATGAGACCGCTATCACATCTGTTCCACAATGCAGACTTTCCTCCTGGGATGGTCATTAAGGCGTTCAAATGGTGGACGGACAAAGGCCTCTATAGAATAGGACACTTTCTTTCACATAAGGGCCCAATCACGCTGTCCCAATGTAGAAAAGAATTAGAAATGCCAGATTCGGAGAGATTCAGATTCTCTCAAATATCCCACTATCTACAACTAATTTGGTCACGTAATTATGACTGCACCTCATTGACTCCGTATGAACAATGGTGTGCAAACACAATAATCCAGAGGGGAAGAATATCCCTAATCTACACAGCTCTAAAATCTAATGCTGAAAAACCTACTTATGCTCGAGCCTGGGAGGAGGACACAGACTGCGTCCGCTCTCTAAAAGAATGGTCGATCGGATTCCTCAGATCTTATAAAGATATTCTAAACATCTCCCTGATAGAAGCTAGTGTCAAAGTTATAACCCGTTGGTATTATGTCCCCGCTCGCCTGTCAGTCATCTTCCCAGGGATCTCTCCTCTATGCTTCAGGGGATGCGAGCTACTGGGCTCAATGATTCATACATGGTGGTCATGTCCGCGAATAAGATCATTCTGGCAGAAAGTGTTCCTGATCATTAGCACTGTATCAAAAAAAGTAATCACCCCAGACCCCATTACTGCACTGCTTCACGGGAGGATTAAGAATATCTCTAAACTAACACAGAAACTGATATTCTTCATCCTCTTAGGGGCTAAAGTAACTATCGCCAAATGTTGGAAAAAACCTAGAGTTTCGATGGTCGGATTTAAGAGGAAGGTATCTTGGATTATGACGCAGGAACAAATTGTAGCCAAATTGAATGACAAAAGTAGCCTCTTTTTTTATATATGGGAACCTTGGGCCAGATATTGCGGGATCCCTTTGTTCCCAGGCATGTCTATGGAGCCTGGAACTGGAGAGACTACACAGTGAAGATGCTCTCCACCCCCCCCCCTCCTTTCCCCTTTTCTCACCTTTCTCTCTTTCTCTGTTAGAGACTCCCTTGTCTCCCATGTTGGCTGGTATTAACCAGGTAGTACCACGCTGCCTACTGATACAAGAGGCACAGGTATAATGTACCATTTCTCTGTTATTTTCCGAGATCAGTATGGGTTCTGACTATTGCTACAAAACCTAATACATGAATACCAGACCCTTGGTATTAGGTTTCTGCAGGTCTATGAAGGGGCAGTTTTCTTTTCTTTTCTGTATAAAAGAAGCCTAAGAGCCTCAACAGGAGGGAGATCCAATCAGACCGGTAGACACCTCCACAGATTGATCCCACAGGGGTGGAGTATCACCGGCTGATTGAACCCCATTGGCCTCTTCACATTAGGAATAGGGTGTTTTACAACCCGCTCCATTGGAGTAGGAAGTAACACTTCAAGATAACACCTAGATCTGCACTATGTTTTGATAGGCTGAGCTTATAAGCCTCTAGTCAACTCGCTTTTCTCTGCCAATTTACATATAGTTAATGTTGATTTACTGTATTGCACTAATTGATCTATGTCATCATTTTTGCTATCTTTTTTATACTGTATTTGTATACCCTCTCTTTTCAAAATAAAAAAAATTTTAAACGAAAAAAAAAAAAAAAAACACCAAAAGAAAGCTCTATTTGTGGGAAAAAAATGATAAAAAATTTTATTTTGGGTACAGTGTTGTATGACCGCACAATTGTCATTCAAAGTGTGACAGCGCTGAAAGCTGAAAATTGGTCTGGGCAGGAGGGGGGTTTAAGTGCCCAGTAAGCAAGTGGTTAATAAGAAATTTAGGGGGTCAACTGAGGGCTGGAGCAATGGAGGAGTGGAGAGGAGATGGAGAAAAAGTGCAGGTGCCAATCTAATAGATGAACCCGGGGGCTGAACATTGATTGAATTATTATTATGAGCTTGTTGAGACAATGACTGATACTAGTAGGTTCCCACTGTTACACTTTAGGAAGATACAATCAGTCCAGTACCAAACTCTATTTTGAATACTAGGAAGGTCTCCTTCAGGGGACTGCTATTTAGAAACAGCTAGTATATGTTGAGATGATCAACCAGTAAATCAGTCCTATGCTCAGTGAGTAGATTAGGGGTTGGATGTCCGTAAACTAGATTGCCATAAGCACTTCATTGCGGGATTCAAATGTATCAAATGACCAAGTACTAGTATTCAGGGATTGAAACACTGGCATATTAAGTAAAGATCCCCGCAGGGTTCAGGCATATCAAGCTGGTATAGTGACCATTTTCATTACATTACCACTCCATTCACGAGTGGCATCCCGTTGTCAATACACAGGTCCCAAACGCTGTAATTCTGTTGTCGCTCGTGTGGTATATTGCAGTGTGGAGAGAGAAAGCAGTACCTCGTGTAGACGTCTCCTTGGTACGGCAACTGACACCTATTAGGGTCCCGTTAATCAGTCCTGTTCGTTTTGGCCAGGTAATTGGTCATATTCAGAGCTCCGATCCTCAGAGCTATTCAGAGCTCCCGTCCTCGCCTCTCACATGCACACTCTTCAGAGCCTCTAGGGTTCACGGACAGGCAGCGTTGTGACTAATGACGTAGCTTCTTCTCGGACGTTCTTTAGCTAGGCCGCCACACACCCTTCTTATAGTAAACTTGCTGGTGGTGGCCGCCAATGAAATTGTAATAGGTAGAAGGGACAAAATCCTGTTTGTAAATAAGTCAGCTGTCTGCTTGACCAATTAATAGATATAGTTCACTTTATCATAGGTGATCGTTAGCAATCAAAAACATAAATAGGATATTATCACGTAGGCCAATTGTGCTGGTTTTCATTTTATTTACATAATGATATTTAAGTAAGTAGGGGCATTTAGGAGTGAAAAAGTGTGAGAAGATAGGAAAGAGAAAAATCTATAGAGAGGAATAGTGAAGACGTTTAGATGGCATGGAGAGACATTTGGGCACTGACTGTATCCAGATAGGTCCAATGGAAATGCAGCAAGTGCCCATAAAAGATAATGGTTATTAAACAGATACAAATTGAGCACCATTTCTATCTTCAGGGGATATAGATCAAATATATATGCATTTTCATTGTAAACGCTTCACAGTAAGTGCCTACACAGAGTTTTGGCAAGTGTACTATAGTGTGGTAAATACTAGGAAGTCAAATTAGAACAGGTGTTACATACCCCTTACCAGGGATGAGCTTCTTGTTCGAGTTGAACCCATGTCCGACTCGAACATCGGCTGTTCAATCGCTCGCCGAATTGCGAACGATATGGGCCATTCGCGCCAAATTCGTGTGGCGCGTCATGGCCCATGATTCACTGCGGCATCACAGTGCATTGCTGGCTGATGATTGGCCAAGCATGCACTATGACCCGCATGCTTGGCCAATCACAGCGCCGTCGGTAGAGAGAGCTGTAATTGGCCAAAGCCAAGGTGGCTTTGGCCAATTATGGCTTAGGGGGTTTAGAACACGCCCCACACTATATAAGGCCGCCTGCACAGCGGCCCTGTGTAGTGTGTTCTGGCATGCTTAGATAGAGAGAGAGAGACAGTGTCATTTCATTTGAGTTAGCTAGATTAGGCAGGACAGTCAGTGAGTTAGCTGCACTTATAGTGTATTGTCTATATATATGCATCCCAGGTGTTGCATATATATATATATATATATATACACTGTATTCAGTTTAGCTAGATTCGTTCCTATTATCTTCCTACTCACAGGCAGGCTTGTCTTGTTACAGTATTTACAGCTACCTGAAGAAAATTGCTGGTGTTCTTTTGATCCTATTAGTACCACAGATAGGCAGCTAGACTATTTACAGTTAGTGTAGTGTGTCCTCCTCACAGTGTTCAGTTAAAGCTACAAGTTAACTTAGTGTGACCTCTGCACAGTGTTCAGCTAAAACTACAAGTTAGTGTAGTGCACAGTGTTCAGCTAAAGCTACAAGTTAGGGTAGTGCGTCCTCCTCACAGTGTTCAGCTAAAGCTACAAGTTAGTGTAGTGCATCCTGCTCACAGTGTTCAGCTAAAACTACAAATTAGTGTAGTGAGACCTCTGAACAGTGTTCAGCTAAAGCTACAAGTTAGTGTAGTGCGTCCTGCTCACTGTGTTCAGCTAAAACTACAAGTTAGTGTAGTGAGACCTCTGCACAGTGTTCAGCTAAAGCTACAAGTTTGTGTAGTGCGTCCTGCTCACAGTGTTCAGCTAAAACTACAAGTTAGTGTAGTGCTACCTCTGCACAGTGTTCAGCTAAAACTACAAGTTAGTGTAGTGAAACCTCTGCACAGTGTTCAGCTAAAGCTACAAGTTAGTGTAGTGCGTCCTGCTCACAGTGTTCAGCTAAAACTACAAGTTAGTGGAGTGAGACCTCTGCACAGTGTTCAGCTAAAGCTACAAGTTAGTGTAGTGAGACCTCTGCACAGTGTTCAGCTAAAGCTACAAGTTAGTGTAGTGTGTCCTGCTCACTGTGTTCAGCTAAAACTACAAGTTAGTGTAGTGAGACCTCTGCACAGTGTTCAGCTAAAGCTACAAGTTAGTGTAGTGCGTCCTGCTCACAGTGTTCAGCCACAACTACAAGTTAGTGTAGTGCGACCTCTGCACAGTGTTCAGCTAAAACTACAAGTTAGTGTAGTGAGACCTCTGCACAGTGTTCAGCTAAAGCTACAAGTTAGTGTTGTGCGTCCTGCTCACAGTGTTCAGCTAAAACTACAAGTTAGTGTAGTGCGACCTCTGCACAGTGTTCAGCTAAAACTACAAGTTAGTGTAGTGAGACCTCTGCACAGTGTAAGGTGCATATTACCGCTGACTCATGGTCCAGCAGGCATGGACAGGGATGTTACCTAAGTTTCACCACGCATTGGGTGACTCTGCTGGCAGCTGAGAAGGATGCAGGACAAGGTGCAGTAGTGTTGGAGGTTGTTCTACCACCACGCCTACAAAATGCCACTACTAATGATTGTGACACACCTCTCTCCTCCACCCCCTCCTCTTCTTCTTCCTCCATGGCCTCTTCCTGTGCTTTGTTCTCGGAACCAGCGGTGCTCCGTAGCCATTCATGGGGCTACGCCAGTATGCAGGCCAAAAGATGCCATGCGGTGCTTGAGCTGGTGTGCTTGGGGGACAGGAGCCACACTGGGGCAGAGGTTCTGTCAGCTCTGCAGGGGCAGGTTCAGAGGTGGTTGACGCCATGCCAACTTAAGGCAGGAATGGTGGTTTGCGACAATGGCACCAACCTCCTCTCTGCCCTCCGACAGGGACAAATGACCCATGTGCACTGTTTGGCTCACGTCCTTAACTTGGTGGTGCAGCGGTTCTTGGGCAGGTTCCCGGGCTTACAGGATGTCCTGAGGCAGGCCAGGAAAGTCTGTGTGCATTTCCGCCGGTCATATAATGCCAGTGCTCGGCTGGCAGACCTCCAAAAGGAGTTTAACCTGCCCAAGAACCGCCTAATCTGTGACATGCCCACCAGGTGGAACTCAACGTTGGGAAAAAAGCAAGCTCCCCTGACCCTGTCCTGGTGCCATAGTCGCACAGGTACTCATTGATGGCCCTCTGCTGCATGTGCAGCCGCTGCACATTTCCCCACCATGCTGCAGCGGCTGCACATGCAGCAGAGGGCCATCAATGAGTACCTGTGCGACTATGGCACCAGGACAGGGTCAGGGGAGCTTGTTTTTTTCCCCCACGCCAGTGGGCCATGATCAGGGATGCATGCACTGTCTTGTCACCATTTGAGGAGGCCACGAGGATGGTGAGCAGTGACAGTGCATGCATCAGTGACACTGTCCCCCTTGCCCACCTGTTGGAGCACACGCTGCGTGGAATAATGGACAGGGCACTTGAGGCAGAACAGAGGCAGGAAGAGGAGGACTTCCTTAGCTCTCAAGGCCCCCTTTATCCAGACAGTGTTCCTGTGTGCCCACCGATCACACAGGAAGAGGACAAGAAGGAGGAGGATTGTGTCAGTATGGGGGTGGAGCCTGGCACTCAGCATCAGCAGCAGTCTTTAAGGGATCAGTCCCAAGAAACACATGGACTTGTACGTGGCTGGGAGGAGGTGGCTGCTGACCATGTCGTCCTTAGTGACCCAGAGGACTCTGGACCGAATGCCTCAGCAAACCTACACTGCTTGGCCTCCCTGATCCTGCAAAGCCTGCGTAAGGATCCTCGTATTCATGGTATCAAGGAGAAGGACCAATACTGGCTGGCAACCCTCCTTGATCCACGTTACAAGGGTAAGGTTGCGGACCTTATCTTGCCATCGCAGAGGGAGCAGAGGATGAAACATCTTCGGGAGGCCTTGCAGAAAGGTCTGTGCAATGCGTTCCCAGAGACTGGGAGGTTACAAACTCCTGTTTCTGGACAACGTGTTGCTGAGGCTTCGGTCAGTCAAGGAAGGAGCGGTGGAGAAGGTGGCCGTGTGACCGATGCGTTCAGACAATTTTTTGGTCCGCAGCCCCAAGGTATGATAGGTTCCAGCAACCATCGCCAGCATCTGTTTTACATGGTGCAGGAATACCCAGGGGCAAGATCTGACTTGGAGACCTTTCCCACTGAAAATCCTCTGCGTTACTGGGTCTTGAGGATGGATCACTGGCCAGAGCTTGCACAGTATGCAATTGAGCTACTGGCCTGTCCTGCATCCAGCGTTCTTTCGGAATGAACATTCAGTGCTGCTGGAGGCTTTGTAACCGATCACAGGGTGCGTCTGTCCACCGACTCGGTCGATCGACTGACCTTCATAAAAATGAATCAGTCTTGGATCACCACCAACTACCAAGCACCTGATGCTGATGGAACCGAATATTTTTTTTTGAAATCTCAGATCCCTTCAAAGACTGCCTATGCTGATGCTGAGTGACTATCCAGAGTAATTATCCTCTTCCTCCTCAATGATCACGCTGATAGCTTGTAAGAACATTTTTGGTTCTGGGCGCCAGCACCAGTGCCTAAGGCCCAATTTTTTAGCCCCTGTTTAACAGGGGCATGTAATTACAATTTTTGATGCAATACTTTGCAGCAGGGCTCGTTCCTGCGTTCCAACTAGAGTATCTGTGAGGGGTTGCAGTGTTGTGGCACCAGCACCAGTGCCTAAGGCCCAATTTTTCAGCCCCTGTTTAACAGGGGAGTGTAATTACAATTTTTGATGCAATACTTTGCAGCAGGGCTCGTTTCTGCATTCCAACTTGAGTATCTGTGAGGGGTTGCAGTGTTGTGGCACCAGCACCAGTGGCTAGGGCCCAATTTTTCAGCCCCTGTTCAACAGGGGCATGTAATTACAATTCTTGATCTAATATTTCACAGCAGGGCCCGTTTCTGCACCCACCAAGAGCGAGTGAGGACTTACAGTGTTGTGGCACTAGCACCACCACCACCAAAGGCCCAATTTTTCTGCCCCTGTTCAACAGGGGCATGTAATTACAATTCTTGATCTAATATTTCACAGCAGGGCCCTGTGAGGGCTTACAGTGTTGTGGCCACAACAACACCTAAGGCCCAAATTTCTGCTGAGTATATAGGGCAGGCCCCTACTTTCAAACATCCAACTTACAAACGACTCCTACTTGCAAACGAAAGGAGACAACAGGAAATGAGATGAAATCTACCCCTAGGAAGGGAAATTCTCTCCTGTAAAAGTTAATATGGGAAAAACCTTTCTCCTTTCCACTGATGCTTTATGACCAATCCTTGTTTTACAAAAAAACCCAAATTTTCAAAAAACTTTTTTCATTGGGACAAAAAATGAGGTGCAATCTTCTGAAGAGGAGCACAGACGGCAAAACAAATGTCACAGGGGTGATAACCCTTCCCTATGTTTTCCAAAAAGCTTAAAATAGATTTTTTGGCTGGAGCTAAACACGTTAAAAATGTACCAGTTCAAAATTACAAACAGATTCTACTTAACAACAAACCTACAGTCCCTGTCTTGTTTGCACTGCCTGTATACTGCTGTTCAGAGTATATAGGGCCTGGTGGCCCCACGCCTTTCCTTTTTTTAAATTAGGTGCAGGGTTCCCCTTAATATCCATTCAAGACCCAAAGGGCCTGGTAATGGACTGGGGGGTACCCATGCTTTTTGTCTCACTGATTTTCATCCATATTGCCAGGACCCAACATTACATTAAAGCCGCAAGCAGTTTTAAATGACTTTTTTCCTTTAAAAATGACATTTTGTGCAGGGACTGTTCTAAGCACGGGAAACACGCGCCACTTTACAGGCATACTATAGACACCCCCCAGGTACGATATTTAAAGGAATATTTCACTTTTTTTTAACTTTAAGCATCATTAAAATCACTGCTCCTGAAAAAACGTCCGTTGTTAAAAGTTTTTTTTGGGGGGGCGCATGCGCGGCGCAGAGTTAGATGGACGCCTGACACTGTAGCTCCGCTCAACCCGGGACTCTATAGGCTTCCTGAGGGCCATAATCAGCTCAA
The DNA here is from genome assembly GCA_037952835.1 of Lithobates septentrionalis. Classification (NCBI taxonomy): domain Eukaryota; kingdom Metazoa; phylum Chordata; class Amphibia; order Anura; family Ranidae; genus Lithobates; species Lithobates septentrionalis. Next base: position 5,288,503 of record JBBDGP010001146.1, read on the forward strand.
AACACGCTACTTTTTGCACCCCTCAAGCCACATATGCTTGGTGCATGCCGTTGAAGCGAAGAAAATCTCGGGGGTCCTCTCAGAACACCTTAACCCACTATCTCCCCTGCACGCGGGAACGTTACAGCATGTCCCAAGATGGCGCCGCGGGGAGAGGGGATTCTCTAGCTCCGTCTCCTCCGTCACAGCCGGACCCCTCTCGAAACAAGAACAGCACAAGTGAGTACCACTCCACCCTCTCTAAGGCAGACTTGGATAGCAGTCTGGAGGCTATGTACACCAAACTTGCAACCAAATTCCAAACGGAGCTGCATAAAACCTCCCATACCCTGTCACAGGAAATAGCAGCCCTAGGCTCACGTACTGAGCTCCTTGAAACCAAACATGATGAACTAGCCCTGGCCTATAATGACCTCAGTCGTGAACACGAATCTCTAGCCTTAGCCCTAAATGAAATTCAGGCCCAAGTCGAAGATCTCGACAACAGAAACAGGCGCAACAATCTAAGGCTAAGAGGTATCCCTGAGTCAGAGACAGACTTAATCCCGGCGGTGATCCGTTTATTTAAACCACTTCTCCCAGATTATGAATCTGCGGCCTTCAAGTGTGACTGCATCCATAGGGCACTCCGCCCAAAACCACCTGATGACAAGCCCCCCGGGATGTGATCCTCTGTATGAAGGACTTTCTCACTAAAGTGGAAATTCTGAGGGCTGCCTGCAATAATCAACGGATTACCCTGGATAACCACCCTATTCGCATCTACCCGGATATCTCCCCAGCTACCCTGGACAGATGCAGAGGCCTGAAAGAAGTCACCACTGTGCTCCAGTCTGCTCATATCCGATACAGATGGGGATTCCTGTTCAAATTGCTGGTTCCCCATAACGGTACCACTTTCTCTGCTTCCTCTCTACAAGAGGGTCAAGAAATCCTGGTGAAGCTTGGCCTCCTGGATGCTGCTGCGATACGTCGCCCTCCATCGACACCCCGTCCAGCTCCCAAAAGGCTAACCCCACCACCCAGGAGAGACAGAAGGAGGATCCGCTACGAAATTGGAGAGGGCCTCGCAGAACAACTACGCTAAAAATTTTCTGCAGACTATCACTCACTGATCTCTTGAGACGTTCTGCACTGCATTTTCTCTCTTCCCTCTGATGGTGACCATCCCTCTGAGCCGTGCTATGTTCTCCCCACCCAGCAAACGTTTTTTTCTGTTACTTTGGGCGCTCCTTTTATTTTTTCTGTTAGCCCTACAGGTTTCACGTTCTGTAACCCCACTAGCTGGACGTTGCAGTTCTGCTGGGTACGAGACCTAGTTGCCTCGCTTGTGAATTCTTTTTATCAGTTTTCTTATAATTTTTACTCTACCTGATCCAGTTTGGACGTTTAACTTTATGTCCTTTTCTAGTATCCTGCTACTCTGCTTTTTTCTTTTTTTCTTTTTATGTTTTTATGAAATTTTTCTTTTTCTTTTTTTTGGTCAGTCAGTTCACAGCCTAAAATACTGGTCCTTTCTATATTTTGCAAGTGAGACTTATATGTCTAGGATTCATGACCTCTTTTTTTGTTTCAGTATATACTACACTTGCCACATGATGAATGCGATAATGGCGGTACCCCTGCTTGGTTTCATATACTCTAGATCACAAATTCAGCTTACCTCCCATACAGGGTTTATTTTGCACCTTTTCTGTTGTGATAGTTCGACTATGACACATCATGGTCATCACCTGTATTTCCCATAATGTAAAGGGATTCAATTCCCCCATAAAAAGACGCAAAGCCTTTGATCTATACAGTCATCTGGGCGCCAAGATTCTTTTACTGCAGGAAACCCATTTCTCACATTCTTCACACCCAAAATTCCTTCATAGGAATTTCCCTCAATCATTTTACTCCCTTCATTCAACCAAAAGCAGAGGTGCCGCCATTTTATTACATGCCTCCCTGTCAGTGGAGGTAAAGCACTGCTATAGAGACAAGGATAGCAGGTTCATCGTTATTAAAGGGATAATCCACAACAAAGAAATAACCATAGCCAGTACATACGCCCCTAATGATGCACCTGCATCCTTCTTTAAATCCTTTTTGACAAATTGGTCTCCTTGAACTCGCCCCACATGATAATAGGGGGTGACTTCAACTTAGTAGCTAACCCAACATTGGATAGATCCTCCTCCACGACCGCCTCCAAGGCCTTCCCCAGGTCTCTAACACAAGGTCTGGTTGATCACCAGCTAATAGATTCCTGGAGAACGCACAACATGGGACTAAAAGAATACACCTTCTACTCGCACCCCCATAAGAGTTATGCCAGGTTGGACTATATTTACACCACCCCCATCATTTTAGCCAATTCCTCGGATGCCACGATCCACCCTTGTGTTTGGTCGGATCACCATGTCACTTCTTTCACAATGAATTTTATTGGACTCGCTCCCACCCCACACACCTGGAGACTGAACGAGGCTTTGCTCTCTGACCTAATGGCAGAATCCGAGACAGCCAAGTCAATTGAGGAGTACTTCTCATTTAATGCTCTTCCAGAAACCCCACCTTCTATGGTATGGACTGCCCATAAAGCAGTTATAAGGGGAAAACTAATCAGTATCGCCTCTTCCCATAATAAAATGCATAGACAAAAAATCCTTGACCTCACGAGGGAATTGGATCGCTTATATAAAAACACTGCCACATTATGCTTGTCCACCAGAAAACTCATAGACCAAAAGAGTCTAGAATTAAACTCTCTCCTGTCCTCCAAGACCGAAAAAGCCTTTAGATGGTCCAAAGCCAAATTTTTACTGCATAACAATACCACTTCAAGCCTTTTTGCCAGAAAGCTCAACCAGTCCTCCCGCCCCACGCATGTATACAAACTGACCTCAGAGACGGGTCTACCCACCTCCCATCCCAAGGAGGTGCTTCGAATTTTCGAACACTTCTACTCCTCCCTCTTAGCACCAGTCCAAACCCCACCCACAATTGCAGAAGACACTTGGTTCCAAAACATCCCTATACCTTCCCTTTCTCCTACACAAATAGAGAAACTCAATGCTCCCATCACAACCTCAGAAGTTCTTAAAGTGATCAAAACCTTGAAGATTGGCTCAGCCCCTGGCCCTGATGGCTTTTCAGCCATATACTATAAAAAATTTGCCAACCTTCTTTCCCCCAGCTTGGTACAATTATTTAATTGGGTCCTACAAGGGGGTAGATTCCCTGACGAAATGCTGCTGGCAAATATGTCCTTGATCCCTAAACCTAACAAAAATCACTTACTCCCCCAAAATTATAGGCCAATTTAGGTCATGAATAATGACTTAAAAATTTTTAGTAGGATTCTGGCTGACAGACTGTCATCCATTATTTCCTCCCTTATTTCTCCCTTCCAATCAGGGTTTATACCCCACAGATTCATAACCGATAACATTTGGTTAGCCACTAACATAATACAGGATGCGAATCTGTCTTCCAAAAAACTCTTTATGCTCAGCCTAGACATACATAAGGCGTTTGATAGCGTCTCCTGGAGTTACCTTTCCATTCTCCTGCAATGTATGGGCTTCTGCAATGAATTTTTACATGGGTTCCGTGCCCTTTACGTTAACCCCAAAACTCGCATTAAGGTCCTGGGCTGTTATTCGGATTTTTTTTCAGTGGGGCGGGGCACTAGGCAGGGGTGCCCACTCTCTCCCCTGATTTTTGCCCTTGCCCTAGAACCCCTAGCCATTGCAATACTCACTAACCAAGATATATCAGGTTATACCAAAGGTGCCTCTTCCTACAAATTCTGCATGTATGCGGATGATGTCCTCATATTCTTAACTAATCCCCATATTTCCCTACCTAATCTTCTACAAACCCTGTCAAATTTTGCGGGAGTCTCCGGCCTCAAGATCAATGTTTCAAAATCGGTTGCCCTCCCAGTGGGGTTCTCTCCAAGAGAGCTCCAACATCTTAAGGATACCTTTCATTTTCTATGGGCGGAGACCCACCTATCATATTTGGGCATTGACCTGACAGGAGAATTCCACAAACTTTTTGAATTTAACTACCCTCCTATGATCTCCCAACTGAAAAGAACCCTGAAAATGTGGTCCCAGCTTCATATCTCCTTCTTGGGTAGAATTACAGCCCTCAAAATGGTGATCCTCCCCAGGTTACTCTATCTTTTTAGATCCCTTCCAATCAGAGTATCTAAAGCCTACCTGCTAACCCTTCAAGCACAATTTAATAAATTCATTTGGCAAGACAAACCCTCTAGATTTGCTAGGGAAACTCTTTACCGTTCTTCTAAGAGAGGAGGACTGGGGGTCCCTCGTATTTGGCTATATTACATAGCCAGTAGATATGCACAACAAGCCCAGTGGAACATCAAAGATTCCAAAGTTCCGTGGGTCAAATTTGAACAAGACTCTATTACTCCCCTATTTCTTCCTGGGATTATGTGGTCCTCTATCCCCTCCCTCCCAGAAATCTCTTCCAAAAATATGGTTGTGTCCCTAGGTTTGAAACTCTGGAATTCATATAAGAATAGATTCAACCTTATCTCTCATACCCCTCAGGGAGCTTCCTTTCTCAGCGACTCTAGATTCCCAGCAGCCTACGACCACCCGGAGTCATTCCAGGAGTGGACACAACACAACCTGAGCACTTTGGGTGATTTTCTGGTCGACTCCAAGTTCACCACATTTTCATCACTAAAAGCCTGCTTCCATATTCCAGATAGTGAATTCTATCGTTACCTCCAAATACGTCACTTCTTTCAACAACATTACCCCACCCCCTCAGAGGAGGATACGACATTATATGAGGATCTGTGCCATACGGCTCCTCGTCAGAGGGGCCTTATTTCACAGATCTATAAATTATTAGAATCAGCTGAAGATATTCCGACCCTGAAATATAGATCTCAATGGGATCAAGAACTAAACCTAGACCAGGGCGCTATAGATTGGGATAGGGGTTGGTTAAACATACGCAAATGCTCTAAATCCCTAACCATTAGGGAGACAGCCATAAAACTTACCACAAGATGGTACTATACCCCAACCCGTATTCACACGATATACCCACAAACTTCTCCCAGGTATTTCAGGGGTTGCACACATTTGGGTTCATACATTCACATATTCTGGGAATGTGAAAAACTTCAACCTACTTGGAGGGAGGTACTGAAGCTGGTGGATAAACTAGCAGGACAGCCCATCAACCTCACCTCTCTCCATTGCATTTTCTTTCAAGATATCCCAGAAATAACAAAACCCCTATTGAGGTTAATTCACTCTATCTGTATAGCTATGATCTGGTGCACTGCTCTTCACTGGAAATCCTCTGTGATCCCGTTCGCACAAATTATCTCACGTGTTGATTGTATGATGATATCTCAGAAATTTTTCATACCTTACATGATTCCATTCCTGCATATAATGCCAAATGGAATCCATGGTTCCTACTAAGGCTTCGAGACTGACCGTTCCTGACCAGAGTTAATACTTCTATGTTTGTTCTACCTTTTTTTTTCAATTCCCCCCCCCTTTTTTTTTCTTTTCTGTTTTATAGATATTACGCATCCAACCTTCTGGGGTTTAACCCCCCCTTTTAGTACTTAGTGTAATTCAAGAGATCATCAGGTTTGATAAAATGTTCTTATTATCTTGTAACATGAAAGAGCACTTTGTACTTGGATTTTCATGACATGTATATTACCCTGAAGGAAATGGAAGCTTTCACTTTAAATATATGTGTATTTTTCTTTTTATTTCTAATAAGATCTTTTGAAAACAAAAAAAAAAAGTTTTTTTTGCATTGATACATGACCCCTGGGGCAGGACCCGGTCCCCAAACCCTTTTTAGGATAATACCATGCAAATTAGCCTTTAAAATGAGCACTTTTGATTTCGAACGTTTGAGTCCCATAGACGTCAATGGGGTTCTAACGTTCGTGCAAATTTTCGGTCCGTTCACAGGTTCTGGTGCAAACCGAACCGGGGGGGTGTTCGGCTCATCCCTACCCCTTACCCTTAAATCAGAAATAATGGGTAGGACACTTCACAGCACAGATGATAATGTATAGGAAATAATTTCAAACAATCCACTAAGTCTCCAGAAATACCTGTAGGTTTAGTTCCATGTTTAACCCCACCGGTATTAGGGACTTCAGTATGTATACCCACCACTTCTCTTTTTGGAGAAGTATGCAGTCAAACTCACCTCGTCTGGTTTAGCCAAGGGTTTCTCTGGGATCTTTCCTTTGGCATTAATTTTACGTAGGTGTTCACCTATACGTATCTTTAGTGACCTCTTTGTTTTCCCTACATAGATCTTAGGGCAGGGACAGGTTATTACGTAAATCACTCGTGATGTTGAGCAATTGATGAGATCACTGCTCTCAAAGGTTTTCATACCCAGAGCATCAGTGAAGTTACAGGTTCAGTGGACGAAAGGACATACTTGACATTTATTACAGGGAAACATACCATGGGAGTAGGGATGAGCCGAACACCCCCCTGTTCGGTTCGCACCAGAACATGCGAACAGGAAAAAAGTTTGCTCGAACACGCGAACACCGTTAAAGTCTATGGGACACGAACATGAATAATCAAAAGTGCTAATTTTAAAGGCTAATATTCAAGTTATTGTCAAAAAAAAGTGTTTGGGGACCCGGGTCCTGCCCCAGGGGACATGGATCAATGCAAAAAAAAGTTTTAAAAACGGACGTTTTTTCAGGAGCAGTGATTTTAATAATGCTTAAAGCCAAACAATAAAAGTGTAATATCCTTTTAAATTTTGTACCTGGGGGGTGTCTATAGTATGCCTGTAAAGGGGCGCATGTTTCCTGTGTTTAGAACAATCTGACAGCAAAATGACATTTCGAAGGAAAAAACATTTAAAACTACCCGCGGCTATTGCATTGCCGACAATATACATAGAAGTTCATTGATAAAAACGGCATGGGAATTCCCCACAGGGAAACCCCGAACCAAATTTTTTTAAAAAAAATGACGTGGGAGTCCCCCTAAATTCCATACAAGGCCCTTCAGGTCTGGTATGGATTTTAAGGGGAACCCCACGCCAAAAAAAAAAGAAAAAAAACGGCGTGGGGTCCCCCCAAAAATCCATACCAGACCCTTATCCGAGCACGCAACCTGGCAGGCCGCAGGAAAAGAGGGGGGACGAGAGTGCCCCTCCCCTCCTGAACCGTACCAGGCCACATGCCCTCAACATTGGGAGGGTGCTTTGGGGTAGCCCCCCAAAACACCTTGTCCCCATGTTGATGAGGACAAGGGCCTCATCCCTACAACCCTGGCCGGTGGTTGTGGGGGTCTGCGGGCAGGGGGCTTATCGGAATCTGGAAGCCCCCTTTAACAAGGGGACCCCCAGATCCCGGCCCCCCCCTGTGTGAAATGGTAAGGGGGTACTTACCCCTACCATTTCACTAAAAAACTGTCAAAAATGTTAAAAATGACAAGAGACAGTTTTTGACAATTCCTTTATTTAAATGCTTCTTCTTTCTTCCTTCATCTTCTTCTGGTTCTTCTGGCTCTTCTGGTTCTTCCTCCGGCGTTCTCGTCCAGCATCTCCTCTGCGGCGTTTTCTATCTTCTTCTCCTCGGGCCGCTCCGCACCCATGGCATGAGGGGAGGCTCCCGCTCTTCTCTTCATCTTCTTCTTCATCCTCTTCTCTTCTTTCTTCTTCTCTTCTTTATTTTCTTCTCCGGGCCGCTCCGCGTCCATGCTGGCATGGAGGGAGGCTCCCGCTGTGTGACGGCGTCTCTTCGTCTGACGGCTCTTAAATAACGGAGGCGGGGCCACCCGGTGACCCCACCCCCTCTGACGCACGGGACATGACGGGACTTCCCTGTGGCATTCCCCGTGACGTCACAGGGAAGTCCCGTCAAGTCACCGTGCGTCAGAGGGGGGCGGGGTCACCGGGTGGCCTCGCCCCCCGTTATTTAAGAGCCGTCAGACGAAGAGACGCCGTCACACAGTGGGAGCCTCCCTCCATGCCAGCATGGACGCGGAGCGGCCCGGAGAAGAAAATGAAGAAGAGAAGAAGAAAGAAGAGAAGAGGATGAAGAAGAAGATGAAGAGAAGAGCGGGAGCCTCCCCTCATGCCATGGGTGCGGAGTGGCCCGAGGAGAAGAAGATAGAAGACGCCGCGGAGGAGATGCTGGACGAGAACGCCGGAGGAAGAACCAGAAGAGCCAGAAGAACCAGAAGAAGATGAAGGAAGAAAGAAGAAGCATTTAAATAAAGGAATTGTCAAAAACTGTCTCTTGTCATTTTTAACATTTTTGACAGTTTTTTAGTGAAATGGTAGGGGTAAGTACCCCCTTACCATTTCACACAGGGGGGGGCCGGGATCTGGGGGTCCCCTTGTTAAAGGGGGCTTCCAGATTCCGATAAGCCCCCCGCCCGCAGACCCCCACAACCACCGGCCAGGGTTGTGGGGATGAGGCCCTTGTCCTCATCAACATGGGGACAAGGTGTTTTGGGGGGCTACCCCAAAGCACCCTCCCAATGTTGAGGGCATGTGGCCTGGTACGGTTCAGGAGGGGGGGGCGCACTCTTGTCCCCCCCTCTTTTCCTGCGGCCTGCCAGGTTGCGTGCTCGGATAAGGGTCTGGTATGGATTTTTGGGGGGACCCCACGCCATTTTTTTTTTTTTGGCGCAGGGTTCCCCTTAAAATCCATACCAGACCTGAAGGGCCTGGTATGGAATTTAGGGGGTCTCCCACGTCATTTTTTTTTTTTTTTATTTTGGTTCGGGGTTGCCTTGTGAGGAATTCCCATGCCGTTTTTATCAATGAACTTCTATGTGTATTGTCAGCAATGCAATAGCCGCGGGTAGTTTTAAATGGCTTTTTTTCCTTTAAAATGTCATTTTGCTGTCAGACTGTTCTAAACACAGGAAACATGCGCCCCTTTACAGGCATACTATAGACACCCCCCAGGTACGAAATTTAAAGGGATATTACACTTTTATTGTTTGACTTTAAGCTTTATTAAAATCACTGCTCCTGAAAAAACGGCAGTTATTAAAACATTTTTTTGCATTGATCCATGTCCCCTGGGGCAGGACCCAGGTCCCCAAACACTTTTTATGACAATAACTTGCATATAAGCCTTTAAAATGAGCACTTTTGATTTCTCCCATAGACTTTTAAAGGGTGTTCCGCGGCATTCGAATTTGCCGCGAACACCCCAAATTGTTCGCTTTTCGGCGAACTTGCGAACAGCCAATGTTCGAGTCGAACATGAGTTCGACTCGAACTCGAAGCTCATCCCTACATGGGAGCAAAAAAATGTGATTCCAGTGGGACAGTTCCTGCGAATCAAAAGAAACTGTACGGAGGCCGCAGACTATAGACGTGAAAGCATGGATCTATATGCGAGGTTCCGTGAACGCAGGTACTCACATAGACAGATCAGAAGGGCCAAAAAAATGGCTGCCATGAGAGATTGAGAAAGCCTTTTACATACTAAATCAATTAGTGTTGAGCCAACTAAGGAGACGAATGAACCAGTGCGGATCATTACAGCCTTTGGGTCCCAGTGGAACAATATTCGCTCCATACTTGAGAAACATTGGGGGATCCTGACTAATGCCCCTGAACTCAACAAAATAGTCAGCTCTTCCCCGAAGCTTGTTGCCCGTAGAGCCCGCAGTCTGGGTGACATGCTGATTAAATCAGAATTTGTCAAGGAGCCAAGCCATACCTGGCTGTCTGCAACACTGTATCCTGGCCTATGCCGACAAGGCTCAGGCCTAGGGCAGCACTTTGCAGGGGGACAGCACGGAAAGAGTCCCCGACGGCTTGCGCTACACTGTTAGGCTATTGCCAGTCTTATTGGGCGGACTGGGCTGAGAGGCAAATTAGTCTAACCCCCCCATAAAGCAGCCGCACTGCTTCCGGTATGCAGGCAGCCGGCATTCCGCAACTGTGGGTGGGGGGGTGGGGGGGCGCTGTTTCTAATTTTGACTGTCCTCTCATCCTGGACCACAAACCTTCCTCACTGTGCTATATGTTTTCTGTTGCACCATTGGCATGGTTATATCTTCTTAGTCCTCTCCATAAAATTATCAGAAATTTGTGCTTAAAATAGATCTATAGGCAACATTTTTTTATTTTTAATTTTGGATAGACTAAGGGAGGGTTATAGCCCCTGTCAGTTTATTTTTTACTATCCCTGTCCAAATGCAGAGATTTCCCTCCACTTCCTGCCCCATAGCCAAACAGGAAGTGAGAGGAAATCTTTGCAAATTAAGGGAATCCATTCCCCCCCCAGGCCATCAGAACTAGTGTCCCCACTCGAAAATGTCAGGACTTAAACAGCAAGGGGTGTGACCTTGACAGGAAGGGGTGGGTTATATTTAAATTAGAGGGTGCACGAGTTTAGTCAGGCCTAGGGCAGCACAAAACCTAAATACACTAATGGCTGTCGGAGTACCCCCGCTCCCAGGGTATGTTTTCTTGTAATAAATGTCAAGTATGTCCTTTTGTCCACAGAACCTCTAACTTCACCGATGCTCTGGTTATGAAAACCTTTGAGATCCGTGATCTCATCAATTGCTCAACATCACGAGTGATTTACGTAATAACCTGTCCCTGCCCTAAGATCTATGTAGAGAAAACAAAGAGGTCACTAAAGATATGTATAGGTGAACACCTACGTAAAATAATGCTAAAGGAAAGATCCCAGAGAAACCCTTGGCTAAACATTTCTTTCTGTGTCATGACGGCAGTATTGATGGTCTAAAGCCCCATACACACGATAGGACTTTGTACAAACTTTCCCTTGGATTTTTGTACAAAGGGCGTCGGCCAGAAGTTTGTCTTGCATACAGACGACAGGACTTTTCCAGCCAACTTTCACCAAATCACGTGGTTTTTCAGCTCTTTACCACCACCCTTTACTTTACCACCACCCTTTGGTCAACTTCTGTATTGTTGTCTGATATTGTGTCAATCTCGCCACTTTGGATCCCCGCCAATACCAGGCACTGTGTTTGGTATGAATCTTGAGGGGGAACTCCACACCAAATTTTAAATAAAAAAACGGCATGGGTTCCCCTCCAGGGGCATACCGGGCCCTTCGGTCTGGTATGGATTTAAAGGGGAACTCCCTACGCCGAAAAAATGGCGTGGGGGTCCCCCCAAATCCATACCAGACCCTTATCCGAGCACGCAGCCTGGCCGGTCAGGAAAGGGGGTGGGGATGAGCGAGCGCCCCCCCTCCCGAGCCGTACCAGGCCGCATGCCCTCAACATGGGGGTGTGGGTGCTTTGGGGAAGGGGGTGCCCTGCGGGCCCCCCACCATAAAGCACCTTATCCCCATGTTGATGAGGACAAAAGCCTCTTCCTGACAACCCTGGCCGTTGGTTGTCGGGGTCTGCGGGCGAGGCGCTTATCGGAATCCGGGAGCCCCCTTTAATAAGGGGGCCCCCAGATCCCGGCCCCCCACCCTATGTGAATGAGTACCCCTACTCAGAGCTATGAGTAAGCACTTGGCATAGTGCGAAATGCGTAAGCTGACTGCCTGTACACACTGTCTATGATGTACTGTATGACATGTTCCTGATTTTAAAATAAAGAAGTTTGGATTATAATCTCCTGGAGTGCGGCTGTCCGGATTTTCCCTATTGTACACAGCTTCTACTAGCATTAGCCAGCACCTGGGGCTCTTTGCTTCTGGAGAGCAACTTTCAGTTCATACCTGGACAGATTCACCCTAGTGCGGGGACAACATCCGTATCACAATCGGTCGGATGTTGCTCCAAAACAGCTAATTTGCATGTTTGTTGTCAAAAAGTCTGATCGTGTGTACGGCCCTTTACTGTAAAGGGGATTTATGCCCTAAAACTACCCCCCAGACGAGGTGAGTTCGACCGTATACTTCTCCAAAAAAAGAAGTGGGGGGTATACAAACTGAAGTCCCTAATACCGGTGGGCTTGAACACGGAAGTAAACCTACAGGTATATCTGGAGACTTAGTAGATAGTTTGAAATGATTTCCTAGACATTATCATCTGTGCTGTGAAGTGTCCTACCCATTATTTCTGATTTAAGGGTTAGGGGTATGTAACACTTGTTCTAATTTGAATTCATAGTATTTACCACACTATAGTACACTTGCCAAAACTCTGTGTAGGCACTTACTAGTGAAGCGTTTACAATGAAAATGCATATATATTTGATCTATATCCACCAAAGATAGAAATGGTGCTCAATTTGTATCTGTTTAATAGGGATGAGCCGAACACCCCCAGTTCGGTTCGCACCAGAACATGCGAACAGGAAAAGTTTGCTCGAACACGCGAACACCGTTAAAGTCTATGGGACAGGAACATGAATAATCAAAAGTGCTAATTTTAAAGGCTTATATGCAAGTTATTGTCATAAAAAGTGTTTGGGGACCCGGGTCCTGCCCCAGGGGACATGGATCAATGCAAAAAAAGTTTTAAAAACGGCCGTTTTTTCAGGAGCAGTGATTTTAATAATGCTTAAAGTCGAACAATAAAAGTGTAATATCCCTTTAAATTTCGTACCTGGGGGGTGTCTATAGTATGCCTGTAAAGGGGCGCATGTTTCCCGTGTTTAGAACAGTCTGACAGCAAAATGACATTTCGAAGGAAAAATTCCATTTAAAACTACCCGCGGCTATTGCATTGCCGACAATACAAAGAAAAGTACATTGATAAAAACGGCATGGGAATTCAACACAGGGAAACCCCGAACCAAAATTTTAAAAAAAAATGACGTGGGAGTCCCCCTAAATTCCATACCAGGCCCTTCAGGTCTGGTAAGGATATTAAGGGGAACCCCGGCCAAAATTTTTAAAAAAATGACGTGGGGTTCCCCCTAAATTCCATACCAGACACTTTAGGTCTGGTATGGATTTTAAGGGGAACCCCACGCCAAAAAAAAACAAAAAAACGGCGTGGGGTCCCCCCAAAAATCCCTACCAGACCCTTATCCGAGCACGCAACCTGGAAGGCCGCAGGAAAAGAGGGGGGACGAGAGTGGTCCCTCCCTCCTGAACCGTACCAGGCCACACGCCCTCAACATTGGGAGGGTGCTTTGGGGCAGCCCCCCAAAACACCTTGTCCCCATGTTGATGAGGACAAGGGCCTCATCCCCACAACCCTGGCCGGTGGTTGTGGGGGTCTGCGGGCGGGGGGGCTTATCGGAATTTGAAAGCCCCCTTTAACAAGGGGACCCCCAGATCCCAGCCCCCCCTGTGTGAAATGGTAAGGGGGTACTTACCCCTACCATTTCACTAAAAAAACTGTCAAAAATGTTAAAAATGACAAGAGACAGTTTTTGACAATTCCTTTATTTAAATGCTTCTTCTTTCTTCTATCTTCCTTCATCTTCTTCTTCTTCTGGTTCTTCTGGCTCTGCTGGTTCTTCCTCCGGCGTTCTCGTCCAGCATCTCCTCCGCTGCGTCTTCTATCTTCTTCTCCTCGGGCTGCTCCGCACCCATGGCATGGGGGGAGGCTCCCACTCTTCTCTTCATCTTCTTCTTCATCCTCTTCTCTTCTTCCTTCTTCTCTTCTTCATTTTCTTCTCCGGCCGCTCCGCACCCATGCTGGCATGGATGGAGGCTCCCGCTGTGTGACGGCGTCTCCTCGTCTGACGGTTCTTAGATAACGGGGTGCAGGGCCACCCGGTGACTCAGCCCCCCGCTGACGCACGGTGACTTGACGGGACTTCCCTGTGACGTCACGGGGAATGCAACAGGGAAGTCCCGTCATGTCCCGTGCGTCAGAGGGGGTGGGGTCACTGGGTGGCCCCGCCCCCCATTATTTAAGAACCTTCAGACGAGGAGACGCCGTCACACAGCGGGAGCCTCCCTCCATGCCAGCATGGATGCGGAGCGGCCCGGAGAAGAAAATGAAGAAGAGAAGAAGAGAAGAAGGAAGAAGAGAAGAGGATGAAGAAGAATATGAAGAGAAGAGCGGGAGCCTCCCCCCATGCCATGGGTGCGGAGCGGCCCGAGGAGAAGAAGATAGAAGATGCCGCGGAGGAGATGCTGGACGAGAACGCCGGAGGAAGAACCAAAAGAGCCAGAAGAACCAGAAGAAGATGAAGGAAGATAGAAGAAAGAAGAAGCATTTAAATAAAGGAATTGTCAAAAACTGTCTCTTGTCATTTTTAACATTTTTGACAGTTTTTTAGTGAAATGGTAGGGGTAAGTACCCCCTTACCATTTCACACAGGGGGGCTGGGATCTGGGGGTTCCCTTGTTAAAGGGGGCTTCCAGATTCCGATAAGCCCCCCGCCTGCAGACCCCCACAACCACCGGCCAGGGTTGTGGGGATGAGGCCCTTGTCCTCATCAACATGGGGACAAGGTGTTTTGGGGGGCTACCCCAAAGCACCCTCCCAATGTTGAGGGCATGTGGCCTGGTACGGTTCAGGAGGGGGGGGCCGCACTCTCGTCCCCCCCTCTTTTCCTGCGGCCAGCCAGGTTGCGTGCTCGGATAAGGGTCTGGTATGGATTTTTGGGGGGACCCCACGCCTTTTTTTTTTTTTTTTGGTTGCGGGGAAACCCACGTCATTTTTTTTTAAAATTTTGGCCGGGGTTCCCCTTAATATCCATACCAGACCTGAAGGGCCTGGTATGGAATTTAGGGGGACTCCCACGTCATTTTTTTTTTAAATTTTGGTTCGGGGTTTCCCTGTGTTGAATTCCCATGCCGTTTTTATCAATGAACTTCTATGTGTATTGTCGGCAATGCAATAGCCGCGGGTAGTTTTAAATGGGTTTTTTCCTTCGAAATGTCATTTTGCTGTCAGACTGTTCTAAACACGGGAAACATACGCCCCTTCACAGGCATACTATAGACACCCCCCAGGTACGAAATTTAAAGGGATATTACACTTTTATTGTTTGACTTTAAGCATTATTAAAATCACTGCTCCTGAAAAAACTGCCATTTTTAAAACTTTTTTTTGCATTGATCCATGTCCCCTGGGGCAGGACCCAGGCCCCCAAACACTTTTTATGACAATAACTTGCATATAAGCCTTTAAAATTAGCACTTTTGATTTCTCCCATAGACTTTTAAAGGGTGTTCTGCGGCATTCGAATTCGCCGCGAACACCCCAAATTGTTCGCTGTTCGGCGAACTTGCGAACAGCCAATGTTCGAGTCGAACATGAGTTCGACTCAAACTCGAAGCTCATCCCTACTGTTTAATAACCATTATCTTTTACGGGCACTTGCTGCATTTCCATTGGACCTATCTGGATACAGTCAGTGCCCAAATGTCTTTGCATGCCACCTAAACATCTTCACTATTCCTCTCTATAGATTTTTCTCTTTCCTATCTTCTCACACTTTTCACTCCTAAATGCCCCTACTTACTTAAATATCATTATGTAAATAAAATGAAAACCACACAACTGGCCTACGTAATAATATCCTATTTATGTTTTTGATTGCTAACGATCACCTATGATAAAGTGAACTATATCTATTAATTGGTCAAGCGGACAGCTGACTTCTTTACAAACAGGATTTTGTCCCTTCTACCTATTAAAATTTCATTGGCAGCCACCACTAGCAAGTTTACTATAAGAAGGGTGTGTGGCGGCCTAGCCAATGGACGTGCGAGAAGAAGCTACGTCATTAGTCACAGCGAAACGCGTTGACGTCACAACGCTGCCTTTCCGTGAACGCCAGAGGCTCTGAGGAGTGTGCACGTGAGAGGTGAGGATGGGAGCTCTGAATAGCTCTGAGGATCGGAGCTCCGAATATGACCAATTACCTGGCCAAAACTAACAGGACTGATTAACGGGACCCTAATTGGTGTCAGTTGCCGTACCAAGGAGACGTCTACACGAGGTACTGCTTTCTCTCTCCACACTGCAATATACCACACGAGCGACAACAGACTTACAGCGCTTGGGACCTGTGTATTGACAACGGGATGCCACTCGTGAATGGAGTTGTAATGCAATGACAATGGTCACTATACCAGCTTGATATGCCTGAACCCTGCGGGGATCTTTACTTAATATGCCTGTGTTACAATCCCTGAATACTAGTACTTGGTCAATTGATACATTTGAATCCCGCAATGAAGTGCTTATGGCAATCTAGTTTACGGACATCCAACCCCTAATCTACTCACTGAGCATAGGACTGATTTACTGGTTGATCATCTCAACATATTCTAGCTGTTTCTAAATAGCATTCCCCTGAAGGAGACCCTCCTACTATTCAAAATAGAGTTTGGTACTGGACTGATTGTATCTTCCTAAAGTGTAACAGTGGGAACCTACTAGTATTAGTCATTGTCTCAACAAGCTCATAATAATAATTCAATCAATGTTCAGCCCCGGGGTTCATCTATTAGATTGGCACCTGCACTTTTCCTCCATCTCCTCTCCACTCCTCCATTGCTCCAGCCCTCAGTTGACCCCCTTAACTTCTTATTAAGTTCCAATTTGGAATTTAGACCTAACATATGGCCACATTTGTGTTTTTAGGGTTGCTAAGGACTGAAGCAATAAGCCCGGACTAGGCAAGCTGCACTTTTTGTTATATGTCTGTCCTGTTTGTTTGTCATTGTTTGAGTTTGGCCAAATCTTTATGGGCAATTCATCTTTGCACTGCCTATTCCAAATGTGTATTTTAATATTTAATATATGAATAAATTGTTGTATTTTTACTATATCAGCATCCCGGATCATTGTGTTGCTAGAAGTAACCTCTTTTGAGGCCCACCTATAACGGGCCTACCCCCCTTCTACTATTCCCTTTTGTGGTACCTATTTGCTAATGGTTACAGCAACAGCCCCCTAACAGGTACAGGGTATAGTACCGGTCACTGGAACTTCCTGACCAGGTACAGGTGATAACTCGCGTGTCCCACCCCCCCTTCCCTCCCTTACACCCTGTTCTGTAAATACTGTAGCTGCTTGCCTGTGGTATTAAAGTATTAAAAGGTCTTGCGAGCAACAAATGGGCTAATGCCTCTAGAGTGAGTTCCAATTAAGACAAGCTGCATACACTAATCACGTTTCATTCTGTGTGCATATAAAAAATAAAAATATAATTGTGTCTGCGCTAAGAAATTAATAATAATCAATATTAAATACTACATAATAAATAAAAATCAATAATCCAGTATGAAATTGCAAATATCAATAATACAAATATAAATATATCCTTAACAATAATACGTGCAAACAATCAGTGACAAATACCAAAGTGCAACATGCATAAAATACCAAAGTGCAACATGCATAAAAAAAACATTCAATCCTCCAATTAAGTGTAGAATTCATAAGATTCATAAATAGTAAACGCAAAGTGCATAAATATAGTGTCCATAAAGTCTAGTATCCATCATGCTCATCCAAAACAATGTGCCAAACAATATAAAGCATGCTTCAGTGCTCTCCAGTGACCCCCGATAGCGTTTGCGCTCACCTCTGAGCGTGTGACACAGTACCTAAACAGTGTCTAAACACACATGGGAGCCACTTCTAGGCTCATAAAGGGTATACAGATGCTGATCTCCAACTTGCCCAGATAACATCAACGATTACATATAAGAAAGAAGAAACTCCATAGCGTAATATAGTCAAAGATTTATTGAATGAACCAAACAATTCCCCTTTTAAGGGTACTCACATTGTACAGGTACGTAAGTGCACCATCCTGTTCAGGGCTTTACATGCAAGGAACGCTCGTATGGCGTGTGGTGTGTCCGTCTCCTCGGTTCCTCCGTGCTGACAGCTCCGTCCTGGCCCCTCCCCTGTGGTATTAATATAGGATCAGAAGAACACCACCAATTTTATTCAGGTAGCTTTAGGTGAACACTGTGCAGAGGACACAGTACACTAACTGTAAATACTGTAGCTGCCTGCCTGTGGTATTAATAGGATCAGAAGAACACCACCAATTTTATTCAGGTAGCTTTAGGTGCACACTGTGCAGAGGACACAGTACACTAACTGTAAATACTGTAGCTGCCTGTCTGTGGTATTAATAGGAGCAGAACAACAGCAATTGTCTTCAGGTAGCTTTAGTTGCACACTGTGCATAGGACGCACTAAACTTATTTGTAAATACTGCAGCTGCCTGCGGTACTGTACTAATAGGATCAGAAGAGCACCGCTAATTTTCATCAGGTAGCTTTAGGTGCACACTGTGCAAAGGACGCACTACACTAATTTGTAAATACTGCAGCTGCCTGCGGTACTGTACTAATAGGATCAGAAGAACACCACCAATTTTCTTCAGGCAGCTTTAGGTGCACACTGTGCAGAGGATGCACTACACTAATTGTAAATACTGTAGCTGCCTGCCTGTGGTATTAATAGGAGCAGAACAATAGCAATTGTCTTCAGGTAGCTTTTAGGTGCACACTGTGCAGAGGACACAATACACTAACTGTAAATACTGTAGCTGCTTGCCTGTGGTATTAATATAGGATCAGAAGAACACCACCAATTTTATTCAGGTAGCTTTAGGTGCACACTGTGCAGAGCACACAGTACACTAACTGTCAATACTGTAGCTGCCTGCCTGTGGTATTAATAGGATCAGAAGAACACCACCAATTTTATTCAGGTAGCTTTAGATGCACACTGTGCAGAGGACACAGTGCACTAACTGTAAATACTGTAGCTGCCTGTCTGTGGTATTAATAGGAGCAGAACAACAGCAATTGTCTTCAGGTAGGTTTAGGTGCACACTGTGCAGAGGACGCAGTACACTAACTGTAAATACTGTAGCTGCCTGCCTGTGGTATTAATAGGATCAGAAGAACACCACCAATTTTCTTCAGGTAGTTTTAGGTGCACACTGTGCAGAGGACACAGTACACTAACTGTAAATACTGTAGCTGCCTGTCTGTGGTATTAATAGGAGCAGAACAACAGCAATTGTCTTCAGGTAGCTTTAGGTGCACACTGTGCAGAGGACGCACTACACTAACTTGTAAATACTACAGCTGCCTGCGGTACTAATAGGATCAGAAGAACACCACCAATTTTCTTCAGGTAGCTTTAGCTGCACACTGTGCAGAGAACGCACTACACTAACCTGTAAATACTACAGCTGCCTGCCTGTGGTATTAATATAGGATCAGAACACCACCAATTTTCTTCAGGTAGCTTTAGGTGCACACTGTGCAGAGGACGCACTACACTAATTTGTAAATACTGCAGCTGCCTGCGGTACTGTACTAATAGGAACAGAAGAACACCGCTAATTTTCTTCAGGTAGCTTTAGGTGGACACTGTGCAGAGGACACACTACACTAACTTGTAAATTCTACAGCTGCCTGCGGTACTGTACTAATAGGATCAGAAGACCACCAATTTTCTTCAGGTAGCTTTAGGTGCACACGGTGCAGAGGACGCACTACACTAACTGTAAATACTGTAGCTAATAGGACTAATAGGATCAGAAGAACACCAGCAATTTTCTTCAGGTAGCTCTAAATACTGTAAAAACACCTGCCTGCCTGTCAGTAGGAAGAGAATAACAGGAACAGATCTAAACTGAATACAGTGTATATAACACCTACGATGTATATATATATATACACAATACACTGTAAGTGCAGCTAACTGACTCGCCTGCCTACTCTAACTTAAATCAAATGACACTGTCTCTCTCTCTATCTATCTCTCTCTCAACGCCGGAACACACTACACAGGGCCGCCGTGCAGGCGGCCTTATATAGTGTGGGGCGTGTACTAAACCCCCTGAGCCATAATTGTCCAAAACCACCCTGGCTTTGGCCAATTACAGCTATCTGTACAGACGGCACTGTGATTGGCCAAGCATGCGGGTCATAGTGCATGCTTGGCCAATCATCAGCCAGCAAAGCACTGCGATGCCGCTGTGAATTATGCCGCAGTGATTTTGGGGGCATGAATATCGTTCGTAATTCGACGAACGGGCGAACATACGATGTTCGAGTCGAACATGGGTCAGATTCGAACACGAAGCTCATCACTACTAATGAATAATATTTTCTTGCACTAAGCACTTTTTGTTCACTGTGTCAAACAGCGCACCATTTTTTTTTCTTTTGCACTTATTTTTTTAAAAGCATTTGCACTTTAATTGTTTGTTTCATAGAAACAAATAATTTTTGTATAACAGATGAATTATTTTATGCAATGACACAGGTTTTATCATTATATATGATTGTTGTATCGAATCTATTTCACGCATGAACAGTAGGGAATCAGGTTAATAGTAGGGATGAGCCCGACGTTCAACTCGAACATCGGCTGTTCGCCCGTTCGCTGAATACTGAACATTATGGGGTGTTTGCGGGAAATACAAGTGCCCGCAGAACGTGCCATAATAAACAGCGAGACCATCAATGCACTGTGAGATCGGAGTGCACTGACGGCTGCTGATTGGCAAAAGTATGCACCTGACCTGCATGCTTTGGCCAATCACAGCACGCTCTGCTGTGAGAGCCATGATTGGCCAAAGGCTTCAGGCATAGAGAGCCCTGCAAGTAGGGCTGTTATTACAGTTGATCTGTTAACTACTTTTGTGTGTTTATTTTATAGTTCAAATTTGACACACCTAGGGTCCGGGGTGGACCACTTGTGCCTCCACTCGATTCCAAAGAACCGTTAGTGTCCTTTGGTGTCGGAACTTCTGACGCCCCATAGGGCGGTCAGAAGTAGTTCATTGGGGCTAAAGCGGATTCTGATTCGCATAACCCCAAGGGTACTTATATGGTACCCATGTCTTTGTTTTTGTCTTTAGTGTTTAGTAAGTCTCTAATCTTTTTCTTCCCCATCTCATCCCTTTTCTCTCTTCTAGCCAACCCGGGGGGGGTACTCCTCCACGTCCCAGGATCGATCCTGGGACTGCTCCGCACAACCTGGCCTAAATTCAGTATCAGAAGACTCCCAAGGGTAAGTGACTGCGTGATTACCAGCTTCTATCCCCTCTGCTCCTATGGCTGACCTGACTGTGAAGGATATTGACCTCAAGATCGGTTCACATAATGTCCAGGGCCTAAACTCTCCTAGGAAAAGGAGACTAGCCATGGATCATTATAAATCACTGAGAATTGATGTGATGCTCCTGCAGGAGACACATTTCCACACCCGGTACACCCCCAAGTTCCTACATGCACACTTTCCGACATTTTATTTAGCGAACGCCCCTAATAAGACGAAGGGGGTAGCTATTCTCTTCTCTAAAAACTGCAAATTTTCACACCTCTCTGACTTTAGGGATCCAGAGGGCAGATTTATTTTGGTGAAAGGTACCCTGGAAGGCGTTTTATATTCTTTCGTCTCATACTATGCCCCAAACAAGGGCCAAGCGGCGTTTTTCCAGGACCTGTTCTCAACTTTGGATCCGCTCCTGGAAGGCAAAGTTATCCTGGGAGGGGACTCAAATGTCGCATTTGATCAGGGTCTGGACAAAACCAAGCCCCCTAAAGACCAACTCACACGCCCCACAAAACTTAGCACGAGGATCGCCAAAATGGTCCACTCACAGGGTCTAGTAGATGTATGGAGGGAATTGAACCCCAACAAAAGGGACTATACGCACTTTTCCGCTCCCCACCAGTCGTACGCGAGAATTGATCACATCCTCACCCAGACGGGCCTCATTCCCTTGTCAACTAAGGCAGCAATACTGGACACAGCATGGTCTGATCATTCCTTGGTTACCCTTACCCTGAGAAATGTTCTGTCTGGGCGAGGAGGTTTCTTCTGGCAACTAAACGAATCCCTTTTAGCTGACCCTAGCCTGGTTCAGGAAATTGCTAAATCTATCAAAGAATATTTCCTCTTAAATGATGTGGAGAATATCACCCCCGAAACCCTGTGGGCAGCCCACAAGGCAACCATTCGAGGAGTTATAATTAGACTAGCGTCCAAATTTAAGAAGGAACGATTGATAGACATTCAAAGACTTGAAAAATCCTTCCTCCAATTAAAAGCAGAACATAAAAAACACCCATCCAGGACCCTTTTGGGTAAACTTGACGCCACCAGACTTGAGCTGAATCTCGCTTTAACGGCTAAAGCAAAGAAAAATCTTAGAAGGTGTGGAGCCAAATTTTATTGCCATAAGGATAGATTCGGCTCAATGTTGGCTTCTAAACTCTCACCTAAATTTCGTTCTCTTTCCTTCCCCAAATTGAGGATAGCAGGTCAACCTCCAACAGCAAATCCAATAAGTATTATGTCTGCTTTCCATGATTTTTATACTTCTCTCTACAACCCACCCCAACCAGAGAAAGGCCCCTTAGTAAATGAATTCTTATTGCATCTACAACTTCCCTCACTCTCCAGGGACTGTAGAGACTTAATGGAAGCCCCCATCACGGAGGATGAAATCGGGGAGGTAATAAAAGGTCTTAAATCCGGCTCTGCCCCAGGGCCAGACGGCCTCTCAGTCCCCTACTATAAGGAATATAGCGCTATCCTAGCCCCGTATCTAGCAAAGTTCTTTAATTCTAAAAAGACAGGATCCCCCTGGAATCCCAACTAAACACAGCATTCATCTCAGTGATCCCCAAACCCAACAAAAACCATGAGGAAGTTGAGAACTACAGGCCCATTTCTTTAATTAATAATGACCTCAAAATTCTTACTAAAATTCTTGCCAACCGCCTATCCTCTTTCATCAATCTCTATGTACACAAGGATCAGGTCGGTTTTATACCCGGTAGGCAAGGACCCGACCAAATTAGGAGAGCTATAGATATAGTATCCATCCTACAATCTAACTGGGAAGGGGGGCCGAAACGAGAAGGTATGATCCTCTCGCTGGATCTCCACAAAGCTTTCGACTCGATCGAATGGCCTTATCTCTTCTCCATACTAGAGAAGTGGGGCTTTGGACCCAACTTTTTAGGGACCCTAAAATCACTATACTCCTCTCCCAAAGCGGTGATTCGCTTACAAGGCCAATACTCTAAAACCCTAACCATTGCTAGAGGAACTAGGCAGGGATGCCCACTCTCCCCCCTAATTTTTGCTATTGCGATCGAAACGTTAGCAATAGCAATAAGAGCAGATCCCAACATCCAAGGGGTTGCCTGTGGTGACCAGGTCCACAAATGTGGGTTGTTTGCGGACGATGTGCTCCTTTTTATCACATCCCCAACCACCTCCCTTCCAAACCTTTGCAAGCTCCTGAAAGAGTTCTCGAAGGTTTCTGGGCTGAAGGTCAATTATGCCAAATCTTCAGCCTTGAACATCTCCCTCAACCCAACTTTAATGGCATCCCTGCAGAGTGCTTTTGAATTCAAATGGAGTGACTCATACATTGATTACTTGAGGATAAGGCTCACAGCGAAAACAGTACTTCTTTATGCAACCAACTTCCCTCATACTTACCGCAAACTAGAGACAGACTTATCCAAATGGGCTAGGCAGGGTTTATCTTGGTTAGGGAGGATTCATGCTGTCAAGATGAACTTGCTCCCCAGAATCCTCTACCTATTTAGAGCCATTCCAATTAACATCAATAAAGAGCACTTGAAATCGTTCCAAAGGAAAATAGTAAAATTCATATGGGGAGGGAAGGGGTACAGACTTCAACAGAGCACATTGTACTTAAGTAGACCACAAGGGGGATTAGGCCTTCCGCAGCTATTATGGTACTACCAATCAGCCAGGCTAGCCCAGATTTCGACGGTATACGCGAAGGCGGAGAGACCGGATTGGATACTGATTGAGAGACAGGCAGTTCCTTCTTTTACTATCGATTTTCTTTTGTGGGTCCCCCCTAAAAAACGTCCCCCCATCTTATCCCCAGTCCTCTCGCAATCCTTTCAATTATGGGATTCTCTAAGAAACCTTCCAAACATAACTTCCTACAGACAACCACTGGCTCATATCTTCAATAACCCTGACTTTCCCCCAGGAACTGACATTAAAGCATTCCGATGGTGGCTGAACAAGGGGATGTACCGGATTGGACACTACTTCACATCAATGGGGCCTATAACTAGGGCCTTCTGTGTGAGTCAGCTGGAGATGCCTAGCTCTGAGAACTTTCGCTTTCAGCAGATCAGACACTTCCTCACACATAGGGGAAAAGACAATCCTTCAAACCACTCATTCACCCCTTACGAAATATGGTGCGGTCGGTCTACGGAGCAGAGGGGTGGAATCTCCATCATTTACCAGTCACTCTCTAATCAAACAGCCAAGACTCCATACATGTTAGCTTGGGAGTCAGACTTATCCCTGGAGTGGGACCTGGAGAAGTGGAGGGTCACTTTTAATAGGGCATACAAGAGCATTCTGAACACCTCACTGGTGGAATCCAGCGTAAAGGTCAACACAAGATGGTACCTTCCACCGGAGAGACTGGCCAAAATGTTCCCCTCCACGGACCCCAGGTGCTTTAGGGGTTGTCTTCTTAGGGACTCCTTGGCCCATATCTTTTGGGAATGTCCACGTCTGAGGCCTTTCTGGCATAGGATTTTTCATATGATTAAGAAAGTCACCGGAGTACAGATCCCAAGAACCCCCGCCTTAGCGCTTTTAAACGACCATTTACCCAAGACTCCCAAACTGGCCCATAAATTGATTCACTTCATTTTGCTGGGGGCTAAACTATCTATAGCCAAGGCATGGAAACAACCAAAGGTGTCTTTCAAAGCGGCTATCCGCAAAATTTCATGGATCATGGCCCAAGAGAAGCTGGCTAGTACCCTGAACAATACCACAGAGAAATTTGAAGCTATCTGGGAACCATGGGCTAATTTCTTGGGCATCTCCTTGATCCCAGGGGTTCAACCTTGAAGCGTCAGGCTGTTTCTGGGTCTGGAGGGTCCCCTCCCGTGGTTTGGCTTTTGACTACTTTCTCCTCTCTCTCTCTCCCCCCACTCTCACCTCTCCTTTTTCTCTTCCTTTCTTATCTTTTGTTTTTTAGCAGGTTGATCTACCAAGATGATGTTTTACCTGCCTTAATTTAGACCATTGTAGAGACCCCTGGGAGCCTAGCTCCCAAGGGAAGCATACGAAGTAGGTCATTATTTCCTGTTTTGTTGCCCAGAGACCTTTAGCAATAACTAAGGGGGTGTTAGGGGCAAGTTGGAGTGTTCCGCTCAGGCACAGTGTGTTCCCAGTTAGGGTGCAGACAGTCTCTCCTTCTTCCCCCTCTCCCAACCATTCCTTGTCTCTGGGTTCTTTGATTTAAGCGAACAAATTTTGACACTTGTAGGTATTAATGCAAGGTCGCAGACCGTTTTTATAGTCGTATCTACTGTCATAAGGTTAACATGTAACCCCTAAGGGGTTCGAATTATTCTCCTTTGTACTCCAGCATTCAACGCTAATGTTATGTATGTTTTTCTTTTTTTCGTGAAAACTCAATAAAAATATTTTGAAAAGAAAAAAAAAAAAAAAAAAAAAAGAAATGTTATTTTGCTGTGGTAATGTTCGAAACGTGGGAAAAATGTGCTACTTTACATGCATACTAAGGATAACCCCCCAGGTACGATTTAAAGGATTATTTCATTTTTATTGTTTCACTTTAAGCATTATTAAAATTACTGCTCCTGAAAAACAACCGTTTCTAAAACTTTTTTTTTGCATTGATACATGTCTCCTGGGGCAGGACCCGGGTCCCCAAACACTTTTTATGACAATAACTTGCATATAAGCCTTTAACATTAGCACTTTTGATTTTTCAGGTTCATGTCCCATAAACTTTAATGGTGTTCGCACTATTTTTTTGCCTGTTCGCAAGTTAATAGCAGTGGGTTCACTATCACCAGATTGTGGGATTATAGATTTGCGCTGCTTGCTTTTTTTTTCTTGCTAAAAATGGAGACTTGCGGGGCTCGTGCTGTAGACTTGCGGGGCTCTTGCTAGAGACTTGCACGGCTCTTGCTGTAGACTTACCACTGCAACTTTGCTCTTGCTAGAGACTTGCCACTCAAATTTGCTACAAATTGGAAAAGTGTCAACTAGAACTTGTGCTTCAAGTGCTCTTCAAGTGTACAACTTGCCAGGGAAGCTGTGCAGCAAGTTCACAAGACTTGCAATTCAATATTGCCACAAATGTGTGACAAATTATCCTTGCTATCTGGGAAGGGGATGGGAATAAAAGGAAGGCAACACATGTTCTTTAGATAACCATGGAACTGAGCATAGCTCCATATCCGAGACTAAATGTTCGAGGTTTATCCAAATTTTACATCGAGAATGCACTTTCCAATCCACCACCCGAGATGAACCGCCCAATAGTACCGTTGCAGATCGGGGAGACCGATTCCTCCACTAGATTTTGGTAGCACCAGCTTTGCCCATCCTATTCAAGCAGGTCTGTTAATCCATAGAAAATCCCTACACATGGCCTTGTACGATGCAATGAGAGAAGGCTGTAAGCAGATTGGAAGAGTTTGCAATTTATGGAGTAAGCATGGAAAAATCGTCATCTTTAAAATAGAGGTTTGCCCAAACCGGGAGATGGTGAGAACATCCTACCATTGAAAATCCTGGAGTGTACTTTTCAGTTCCACTAAGTAATATCTGTTATATAGTTCTTGTTAAATATATTTATTGAGTTTTCACAGAAGAAGAAATAAAATGATACAATACATGGATACATATCAATCATCAGAAGATCTTTGCAGTATGATAAAAAAGATAAATAAGTTAATAAAATAAAGTAATTTTAGAGATATCTTACAACCATATTTACTATACACTAGTTGGGATTCTAGATGTAAGATTAGAGAAATAAATCAAGTTATTAGACTAAGTATCCATAGGAATATTTTAGGAAATAATAAAAGAAAAGGAGAGGGAGGAGAGATAAAGATGGAAAGAAGGAAAGAAGAGAAAAAAAAAAAGAGAGTTTCCCGGGATGATGATCCAGTTTTTATTAGGTATACAAATATAATATATATTTCAGTAATAATATGATATATATCTTAGTGTGGTAACAACAGAGATTGCTCAAAATCTGTAGGGAGGTCGTTTTTAACCCATGGTTGCCAAATTTTGCGAAATTTATTTATTTTATTTTCTTCAATAGCTGTCATCTTGGCGTATAAAAGTGCTCTGTTCATTCTGTGTTTAGCTTAAGCAAGAATTAGATTATGGGACTTCCACGCCTTGGCAATCGTTTGTTTAGCTGCAGTGCTAAGTTGGATAAACAATTGGAATTGAGTATGGGTGAGTATTGTGGGTTTAAGGTTTAGGAGTGCCGTTGCAGGATCTGGAGGAATCGTGATTTCCAGGGCTTTAGAAGCCATAAGAAATATATTCTTCCAGAATTCTTCAACTACGGGGCATTGCCACCATATGTGAAAATGTGTTCCTGCTGTGTCACATCCTCTAAAGCAATTAGGTGAATATGTGGGGACAAATTTAGCTATTCTAGCTGGTACAAGGTACCAGCGTGCTAGAACCTTGTAATTAGTTTCTACAGCAAAACAATTTGGAGAGGAAGTTTTGGTGGCTGACCATATATTCGACCAATCTTGTTTATTAAACACTCGATTCATATCTTGTGCCCATTTAGTTGTGTATGAGGGTAGAAACTCACTAGATATCATATTAAGTTGGAAATATAATATTGAGATAAGTCCTCTAATGTGTGGATCACTTATACAAATCCGCTCAAATTGAGTCATTTGATTAAGAGTTGAGCCTGTACTAAGAAGTGGTTCATAAAAAATGTTAATTTGTAAATATCGAAATATTTCAGTTTTAGGTAATCCAAAGGTTTCACATAGTACAGGAAATGTATAAATAGCTTTAGTCGAGGAAAGATTGTATAAACGAGTCAGGTTCGTAGAGGTCCATGCAGAGAATGATTTTGGGAATTTCCAGGCAGGATAAAAGGCTGGATTATTAAGAAATGAAAGCAAGGGATTGTGTTGATTGAAGATTATGTGCAAATTTACATTTATCCCATACTGCTAGGGTCTGTTACGTGATAGGATTAGAAAGATGTATTCTATCAGCAGGACAGAGCCAAAACATATTTGCCACTGAGATAGGGTCACTTTCCACTGATTCAATAGATACCCATAGGGGAGCTTCTACAGAAGTATGATACTTATGTATAAGTGCTAGCTGTGCAGCGTAGAAATAGGAGGAAAAGTTGGGCAATCCCAAACCACCACTCAATTTATTAAGGTAAAGCGTAGATTTAGGTATACGAGGTTTGGTGGTACCCCAAATGAAGGACATAACTCTACGTTGAGTAAGTCTAATGCCCCGTACACACGGTCGGATTTTCCGATGGACATTGTCCGATCGGAGCGTGTTGTCGGAAATTCCGACCGTGTGTGGGCGCCATCGGACATTTTCCATCGGATTTTCCGACACACAAAGTTGGACAGCAGGAGATAAAATTTTCCGACAACAAAATCCGATCGCGTCAATTCCGACCGTGTGTGGCCTGTTCCGACGCACAAAGTGCCACGCATGCTCAGAAGAAATTCCGACACGGGACAGCTCGTTCTGGTAAACTTAGCGTTCGCAATGGATACAGCACTTTCGTCACGCTGCAATGTAAAAAATGGTTTAATACAGCGCACTCTCTTCTTCTTTATAATGTGACAAGAATTAAGTAGTTTTGCTGCTCATATTCACACACACTTCTCACAAAGTTTTATTTGTGTTTTTTTAGTGGGATTCCCTCAATATATTGTTATTAGTTGTCACATCTGACAGTTTTATATTTTTTATGTTTTTTTTTTTTTGTTTTTAAGCCTTTTTTTTTCTTTAATGTTTGGATTTTTTCCAAGGCTGATCTTTGTTCAATGTTATTTTTATTTTTACTCCAGAATATTTTTGTGTGTGTTTTGTGTGTCAAGTTACCCCAACACCATTGATATCTTTTATTATTTAATCTCCATGAGATTTTTTGGTGTTGGTGTCCCTTGTTCATTTCACATTGTATATTAGAAATGTACCTGAATCCTCACAAATAAACCATCATTTTTGAAGTAAAACACATAGGAGAGTATAATTCAAAACAAAAATCCTTTATTAAGGGCTCAGAACCAAACAAAGAGGAAGGCAACACTGGATCAACAGGAGAAATTAGTGAAGCCTGGGACCCCCACGGCAGACATCAATTCTTAAACCTCAAAATTGGTGGCCTGAGGAGTCCATATGTAAGGGAGGGCAGTCTGGTCCGGGATTCACAGAGACTCGGATAGCAGCAGATGACATCAGTGTCCCCAGGCTGTGGTACCACAAGAGGCTGCATCTTTTGGCCGACCAGACTGGATCCAGGGTCCTCACTGTCTGGTCTTCCTTTCACACTTCCTTCCGGGCTGTGGCTGTGCAGTTGGAGATGTGGCAGGAGGAGGAGTAGGACCTGGAGGAGGAGTAGGACCTGCAGGAGGAGGAGGAGGACCATCACAAAGGTGTGTTTGAGGTGTAATTTGGCCCCTCATACCTTTCGCCAGAGCCTCTGATATGAGGGCCTCACACATGGCTTTTTGGCCCTCCTCCATCCTCTGCATTTTATAGGCTATGAATGCAGCAATGTTCTCCTGCCTGGTGTGGGGTGCTCCCAGGACCTCTGTAGCCCTACAAAAAAATCTGATAGCAGCCTCCTCTAGGGTACTCCTCCTCCTGCCACTTTCTGTTTCCAGGGGGGGTGGAGGGACCTGCAGATCAGCCAGCCGGCTCGGCCCGGCCACCTCCTGGCTGAGACTTCCCTGTGTATGAAAAAGGGACATGGTTTTAGTTTTTGCATCATCAATCACAATCATAAATTAGTACTCCCAACTAACATCTAGTTAACATCATTGATTGGACAAGCAGAAATATTTAGAGGAATGCTATACCTGTCTCAATCTGGGCTCCTCCACATATGGCCTGGAAGGCCCAGGTTGGGTGGCAGAAGCCTCAGCCGGGGGGAAGGAAGCGTGGAAGGAAGACTGGAGAGGGATGGCCTGGGTTCAGTCTGGCCTGCCAGAAAGTGCAGCCTGTCGTAGTACAACATCCTGGGGACATAGATGTCATCTGCTGCTCCGGATCTCTGTGAATCCAGGACTTTATTGCGCTCCCTCAGATATGTGCTCCTCAGGCCACCAATGAAAATCTTTAAAAAAGTGATGTCTGCCGTGGGGATCACCTGCTTCACAATTTCACACAATTGCTCCAGTGCTGCCTTCCTCTTTGCTTGGTTCTTGTAATGGGGGTGTTTAATCTCCCACAGACAGGGCAGCTCCCTTAGCATATCTACGAATACTGACATGAAGTCCTGATCTTTCAGTACCATATCCATGTTCACTGCAAGACACAACACAAGACAAAGCCTAATGTCACACCAAACTCTCCTAATCTTGTTACAATATAGGCCTCAATCTATAGAAGCAGTATAGGCCCAAGTTTGTCTCTTACCTTCGTTCTTACGATCGCCGCGTTCAATGCTCCTTCCTCCGCTCACAGATCAAACGTAATACGCACGCGTGTTACGCTTTATATACACTGCGCATGCGTGTAACTCCGCCCGCCCCTGACGTTCTTTCTAGTGTATTCCCCGCCCCTTTTCGTTCGGCGCAGTGGGGGAAGAGCATGATGGGGGACATACAGCAGGTGCGGGCTAATTGTAGCAACGAGGAGGAGGAGGAAAGGGCGGATCCAGGCACGTCCCGATCCAGAAGGAGACGTTTTAAGGCCACAAATATGTCGTTTGGGGAGATGTTGGAGATGGTCGACATCATGAGGAAGTCCGACTATGACGGAAAATATGGGCCTTACCCCAACCCCAATATCCGAAAGGCCAAAATCATGGCGAAAGTGGTCAGGAGTCTTGAGAGGAATTTCGGGGTACGAAGGTCTAAAGATCAGCTCAGGAAGCGGTGGTCAGACCTGAAGTTGAGAGAGCCAGAGCAGTACCGAAAGATCCGGAGAGTGCTGCAAAAAAGTAAGTAGTTGTGCTGTGTTCCTATTCTTTCTGTCTTTATTACGTTCGTTCTGCTCCATATGCTTTGATTAGTTGTAACGTTTCCAAAGGTCAACTTTAATGTTCATGGGCACATTATTCGTTCGTATCAAACATTTTTCTTTCGGTCTCTAGAACACCATTGTTTAGGCCATATGCATTTTCACACATTTTTGGGGGCCTACTTGGATGCCAAATATTTGTTTGTGTAGATGGGTTTGTTACTAGAATGAAATGCAAACTAGATTGTGTGTAAGGAGAGGACACTGAGCAGCTGCTTTCACATCTGGACACTGGAGCACTAGTGTGGGACACAAGAACACCATTTTTATTAGGGGGCCACACAGGTGCTCCAGTGTATACTATAGGGGGGTCTCCATCTGTGAAGCTTGTACCAAACAGGTAAAGTATTGCAGCTTGACAAAGGGCAATAAAAAATATACATCTTGGAACTCGGCTAAAATAGACAATTGTACCCCACTTCCAAGCAATGTTTCCTATTTCTATAGTTCTGCCATCAAATATCTGTGTGCTAAGTATACCATTTTTGTTTTACATAGGGGAGAAAAGACTTGGAGGACACCCCTCATCTGAGGAGACCAGAGACCCCCCACCTCTGGAAGAAGGGGAAATACCAACCCAAGAAGCTGAGCAGGAGGAAGAAGAAGACGTGGTGGAGATTGGCACCACAACAGGTGAGTGTCTGCGACCACAGACTCAGGTAAAAGAGATGGATGGTGGCAGATTTTTGAGACCTTTTTTTTTGTTCTTTATCTCTTTTTAGGTGATCGTGATGTGAGGGATCCAGAACGCTTTACATCTGAAAGTGCCCAGATACTGATCGGGGAGATCATGGGGTGTAATCTCGAATTGCAAAACATACATCAACAAATCAGTGATGTTATTAAAAAAAATAATAACATCATTGATGTTTTGGGGCAAATTTAAACCCCAGAAAATCACCTGTTTTATCGTACCAAACTTTTTTCAATGTTTAGAAAAGCCAAATTTGGAGGATGCACACAGTGTGCCAACATGTGCTATCTGCCATCACGGGAGATCAATGGACGCGTTTTGGGGGGGCAACCCCTTCCTCAATTATAAAGTAGCGTTGAGGAAGGGCTTGCTCCCCCCAAACACGTCCCGTGATCCCCCATGATGGCAGATAGCACATGTGGACATTTGTAAATTGGTGTGCATCTTCCAAATTTGGCTTTTCCAGGGGTGATTTCCCCCCATCTGAACGCTATATCAAACCCAGTTCCTAAATACTGATGTCTGATATAGCCTTCAGGTTTTACCTAATGTGAACTTTGTAAGTTCAAGTTTTTTGGCTTTCTTGTTGTTTTTTTTTTTTTTTTTTCCACTTCAGCGAAATTTTTCTGAGAGACATTATTTCAACTTTATGTGTCAAACTTTATCTCTTCTCATTTTTCACATCATTGTGGATTGTTTCCGTCACTTCTTTATTATTTATTCCCTTCAAGGGTATTATTTATTATTTTTAAAAGCCAACAACGAAGCGCCTCCCATATCTGTAAGCCCACTATTATATAATTTCCTTTTTGTCCCCCCCCCCTCCTCCCCTCCCCCCTTCCCCCTGTACCCCTCCTGTGTCTGATCCATTCTTTTATGTTATTCATTTATCCACTAGGCTCTGCACCTATTCTTTCTTTCATCTTATCTAAATAAATGTCTGAGGCTTTGTATTTTTTCCAACTTTCCCATCTACTATTATCCCTTTTCTTTCCTCCTTCCATTTTATAGTAATATTCTATTTCCTCTAGCCAATTTCTTATCTCTGGTTTTCCGCATTTTAACCAATTCTTAGGAATCAATGCCTTGGCCGCATTCAAAAGGTTAGGCACTATTGATTTCATGTATTGTTTCTTAGGTTTGTTATGTATATGGAAAAGACAAGTCCAGATATTTTGTTCTATTTCTTCTCCAGTTATTTCCTTTATGATCTTTAACACTTCCTTCCAGTATTCCGTTATTATTGGGCATTCCCACCATATGTGTATGATCGTTGCTGATTGGCCACATTTTCTCCAACACAAGGGTGTTTTGTCCTGTTGAAATTTATGTATTCTTACTGGGGTCATATACCATCTTGATACTAATTTATAGTTCATTTCGATAGTCTTCATATCCCAGGCCTTATTATATCCCATTTCAATCATTTTTTCCACTTTTTGGTTATCTATTTTTAAGTTCAGCTCTTTTTCCCATTGTTTTATGTATTCTGGTCTTTCTTGTGCTTCCAAGTCTGTCAGTATATTGTAAATTTTTGATGTTCCGTTTTTTAATGGTATTTCCTTACTACATAGCTTTTCCAGTGCGGTTAGTTTCGTTACATCTCTCAGTGGGTGTGGAATTGTGCTTACTAAGTGCCTTAATTGATTGTAGTTCCATTCATTCATCTTCCATCCGTTCATTTCCTCTAAGTCTGCTCGTGTTCTTATTTTGCCATTTCTGGTGATATCTTTTAATTGTGGATTACCTATACCTTGAGTTCCAAATATTTCCTTCCCGGGGGTGAAAAAGTTCGATCCTGTGAGTGCTAACAGTGGTGAATTGTATTTCCATTCATTCTTTAGGTGAGTGGTGTCCCAAATTTTTAAAACATTTTTTGTTATTTCATGTGTATCTGTGTCCAGTGTTCTGTATTTCGGTGGTATCCAAATAATCTTATGCAGTGTGACTCCGCTTATTATGTTTTCCATTTCAACCCATTTTTTTTCACTTTTCTCGTTTGTCCACTCTAACATTCGTGTTAATACTATGGCTTTATAGTACCTGCTTATATCTGGAGCGGCCAGGCCTCCATGCTCCCTTTTCCTTGTAATCAGCGTGTATTTAATTCTTGGTTTTTTGTTAAACCATATGTATTTTATCAACATTGTTTTAATTATTTTAAAAAAGCTCTGGGGGATTTTAACTGGTAGCATCTGTAATCTGTAATTTATTTTAGGTAATATCATCATCTTAAACATATTTATTCTTCCTATCCATGAAAGTGGCTGTATTCTTAACTTTTTCATTTCTTCTTTGACCTCATTGATCAGTGGAATAAAGTTTGCCTGGTAGATCTTTTCAACTCTGGAAGTTATTTTTATTCCAAGGTAGTTCAGTTCTTTTACCCAGGTAAATGGGAATTCCTTTTGTAAAAACTGGGCTTCCTTTTTCTCTAATCCTATATTTAATATTTCCGTTTTCATTGGGTTAATTTTAAAGTTTGACAATTCTCCATATTTTTTTATTTCTTTCAGTATATTTGGGAGTGACACTCTTGGGTTGGAGACGTACATCAAGATGTCGTCCGCATAGGCTGCGATCTTATGCTCTTTTCCTCCTACTCTCGCTCCTTCCACCTCTTTGTTATTTCGGAGTGTTGCTAATAGTGGTTCTAAGGACAGTACGTATAGTAGTGGAGACAATGGGCAGCCTTGCCGTGTTCCGTTCTGCATCTCAATTCTTGGAGAAAGTCTACCATTTACTTTTACGACTGCTGTCGGGCCGTTATACAAGTTTGTTATCCATTTCATCATTTTTGTCCTAATACCCAAGTGCCGTAATGTATCCATCATGAAACCCCAGTCTACCCTGTCAAATGCTTTTTCAGCATCCAATGACAGGAATAGAACTGGGGTCTCCTTCTGCACCTTCTTATGCAACATCAGTATTGATTTTAGGCTGTTGTCCCTCCCTTCTCTCCCCGGGACAAAACCTGTCTGGTCCGGGTTGATCCACTGTGGGATTAATTTTTTCATCCTGGTGGCAAGGATCTTGGAGTACAACTTCGTATCGGCGTTCAGTAGGGCTATTGGCCTGTAGCTTGAGCAGTTTACTTTGTCTTTTCCATCTTTTGGTATTATTGTGATATGTGCTAGTAATGATTCACTTCTTATTTCTTCTTCTTCACCTATGGAATTCAGGTATTCTGCTAATTTTGGTATCAAGTATTCTTCAAATTTTTTATAATATTTGACCGTAAACCCGTCTGGTCCTGGACTTTTTCCTACGGGGGTTTCCTTTAATGCCAGTTTTATCTCTTCTTGCGTGATATTTTTTTCCAGTTCTTCCAATTGGTCTATTTTTATTTTTGGTAGGTTTGCTTTTATTAGATATTCTTGTATCTTCTTTGTTCTTGTATTCGCTTCTTTCCAACTTTCCTGTCCTTTTATTGCATATAGAGAACTGAAGTACTTTTGAAATGTTATCGCTATATCCGTAGTTTTATTTACCACTTCTCCCTTTTCGTTTTTAATCTTCTCAATATAATTCAAAGATTTCTTTTTTTTTACCAAATTTGCTAGATATTTTCCTGATTTGTTACCCCATTTGAATTTTTCTTGTACTACTCTGTTATACTCCTTCCTTTCTTCTTGTTCCATCCAGTCTTTTAATTGCTCTCGCTTTTGTGATAATAGGCCAAAAATTTTATTATTTATTTGGTTTTTGTGTTTTCGTTCCAATTCATAGATTTCCTTAATCAATTGCTGCATATTTTTTTTCCTTTCTTGTTTTTTTTTTGCCCCTATGGCTATTAATTTGCCCCTAATAACGGATTTGTGCGCCTCCCATATTGTTGCTTTCTGTACCTCTGGTGTGTCGTTTTCCTCGAAGTATCTTTTAATTTCTTCTGTGATACTTTTTTCGGTCTCGGGGTCTTCTAACAGATTTTCATTAATTCTCCATGGCCCCCTTTCGTGTACTTCTCCTTCTATTTTCATTCTCAGCGTTACTGGGCTATGATCTGAAGCAGTTATTATCCCTATTTTTGTTTCTTCTATTTCTTCTAGATTTCTATGTTCGACCATGATATAGTCCAATCTGGAGTAACTTTTGTGTACTGATGAATAGTATGTATAATCCTTTGTACTGGGGTGCTGGATTCTCCACGGGTCTATTAGTTGCTGTTCATATAGTATTCTTCTTAATTTCTTTAGTTGTTTTACTTCTCTGTCCCTTACTATTGAGGTACTGTCCATTTTATTGTCCATGCTGAAGTTGAAGTCTCCAGCTAGTATTAATTTTCCTTGTTTGAAATCCATTAGTATTTTTATTATATCGATCAAGTATTTTTTAGGGTTCTTGTTAGGGCAGTAGACGTTGGCCAATGTATATTTTACTCCCTGTATAGTTCCTGTGATAAAAAGATATCGGCCCTCCGGGTCTGTTTTTCTTTGATCTATTAGAAAACGTACGTTTTTCCCTATACCGATGGCTACTCCTTTAGCCCTTCTTATTGGCGAGTCTCCTTGATACCATGTTGGTATATTTCTTGAATATATTTTGGTATTTGAGTTTTGGGATATGTGTGTCTCCTGTAGGAAAATTATTTCTGCATTACTTTTTTCTAGTTCTCGTAAAATGATGTTTCTCTTCCCCGGGGAATTTAGACCTCGGACATTATAGGAAGATATTTTTATACTGTTTACCCTTTCCATTCTTGTTCCTTTTTTTTCCTTTTCCCTTTTTCCTTCCCTTATCTCAGAATAGGTGCGCCTCTGTAACCACTCATATGGATCAGACCTTCCCACCCTCCCTTCCCCTCCCCTCCCCCCTCCCACCCCCCCCTCCCTTTTTTTTGATATGGGTTTTTTACCCCCATATTCTCTAGAGCTGAGAGTGTTTTACTTTGTTTTGTGGGGCACGCTCTGCCCCCTCTGCTCTATTTATTGTGAGGCGGAGCTCTGTAAGACACCCTATTCCCCCCCTGCCTAAGCACTAATAGGGCGACCCCCTGTCCACTCCGTGCGTCCCTGTCTCCCTCTCCCTGCATTTTTGTTGTGTTTTACCAATCCTTTCACTTTCCTTTTTTCCCATCCCGTCAACCCCAGCCCCCCCCCTTTCCACTCTAAGGCCCCTTGCACCGTTGTGTGGTATTTTCTCAGATATTAATTTCCTCGAGAGTCCACATCTTGATGTCTGATCCTTGAATTTACTTGCCACTGTAGGTCATCTCTTGCCGTTATTCGCTCCTGACTATTTGCGTATTTTTCCAGTTCTGGGGAGGGGATTTCTAGTTTGTTGCAAAAGTCCGGAATCTCCTCCACATGTCTTAGCCTCGCACTTATTCCGTTTTTCCTTGCTATTAGACATGCTGGAAAACCCCAGTTGTATTGAATTTCTTGCTCCCGGAGGATTTCTAATAATGGCTTTAGTATCCGTCGTCTTTTCAACGTTTCTTGAGATAAGTCTTGAAATATTTGTAATTTACCTCCCGCAAACTCTATTTGTGTTTTCCTCTTTAGGTTTATCCAGATCTGTTTTTTTTCTTCCCATTTTTCGAAGCGTACTATTACATCTCTAGGTGTTTCCCTTGCGAACCTTTGAGGTTTTTTTACTCGAGAGACACTTTCTATTCCTATTGTGTTAGTTGTTTCCTTTCCCAAGATTTGGTTGAAGAGATTGTTCATTTTTTCTATTAGATTTTCTGCTTGTTCTGTTTCCGGTAACCCACGTATTCTCAAGTTTTTCTTTTTATCTCTATTTTCTTGCTCTTCTATTTTATATGATTGTTCCTGTTGTTCCCGTTTTAATTTCTTTATTTCGTCTTCTAGTTCCTTTATGTTTTTTTTATGTAGGTCTACTTTGATCTCTACTTCTTCCACTCTGTTTAACATATATCCCATATCTTTATGGAGTGTTGACATCTCTGCTTTTAGGGAATTCTCTAGTGCCGCGAACATTTTTTCCATATCCTGTTTTGTTGGCAACTGTGGCCCTTGTTGTCCTTCCTCCTTTCCTCTGTCTTCCTCTCCCATTTCTGGCTCCATTCTGGGTTCTGAGAGGTGGCTGGTTTCTGTTTGTACTTTATACTGGCCTTTTTTATCCTTGTTGTCCTTCTCTTTTGTATCTGTTTGTCTGCCCTTTGAACCCACTTGTTTCTCTCCTTCTCCGATTCCTTGCTGTATATACTTGTTCATAGGGCCTGGACTTGGGCCAAGGCTGGTCCTAGGTGATTTCGGTATTGCTCCCGCACTTCTTGTTGTTTTCCCCTTCATGTTTGTTTCTATGGCTGGATTTATAAGATCTTCAAAGCTGCCTTCCAGAATACCCCTTGATTGGGGTCTCTTAATGATGAAAAAATCTCCCAGCCTTTTTAAATTGACTTATTTTTACTAATGTTTCTATTATTTCGTTCTCATACCCGGCATCCTCCCCACAATCCAATAATAGAAATAATTAATGAGATATGAGTAGTCCCCGTTTTCCAGAAGTTATGTTACTACCTTAAGTACATTAAGCATTCCTTGTTGCTGTTCAATTGTTTAAGCGTTCCTAAGCTGTAAAAAAAAAAAAAAAAAAAAAAAAAGCGCTCAAAAACGCTATTGCAAAAATGCTAAAAAAAGCTGGAAAAAGTTAAAAAAAAAAAAAAAAAAAAAAAAAAAAGTCACTGCAAAGACACCGGCGTCTTCACAGCGCTTTTCCAGCAGCCCGTGTGCATGGGGGCCCAGATGCTCAGCAAAATAATTCAAATGTTTTAGCGATATAATGCAATCTAATTCAAATATTCAGCAAGATGATTTATGTATTCAGCTGTATAGTTCCAGTATAAGCTTATATGTTCCACATTTTTGTTACTGTGAAATTTCTTCTTATTCTATAGTTTGTACTATCAAGCCTATAATTAGTACCATTTGCAAAAAAAAAAAAAAAAAAAAAAAAAAAAAAAGTATTTCACAAGAAAGGGGGGGGGGGGTACTGCAGCAGCAGCAGGCAGGTGGGGGCTGGGAGACAAATCTTCCGTTGGCTTGTCTTTCTTCTTGTCTTTCTTTCACCTTCTCCTTCTCTTCTCCCCTGTTCCCCCCCCCCCCTGTTTTTATTGTTTTTCTTAGCTCACTTGATTCTACTTTTTCAGCTCTTTCGCCTTTTCCCCTGCTTGTTCACTTCAAGACAATTGCAATAGAAAAGAGCCAAAAGAGGAGGAAAAAAAAAAAAAACGCTCAAAAACGCCCACAGACGCCATTGCAAAAACGCAGAGAAAAGCCAAAAAAGTTAAAAAAAAATGTTCTCCCAACAGCCCATGTGCATGAGGGCCCAGGTGCTCATAAAAATAATTCAAATGTTTTAGCGGTATAATGCAATCTAATTCAAGTATTCAGCAAGATGATTTATATATTCAGCAGTATAGTTCCAGTATGAGCTTATATGTTCCACATTTTGTTACTATGAATTTTCTTCTTATTCTATAGTTTATACTATCGAGCCTATAGTTAATATCATTTGCAAAAAACCAAAACAAACAAAGACCAAAAAAAAAAAAAATCACAAGAAAGGGAGCTACTGCAGCAGCAGCAGCAGCAGCAGCAAGCAGGTGGGGGCTGGGAGGCAACTCTTCCGTTGGCTTGTCTCTCATTCACCTTCTCCTTCTCCCCTGTTTTTATTGTTTTTCTTAGCTCACTTGATTCTACTTTTTCAGCTCTTTCGCCTTCATTTACTTTCATTTACTTTCGCTTTTTATTCCATTTTATTTCGTTTTATTTCAATATGTTCTTTCCCTTTCCCTTTCTTTTGTTCTATTACTTTTCCTTTGCCTTTTCACTTCAGGACAATTGCAATAGAAAGAAAGCCAAAAAAAAAAATAAAAAAAAATACGGTACTTATCTTTTAGTTGTTGTTGAAGTTGGGACAAAAAGAGACACTCACTACAGCTTGTTGCAGTCAGACGCAGGTACAAACTTCCTCTGGCTTACACCACAAGACATCTCAGTGAGTGATGAGCAGGGGGGGCGGGGAGGGAAGCTACCTACACCTTCTCATCAGGCCGATCATTCCTCTCAGCTGCAGGGAGACGGTTCCCAGGATCCTCACGCCGTGCACAGAGCCATTACCAGGCTCCAAGTTTTTTGGCTTTCTTGTTGGTTTTACACAGGCCTGTTTTATCTGAAATGGATATTTTGATTTTTCAGAATGCTACTGCAAACCTTGTTATACAACAAACATGTTGGTTTGTTTTAAAAACCTTTGGTAAATGCGCATGTGATTGTGCAGGTATAAAAAAGTGCCTTACTCAAGAATGTGTGGATTATTGTCTCAACACTACAACACTTTTGGGGTGATGTAATTGTTGTTTTATGCACAAATGGGGGTTATTTCCTAAGGGCAAATCCTCTTTGCACTACAAGTGCAGGTTCAGTGCAGTTGCAAGTGCACTTGTAGTGAAATGTGTTTTTGCATTTAAGAAGTACCAGCCAACACTGTTTTTTATAAGGTTACCCAATCACGACATTTTCTGCACTCAACACATTTCTGTCAGGGTCATCTAAAACAAACACAAGCAGTAAATGTCCACCAAGAATTTCTTTTGGTTGTTTTTTATTTGAAAAAGGTGTCACATATTGTCTGGCATATTGATAGCCCCCCTACCCGCAAAGAACTCCAGGTATCGTAACCGGACATCACGGGCACTCAGGGAGGGCAAGCCAGGATGGCCGCTTTCAAGTGCCGTCATTGTTGATGTATTTGGGATTCCGGCCTCAGGCCCAACTGAGCCAGCATAGTTGGCTGAATGTTTTCGTAGAAAATTATGGAGAACACAGCAGGCAAGTATTATATGGTTCAGTTTATACTCCGCCATATGGATGGGTGTCGTAAATAATCGGAACCGGCTGGCCAGGATTCCAAATGTGTTCTCCACCACTCTTCGGGCTCTGGCCAGCCGGTAATTAAAAACCCTTTGTTCCGGGGTGAGGGTCCTCATCGGGAATGGCCGCATCAGGTGGTCCCCCAGCGCAAATGCTTCATCAGCAACGAACACAAATGGGAGACCTTCAACATTGTCCTCTGGAGGTGGCAAGTCCAAGCTGCCATTCTGGAGACGCCTGTAGAACTCCGTCTGGGCGATCACTCCACCATCGGACATCCGGTCATTCTTCCCCACGTCCACATACAAGAAGTCGTAATTAGCCGACACCACCGCCAACATCACTATACTATTAAACCCCTTGTAATTATAATAGTACGACCCCGAGTTGGGTGGTGGGACGATGTGGACGTGTTTCCCATCAATTGCCCCTCCGCAGTTAGGAAAGTCCCACCGCTGGGCAAAGTGGGAGGCCACAGTCTGCCATTCCTGTGGCGTGGAAGGAAACTGTTGAGGAAAAAACAATAAACATTACTATTTTTTCACAGAAACCTGGCAAGCAGATTAGACACAAACATTATTGGTCAACCTCCAGATAGCATTTATTAAGGGGAATTTAACAACAACAAAGTATAAGGTACACCTATCATATCCCCCCCCCCTCTCATGGGCCATTTCTAACATTATAGGGGGGGAACTCTTGGACAGGTAACCCTCTTCACTTCATTGAGAGATGAATGCCTAAATACAGGGTATTACTTGGAACAGCCCCTCCTTAGTTACACTATTGGCAGCCCACTGGACAGGTAAGAAGTGTCATAATACAAAGATATAAATACACACTGTACACATTTGAGCACATTGGACATTCTGCTATTACCTATCAAGATCATAATAGGATACAAGAACTTTAAACAGTACCATTGGAAAGTATACAGGCAGGCCCTTGCACTACATGCTTTGGGGAATTCATCCATAAATCTGAGCACTAAAGAGATGGGTATAGTGTGTATGGGTTTGGCAAAGTCAGCAGATAGATGACTGAGGATAGAGAATTGGGATCAGCTGACTTAGCAGTTGGGGGAGGGAGGGTTACAAAAAATTTGGGGACACCACAAAAAAAAGCCTCTGGCCCTCTGCCTGAATTTAAATCAAAAATAACATTTCAAAACATTTTAGGGGGTGTTTGGGGTAAAGCACTACTATGGAGCTGATAAAATACATTGTTAAGTAACTACATGAGGTGAATATAGGGCAGGAGACACCATGCTGGAGAGGTTATTGAAGGGCAAATATGTATGAAGGACCTAAAATAATAATTACATAAAAATCCAGCATGCATGAGGACAAAGGGGACATTCACAGCATAATACAATCATGGTAATTAGGGAATGAGGAAAGAAATACAATATATTATCAAACATTCAATACAATAAAATGTGATATAAAAGGATAAAAATCTTACCTTCATATACTCCTTCTGCAGGACCTGTATGATGGCAGAACAGGTCTCTGGGATAATGATCCCCAGAGCCTGGGGGGAGATGCCTGTCGAGAACTTGAGGTCCTGCAGGCTTCTCCCTGTGGCCAAATACCGCAAGGTAGCGACCAACCTCTGCTCCGGAGTGATGGCTTGCCTCATGCAGGTATCCTGCCTGCTGATATAGGGGGTCAGTGAAGCCAACAAACGGTGAAATACGGGGTCCGTCATCCTGAGAAAGTTCCTGAAATCATCAGGATTATTCTCACGGATCTCACGGAGCAAAGGCATATGAGAGAACTGGTCACGCTGAAGCAACCAATTCTTGGTCCATGAACTCCTCCCCACCCTGTTCATGGACTGGACTTGTGTCAAGGTCAGGACCCCAACACCAAGCCCCCGCACAGCACGAACTCTACGAGGAGTACGCATACGCAACATGGCTAGAAAACGGTCGGCTGCTCAGAACGAAGTAACAGAACGCACTGAAGAACAGCAAGGCCTGTGAAGAGCGACCTGAAAAACAGCAACGAGCAGACAAGATCGCACAGAAAACTCCAATACGAACTGACTGCACGCACTGAAGAGCAGATACAAACCCACAAGCACAAACTGAACGGCAGAAAACGATCTGAAAGCCACGAGTCTGAAAAAGCGCGAATCGTCTCTCACCAAACTTTTACTAACACGAGATTAGCAAAAGGAGCCCAAAGGGTGCCTCGCTTGGTTCTGAACTGGCCTTTTCTAGTCTTGTCGTACGTGCTTGACGTCACCGCGTTCTTGGCGATCGGAAATTCCGACAACTTTGTGCGACCGTGTGTAGGCAAAACAAGTTTGAGCCAACATCCATCGGAAAAAATCCGAGGATTTTGTTGTCGGAATGTCCGAACAAAGTCCGACCGTGTGTACGGGGCATAAGAAAGTAAGATGGTAAAGAAATAGGGAGTACCCTAAATAAATATAAGAATTTCGGCAGGATTGACATCTTTACCGCATTAATCCTTCCCAACCATGAGAATGATAGAAGATCCCATTGTTTCAGGAAGCCGGAAGTTTGTTTAAGGAGGGGTAAGAAATTTGCCGCAAAAAGGTCTTTAAGAGAGATTGTGAGTTTTATTCCTAGGTATGGAAGCTGCTTTGGAACCCAAGTAAAGGGTAAGGAAGTTTGTGCCTGCTGAAGTTCTAATTGAGATAAGGAAATATTTAATGCATTTGATTTTGTTGGATTAACATGTAGTCCTGATATTTGGGCAAACTTATCTAGTGTTTTTAGTAGATTAGGGGTGGATATATGGGGATGAGACAAAAATATGAGAATGTCATCCGCAAAGAGACAAAGTTTATGGTGATAACCACCTAGTTCGATACCTTTAATGTCAGGATTGGTTCTAATAAGGTGTGCCAGGGGTTCTATTATTAGGGCAAAAAGTAGAGGGGAAAGAGGGCATCCTTGTCTAGTGCCTCTTTTGATATCAATCATTGTAGACACCCATTTACCAAGGACATATTCCATATAAGGCCACGTAACCGATTCGAATGCTTTCCTTATGTCTAAGGATACAAGGCAAGCTGGGATTCGTCTAGTTTTAGCCGCATTAATAAGTAAGAGTGCTCTCCTGATATTATCTCCAGCTTGGCGTTTAGGCATAAAGCCTGTTTGGTCTTTATGGATTAGTAGGCCAATAATATTATTCAGTCTAGTGGCCAAAATTTTAGCAATTCATTTTATATCGAGATTTAGGAGGGATATAGGACGATAATTAGTCCAGGAGGTGGAGTCAGAATGTGGTTTGGGGATCATTGCTATTATAGAGGTGAGAGTCTCTGTTCTAAATGAGTTACCTTTAAGGATCGAATTGAAGGCTTTAGTTAAGACAGGTGTTAAGATTGATGCAAATTGTCTATAATATGTTGCCGAAAATCCATCTGGGCCTGGTCTTTTACGTAATTTTAAAGATTTTATTGCGTTAAGGACTTCAGTATCTGTAATTGGACATTCAAGAAGATCTTTCTGTTGTTGATCAAGGTTAGGAAGCGTGATATTGGAGAACAGTGTGTCTGCTTTAGTTTTATCAAAATTTGAGGCAGAAGAATATAGTTTAGATAACTTAGAGCGAAAAATTTCAAGTATTTTCACTGGGTTACTAGTGTAAGATTCCCGGGATACTTTCAATCTGATAGGCGTTTGTATATGTTGTGAATTTTTTTAAATTCTGGCCATAGGTGTATCAGGTTTATTTGCCCTGCGATATTGAACATGCTGGCGTTTACTTATAAGTTTATCTGCGGTATCAGTAAGAAAAAGATCTAGATCCAGGCGGGCTTTTTCTAGTTTGGTACTGTTGGTAGCATTCGGGGAGGTTTGAAAAGTTTGCTGACAGTCATTAAAGGTAGATTCAAGTTTTGCAAACAACAGTTTGCGTTCTCTTTTAAGGTTAGTTGCTTGTTGTATCAGTCTACCCCTAATGACTACCTTGTGCGCCTCCCATAATGTAATAGCAGAGACATCGTCTGTATCATTGGATTTTAGGTAATCAGAAAGTGCTTTTTCAATCTCAACACGATGAGAAGGGTGGGTCAGAATTGAATCGTTTATACACAAAGTGGTATCGTGTGATCTAGGAATTGTGGAAGCAATGGTAATGAATACTGCGCAGTGGTCTGTCCATGGAA
Organism: Lithobates septentrionalis; assembly: GCA_037952835.1. Classification (NCBI taxonomy): domain Eukaryota; kingdom Metazoa; phylum Chordata; class Amphibia; order Anura; family Ranidae; genus Lithobates; species Lithobates septentrionalis. The sequence continues at coordinate 5,333,157 of JBBDGP010001146.1, forward strand.
AAGGAATGATTTTGGATGATATGATTTCTGGTAGCATACTTGACGGGATTAGAATATGATCTATTCGTGAAAAAGAGTTATGCGGATAAGAATAATGAGTGAAGCGCCTACTAATAAGGTTCATCTCTCGCCAAGTATCTACCAGGCTATGAGTGGTGAGTACATGTTGAAAAGTTAGGTTTATTGAGTTTGTGGTAGGTCCAGGGGGAGATTTATCTAAGAACGGGAAAATAGTAGCATTAGAATCCCCACAAATAACAACAGTACCAAACTTATGTACTTCTATAAGTTGAAAAAGGTGGGATAAGAAAGCAGTTGGGCGTTTGTTAGGGGCATAATAAGACACAATAGTAATAGGATTATCAGAAATAAATCCTGTTAGGAGAACATATCGTCCTTCAGGGTCTGTTATTTTGGATACAAGGTTAAACGGAGTGGAACGGTGAAAACCAATGAGAGTTCCGCGCTGTTTAACCATAGCTGAAGCAGTATAGAATTGTGGATATGATGATGAAAGAAATTTGGGATAAACTTTGTCAGTAAAATGCGTTTCCTGCAAACATATAATATTAGCTTTTTTCATAGCAAAAGAGCGTAAAGCCTTGGTTCGCTTATGTGGAGTATTAAACCCCTGTAAATTTAATGACAAGATATTTAAAAGAGCCATAAAACAACGAATGCGAATATTATAGCATAACAAGCAGAGTACTCACCGAGAGCCAGGATCACCAACCCGAGAGTCAGGAGGGAATAGTAAAGATTAAAGAAAGAAGCAATAGAATAGAAAAGGAAAAAAGGAGAGGAGAATCGAACAAACCCAATATGAAGACAATTTAGCAGTATATAAAGGCTAAATAATAGGGTGTAGGAGCATCTCAGGAGAGTTTTTAGAACTCTCTGAGAGGGTTCAGGACCACCAATAGAGACCCCCAATACAATGGTAGGAGTCCTTAGGTGGAATAAAGGGCAACAAGAAATTCCTAAGGGATGTATAACATCAGAGGACCACAGGAACTATTCCATTACTATCATGGAAAAATTTTGCTTAAATTGTTACAAAAAAAGAAAAAATAAAGTTCAAAAACTTGAGAGGAAAAAAAACAGAAAAAAGTTAATAAAAAAAAAATATATAAAAAAAAAATATATATATATATATATATATATTTTTGTAACATAACAGTAGTATGTAGCCATAACTCATTTTAGTCATGAATATGGCCAGTTAATTAACTCTGTCAGCATACTGTGCTGGAAAAAAGTAGCAAGGACAAATAACTAGTCTGGCTTAGATTGTCAGTCCATTGAATCCTCATTGTTTGGTGGTGAATGTTCATATCGACCTCGCTTGTTAAGATTTTGATAGAAAGATGTGGAATAGCTGGGTTTTGGGTCTTTGTTTTGCTGTGTAGAACGAAAAGCTGAGCGCCTATGAGACTGGTCATTTGGTAACATTGCTTCGGCTAGGCCCATATCAAATAGGGCTGACTTCAAGTCCTCTGAAGAGCGACAAACATATTTTGTTTCCAAATGAGTAAATCTGAGACAAAAAGGAAATCCCCATTGATAGGAAATTTGATTTCTCTGGAGTAGCTGGAGTTGAGGTTTAAGTGCACGTCTTTTTGCAACCGTTAGTGGGGACAAATCTGTAAAGAGTTGATAGGTATTGCCCTGGAAGCTAAGAGATTCTCTCCCTCTGGCAGCTGTTAGTATCTGTTCTTTGGTTCTGTAAAAGTGCAATTTAGATATAATATCCCTCGGGGGACCATTTATTTTGCGTGGGGCTAACGCTCTATGCACTCTATCCATTTCAAACCTGTCAATAGGGGTTCCAGGTAATAATTCTTGAAAGAGCGCTGTGATATTAGCCTGCAGGTCTAGAACAGATTCAGGGATTCCCCTGATTCGCAGATTTGATCGACGATCTCTGTTCTCTTGGTCCTCTAAGCGATTTTGTAATGTAAGGTTTTCCTCTTTTAGTACCTTCATCTCAGACATGTAGTTCTGTGTAAAATTATCAATTTCATCAACCCTCAGTTCTAAGTCAGCTGTTCTCTGACCTAGTTCTCTAATTTCTTTAGTCAGTTTGTCAGTTATATGATCAGAAGTCTGTTTGAGGGCTTTCTGAAGCATACATTCAAATTTTTTGAAGATGTCAGACTGTGTAGCAGCTTGTAATTCACAGTATTCATATTCAGACTCAGACTCACCGTTAGCAGTCTGTGTCTTCTGACTGTGAGGTAAAGATTTTTCAGTATATTCACCGCTGTGCTGACTGTGAGGTAAAGATTTTCCAGTGTATTCACCGCTGTGCTGACTGTGAGGTAAAGATTTTCCAGTGTATTCACCGCTGTGCTGACTGTGAGGTAAAGATTTTTTAGTGTATTCACCGCTGTGCTGACTGTGAGGTAAAGATTTTCCAGTGTATTCACCGCTGTGCTGACTGTGAGGTAAAGATTTTTTAGTGTATTCACCGCTGTGCTGTGGGAGAGAGGATGCCGCCGCCATTCCAGCCGCCAGCCTGTGTGCCGTTTGCTTCATTTTTCCTGCTTTAATTTTCGTTTTAGGAGCTCTCAAGACCATTGTCAGTGAAGCTGACAGTATTAGGTAGGATTTTCTGCAGTTTTGGGATACTTGCTGGTTCACTGGGACCTGTAGTCCTCCGATGAAAACTCCCGAGGAGCGGAGCTCTAAGGTAACATTACCTTCACCTCAGGCTGCCGCACATGCGCCCCCCTGTTATATAGTTCTGACAGATCAGCAAGGAGTTACATACCTAGCATCTACTTTCTATTAAAAGGGACAATTTGTCTGACACTACTTTACTATCTCTGCAGGTAGTGAAACATTCAGTGCAAAAGATTTTGACTAGTTAATTTTCAAGTTTGAAAGAAGTTTTAACTTTTCAAGGACTGGCATAAGATTAGGTAAGGATGTCAGGGGTGAAGAAAGGAAAAGCAAGATGTCTGCAAAAGCTGCAATCTTGAATTCCCGCTTGTGCACCTCTATTCCCTTAATATCCGAGTTGGCACTAATGCAATGAAGAAGAGGTTCCAGTGTAAGGATGTAGAGTAGGGGAGAGAAGACATCCCTGTCTGGTCCATTATGAATAGAGAAGGAGCTCAACAAGTTGCCGTTGACTCTGACTCCAACTCTCGGGTTAGCGTATAAGGACAAGATGTGTATCCGTCAATTCCTTTGCTATCTTTTCCTTGTCAAAAGAAGTTTATTGAGTATACAATATTATAAAGATACATAAAGTAAGTTTACAAGGATCTATAAAGTAAGCTCATTGTTTTACAGTAGGGTTTATATAGGTAAATATCATGAAATTTCAAATATTAAACCTTGGGTTCACGTAAACCTAAATTAAAGATATATATCATTTCCTTAGTCACTTTTGTAGGTATTTAAATGATTTATACCTACTATACATATTGTTTACAGGTAGAGTGTATATAGGTCAAATAAATTCTGATAATGAGCTTTAATCGTAAGGTGGAGAAAAGGAAAGAGAAAGAAGAAAAAGGGTAGAAAGGCAGAGGTATGGTCCACAAGGTTGTCCCGCTCGTCAGTTTATTATTCTTTTTAGTTCTCTTTGAAGCCTTACAATGGGTGTCTCTGTAAGTCATTTAATCTGTTACCATGGCAACAGGACAGAGTCATTGAAATTTGACAGGAACTGTTGTTTTATCCAAGGATGCCAAAGTTTTTCAAATTTTGGAATTTGATTTTGATCGATGGCTACCATCTTAGCATGGGACATTGTATTATTCATTCTGTGAATTGTTTCTGCTAGTACCAATGTAGGAGATTTCCATGCCTTGGCCACTGTTTGTTTTGCAGCCGTTATTAGTTGGATCATAAGTTTGAATTGAGAGAGTGTTAACCATTCCGGTTTTAGATTAAGTAAAGTTATATATGGATCTGGTTGTATTATTTTTTTAAATATTTTAGATGCAATCACGAAGACTTCCTTCCAGAAGGTTTGGATTACTGGGCACGTCCACCATATGTGTAAATGTGTGCCTATTTCTGGGCATCCTCGAAAACAAAGAGCTGAGGTATTAGGTGAATATTTTGCCACTCTAGCGGGTACAAGGTACCAGCGAGTTAGGACTTTATAATTTGTCTCCAGTGCTAAGATGTTGGGTGAAGATGACTTAGATGTGAGCCATATGTTAGACCAGCCCGTGTCTTCTAAAGTTCGTCCCAGGTCCTCCTCCCACTTCTGAACGTAAGAGGGTCTATTAAGATTTACTACTCCATATAATTGATTATAAAGTGATGAAATTGTACCTTTAGCAAATGGATCTTTTGTACAGATTGATTCAAAAATGGATAATTGGGATAATGGTGTATCCCCCTTTAGGAATGGTGTATAGAAATTTTTGATTTGGAGATATCTAAATATCTCAGAGTTTGGTAGATCATATTTTTCTCTAAGCGATGGGAATGAAAGGAATGATTTAGATGCTATGAAGTCATTTAGTGTCTGAATGCCTGATGTTGTCCAAGCTTTAAAAGAATTTGGGTAGATCCATGCCGGATAAAAGGCCGGATTTCTGATAAAAGAAAGGAGAGGATTGTGTGGAGATTGTAACTGATATTTCGTTTTTAGTTTATCCCAGAGAGATAAGAAGTGTTTAGTTATGGGATTATGAATTTTAAAGCGGTCTTTAGGATCAAGCCATTACAAGTTTGATATTAATAGAGGGTCATTTTCTGAAGCCTCTATAAATACCCATAATGGGATTTCCTGTTTTGCATGGTATTTGGACAGACTGGCCAAATGTGCTGCTCTGTAGTAGTTAGTAAAATTAGGGTATCCCAGGCCTCCTTTATTTTTGGGAAGATGTAGTGTGTGTATAGGTATACGTGGTTTAGAAGAGCCCCATATAAACGAAGTTGCTCTTTTTTGTACTATTCTCAAAAAATAGGAAGGAATTGGAATAGGGAGGACTCTGAATAGATAAAGCAATTTGGGTAGAATAGTCATTTTGATTGCATTAATCTTCCCTATCCAGGATAAAGGAAGTTGCGACCATTGTTTTATTAGATTTGTGATCTGTCTTAATACAGGAGGATAATTGGTTGAGAATAAGTCAGAATGAGATGCTGTTAAATGAATTCCAAGATATGGGATTGATTTTTCTGCCCATGTGAATGGGAGTGCAGCCCTAGCCGGGATCAATTCCATGTTTGTGAGTGAAATATTAAGCACTAGGCATTTCTTAGGATTAATCATAAGGCCGGATAGGGCTGCAAATCCATCAAGAGCTGGTATTAAGTTAGGACCAGAGACCTGTGGTAATGATAGAAAAAGTAATATATCGTCTGCAAATATACATAATTTGTGTGTAATACCTCCTACTTCAATGCCAGTTATAGTTTGGTTTGTTCTGATGTATTGGGCCATGGGTTCGAGTATAAGGGCAATTAATAAGGGAGATAATGGGCAACCCTGTCGGGTACCTCTTTCGATATTAAAGGCATCAGATTTGTATCCAGCATATTTTATATGGGCTTTGGGTTTATTATATAATGCTTTGATCCATGTTAAAAAGTGGGGTCCAAAACCCTATTTTTGTAATGAATATTGCATATATTGCCAGGATACTGTGTCAAATGCCCTCTTAATATCGAGAGATAGAAAACATAAAGGGATTTTCTGTTTTTTAGCAATATGTGCCAATAACACTGCCCTGCATATATTATCGCCTGCCTGTCTATTTGGCATGAAGCCTACTTGATCTCTATGTATTAATTTTCCTATAATGCTATTGAGGCGTTTTGCCATTATTTTTGCTAATAATTTAATATCAAGGTTTAACAGAGAGATAGGCCGATAATTCACACAGGAAGTATCATCAGAAAGGGGTTTTGGGATCATACAAACAATTGCCATTAGTGTTTCTTGCCGAAAAGAATGTCCTTCTAGAAGTTTGTTAAAAGTTTCAGTGAGAATGGGAGAGAGTATTTCTGAGAATGTTTTATAGTATAAAGACGAGTAGCCGTCTGGGCCTGGTCTTTTGTTAAGTTTTAGGTCTTTTATGGCGTTAGCAACGTCGTCTATAGTTATAGGCTCATCCAAACTGCTTTTTTGATTAACCTTACAACTCAGGTAAGGTTATTTTTGAGAAGAAGGATTCAGCCTCTGTAGGATTAAATCCATTGTTTGTCTTGTATAAAGTTGCGAGATGTGAGTGAAATTTATGGACTATTTTAACTGGGTTACAAGTATAAACATTTTTTGATAATTTCAAACGTATTGGTTTGAAAGATTTGTTAGTTGAATTTAATGCCCGAGCCAAATATATACCTGGTTTGTTTGTATTCATGTAGAAATTGTGTTTGGAGCGTTTGAGGGATTTATCAACTGACTCAGTGAGAAATAGATCGTATTCCAATCTAGATTTTTCCAGATGAGATTTTGTACTCTGAGATGGATTATCTTGGAATGATATGTAGGCTGCATTAAAATTGAGTTCTAGTTTTTTTGCTAGATTTTTGCGTTCCCGTTTAAATAGTGCCATTTGTCTTTGTATTGTACCACGCAAGACAGGCTTATGAGCTTCCCACAGTGTTATTGGGGAAATGTCTGTTGTATTATTAATTGATATGTATTCCTTTAAAGCTTGTTCAATGGCCATCTGATGTAGTGGGTGTTTGAGCATTATGTCCGGTAAGTACCACGTTGGGTCATGCGCTTTTGGTATGGCTGAGGCTATAGTAGTGTATACTGCATTATGGTCAGACCACAGAATCGGAATTATATCTGATACAATAATTTCTGGTATCATTCCTATTGTTAGAAAAATATGATCTATTCTGGTGAAGGTTTGATGAGGGTGCGAGAAATAAGTGAATTTCTTTTTCATTTTCAAAGGGGTTTTTTTTTATATTAGATCCCTCAAAATATATTTATAATAACCAACAGTGTGGTTTTCATCCCTCATTAGCAGGACTCTCTGTTCTAATTAAGGATGCTTAAGCAAGAGTAAACATTTGACATTTTAATTGTCATAGCCTCTTCTCATCGCTCAAGGGTTATTAATACACATTGTTAGCAGGAAAGCAGCAAATCATGCACCAATGATGTCAGATCACATCTAACTTTATAAAAGATAGCGCACATTGCAAAGCTACTAAGACTGTCCCTTTTTGACCTTTCACCCAAAATGGGCTTCATCACAAAGATCTGTGATCAAGCCTGTATTGGGTGAATTTGTAGAAAAGAGCTGGGGGAGAAGGACTTTTTCATGTTGGAAGAATGACTATTTTGGTATAGAAGATGAGAAATTGCAGGAGGCGAGTGGGGGCGTGGCTACCGCGCAGCTGAATGGACGCTTAAACCCACAGCTCCGCTCCAGCTTCAGGAACCGAAGCCTTGGGAACGTCACAACGAACCTGCTCAACCTCAAAAACGAGCCTAAAAGTCCTGCAACTATCGCAAGATGACCCGCAGGAAAAAGGACAACGAACAGCCGAAGAAATTACCGGATTTCTTCCAGATGAAAGATCGCGGCCTTCTCCAAGATGGCGCCGGCGCCATGCGAGATCCTCCTTCCCCCACAGGCAGCGCGCGGTCTGCGATCTCCAGCCCGGGCTCACAAGCAGGCTCTAAGCACAGCTCCCCTGGAGCCTCCACACCCATGTCCCGCAGCCCAGCAAAGTCCAAACCTCGGATGGCGGAGAACATCCAGCAAGACAGCATGACACCGGACACCATGGAGGACACAAGGGAGCTGGTGGACCCGTTCACAGCCTTCCCAACAACGGGTAAGCCTGTATCAGACACCACCTTAAAAGACATGCTTGTCTCCCTACGCAGCTCCATGCATACAGATATGATGCAGTGTGTACACAACTTTAAAACTGAACTAGGAGCTATAGGGGGAAGAGTTGATCACATAGAGGATAAAATGGGGGATTTTGCAGCTTCTCACAATACTCTGATTGACGCTCATAATGACCAGTCTGATGAGATTACATGGCTCAGATCAAAGGTCGCCGACCTTGAAGACAGGTCAAGAAGAAATAATATTAAGATTAGAGGGGTCCCTGAAAATGTTCTTCCCCCACAACTCCAGCAATATGCACAGGACCTAATCCAAACCTTCTTACCTAACATTCCAGAAAACGAAATCTATATAGACCGCATTCACAGACTCCCAAAACCAGCTCACCTCCCTGACAACATACCCAGGGATGTGCTGATGCGAGTGCACTTTTACCAGACAAAGGAACAACTCATGTCTGCGTTCCGCAAAAATCAACAACCCCCAGAAAGATTTGCTCATCTCCAACTGTTCGCGGACCTCTCACAATTCACCATGCAAAAACGAAAAGCCTTATTGCCGGTGACCAAAGCTCTCCGCAACCACAATATACCATACAGGTGGGGATACCCCGTGAAAATAACAGTTACCCATGATGGTAACACCACGGTAATCACGGACGTAGAGGAGGGACTCAAACTACTCCGATCACTAGACATACTACCCGATCGCCCTTCAGAGGGCCCTTCACCCCCTGCAAAACTCGACACTCAGTACGAATGGCAAACAGTGTCCAGAAAGAGCAGTACCAAACGCAACAACTCAAAAACACCCAAATATAAAAATTAATTCTACATCATCGCATCAAGGTTCCTACTAAAGTCTGGAGCATGTACCAAAGTTCCCCCCCCGCTTGAGATATGGGCATTTACTATGCCCTCAGATGCAAGTTCAACCCCCACAGTATTATGCAATACTTGTTTCTTTTTTACTATTACCTTTTATTTTTTTTCCCTACTATGACCTCTCTCTCCCTCTACTGGTCTGGACTTCGAGTGGACATCCTCATCAAAGTGGACCCAAGAAACAACAACCAACCCAACCAACGTCGACTCATCGAAACAAGATGGACTACTCCAAAGAGACCAAGGTACTACACACACCACTCCCCATACTACACTAAATGGCGCTTAAAATAGTCTCATTTAATGTAAACGGTCTCAACCACCCAGCCAAGAGAGCTTCTGCATGGAAAGAAGCAATAAAGCTCCAAGCGGATGTCTTATGCCTTCAAGAGACACACTTTGCCACTGGTAATACCCCACATTTTCAACACCAGCAATTTCCCCATATTTTTCTTGCCTCAGCTCCTTCAAAACAAAAAGGGGTCCTTATCGCTATCAGAGACTCTGTGGCCTTTCAACTATTAGAAACACACGTAGACCCTGCTGGAAGATACATAATACTCATAGGAAAGCTCAACAACAAACCCTTCACCATCGCTAATCTTTATGCTCCTAACTCCCACCAACTCCGTTTCCTGAGGAGACTTTACCGTAAAATTTTTACCGTACAACAGGGATCTCTGATTGTCTGTGGAGACCACAATATATCACCTGATTACTCTCTGGACACTACCTCCAAGGCCAAGCGTCCTCCTCCTTCACTTCAGCCTCTGCTACACTCGGAAAATTTATTCGATGTATGGCGCTGCCAACATGCAAACGAGAAGGACTACACCTTTCATTCTGCTAGACATAATTCATATTCCAGAATAGATCTGATTATGGTTGATAAAATGTTATTGCAGGCAGTGTCCTCCTCCACCATACATGACATAACATGGTCTGACCATGCTCCTGTATCGATCGTGGTGGTGGAGGGGCACACTCCAAGTCCGGCATATATATGGAGAGCCAACACGCGTATTCTTCAAATGCCACAGCATGTTAAAAATTTAAGTAAAAATCTAACTGAATTTTTTGAAGCCAATACTGGTTCGGTATCTGATCCGGCAGTATTGTGGTGCGCCCATAAAGCGTTTGTTAGAGGGTTGCTGCTTCAGATAAGTGCAAGGGAGAAGAGACAGAGGACGCATAAGCTTAACTCACTAATCAATGATATAAAAGACCTGGAGACAGCAAACAAACAAAACCCCACCTCTCACAATGCCCAAAAATTATCCCAGCTACGCTTGGATCTCAGACTCCTATTGATCGAAAATTATGATAAACACATACAATACCTTAGAATGTCTCACTACTCATCGGGCAACCGTGCAGGCAAATTTTTAGCCCAGAGGCTCAAGATAGCTAGAACCAAATCCAAAATTCCCTTTTTGACACACCCCATCACTAAACACAACATTTACAATCCCAAAGACATAGCAAACTCCTTTGCTGAATACTACTCTACACTATACAATCTGAAAACAGACCCTGATACCCCACAGCCAACTGAAGAGAAAATTCAGGCCTTTCTAGCACAACTCAATCTTCCTTCTCTATCTCATACACAACTTGAGACCCTAAATGCCCCTATAACTGAGTCTGAGATCCAAAAGGGAATACGATCACTCCCCCTGGGCAAATCTCCAGGCCCAGATGGCCTCCCTAATGGGTATTATAAGGCATTCCAATCTATACTAGCCCCAACCCTACAGACAGTTTATTCTGCTGCGATGTCCTCTGCCTCGTTTCCCCCAGAAATGCTTAAAGCATATGTGGTAACTATCCCGAAGCCTGGTAAAGAGCCTACCTCTCCGGCCAACTTCAGGCCAATATCTTTACTTAACACAGATGTTAAGCTTTATGCAAAAATATTGGCCCACAGACTGCTTCCAATCCTCCCACATCTTATAAAACCTGACCAATCTGGCTTCACGGCAGGAAGACAACCTGCCGATGCCACCAGAAGGGTCATCAACATAATACAACATACCGGGTCGTGTCGAACGCCTTCTCTGCTCCTCTCTTTGGATGCGGAGAAGGCGTTCGACAGGATACATTGGGGTTACATGAACCAAACCTTGCAAAAATACGGGTTCGCTGGCCCCATCCTATCTGCTATTCAGGCATTGTATTCCTCTCCCTGTGCACAAGTATTTACATCTAATTTACTATCTGATACCTTCAACATATCGAATGGGACTAGACAGGGATGCCCCCTTTCCCCCTCAATTTTTAACCTACTGATCGAACCCCTTGCAGAAAGAATCAGAACACATCCGAATATTTTAGGCTTCTCCATACAAGGGAAATCACACAACATAAATTTATTTGCAGATGACATCATCTTATTCCTCTCCCAACCCAAAATATCATTAAATCATGCACACAATACCCTAAATGAGTTTAGCAACATCTCATATTATAAAGTCAATTTTACAAAATCAATCATATTAGATTTAGGAATACCCCCCTCCTTAAAATCCGAACTTCAGACATCCTTCCCCTACACATGGAGCAAGAAGAGCATTACCTACCTAGGTCTTACATTGACCAAAAACCCAAATGATCTAGCAGAAACCAACTACTCCTCTTTAATTACTAGACTCACCAAAGAAACAAATAGACTAGCCAAAACAGAACTGACTTGGTCGGGCCGTCTTGCCTCATTCAAAATGTTAATACTACCCCAAATACTATATATATTCCGAACACTAGCTGTCCCAATACACAACACACATATCAAAGCCTTAAATACCCTACTTTCCAGATACATCTGGCAATCCAAAAGACCAAGGTGTTCTAAAATCCTTCTGGTCAAACATAGAAGAGCGGGAGGGATGGGACTAGTGGACATCAGGGACTATTACCGTGCCGCAATTCTTACACAACTTAAAGAATGGTTTGACCCAACATCTGACAACCTATGGTGTGGAATTGAAAGAACTATAATTCCTTCTAACAACCTACAATGCTTCCTACTCTTAGATGTATGGAAACCTCACCCACTACACACCCTTCCACTCACCCTCCAAGCATCATTATCTGCATGGAGAGACCTATGTAAAAATCCAACCATGCCATCCCAACTCCAGGAAATCCCTATACCCATAGCAATTATCTCCCAGGCTATCCCCAATCTTAACATGGGAGATTGGCACAACAGAGGTATAAAATTCATCACGGATTTATATTCCAACAACTCCCTCATTCCCTTCACCACACTGCAGGACCAATATAATCTATGCCCTGCAGATCAATATAAATATAACCAAATAGCTCATCTCCTACGCTCTATTAAATCACACCATATATACCTACCAAAAGAGGCGTGGAAGTATCTCACCTCGAAACCCACTCCTCCAAAAGGTATCTCTCTGTTCTACAATATTTTTCAAAACAAACTTGATTTTATCAAATCTCAACCTTTCCAGAAGTGGGAAACAGATCTAAACGTGCACATTGCGAACTCACAGTGGCAATGTGCATTTAGATCACTTTATAAAGCTTCAAAATGTGTCAACCACTGGGAACTTTCCCAGAAAATTGCATTACGCTGGTATCTTACACCTTACAGGATTTCAAAATTTGGAAACAATGGCTCCCCGCTATGCTGGAGGAAATGTGGCTCCATAGGTAACCTTTTACATATGTTCTGGTCCTGCAGACACCTAACTAGCTTTTGGAACTCTGTCTTCCGGATTATTTCTAGCATCACGGGGATTCTGACCCGCCCTAAACCAAGTTTAGCAATTTTAAATGTGGGTATTGAGAAATTCCCTCCTGAATTCAAAACTGTAATCACACACATCCTCATAGCTGCTAGAACACTAATAACCAAACACTGGAAGGCAGACAGAGCTCCAAATGTAGCTGAAGTCCTCACAGACACCCAGACACACTATGTATATGAATCTCTGATAGCCATCAAGAATGGCCAGAAAGAAAAGTTTGATAAAAATTGGAAAATTTGGACAACACGGTTTAAAGGTAACTGACTTTAACAAATAACAGATGAACTATTCAAAAACTAGATGCTTCCACTATGTCCACATGAGATCAGACCATGGATGAACCTTCTTCAACCTTTCCCCCTCCCCCCACTACTCCCCTCCTTTCTTCCCTCCTTCCTTCCTTCCCTTTATATTATTTTGTTCTTTATACGTTAAACTTCAAACAACATTATATCCGCATACGGATAACATGTTATTCAGTTATAACTATAATAATGATGTTAATACGCCTCACGAGACCATTACCTTAATAACATCTTGATATTACATTGTCTAAATAAAACAGATATACTTATGTTAATGTAACATGGTACAACATAAAGGTGTAACACTGTACTCTATGTATAACATGCAAAACTCAATAAAAACCATTTTAAAAAAAAAGAAATTGCAGGAGGCGCTTTGAATAGCAGATCACCTGAAACTCATTCAGTATACCCAATAGTCAGACCATGGGGTTCTATATATTCAGGAAACCTTGTGCCATGTTAAGGAAAACAGTTATATCAGAAGCTCTGTGAACACTCACATTTCTAAAGTAGTAGAAGAAACCAGTCATCAGCCCACAGTTCTTAAAAGAGTGTGGTGAGGCCCTAAAGCCCAGTTTATGCAGAGCTATTGGTATGCAATATATTTGCTGTAAAAAGAACATATGGATAATTTTATTGATAGAGGAGAATAAGAAGCACAGAGTGAGTTTAAATATACTAAATATTAAATCCACACATCCATTTTTAATTAAAGTATTAGGTGACTACCACTGCTTCCGAGTCTGTGCAAGAATTGTCTCTGGCTGGGACAATCCAGTTATGCATTGTGGTCAATTGGGAAGCTAGATTGTATAGATAAAAATTAGGGAATGCTAAGCCCACTAAGGATTGTAGTAACTGCCTCTCAAGAGGTTTGTGGTTCCCAGATGAAAGAGGGACAGAAAGAATCCATCCAGATCCATTTGAAGCACTTAGAGGGTATTGGACTTGGAGATTTGGATAACATGCAAAGGATGTTTGGTAAAAATATTACAATATTAATCCTAAGGTTCATTCAATGTCTTGTATTTTTGAGTAGGGTTTCAATAAGTGATATAAGGTTATTATGGATTAATGTACTGAATGAAAGTTGTACCTGTACTCCCAAGTATTTGAACTTGTCTACTACCCATGGTTGAAGGGAGGGATGTATGTTATTGATCATTTCAGGTTCCAAGCAAGAATTTATGCAAATTCACCTTAAGGCTCCATTCTCACCTAGGCATCCCAGATTGAGGACGGAATCACCGCCATTCTGCCCATGATTCTGAATTGCTGCAAATCAGGGGATGCGTTGCGATCCCATTAATTTCAATGGCACCCCAATTGCAGTGCAATTTTCCCACGATTGCTGCCTGGTGAATCGTGGTAAAATTGCGCAGGGAGAATCGCCCGGAACTTCTTTTGGGAGACAGGCGTCCCATGATTTTGTTTGTGCGATTTTACTGCGATTTGTCGGGCAACAATTGCGGCAAAAATGCACCACGGTTGGGATGTCATTGAAAGTAACAGGGTCGCAAGCGCGTCCCGCCAATTGTGGAGATTTGGAATTGTGGGCAGAATCATGGCGATTCTACCCGCGATCCAGGGCGCCGAGGTGTAAACAAAGCCTAAAGCCTGAGTATCTTCCAGATTCCTCTAAAATGACTAGCAGATAGTTCTGGGACTAGATGTATCAGAGTTTCACTTATTCCTTCAGAGAGTGGATATGTAAGCCCTTAATAGGAAGTTAGGAGTGTTTCGGGGCTTCCGAAGTTTCTAAAGTTAAAGAAATACGAGACAAGGGGCAACCCTGATGAGTTCCTTGGGATATGTAAAATGGTTGGGAAATAGTATTATTTATCCTTGTCCATGCAATTGGTGAGGAGCACAGAACTTTTATCCCGTTTATAAAACTAGGGTCAAATAGGTGAATTAAACACAGCAAATTGGGACATATTATGCTATTAGAGGCCTTATGAGTATCCAGTGAAATTACAACTGTGCTCAGTATGTGGATGATTGCTGGTCACCACTTTCCTATCAGGAAACAAATGTCTTTATCGATTTGCATTGCAAATATTATAGCTATCATTTTAGCTTCAGCATTGACAAGAGTTATCATGCAATATGAATCACACCTAGAGGGATATTTCCCCAGCTTTAGAATAAGGATAATTAATGCTTCTCTCATTGAGGCAGGACGTGTGTTAAGGTCAAATGCTTCATTGAAAGTGTTTAAACAATATTCACAAATTGGAAGGCTAAGTAGGCAATACCATTCTGCTAAAAAAAACATCTAGTTCCAGTATTTTCCTTACTGAGAAATGGAATATTGCCAACTCAACCTACTATGTGGAAATTGGGAAAACCAATTCCATCTTAATTTGTGAAGGCATCTGTTGGAGTGCAACTGGGAAGTGATAGACATCTAGTTCCTCAGAGGAATATTGTACCCATGATGCATATAGATCTGAATAAAAGACAAAGAAGGCAACTGGTATATCCTTAGTGGCTGTTAGGGCTTGAGAAGTGTAAGTAAGGGTTTTCAAAATAACGTCTGGATTATGTTCTGTTTTAATGAAATATGCAACCAGCTTACCTACCTTATTTCTGAAAGGAATTTGTTTTTAATTTATTTTATTTTTTTTACTATATTTCTTTATTGTCGTAAAGAAATTTCAAAGTACACAGATATATATAGAAAACCATGTAGCCAAATAAAGAAATAAATAATAAATAAATTGGTGTTGTCATCTATTGGGTCCATGAAGGAAGGTATGAACACTTGGGGGAAAATAGAGCAGTTGAAGTTAGAGCGTGAAGGCACATGGATGCGTATGAGACCAGTCATTGCAATAAAAATGAAAAAGGGGATGAATCCTATGGTCCCGTTTTATATGATACTTTATGTGAGAGTTGTGATTGAGCCAAAGGTTCCAGTTCTTCATAAACTTTGGAAATCGTAGGTGGGCTTTAGCAAAGGAGTACTCCATCAGAAAGTGGTTGTTGGGAATGTGGCTATTGTCCTGAATACTCGTTGGGTCTGAGGCTTTCCATTTCCTTATTATAGCAAGTGGAGAAGCTATAAGAACATGGGTGATGAATGTTCCTAGAGGATGAGGAGCGTCAGTTATTCCCACTCTGAAGAGGGCAAGACATGGAAGCATGGGCATTGAAAACTAAGTAACTGATCCAACGCAGATAGTAAGCAATTGTGATGCAAGTTTGAAGATGACTTGCTAAGCTATTGCTAGGCTTGCCAGGCTTCACAAGTTTGTTGCACAATTGCAGCAAGTCTGCATTGCATGACTGCAGATCAACTTTCTTTGCAAACATTCTGCAAGTCTGCTGAAAGTTCTGGTTCAGTTATGATGTGCAATAGTCAACCCACCGCAGGGGTCACTGTGGCTGAATTTTCATGCTGTAGACTTGCAGAATTCTTGCTGTGGACTCACCACTGCAACTTTGATCTTGCTAGAGACTTGCCACGCAAATTTGCTACAAATTGGAAAAGTGTCAACCAGAACATGTGCTTCAATGCACTGTAAGTGTACAGCTTGCCAGTGAAAATGTGCAGCAAGTTACTAGACTTATGCCCCGTACACACGGTCGGATTTTCCGACAGAAAATATGTGATAGGACCTTGTTGTCGGAAATTCCGACCGTGTGTAGGCTCCATCACACATTTTCCATCGGATTTTCCGACACACAAAGTTTGAGCGCAGGATATAAAATTTTTACAACAAAATCCGTTGTCGGAAATTCCGATCGGATACAAATCCGTGCCACGCATGCTCAGGATAAATAAAGAGATGAAAGCTATTGGCCACTGGCCCGTTTATAGTCCCGACGTGCGTGTTTTACGTCACCGCGTTCAGAATGATCTGATTTTCCGACAACTTTGTGTGACCATGTGTATGCAAGACAAGTTTGAGCCAACATCTGTCGGAAAAAATCCTAGGATTTTGTTGTCGGAATGTCCGAACAAAGTCCGACCGTGTGTACAGGGCATTACAGTTCAACACTGCCACAAATTTGTGGCAAATTATCCTTGCTATCTGGAAATTAGCATATTGACAGTGGTCCAGAATGTGGCAAGGGTCAGGGAGCACCAGCAAATGTGATATAGGGTGCCTATATTGCCACAGTTGTGACAGCAGCTTGAAAAATGATTTGAAAAGAAAGAGGCGAGTTTGGAGGGGTATAATACCACTTGTGGAATATTTTGTGGGGTGACTCCCAGTGTGAAAGATATTTATTTCAGCAGTTGTTCCAGCTTTAAATGCCATTGTTTAGAAGAGATTGAGAGATGGAGGAACCCTTCCCAGTAAATCATCAAGGTGATTTTAGGTTGAGAGTGTTGTTTAGGCATGAGCTCGATGTTCGTGTCGGATGTTCATTTGTTCGTAGAACAGATGAACAAATTGGGTGGTTGCGGGATATTTGCCCACTGGCGAGCGCCCCATAATTCACTGCAAGATTGCAGTGCATTGATGGCTGCTGAGTGGCCAAAGCATGCACCTGATCTGTATGCTTTGGCTTTGGCAGGGTGCCTTTGGCCAATTATGGCTCAGAGGCCATACTCCACACTATATAAGGCTGCTTACACAACGGCTGTGAATGTGAATGGAGATTAGGCAGGGTAGTTAGTGTATTGTGTAGTCAGACAGTGTAGAGAACATATAATACAGTGCAGTGTAGAGAATAAATAATACAGTGCAGTTTAGAGAATATATAATACAGTGCACTGTAGATAACATATAATACAGTGCAGTGTAGAGAATATATAATACTATGTAGTGTACAGAATATATAATACAGTGCAGTTTAGAGTAAATAATACAGTGTAGTGTAGAGAATATATAATACAGTGCAGTGTATATAACACAGTGGAGTGCGGTGTTTATAACACAGTGTAGTGCTGTGTATATAACAGTGCAGTGTGTGTAATACAGTGTAGTGCGGTGTGTATAACACAGTGTAGTGTTGTGTGAATAATACAGTGTTGTGGAGCTGATGAAGTTTTTGGTGTGTACAACACTTCTGTGTCACCACTGATCCCATTTTTTTTATTGATGATTTTTTTTTTTTTTTGCAGTATCAGGTTCTGTTGCTGCATCATTAGTACCCCCCCCCCCCCCCTTCTGTGTTGCAGGTGTTATTTTTTCTGCGTCAGCTCAGCAGTGGTATACCTTTTTTCTTTTGGCAGAGCAGCAGCACTAAGTATATTTAAGGCATAATTGCTGCCCCCCCCCCCCCCCCATTCTGCGTTGCAAGTGTTCCTCTTTCTGCGTCAGTAGTAGTTCCCTTTTTTTTTTCTTGGGCTTTTTGATTTTTTTTTTCCAGCAGCCGCAAAAAAAAAAATTTCCAAGGCCTTCCTTCTGCATCACCACTGATTTTGGCCTTTCTTATTTTTGTATTTTATTTTAGTTTTTTTTTTGCAGCAACAGCAGTAAAAAAAAAATCTGCACAATTGCTGAACCATTTTTTCCTTTAATAAAAGAAAAACTATATTAAAATGGTTTATAATGCACCAAGCACAAAATTATTGCACCCAAGCACTATTTTTCCATCACACATGTGTGACAGGTGCATGTAATTTAAAATTGTTTTCTCATTTATAACAGCAGGGCCCGTTCCTGCGCCCAGCAAGAGTAACTGTGAGGGGTTACAGTGTTCAGGCACCACCAACACCCAAGGCACAATTTTTCTCCATCTGTATGTAAATTTAAAAAAAATTGGGGAAAAAAACATTGTCGCTGGACCCTTTGGGTCTGGTATGGATTTTAACTACTTCCCTACCAGCGCATTGTAAAATGACGCCAGCAGGAACCAGCCCATTAGACTACCAGAGTACCTATCTGCAGCCCATCAGAGTACCCGAGTATCTATCTGCAGCCCATGCCCCATAGAACATATGCTGGGGTGTTTTCTTTCCAAAATGGGGTCATTTGGGTAATTCCACTGTCTTTGTGTTCTGGGACCTTCAAAAGTGTGATAGGTAGGAATGAAATCAGATGTTTAATTTATGCTCCTAGAATGCCTGATGGTGCTCCCTGCATGTTGGGTCTTTGTATGGGTCTTTGTATGAGGCCAGGCTGTGAAAAAGTCTCACACATGTGGTTTCGCCATACTTAGGAGTAGTAGCAGAATCTATTTTGGGGTGTAATTGGAAGTGTGAGAAATAACTTGTTATTATGACAATTTTGTGTAAAAAAAATAATTTCTTAATTTTCGTAGAATTGTGTGAAAAAATTACAACTTAAAAAAACTCACCATGCCTCTTACTAAATACCTTGGACTGTCTACTTTCCAAAAAGGGGCCATTTGGGGTATTGTACTGTCCTGACATTTCAGGGCCTTGAGAAATGAGATGTCAGTACAGGTGTCAGGTGTGATAATTTTTTTATGATTTGATCATGACCATAGCATGTAGACTCTATAACTTTCACACAGACTAAATAATATCCACTAATGTGGGCTATTTTTATTTTAAGATATGTAGCAATATGAATTTTAGCCCAAATTTTTGAACAAAAATTTCTTATTTGCAAAATGTTATAATAGAAACTAAAAAAAAAAGTGTTTTTTTTTTCATAATGTTCGTTCTTTTTTTACTTATCTCACAAAAAAGAAAAACCCAGTGGTGATTAAAAGCTTTATTTGTGTGAGAAAAAAAAAGATAAAAATGTTGTCTGGGTACAGTGTTGCATGACTGAGTAATTGGCATTTGAAGTGTGAGAGCATGCAGGCTGGAAGGCCAGGAAAGGGGGGGCGAGCATGCCCCCCCTTATGAACCATACCAGGCCAATTGCCCTTAACATGAAGAGGGTGCTTTGGGGTGCCCCCCAAAGCACCTTGTCCCCATGTTGATGGGGACAAGGGCCTGGGCTGTGATGGTCAGGGTCTGCGGGTGGGGGGCTTATCAGAATCTGAAGGCCCCCCTTGACTAGGGGGCCCCCAGATCCCGCCCCCCATGTGAATGGATATCGGGTACATTGTACCCCTACCCATTCATCAAAAAAGTAGGAAACACAGTAAACAGTTTTTGACAAGTCCTTTATTAAAAAAGAAAAAAAATAGTGTGCCCGATGTATCCATCGTCAATCACGCTGCCCGCAAAAAAAAAGCCCACTGTCATCTTTTGGGAGGCCACCGGCCCTCTGCCTCCTTTCTGCTTTGACAGCTCCTATAGCATATATATAAGCAAGGGGCGGGGCCACCTGGCTACGTCACCTGGTGGCACTGCCCCTTCTGACATCAAAGGATTTGTCAAAAAATGTTTACTGTGTTTCTTACTTTTTGACACAGAGTGGCGGGAATGAAGAGATTAGACCCTAGTAAACCGCGAGATGTTATCTGCAAGATGCATTATGCCCATATAAAAGACAGAATTATGCTCGCAGTACAGCAAAAGAAAGCTATCCAACACGAGGGAGAGCCACTACTATTCTTCCAAGATCTATCGAAATTCACTTTAGACCGCAGGAGAGCATTAAAACCCCTAGTGGAACAACTCAGAAGAAACAACCTTCAGTACAGATGGAAATTTCCATTTCAACTACAGGTCCAAAAGGAGGGTCTAATTGCAACATTCAGTAATTTGGAAGATTTCTAGCAATTCTCAATCTACCAGAAATAGATCTACCAGACTGGCCAATACCATACACGAAAGTGTTTGGAAAAACTTGAAAAATTATATACGGGACAAAGGGGGAAGGGATTTGAAGCTATAAGGTTAGATAAGAACCCACTGAATATAGAAGTAATCGGTATGATTAGATTATCAGAGCTAGGAGAGGGAGGGGAGTGGGGGGACGGTTAAATGTGGGGGGGTTGTTTTTTGTTTTTGGGGGTTTCTCCCCTTTTTTCCCTTTTTTTTCCCTTTTTTTTGTTTTTTGTTTTTGTTTTTTTTACATATGATATAATGATATAACACAAACACAATGATAGACATTGATTGATAATAGGGGGGGGGGGCACTTAGTAATTATTGGTAATAAGCTATATAAAGATAAAATAGTAGAAACCTATGAATCCTGATTAGACACATTTTTTCCTCTCACAAAAAATATAAGGAAACTACTCAATTATGGGAGCATACACTCAGCACTAGGGGGGGACACTTAACTATTTTTGACAATAATGTCACAAAATGTCACAATAACACATTAGTATAAATAGCGTGAACTGACATGACACCAATAGGGGGATCATGGTGCCTGGGCAAATCATTTTTTTTTCCCTTTTTTTTTTTTTTGTGACTAAGATAAAAAGTAATTGATAAACTTACCTAATATGCAGAATAATATGTAAGAAATGTGGGTTTACACCTAAGGTTATGTTATGAACAGCAAGAATTCTTTTTTTTGTTTTTATTTTTTTTTGTTTTTGTTTTTGTGTCACCAAGATAAAAAGTAATTGATAAATTCACCGAATATGTAATAGAATATGTAAGAAATGTGGGTTTACACTTAAGGTTGTGTTCTATTTTTTTTTGGTTTTCTCCCTTTTTCCCTCCCCTTGCTTCCCTTCCTATATAATATATAACAAATGCGGTAGATATTTGGGGTACGCATTTAAAAATCTTTATGAGGACATAATTGTATATGCAACTTATGTGGTAAAGTTCAAGTGGATCCAATACTAGAGGGGAAAGGGAAGGGAAAAGGGAAGAGATGGTTTATTGATCAGAAAATATAATGATATGTGTAATAGACCCTAGGGGTAATGGATTTTTAGGGGGATGTATGTTGTATCTCTTCATTCTCTCCTGCAATGGTGAGTAAACTCCTCCACATTGCGTGATAGAATGGAGGGAGGAATATAGATATGTGTATGGATGCATTTGCTTGGAGGCATCTCTGCCATACCCCCTCAGCTCACAAAATCCTTTCCCATTTACTCTCTCTGTAAACATAACTATATAAAAGAACAAGAAACAAGCTTTTTAAATGCAGTGTGGGCCACCGACAGGGCGGCGGACAGGGTACGTCAGAATCCGGTACCCCTTTCATAGGGAACTTACTAGGTAGGAAGACAGACTTTGTAGAAGTCAAATAGTTTTGGGGTAATTAGTGCGTAGAGTGTGCGTGTGGGGATTTATTTTTATTTATTTATTTATTTTTATTTTTTTTCTTCTTCCTCTTCCGTGGTTTGTTGTATTGTCCATTTGGAATTTGAAGCACGATGAAAATATGCTCATATAATATTAGAGGTCTTAATTCAGCAGCAAAGAGGTCACAGGTTCTTTATTCTCTCCATAAACAAAAAGTGGGAGTGATTTTTTTCCAGGAGACGCATTTCCGCTCAGACCACATCCCCAATCTACAAAATAGATACTATACCACATGGTATCATGACTCTTTCATGTACTCTAAATCAAAAGGTGTCTCTATTGCAATACATAAGACAATACTACACCAAGTATTGGAAGAATGGCGCAACAGAGATGGCAGAGCAATCTTACTCAAACTTAGTATATATGGTAAAAAGTATACTTTCATCAACATATACTTACCCAATCAAAGTCAACATAAAGTAGGAACACAACTGATTAGTGAGCTTATGGAAAAAGCAGAAGGGATAACAATAATTGGGGGAGACCTCAATTTTGTTTTGGATAAGGAAATAGATACCACAGCACCCTCATTAATACAGATAGGCAAGGAAAAAATAAGAAAATTTATAGATATGATGGCAAAATACCAACTGAAAGATATCTGCAGGGTACTTCACCCAATGGAAAAAGATTTTACATTCCACTCAAAAGTCCATGGGACATACCATAGACTGGATTACTTCCTAGTAAACCAGCTTGGGATGGCAATGACCCTATCTGCTGAGATTGGCAGCACGATATGGTCAGACCATGCGCCAGTATTTTTGGTGTTGGACCCATTTAAGAATAAAAGCATTAGGGGAAATTGGAAGCTTAATGATTATCTGCTATATAATGAGACCTGTGTGACAGAAATAAGAAGGGTAATAACAGACTTTTTACATAATCATATAAACGACACCACACCCTTGCCGACTCAATGGGAGGCACTGAAATGTGTTATTCGAGGGTTTTTTATAAAACATGGGGCTAGATTGAAAAAACTAAAGGGCAATAGAATGAGTCAGTTATTAAAAGAGACACCCAAAATAGAAGCTCAACACAAACAAAATCCAACAAGCAAAGTATTAATAAAATGAACGGATTTGAAAACAGAATTACAAACACTGATAAATGAGCAAACATTACGAATAAGGGATAATAATCGCTCCCTACACTACCAACAGGGTATTAAGCCAGGTAAACTGCTGGCGAGGGCTCTTCGCCAGCGGGGAAATATATCGCCTATTGTGAAAATTATGTCAGAAACAGGGGAAATGAGGTACGACCCAAAAGAGATCTTAAAGGAGTTTCAGACTTTTTATACGAAACTATATAACATACCCAACCAGGGAGCAAATAGCGATCCAGAGGGGTTTCAGCAAAACATTCACCAATATGTGAAAGAAAACCCCTGCACTGGCACCAACAGAAACAACACGATTAGAGCAAGAATTTACGGTGAATGAAATACAAAAAGTAATAGATTCACTCGTCCCCGGAAAAAGCCCAGGCCCTGATGGCTTTACCCCCAGATTTTAGAAAACATTTAAAGAAGTACTTATCCCCATTATGAAGCAGACCTTTAATGCAGTTTCCACATCAGTACCCTTTGTTTCACAAAGTATGCAGGCATACATCTCACTTATACCCAAACCAGAGAAAGACCACACTTTATGTGGAAACTTTAGACCAATCTCTCTAACGAACATTGATCTAAGATTATACTCTAAAATAATTGCAAATAGACTCACCCCTATATTACCTGCATATATACATCTAGATCAGGTGGGGTTCATAAAGGGAAGAGAAGCTAGGGACAACACTCTAAAAACACTCACATTGGTGGAATATGCACAAAGAAGCTCCATCCCATCCTGTCTATTAGCAATTGACGCTGAGAAGGTATTCAACAGGGTGGGATGGAGCTTCCTAAAAGAGTCTTTAATACAATGGGGGATTGGCCCTATACTTATAGAAAAAATAATGGCCTTATATCAGAACCCAACGGCTAAGATACGAGCGAATGGTGATATATCGGAGGTAATCCCTATAACGAATGGTACCTGACAGGGATGTCCTTTATCCCCACTCTTATACATACTGGTGATGGAACATTTATTAATAGCGGTCCGAAAAAATAAAGATATACAAGGAATTAAAGTGGGGGGTAAGGAGTACAAAATGTCAGTATATGCAGACGATATATTGTTATATATTACAAACCCCTTAATATCATTACCTAATCTCATAGCAGAATTCAAACGATTTGGGACACTAAGTAACTTCAAAGTAAATTATAATAAGTCTGAAGCTCTGAATATAAACTTGTCAAATATGATGGTGGAACTTCTTAGAAAAGATTTCTCTTTTAAATGGCAGAAAAATGCAATCAAATACTTGGGCACCTTCATCCCCACGGATTTGAACAAACTACAAGAATATAATTATATTCCGATGGTACAAAAAATTACGACAACATTACAACAATATGAAAAAGGAATATTCTCATGGATGGGCAGAATAAATATACCGGTAATAAAAATGGATATTCTGCCTAAAATACTGTATATCCTGCAAGCGATACCCATTTTCCCCTCAACAAATACCCTGAAAAAATTGTGCAGGGCGATAGGAAAATTTATCTGGGGAGGTAAGACTCCCAGAATCAGTAGAGCAGTATTAGGTAAAACCAAGAAAGATGGGGGTCTTGCTCTCCCAGATATAGAAACATACCTTAGAGCAATATTAATAACCAGAATAGTGGATTGGTTCCACAACAGGGATAATAAACAATGGGTGAAATTAGAAGAAACAATCACGACACTAAAACTTAAATCATTACCATGGACTAAGAAAGAGCAAAGACCACTGGAAGGCGATATGCCCTCTTTGGTGGTGTCAACATTAAAAGTATGGGACACCATGATAAAAAAGGAAATTGGATCCACCTTTATAGGTCCCATGACCCCACTATTCAGTAACCCAGAATTTCCACTGGCACTTGAAGTCAAAATATTTCTTAAATGGAAAAGATGCAAAGATACCAGGATAGTAGAAACATTGGAAGAGAATAGACTCCTCCCATTAGAGGATATGGGGGTGGAACATAAAAAAAAATGGATGCAATATGGAATACTCCAACGCTATATTTCGTCCCTAAAAAAGGTGGCTGTAATAGACAGATCCCCAACAACTCTGCAGAAAATTTTTTTACAAGTCCATAAACCCACCCACACATTATCGAAGGTCTATAAATATTTAATTTCAGAAAATAAAGGACAAGAGGTGCCCTATATTAAGAAATGGGAGATAGAACTAGGCATGGAAATCCCCAGGGAAACATGGGAAAAGGCAATGATTCTAACCCATAAACATTCAATTTCTGCCAATCATCAGGAAAGAAACTATAAAATTTTAGCTAGGTGGTATAGGTGTCCAGTGGACCTACACAAAATAAACCCAGATAATGAGGATGTGTGCTGGAGATGTCAGGAAGCTCAGGGAACAATGTCACACATTTGGTTTTATTGCTCAGAAGTCCAACCTCTTTGGCATAGAGTATTTGAGATTTATAGAGCCATGACCGGAATTGAATTATATCCAGAAATACAAGTTGCAGTACTATCTATGATCCCGGGATCGGTGAAAAACATAAAAAAAGGACTATTGAAATATTTCTTGACAGCAGCACGAACTATTATAGCAAGAAAATGGAAAGGTACAGGTATGCCTTTGGTGGAAGAGTGGGTATGTGAGATGGCGGGGTTGCATGCCCTGGAAGAAAGAATGGTAATGGAA
Organism: Lithobates septentrionalis; assembly: GCA_037952835.1. NCBI lineage: Eukaryota > Metazoa > Chordata > Amphibia > Anura > Ranidae > Lithobates > Lithobates septentrionalis. The sequence continues at coordinate 5,358,807 of JBBDGP010001146.1, forward strand.
AAAGGGTTAAAAAAACAAATATTAAGAACTTGGGCTAGATGGGAAGAATTTAGGACCTCCTCGGTGCTGCTTAGGTTGATCTAGAAACTTAATAGAACTTAATGGAAGGGGACGCGTTTTTTTTTTTTTTTTCCCTTTTGGGGAATTAGTGTTTTTTTTTTTCTCGTGTGATTGTTTTTGAGTGAATGGTGTAGGGGGGTGGGGGTATAGGTGTTTAGGATAGGGATGGACATCCATGAATTGATGTGGTAATGAACTAGGAAAGATCGGGATGATGCTTTGATAAAGATCATTTAATGTCTTGGATGGAACATGTTTTATTATTAACTGTAAAATTGTTTGATAAATAAAGATTATAAAAAAAAAAAAGTGTGATAGGTAGGAATGAAATCAGATGTTTAATTTATGCTCCTAGAATGCCTGATGGTGCTCCCTGCATGTTGAATCTTTGTATGAGGCCAGGCTGTGAAAAAGTCTCACACATGTGGTTTCGCCATACTTAGGAGTAGTAGCAGAATCTATTTTGGGGTGTAATTGGAAGTGTGAGAAATAACTTGTTATTATGACAATTTTGTGTAAAAAATATAATTTCTTAATTTTCCCAAGAATTGTGTGAAAAAATTACAACTTAAAAAAACGCACAATGCCTCTTACTAAATACCTTGGACTGTCTACTTTCCAAAAAGGGGCCATTTGGGGTATTGTACTGTCCTGACATTTCAGGGCCTTGAGAAATGAGATAGGCTGTCAGTACAGGTGTCAGGTGTGATAATTTTTTTATGATTTGATCATGACCATAGCATGTAGACTCTATAACTTTCACACAGACTAAATAATATCCACTCATGTGGGCTATTTTTATTTTAAGATATGTAGCAATATGAATTTTAGCCCAAATTTTTGAACAAAAATTTCTTATTTGCAAAATGTTATAATAGAAACTAAAAAAAAAGTGTTTTGTTTTTTTCATAATGTTCGCTCTTTTTTTACTTATCTCACAAAAAAGAAAAACCCAGTGGTGATTAAAAGCTTTATTTGTGTGAAAAAAAAGATAAAAATGTTGTTTGGGTACAGTGTTGCATGACTGAGTAATTGGCATTTGAAGTGTGAGAGCATGCAGGCTGGAAGGCCAGGAAAGGGGGGGCGAGCATGCCCCCCCTTATGAACCATACCAGGCCAATTGCCCTTAACATGAGGAGGGTGCTTTGGGGTGCCCCCCAAAGCACCTTGTCCCCATGATGATGGGGACAAGGGCCTGGGCTGTGATGGTCAGGGTCTGCGGGTGGGGGGCTTATCAGAATCTGAAAGCCCCCCTTGACTAGGGGGCCACCAGATCCCGCCCCCATGTGAATGGATATCGGGTACATTGTACCCCTACCCATTCATCAAAAAAGTATGAAACACAGTAAACAGTTTTTGACAAGTCCTTTATTAAAAAAGAAAAAAAATAGTGTGCCCGATGTATCCATCGTCAATCACGCTGCCCGCAAAAAAAAGCCCACTGTCATCTTTTGGGAGGCCACCGGGCCTCTGCCTCCTTTCTGCTTTGACAGCTCTTATAGCATATATATAAGCAAGGGGCGGGGCCACCTGGCTACGTCACCTGGTGGCACTGCCCCTTCTGACATCAAAGGATTTGTCAAAAAATGTTTACTGTGTTTCTTACTTTTTGACACTTTTTTGGTGAATGGGTAGGGGTACGATATATACGCGATACCCATACATATGGGGGGGATCTGGGGGCCCCCTTCTTAAAGGGGGCTTACAGATTCAGATAAGCCCCCTGCCTGCAGACCCCGGCAACCATAGCCCCTGGGTTGTTGGGAAGAGGCCCTTGTCCCCATCAGCACCCACCCCCTCATGCATGTTGAGGGCATGTGGCCTGGTATGGTTCAGGAGAGGGGGGGGCACTCTCCCCTCCCTTTTCCTGACCTGCCAGGCTGCATGCTCGGATAAGGGTCTAGAATGGATTTTGGGGGAGACCCCTCTCCATTTAAAAAAAAATGGCGTTCCCCTTTAAAATCCATACCAGACCGAAAGGGCCTGGTATGGACTGGGATGGGACCCTGGACCATTTTTTTTTTCATTTTTTTAATCTGTATTCCTGGGATCCGGCAATGCATTACAGCTGCGAGCAAGTTTAAATTATTTTTTTTCCTTTTGAAATGTCATCACTGAGTCATGTTATATATGTTGTACAGATGTGCCACTTTACATGCAGACTAAGGGGACCCCCCAGGCATGATATTTAACCACTTTAAGACCAGCCTCGTTTTGGATTTTAGGTGTTTACATGTTTAAAACAGGTTTTTCTGCTAGAAAATTACTTAGAACCCCCAAACATTATATATGGTTTTTCTTCTAACACCCTAGAGAATACAATGGCGGTCATTGCAATACTTTTTTTTGCACCGTATTTGCGCAGCGGTCTTATAAGCGCACTTTTTTTGGAAAAAATTCACTTTTTTGAATAAAAAAATAAAACAACAGTAAAGTTATCCCAATTTTTTTTATATTGTGAAATATAATGTTACACCGAGTAAATTGATACCCAACATGTCATGTTTGAAAATTGCGCCCGCTCGTGGAATGGCGTCAAACTTTTACCCTCAAAAATCTCCATAGGCGACGTTTAAAAAATTCTACAGATTGCATATTTTGCGCTACAGAGGAGGTCTAGGGCTAGAATTATTGCTCTCGCTCTACCGGTCGCGGCGATACCTCACATGTGTGGTTTGACCACCGTTTTCATATGCGGGCGCTACTCGCGTATGCGTTCGCTTCTGCGCGCGAGCTCGTCGGGACAGGGGGGTTTTAAAAATTTTTTTTTTTATTTTTATTATTTATTTTACAATATTTTATTTATTTTTACACTTTAAAAAAAAAAAAAATTGTGTCACTTTTATTTCTATTACAAGGAATGTAAACATCCCTTGTAATAGAAAAAAGCATGGCAGGACCTCTTAAATATGAGATCTGGGGTCAAAAAGACCTCAGATCTCATATTTACACTAAAATGAAATAAAAAAAAAAAAGTCATTTGTAAAAATGACATTTGAAAAAATATGCCTTTAAGAGGCGTGGACGGAAGTGACGTTTTGACGTTGCTTCCGCCCAGCAGTGTCATGGAGACGAGTGAGCGCCATCTTGGGCTCACTTGTCTTCAGACACACCACGGGAGTGGACGCGATCGCCTCCGCCGCTACCGACGGCTCCGGTAAGCGGCGGAGGGCACCGGATCGCGGCGGGAGGGGGGGGCCCTCTCCCGCCACCGATAAAAGTGATCTCGCGGCGAATCCGCCGCAGGGACCACTTTTATCTGAAAGCCGGCCGCCGCACGAAAACGGGGATACCGGGGTTATGGCAGCTAGCTGCTGCCATAACAACGATATCCCCGTTCAAACTTAGGACGTACATCGGCGTGCGGCGGTCGGGAAGTGGTTAAAGGAATATTTAATTTTTATTGTTTCACTTTAAGCATCATTAAAATCACTCCTTCTGTAAAAACTATTGTTTTTAAAAACCTTTTTGCATTGATACATGTCCCTCAAGGCAGTACCCCAGTCCCCATACATGTTTTATGGCATATAAGCCTTTAAAATGAGGACTTTTGATTTTTTCATGTGTTCCATAGACTATAATAGAGTTTGCATGTTCGGTGGAACTTTTGCCTGTTCGAGATGTCCTGGTGTGAAATGAAACGGGGGGTGTTCGGCCCATCCCTAGTGTTGTTTCATGAGGAGGTAATAAAAAAGGATATACCTTTAAGTAGAGAGCTGAATTTTCATAGTAACTTATCAGATCCCAACATACTGTAAAATGCTGTCAGTCCATTCAGTACAGGAGAGGATAGAGCTGAGACAATGGAAAATTTATATCAAATACTTACCGTAATTTTCCTTTCCTGATAGGCTCCATGGCAGCATACGTGTGGGTTGACCCCGCCTCCATAACTACCCAATAGGACCCTCTCCCATAAATTTCAGCTCTGGACTCCTAGCCGTGTTTCGTAACTAGCCTACTCGAAGCATTGGGAGGGACTCCTGCTGCCATGGTGCCTATTAGGAAAGGAAAATTATGGTAAGTATTTGATATCAATTTTCCGTTTTCCTGACAGGCTCCATGGCAGCATACGTGTGGGAAATAACTCGCCAAACACACCCGGGTGGGAACAATGCTGAGCAAAGAAAATAAATTTATTTAACACCGTCAACTGACAGCACTTGCAAACCAAAATTAACGGATGACAAGGCAGCTGGTTCAGCACAATAGTGAGACAAAGAAATATTAATAGATGACCAAGAGGCCTCTCTACATATAACTTTAGGCGCGTCACGACGAGAGGCTGCCCAGGAGGTCGAGATACTCCGAGTTGAGAGTGCAGTCACTGGCTCTGGAAGAGGCAGGCCATTTGCTTTATATGCCCTTTGAATGGTCTGTACTATCCAAGCAGAAATGGATCGAATTGAGGCCTGCTTTCCTTTGTTTTTTTCATGTAGAAGAATAAAAGTCTGTTTGTCTTAAAGATTCCGTAACTTCCAAATATTGAATCAAAGTATGTCCCACATCAAGGGGATGGACATCTTGACCCTCTGTTGTCCCAAAGGTAGGCAACACAATTTCTTGATTTTCGTGAAAAATAGATGTTGCTTTAGGATTTGAGCCCAGCATGGGAATTAACACTGCTCTATCTGGAAAAAAGGTCAGGAAAGGCTCTTTTGAACCTGCATTTCTGATTTCAGACACTCTTTTGGCTGAAGTTACTGCCACCAGGAAGACGGTATGAAAGTTTGTCAGGATCTGTTCCAACCGTGGAAAGGAAATCTAGAACAAGAGGAAGATCCCACTTGGGAAGCCTCGGTTTTCTTTGAGGTCTAAGCACCCTTAAAGAACTGACAAACCAGGGAGTTATTAGCCCATGAAACTCCTGTAAACGCCAATATGGCTGATATTTGTACACAAAGTGAACTTACTGCTAGAGACAAATCCAAATCTGTTTGCAGAAAGCTAAGTAAATCCTGGACATCTGGAGAACCACAAGGATTAGGTCTAGAGGACATGTGTTCTGTGAACTTGGACCAGATATGCTCGTAAACTCTATTAGTGCTTTTCCTTCTGGCATTAAGAAGAGTCGGAATGGCTTCTTCAGGACAACCTAAGGCTTCAAGCCTTCCCCTCTCAAAAACCCGACCCTGAGGTTTGGATGAGCATGACATGGATGCAGGATTGTGCCTTGGGACAGAAGATCCAGCCTGAGAGGCAGAGGAATTGAGTCACGATAACTGAGAAGTGTTAAGAGGGGAAACCATGACCTGTTGGTCCAGAACGGAATTATTGCTATGACTTCCCCCTCCTTTGTTCTGAGCCTGCGGAGAAACTGGAGTATCACAGGTACTGGAGGGAAGGCATATGCCCTGCTGAACCTCCACTGGTCCGTTAGGGCATCTATCCCATTAGCTTGTGGATCCCCGAACCTTGAATAGTACTTGGTCAGCTTGTAATTGCATGGGGATGCAAAGAGATCCACTTCTGGAGACACTCCCAGTGTTAGCAGCCATTTGAGCACCTCTTTGTGTAGAGACCACTCGTTGTTGTTCATTTGAACAGGAGAGAGAAAGTCCGCCTGAAAGGCAGCCCACAATTCCACTATATTGGATACAATCCCTTTAGGCGGTGAGTTCCATCTGCCCTGAGCCACTTCTGATTGCTGGCATCTGAGGTTATTGTAACCCATGTGATGGGAAGGATCTAGTGACAGTTGCAAAGATTTTTCCCTTGAAGCCACCAAAGGAGAGACACTCTCATGAATGAAGTGAGGAGGATGCGCTGACTCTTGTTGTTGAAGGAGCCCCTTCAGAAATGGGCGAGTGTGCCATTGTGCCCACTTCACCATGGGAATGGTGGCTGCCATGGTGCCAATCACCTTCATACATTGAAGAGCAGACAGGTGAGATGGGTTGAGGGTTGAGCAGATCCTGTCCCGGATCACCCCAATCTTCTCCTCGGGTAGTGAGATACTGCCTTCCAACAGGTTGAAATGGGCACCAAGGAACATCAGGGACTGTGAAGGATTCAGGTGACTTTTCTCCAGATTCAGCCCAAACTCTTGGACAGTGGAAATTACTAGGCTCCTGTGCTCTAGGAGTTGACCTCTGTCCTGAGCCAGAAGGAGAAGGTCCTCTAGGTAATGATGAAGATGAACTCCTTTGACCAGAAGCAGAGCAACAGCAGCCTTGGGGAACACCCGTGGTGATGTCGTGAGACCAAAGGGAAGGCAGGTAAACTGTAAGTGTAGATTGCCTACTGCAAAGCGAAGGAACTTCTGGAAGTCTGTTGCCACTGGAACGTGGAAGTAGGCATCTTTCAGGTCTATTAACACCAACCAGTCCCCTGAATGGACCGACTGCTGGATCGTTAATAGTGACTCCATTAATAGTGAAGAAGACGAGTCCCTACCTGACATGTTTGAGCGGGCAAAATTTCAAAAGGACTTAATGGAATCTCGGTTACCAGAGGAAGAACTTTTTGTGGGCTTTTTGAAAGAGGACTGCCTGGATTTCCAAGACCTCGTAAACTCATGACCAGGCCTGTAGCTGCGTTGTTCCCTTGCACGATCGGTATTCAGTGTTCTCTGAAAGGTGCGTTTTAAATTCTGTAAACGCCTATCCTGAGGGAGGAACCCTGACTTACCACCCGTGGCCTGGTTATGGCGCTATCAAGTTTGTTGCCAAAGAGAGACATGCCCTAAAAGGGAATACGGCACCAAGCTTGCTTAGACGCTGGATCCACCAAACAGGGGCACTGAAAACATCACCCGGGCCACTAGGCGAATAACATCAATAGAGGCCTCCCCCAGAAAGGCAGATGCCAGCCTGATTTCCTGAATAGGGGAACTCTTGGCTATCTCTTCAGAGATACTTCTTGTAGACTCGTCTATGTTGTCTGACCATGCCTCCAAGGCTTTTGAGACTGCTGCTAAGGCCAGGACAGGTTTGCAAACTGTACCTGCCATCAAATAAATCAGTTTCAGGTCAGAATCAATCCGTCTCTCCAAAGGATCTTTAAATGAGACCGTATCTTCTAGAGGAAGAGTCACATACCTAACAAGTCTCATTAGTGCTGCGTCCACCAAGGGAGCTGACTCAAGGCGTTTAACCTCTTCTTCCTTGAAAGGATATAACTTTGAAATTTTGATTGCATAGAACTTTTTCTGTCCATTTTGCCCCATTCTTCAAAAATTATAGCACCTACTTCAGTGAGAAAAGGAAAATATTTACACTCCTTACTAAGCTGTTTGAAAAATTTCCTCTGTTTAGGAGGAGAAATGGCTGGGTCTTCCTAATTCAGAGCTTCTTTAACAGCTTTCACCAGAGAAGGAACCAAGGCATATTCAAAGCCCATCCCAGGATCATCTGCTTCCGACCCTCTATCTGAAAGTGGAGCTGATTGGTGACCAGGTTGGGAAGACTCCCACGTCTCATGCACTTGTCCCTCTCCTGACAGGGAGATCAGTGGATCTGGAGGGGAATCACAAGGCTTTCTAGCATCTTTCTCCTGTAGCGACTCATTCACGACCCGCTTGACTAATGTTTCCAGGTGTTGGTCTGCACCTTCCCTCTCATTAGCTGCTTTAGAGAAACAGCGGTCACAGAGAGACTTGCTGGCAGGAACCGGGGCCCTGCATCCCCAACATGATCTCTCCAGTCCCACACTATGAGGGGGTGAGGAGAACCTCTACTGTGGTGTCTGGACTTAGAGGAGGATCCACGGTGTCTAGAACCAGAGGAGGAGTGCCAGTGGTGTGATTTGGAAGACCCGCTCCTTCTGCAGGAACTGTGCCATTGATCAGACCTAGAAGGGCTGAAAAGAGAAAAGAGAGAAAGAAGGATAGAGAAGATAGAGAGACACAGTGTCACAATAATGCCCTATATTCCACTATCCTCATCCCCCCAGCAGGCAGAACATAGGAAAAATACACAATGTCCCACATTCTTACCTGCTGCGAGAGGGCTGGCCACCAGTAGGCAGTGAAGAATCCATACCTTCAAACTAGGCACTGCAGGTGCAAAGCACAATCAGATACCAGCAAGGGAAAAGCATAAACCCTTTTAGCACTAGTACCTACCTGGGGAAGACTCTGCAGATGCTCAGGGAAGTTGCCGCATAAGCCCACAATCATTCCCGTGGCTCTGCAGACTCCCCCAGGATTTAAATGTAATGCCGCGTGACGTCACGGCGGCACCAGGCCCAAGAGACTTGCGTACATGCGCGAACCAAGCCTCGCTTTCGTTCCGGGACCGCGGATGTGCAAAGTGACGACGAAACCGGAAGAAGAGGTAGAGTGGTGGCTGGAACGCACAGGGAACCAGCCGCCATGCATAGGACATCAGAAGCAGGAAATACATGAAATAAATCAAAATAACATATACAAACACTGCTGCCATGAAGGCGATACTTTCTTACCACCACCTACGATCGATTCGGCCGAGGACACTGTATAGACACACACACTGGACTTCAAGGCAGATAATGGTTACCTGCAAACTGCTAGGCAATCAGCCCTGTGTGCGCTTGTTTCCAATGGCAGACATGCTTCCAGCTCTTCAGTGCTACTCTGCCAATACACTCCATACCCTGCTTAACAGTCAAGGCTTATCGGAGGGACGTGACATCAAATCGTGCGGCCGATCTTGATCGTATGAGAATTGTCTTCAGGTAGGAGAACCAAACATATGGTCCTACAGAGGAGGACAAAAAAGGAACACGGCTAGGAGTCCAGAGCTGAAATTTATGGGAGAGGGGTCCTATTGGGTAGTTATGGAGGTGGGGACAACCCATATGTTTGCTGCCATGGAGCCTGTCAGGAAAGAGATATTTGTAAAAGTCTTTATCATTGATGCCATATTTTGATTTTTGATTTGAGAAAGTATGAAGAATTGTAAAGTTATACAAGTTTCCTATGTGGTTTCGTAAGGATAGACCTGAAGAGACATTAAAGGTTTGTTTTTTTATTTTTATTTAAATAACCAACATGTTATACTTACCTGCTCTGTGCAATGGTCTTGCAGGCCCAATCCTCATCTTCTCAGGTCCCCCGTTGGCACTCCTTGCCCCTCCCCCCTGACAAGTGCACCCATAGCAAGCAGCGTGCTATGGGGGAACCCAAGGAGGCTTGTTCTGAAACCACTGCTCTGTGTATCCATTCACACATGGATTGTGGCTCGCCCCCCACCCCACTCTCTCATCATTGGCACACTAGCTGTGATTGACAGTAGTGGGAGCCAATAGCTGCCGCTGCTGTCTCAGCCAATGGGAGGGAAAGACCCGGTATAGCCGAGGCTCTCATGCACATCACTGAATCAAAATGGGGCTTGGGTAAGTATAATGCCCCGTACACACGGTCGGATTTTGCGACGGAAAATGTGTGATAGGACCTTGTTGTCGGAAATTCCGACCGTGTGTAGGCTCCATCACACATTTTCCATCCGATTTTCCGACACACAAAGTTTGAGAGCAGGATATAAAATTTTCCGACAACAAAATCCGTTGTCGGAAATTCCGATCGTGTGTGCACAAATCCGACGGACAAAGTGCCACGCATGCTCAGAATAAATAAAGAGATGAAAGCTATTGGCTAATGCTCCGTTTATAGTCCCGTCGTACGTGTTTTACGTCACCGTGTTCAGAATGATTGGATTTTCCGACAACTTTGTGTGACCGTGTGTATGCAAGACAAGTTTGAGCCAACATCCGTCGGAAAAAATCCTAGGATTTTGTTGTCGGAATGTCCGAACAAAGTCCGACCGTGTGTACGGGGCATTAGAAAGGAGCTGGAGGGGCTGCTGCACACAGAAGGTTTTTTACTTTCATGCAAAGAATGCATGAAGATAAAAAACCTTGAGCCTTTACAACTACTTTAATTGTACTGAAACCGCTTTCGTTGGTTATACCTGAAAACCTGATTTGGGTCTGTCCCAAGTGATCTATCTTGCAATCTTCAATAGCATTAAAGTCTCCCATTTTTAACATGGGGCTTTGAAATGCAAATATAATATTTGCCAGAAGAGTAGAGACAGTATGGGGCAGTCTACAGACATTAACAGAGACAATTTGGGAATTACATATTGGCTCTTTTGAGATCCAAAATGTTAAATGGGAGGCTTTTAGAGAAAAAAATAGACACTCCACCCAGTGTTTCTTGAGGCCCAAAACTTTGGATCCGATCAAGTGTCCAGAATCCAGTCATCTGGTATTCCAGGAAATCATTTAACACGTATACAACATGGATCAAAGCAAACTGTATGACAACATAGAATAAAGTAAATACTGTAAATGTACCCAGTGAGGACAGAGAGCCACAAAAGATAAAACAACAAAACTAACATCCATATGCCACCCTGTTCCTCAGCCTGAACTTGAGAAGAGCACATTACTAGTATAGTATAGTAAACAAGGGACATGTATATAAACAGAGGGGAGAAGAGTGGCAGTTGATTTAGAGCCCAATCAAGGCACCATCCCAGCACCATAGTCATGCAGATGGCAAATAAAAAGTGGGACAGCAGCTAAAAAATAATGACTGGAAGAGGGTAAGGGATATAGTCCTAGGGAGTCCAGAGGACCACAGGTAAACTAATCATAGAATATGGCAAATTAAAGTGGTTCTAAAGGCTTAAGTTTTTTGTATCTTTGTTCATTCAATGCATGAAGGTATAAAAAACGTCTGCGCAGCATCCCCCTCAGCCCCCCTAATATTTACCTGAGCCCCATCTCAAATCAGCGATGTGCAATGGTTCCTGCGGGTCAGCGGGGACTCTGCCTCCTCAATGGCTGAGATAATCACAGCCACTGAGCCAATCAGGAAAGAGAGAGGATGGGCCGAGCCGAGGCTCTGTGTGTGACATGTGTGGACATGCAGAGCCGCAGCTCGGGAGCGAGCCTGCTTGGGTGCCCCCATTGCAAGCTGCTTGCTCTTGGGGCACTCAGCAAAAGGGAGGAGCCAGAAGTACCGGCAGGTGATGCAAGAAGAGGAGAATCGGAGCTACTCTGTGCAAAAACAGCTGCACAGAGCAGGTAAGTATGACAAAAAGGAGACTTTAATATCACTTTAAGAATTGTAGACAAAAATCAAAACTTAATAAAAAATGTTACAAAAAGAATTGTAAATATGTAAGGCATTGTGGTTAAATGTCCACAAATAGAGATTGGGAGTCCACATTGTTGCAGAAGATGTAGTATATTGTTCAGAATAAAGTGAGAAAAGGAAAAAAAAAGTGAGTACGTTTTTATTTCCATGATCTTTAAACTTAAAACATAACAACATGAAAGTAATTTAAACCATGAAATTCCTATCTTGCAATTACAACTTGTTTCCAAAAATCTGTGCAGCTGTAAGAACAGTGAAGACAGATACTAATTGCTTATTTGAATGGTGGTGATAGGTCAATATTTCCTAATTATATATTACCTGATGTGGCTTTCACAGCTTCCAGGTCCTTTAGACTTTTTTGTGTTTGCATTTATAATTGAATTACAAATTTAACTGAGTGCAATTTAGTTGCTGGGCATTAAGCACCTCTGTAGAACGACTTGCATGATTATCAGAGAAGTTTGATTACAGTGTATAAATAATGTAAGAGGGGCATTCTTGCTCTTGTTCAGTTGTTTAGACATGTCCGACTCTTCATGACCTCATGGACCATAGCGCTCCAGGCTTTTCTGCTCTCTACTCCCTCCTGCAGCTTGTTTAACCACTTGCCGACCGCCTAACGCAGATATACTGCGGCAGAATGGCATGGGCGGGCAAAATCACATACCTGGTACGTGCTCTGCCTCCCGCGGGCTGGGGGCGCATTGCATCCCCCCCGGGGCCCGAGGCGGTCGGCTTCGATGGGGAAGCGATACAGGCTGAGGGGGAGGCCACTCATTCGTGGCCACCCCCTCGCGATCGCTCCCCACAAATGAGATTCTTCCTCTGCTGCTGTATAGTAAATAGCAGCAGAGGAAGTGATGTCATCGCTCCTCAGCTCGGTATTTTCCGTTCCGGCGCAGAGGAGAGAAGACATCTGAGTGAGTTGCACAACACAACACACACAGTAAAACACACCAGGCACACATTACACCCCCCATCACCCCCGATCACCCCCTGATCACCCCTAATTAACACCCCCCCCCCCCCCCCCCGTCACAGTGACACCAAGCAGTTTTTTTTTTCTGATTACTGCATTGGTGTCAGTTTGTGACAGTTAGTGTTGTAGGGCAGTTAGGGTTAGCCCCCTTTAGGTCTAGGGTACCCCCTTAACCCCCCTAATAAAGTCTTAACCCCTTGATCACCCCCTGTCGCCAGTGTCACTAAGCAATAATTTTTCTGATCGCTGTGTTAGTGTCACTGGTGACGCTAGTTAGGGAGGTAAATATATAGGTTCACCATCAGCGTTTTATAGCGTCAGGGACCCCCATATACTACCTAATAAAGGTTTTAACCCCTTGATTGCCCCCTAGTTAACCCTTTCACCAGTGATCACCGTATAAGTGTTACGGGTGACGCTGGTTAGTTAGTTTATTTGTTATAGTGTCAGGGCACCCGACGTTTATTACCTAATAAAGGTTTAGCCCCCTGATTGCCCGGTGGTGATATAACTTAGGTTTTAGGGTCAGAGAGGGTCTGCATCGCCCCAGGCAGCGTCAGGTTAGTGCCAGTAGCGCTAACACCCACGCACGCACCATACACCTCTCTTAGTGGTATAGTATCTGAACGGATCAATATCTGATCTGATCAGATTTATACTAGCGTCCCTCCGCCCAGCCCAGCCCACCCAAGTGCAGTATCTATCAATCACTGTCACTTACAAAACACTAAATGCATAACTGCAGCGTTCGCAGAGCCAGGCCTGATCCCTGCGATCGCTAACAGTTTTTTTGGTAGCGTTTTGGTGAACTGGCAAGCACCAGCCCCAGGCAGCGTCAGGTTAGTGCCAGTAGCGCTAACACCCACGCACGCACCATACACCTCCCTTAGTGGTATAGTATCTGAACGGATCAATATCTAATCCGATCAGATTTATACTAGCGTCCCCAGCAGTTTAGGGTTCCCAAAAAGGCAGTGTTAGCGGGATCAGCCCAGACACCTGCTAGCACCTGTGTTTTGCCCCTCCACCCAGCCCAGCCCACCCAAGTGCAGTATCGATCGATCACTGTCACTTACAAAACACTAAACGCATAACTGCAGCATTCGCAGAGTCAGGCCTGATCCCTGCGATCGCTAACAGGTTTTTTTTGTAGCATTTTGGTGAACTGGCAAGCACCAGTGGCCTAGTACACCCCGGTCATAGTCAAACCAGCACTGCAGTAACACTTGGTGACGTGGCGAGTCCCATAAGTGCAGTTCAAGTTGGTGAGGTGGCAAGCACAAGTAGTGTCCCGCTGCCACCAAGAAGAAGACAAACACAGGCCCGTTGTGCCCATAATGCCCTTCCTGCTGCATTTGCCAATCCTAATTGGGAACCCACCACTTCTGCAGCACCCGTACTTCCCCCATTCACATCCCCAACCATATGCAGTCAGCTGCATGAGAGGCATTTTCTTTATGTCCTCCCGAGTACCCCTACCCAACGAATCCCCCCAAAAAAGATGTCGTGTCTGCAGCAAGCGCGGATATAGGCGTGACACCCGCTATTATTGTCCCTCCTGTCCTGACAATCCTGGTCTTTGCATTGGTAAATGTTTTGAACGCTACCATACACTAGTTGAGTATTAGCGTAGGGTACAGCATTGCACAGACTAGACACACTTTCACAGGGTCTCCCAAGATGCCATCGCATTTTGAGAGACCCGAACCTGTAACCGGTTACAGTTATAAAAGTTAGTTACAAAAAAAAGTGTAAAAAAAAAATAAAATAAAAAAATATAGAAAAAAAATATATATATATATAGTTGTCATTTTATTGTTCTCTCTCTCTCTCTATTCTCTCTCTATTATTCTGCTCTTTTTTACTGTATTCTATTCTGCAATGTTTTATTGTTATTATGTTTTATCATGTTTGCTTTTCAGGTATGCAATTTTTTATACTTTACTGTTTACTGTGTTTTATTGTTAACCATTTTTTTGTTTTCAGGTACGCCATTCAGCTGCAGCGCAGATTTATTTATCTTGACAGCAACAGTGTTTGCTCCCACGATATATAAAGCCGTGACTCCAGCGGAGGTGATATATGCCAAAGCATGGGGGCAGCAGGGGCGGAGGAGCGATTTGCTCCTAACATTTGGGGCAGATGCCCCCATGCTTCAGCATATATAAATGGTGCATGTATGCCCATCATTAGAAGTGGGTGGATGGGGGGGGCGTGTCTGGACGTACACAGGAGAGGACGTGTCCCGGCCGAGCTCCTCCAAGGCTTGGTCAATCCAGCACCATCCAGGCTCCAATCCTCCCTGGGAGCCTAGTTTTACACCTGGGCGGCATCCTGAGCTATTCTGCTGCACGGCTGGAGAACTATTTCCCGGTTTGCCTCTCTCTCTGAGTCCCAGGCCTGCAGACTGCTCCGCGCCGGAGAGGCCCGCCGCCATCTTGGGGCCTACGACCCGATCGCTGCCTCTGGCAAGCCTCCCCCTGTGAACCGGGCACTGTGTGACTGTTCGTCCCGGTCGGACAACCCTCCGTCCCCCCGGGACAATAAAGAGAGAAAGCGCCAGCGATCCCGGCCCTTCTGTCCGGCTCCACGGAGGCCTAGTCCCATCCCGCGGCCTGCAGACTATTAGAAGCCTCCAGAAACATCCAATCCGCTCCATCTGCATATCGGAGCTGGCGCACAGTGGATCTGCATCTCTTTGGGCCGCAGTGAGTAGCAGTTCCCCCCCTTACTCACTCCACATCCTCTAATAACAGCAGCGCTCACCTGGCCGGTTACAGCCGTTAGGAAAGTCCCCGGCTTCGGCCTACCTCTGGAGGACGGCGGCCATCTTGGTACTCCAAGTACCCCTCCAGCCTCTCTGCTCCACTGATTCATTAAATCTCTCCCTCTGCACTCATCCTACAGCAAGATCCTTTACACACACAGCTTTGTTTTTAATCTAAATCTGGACACTTATAATATCTTAATAGGCCTGTGTGGGGACGAGATTCTATACACACCTTACCTGTCTTGCTCTGCTCGCAATATATACCTGCACTATTTAAATGGTGATCTGAGCACATCTTACACCACAGTACCTCAAACACTCCACCCTACAGTGTCTCAAGCAGATGTAATTAACGAAGGAATGATGGCAGTTCCGCTGAGAATGAACTATGTGCATTAAATGAGCTTGGAGACCCGTTTGCTCACCAAGACCTCTGCTACGCCATATTAAGCACCTATAGATTCAGAGGTAAGCTAGATTTCCTGCCACAATTCCTCTTTTATGGGCAAAGTTGGCCAACAACAGCGAACATATAAACCCCTGTTCGGGTCACGTGAAGGTCCAAATATGGAACGCTATGTCACCAGAACACAACTTATGACCTCAAATACCCCCTCAGACCCCTCTGTGGAGATGGACATACCCATGGGAGCAGAAAACACTGTAAACTTATCTACTGTTGCTCAAGGTCCAAATCTCGACTCTTCTACCCCACGTGAGATTCTTACCCCAGACATACTAGACGCCAAGCTTGATGCCAAGTTACAGCTCCTGTTACAACAAATTACAAATAATGTCTCGTTAGAGGTAAATAAGTTAGCTACGGAACTAAGAGGAGAGATCGATCAAATCGGTGAACGCACTGATACACTCGAAAATAAATTTGATGAGATGATCAATTATGTGCAAGCAATTGAAGAAGAAAACCACAATTTACGTCTATCAGTTTCTCAATTGCAGTTACAGCAGGAAGATTTGGAAAATAGAGAAAGGAGACAAAACTTACGCTTTCGTGGTATCCCGGAGACGGTGGGAGACTCAGATCTACGTACCTACCTTCTGGGTCTCTTTAATACTCTGGCCCCTACAGTGGTGGATATTGACTGGCGCCTTGACAGGGCACATCGGTCCCTGGCCCCCAGACCTCCGGCGGGAGCCAGACCCAGAGATGTCATAGTGAAATTTCATTATTTCGAAAGCAAAGAAATACTCATTATTGCCACCCGCAACAAACCCCAACTTACATACAAGGGGGCAAAACTTCAAATTTTCAGCGATCTGTCTCCCATTACCCTTGCCAAACGTAGGAGCCTACGCCCAATCACACTCCACCTACAACATCACAAGATCCCATATTATTGGGGCTTTCCATTCCGCCTCACCGTATCTAAAGATGGAGTACAGCATACTCTACGTGAGTTATTGGAAGGTGAGGCATTTTTGAAAAGTCTGGGCCTACCACCGCTCCCGGAAGAGGACTTAATCCCCCCAAATAATCAGGCTCGTCCTCCTCCCAATACACCCAGCCGCATCTGGACCCCAGTGAGAGACAGGTCCAGGAAACGCTTCTCTACACCTCAGCGTCTTCGTAACTCCAAGCAACCTCCTTGAAAACACAACACTTGTTTTCCATGGATCCATACCCACTGCACTACTCGGAACATTTTACATGTTTTTAGAGTGGTAGAAATTAATACTCTGATCTGTTATGATTCTTTTGGCACTCACCCTGCTCCTTTTTTTTTTTTAAATTTACGTAGTCTTATAGCTAATACTCATTTTTCTTCCCGGTCATGAGTGACTCAGTTGACATACCGTTTAATACACCTCGTTGATTTGCTAATCACTTTAGTAATGGCAGAATCTATTTTTTACGCTAACGAACTCATAGGGTGAGCGGCGGGTACTTCCTAGTTCTCTACCTGGAATCTCCTGATGGAAGTCCGTATACGCCCCTACCTGGCCTTGACATCTGTTCAAGGCCTCCTGAGACGCAATTGCCTCTCAGGCCTGAGAGAATTTTTGTTTTTGTTTTTACTGTTTTTCCAGTTGGTTCTTGTTTTTTTTTTTTTTCTTGTCTTTTTCATGTTCAAGGATATCACTCTGGTGCTAAGGATACAAATGTTTCGTTCTTACTTTTCTAACCAAATGCAGTTTTATTATAGGTTATGTCTGCTGACATGTGAGTGTGTTTCTTTATCCCTTGGTGTCTGCAACCTTACAAAAGCGAATCTATTGGGTCTAGATATATGGCTTTGAAAATTATGTCGTATAATGTCAAAGGTCTGGGCTCTGTTCGTAAGCGCTGGATGGCCCTGAAGGATTTCAGGGCCTCTGACGCAGATGTGGTAATGGTTCAAGAGACCCATTTTAAGTCTACTGGTACGCTTAAATTTGCCTCAAGGTTTTTCCCCACTTCCTTCCTTGCCTCGGATCACTCGGGCAGGGCGGGAGTGGCGATTTTGATTAGGAAGGCATGTCCCATTAAGGTAAAAAGATCTTATGCTGACCCTCTCGGTAGATATCTCATCCTAGATTGTGATTATGCAACTACATCATTTTCTCTCATTAATGTATACGCTCCTAATACTGGCCAGATTGAATTCCTTAACACATTATTTGATTCTCCTCACTACCCATCGCAACCTTTCATGATTATAGGAGGGGATTTCAATCTGGTTATGTCCCCCAATAGAGACAGACAAACCCTTTTCAATACCGTGCCTTCTAAAAAGATTTCATCCCAAGCTAACTCTTTTCGCAAATGCATTAGATCTCGTAGGTTATTCGACTCATGGAGGATCCGACATCCCTCCTCTAAACAGTTCACCTTCTATTCCCCAGCCCACAAAATGTATTCACGCCTTGACCATTTTTTTATATCGGCCCCACTCATATCTTATGTGACTGAGGTTGATATATCACCTATTACATGGTCAGACCATGCTCCTATCATGTTACATCTTGCACTTTTTCAGGCCCACCCTAAGTCATGTCATTGGCGTCTAAATGACCATCTACTACAATCTGAAGTTTCACGTAATATACTGGCAAAAAATTTAGAAGAATTTTTTCAACACAACATAGGATCAGTTTCAGACTTCTCCACACTTTGGGAAGCACATAAAACTGTCTTTCCTGCATATCCGAAAGCTCCAGGATAAAGAAAGATAGAAATAGTCTTTTACAGTCTCTTACAGCTGCTCTGGTTGCTGCAGAGCGGAGATTGTTGAGAGTCCCTACAGTATCAAAATTACGAAGGGTAACCTCTCTTAGGGAGCAAATCAAATCACTTCATCTGGGTAGGGCAGTCAGATCTTTGCTATGGACAAAACAGAAGTTTTACGAGTACTCAAATAAACCGCATAGAATGCTAGTTAACAAACTCCGTCCACGCCCTTTCAACTCATTCCCTGATTTCCTTCAGCAGACAGATGGATCTAGAGTTTACTGCCCCCGTGGAATGTCTAGTGTCTTTGGCAATTTCTACCATAAATTATACAACTGCCTCACTCCTGAGCATGGTTTTAACTTTACTCAAGAAAAATTAAAAAAAAATTTTTCTAAGATAAAACTCCCGAAGCTAACTTCTGCAGACTTAGACAGTTTGAATACAGATATAACGACTGAAGAACTTCTGTCCATAGTTAAGAAACTCCCACTACATAAATCACCCGGCCCTGATGGTTTACCCTACTTTTATTACAAATCTTTTTTTGATATTCTATCTCCACATATGCTAACCCTCTATGAATCCCTGCTCAAAGGTATATCCCCTATCTCACAATTCTCTCATTCATTTATCTCTGTCATTCCAAAGCCAGGTAAGGATCCCTCTATCCCAGATAATTATAGGCCGATAGCTCTTCTAAATTCAGATTATAAGATTTTTACAACAATTCTTGCATCCAGGTTATCTAGGATTATCCCCAAATTGATCCATAGGGACCAGGTGGGTTTTGTGCCTGGCAGGCATGCGGGGGACAACACCCGTCGTACAATAAACTTAATAGACCTTCTAGATAGAACCTCCAGACAAGCGTTGATCTTGAGTTTAGATGCACAAAAGGCCTTTGATAGGTTAAGCTGGCCCTATATGTTCAATGTATTAGAGATGTATGGCTTTGGGGGTCCTTATCTGAAGGCTTTGAAGGCTATATATTCAACAATCACAGCTCAAGTACAGATGTCATCCTTCATGTCACCAAGCTTCCCTATGACTAACGGTACTCGACAGGGCTGTCCTTTGTCGCCATTGCTTTTTATTCTCTGCCTGGAACCCCTGGCCGAGTCCATTCGCACCCATCCGGATATTCAGGGGGTGGTAATGCGACAAGGGGAATATAAACTATCACTCTTCGCAGATGACATCCTGCTCACGATCACTAATCTAATGATTTCCCTCCCCTCTCTACACAAATTGTTGTCTTCCTTTGGGGCCATTTCGGGCTATAAAATTAATACGTCTAAAACTGAAGCTCTGCCCATACATATCCCATTACCCATACTATCACAACTCAAAGAGTCCTATCCCTATAAATGGTGTAAAACCTCTCTCAAATATTTAGGTATCCTTCTCACCCCATCCTACTCTTCTCTATACTCTGCTAATTTTCCTCCCTTAGTTCTGGAAATTAATAAATCCTTGAGGTCTTGGACTAAATACCCATTATCCTTATTGGGCAGGATAAATGTTTTAAAAATGTCTATTTTACCTACACTGTTATACTATTTTGAAACTTTACCAATTGCTTTACCCTCATCCCAATTAAAGACACTTCAACGTAACTTTCTAAATTTCATATGGGGCGAAAGGGCCCACCGTATAGCCAGTTCGGTGGTGTTTGCTCCGAGGTCCAGGGGTGGAATGGGTGCCCCGGACATTTTCAAATATTATTATGCCTCACATTTAAGGCCTATTATTTCTTGGACATCCCTCTTTGCTCCAAATCAATGGTCCGCTATTGAGAAGGGTGTGATATACCCGGTTCACCCATGTACCTTGGTTTGGGATGATTCCTTTCCTATAGATCCCACTTTTAGACACCAGTGCACTGGCCCAATGAATTTTACTATAACTATTTGGCGTAAATGTTTCAAAAAATACCAACTCATCTCACCCTGCTCCCCGCTCATCAATGTACTGTTAAACCTACTCATACCAGACAGTATGTCCTTGAGCAGGATCTTCCCATGGCTTAACGCCTCTCTTTTTCAACTTCGAAATTTAGTAAACCCGGTTACGCAAAAGCTACATTCCTTTGATACCTTACGTGAGAAATTTAATATCCCCAACCAACTTTTTTACTTCTACCTGCAGGTCAGACACTTTTTCCACTCCAAATCTTCATCATTATCACTCGAAAGTCCAACTAATTTCGAATACATATGTGCTCAGGGACCCCACCAGTTACACCTAATATCCTCCATCCATCGTATCCTTCATGAGTCGACACCTCTGACTGAGACCACACATCATTATATGGGAAAATGGTCCCATTTGTTGGGCAGAGCTATATCAATTCAGCTATGGGACAAGATTTGGTCTTCTGTCTCCAAATCTTCTAAGTGTGTGGCCCAACGGGAGACTTCTATGAAAATTCTTATGTTCTGGTATAGAACCCCTGATGTTATTCATAAATACGACCCCTCAGTCCCGCCGCGCTGTTGGCATTGTGGGATTGACACGGGTTCTTTATTCCATATATTCTGGCAGTGTTCAAAGATACAACCTTTCTGGGGGGAGGTGGGGCTCCTGATACAGAAAGTGCTGGATAAATCTCTCCCATTGGACCCACTACACTATTTGTTGGGCCTTCCTTTCCCTGACTTAACCAAAAGAGCTAACCGGCTTCTTTCTTATATACTATTAGCTGCCAAAAGACTTATCCCCCTGTGTTGGCTGTCTGATGCTCCTCCCCCTTGGCCCAAATTTTTACAATTAGTGACTGATATCCGAAGGATGGAATATCTAACGGCCTCAGTACATGATACTATCCCCCAATTTGAAAAATTGTGGAAACCCTGGGATGAGTCGGAATTTGGGACTCCTATGCCAAACACCGTTCTTTAAGTTATGATATCCCACCCCCCCCCCCCCCCTCCTGCCCCATTTTCATATTTTTTACTTAGAACTTATAACCACATACCACATGTCCTCCATAGAATCTATGTTCCTCTCTCTTATGTAACTAATTTTACACTTCTGATCCTGCACTTTTATTTTAGGAATAATATTTTTCTGTATCCTGGACAAAAGTACAGAGCGGTTTGTGCTCTGTAATTCTGAACTCTGTTCTTATGTACTTATTTTGTTTTTGCTATAAAGATACTATCCAAACTTTATATTTTATATTGTACAACATTACTGCTGTACTTGTTCATTGTATATTATTAAAAAATCTAATAAAAATACAATTATAAAAAAAAAAAAAAAGAAGTGGGTGGATGAAGGGAGGTATTCTAATGGTGGGCATACCCACCAATCAATCTCTTTTTTTCGTTCAGCCCACAGGCTGCATGAAAAAAAAGTTTACAATATATGCCCAACAAGGACCAGCAACGTACTACTATGTTGCTGGACTTTGAGTGGTTATACCAGAATGATGCCTGCAGGTTTAGGTATCATCTTGGTATCACTCTTTTCAGCCAGCGGTCGGCTTTCATGTAAAAGCAATCCTAGCGGCTAACTAGCCTCAAGCAGTGGGAGGGAATGTTCCCCCCTCCCACCGTATTCCATGTTTTTCTCTGGCTCTCCTGTCCCAACAGGGAACCCGAGAATGCAGCCGGTGATTCTGCCAGCTGACCATAGAGCTGATCAGAGACCAGAATGGCTCCAAACATCTCTATGGCCTAAGAAACCGGAAGCTACGAACATTTCATGACTTAGATTTCGCCGGATGTAAACAGCGCCATTGGGAAATTGGGAAAGCATTTTATCACACTGATCTTGGTGTGGTCAGATGCTTTGAGGGCAGAGGAGAGATCTAGGGTCTAATAGACCCCATTTTTTTCAAAAAAGAGTACCTCTCACTACCTATTGCTATCATAGGGGATATTTACATTCCCTGACATAACAATAAAAAAATTTAAAAATCAGCGTGAAGGTCAGTAATTTTAGCGGTAGACCTCCTCTGTAAATCTAAAGTGTAAATGCATTTAAAGGCTTTTAAAAATGTATGTAGTTTGTCGCCACGTTTGTGCGCAGTTTTAAAGTATGTCATGTTTGGTATCCATGTACTTGGCCTGATGTCGCGTACACACAAGCGGACTTTCCGGCATACTTGTTCCGGCGGACCAGAGTCCGCCGGACAATCCGATCGTGTGTAGGCTTTGGCGGACTTTTTTTTCCCAAAAATTCGCCGGACTTAGATTTGAAACGGAGTTTCTGACGGAAAGCCCGTTCGTCTGTATGCTGGTCCGACGGAAAGCCCGTTCGTCTGTATGTTGGTCCGACGGACCAGATACGACGCAAGGGCAGGGTATTGCATCTCGCGCTCTCTGCAATAGGAAAAACAAATTTTCCTATTGCGGCGAGCGCGCGGCATACCAGGCCCTTAGGTCTGGTATAGATTTTAAAGGGAACCCCCTACGCCGAAAAAACGGCGTGGGGTCGCCCCTGGAATCCATACCAGACCCCGATCCGAGCACGCAGCCTGGTCGGTCAGGAAAGGGGGTGGGAACAAGCGAGCACCCCCCCTACTGAACCGTGCCAGGCCACATGCCTTCAACATGGGGGGGGGTGGGTGCCACAAAGCACCCTGTCCCCATGTTGATGAGGACAAGGGCCTCTTCCTGACAACCCTGGTCGTTGGTTGTTGGGGTCTGCGGGCGGGGGGCTTATCAGAATCCAGGAGCCCCCTATAATAAGAGGGCCCCCAGATCCCGGCCCCCCACCCTATGTGAATGAGTTTGGGGTACATGGTACCCTTACCCATTCACCTAGGGAAAAAGTGTCAATAATAAAACACACTACACATCACCCGGTGACCACGCCCCCTAAAACGTCCCAGTCCCAGCATGCCCAGGGACTGTGACGGCATAAGGGGATGAGGTCTCCGCCTATATAGCTCACAGCAGAGTGCTCAGAGAGCACTCCAGCTGGAGAGACCGTCGTGTCAACATCTGGAGAAGAGAAGAGGGAAGAAGCCAAGAAGACAAGAAGCCAGAAGTCCGGGCCTCCGCTGGCAAGAGAGCGGCATGAAGACAGCGGAGGAGCCAGCAGAAGAACTGGAACACCGGGAGAAGAGGCCAGAGAGAGCTGAGAAGAACCAACCGGCTGCCGGGAGAAGAGGAACCGGAGGGACCCCCGAAGTCGGAAGAAGACCCCCGAAGCCGGAGGAAGACCCCCCCGGAGCTGTCTAATAAATTATTTTAAAAACCTGTGTAGTGTGTTTTATTATTGACACTTTTTCCCTAGGTGAATGGGTAGGGGTACCATGTACCCTATACTCATTCACATAGGGTGGGGGGCCGGGATCTGGGGGCCCTCTTATTATAGGGGGCTCCCGGATTCCGATAAGCCCCCCGCCCACAGACCCCGACAACCAACGGCCAGGGTTGTCGGGAAGAGGCCCTTGTCCTCATCAACATGGGGACAAGGTGTTTTGGGGGGGCCCACAGGGCATCCCCCCTCCCCCAAAGCACCCACCCCCCATGTTGAGGCATGCAGCCTGGTATGGTTCAGGAGGGGGGGCGCTCGCTCGTCCCCACCCCCTTTCCTGACCGGCCAGGCTGCTTGCTCGGGGTCTGGTATGGATTTTAGGGGGGACCCCACAATGTTTTTTCGGTGTAGGGGGTTCCCCTTAAAACCCATACCAGACCTAAGGGCCTGGTATGCCCCGCGACGGGGCTCGCAAGGTGACTTCCTTTTCTTGTCCCGTCGTACCCGAGTCACGTTCAAAATGAACGGACTTGTCCATGTGTGGGCAAGTCCGTTCATTCTGAAAGTCCGGCGAAAGTCTGTTGGAAAGACGGGCGGACTTAGCCTGCCGGAAAGTCCGGTCGTATGTAGGCAAGTCCGTCCATTCAGAAAGTCTGCCGGAAAGTCCGATCGTGTGTACGCGGCATGAGATCATCAAAAAAATTAATATTCAATGGGCTCAACATGCCTCTCAGCAATTTCCTTGGGGTGTCTACTTTCCAAAATGGGGTCATTTTGGGGGGTTTTGTACTGCCCTGCCATTTTAGCACCTCAAGAAATGACATAGGCAGTCATAAACTAAAAGCTGTGTAAATTCCAGAAAATGTACCCTAGTTTGTAGACGCTATAACTTTTGCGCAAACCAATAAATATACGCTTATTGACATTTTTTTTACCAAAGACATGTGGCTGAATACATTTTGGACTAAATATATGACTAAAATTGAGTTTATTGTATTTTTTTTATAACAAAAAGTAGAAAATATTGTTTTTTTTTCAAAATTTTTGGTCTTTTTCCATTTATAGCACAAAAAATAAAAACCGCAGAGGTGATTAAATAGCATCAAAACAAAATCTCTATTTGTGGGAACAAAAGGACACAAATTTTGTTTGGGTACAGCATTGCATGACCGCGCAATTAGCAGTTAAATTGTAAAAAGTGCTCTGATCAGGAAGGGAGTAAATCCTTCCGGGGCTGAAGTGGTTACCTCAATGTTTATTGTTTCAAAGATGCTAACGATCCATCTTTTCTGTCATCCTCTTCTCCTTTTTGCCTTCCCATGTTTCCCAGCATCCGGGTCTTTTCCAATGAGTGTTCTCAGTATCTGTCCATCCAGTGAATATTCAGAGTTGATTTCATTCAAAATTGACTGGTTTGATCCTCTTGCCATCCAAGGGACTTTCAAGAGTCTTCTCCAACACCATAGTTCAAAAGCATCAATTCTTCGGCGTTCAGCCTTCCTTATGGTCCAACTTTCACAGCCATAGGTTACTACTGGGAATAGCATAGCTCTGAATATACCGCACTTTGTCTGTAAGGTGATGTCTCTGCTAGGGATGAGCCGAACATCCCCTGGTTTGGCTCGCAGCAGAACATGCGAACAGGCAAAAAATGAACACTGTTAAAGTCTATGGTACGTGGACGTGAAAAATCAAAAGTGCTCATTTTAAAGGCTAATATGCAAGTTATTGGCATAAAAAGTGTGCCCCAGGGGACATGTATCAATGCAAAAAAAAGCTTTAAAAATGGTTGTTTTTTCTGGAGCAGTGATTTTAATAATGCTTAAAGTGAAACAATAACAATTAAATATTCCTTTAAATATCGTGCCTGGGGGTTCTCCTTAGTCTGCCTGTAAAGTAGCACATCTTTCCTATGTTTATAACAGTACCACAGCAAAATTACATATCTAAAGAAAAAAATGTAATTTAAAACTGCTCAGGGCTGTAATGTATTGTCGGATACCGGCAACATAGATAAAAATCATTGAAAAAAACGGCACCAAAAATACAAAAACAAATTGCGTGGATGTCCCCCCAAAGATCCATACCAGGCCCTTCTGGTCTGGTATTGATATTAAGCGGAACCCCGCACCAAAATGTAAAAAATATGGCGTGGGGGTCCCCCAGGCCCCCAGGCACTATATACTCTGAACAGCAGTATATATACTATACGGCCTACCCTATATACTCTGCAGAATAATTGGGCCTTAAGTGTTGGTGATGCCAGAACACTGTAACCCCTCACAGATACTCTTGTTGGGTGAAGGAACGGCCCTGCTGTGAAATATTATATCAAAAATTGAAATTACATACCCCTTTTTAGGAGGGTTAGAAAAATTGGGCCTTGAGTGGTGGTGGTGCCAGAACACTGTAAGCCCTCACAGTTACTCTTCTTGGGCACAGGAATGGGACCTGCGTTGAAATATTATATCAAAAATTGTAATTACATGCCCCTGTTAAACAGGGTTAGAAAAATTGGGCCTTTGGTTTTGGTGGTGCCAGAACACTGTAAGCCCTCACAGTTACTCTTGTTGGGCACAGGAACGGGCCCTGCATTGAAATATTGTATCAAAAACTGTAATTACATGCCCCTGTTAAACAGGGGCAGAAAAATTGGGCCTTGGGTGGTGGTGGTGCTACAACACTGTAACCCCTCACAGATACTATTGTTGGGTGCAGGAACAGGCCCTGCTGTGAAATATTATATAAAAAATTGTAATTACATACCCCTGTTAAACAGGGGCAGAAAAATTGGGCCTTGGGTGGTGGTAGTGGTGCCCTAAACCAAAAATATTGTTTGAAGCTAGCATCATCAAGATTGAGGAGGAATAGGATAGTCAGCATAGGCAGTCTTCAAGGGATCCCAGACCCATAGCAAATTCAATCAGTTACATCAGCATCAGGTGGTTGATAGCTGCTGATGCAAGACTGATTCATTTTTATGAATGTGAGCCTATCAATGGAGTTTGTGGACAGGTGTACTTTTTGATCCGTTACAAACCCTCCAGCAGCACTGAATGTGTGTTCAGAAAGCACACTGGATGCAGGACAGGCCAGTAGCTCAATTCCATATTGTTCCATCTTCCATAAGTTCTGGCTAGTGGTCCATCCTCAAGACCCAGTAACCCAGTGGATGCTTTGTTGGAAAAGTCTCCAAGTCTGCTCTTGCCCCTAAATATTCCTGCACCATACAATGCAGATGCTGGCGATGGTTGCTTGAACCAATCAGACCTTGGCACCGAGAACTGAAAAATTGTTTAAAAGCATTGGTCAGCCAGCGACATTCTCCACCGCTCTTCCTCTGACTGAACGAACCCTCAGCAACACATTGTTCAGCACCAGGAAATTGTAACCTCCCAGAGTCCAAAAATGCATAGCGGGGGGCGTGGCCTAGCACCGGAGGAAGATGGCAGCTTAATCAGAGAGCTCCGCCATCCAGGGCTTCTAATAAGCATTTAAATCAGCGGGATAAACCTTGCACACAGCAGCGAGGATGACCGGGAGAAGCTCGTCAGCCACACGGTCCCTGCAGGATCCATCCATGCAGCTGAGCCGCAATTTACCGGCTATGTTCTGCACGCAACCGGCGGACCCACAGGCCGCTTCTCAGGCCTCGGACCCGAGTTTCCCCGCCGTCACTGCCGACACTCCTGGAGTCTCCGCTACTGCAGGTACGCTCCGCGCGCACGTCTCTCCCTTATTGTGAGTGGCAGACCTCCAGATGGTTGCCACTTACATTAAAAGCACATTATATGCAGCCATATCCGACCTTAAAACAGACATAAGAGCTGTAGTCTCTAGGCTGGAACACTTGGAAGCAGCAGCCATGATACACGGGGCAGCAATACAGCAAGTACAAAAGGTCACCAGTGTCCATGCCCAGCATCTCATAGAAATGCACAGACACATGGAGGACCTGGATAATAGGGGTCGCAGACGCAATTTACATGTAAGAGGCATACCAGAATTCGTTGAAGGGCCCCAATTACAGGCTACTATTTGGGCAATCTTTAACACTCTGCTGGGCAGGCCACCACATGCACCTGTGGAGATGGAAAGGTGTCACAGAGAGCTCAGGCCGAGGGGAAGAGACACTGACCCCCCTAGAGATGCAGTATGCTGCCTAGGGAACTTTGCTCAAAAGGAAGAGATATTACGACTTGCGCGCAATCAGGATCATCTGGAGCATGAAGGGGCACATATTTAATTATTGTTCGAGGACTTGTCAGCCATTACTCTGCAGCACAGGAGAGATCTCCATCCCTTGCTGCAAACCTTGCATGACTACCGGTGGAAATTCCCCTTCTGCTTACAGGCAACCACACAGCACAATTGAGAACCCCTGCTGACTTGCAGCCCTTTTGTGATACCCTGGACATCCCTGCAGTGGATGTCCCGGACTGGTATAGTGCATTTATACAACCAGACCCTTGGATTCCCACGCAGCCTGAAACCACGCCGAGATCACAAAGACAAAGGCAGAGAAGGCGCAGAAATTCAAATGCTTCACCACCGATTTTTCGGGAGGATATGGAAACAGAGGAAAGCCCAAGAGGATACCCATCATCCGTCCAACGCAGAACCGATCGCTAACTCTATGACAGAGTGATGGGTGAGCAGATTTATATCACCCATATGTTTCTACCCTGAACTCTGAGACTTAACCTTTGTCATAGGTAACCAAGTTACCTTTATTTAGCACCTTTACAAGAGCAGCCCTCGCTAAATGGAGGTCAGTGCCTAATGACTATGTATATGGCACGTGCCAGATAGCCCAGTGACCTACAGCCTCATTGGAACAGGACAACAGGTAATACCCCCAGGCCTGGGGGTGAATATACTTATACTTCCCGGCTCAGTTTAGGTTACACTGAAAGCTATGTGGAAATGCAGTGAGCAGACAGATTTCCTAGATACAGGACTTGGCCACACAAAAGTGGAGGAACACATTCCCCTACTCAAAGGGAGTCATATAAAACTTTGCAAACCTATTTGAACTATGTGTTATTAACGTTTCTCAACAGCTAACATTGAGCAAAGCCAAAACGAGGATTTTGGGAACCGCGGTGCTCCCTCACTGGGCCTTTAATGGAACCTGCCAAATCCTGCACATATTCCAAGTAAAACTTTATATTGCCCCTACAGCTGGGTCACTTAGTTATACTGACATGTGCTGGTGGGGGAGACACACTGCTCCCTCCTAACAGCTGGAAAGCATATGCGGCTCTTGTGAACCACCAAAATGCTAGTATAACCATGTTTCCTGACTCGGTTGCATATAGGGGCTCTGTTGTTCGACATTCTTCTACTTTAATTGTTTACAGTTTTATATATATACTAATTTGGTTATAGATATAGGTTTTTATATGAATAATCGCGCCCATCCTTAGATAGCGGGGGAATCTAGCAGGCTCTTACCAGCTACTGTTGGGACCCCCGAAACCCAACCCCAAAGGTGGTAATACTGTGAGTTGCTCCTGGGATTAAAAGTATTAAAAGTGGTATTAGACAGGCAAAAGCCTTGATTTAAAATAAGAAGGAGTGGGGGTTGAAACACTCAATGACCTCAATAACATACATACGTGATTGCCTACAGGGCCCCATAGCCAGGGGCCTTGCACCACCTGGATCGGAAACTTGGGATCCAGAGATTGCTCATGTTTTCTTAAACAATGAATACTCAAGGGACGAGACCAAATGTATATTTTATGTTATTTACATTTTGTTTAATTCACAAAGTTTGGGGGAGGGGACTAAGAAACAAATAAAAAGTATTAATTTGAGCAGTGAGGCGGCAGCCTGAGGCGGCGGTAATGTCTCCTTAGAGCTCCGCTCCTTGGGATTGTTAACCGGAGGACTACAGGTCCCAGTGCCACTAATATTTACAAAAAACGGGTCACTGCTCACCCCAACTCAGCCAGCAACCTAAATAATGGTCCTAAGAGGTCAGAAATATACTTTTAAAAAAGGTATTTCTAAAGAAAAGATACACAGACTGACGTCTGAGATGGCAGCATCTTCCTCTCCCTCACAGCGCAGCAGCTCACACAGGACACAGCCTCTGCCTCACAGCAAAATAACACAGGCTTCTAAGGGTGAGTCAGTGTGTGACTAAAATGTTTCACAAATTACAACACAGCCTGATATGTTCAAACAGTTTGAATATATGCTCCAGAAAGCTCTTAAACAGACTTCTGACCACATTACAGATATGTTAACTAGAGAAATTAGAGAGCTGGGTCAAAGGACTGCAGACCTAGAATTGAGAATGGATGAAATTGATACACGCACTCACAATTCTATGACTGAAATTATGTCACTGAAGGAAGAAAATCTCACACTTCAGTCACGTTTGGAAGATCAGGAAAATAGAAATCGTCGATCAAATTTGCACATCAGGGGGATCCCTGAATCTTATTTAGACTTGCAGACAACAGTCACAGCGCTGTTTCAGGAATTAATACCTGAAATTCCCATTGACAGGCTTGAATTTGACAGAGTACATAGAGCCTTAGCTCCACGCAAATCCAATGGCCCTCCTAGAGATATCATTACCAAATTACACTACTACAGGACCAAAGAACAGCTTTTAACAGCAGCCAGAGGTAAAGATCTCCTCAGCTTTCAGGGCCACAGTTACCAGCTTTTCACTGACCTTTCCCCACTTACAGTGGCTAAGAGACGTGCGCTCAAACCTCAATTACAGATACTTCAGCGCAATCAAATTGCTTACCAATGGGGATTTCCTTTCTCTCTTCGTTTCACACATCTGGAAACCAAATACGTTTGTCGCTCCTCAGAAGATTTACAATCGATCCTAATCGACATAGGGTTAGCTGAAGAAACCCTGACAAAGAACCAGCCCAGCAGAAGTTTCATCTCTCGATCATCACAGCAAAATAAAGCCACAGGATCCAGTTCTGCATCCTCGTCATATCAAAATCTCAGCAAGCGTGGTCGTTATGAACATTCACCTCCCACCATTGTGGACTCAATGGACTGACTTTCCAGTTCACACAAATTCCTCATACTTTCTTCAGATTCCCAGCTTCTTATGCTGGTTAATTTCCTTTAAGTGTTAAGCTCATGAATAAAATGAGCTCTGACTATATGGTTTAGTTATGATATTAGTGTGTGAGGGGAGGGGGAAGGGAAAGGGGAAAATTGAGTAAAATGATTTTTTATTTTTTTTTTGCTGATTTTTTTTTCCCATTTCTCTTTTTCCTCTTTACTCTACCTTTTTTTTTGTTAAAAAATAAATAAATAAATAAATAAAAAGGTAAAAAATGGTAATAAAACTATTAGTTATTTAATAATATATTAATATTCTAATAATTCCTGTGGTCCTCCGGTGTTGTTAATCCCATAGGAATTTTTTGCTGCCCTTTTTTTTACCACCTACAGAGACCCTCAATTTTTTCTATGGGGGACTCTGCGGGTGGTCCAGGATCCTCTCAGGGAGTATTATATACTCTCCTAAGATGCTCCCATACCCTATACTCTAACTTTAGTCTAATGATACTTGGTCTACATATGGGGTTTTTGTTTTTGTACTCTCTTACTTCTTCTTTTTCTAACTTTTTCTATTCCCCCTTGATCCTCCGGCTGGTCGTCCTGGCTCTTGGTAAGCACCTTATCTACTATGATATATTGTTTATTCTACTTGGTTTATGGCCCCTATAAATGTTTTGTCATTAAATGTACAAGGGTTTAATATTCCACATAAACGTACAAAAGCATTACGCTCATTTGCATTAAAGAGAGCTAACATTATCTGCTTACAGGAAACCCATTTCACTGAAAAGATTTATCCCAAGTTTCTTTCATCCTCATATCCACAATTTTATACAGCCTCTGCCACGGTTAAACAGCGTGGAACTCTGATTGGTTTTCACCGTTCCACTCCGTTCAATCTGAAATCACAATTATCTGACCCTGAGGGACGTTATTTACTTTTAACAGGTTTTAATTCTGATAATCCTATTACAATTGTTTCATATTATGCACCTAACAAACATCCAACTGCCTTCTTGTCTCATCTTTTACATGTAATTGAAGCTCATAGGAGTGGTACAGTTGTTATCTGTGGAGATTCCAATGCAACTATATTCCCATTTCTGGATAACTCTCCCTCAAAACCTAACACGGGTATTAAAAACTTGACTTTTCAACACCTACTTAACACGCATGGTTTAGTTGACACTTGGCGAGAGATGAATCCTGCCAGTAGACGTTTTACTCACTATTCATACCCACATAAGTCTTTCTCACGAATAGATCATATTTTTACTCCATCCAGTATGTTACCAGAAATAATTTCATCCAAAATTGTTCCTCTTCCGTGGACTGACCACTGTGCAGTAATTACTACTATTGCTTCCACAATTCCCAGATCACATGACACAACTTGGTGCATAAACGACTCTATACTGACTCATCCCTCTCATCGTGTTGAGATTGAAAAAGCATTATCAGATTATATAACGTCTAATGACACAGGTGATATCTCTGCTCTTACATTATGGGAAGCCCATAAAGTGGTTATTAGAGGTAGACTCATACAACAAGCTACTATTCTCAAAAGAGAACGTAAAATTCTGTTTGCAAAACTTGAATCCACCTTTAATGACTGTTACCAGACATTTCAATCCTCTCCGAATGCTAACAACAGCACTAAACTTGAAAGAGCTCGCGTAGATTTAGATCTTTTTCTGACCGATTCAGCAGACAAACTCATACGCAAGCGCCAACATATTCAATACCTTAAAGCAAATAAACCCGATACGCTTATGGCTAGAATCCTGAAGAATTCACAACACAATCAAACACCCATAAAGCTAAAAATATCCAGAGAAGCATATACCAGTAATCCAGTAAAGATTCTCGAGATATTTCGTTCTAATTTAGCCAAATTATATTCCTCATCTCCTAATTTTGATAAGTCCAAAGCTGATGTTTTATTTTCTAATATTACACTTCCTAACCTCGACCAGCTGCAGAGAGATCAGCTAGAAAACACGATTACTGTCAATGAAGTGTTGAAAGCTATAAAATTCTTAAAATTACGTAAGAGACCAGGTCCAGATGGCTTTTCAGCAGCTTATTATAGACAGTATGCACACATCTTAACACCAGTCTTAACCAAAGCCTTTAATTCGATTCTTGAAGGGCATTCCTTTAGAACAGAAACGCTTACTTCTATTATAGCAATGATTCCCAAACCACACTCTGATTCTACCTCTTGGACTAATTACTGTCCTATATCTCTTCTTAATCTAGATATAAAACTATTGGCTAAAATCATGGCCACCAGACTAAATTCTATTATAGGACATCTAATTCATAAAGATCAGACAGGCTTCATGCCAAAACGCCAGGCAGGTGATAATATCAGACGTACACTTTTACTTATCCATGCAGCTAAATCTAGACAGATCCCAGCTTGCCTGGTGTCTCTAGATATAAGGAAAGCATTTGACTCTGTCACATGGCCATACATGGAATATACTCTCCAAAAATGGGGTTTTGGTGATCACTTTCTATCCTGGATTTCCTCTTTATACAATAATCCCAGAGCATATATTAAATATTCCGGTTATAAGTCAACAATGTTTGACATCAAAAGAGGTACCAGACAAGGTTGCCCCCTTTCCCCATTACTTTTTGCCTTATTAATTGAACCTTTAGCACAATTAATTAGAAATACCCCCGATATCAAAGGTATTGAATTAGGTGGTCACCATCATAAATTATGTCTCTTCGCAGGCGATATTCTCGTATTTTTGTCACGTCCACATATATCTACCCCTAATTTATTACTCACACTTGAAAACTTCGCCCAAATCTCAGGTCTATACATCAACCCTACAAAATCAAATGCGTTAAATATCTCTTTATCTCAAACTGAACTTCAACAAGCCCAAACTTCCTTACCTTTCAACTGGGTTCCGAAACAACTCCCATATTTGGGAATACAAATCACAACTTCCCTTAAAGATCTTTTTGCAGTTAACTACTTGCCTCTTCTAAAACAAATTACTGCTCTCATGAAACAATGGGCTTCTCTTCCGTTATCCTGGTTGGGAAGGATTAACGCTATTAAGATGTCAATACTACCAAAATTTCTATATTTATTTAGGGTACTTCCAATACCAATACCATCCTATTTTCTAAGACTTACTCAACGTAGAGTTATATCATTTATTTGGGGTAACACCAAACCTCGCATATCTAAATCTACCTTGTATTTGAATAAACTGAATGGGGGTTTGGGGATACCCAATTTTTCTTCTTATTATAATGCTGCGCAAATTGCACTTCTACCCAAATATCACGCTATGGTTGAAACTCCCCTTTGGGTTGCTGTTGAATCAGTAGACAGTGATCCTATCTCAGTGGCAAATATGTTATGGCTAAACCCTGCTGATAGGATCCACCTTACTAATCCAATAACAAAACATACCTTGACTATTTGGGATAAATTCAAACATAATCTTAAATCTCCACATAATCCTCTGCTTTCATTTCTCCATAATCCAGCCTTTTATCCTGCTTGGAAATTTCCAAGATCATTCTCTGCATGGTCCACGGTAAATCTTACCCGTTTATGTAATCTATCATCCTCATCTAATATTCATGCCTTTCCTGTATTATGTGAAACTTACGGTTTACCTAAAAAAGAAATATTTCGCTATCTACAGATTAAAATTTTTTATGAACCACTACTTAATACAGGTTCTACTCTCAATCAAATGACTCAATTTGAACGTATCTGTATGAGCGACCCGCACATCAGAGGTCTTATCTCACTATTATATCACCAATGTAATGTGACTTCAGGAGAAACTCTACCCTCATATGCTATTAAATGGGCACAGGATATTAATCAAAAACTGGATGATAAAGATTGGTCTAATATATGGTTAGCCACCAAAACTTCCTCTCCTAACTGTTTTGCTGTAGAAATGAATTATAAAGTTTTAATGCGATGGTACATGGTACCAGCTAGAATAGCTAAATTCGCTCCCTCATATTCTCCTAATTGTTTTAGAGGTTGCGACATGCCCGGTACACATTATCACATATGGTGGCAATGTCCTGTTGTTAAAAAATTCTGGAATAACATATTTCTTATGGCCTCTAAAGCCTTGGAAATCACAATTCCTCCAGATCCCACCATGGCTATTCTAAACCTAAAACCTACCATGCTCACTCACACTCAATTTCTTTTATTTATCCAACTAAGTACTGCAGCCAAACAAACCATTGCCAAGGCATGGAAGTCTCAAACTCTAATCGTGAACGAAGCTAAACACAGAATGAATAAAGCACTCATACAAGCAAAGATGACAGCTATTGAAGATAATAAAATTGATCTATTTAATAAGATATGGCAACCATGGGTCAAACACTACTTTCCTGCTGACTTTGACCAATCTTTGTTATTACCACACTAAGTTATATAATATATTCACTAAATTTAATTGTATATATGCCATGAGCCAGGACACCACCCCAGGTTTCCCTTTCCTTCTCTCTTTCTTCTCTCCCCCCCCCTCTTTTTTTTTTTTTTTTGTTGTGTAATATTTTCTAGGGTATATACTGTTTGAATATATGAGATACATATTCTTTTCATACTTTTTCTATTGCTCATCTTACAACTAGACAACTATATCTAGCCAAATCATTTTATGTTTTCCTTTATTTCTATGCCATACTTAAAATGTGTATAACATAATAACAGTTGTAAGACGGTTCTATGTATAATATTATACTGTAAAGCTTCTGGAAATATGTGATATGTATCCATGTATTATATTCTTTTATTCTTTTTTCTTTCTTTCTGAAAACTCAATAAATATATTTAACAAGAAAAAGTATTAATTTACTCATAGAGATACATCAACCCCAACTCCTGAAGTCTATTAGCCTGTCAGGGTTAGATAACAGAGGAAAGGAAAAACTCCTGACAGTATCTAGAGTAGATGACTACAGAAGGGATATAGCTGGTACTCGTAGACCCCTTCAGCGGAGGTATATCCCATTCTGATCACGCTCCAACCTAGAGGCCTCTGGGTGGCGATAGCATCTGGACTCGACCCTGGTGTTAGGTCTCTTCTCCACTCCAAAGAGGCAGGTTCCTCCTTTGAACATTTCCGGAATAGTCTATCTCCATTCCTTTTTTAAGGTAGACTCCTTACTAGGTGGGTAAGCAGGACTACACTGCCCCTGGTAGATCTAACACTTTGCCCATATTAGGGGCATCCACTAAGTAAATGTGGGGGTCTCCAGTTGGTACTGGAGCCACCTACTGAGCATACAAAAGCTTCCAATTTCCTCTTTCTCTCAGGCCACACTCTGTCCTCCCACCCTTTAGCTCCATCCCCTCCCCCCCTTCTTCTTTTTTTTTTTATCTTTCCTCGTTTCCCTCTCTTTCTTTTCTGCACTCTCTCTTCCTCTCTCACCTTCTCCATTCATCTCCCCCTCTTCTTCCCCTCCTTTTCCCGTGCGAGCCCTCTCCGTCTACTAAAAATCCTGACAAAACCTAAGTGATCTTACCTCGCTCAATAATGTCTTCTGTAGTACAATCATCAGCTCCTCCATCAGCTCCTCTATCTCTCATGGTGCTTTCGCTAAATGTCAAAGGTCTTAACATTCCAGAAAAGCATAGCAGTGTTCTAGCCGAGGCTCACCGACTTAGAGCACAAATTATATTCTTACAAGAAACCCACTTTAAGGCGGGCTCTGTCCCACGCTTAGCAGACGTTACACAGAGGTTTACCATGCCACTTGTGATGACTCCAAAACCAAGGGAGTCTCCATTTTATTGGCTAAGTCTCTGATGTTTCACCTTACTGACCAACTTATAGACCCAGAGGGTAGATTTCTATTTCTCAAAGGCATGTGGAAAGACAAACCTGTAACTTTAGCAAATGTATACTGTCCTAATTCAGGTAGGGTACCCTTCCTGAAAAATACCCTTCTAAAACTGACCTCATTTCAGACAGGCCTTTTGCTATTGGGAGGGGACTTTAATATGGCCTCAGATCCGCTCTTAGACACCTCTACTGGCACCTCCTCATTCCCATATTCTGCGCTACATCAAGTGAAACTTCAGCTAGCTGCCCTTACACTACATGACACCTGGCGCACCCTCAACCCCAAAGAGAAAGACTACACATTTCACCGCACAATTGCTACTCAAGACTGGACTATATTTTCATACACCAGGCTGACTTGTCATACCTTGCGGATGCTACCATCGAAAATATAGCGCTCTCGGACCATCATCCAATTACAATGACTCTAAAATTCCCACAAAGAGAGGGGTTTACCAAGATGTGGAGGCTAGATGCATCTATATTGGCGGACCCGGGAGACGCAGAACACATTATACAGGCCCTTCGGGACTATTTCCATAACAATATACAAGTACATATTTTGGGGCACACCCTACAATGCGTTTAAATTCAAGATGGTGCTGCTATAAGACCTACAAACAGTACAAAATATTTTACAGCGCACACATACAAGAATGACATTTCCTGCAAGGCTAGTTAAAAACACCTGAACATATTCAAAAAATACGGGGGTTTGGTCACACTATATGGTCATATAGTGCTAAACCCACTTACTGCGACAAAGTACCCCGAATTAGTGGGTCCTACTCTAGTAATAGAATGGAAGATCCTTTGTCTCAACCATGGGAGCTAAACTCCTCTATGTGGGAGAACTGAAGGGGATACATCCTATACACTGGTGGCCACTAAATAAGAGGTAATGAGGAGGGGGAGGGGTGCTCCAGCCCAAAAAAACCTGGTCAGGGTCTATTCCAAAATACAAGTACATATTTGGGGGGCACACCCTACAATGTGTTTAAATTCAAGATGGTGCTGCTATAAGACCTACAAACAGTACAAAATATTTTACAGCGCACACATACAAGAATGACATTTCCTGCAAGGCTAGTTAAAAACACCTGAACTTTTTCAAAAAACATTTTGTACTATTTCCATAACAATGACACGCCGGATGTGACTCTCATGGTTCAGTGGGAGGCACATAAGTTTGTCATACGATGACATCTACTAGCTATAGCAGCCAGAAAAAAAAGGGAACACCAAGGAACGATACTGGCTCTCTCTGGGAAAATCACCAGACTAGAGACCCGGCATAAACGCACTAGAGCTATTCAAGTAGCACAGGAGCTAGCGGACACAAGAGCACTGTTAGTTGAAGAACTTTTCAGAAGGGCGCGAAAGCATCACATTATGTCACAAAAATTATTTTATGAACAAGGCAAAAAACCAGGGAAGCTACTGGCTAGGTGCATGCAAAAGCGTACACTGGCTTCAACAGTCCACCATGTGACTGATCAATCAGGAAAACCCACACTAAAAATGAAGACATTGCACAACAATTTTTACATTTCTATAGTAAACTTTACAACCTTAATGAAACGATCCGTGGCCCTACAGAGGACGGGGCGTGCTTTAGCTTGATGCGGGAGTTCCTAAGCAAATTCAGCCCGCAAGCATTGACGGATAACGACCGTGCCGAGCTGGAGGCACCCTTGTCCTCTGAGCAATGGGAAGCAGCCCTAAAGACCACAAAGCCGGGCAAGAGCCTGAGGCTAGTTAGCCTCACGGCACAATATTATAAGTGTTACACGGAGCTCTTAGCTCCACGTTTCCTTAAAGATTTTAACACACTGGCTACTGCTTCTTGCCCCTCAGATTCTTTACTAGAGGCGTATATCACAGTGATTCCCAAGGATAATAAAGACCCTGCTGATGTGACCCACTATCGACCAATCTCGCTTCTGAATGTCGACGTAAAGCTTTTCTTGAAAATCCTAGCAACCCGTTTATTGTATCATGTCCCGGCCTGGGTGGGAAGAGATCAAGTAGGCTTTGTTCTGGGCAGGGAAGCCAGGGACAATACCATTAAAGCCCTAAATTTGCATAACTGGCGGATCTCTACTCAGAGAGAAGGGTTTTTCCTTGCAATGGATGTGGAGAAGGCGTTCGATAGGGTGGCCTGGGACTATATGGATGCAGTCTTGGACGCTCTTGGATTAGGGAGCTGTATGTGTACCTTTATTAGAGCACTTTATGTGAATCCAAGAGCCAGAGTCAAGGTCAATGGCCGCCTATCGGACGCCTTCCCCATCCATAACGGCACAAGACAGGGATGCCCTCTTTCACCCCTACTTTACATCCTAACCCTAGAGCCCCTCTTAAGATGCATCAGAGCTAACCCAAACATAAAAGGTATAGAATTCCATAGCAAGGAATACAAGATTGCGGCCTTTGCAGACAACATTTTGCTTTTCTTATCAGCGCCATTGATGTCCCTACCAAATTTAATGCCAGTTCTCGAACAATTTAAATGCATATCTAACTTGAAAATCAACTACTCAAAATTGTTTGCATTGTGTCCTTACCGAACAATACAGTACGATTATGCCAATCAAACTTTCCCTTTAAATGGAAAACAGATGCCATCACTTATCTGGGGATTCAACTCCCCAATAAGCTAGATACTCTTTATGAAAATAACTTTTTATCTGAGCTGAAAAATATACAACAAGACCTACAAAAACAGGATGTCCCCACCCTGTCCTGGTTTGGAAGGGCCTCTGCTCTGAAAATGACAGTTCTCCCCCGCATATTCTATAAAATGCAAACGGTACCAATACGCCTACCGCCAACTTTTTTTGCGGCCTACAAGAAGATGTGTAGATCTTTCCTCTGGGACTCCAAAGCGGCACGTATCGGGTGGGCAAAATTAGTGTTACCCAAATCTAAAGGCGGGATTTGCCTCCCGGATATACTACGTTATTATTGGGCGGTACACATGACTAGGGTTGTAGACTGGAGGATTCATGCCTGTTACAAAGACTGGGTAGACCTCGAATGACTAATATCGGGGTATGATCTTTGCCTACTCCCTTGGTTCTCCAAGAAACCTACAAGTCCACATCTTCACTCACACCCCCTCATTGGGGCAACTCTCCATGAATTTGATGGGGCATGTAAAACACATGCGCTGTCAACCACAGAATGCTCGATTACTGCTGTAAAAGGAAACCCTGACTTTCCCCCAGGGTTAGCCAAATCCTACCTAACACAAGAATGGCTAAATACAGAGATGCTTGCGAAGCATTTCTTTCATGGGGCAAGTTTGTGCAACAACAAGACCTAGCAGCATTGTCCAAAACCAAATCCTTTCCCCTTTTGGTTCTACATGCAATTGAAACATTTTCTAGATGACCTGGGGAGAAGGGAAGGATTTACAAAAACACCCATCATGTTTGAAACCCTATGCTCGAGCTCAGCTCCCCAGAGTCATGTGATCTCAGCACTCTATGCCTCTATGTTTGGAGCGACCTACTCCTTACTGCATGCAGACCATGCATTCTGGGGATCTGTGCTGGACAGGGAGTTAGAAGACACTGACTGGGATCGCATCCACCTACTCATACACAAGGGGTCGCTCAATGTAAACATACAGGAAAATGGATATAAGGTTAAAACAAGATGGTACAAAACCCCAGAATTGCTTCATATGATATTTCCAATGGTATCAGATCAATGCTGTAGATGTGAGAAGGAAACGGGCACCTTCCTCCATGTGTGGTGGACATGCTCATTAATACAGCCTTACTGGAGGAAGGTACATGAAGTGACAACTACCATTTCCTCATTGCCTCTGGAATTTACGCCAGCGCAATATCTCCTTCACCTGTCTAAAATCCCCCAAAAGAAATACTTTAAATCGGTAGCCATGCATATGGTTAACGCTGCTAGAATGTGTATTCTGGTACTCTGGAGTAGGGATGAGCCGAACACCCCCCGGTTCGGTTCGCACCAGAACCTGCGAACGGACCGAAAGTTCGCACGAACGTTAGAACCCCATTGACGTCTATGGGACTCGAACGTTCAAAATCAAAAGTGCTCATTTTAAAGGCTAATTTGCATGGTATTGTCCTAAAAAGGGTATGGGGACCCGGGTCCTACCCCAGGGGACATGTATCAATGCAAAAAAAACTTTTAAAAACGGACGTTTTTTCGGGAGCAGTGATTTTAATGATGCTTAAAGTAAAAAAAAAAAAAGTGAAATATTCCTTTAAATATCGTACCTGGGGGGTGTCTATAGTATGCCTGTAAAGTGACGCGTGTTTCCCGTGTTTAGAACAGTCCCTGCACCAAATGTCATTTTCAAAGGAAAAAATCTCATTTAAAACTGCTTGCGAGTTAGATGTAATGTCGGGTCATGGCAATATGGATGAAAATCAGTGAGACAAACGGCATGGGTACCCCCCAGTCCATTAACAGGCCCTTTGGGTCTTGTATGGATATTAAGGGGAACCCCGCACCCAAATTAAAATAAGGAAAGGTGTGGGGCCACCAGGCCCTATATACTCTGAACAGCAGTATACAGGCGGTGCAAACAAGACAGGGACTGTAGGTTTGTTGTTAAGTAGAATCTCTTTGTAATTTTGAACGGGTACATTTTTAACGTGTTTAGCTCCAGCCAAAAAATCTTTTTTAAGCTTTTTGGAAAACATAGGGAAGGGTTATCACCCCTGTGACATTTGTTTTGCTGTCTTTCCTCCTCTTCAGAAGATTTCACCTCACTTTTTGTCCCAATGACAAATGTTTTTTGAAAATTTGGGTTTTTTTGTGGAACAAGGATTGGAAAGCATCAGTGGAAAGGAGAATTTTTTTTCCCATATTAACTCTTACAGGAGAGAATTTCCCTTCCTAGGGGTAGATTTCATCTCACTTCCTGTTGTCTCCTTCCGTTTGCAAGTAGGAGTCGTTTGTAAGTTAGATGTTTGAAAGTAGGGTCCTGCCCTATATACTCAGCAGAAATTTGGGCCTTAGGTGTTGCTGTGGCCACAACACTGTAAGCCCTCACAGGGCCCTGCTGTGAAATATTAGATCAAGAATTGTAATTACATGCCCCTGTTGAACAGGAGCTGAAAAATTAGGCCTTAGGCACTGGTGCTGGTCCCACAACACTGCAACCCCTCACAGACACTCTAGTTGGAACGCAGGAACGAGCCCTGCTGCAAAGTATTGCATCAAAAATTGTAATTACACGCCCCTGTTAAACAAGGGCTGAAAAATTGGGCCTTAGGCACTGGTGCTGGTGCCACAACACTGCAACCCCTCACAGACACTCTAGTTGGAACGCAGGAACGAGCCCTGCTGCAAAGTATTGCATCAAAAATTGTAATTACACGCCCCTGTTAGACAGGGGCAGAAAAATTGGGCCTTAGGCACTGGTGCTGGTGCCACAACACTGCAACCTCTCACAGACACTCTAGTTGGAACGCAGGAACGAGCCCTGCTGCAAAGTATTGCATCAAAAATTGTAATTACACGCCCCTGTTAGACAGGGGCAGAAAAACTGGGCCTTAGGCACTGGTGCTGGTGCCACAACACTGCAACCCCTCACAGACACTCTAGTTGGAACGCAGGAACGAGCCCTGCTGCAAAGTATTGCATCAAAAATTGTAATTACACGCCCCTGTTAGACAGGGGCAGAAAAATTGGGCCTAAGGCACTGGTGCTGGTGCCACAACACTGCAACCCCTCACAGACACTCTAGTTGGAATGCAGGAACGAGCCCTGCTGTAAAGTATTACATCAAAAATTGTAATTACACGCCCCTGTTAAACAGGGGCTGAAAAATTGTGCCTTAGGCACTGGTGGTGGCGCCCAGAACCAAAAATGTTCTTACAAGCTATCAGCGTGATGATTGAGGAGGAAGAGGATAATTTCTCAGGGATAGTCACTCAGCATCAGCATAGGCAGTCTTTGAAGGGATCTGAGATTTCAAAAAAAATTATTCGGTTACATCAGCATCAGGTGCTTGGTAGCTGGTGGTGATCCAAGACTGATTCATTTTTATGAAGGTCAGTCGATCGACCGAGTCGGTGGACAGACGCACCCTGTGATCGGTTACAAAGCCCTTAGCAGCACTGAATTTGCGTTCCGAAAGAACACTGGATGCAGGACAGGCCAGTAGGTCAATTGCATACTGTGCAAGCTCTGGCCAGTGATCCATCCTCAAGACCCAGTAACCCAGAGGATTTTCGGTGGGAAAGGTGTCCAAGTCTGATCTTGCCCCTAGGTATTCCTGCACCATGTAAAACAGACGCTGGCGATGGTTGCTGGAACCGATCATACCTTGGGGCTGCGGACCAAAAAATTGTCTGAACGCATCGGTCAGGCGGCCACCTTCTCCACCGCTCCTTCTTTGACTGACCGAAGCCTCAGCAACACGTTGTCCAGAAACAGGAGTTTGTAACCTCCCAGTCTCTGGGAACGCTTTGCACAGACCTTTCTGCAAGGCCTCCCGAAGATGTTTCATCCTCTGCTCCCTCTGCGATGGCAAGATAAGGTCCGCAACCTTACCCTTGTAATGTGGATCAAGGAGGGTTGCCAGCCAGTATTGGTCCTTCTCCTTGATACCACGAATACGAGGATCCTTACGCAGGCTTTGCAGGATCAGGGAGGCCATGCAGCGTAGGTTTGCTGAGGCATTCGGTCCGGAGTCCTCTGGGTCACTAAGGACGACAACGTCCGCAGCCACCTCCTCCCAGCCACGTACAAGTCCATGTGTTTCTTGGGACTGATCCCTTAAAGACTGCTGCTGATGCTGAGTGCCAGGCTCCACCTCCATACTGACACAATCTTCCTCCTCCTCCTCCTCCTCCTCTTCCTGTGTGATCGGCGGGCACGCAGGAACACTGTATGGATAAAGGGGGCCTTGAGAGCTAAGGAAGTCCTCCTCTTCCTGCCTCTGTTCTGCCTCAAGTGCCCTGTCCATTATTCCACGCAGCGTGTGCTCCAACAGGTGGACAAGGGGGACAGTGTCACTGATGCATGCACTGTCACTGCTCACCATCCTCGTGGCCTCCTCGAATGGTGACAGGACAGTGCATGCATCCCTGATCATGGCCCACTGGCGTGGGGAAAAAAAAACAAGCTCCCCTGACCCTGTCCTGGTGCCATAGTCGCACAGGTACTCATTGATGGCCCTCTGCTGTGTGTGCAGCCGCTGCAGCATGGCCAACGTTGAGTTCCACCTGGTGGGCATGTCACAGATTAG
Organism: Lithobates septentrionalis; assembly: GCA_037952835.1. Classification (NCBI taxonomy): domain Eukaryota; kingdom Metazoa; phylum Chordata; class Amphibia; order Anura; family Ranidae; genus Lithobates; species Lithobates septentrionalis. Next base: position 5,402,254 of record JBBDGP010001146.1, read on the forward strand.
GCGGTTCTTGTGCAGGTTAAACTCCTTTTGGAGGTCCGTCAGCCGAGCACTGGCATTATATGACTGGCGGAAATGCACACAGACTTTCCTGGCCTGCCTCAGGACATCCTGTAAGCCCGGGTACCTGCCCAAGAACCGCTGCACCACCAAGTTAAGGACGTGAGCCAAACAGGGCACATGGGTCATTTGTCCCTGTCAGAGGGCAGAGAGGAGGTTGGTGCCATTGTCACAAACCACCATTCCTGCCTTAAGTTGGCGTGGCGTCAACCACCTCTGAACCTGCCCCTGCAGAGCTGACAGAACCTCTGCCCCAGTGTGGCTCCTGTCCCCCAAGCACACCAGCTCAAGCACCGCATGGCATCTTTTGGCCTGCGTACTTGCGTAGCCCCTTGAACGACTACGGAGCACCGATGGTTCCGAGGAAGAGGCCATGGAGGAAGAAGAAGAGGAGGGGGTGGAGGAGAGAGGTGTGTCACAATCATTAGCATTTTGGAGGCGTGGTGGCGGAACAACCTCCAACACTACTGCACCTTGTCCTGCATCCTTCCCAGCTGCCAGCAGAGTCACCCAATGCGCCGTGAAACTTAGGTAACGTCCCTGTCCATGCCTGCTGGACCATGAGTCATCGGTAATATGCACCTTACCGCTGACCGCCCTGTCCAGCGAGGCATGGACATTGCCTTCCACATGCCAGTAGAGAGCCGGAATCGCCTTCCGTGAGAAAAAGTGGCGTTTGGGTACCTGCCACTGAGGAACCGCACATTCCACAAACTCACGGAAGGGGGCAGAGTCTACCAACTGAAAAGGCAGCAGTTGAAATGCTAGCAATTTTGCCAAGCTAGCATTCAACCGCTGGGCATGTGGATGGCTGGGAGCAAACTTCTTTCGGCGGTGCAGCAGCTGGGGCAGGGAAATTTGCCTGGTACAATCTGACGTCGGTGTACCAAAAGCAGATTGCCCACAAGTACTTGGCTGTGACACACCTAATTCTACACCTTCATTCCTCTCAGTGCAGGTCTCAGAGAGGACTGGAGGTCTAGTGGGGTTGGAAATCTCAGCTGATGAGGAGCAAGGAGAGGTCCTCTTTGTTCTTTGGTGTGGGTCTTTTAGATACGCTTGCCAACGAACTGCATGGCAGGTCAACATATGTCTGGTCAAGCATGTGGTACCCAAGCGGGAGATGTTTTGGCCACGTGAGATACGCTTGAGACATATGTTGCAAATAGCAGCGGTGCGATCTGATGCACTCGTCTCAAAAAAGGCCCACACCAAAGAACTTTTTGAATAACGCGCAGAGACTGCAGCGCCCTGCACATGTGGAGCTTTGGGGTGTGATGCAGTCAATGTGCTGCCCTTAGGCTGGCCCCTGGAGGGCATCCTGCCTCGTTGGTGATGTGCCGCCTCCGCCTCCTCCTCCTCTCTCCTATCAAGCACCCACGTTGAGTCAGTGACCTCATCATCCCCTCCCTCCTCATCACTGGAGCAAACCTGGCAGTATGCTGCAGCAGGGGGAGCATGACTGCCAGATTGCTGTCCTTCTTGGGCACCCCCTCTGTCCGTGCTCATGTTACTGCCTTCATCGAGCTCAGTATCATCATCAGAGCCTTCCAAACGCTGGGCATCCTCCTGGAGCATGTACCCAACACTGTGGTCAAACAGTTCGAGGGACTCCTCAGGAGGACATGGTGGAGCTAGGGAAGGAGTCACTGATGACATTGAGCCGAGGGAAGAGGCCGCTGCTTTGCCAGACAAAGCACCCTGGGCATGGGTGAGAGAGGATGAGGAGGATGAGGACGGCTTGGTCATCCACTCGACCAAGTCTTCCGCATGTTGCGGATCAACACGGCCAGCTGCCAAAAAAAAGGCCAAGCGTGTCCCATGGCCACGTGCTGATGAGGATGCACCGTCTCCACGACCAGCACTAGACACAGAGCCTGCTTGCCCTCTCTTATTGGCTTGTGACTGTCTGCCTCTCCTTCTTGGCCTTCCAGACATACTAATTGCCTGTAGCTGCACTAAGCTGGGATATATATATATATATATGTGTGTACTGATACTGCAGCTAGCAAAATCAACTGCCTGCCTGTAGTATGAGAACACCAACAACCTTCTACAGGTAGCTTTAGCTGAACACTGTGAGGTGGACGCACCCCACTAACTTGTAGGTTTAGCTGAACACTGTGAGCAGGACGCACTGCACTAACTGTAAATAGTCTAGCTGCCTGACCGTGGTACTAATAGGATCAAAAGAACACCAGTAATTTTCTTCAGGTAGCTTTATATACTGTAACAAGATAAGCCTGCCTGTCAGTAGGAAGATAGCAGGAACGGATCTAGCTGAACACTGTGAGCAGGACGCACTGCACTAAATGTAAATAGTCTAGCTGCCTGACCGTGGTACTAATAGGATCAAAAGAACACCAGTAATTTTCTTCAGGTAGCTTTATATACTGTAACAAGACAAGCCTGCCTGTCAGTAGGAAGATAACAGGAACGGATCTAGCTGAACACTGTGAGCAGGACGCACTGCACTAAATGTAAATAGTCTAGCTGCCTGACCGTGGTACTAATAGGATCAAAAGAACACCAGTAATTTTCTTCAGGTAGCTTTATATACTGTAACAAGACAAGCCTGCCTGTCAGTAGGAAGATAACAGGAACGGATCTAGCTGAACACTGTGAGCAGGACGCACTGCACTAAATGTAAATAGTCTAGCTGCCTGACCGTGGTACTAATAGGATCAAAAGAACACCAGTCATTTTCTTCAGGTAGCTTTATATACTGTAACAAGACAAGCCTGCCTGTCAGTAGGAAGATAACAGGAACGGATCTAGCTGAACACTGTGAGCAGGACGCACTGTACTAAATGTAAATAGTCTAGCTGCCTGACCGTGGTACTAATAGGATCAAAAGAACACCAGTAATTTTCTTCAGGTAGCTTTATATACTGTAACAAGACAAGCCTGCCTGTCAGTAGGAAGATAACAGGAATGGATCTAGCTGAACACTGTGAGCAGGACGCACTGTACTAAATGTAAATAGTCTAGCTGCCTGACTGTGGTACTAATAGGATCAAAAGAACACCAGTAATTTTCTTCAGCTAGCTGTATATACTGTAACAAGACAAGCCTGCCTGTCAGTAGGAAGATAACAGGAACGGATCTAGCTGAACACTGTGAGCAGGACGCACTGCACTAACTGTAAATAGTCTAGCTGCCTGACTGTGGTACTAATAGGATCAAAAGAACACCAGCAATTTTCTTCAGGTAGCTGTAAATACTGTAACAAGACAAGCCTGCCTGTCAGTAGGAAGATAACAGGAACGGATCTAGCTAAACTGAATACAGTGTATATATATATATGCAACACCTGGGATGCATATATATACACAATACACTGTAAGTGCAGCTAACTGACTGATTGTTCTGCCTAATCTATCTAACTCAAATCAAATGACACTGTCTCTCTGTCTATCTCTTTCAACGCCGGAACACACACTACACAGGGCCGCCGTGCAGGCGGCCTTATATAGTGTGGGGCGTGTACTAAATCCCCTGAGCCATAATTGGCCAAGCCCACACAACCCAACAACATTTCTACCATGACTTTTTTGGGAACCAACCCTTAATTTTTCAGCCACTACATCACAGTGGATCTTTGCAATATCCAGAAATCTTAAATTGTCTAAATGCATTTCCTATTGGGAATCAGCTCAAAAGATTGTCCACAAATGGTATTACGCTCTTTATAGATTAGCACAGATCTATCAAGATCACTCTCCGATGTGTTGGAGACATTGCAGTTCTATAGGTTCATTAATACACATTTGGCGGGACTGTCCTGTACTTAAAGACTTCTGGTCAGCAGTCTTTCTCTTCATATCAAATATTAGTGATATTGCATGTTCCCCAGATCCCAAGTTAGCACTCTTAGGAGTAGGTATAGACTCTAGGCCCTCCAAATTAGGCTGCCAGGCTTTCTATAGCCAGAGGTAGGAAACAGATATCCTCTCTCTATACAGTGATCCAAATCCTAAATGACAATGTCCATCTGCAATCTATGCATGCTAACGCTAACCTAACTTATCACTCCTTCCAAATTAAGTGGTCGCCCTGTCTTCAAAACCCTAATTGTTCCATTACAGCTTAAAGTGATACTAAAGTCTCATTTTTTATTTCATTTAAAAATAACAAATATGTTATACTTACCTGCTCTGTGCAGTGGTTTTGCACAGAGCAACCCAGATCCTCCTCTTCTCGAGTAACTCATTGATGCTCCTGGCCCCTCCCTCCTGCCCTCACAGCAAGCAGCTTGCTGTGAAGACACCCTCTCTCTCTCCTCATTGGCTCACTGACTTTGATAGCAGCAGGAGCCAATGGCACCCCACTGCTGTCTCTGCTGTCTCAGCCAATAAGGAGGGAGAGTCCCAGGCAGCCGAGACTCTTGGGGGGTGAGGGGGGCTGTAGCACACACAAGGTTTTTTATCTTAATGCATAAAATGCATAAAGATTAAAAAAACTTCTGACTTTAGAACCACTTTAAGCTATCATACTCTACTCATAGAATAGGATGTTAAGCCTACTTGGTACTTCCTCAATGGTTATGCAACTCTTTCCCATACCACCCTTTTAAGTTAGCATTAGGTCTGTTATGTTATTGACTCATTGAGCTGTCTAGCCTCTCTTTATCTGTTGACTTTCTCACTTTTACCCCTTTTCCTTTCTCTCTTCCCTTTTCTCTCTCTTTTTATTTTCTTTACTTTAGCCTCTCAGCAAGCTTTACAAGCAATTTGCATTTCATGCACAACTTAGCATGACTTTATGTTTGTGTTATTGTATTGTATTTGGACATTCTGTTCACTGCACAGGTTATTCCTTTGTATGCTTTGTGTATTGTCCATACCCCTTTTGTATTAATACAAAAGCTATTAAAACTAAAAAAAGTGCTACAAAAATTGTAAAAAAAGGGAAAAAAATAAGTTGTTTTATTGAGTTCATGTTATATCATTACAGTGTGTTATTGTTAACCATTGTTGTTTGCTTTAAAGGGATGCCAATCAGCTGCAGCACTGATCTGTTTATTCTGACAGCAGATGGGTGGTCCTCTCAGAATACATACATCAGTGCCTGCAGCACCGCAGGAAAAGATTTCTCATCCGCAGTTAAAAAGTTTTCATTTTTTTGTGGCAGAGATTTCTTCATCCACAGTGATCGATGGGAATGGAGGAAGCTGTTCAATGTTAATGAAGAAAAAAAAACAAAAAATGTTCTTTTTATTTTCTTTTTGCATTTTTCAAAACCTTGTGACAAAACATTAGATAGGCAAAATACTCACCATGCGTCTTTTTAAATACCTTTGGGTGTTTACTTTGCAAAAAATGGCCACTTGGGGGTATTTTGTACTATCCTGGAATTTCAGGGTCTCCGAAACTGTGATAGGTAGTGAGGAAAAGAAATAAGGAAGTTACACCCTTTGAAAGCCTGAAGTTGGTCATTGGTTTTTGGCCCCTATACACAACTAGGCTCCCAAAAAGTCTCACACGTGGGTGTCTACTTTCCAAAAAGGGGTCATTTGGGGGGTGTTTGTACTGCCCTGGCAGTTTAGAAAGAAATGTGGTAGGCAGACAGAAAGTAAAAAATGAAGAAAGCCTAAATTCCAGTATATATACCATAGTTTGTAGATGCTATTACTTTATTGGGATTTTTTTTATACCAAAGACATATAGAAAAATTCATTTTGGCCTACATTTATGAAGAAATTTGATTTAATTAGATATATGTTATAACAGAAAAGTAGAATGTATTTCTTTTTTCAAAATGTTTGGTCTTTTTTCATTTATATCACAAAAAATAAAAAGCTAGTGATGCTCAAATACCACCAAAAGAAAGCTCTATTTGTGTGAAAAAATGATACATTTTTCATTTGCATATTGTGTTGCATGACTATGCAATTACCAGTTAAAGTAGCGCAGTGCTGAATAGCAAAAAATTGGTCATGAAGAGGGTAAAACATCCCAAAGCTCAAGTGGTTAAAATGCTAGTTGCCTGGTTGTCATATTTTTCCAGTGAGTTAAATACTTTCTGAATCACTGACCCAGAACAAACCTGCAGATCAGGAAAAACTGTTTTAGATCACTGACTCAAGAAGTACTGAAACAGCTGACACAGAACTATGGCTAGGCAATTATAATTGGTAGTTTTACATTGTGTGTGTGTATGTGCAGGGGGAGACTTGCAAGTGTCTAGTTTAGGGATACTAATTATTTGTCATATGAATCCATTTCTTTGCAAAACTAGGAAACTTAGGAAAAATGGAGAATGTTGTATTTTCAGGGGGAATTTGAGCTTTTGTAGATGATTGAAAACTTAGAAATGTCAGTCTCATTCTTCATAATAAAATGCAACTCCAGGCAATTTGTTTTGTTTATGACAAAATGGAAAAGGGATACAACCTCTATCTGGTTATCATTGCAATATTAGTCCCCATAGATTTTCCTCATACTCCCTGTCAGCGGAAAAAGTATTAGGAAATTGCTCCAGTGGATACTCAAACTATAACAAAATGCTTCTGCAGTAAAATAGAGAAGTGTTTGAGGCTGTTGAGGGTTCACACTGCTCTGACATAGAAGTCGAGCGACTTCCGATCTGACTTTGCCCTACGACTTGATGTTCGACTTCCATGCGACTTCAACGAACGGGATCTGACTTTGATCCAACAATACTAGGCCCTTTGAGTCTGGTATAAATCTTGAGGGGGGAACCCCGCGCCCAATTTTTTTTTTAAAAACGGCATGGGGTCTCTCCCCCAAGACCATACCAAACCATTCGATCTGGTATGGCTCTTGAGGGAAAACCCCACAACAAAAGGGCATGATGGGGCGGTGACGTCTTATGGGGGGTGGGTTTCCAGATGATGTCACCAAATGATGGCACAAGCCGGAGCTAACACAAGAGCAGGAGCCAGCGTCAGGAATAGACATCAGGAGGGAGAAGAATCTGAGTGTCAGGGCTGGGCCCAACCCTTCCTTCTCTGAGTTTCAGAGCTCAGGTGTCTGCTAATTGCCAGCTCCTATCTCTCCACAGTGACTCACCTGTTGATGATCCTGCTAGTCGGTCCTGCCTACTTAAGCCGTCCAGTCCAGATGATCTCTGCTTTCGCCTTGGTCACATTTCTAGGGACGCTCTTCTGTTTAAGACTTGCTTGGCTGACATTCCTTCTGGCTCCCTGACATTTTGGCTTGTCTGACTATCCGTTCCGGTTCCTTAACTCTGGCTATGTTTTGACTACGTTTACTCTGTTTATCTTTTTTTTATTATTATTAAACAAGTGTGATTAAACTATACTACTGTCTCAGTCTGATTCATGGTTTCTGACAGTAGGCGAAGGCCATGAATTCAGAAGATGCAGTCAATCCACTTGTTGGTAATATTATTTCCAGATTGGATGAGCAGGATCACTGCATGGATCAGTTTTCCATGGTGTTACAGACACTCCTAAGTCGCACGGCTCACCTGGAATCTCCCACTGTGGCTGCTCCGGTACAACCTGTGTTGCAAGCCATCCCTGCTGCTGCTCAAGTCACTGTGCAGGCACCCGCCTCGAGTATTAGCTCTATAAGAGATATGTCTGGTTCTGCTCTGCTTCCCTATCAATTTGGGGGTGATCCAGTCCAATGCAGAGGGTTTCTCAACCAGGTTGAGATATACTTTGAGATGCTACCTCAGGCATTTCCCACGGAGAGAAGCAAAGTAGGTTTCGTGATATCTTTGTTTTTTGAGAGAGCCTTGGCCTGGGCAAACCCTCTATGGGAGACGCAAAAACCTGTTATCTTGAGCTACCCTGAGTTTGTGGCTTCTAAAAGGGTATTTGACGTTCCCGCATGCTCTGCTTCTGCTGCCAAGTGCCTCATATTCATCAAACACAGTATGAGAACTGTTGCCGATTATGCCATTGAATTCCATACTCTGGCAGCAGAGGTTACTTGGAACAATGATGCCCTCATGGCTGCTTTTTCTCATGGTCTCTCAGATACCATCAAGAATGAGATAGCAGCCCGAGATATACCCACTGAGCTGGAGAAGTTGATCACGTTTGCCATCCTCATTGACTCCAGACTCAGAGAAAGACTCTCTTTTATAGAGCGTTTGTGGAAGCCTCCTGTACATTTGTCTTCAAGCTTTATAGTCCCACCCTTGCCTCCCTCACCTCCCATGCCTCCTGGTACCGAGTCAGTCAGTGAAGGTGAACCCGTGCACTTGGGTTTCACATGTCTCTCTCCAGATGAGAGAACCTTTAGGAGGCGGGAGAGATTGTGCCTGTATTGTGGCCAGGCAGGTCACTTTTTGAAGTCTTGTCCTACCCATCCAGCGAACGCCAGAACCTTGAGGTCCTGTCACGGATAGACCTTAGGTGGCGTTGTTTAGTCCCCAGTTATCCAGAAGGATAAGCCCCTGGTTTCGGTTACCCTTACTTGGGCTGAGTTGTCCGTCGAGATACAGGTTCTAATCAATTCTGTGGCTGCAGGCCTGTTCATTGATGCTGCCTTTGTATCGAAGCACTCGATTCCGCTGCAGCTGTGTGACACTCCACTTGCCATTGAGGCTCTTGACAGGAGACCTCTACAGCCTGCCCATGTGACTCATGAGACTGTTCCATTGTCCATGGCCGTAGGGGCTCTTCACCATGAGATAATCCAATTCCAAGTTATTTTCTCACCTAAGTTTCCGCTGGTTATTGGTTATCCTTGGTTACAGAGGCACAACACCTCTTTTGATGTGCTGCATGACTATGCAATTACCAGTTAAAGTAGCGCAATGCCAGTAGTTTGCCTCTACACCAGTCATATGATTGCGCAATTGACCTTCAACCTGGTGCAATACCCCCTTGTGGCCGGGTTTACCCTTTGTCGGTCTTGGAGGATAAGGCCATGGAGGAGTATGTTGCAGACGCACTTTCTCGAGGTTTCATACGCAAATCCTCATCTCCTGCTGGTGCTGGTTTCTTCTTTGTGAAGAAGAAGAGTGGTGAACTGAGACCTTGTATTGATTATAGGGGTCTCAATCTTTTCACGATTAAGAATGCCTATCCGATTCCATTGATTACGGAGTTATTCGACAGACTCAAGGGAGCAATGGTTTTTATGAATCTTGATTTGAGAGGGGCATACAATCTTGTGAGGATTAAGGAGGGCGACAAGTGGAAAACTGCATTTAATACCAGAACAGGCCATTATGAGTACCTCGTGATGCCTTTTGGCCTTTGTAACTCCCCGGCACTTTTCCAGGAATTTATTAACAATGTCCTCCGAGATTTGTTGCAGTTATGTGTGGTGGTTTATCTCGACAATATCCTCATATTTTCCAAGTCCATGGATAGCCACCACACAGAACAATCTCTATTGTAAATTGGAGAAGTGTGAATTCCATCGTGAACAGGTTAAATTCCTAGGTTATGTCATTTCCACTGCTGGTTTTTCAATGGACCCAGAGAAATTTTCAGCAGTCCTACAGTGGCCCCGACCCGTGGGTTTACGTCCTCTTCTGCATTTTCTTGGCTTTGCCAACTATTATCGGAAGTTTATTCAGAACTTCTTGTCTCTGGTCAAGCCCCTGACTGATATGACCAGAAAGGACGGTAACCCACACAGTTGGTCTCCGGAGACCATTAAGGCTTTTGAGAGTCTCAAGGCTGCCTTTGTTTCTGCTCATGTGTTGGCACATCCTGATCCTACGTTACCATTTATCCTTGAGGTTGATGCTTCTGAGACTGGAGTTGGCGCCCTTCTGTCTCAACGTCTTACCTCTGAGAGCGCTATGCATCCTTGTGGCTACTTTTCCAAGAAATTGTCACTTGCGATGTGCAATTACAGGATTGGCACAGAGAGCTGTTAGCGATCATTTCAAAGTACCACTGTGCCGGTTCTCATTCTTACTGACCATAAGAATCTCACATTCTTGTCTTAAGCTAAATGCCTCTCTCCCAGAAGGGCACGATGGGCTCTTTTCTTGTAACGTTTCAATTACATTGTCTCATTCCTACCCGGTACTAAGAATGTAAGGGCTGATGCTTTGCCACAACAATTTTCCTCTGGTTCCTGTGATTCCTCCTGATCATATTCTGGCTAAGTTTCGCACCAGTCTTCTCTTTTGGGTGTCAAAATTCTTCTTGTTACTGCTGCTTTGTCCCAGAGAGTCTCCGTACTGCCGTGTTCCAGACTTACCATTCCCCCAAGGCTGCTGGCCACCCTGGGAAGAATCAACTGTTTTGGGACATTTCCCAAAAATTCTGGTGGCCTAGTCTACATGCTAATGTAACCGCCTTCGTAGCTGCCTGTCCTGTGTGTGCTCAGAGTAAGACTCCACGACACCTTCCAGTGGGTCTCCTACAACCCATACCCAATGGAGAGAGGCCCTGGATCCACCTGTCTATGGATTTCATAGTGGAGTTACCCAACTCCCAGGGCAACACAGTTATCCTTATGGTAGTTGACCAGTTCTCAAAAATGTCTCATTGTATTCCACCTAAGAAGTTGCCCATTTCAAATGAACTGGCTTCTATTTTTGCTCGGGAGATCTTTCGCTTACATGGGCTACCCAAGGTGATTGTCTCGGACAGGGGTAGTCAGTTTGTGTCCCGGTTCTGGCGAGCCTTTTGTGCACAGTTGGGAATTCAGCTTGTTTTCTCCTCTGCGTATCACCCGCAGTCCAATGGGGCCACAGAATGAGCCAATTAGTCATTGAAGCAATTCCTACATTGCTATATTTCTGACCATCATAACAACTGGTCAGACCTCTTACCGTGGGCAGAGTTTGCTCACAATAGTGCCTTGAATACTGCTTCCCGATTGTCCCCGTTTATGGAGAATTATGGTTTCCAACCTTCCATGTTGCCTGACTCTTTTGTTCCACAGAGTATTCCTGAGTTTGAGGAGCATCATCGTGGTCTTCGTTCCACTGGGGCACAAGTTCATGACGCTTTGATAGGTACAGACTCCATGCTGACCGCAGACACCTGCCTGCGCCGTCCTACCAGGTTGGGGACAGGGTCTGGCTGTCATCTCGCAACCTCTAACTTTGTGTTCCCTCACTGAAGTTCACACCTCGGTTTATTGGGCCTTTCCATATTCTTTGCAGGATTAACCCAGTGGCTTACGCATTAGACCTTCCTTCTAATATGCATATCTCAAATGTATTTCATGTCTCCTTATTAAAACCTTTGGTCTGCAACCACTTTACCACCTTGGTGCCACGTCCTCACCCTGTTCAGGTTGAGAGCCATGAGGAGTATAAGTCCATTGTTGACTCCTGTAGGCGCCTGGTACATTGGAAAGGGTACGGTCCAGAAGAACGCTCTTGGGTCTCATTCGCAGACGTAAATGCCCCTGTCCTCCTCCATGATTTCCATAGACATTTTTCCCTCAAGCCTGGTGGTCCTTCAAGGGGGAGGGGTCATTGAGGAGGGGGTACTGTCAGGGCTGGGCTGTCAGGCCTTCCTTCTCTAATTCCCAGCTCCTATCTCTCCACAATGACTCACCTGTTGATGATCCTGCTCGTCGTTCCTGCCTACTTAAGCCTTCCAATCCAGATAATCTCTGCCTTCGCCTTGGTCACATCTCTAGAGACGCTCTTCTGTATTCCTGTTAAAGACTTGCTTGGCCGACTTTCCTTCTGGCTCCCTGACATTTTGGCTTGTCTGACTATCCGTTTCGATTCCTGAACTCTGGCTATGTTTTGACTATGCTTACTCTGTTTACCTTTTTTTATTATTATTAAACAAGTGTGATTTAACTGTACTTCTGTCTCAGTCTGATTCATGGTTTCTGACACTGAGGCAGAAGAACCAGAGGAAGAAGTCAATGGAGGGAGAAGAACTGGTGGCAGAAGAACCAGAGGAAAAAGACATTGGAGGGATAAGAACCAGATGAAGAAGACATCAGCAGAGGGAGAAGAATCAGAGGGAGAAGACACGTTGGAGCTACTTTAATAAAGGACTTTGTCAAAAACCTGTGAACTGGTTTTATTTATTTTTGACACTTTTTGGGGTGAATGAGTAGGGGTACAATGTACACCAGACTCATTCACATAAGGTAGATGGGCTGGGATCTGGGGGCCCCCTTGTTAAATGGGGCTTCCAGATTTGGATAAGCACACTGCCCGCAGACCCCCACAACCACCGCCCACGGTTGTTGGGAAGAGTCCCTTGGGGACAAGGTGCTTTGGGGTGGGGGGGCACAGAGCCCCCTGCCCAAAGGACCCACCCCCCATGTTGAGGGCATGTGGCCTGGTATGGCCCAGGAGGGGGATGCTCGCTCATCCCCCTTTTCTGACCTGCTGGGCTGCGTGCTCGGATATGGTCTAGTGTGGAAGTCAGACCAAAGTAGTGCAGGAACCTTTTTCAAAGTCGGACCGACTTGTGTCAGACCAGTTAGGATGGCTTTCATAGGGAACAATTAATTTATACTGGTTATGCAACATGTGCTCTCAAAGTCAGAGCGTATGTTGCACCAGTGTGAACCGGGCCTGAAATGGTTTGAACCTCAGTCCAGTGACAACCTCCCTTTAGTTCTTCCCTTATTGTCAAGAGGACTGTAACTAAGGTGAAATCTCCCCAACAGGCCAGGATACAGAAATAAAAATTTGATAGAAGTGTTTAAGCTTCCCAAGTCTATCCAAATGAAATTGAAAAAAAAGTTTTTTGGTTTTTAAAACAGCTATGTAACACAATGGATAATGAAAGAACCAGGGACTTACTACACAGAAAAAAATAAATATTTCATATTTTGGAAGTCAGTGTAAAGCTTATTTAGAAAATTAATTTGTGAAATATAATAAGGTCTCATTTGCAAATCATAAACCCATTTTTACATCTTTCTCTCACAAAGGCTGTATCTATGATTACTAGGAATGGATGAATATAGAAAATCTGGGATTCATCACTTTTTTAGCCTATTAATTATTTGCTTGTAAATGTTTCCATTCATTTTGAGAAACCAGGCAATCCTGATTCTTGTAATGTAGATTCTCTGCAAACTGGACAAACCTGTAAAAATACGTGTAAAACAATTTAAAATAACAATAAAAAAAACAGTCATTGTGCAATATATTAGAATTGTGCTATACAATTAAAAAGAGTAGATTGCAATGGACAAAAATAATAGAGAACACCATGACATAAAACTTTAAATAAGACCGTCAAGCACTGAGAAGTTCAGGTTACATATTTGTAAATGTAACAATAACCCTTTTCACAAGGATTCATTTATTTTCTGGCTTTGGTTGCATTCTATCAGACACAGCTAATGCCACCTTAAAACCACCTCAATTCAGACAATTTAAGCTTGCTGTTTGTGTCATATCTGATTTGTCACTTCTTTCTATAAATTATTATTAAAATGGTTTTAAAGGCAGAAGGTTTTTTATCTTAATGCATTTTATACATTAAAATAAAAAACCTTCTGTGTTCAGCAACCCCCCTAAACCCCTCTAATACTACCTGAACTCCCTCTTGATCCAGCGATGTTGCACGAGAGCCATGAAGTCAGAGAACTCTCCCTCCTGATTGGCTGACACACAGCAGCAGACGCCATCGGCTCTCACTGCTGTCAATCGCAGCGGGTGCCATTGGCTCTTGGTGCTGTCAAATAAGTCAGTGAGCCAATGAGGAGAGAGAGGGGGTGGGGGCCGAGCTGCAGCTCTGCATTTAAATGAACATACAGAGCAGCGGCTCTTCTCGGGTGCCCCCATAGCAAGCTGATTTCTGTGGGGGCACTTCGCAGGAGGGAAGGACCAGGAGAGTCGGCGAGGGACCTGAGAAGAGGAGGATCGGGACTGCTCTGTGCACAAGCACTGCACAGAGCAGGTATGTTTGTTATTTTTAAACCAACAAAAATAAGACTTTAGTATCTTTTTAAGGCTGTGGGTTTTATTATTTTCAGCAAATGTTATAAGTTGGGGGCGTGGCCTGACCTGGCATGGAGACAGTCGCTTAATCCCTGAGCTCCGTCCGCCACAGGAGATAGCCGCTAATATTGTGAGGTATTTTCGCTCCACACTCACGACAGAACATGGGGACAGCCTCCCAGGCCTCATCTGCATCCCGCTCGAGGTCCCCGAGAGACCTGGTCGGTACACAGGGGCAGAATATCCCCGAGATGTTCCGGACGGGTAGAGGCAATATGGCGCCCTCCCGCCACACACAGGGACATTCCTCACAGCCATCCCCTCAACCGCAACAGCTGCCCATTCTACCACCTCAGGTGATGCCTCCCTTAGCGGGGGAAGAGGGGATAGAACTCAGCCCACACCTGCCATTGACCATTCTGGACCTACGCTCCGTGGCGGAGGACATTAAAGAGACCCTAGCAACGGCCATTTCGGAACTCAGATTAGACTTGAAGTCTCTGAATGAAAGGGTACGGGTGGTTGAAAACGTGACAGAACACCAAGAAACTGTTATACAATCAGTATCGGAAGACGTTGACTCTCACACCCAGAGGCACTTGGAAGACCTCGACAACCGGGGCAGAAGGCACAACCTGCGTATCAGAGGCCTACCGGAGTCCGTTGAAGGGGACCAAATATCTCCGGCCATAATCTCCATTTTTAATCCCCTGCTTAACCGTCCTGCACACACCCCAGTGGAAATGGAACGCATACACCGCGCACTTCGCCCCAAAGGCAGGGAAACAGACCCACCGAGGGACATAATATGCTGCATAGTGGATTTTAGATTGAAAGAGGAAATACTCAAAATGGCGTGGGGCAGGCCGCAGATACTACACAATGGCACGCAAGTACAAATCTACCAGGATCTGTCCGGTATCACACTCCAGCACAGGCGGGACCTGAAACCTCTGCTGGAAGCCTTGAGGGACAGACAGATAGTGTACAAGTGGAAGTTCCCCTTTTGCCTCTCCGCTTCCGCACGGGGACACACAGCATTACTCAAGGTCCCTGAAGATCTCCCACATTTTTGCGCCACCCTCGGTATCCCCATGATACATGTCCCCAATTGGTACGCTGCATTTCGCCCCCGCAACTACACCAGAGGGATGGAAGGAGATGACCACATGGAAACGCAAGCACCTCTTCCCAGCCGGAGACGCTCCCCCTCCGGGAGCAGAAGCCACGCGGCTCATCGCTCCCATTACCGCGCCAACAGCCCAGATGTCTCCCTTAGATCTCGGGGCCCGCGTAGGGGTCGGAACAGGCATATGTAACCGGTCTCCATGACTGTTAGACAGCGCTGGCTAACCTGCCAGTAAGTTGACACTACACGCAGTTCCAGTTCCAACAAACTTTTTAATGTTGTTTTTCTGTTTTGTTTTTTACGCCTTCTTTGGGCATGCTGGACTTATATCAAAAGGTCAAACTAACCCACCATCAGGCCAGATATGCCGGATCCATGGGCTAGCGGACACCTTTCGCTTTACTGCAGCATCAGTGATGTCTCACTGCTTCGGCCTCGCCCAGCTGGCACTCACTTACTCCAAGCCTCGCCCACTACTGTTTGCTATCAGCTCAATGTGCGGACTCTCAACTACATCAACCACACTGCACCGCGACGCTTAACCCCGCCCATAACCCTACGTGCTTCCGCACTAACAGATGCCTCAAGCCCGAACACCGATATGAGGAGTCGCAAGCTTTGAAGGAACACAGCATCCCGGCGGAAACGACAGGCTACTTTACCGGCAAGTACAACGGCTTCACGATCGAGGACTCCTACGCCGTTGCGGTGCTCACCCAGACATCCGCCTACCAGCTGATCCAGAGCCGCCACCTACATATCATCCGACTACTGACCCTGCCAGGCTGCCGTGATCTACAACACCTCATACAGGAGTATGAACTGGCCGGTACACCCGTCCCATGGTTTTGTTATTTTTGATTTACGGATCCTTCTATTGTTTTGTTTCTGATTACAACGGATTCTGTATTGCGGTACTATCAATACCGCCAAGGTCCTGTCTGCTATAGTTCCAGCTTCCCTCCTCTAGTTAGCCCAAGTGTAGTTTATGCTTCACAGGTGGCACATTGTTACAGTTAAGTTTTCTATTGATTCAGAAGACGGTAGCCCCCGGGGGGGTAACTTCCAGTAGCTGCCTCGGGCCCCTATTCCCTCCTCACCGCTTCCCACCCCCGCAGGAGGGAATGGCACCACACACGATTGGCTATGGATACCGGCAGTTTCATCACTGCCAGGCCTAAACCTTACTGCACCCACCACCTAGCTCTGGAAGTTGCCTCTCCTAAAGGCCCCTCTCAGTTACATAGACCTAATGTATTATTGTTGATCTGGAACCCTTTAACGGTGTCTGCATTTGAACTTACGGTGGACTGCTGAACATACTATACAGCCCCATAGTTGATCACCCACCACCCTGGTTAACACACTCTCTACTCACACCTCAGTAATCAGCCATAATTTATCCTGTGGCGGAGGGCTTTATTCTTATCCTCACTACTTCTTCTCCCTACCCTCTCCGTTGCCTGGTTCTGGTCAACCCCCATACGGGCCTGCCTGGAGTCGCAGTCTCCCTCAAGGGACACGGCGCCCCACGCAGGACCTGTACACGACCGATATATAAATTAGGAGGTTGGTGGTCACTCTGTGCCACACCTCTTCGGTTCTCTCCACTTAACCCACGTTTGCTACTCAAACTTGCTTTACTTCCTAGACTTTCCCCTCTGAACATCAATCCCCCCCTCCCTCTCCCCCTACCCCATGACGAAGGCCATGACGAACTCTACCCCCACCCGAGGAGTCGCACCACAACCAACACAATCACTCAAGCTGTATTCAATCAACATAAGAGGTCTGAATACCCCTGAAAAAAGGTCTCAATTACTAACCTCACTCAAACACTCCAAAGCTCACATAGTGCTAATTCAGGAAACACACTTCCGCACGGATTCCATCCCTAAATTGCAAAGCCATCACTTCCCCACGATACTCCACGCCTCCAATATAGAGGCGAAATCGAAAGGGGTTACAACCCTCATCTCCAACCAGTGTCCATTCCTGATCACAGACATGTTAAAAGACCCCCATGGACGATACCTCTTTATAAGAGGCACTCTCCATCAGCTACCTTACACTATCGCTAACATCTACGCCCCCAACACAGGCCAGGTCGCCTTTCTCACGAAGACTCTGCAACTGTTAGCTAGCTTCCAGGCCGGCACCCTCATCGTCGGCGGTGATTTCAATGTCCCAATGACCCCAGCGATAGACACACGTTCTTCTCACCGTCGCATGCAAAATACTCCAGACTGGACCACTTTTTTCTCTCTCAGAATGACTTGACCAACCTCACGAAAGCTACCATAGAGCCGTCCATACTATCAGATCACAACCCTATCTCTATGACCTTACAATTAACGACTACGAACACAAAAACGCGTATTTGGCGTCTCGACAGTTCCCTACTGACGGATGAACTTAACACGAATAGAATGTCCAAATGCCTAACTGACTTCTTTGCCAATAATGACACCCCCGACGTCACACCTCTGACCGCATGGAACGCACATAAATGTGTCATCAGGGGCGAGCTTCTCTCTATATCCGCTAATCGCAACAAAATTAACCGCACACATATAGTTGAACTAACTGCACGTATACACAAGCTTTAACAGGCACAGAAAGCCTCTGTCGCAGCTGCTTCACTAGCCGAATTGACGCGGGCGAGAGAGGAGCTTTTAGAAGTCCTTAACAAATCATTGAAATGCAAATTCATGCTGACACAAAAAATATATTATGAATTTGGGAACAAATCCAGCAAATTATTAGCGAGGGCACTGCAAACAAAAAAGGCATCACATACTATTCATAAAATCCGCAACCCGGCTGGGGAACCACTTTCTAGAAACGAGGACATTTCCACACAATTTGTGCAATATTTCACTAAATTGTATAATTTACCACCATCCCACCACGCAGACGATTCACCTAACCGGAAAACCGCTCTCCTGACTTTTCTTACACAATATGGACCGCAACCCCTCTCCACAGAAGACGCTGACTCCCTTGACACTCCAATCTCGACGGAAGAACTCCTTGCAGCTCTGCGACAAATGAAGACAGGGAAAAGCCCCGGCCCCGACGGCCTCTCGGCTTGCTACTATAAATCCTTCCCTTCCATCCTTCTTCCACGCCTTGCGAAAGCTCTCAATGCTCTGTCCCCCTTAACGCCCTCACCCAATGAAATGCTCACGGCACACATTACACTCATCCCCAAAAAAGATAAGGACCCCACCCAAGTAACGAACTACCGCCCCATATCTCTACTCAATGTGGACCTTAAGCTATACGCGAAAGCCCTAGCTAACCGACTCCTACCTTTTATACCGTCCCTGATCTCGCTAGATCAGGTTGGCTTTGTCCCCGGCCGTGAAGCCAGGGACAACACCACTAAAGCACTGAACATACATCATTGGCTCACAAAATCGTCCACAAAAGGGTTCTTTCTATCACTGGATGCAGAGAAGGCGTTCGACAGGGTAGCATGGGACTATATGGAGGCCACCCTTCAGGCACTAGGCCTGCCTCTGCGCATGCTCACAATGATTCTAGCCCTGTATACCTCTCCCACAGCCAGGATAAGGGTCAACGGCACGCTGTCGGACGCCTTCTCTGTGTCCAATGGAACCCGACAAGGGTGTCCACTTTCACCGCTCATATTTATACTGACCCTTGAACCCATGCTCCGCAAACTAAGAGACAACCCCACTATTAAAGGAGTTACCATACATCATAAATCCTACAAACTAGCGGCATATGCGGACGACATATTGCTGTTCCTGACTGACCCCATCACAACCATCCCCAACCTTCTAGCAGACTTCAAATTTTTCCAAACCCTCTCGAACTTGAGAATCAATTTTGACAAGTCAAAAGCCCTCAATGTTACCCTACCCCCTGACACGGTGAACCTCTGTAAACTTAATTTCCCCTTCGGCTGGGAACCACTGGCCATTTCATACCTAGGAATCAAAATCACCTCTGACCTGAAAAACTTATACGCCAGTAACTTCACACCTGTGATCCTATCCATCCAAGGAGATCTTCAGAGATGGCATCTGGGATCCTTCTCTTGGTTGGGTAGGATCGCTATACTAAAGACGAACGTACTGCCCAGACTCCTCTACCTTCTTCAAGCCATACCGATCAGATTGCCCCTCGCATTCTTCGCGTCCTACAAACGCATCTGCAGGTCCTTCATATGGGCCTCGAAGCAACCAAGACTTAGTTGGGACAGACTGGTCCTCCCCAAAAGGTTAGGAGGCCTGGGACTTCCGGATATCCGAAAATATTATTGGGCCTGCCACTTGACTAGACTGGTAGATTGGCACAAACACCGTCAGGCCAAAGACTGGGTAGAACTGGAAGATTCATTTGCAAATCTTCCAATAGTCAACGCCCCATGGGTTGATGGCAGACACATACCAGAAACCTTCTCTTCTCACCCCTCCATTGGCGCTACCCTAGCAATCTTTAAAACAGTCTGCAAAACGCTTACTTTGCTCCCTGCACCGGGCCCCATGACTCCACTAACCAACAACCCAGAATTCCCTCCCGGCCTACGGCTTAAAGGTCCCTCACAAGAAGCGACCATCACTCCAGTAAGGGCCCACGGTTGCTTTCGCAATGGCTCGCTACTCCCACACACGGAACTCGAAACGACGCTTTCCAATCACCATCTACCCTTCTTTAAGTACCTGCAATTGAGACATTTTTTCCAGACACATGGCAAGGACTCCCCCTATTGTAGAGACCACACTCCTCTCAAACTAATTTGCCTAGACAATGAACCCCAGGGACATCTTATTTCCGCCACTTATTCCTTGTTATTCTCACACCACACAATCAAAACTGACAAACTTGTGAGACAATGGGAATCAGACCTTTCCTTGGACTTATCCCCGCAGGAATGGGACTCCATCTTCACTCTTATGCACAAGGGGTCTATTAACGTCTCCACACAGGAAAACAGATTTAAAGTGTTCTCGAAATGGTACAGAACATCAGACAAAATTCACCACTTCCACCCCACCATCCCCTCAACCTGTTGGAGGTGTGGCTCTGCCAAGGGCACTCTACTACACATCTGGTGGAGCTGCAGCCTCATCCAGCCATTCTGGCAGGAAATCCACCGGTTAATCACCCATATCACCACCTACTCACCGACGTTCACACCCGAAAGATACCTTCTACTCCACACTCCTGTCTCCCCAAGTACCTACAGAAAATCGCTTACCATACATCTAATCAATGCAGCTAATCTTTGCATCCCCGCCGTTTGGAGAAATACGTCACCCCCCACGGTCCAAGAATGGATCAGGAGGGTAGATAAAATAGCGGAGATGGAGAAGCTTATCTGCCAGGCCAACGACAACCCCACCAAATTTCACACAACCTGGGCATGCTGGTTACACTTCCGTCAATCACCCACACCAATAACCCCACCTGCACCCTCCCCACTCTCTAATCCTTGAGCACATATATAGCACTATCCAGAATCCCTGACTCCACAGAGCCGCCTTCCTCCCTGACCCCTCCTTCTTCCCCCCCTTCTCAGTTAGACCCCTACCCCTGCTCTTCACACAGACACAATGGGCATTCTCTCTTGCGAATACCCCCCCACCCGACACATTAGCAAGTTAGGCGTCTCATTAACTCTGACATAACATCTCCCCCATCATTCGTTTGCAACGAGTTCGGTCACCCAGCGGTACTGATTCACAACCCATCACGCTCACTAGTCAGCGGTACCACTGATACACCTTCCTCTGACCCCAACCCGTTCACAGCTTTGATCCCCTAGGGGGTGAACGGACTCGGGGTGGCTACACCCATCATTTCCGGAAGTGGCCGTAGACCACTTGCAGACCTCCCACTTTCAGCAGCAACTTCTCAGCGCTAGTACAATGCTATAGGTCTGTAATTTATAAGTTTTAATCCTGAAAGACATGTTTCTGTGAATACTTTGTCAGACTAACGTTTGTCAGTATTTTCACTTTATTGAACACTGCACTATTGCATTGAACCTGTAATCACACAGTTTGGGATGTATGTTACATATACTCTGTAAAGCTGTAAAACTCAATAAAAATTTTCTTGAAAAAAAAAATGTTATAAGTTGTGTTTTGTCCATATGAGCATCTATAACATTATACAGTTTGCTTTCCAAGCTTTATAACTGATCTTCTCATTTATATTGCTTTCTTTAAACATATTTAAGTTTTATTAAAATATTAGCAAAACACCTGTCAGTACGTAGGTTATAGTGCCAAGTGTATACATATAAAAAGCAATAACTGACCCAGGTCAAGAAAACATAGCATCCAGGGCATAAAGTCAACCCACTTTTGTATTACCCATTTTTAATCTAATAATTAATAATAATAATAATCAAATAATTTTTAATCTGGGTATTGGGTAGATTAGTTTAAAAAATGACTAATAAAAAGACTAGTAGATTTCAGTCACGTAAAAATAAAAAAATTACATCAATTTGGATTTTTTCTCCAGAATAGAATATTGCAGAAGACCAATAAAAAATAAATAAATAAATAAATAAATAAATAAAGGATTTTTAATACAGAAATGCTGGCTTACAGAAAAGTATGTCCATATACAGTATATGATGCACTCAATACTTAGTCAGGGCTCCTTTTGCATGAATTATTGCATCAATGCAACATGGCATGGAGGCAATCAGCCTGTGGCACTGCTGAGATAATATGGAAGCCCAGGTTGCTTAGATAGCGACCTTACTGGGTCTGGTGTCTCTCATCTTCCTCTTGACAATACCCCACAGATTCTCTATGGGGTTTACGTCAGGCAAGTTTGCTGGCCAATCAAGCACAGTGATACCATGATCACTAAACCAGGTATTGGTACTTTTGGCAGTGTGGGCAGGTGCCAAGTCCTGCTGGAAAATGAAATAAACATCTCCATAAAGCTGGTACACAGAGGGAAGCAAATACATTTATACTGTGGCAGCGCCAGCAAAATATTAGTAAATGTCAGGCAACGTAAAAGCATTCGCATAGGTTGAACGGGCGCACCTCTAGACTTTTTTTTTTTTTTACGCTGGTTCACTTCGTGCGGCTCTAATGAAATGTCAGTCTGGCAAAACACATGAAAGTTCATTGATAAAAACAGCATTAAGAAAAATCAAATAAATTGGATTTATTTTGTGCGGCTATGTTCAGGGCTTCCTTACTGTCATAAAAATGAAACCGGACGATGAAATCTCTGGGCCTAGCTCCAGCAGGAGGTTTCGGGCCCAGGGAACAGTGTGCCCTGTCCAGGCGTCAGTCCACATCCACCACCGTGGGGGCTAAAGTATTAAAGAGACCCAGGAGTAGGGATGAGCTTCGTGTTCGAGTCGAACCCATGTTCGACCCGAACATCGTCTGTTCGGTCGTTCGCCGAATTGCGAACGATATGGGCCATTCGCGCCAAATTCGAGTGGCGTGTCACAGGCCCATAATTCACTGCGGCATTGCAGTGCATTGCTGGCTGATGATTGGCCAAGCATGCACTATGACCCGCATGCTTGGCCAATCACAGCGCCGTCTGTACAGAGAGCTGTAATTATGGCTCAGGGGGTTTAGTACACGCCCCACACTATATAAGGCCGCCTGCACGGCGGCCCTGTGTAGTGTGTTCTGGCGTTGAGAGAGAGAGACAGAGAGACAGTGTCATTTGATTTAAGTTAGATAGATTAGGCAGAACAGTCAGTCAGTTAGCTGCACTTACAGTGTATTGTGTATATATATGCATCCCAGGTGTTGTATATATATATATATATATATATATATATATATATATATATATATATATATATATATATATATATATACAGTCAGGTCCATAAATATTGGGACATCAACACAATTCTAATCTTTTTGGCTCTATACACCACCACAATGGATTTGAAATGAAACGGACAAGATGTGCTTTAACTGCAGACTTTCAGCTTTAATTTGAGGGTATTTACATCCAAATCAGGTGAACGTTGTAGGAATTACAACAGTTTGTATATGTGCCTCCCACTTTTTAAGGGACTAAAAGTAATGGGACAGATTAACAATCATCCATCAAACTTTCACTTTTTAATACTTTGTTGCAAATACTTTGCAGTCAATTACAGCCTGAAGTCTGGAACGCATAGACATCACCAGACGCTGGGTTTCATCCCTAGTGATGCTCTGCCAGGCCTCTACTGCAACTGCCTTCTGTACCTGCTTGTTCTTGGGGCATTTTCCACTTCAGTTTTGTCTTCAGCAAGTGAAATGCATGCTCAAATGGATTCAGGTCAGGTGATTGACTTGGCCATTGCATAACATTCCTCTTCTTTCCCTTAAAAAACTCTTTGGTTGCTTTCGCAGTATGCTTCAGGTCATTGTCCATCTGCACTGTGAAGCGCCGTCCAATGAGTTCTGAAGCATTTTGCTGAATATGAACAGATAATATTGCCCGAAACACTTCAGAATTCATCCTGCTGCTTTTGTCAACTGTCACATCAGCAATAAATACAAGGGAACCAGTTCCATTAGCAGCCATACATGCCCACGCCATGACACTACCACCACCATGCTTCACTGATGAGGTGGTATGCTTTGGATCATGAGCAGTTCCTTTCCTTCTCCATATTCTTCTCTACCCATCACTCTGGTACAAGTTGATCTTGGTCTCATCTGTCCATAGGATGTTGTTCCAGAACTGTGAAGGCTTTTTTAGATGTTGTTTGGCAAACTCTAATCTGGCCTTCCTGTTTTTGAGGCTCACCAATGGTTTACATCTTGTGGTGAACCCTCTCTATTCACTCTTGTGAAGTCTTCTCTTGATTGTTGACTTTGACACACTTAGGCCTCTTTCACACGGACGATCCGTATGTCCGTTTTTCATCCTTCCGTTTTCGGATGAAAAACGGACATACATTCATCCCTATGGAGCGTCGGATGTCAGCGGTGACATGTCCGCTGACATCCGACCCGCTCCGATCCGAAAAGTGTAACGGAGGAAAAACCTACTTTTCCATCCGTTTTCGGATCGGATCGGGTGACGACGGACACTACGGTCCATCATCATCCGATCCCCCCATAGGGGAGAGCGGCGCTCTGACAGGTCCGCCGCTGCACAGCGTGCAGCGATGGACCTGTCATCTTCCTGCTCAGCGGGGATCGGCGGAGCGATCCCCGCTGAGCAAGCGGGTGTTCACGGGCGGATCATGACTGATCTGCCCCGTGTGAAAGAGCCCTTACACCTACCTCCTGGAGATGTTCTTGATCTTGCCAAGTGTTGTGACGGGTGTTTTCTTCACCAGGGAAAGAATTCTTCGGTCATCCACCACAGTTGTTTTCCGTGGTCTTTCAGGTCTTTTAGTGTTGCTGAGCTCACCGGTGCGTTCTTTCTTTTTAAGGATGTTCCAAACAGTTGATTTGGCCACACCTAATGTTTTTGCTATCTCTCTGATGGGTTTGTTTTCTTTTTTCAGCCTAATGATGGCTTGCTTCACTGATAGTGACAGCTCTTTGGATCTCATATTGAGAGTTGACAGCAACAGATTCCAAATGCAAATAGCACACTTGAAATGAACTCTGGACCTTTTATCTGCTCCTTGTAAATGGAATAATGAGGGAATAACACACACCTGGCCATGGAACAGCTGAGCAGCCAATTGTCCCATTACTTTTGGTCCCTTAAAAAGTGGGAGGCACATATACAAATAGTTGTAATTCCTACACCGTTCACCTGATTTGGATGTAAATACCCTCAAATTAAAGCTGAAAGTCTGCAGTTAAAGCACATCTTGTTAGTTTCATTTCAAATCCATTGTGGTGGTGTATAGAGCCAAAAAGATTAGAATTGTGTTGATGTCCGAATATTTATGGACCTGACTGTATATATACACTGTATTCAGTTTAGCTAGATCTGTTCTTGTTATTCTCTTCCTACTGACAGGCAGGCGGGTGTTGTTACAGTATTTACAGCTACCTGAAGAAAATTGCTGGTGTTCTTCTGATCCTATTAGTACCACAGTCAGGCAGCTACAGTATTTACAGTTAGTGTAGTGCGTCCTCTGTACAGTGTTCAGCTAAAGCTACCTGTAGAAAATTGGTGGTGTTTTTCTGATCCTATCACTACCGCAGGCAGCTACATTATTTACAAGTTAGTGTAGTGCGACCTCTGCACAGTGTTCAGCTAAAGCTACAAGTTAGTGTAGTGCGACCTCTACACAGTGTTCAGCTAAAGCTACAAGTTAGTGTAGTGCGACCTCTGCACAGTGTTCAGCTAAAGCTACAAGTTAGTGTAGTGCGACCTCTGCACAGTGTTCAGCTAAAGCTACAAGTTAGTGTAGTGCGACCTCTGCACAGTGTTCAGCTAAAGCTACGAGTTAGTGTAGTGTGACCTCTGCACAGTGTTCAGCTAAAGCTAGCTGTACATTGACGTCTAAAAATAAGGTCAGTGTGTTGTGAGGGAGACCAGATCAGGGAGCATGGGTGGCCCAGATACAATGTCCCTCTCTCTATATCAGACCAATGACTGGGGGCGTTTCGGCTGGACCAAGAGGTAATAATTCTTAGGTGGGTTGCATAATAATACTTTATAATGTCCGGGGCACCCAATCCCCCTATAGATTTAAGGGCGAAGACCACTGAACTTGCAATGCGGTGAGCCCTGCCATTCCATATAAATTTTAGGAAGCTCCTTTGAATGGCTTTAAGTTGAGAGAGGGGGATGGCCACGGGTAATGTTTCAAAATAATATAACAGCCTGGGTAGAATGGACATCTTTAATACATTTATTCTACCTAGAAGGGAGAGAGGGTACTTAGTCCAGCTTTGCAAGGATTTGTTGATGTCTAAAATTAGAGGGGGAAAGTTTACAGAGTAGAGGGTTGAGTAAGTAGGGGTAAGATGGACCCCCAAATATTTGAGGGAGGTGGAACATCATTTATAAGGATAAGATTGCATCAATTGAGATAAGAGAGGGGGAGGGATATTCAAAGGAACGGCCTCAGTTTTTGTGGTGTTAACCTTGTAGCCAGATATGGCACCAAAAGAGGAAAGAAGATCATGTAGTGAGGGGAGGGACAACAGTGGTTGGGTAATGGTTAACAGAATATCATCTGCAAATAATGACAATTTGTATCCCTCTGTCGCATCACCACCCCACGAATATCTGGATGTAAACGGATAGATTCAGCCAGGGGTTCAAGGCATAGTATGAAGAGTAATGGGGATAAAGGGCATCCCTGCCGAGTACCATTACTCATAGGGAAGCAAGGCGACAGAAAGGAAGACATCCGTACTTGTGCTGTTACTTGGGAATACAATGCCTGTAGCGCTCTTAGAGAGGGGCCTCTGAAACCGAACTTAAGTAGCATTGCAAACATATAAGGCCAGCTCAGCCTATCAAAGGCTTTTTGTGCGTAAAGACTTAAAACTAGAGCTTGGCGTGAGGATCTGTTTAGAAGATCAATTAAGTCTATGGTGAGTCGGGTGTGAGTCTATGGTGAGCCCACACTGAGCAAGAAAAATACTTTAAGGCTGGCAGCCAACTTAATGCGGGAAGGCTCAGAGTGTAGGAGTTGGTCATTTAGACGCCAGTGGCAAGACCTAGAAGGGAATTGAGATAGCATGACATCTAGTGTGATAGGGGCGTGGTCAGACCATGTAATGGGGGATATGTCTGAATCGATAATGTAAGGGATAAGTGGAGCTGAAATAAGAAAGTGATCTAGACGTGAATACATTTTGTGGGCCATGGAATAGAAAGTGAATTGCTTAGCAGTAGGGTGCTTAATCCTTCAGGAGTCAAATAATTGATGAGATCTGACACATCTACGGAAGACATTAGCTTGGGAAGCAGCTTTGCGCAAGGGAGAGTCATTTAAAACAGTTTGCCTATCTCTAGAAGGTGACATGACTAGATTGAAGTCACCTCCTACGATCATAAAGGGTTGGGAGTGGTACTGAGGCAAGTCAAATACCTTGTTGAGGAAATCCACCTGACCACTATTAGGTGCGCATATATAAACTAGAGTGAAGGAGGAGGACATATAATTACAATCCAGAATAATAAACCGCCCATGAGGGTCAGCATGTGTATTTTTTACCCCAATGGGACAGGACTTCTTAATTAGAATGGCCACTCCAGCCTTGCCTGATGAGTCAGATGCCAGGAAGGAGGTAGGAAAAAACTTTGAGGCAAATTTTAATGTGCCACCAGCACGAAAATGTGTCTCCTGGATTATGATTACGTCCGCGCCTGAGGATCTAAACTCCTTTAAAGCAATCCATCGCTTCTGAATGGAATTCAGGCCCTTGACATTATATGACAAAAGCTTTAAGGTCATGATATCAAGTAAACAGGTAAAGGCAATAGATATATATTGAACTTATGGTAGCCTAAAACATAGCTGACATTGAAAAGGACATGTACATTAGTTATAAAGACATAGTGAGAAGGACAAACCTGACAGTTATGCCCCGTACACACGGTCGGACCTTGTTCAGACATTCCGACAACAAAATCCTAGGATTTTTTCCGACGGATGTTGGCTCAAACTTGTTTTGCGTACACACGGTCGCACAAAGTTGTCGGAATTTCCGATCGCCAACAACGCGGTGACGTCAAGCACGTACAACGAGACTAGAAAAGGCCAGTTCAGAACCAAGCGCGGCACCCTTTGGGCTCCTTTTGCTAATCTCGTGTTAGTAAAAGTTTGGTGAGAGACGATTCGCGCTTTTTCAGACTCGTGGCTTTCAGATTGTTTTCTGCCGTTCAGTTTGTGCTTGTGGGTTTGTATCTGCTCTTCAATGCGTGCAAGCAAGTTCCGCGTGACTTTAAGTAGTCATTGTGTTCTTGTTCGTTCGTTACTGTTTTTCAGGTCGCTCTTCACAGGCCTTGCTGTTCTTCAGTGCGTTCTGTTACTTCGTTCTGAGCAGTCGACCGTTTTCTAGCCATGTTTCGTATACATACTCCTCGTAGAGTTCGTGCTGTGCGGGGGCTTGGTGTTGGGGTCCTGACCTTGACACAAGTCCAGTTCATGAACAGGGTGGGGAGGAGTTCATGGACCAAGAAGTGGTTGCTTCAGCGTGACCAGTTCTCTCATATGCCTTTGCTCCGTGAGATCCGTGAGAATAATCCTGATGATTTCAGGAACTTTCTCAGGATGACGGACCCCGTATTTCACCATCTGCTGGCTTCGCTGACCCCCTATATCAGCAGGCAGGATACCTGCATGAGGCAAGCCATCACTCCGGAGCAGAGGCTCGTCGCTACCCTGCGGTACTTGGCGACAGGGAGAAGCCTGCAGGACCTCAAGTTCTCGACAGGCATCTCCCCCCAGGCTCTGGGTATCATTATCCCAGAGACCTGTTCTGCCATCATCCAGGTCCTGCAGAAGGAGTATATGAAGGTAAGATTTTTATCCTTTAATATCACATTTTATTGTATTTAATGTTTGCTAATATCTTGTATTTCTTTCCTCATTCCCTAATTACCAATTGTAATATGCTGTGAATGCCCCCTTTGTTCTCATGCATGCTGGATTTTTATGTAATTATTTTTTAAGTCCTTCATACATATCTGCCTTCACTTACCTCCCCAACATGCTCTCCTGCACCTATATTCACCTCATGTAGTCACTTAACAATGTATTTTATCAGCTCCATAGTAGTGCTTTACCCCAAACAACCCCTAAAATGTTTAGAAATCTGATTTGTGCTTTAAATTCAGGCAGAGTTCCAGAGGCTTTTTTTTGTAGTGTCCCCAAAACATTTTTCTAAACCCTCCCTCCCCCCAACTGCTAAGTCAGCTGATCCCAATTCTCTATCTATCCTCAATCATCTATCTGCTGACTTTGCCAAACCCATACACACTATACCCATCTCTTTACTGGTCAGATTTATGGATGAATTCCCCAAAGCATGTAGTGCAAGGGCCTGCCTGTATACTTTCCAATGGTACTGTTTAAAGTTTTTGTATTCTATTATTATCTTGATAGGTAATATCAGAATGTCCAAATGTCCTCAAATGTGTACAGTGTGCATTTATATCTTTGTATTATGACACTTCATACCTGTCCAGTGGGCTGCCAATAGTGTAACTAAGGAGGGGCTGTTCCAAGTAACACCCTGTATTTAGGCATTCATCTCTCAATGAAGTGAAGAGGGTTACCTGTCCAAGATTCTACCCCCCTATAATGTTAGAAATGCCCATGAGAGGGGGGGGGGTTGAAGATGATAGGTGTACCTTATACTTTGGTGTTAATTTCCCCTTAATAAATGCTATCTGGAGTGTGGCCAAGAATGTTTGTGCCTTATCTGCTTGCCATGTTTATGTGCAAAAATAGTAATTTATTTTTGTTTTCCTCAACAGTTTCCTTCCACGCCACAGGAATGGCAGACTGTGGCCTCCTACTTTGCCCAGCGGTGGG
This sequence comes from Lithobates septentrionalis, assembly GCA_037952835.1. Lineage (NCBI taxonomy): Eukaryota > Metazoa > Chordata > Amphibia > Anura > Ranidae > Lithobates > Lithobates septentrionalis. The sequence goes on from JBBDGP010001146.1 coordinate 5,431,716, forward strand.
ACTTTCCTAACTGCGGAGGGGTAATTGATGGGAAACACGTCCACATCGTCCCACCACCCAACTCGGGGTCGTACTATTTCAACTATAAGGGGTTCAATAGTATTGTGATGTTGGCGGTGGTGTCGGCTAATTACGACTTCTTGTATGTGGACGTGGGGAAAAATTGCCGTATGTCTGATGGTGGAGTCATTGCCCATACGGAGTTCTACAGGCGTCTCCAGAATGGCAGCTTGGACTTGCCACCTCCAGAGGACAATGTGGAAGGACTCCCATTCGTCTTCGTTGCGGATGAAGCATTTACGCTGGGGGACCATCTTATGCGGCCATTCCCGATGAGGACCCTCACCCCGAAACAGAGGGTTTTTATTAACCGGCTGGCCAGAGCCAGAAGAGTGGTGGAGAACACATTTGGAATCCTGGCCAGCCGGTTCCGCCTATTTCTGACACCCATCCATATGGCGGAGTATAAACTTAATCATCTAATCCTGGCGTGCTGTGTTCTCCATAACTTTTTACACAAACATTCTGCCAACTATGCTTGCTCAGATGGGCCTGAGGCCGGAATTCTACATGATCCAACCCTGACGGCGCTTGAAAGTGGCCATCCTGGCTTGCCCTCCCTGAGTGCCCGTGATGTCCGGTTAAGATACATTGGGTTCTTTGCGGGTAGGGGGGCCATCAATATGCCAGACAATTTGTGAAGCATTTATCAAATAAAAAAGAAAAAGCTAATCTTTGTTGACATCTACTGCTTGTGTTTGTTTTAGCTGACCATGACAGCAATGTGGGGAGTCCTGAAAATGGCGTGATTGTGTAACCTTATACAAAGCACTGTTGGGTGTTATTTACTAAAGGCGTAGACACTTTTTATACTACAAGTGCACTTGAAACTGCACTGAAACTGCACTTGTAGTGCAAAGAGGATTTGCCCTTAGGAAATAACCTCCATTTTCTCAGAAAACAGCAATTACATCACCACAAAAGTGTTGTAGCGTTGAGACAATAATCCACACATTCTTGATTAACAATCTTTTTAATACCTGCACAATCACATGTGCATTTACCAAAGGTTTTTAAAACAAACCAACATGTTTGTTGTATAACAATTTTTGGGGTGGCATTATCAAAAATAGAAATGTCCATTTACGATAAAACAGGCCTGTGTAAAACCAACAAGAAAGACAAAAATCCTGAACTTACAAAGTTCACATATGGTAGAACTTGAAGGCAATATCAGACATGAGTATTTAGGAACTGTGTTTGATATTGCGTTCAGATGGGGTGAAGTCACCCCTTGAAAAGCCAAATTTGGAAGATGCACACCAATTTACGAATGTCAACATGTGCTAGCTGCCATCACGGGGGATCAAGGGATGTGTTTTGTGGGAGCAACCCCTTCCTCACCACTACTTTATTATTGAGGAAGGGGTTGCACCCCCAAAACGCGTCCATTGATCTCCCGTGATGGCAGATAGCACATGTTGTCACACTGTGTGCATCCTCCAAATTTGGAATTTCAAAACATCGCTGAAATTTTTTTAAGATTGTAGCACACAAAAAAAGAAAGTGATTTTGTGTGGTTTTAAATTTGCCCCAAAACATCAATGATGTTATTATTTTTTTGAATAACATCATTGATTTTTTTCTTGAGGTTTTCCAATTCAAAATTACACCCCATGATCTCCCCGATCAGGATCTGGGCACTTTCTGATGTGAAAGCATCTCCATCCATAACCTCACGATCACCTAAAAAGAGAGTAACCAAACAAAAACAGGTATCAAAAATCTGCCAGCATCCATCTCTTACCTGAGCCTGTGGTCGCAGACACTCACCTGTTGTGGTGCCAATTTCCACCACATCTTCTTCCTCCTCCTGCTCAGCTTGTTTTTGGGGTATTTCCCCTTCTTCCAGAGGTGGGGGGTCTCTGGTCTCCTCGGATGAGGGGTGTCCTCCAAGTCTTTTCTCCCCTATGTTAAACAAAAATGGTATAATTAGCACACAGATATTTGATGGCAGAACTATAAATATGAAACATTGCTTGGAAGTGGGGTACAATTGTCAATTTTAGCAGAGTTCCAAGATGGAGTTTTTTTAGTGTCATTTGTCAACCTGCAATCCTTTACCTGTTTTGTACAAGCTTCACAGATGGAGACCCCCCTATAGTATACACTGGAGCACCTGTGTGTCCCCCCTAATAAAAATTGTGTTCTTGTGTCCCACACTAGTGCTCCAGTGTCCAGATGTGAAAACAGCTGCTCAGTGTCCTCTCCTTACACATAATCTAGATTGTATTTCATTCTAGTAACAAAGCCATCTACACAACCAAATATTTTTCATACAAGTAAGCCCTAAAAAATGTCGGAAAATGCATATGGCCTAAACAATGGTGTTTTAGAGGCCGAAATAAAAATGTTTGATACAAACGATTAAAATGGTCCCATGAACATTAAAATTTCCATTTTAAACTGTACAACAATTAAGAAAACCATATGGAGCAGCACGAACATAATAAAGACAAAAAGAATAGGAACACAGCACAACTACTTACTTTTTTGCAGCACTCTCCGAATCTTTCTGTACTGCTCGGGCTCTCTTAATTTCAGGTCCGACCACTGCTTCCTTAGCTGATCTTTCGATCGTCGTACCCCGAAATTCCGGTGAAGACTTTTGACCACTTTCGCAATGATCTTGGCCTTTCTGATATTGGGGTTGTGGTAAGGTCCATACTTTCCATCATAGTCTGCCTTCCTCAGGATGTCCACCATCTCCAACATCTCCCCAAAGGACATATTTGTGGCCTTAAATCTTCTCCTTCTGGATCGGGACGTGTCAGGATCTGGGCTTTCCTCCTCCTCCTCCTCGTTCCTGTAATTAGCACGCACCTGCTGTGGATCCACCATGTGCTCTTCCCCCACTGCGCAGAACGAAAGGGGGCGGGGAATAGACTAGAAAGAACGTCAGGGGCAGGCGGAGTTACACGCATGCGCAGTGTGTATAAAGCGTACCACACGTGCGTATTACGTACGATCTGTGAGTGGAGGAAGGAGCATTGGAGGCGCCGATCGTAGGAGCGAAAGTAAGAGACATACTTGTGCCTATACTGCTTCTACATTGAGGCCTATATTGTAACAAGATTAGTAGAGTTTGGCCTGACATTAGGGATTGTCTTGTGTTGTGTCTTGCAGTGAACATGGATATCTTACAAGATAATGACTTCATGGCAATATTCATTGACATGTTCAGGGAGCTGCCCTGTCTGTGGGAGATCAACCACCCACATTACAGGAACCAAACAAAGAGGAAGGCAGCGCTGGATCAATTGTTGGAAATTGTGAAGCAGGTGATCCCCACGGCAGACATCACATATTTGAGGATCCTAATTGGTGGCCTGAGGAGCACATATGTAAGGGAGCGCCAGAAAGTCCAGGATTCGCAGAGATCCGGAGCAGCAGATGACATCTATGTCCCCAGGATGTGGTACTATGACAGGCTGCATTTTCTGGCAGGCCAGACTGAACCCAGGTCATCCCTCTCCAGTCTTCCTTCCACGCTTCCTTCCCCCCGGCTGAGGCTTCTGACGCCCAACCTGGGCCTTCCAGGCAACAACATGTGAAGGAGCCCAGATTGAGCCAGGTATAGCATTCCTCTAAATATTTCTGCTTGTCCAATCAATGATGTTAACTAGATGTTAGTTTGGAGTACTAATTTATGATTGTGATTGATGATGCAAAAACTAAAACCATGTCCCTTTTTCATACACAGGGAAGTCTCAGCCAGGAGGTGGCCGGGCCGGGCCGAGCCGGCTGCCTGATCTGCAGGTCCCTCCCCTACACCTGGAAAGAGAAAGTGGCAGGAGGAAGAGTGCCCTAGAGGAGGCATCCATAGGCCTCTTTTGGAGGGCTACCAAGGCCCTGGGAGCACCACACACCGTGGAGGACGACTTCGCTGCCATCATTGCCTCTAAAATGCAGAGGATGGAGGAGGGACAACAACTCATGTGTGAGTCGCTAATATTGGAGGCTCTTAATAAAGGTATGAGGGCCCTAATTGCATCTGATACACACCTTTGCGAACTCACACATGGTCCTCCTCCTCCTCCTGCAGGTCCTCCTCCTCCTTCTCCTCCAGGTCCTCCCAGTCCTCCTCCTCCTCCAGGTCCTACTCCTCCTCCTGCCACATCTCCAACAGCAGAGCCACAGCCAGGAAGGAAGCGTGGAAGGAAGACCAGAAAGTGAGGACCCTGGATTCAGTCTGGTCGGCCAAAAGATGCAGCCTCTTGTGGTACCACAGCCTGGGGACACATGTCATCTGCTGCTTTCCGGATCTCTGCGACTTCTGGACCAGACTGCCCTCCCTTACATATGGACTCCTCAGGCCACCAATTTTGATGTTCAAGAATTGATGTTTGCCCTGGGGGTCCCAGGCTTCGCTAATTTCTCCTGTTGATCCAGCGTTGCCTCCCTCTTTGTTTGGTTCTGAGCCCTTAATAAAGGATTTTTGTTTTGAATTATACTTGCCTATGTGTGTTTTACTTCAAAAAGGACAGTTGGTTTGTGAGGATTCAGGTACATTTCAAAAATACAATGTGTAATCAACAAGGGACACCAACAACAAACAATCTCCTTGAGATTAAATAATAAAAGATATCAATGGTGTTGTGGTAACTTGACACATAAAACACACACAAAAATAGTCTGGAGTAAAACTAAAAATAACATTAAACAAAGATCAGCCTTGGAAAAAATACAAACATAAAATATAAATGAAAAATGGCTTTAAATAAAAAAAAAAAAAAAAAAAAATTATGTCAGATGTGACAAATAACAATATATTCAGGGAATCCCAAGAAACAAAAAAAAACAAAGTTTGTGAGAAGTGTGTGTGAATATGAGCAGCAAAACTACTTAATTCTTGTCACATTATGAAGAAGAAGAGAGTGCGGTGTATTAAACCATTTTTAACATTGCAGCGTGACAAAAGTGCTGTATCCATTGCGAACGCTAATTTTACCAGACCGAGCTGTTCCGTGTCGGAATTTCTTCTGAGCATGCGTGGCACGTGCGTCGGAACAGGCCACACACGGTCGGAATTGACGCGATCGGATTTTGTTGTCGGAAAATTTTATATCCTGCTCTCAAACTTTGTGTGTCGGAAAATCCGATGGAAAATGTCCGATGGAGCCCACACACGGTCGGAATTTCCGACAACACGCTCCGATCGGACATTTTCCATCGGAAAATCCGACCGTGTGTACAGGGCATTAGTGTAGTGCGACCTCTGCACAGTGTTCAGCTAAAGCTACAAGTTAGTGTAGTGCAACCTCTGCACAGTGTTCAGCTAAAGCTACAAGTTAGTGTAGTGTAAATTTACAAGTTATGCGCTGCGCTTGGGTGACCCCAAAAACAAAATTAATAATAACCAACTCTGTGCTTACTAGTGCGATAATATTAAATACAAATAATATGAATGTTGAATAAATAAACAAGGTGTGAAAAAACAAGTGCTTGTTACACCATAAATTAGTGCTTAATAGTGCTTGTTACACCATACATAGTGTCTTAATCAACATAAAAAGTGCTTAGTGCTCAATATAAGGTATCCTGCTTGTTTAACCACTTGAGCCCCGGACCATTATGCTGCCTAAGGACCAGAGGTCTTTTTCCAATTTGGCACTGCGTCGCTTTAACTGCTAATTGCGCGGTCATGCAATGCTGTACCCAAACGAAATTTGCGTCCTTTTCTTCCCACAAATAGAGCTTTCTTTTGATGGTATTTGATCACCTCTGCGGTTTTTATTTTTTGCGCTATAAACGGAAAAAGACCGAAAATTTTGAAAAAAAATGATATTTTCTACTTTTTGCTATAAAAAAAATCCAATAAACTCAATTTTACTCATACATTTAGGCCAAAATGTATTCAGCCACATGTCTTTGGTAAAAAAAATGTCAATAAGCGTATATTTATTGGTTTGTGCAAAAGTTATAGCGTCTACAAACTAGGGTACATTTTCTGTAATTTACACAGCTTTTAGTATATGACTGCCTATGTCATTTCTTGAGGTGCTAAAATGGCAGGGCAGTACAAAACCCCCCCAAATGACCCCATTTTGGAAAGTAGACACCCCAAGGAAATTGCTGAGAGGCATGTTGAACCCATTGAATATTTTTTTTTTTGTCCCAAGTGATTGAATAATGACAAAAAAAAAATATATATTTACAAAAAGTTGTCACTAAATGATATATTGCTCACACAGGCCATGGGCCTATGTGGAATTGCACCCCAAAATACATTCTGCTGCTTCTCCTGAGTATGGGGATACCACATGTGTGGGACTTTTTGGGAGCCTAGCCGCGTACGGGGCCCCGAAAACCAATCACCGCCTTCAGGATTTCTAAGGGTGTAAATTTATGATTTCACTCTTCACTGCCTATCACAGTTTCGGAGGCCATGGAATGCCCAGGTGGCACAAACCCCCCCAAATGACCCCATTTTGGAAAGTAGACACCCCAAGCTATTTGCTGAGAGGCATATTGAGTCCATGGAATATTTTATATTTTGACACAAGTTGCGGGAAAGTGACACATTTTTTTTTTTGCACAAAGTTGTCACTAAATGATATATTGCTCACACAGGCCATGGGCATATGTGGAATTGCACCCCAAAATACATTTAGCTGCTTCTCCTGAGTATGGGGATACCACATGTGTGGGACTTTTTGGGAGCCTAGCCGCGCACGGGACCCCGAAAACCAATCACCGCCTTCAGGATTTTTAAGGGTGAAAATTTTTGATTTCACTCTTCACTGCCTATCACAGTTTCGGAGGCCATGGAATGCCCAGGTGGCACAAAACCCCCCCAAATGACCCCATTTTGGAAAGTAGACACCCCAAGCTATTTGCTGAGAGGCATGGTGAGTATTTTGCAGCTCTCATTTGTTTTTGAAAATGAAGAAAGACAAGAAAAAACTTTTTTTTTTCTTTTTTCAATTTTCAAAACTTTGTGACAAAAAGTGAGGTCTGCAAAATACTCACTATACCTCTCAGCAAATAGCTTTGGGTGTCTACTTTCCAAAATGGGGTCATTTGGGGGGGTTTTGTGCCACCTGGGCATTCCATGGCCTCCGAAACTGTGATAGGCAGTGAAGAGTGAAATCAAAAATTCACGCCCTTAGAAAGCCTGAAGGCGGTGCTTGGTTTTCGGGGTTCCATACGCGGCTAGGCTCCCAAAAAGTCTCACACATGTGGTATCCCCGTACTCAGGAGAAGCAGCAGAATGTATTTTGGGGTGTAATTTCACATATTCCCATGGCATGTTTGAGCAATATATCATTTAGTGACAATTTTGTGCAAAAAAAAAAAATTTGTCTCTTTCCCGCAACTTGTGTCGCAATATAAAATATTCCATGGACTCGACATGCCTCTCAGCAAATAGCTTGGGGTGTCTACTTTCCAAAATGGGGTCATTTGGGGGGGTTTTGAACTGTCCTGGCATTTTATGCACAACATTTAGAGGCTTATGTCACACATCACCCACTCTTCTAACCACTTGAAGACAAAGCCCTTTCTGACACTTATTGTTTACATGAAAAAGTTATTTTTTTTTTGCAAGAAAATTACTTTGAACCCCCAAACATTATATATTTTTTTAAAGCAAATGCCCTACATATTAAAATGGTGGGTGTTTCATTTTTTTTTCACACAGTATTTGCGCAACGATTTTTCAAACGTATTTTTTGGGGAAAAAACACACTTTTTTAAATTTTAATGCACTAAAACACACTATATTGCCCAAATGTTTGATGAAATAAAAAAGATGATCTTAGGCCGAGTACATGGATACCAAACATGACATGCTTTACAATTGCGCACAAACGTGCAGTGGCAACAAAATAAATACATTTTTAAAAGCCTTTAAAAGGCTTTACAGGTTACCACTTTAGATTTACAGAGGAGGTCTACTGCAAAAATTACTGCCCTCAATCTAACCTTCGCGGTGATATCTCACATGCATGGTGCAATTGCTGTTTACGTTTGACGACAGACCGCCGCTTGCGTTCGCCTTAGCGCGAGAGCAGGGGGCGACAGGGGTGCTTTTTTTTTTTTTTTTTTTTCTTTATTATTTTTTTGCTTTTTTATCTTATTTTTAAACTGTTCCTTTCATTTTTTTTTTTTTTAATCATTTTTATTGTTATCTCGGGGAATGTAAATATCCCCTATGACAGCAATAGGTAGTAACAGGTACTCTTTTTTGAAAAAATTGGGGTCTATTAGACCCTAGATCTCTCCTCTGCCCTCAAAGCATCTGACCACACCAAGATCGGTGTGATAAAATGCTTCCCCAATTTCCCAATGGCGCTATTTACATCCGGCGAAATCTAAGTCATAAAATGCTCGTAGCTTCCGGTTTCTTAGGCCATAGAGATGTTTGGAGCCACTCTGGTCTCTGATCAGCTCTATGGTCAGCTGGCTGAATCACCGGCTGCATTTTCAGGTTCCCTGTTGAGACAGGAGAGCCAGAGAAAAACACGGAAGACGGTGGGGGGGGCATTCCCTCCCACGGCTTGTAAAAGCAGTCTAGAGGCTAATTAGCCACTAGGATTGCTTTTACATGAAAGCCGACCGCTGGCTGAAAAGAATGATACCAAGATGATACCTAAACCTGCAGGCATCATTCTGGTATAACCACTCAAAGTTGTGAATGGCGTACCTGAAGACAAAAAAATGGTTAACAATAAAGCACAGTAAACGGTAAAGTATAAAAAATTGCATACCTGAAAAACAAACATGATAAAACATAATAACAATAAAACATTGCAGAATAGAATACAGTAAAAAAGAGCAGAACAATAGAGAGAATAGAGAGAGAGAGAACAATAAAACAACAACTATTTTTTTTTTATTTTATATATTTATTTTTATTTTTATTTTTTTACACTTTTTTTGTAACTGTAACTTTTATAACTGTAACCGGTTCCAGGTTCGGGTCTCTCAAAATGCGATGGCATCTTGGGAGACCCTGTGAAAGTGCGCCTAGTCTGTGGAATGCTCTACCCTACGCTAATACTCAACTAGTGCATAGTAGCGTTCAAAACATTCACCAATGCAAAGACCAGGATTGTCAGGACAGGAGGGACAATATTAGTGGGTGTCACGTCTATATCTGCGCTTGCTGCAGACACAACATCTTTTTGGGGGTGGTTCGTTGGGTAGGGGTACTCGGGAGGACATAAAGAAAATGCCTCTCATGCAGCCGACTGCATTTGGTTGGGGATGTGAATGGGGGAAGTACGGGCGCTGCAGAAGCGGTGGGTTCCCAATTAGGATTGGCGAATGCAGCAGGAAGGGCACTATGGGCACGACGGGCCTGTGTTTGTCTTTTTGGTGGCAGCGGGACACTACTTGTGCTTGCCACCTCACCAGCTTGAACTGCACTTATGGGACTCGCCACGTCACCAAGTATTACTGCAGTGCTGGTTTGACTACGACCGGGGTGTACTAGGCTGCTGGTGCTTGCCAGTTCACCAAAATACTACCAAAAAAACTGTTAGCGATTGCAGGTATCAGGCCTGACTCTGCGAACGCTGCAGTTATGCATTTAGTGTTTTGTAAGTGTCAGTGATCGATCGATACTGCACTTGGGTGGGCTGGGCGGGGCCGGGCGGAGGGGCAAAACGCAGGTGCTAGCAGGTATCTGGGCTGATCCCGCTAAAAGTGCATTTTTGGGAACCCTAAACTGCTGGGGACGCTAGTATAGATCTGATCGGATCAGATATTGATCCGTACAGATACTATACCACTAAGGGAGGCGTATGCTGCGTGCGTGGGTGTTAGCGCTACTGGCGCTAACCTGACGCTGCCTGGGGCTGGTGCTTGCCAGTTCACCAAAATACTACCAAAAAAAACTGTTAGCGATCTCAGGGATCAGGCCTGACTCTGCGAACGCTGCAGTTATGCGTTTAGTGTTTTGTAAGTGACAGTGATCGATCGATACTGCACTTGGGTGGGCTGGGCGGAGGGGCAAAACACAGGTGCTAGCAGGTATCTGGGCTGATCCCACTAACACTGCGTTTTTGGGAACCCTAAACTGCTGGGGACGCTAGTATAGATCTGATCGGATCAGATATTGATCCGTACAGATACTATACCACTAAGGGAGGTGTATGCTGCGTGCGTGGGTGTTAGCGGTACTGGCGCTAATCTGACGCTGCCTGGGGTGACGCATATCACCGCCGGGCGATCAGGGGGCTAAACCTTTATTCGGTAATAAACCGCGGGTGCCCTGACACTATAAAAAATAAACGAACTAACCAGCGTCACCCGTAACACTTATACGGTGATCAGTGGTGAAAGGGTTAACTAGGGGGCCATCAAGGGGTTAAAACATTTATTCGGTAGTATATGGGGGTCCCTGACGCTATAAAACGCTGACGGCGAACCTCAATATTTACGTCCCTAACTAGCGTCACCAGCGACACTAATACAGCGATCAGAAAAATGATCGCTTAGTGACACTGGTGACAGGGGGTGATCAAGGGGTTAAAACTTTATTAGGGGGGGTTAGGGGGGTACCCTAGACCTAAAGGGGGGTAACAGTAACTGTCCCAACACTGTAACTGTCACAAACTGACACCAATGCAGTAATCAGAAAAAAAAAAACTGCTTGGTGTCAGTTTGTGACAGGGGGGGTGGTGATTGGGGGGGGATCGAGGGGCGATCGGGGTGTTTTGTGTGCCTGGCATGTTCTACTGTGTGTGTGTAGTGTTGTGCACTCACATAGATGTCTTTTCTCCTCGGGCCGGAACGGAAATTACCGAGCCGAGGACAGATGACATCATTTCCTTTGCTGCTGTTTAGCATACAGCAGCAAAGGAATGATTCGATTGGCCGGCGGCGATCGTGAGGGGGAGGCCACGAACGGATGGCCTCCCCCTCATCTCCGATCGCCGTGGGACAAAAGACGACCGCCTCGGGCACCGGGGGGGGGTCCGATCGGACCCCCCACCCGCGGCAGGCAAATCACGTACATGTAAGTGATTTTGCCTGTCCGTGCCACCTTGCCGACGTACATCGGCGTGAGGCGGTCGTCAAGTGGTTAAATGAAAAAAGTAATAAATAATAAATAATGAAAAAAGTTCTCTTTGGCACTCTAAATGCGTGCAAATAAGGTCCAGCAGTGATAATAAAACAATGCGTGCAGGTGGTGTTCAGCTGTGACAACAATCCAACATCATGCCGAAGATATCCTGAGTGCTGCAAAACATGCTCCGGTGCTCCTTCGTGACCCCCTTAAGCTAATGTGCTCACCTCAGAGCGTGTGATTCAGCTTCTACCCTGAGTCCAAATAGGCTTTGGAGCCACCCCTGGGCTCAGTCTCAGTGTCTGCTGCACTCCTCCAGCTGGAAACAATGTGGCTCCATACATATAAATGAAAAGGAAACTATATAGTGTATTATAGTCAAAATACTTTTATTAAAAGAAAACGCTCCCCACACCGGGGTACTCACATGGCACTGGTGCGTCAGTGCACCATACTATAACGGCTTTCTATACAAAATCACTGGATGTTTGGTGCGGTATGCTGTGCTGGGACAGCGCTGGTGTAAAGTCCATGTCAGTCTCTCCATCCTGGCCCCTCCCCTACGCGTCTTCGACACAGGGATCACGTGTCATCATCAGGGGATATGAATAGACGGATGCTCTACAGGATTATATAAGGCGATTGCGGCCATTTTGCCATAGATCGCAGACACTCTAATACTAGGCTACAACTTCTGTTACAACTAATGAGCCTATCCCATCAGATTAACCCTAACTGCTGCTGAAAATAGTAAGTGGGAAAATTTTGCCTAGTGTTATTTTACGACCTGTCAATAACGGCCAAATGAGACTCATTTGTAAGTGTAATTCCAGGACAGAGCTCCGAGACCCCGCACAGCGCATACCACACCATACCTCCAAAACTACAGATAAATGCAAATCTACATATAAAATATAATGAACAACAGTAATCTAAGATTAAAATCAAAACTAAAATTATTATAGCGCAAATTCCCTGTCCATGCGATTTTAAAATGCATCTCATCAGAGTGATCTGAATATGCGTGTGGTGTAAACAGATATCCTCATTATGAATCAATATTTTTATACACTAAAATTATTATACCACAAATCCCCTGTCCATGCGATTTTAAAATGCATCCCATCAGAGTGATCTAAATAAGTGTGTGGGGTAAATAGATATCCCCATTATGAGTCAATATTTTAATACAGTATGATGCACAATGAATAAAATATGAAAATATTATTAAATAAAAATATATAAGGGGGGCGTGGCTTGGCGCGCAATGAGGATGGCAGCAGACTAGAATAGCTCCGCTAAACCCTCGGCTCCTTCAGCAAAAACGGTACCGACGCTATCAGCAAGGATGAGCAGACTCACTCGCCATAACTTGCTCAGCACCCCTTTCTGGCTCGTGAAACATCCCGGACATATTTAAAACTCAGCCCCGGAGTCTCAAGGCCCAGTCCAAGATGGCGCAGCCTCGTGGAGACGAGGAGTTCAGTGAGGACTCGCAGTACGCAGAGGAAGATGAGGTAAGGGACACCCCGACCCCAGATTTGCCTCTTACACTCACTGCCATGAGGAAAATAGCGGCTGATATCAAGGGCACCCTCTTCTCAGCTATAACAGAACTTAAAGCTGACGTGCTATCCCTATCTGGGAAAATGGAGGGGGTAGAGATGGCAGGCCTGAGAAGAGACAAAGCCATTGCGCGCCTTGATACAATCACTGACACTCACTCAGCACGACTCATTGAGATGAATCGTCAGCTGGAAGATCTTGATAACAGGGGGAGAAGGCACAACATAAGGGGGAGGGGTGTACCCGAATCGGTCGAGCCCGGCAACATTACTTCTGCATTACAATATGTGTTTAATGAATTGCTAGAATGCCAAACAGACACATCGATTGACTTTGACAGAGCGCATAGAGCTTTAAGAGCAAGACCGGCGGACACAGCTCCCCCACGGGACATAATTTGTTGCATACCCAACTTTAAACTAAAGGAGGATATCATGGTGAAAGCAAGGCGCAATGAACACATTACATTTAATGACACTGAAATCTCCATCTACAAAGACATTTCGCCTATCACTTTGAACAACAGGAGAGCTCTGCGCCCTCTGCTGGAGACATTGCGCAGACAAGGTATTCCATACAGATGGAAATTTCCTTTTGCCCTAAACTGGACCTTCCAGGGAAAACAACTATTCCTACGTACACCCATTGACCTACCCGACTTCTGTCGAGACCTGCAGATACCACTTATTGACTTGCCGGATTGGTATGGGGAGTTTTGCGTTCCCCCAGCGATAATGGAAGTGCAGACATCACATTATGCGACCCCTACGAAACCACCTTACAAGAAAGGAAAATATCAGAAACAAAATGCCCCCGGTCCTAGCTCCAGTAAGAAACGACCTAATGTCTCTAGAGCTTTGCTTCCTGACTTTGACCCAGAATGAAGAGGAGATGACGTGAGACTGTTTCATACTAGGGCCTACTGGAAGGCTTCGGAACACAACTCTGTTTGCCCAAATGGGATACCGAGCAGTTGGATTATTGTTTGGAAGTTGTTCTTATTTTACAAATGTATTATTTTTTTTTTATTATTTGTGGTTTCTCTGCAGAGCCCCCCTGCAGAGGCAGTTCATGCAGACACAAGCGGCTTTGCAGGCGGATTAAGGAGCGGACTGTACTTACACAAGCAGAGCTGGGTAAGATCTGCCATTACAGACTGCTACAGACAAGAGGTAAACTAAAACTGGCAAATAAACTGTGATTGATCCTTGTTAGTCGACATCCACACACTTGCCGGTGTCTTTATACCCACTGCTCAGTCATAGGCAACATGCCTGCAGAGTCGTCTGCAACATAGGAGACACCACACAATATGCAGGACATCAGAAAACAAGTGCACCCGCCTGAGTATAACCTAATTGATCTTATATTTGCTCTGCAAGTGGTTTAATCCTTACAGAAATGTCGGTTGCCGTTTATAACTGTTAATGTTTAATCTTTTGCAAACATTTTAGGAGTCCGAGGGTGGGAATAGTATTCTAAACTTAGTGATACATCACCATAGAGTGTTAAGTTCTACTGAGAAGTGATTGTGGCCATAACTCTGGTCGCACCCCCCACCTCCCCCACAGTGGGTGCCGAACAGCGAGCGCATTGGTGACACTCCACCTCGGTGGGGATCTCATTGGTGTGCTCGTTCAAGGCCCCAAATTATATAAATTCCTCTAGGGGCTCACACTTAGAGGTTGTTTACCACACAGACGGATCTCACTCTCTTGGTGTTGGGAGTGGGACCATACCTCTTTTCTACTATTATTTCTCTTATTTCTTCCTCCTTTCCTACTTTCCTGACCCTACATTCCTCTCTATTTTTGTGTTATACACTGTGGTGTTAAGTGAGTCGGCCTCAGTCATCATGGTATACTCTTCATTGGGCAAAAGCCCAACAGTGATATCACATAATGTCAGAGGACTGAATATACCCCAAAAGCGCACACAACTGTTGCGCCACCTGGGGAAGAGGAAGCCGGCCTTTGTGTTCTTTCAGGAAACCCATTTTAAAGCTAACTCTATCCCCAAATTAACTGACAAATACTTCACTAAGGCTTATCATGCCGCCAACACAGAATCTAAAACAAAAGGCGTTTCAATCCTGATTGTGAAAGTTTTAGGTTTTGAGCTCACCCAACAACTAGCGGACCCGGGAGGCCTGGTTTCTTCTTCTCAAGGGGACAATTGGGAAATGTCCAGTTACGCAAGCAAATGTGTATTTTCCGAACACAGCACATGTGACCTTCTGCCAATGACTGATTGATGTGCTCACAGAATTTGCTTCTGGGCGTATAATCCTTGGAGGGGACTTCAATGTTCCATTGGACCCCCTTCAGGATACATCAAATGGTAAATCTTCTATAACGTACCGCGTACTTAAGAAGATTAGAGTATTACTTAATAAATTAACTCTTAAAGACACGTGGCGAATAGCTCATCCACAGGGGAGGGACTATACGTACTTTTCCACGATACACAACAAGTACTCTCGCATAGACTTTGTGTTCATAACACAAAGAGACCTGAACATTCTGACAGAAGCACACATAGGAAAAAGGACAATATCTGACCATGCCCCGACCTCTCTAACACTTCAACTCCAAAATACACCTAAAAGGCAGGGATGCTGGAGACTAAATTCGACCTTGTTGACAGACCCTGTGACCCTAGAACCTGTGACGGAGGCCATAAAAACATATTTTAGAGAAAACTCTAAAGAGGATGTACCACCTAGCATGATATGGGAGGCCCATAAATGTGTACTAAGAGGCAAATTCATTAGCCTAGCCTCACTGAAAAAGAAGAACTCAGAGAAAGATCTAAAAGCCACCCTAGATAAAGTGCAGGCCCTAGAAACACAACATAAAAGATTGTTGGCAGTGAACACAGCCGAAGAGCTTTTATTAGCTCGTAAAGAATTACAGGAAAAATTAGACTTATGCCGTGTACACACGGTCGGACTTTCTATCCTACTTGGTCCGACACACTTTCTGACGGACTTTGTCCGCCAGGTGCGCCGGACTTTAAAACAGACGGACTTGCCCACACACGACCGGACTTTCCGGCGGGCTAAGTCTGCCCGTCTTTCCTACGGACTTTCGCCGGAGTTACGGCGGACTTTCAGAATGAACGGACTTGCCCACACACGGACAAGTCCGTTCATTTTGAACATGATTCAGGTGCGACGGGACTAGAAAAGGATGTCAATCTTGCCGCTTTTATCGGCGAGATTGACACCTTGTGAGCCCCGTCGCAGGTCATACCAGGCCCTTAGGTCTGGTATGGATTATAAGGCGAACCCCCTACGCCGAAAAAACGGCGTGGGGTCCCCCCTAAAATCCATACCAGACCCCGATCCGAGCACGCAGCCTGGCCAGTCAGGAAAGGGGGTGGGGACGAGCGAGCACCCCCCCTCCTGAACCGTACCAGGCCGCATGCCCTCAACATGGGGGGTGGGTGCTTTGGGGGAGGGGGGCGCCCTGCGGGGCCCCCCCACCCCAAAGCACCTTGTCCCCATGTTGATGAGGACAAGGGCCTCTTCCTGACAACCCTGGCCATTGGTTGTCGGGGTCTGCGGGCGGGGGGCTTATCGGAATCTGGGAGCCCACTATAATAAGAGGGCCCCCAGATCCCGGCCCCCCCACCCTATGTGAATGAGTATGGGGTACATGGTACCCCTACCCATTCACCCAGGGAAAAAGTGTAAATAAAACACTACACGGGTTTTTAAAATATTTTATTAAACAGCTCCGGGGGTGGGGATCTTCCTCCGGCTTCGGGGGTCTTCTTCCGGCTTCGGGGGTCCCTCCGGTTCATCTTCTCCCGGCGTCCGGTTGGTTCTTCTCCGCTCTCTTCTCCCGGTGTTCCAGTTCTTCGGCCGGCTCCTCCGCTGTGTTCAAGTAGCTCTCTTGCCAGCAGAGGTCCGGACTTCTGGGCTTCTTGGCTTCTTGTCTTCTGGGCTTCTTGGCTTCTGGGCTTCTGGGCTTCTGGGCTTCGGGTCTTCTTGTCTTCTCTTCTCTTCTCCAGATGTTGACACGACCCCCTCTCCGGCTGGACTGCTCTCTGAGGGCTGCGTTGTGACTTATATAGGTGGAGACCCCGCCCCCTTTTGATGTCACAGTCCCTGGGCATGCTGGGACTGTGACGTTTTAGGGGGCGTGGTCAACATCACCCAGTGACCACGCCCCCTAAAACGTCACAGTCCCAGCATGCCCAGGGACTGTGACATCAAAAGGGGGCGGGGTCTCCGCCTATATAAGTCACAACGCAGCCCTCAGAGAGCAGTCCAGCTGGAGAGAGCGTCGTGTCAACATCTGGAGAAGAGAAGAGAAGACAAGAAGCCCCAAAGCCCAGAAGCCCAGAAGCCCAGAAGCCAAGAAGTCCGGACCTCTGCTGGCAAGAGAGCTACCTGAAGACAGCGGAGGAGCCGGCCGAAGAACTGGAACACCGGGAGAAGAGAGCAGAGAAGAACCAACCGGACGCTGGGAGAAGATGAACCGGTGGGACCCCCGAAGCTGGAAGAAGACCCCCGAAGCCGGAGGAAGATCCCCACCCCCGGAGCTGTTTAATAAAATATTTTAAAAACCCGTGTAGTGTTTTATTTACACTTTTTCCCTGGGTGAATGGGTAGGGGTACCATGGACCTCATACTCATTCACATAGGGTGGGGGGGCCGGGATCTGGGGGCCCTCTTATTATAGGGGGCTCCCGGATTCCGATAAGCCCCCCGCCCGCAGACCCCGACAACCAACGGCCAGGGTTGTCGGGAAGAGGCCCTTGTCCTCATCAACATGGGGACAAGGTGCTTTGGGGTTGGGGGCCCCGCAGGGCGCCCCCCTCCCCCAAAGCACCCACCCCCCATGTTGAGGGAATGTGGCCTGGTACGGCTCAGGAGGGGGGGCGCTCGCTCGTCCCCACCCCCTTTCCTGACCGGCCAGGCTGCGTGCTCGGATCGGGGTCTGGTATGGATTTTAGGGGGGACCCCACGCTGTTTTTCGGCGTAGGGGGGTTCCCTTTATAATCCATGCCAGACCTAAGGGCCTGGTATGCTCCGCGCTCGCCGCAATAGGAAAATTTGTTTTTCCTATTGCAGCGAGCACGAAATGCAATACCCTGCCCTCACGTCGTATCTGGTCCATTGGACCAGCATACACACGAGCGGGCTTTCCGTCGGACCAGCACACAGACGAGCGGACTTTCCGCCCGAAACTGAGTCCGACGGAAAGATTTAAAACATGTTTCAAATCTAGGTCCTGCGGGATTTTGGGAAAAAGTCAGCCGGAAAAGTCCGCCGGAGCCTACACACGGGCGGATTGTCCGGCAGACTCTGGTCCGCCGGACCAAGTATGCCGGAAAGTCCGACCGTGTGTACGCGGCATTACAAGCAAAACGAATATTATTTTTTCGCAAGGGTTTTTTCTATGAACACGGGAAAAAAAGTGGCAAATTCTTGGCTAGGGCCCTGAGAGATATACGCCTAACCAACACCATCACGAGTATTAAAAATCGAGAAGACAAACTGACACATGCCACAGACCGGATCGCGGCCGAGTTCCATGGGTTCTACACGAAATTGTACAATCTCCCAACCCCACATAAGCCTGAGGCAATGGAGGGTTCGAGAAAGCAGATTATAACACAATATCTAACACAAAGTGGATTGCCTAGTACCACGGAGGAGGATGCACAGGAAATTGATAGGCCAATAGAGCTTATGGAACTCGTGCAAGCGATCAGGTCCTTAAAAACAGGGAAAAGCCCAGGCCCAGATGGCTATACAGCCATATACTATAAGACATTTGTGCACCTTTTAGCGAAACCCTTATTACAGGCTTTAAACTCTCTCACGACCCCTCAAAATCTCCCGCATTCATTTAACACGGCACATATAACGGTAATTCCCAAACCCGGCAAGGACCCCAACCTCTGCTCAAGCTATAGGCCAATATCCTTACTTAACTTGGATATGAAACTCTTGTCCAAAATTATCGCAACAAGAATCAGTAGATTTCTGGCTGATGTTAATGGCCCAGATCAAGTGGGGTTCATGCCGGGAAGAGAGGCACGGGATAACGTGATTACAGCACTAAATCTCATTCACTCCCTTAAGGGGAATTCGACCAGAGGCCTTCTCCTATCCACGGATGCGGAGAAGGCCTTCGATAGGGTGGCGTGGGATTATATGTTGGAAGTATGCAAGCATATAGGTCTTCGGACCAATATGCTAACATGGATCTCAATGCTAAATCAGAACCCGACGGCTAGTTTAAAAATTAATGGGTCCCTCTCAGACCCAGTACAAATTCACAGTGGTACGAGACAGGGCTTCCCCCTGTCTCCAATCCTATTTATTTTGACGTTAGAACCCTGTATACGCACAATAAATGGGAACACATCTATAAAAGGTCTACTCCTGGGTCAGACATGTCATAAAATAACAGCCTATGCCGACGACTTGCTGTTTGTGGTCACACAACCACACACGTTGATTCCCAATCTTGTAAAAGAATTGCATTTGTTTGGATTTATCTCCAATTTTAAAATCAACTATGAAAAGTCGGAAGCACTTGATATCTCCCTAAACCCGAAACAGTTAAATTGCCCCTTCAAATGGGTTGAATCCAAACTTAAATACTTGGGGATCTGGCTCACGCCTGACTTAAATAACATTTACACACAAAACTTTCTCCCATTCATACACAGCTTACATAGTTACATAGTAGGTGAGGTTGAAAAAAGACACAAGTCCATCAAGTCCAACCTATGTGCGTGACCATGTGTCAGTATTACATTACATATCCCTGTATATTGCGGTCATTCAGGTGATTATCTAATAGTTTCTTGAAGCTATCAATGCTCCCCGCTGAGACCACCGCCTGTGGAAGGGAATTCCACATCCTTGCCGCTCTTACAGTAAAGAACCCTCTACGTAGTTTAAGGTTAAACCTCTTTTCTTCTAATTGTAATGAGTGGCCACGAGTCTTATTAAACTCTCTTCTGCGAAAAAGTTTTATCCCTATTGTGGGGTCACCAGTACAGTATTTGTAAATTGAAATCATATCCCCTCTCAAGCGTCTCTTCTCCAGAGAGAATAAGTTCAGTGCTCGCAACCTTTCCTCATAACTAAGATCCTCCAGACCCTTTATTAGCTTTGTTGCCCTTCTTTGTACTCGCTCCATTTCCAGTACGTCCCTCCTGAGGACTGGTGCCCAGAACTGGACAGCATACTCCAGGTGCGGGCGGACCAGAGTCTTGTAGAGCGGGAGAATTATTGTTTTATCTCTACAGTTGATCCCCCTTTTAATGCATGCCAATATTCTGTTTGCTTTATTAGCAGCAGCTTGGCATTGCATGCCATTGCTGAGCCTATCATCCACTAGGACCCCCAGGTCCTTTTCCATCCTAGATTCCCCCAGAGGTTCTCCCCCCAGTGTATAGATTGCATTCATATTTTTGCCACCCAAATGCATTATTTTACATTTTTCTACATTGAACCTCATTTGCCTTGTAGTCGCCCACCCCATTAATTTGTTCAGGTCTTTTTGCAAGATTTCCACATCCTGCGGAGAAGTTATTGCCCTGCTTAGCTTAGTATCGTCTGCAAATACAGAGATTGAACTGTTTATCCCATCCTCCAGGTCGTTTATGAACAAATTAAATAGGATTGGTCCCAGCACAGAACCCTGGGGAACCCCACTACCCACCCCTGACCATTCTGAGTACTCCCCATTTATCACCACCCTCTGAACACGCCCTTGTAGCCAGTTTTCAATCCATGTACTCACCCTATGGTCCATGCCAACACACCTTATTTTGTACAGTAAACGTTTATGGGGAACTGTGTCAAATGCTTTTGCAAAATCCAGATACACCACGTCTACGGGCCTTCCTTTATCTAGATGGCAACTCACCTCCTCATAGAAGGTTAATAGATTGGTTTGGCAAGAACGATTCTTCATGAATCCATGCTGATTACTGCTAATGATATCATTCTTATTACTAAAATCTTGTATGTAGTCCCTTATCATCCCCTCCAAGAGTTTACATACTATTGATGTTAGGCGAACTGGTCTGTAATTCCCAGGGATGTTTTTTGGGCCCTTTTTAAATATTGGTGCTACATTGGCTTTTCTCCAATCAGCTGGTACCATTCCAGTCAATAGACTGTCTGTAAAAATTAGGAACAACGGTCTGGCAATCACCTGACTGAGTTCCCTAAGTACCCTCGGATGCAAGCCATCTGGTCCCGGTGATTTATTAATGTTAAGTTTCTCAAGTCTAATTTTAATTCTGTCCTCTGTTAACCATGTAGGTGCTTCCTGTGTTGTGTCATGAGGATAAACACTGCAGTTTTGGTTACTGAAGCCCCCCGATTCACTCGTGAAGACTGAGGAGAAGAATAAATTCAATACCTTTGCCATCTCCCCATCCTTTGTAACCAGATGTCCTTCCTCATTCTTTATGGGGCCAATATGGTCTGTCCTCCCTTTTTTACTGTTTACATACTTAAAGAATTTCTTGGGATTTTTTTTGCTCTCCTCCGCTATGTGTCTTTCATGTTCTATCTTAGCCATCCTAATTGCACCCTTACATTTCTTATTGCATTCTTTATAAATTCTGAATGCTGTGGATGATCCCTCAACCTTGTATTTTTTGAAGGCCTTCTCCTTTGCTTTTATATGCATTTTTACATTGGAGTTAAGCCATCCAGGATGTTTGTTCGCTCTTTTAAATTTATTACTCAATGGGATACATTGGCTAATGCCCTTATTTAATATGCTCTTAAAGCAAACCCATCTCTCCTCCGTATTCTTTGTTCCTAATATTTTATCCCAATTTATGCCTTTTAGCAAGGTTTGTAGTTTAGGGAAGTTGGCTCTTTTGCAACAAGAACTTCGTCAATGGAATCTTAAATCGCTGTCTTGGTTTGGGTGAGCGGCGGCAATAAAAATGACGGTCTTGCCTAGGGCACTATACTTGTTCCACACATTGCCCATCAGATTGCCTAAAAAGTTCTTCGCCACACTACATGCTATACTAAGAGACTTTATCTGGGCGGGGAAGAAATTGCGTATCAGCCTAAAAACACTGATGACCACGAAAGCAGAGGGAGGTATCAACTTACCACATTTTAAACACTACTATTATGCGGCACACCTGACTCGCATCCTAGACTGGAACTGTCACGCTTCCTCTAAAGCATGGGTAAGTCTAGAAAGCTTACAAACAGAGATACCCCTATGATTTTTACCATGGGTCAATAAAGGAGCCCATTCACCTGACTTAGACCGACACCCTACAATTGGCCCAACGCTGAGGGTATTTCAGACAGTGTCACATCTTTACAATCTCGCATCCTCCCCAGTCCCTTTAACCCCACTAATTAATAATAAGGAGTTTGCATTAGGCCACACCACAGCGACCTTCCCACATAGAGATGGTAAAACCCCAATCACAGTAGCTCACTGTTTAGAGAATGGCAGTTTGAAAACCTTTTCCCAACTACAGACTGAATTACAGGCCAAACACTTCACCCACTGGCAATATAGACAGCTACATGACTACATTCTTTGCACTGCTAACAGAGAGCATTTCCTGAGAGAACAAACGAACTTTGAACAATTATGCATTACTGGAGAGCAGGTGCGTAAAGCAACCTCTCTAATATATAGCTTGCTACAGACTAGCCCAAACAGACAACCGAGCAGACATAAAAAAGAGTGGGAAACTGCGCTCAAAAAATCTTTTACAGACGTTCAATGGGACAATGCATGTACCCTGGCACACAAGTGTTCCATTAGCATGAGTAACCAGGAAACCCCATACAAGGTACTGACAAACTGGTACCTCACCCTGGTTAGACTGCACGCATGGTATCCAGAGACCTCTGAGGTCTGCTGGAGATGTGGCTCCGAAAAGGAAGACATGTTGCACATATGGTGGAACTGTCCGCTAATACGTGCCTTCTGGGACGGGGTGTGTTCCAGGATACATGCTATAACAGAAACTGAACTAGATCTCTCTCCAGAATGTTGCCTGTTACACATTTCTAATTACTCATTTAGCAGATACAAAAAATCAGTGGTACGCCACATGTTAAATGCTGCAAAAACCATCATACCAAGACACTGGAAAACAACACACACACCCACCTTAGCAGAATGGCTCTCTGAGGATGACTCACTAAACAGAATGGAGGAAACAGTGGCAATGACAATAGAAAAAACAGACAAATTCCATAGACTATGGAGAGCTTGGTTCATTTTCAAATACTCAGATGATTTTGCCAAAATGCAGAATGGCTAACTATTGGCAACCGTGCTACCCACATATCTTTAATATTTGGCAAAGATTGCATCAGCGTGGATCTCAGTGGACTGTGATCTTTGTGACCTATGCTGGTCCAACAGACATAGAACTAAGATGTTCCCATCCCCATTCTTTTCTTCTTCCCTTCTTCTCTTTCTTTTTCTTCTCTTTTATTTTTGATTATCCTATTATTTTATTACAATATTTTACTATTGAGGTCAAATTAGACACTTACAGAATTATTTTTGTAAATTGTAACATATAAACCATTTCATATGTATGATTATGCTTATAGATGGATCCAGCCCACTGGATCAGATACTGTTTGAGGATGATTAAAATTATTACTAAGGTTGGATCCATGATATGATCTGAATATCACCGTAATAAGATGTTATATGGATGCTACATAATATTGTCTCACTTATATCTCTTGTTTTGTTACAATAACCTTTTATGCTAAATAAAAACTTTTATTGGAAAAAAAATAAATAAAAATATATAAAATAGATAAAATTAGGAAATAAAAAGATAACCATAGAAGACCATTAAAAGGCTATTGCTCAATCCTCATGTACGTACCAACCATCGCTCAAATCCTATATATTAATATAATCCTTAACATTAGAAATACGTGATTGATACGCATCAATCAAACATTCAAGCTGGGAAATGAATAGGCCTGAAAAAACACCAGGAATGCTCAATCTTAGGGTTAAAAATTGCTAAGGAAGCACCTAAGGTCAAATTCTTTATTCAACCCCCCCGGGAAGAGGGAGCCTAACTGGTGTATCCACCACGACTCACGCTTGCTAATCTCCCTAGTATAATTTGAACCTCTCCAATGTTTCTTAGGTGCCTCTATTCCCCAAGATCGCATCAGGACTGTACTTTTGTTATGCACCTCTTTAAAATGTATCGAAAGGTAGTGCTTATCGAAAACTTTCCGTATGTTCCTCACATGTTCCTCCATACGATCTTTTAAAGCTCTTGTGGTGCGCCCAATATAGAGAAAATCGCATGGGCATTTGACCGCATATACCACTACCACTGTATTGCAGGATATAAAATCCCTTATCGTGTATATGTGGTTAGTGTGGGGATGCTGAAATTCCTTAACCCTTTTAGTATTAGTAGGAACCCTGATGCAACTGTAACATCTTCCACAACCATAAAATCCTTTTAGATCCCAGAACATCTTGGGTCTGGAAAGGGGCGGTTCTACAACATTTGATATTCAAAGACAAACAGTCAGCGCAAAAACCATCCGAAAAACACACAGCTGCTGAACACTAAAGGCAAATATATAAGTCCTTTCAAGTAATTCAATAAAACATATATAGTGCAGCGCTGAAATTATTGATCAATTATCATAAATGAGAGATCAGAGAGTGTCAGCGGTGATGCAGGGTGCTGAGGAAGTCCTGCCGGACGATACGCGTGCGGATTGGTTTTATCCCGTTTAGACGTCGCTGCAGCCACCTTATCTTTTCACTGTCACCTGTAAATTGTATGCGCCTTACTACCTAGCACTGGGCATAGTGCTATATATGTGAGTACCTGTCTTTTAATAAAAGGATTCGTTTTCTAGTTATACAGAGAGCACTATATTTTTTCTTTATCTATTTCATGCATATATGGATGAATACTTTAAGCCTTATTAATGAAGACTTTTCCGGCTTACCAGTCAAGATACCACCCCGACCACTATTAAGTGGTGAATGCTTATGAGACCTTTCTCTTAGTTCAGGGGTCCATATTGCAAGGTGAGCGGTTTGACTGACAAGAGGGGGGAGCACGGATTTAAGAGCACTTTGGATTTGCATGAAGCACCCTGCATCACCGCTGACACTCTCTGATCTCTCATTTATGGACATTTATGATAATTGATCAATAATTTCAGCGCTGCACTATATAGGTTCTACAACATTATGTACCAATTTGTCACATAGACTCGGCGCTCTTTTATACACAATTTTAGGTTTATTGGGGAGTGTATCCCTAAGATGTACATCTTGTTTTAATACATCCCAATATTTATTTATGATTTCTTCCACTTCTCTACTCTTTAGATTGTAGTCCAAAATGACAGATGTGCTCCCATTATCGTTATCATCCCTTGTTCCAATTCTATCCCTCAAAAGATCTTCCCTGCCTGACTTTATCTCTCTTTTTTCAGAAATTCATTACCATAACCTTTATCAGAGAACATTGCACTCAGCCTATCTGATTGGGTCTCAAAATCCACATCCGGCGTACCATTTCTCCGCATCCTCATATATTGGCCTCTGGGAATGTTGTCAAGCCATGGCCTATAGTGACAACTTGATGTGGGAATATATGAGTTACGATCCGTAACCTTAAAAAAGGACTTGGTTTCAATACCACTAACTGTTTTAAATATCTCTAGATCAAGGAAGTGTATCCGATCCCTACTAATATCCCAGGTTAACTTGATATTCCGGACATTATTGTTCATTGATTCCAGTAACCTCATCAGTGATTCCATATTTCCACTCCAGATACTCAGGAGATCATCAATAAATCTTTTGTACAACCGGATATCTCCAAATCCATGACCCAGACCTCCTTCCGCCTCCCACTTGGCCATATAGAGGTTTGCTACACTCGGGGGCGAACTTGGCACCCATAGCTACTCCTTGTACTTGCAGATAAAATTTATTATCATACCAGAAGAAGTTGTGATGTAGACAAAAGTCCAAACACTTCAAAATAAATTTGTGTAGGTCCTCTCGCGTTACATCATCCTCTTTTTCCAGAGCCCACTTGACTGCATCCAGGGCCCCTTCATGATCGATATTAGTGTACAGCAAGGCTACATCTCCTGTGGCCATGATGAGATCTTCATTGGTGGTAAATCTCTTTAATAATTGTAAAGTGTGCTTGGTATCTTTGAGGTAGGCATCCGTTTTCCTTACTAGTGGTTGTAAGTGGAGATCGATATATTCTCCCAATCTCGAGGTTAAAGACTCGACCCCACTTACTATAGGTCTTCCGGGAGGTTCAACGCTATTTTTGTGAATTTTAGGAAGGTAATATATTACCGGGATTTTACTGACCATGGGAACCAGATATTTAGCTTCCTGTTTACTGAGAAGTTTGTTCTCCATACCATGTTGCATGATAAGTTCTAATCTTTCTTTGTATAATTTAGAGGGATCAGCATTTAGAGGCTGGTAAGTGTCCTCATCATTTAATATCCTGTTCATCTCTGCTTTATATTGTTCAAGGGATAGGACAACAATCCCCCCCCTTTATCCGCAGTCCTGATCACTATATCAGTCCTACCTTCCAATGATTCCAACCCCTTCCTGAGATCAATGGATTCATACACCTTCTTGATAGGTAGTCTTTCTAATTCACTCATGACTAGTTTTTTGAATAGGTCAACATATTTACTGTTGGTAGGGATGAGCCGAACACCCCCCTGTTTGGTTCGCACCAGAACATGCGAACAAGGAAAAAAGTTTGTTCGAACACGCGAACACCGTTAAAGTCTATGGGACACGAACATGAATAATCAAAAGTGCTAATTTTAAAGGCTAATATGCAAGTTATTGTCATAAAAAGTGTTTGGGGACCTGGGTCCTGCCCCAGGGGACATGGATCAATGCAAAAAAAAGTTTTAAAAACGGCCGTTTTTTCAGGAGCAGTGATTTTAATAATGCTTAAAGTCAAACAATAAAAGTGTAATATCCCTTTAAATTTCGTACCTGGGGGTGTCTATAGTATGCCTGTAAAGGGGCGCATGTTTCCTGTGTTTAGAACAGTCTGACAGCAAAATGACATTTTGAAGGAAAAAACCCATTTAAAACTACCCGCGGCTATTGCATTGCCGACAATACACATAGAAGTTCATTGATAAAAACGGCATGGGAATTCCCCAAAGGGGAACCCCGAACCAAAATTAAAAAAAAAAAATGACGTGGGAGTCCCCCTAAATTCCATACCAGGCCCTTCAGGTCTGGTATGGATTTTAAGAGGAACCCTGCGCCAGAAAAAAAAAAAAAAAACGGCGTGGGGTCCCCCCAAAGATCCATACCAGACCCTTATCTGAGCACGCAACCTGGCAGGCAGCAGGAAAAGAGGGGGGGTGAGAGTGCGGCCCCCCCCTCCTGAACCGTACCAGGCCACATGCCCTCAACATTGGGAGGGTGCTTTGGGGTAGCCCCCCAAAACACCTTGTCCCCATGTTGATGAGGACAAGGGCCTCATCCCCACAACCCTGGCCGGTGGTTGTGGGGGTCTGCGGGCGGGGGGCTTATCGGAATCTGGAAGCCCCCTTTAACAGAAGAAGCATTTAAATAAAGGAATTGTCAAAAACTGTCTCTTGTCATTTTTAACATTTTTGACAGTTTTTTAGTGAAATGGTAGGGGTAAGTACCCCCTTACCATTTCACACAGGGTGGGGCCGGGATCTGGGGGTCCCCTTGTTAAAGGGGGCTTCCAGATTCCGATAAGCCCCCCGCCCGCAGACCCCCACAACCACCGGCCAGGGTTGTGGGGATGAGGCCCTTGTCCTCATCAACATGGGGACAAGGTGTTTTGGGGGCTACCCCAAAGCACCCTCCCAATGTTGAGGGCATGTGGCCTGGTATGGTTCAGGAGGGGGGGGCGCACTCTCGTCCCCCCTCTTTTCCTGCGGCCTGCCAGGTTGCGTGCTCGGATAAGCGTCTGGTATGGATTTTTGGGGGGACCCCATGCCGTTTTTTTTTTTTGGCACGGGGTTCCCCTTAAAATCCATACCAGACCTGAAGGGTCTAGTATGGAATTTAGGGGGAACCCCACGTCATTTTTTTTTTAAATTTTGGCCGGGGCTCCCCTTAATATCCATACCAGACCTGAAGGGCCTGGTATGGAATTTAGGGGGACTCCCACGTCATTTTTTTTTTAAATTTTGGTTCGGGGTTCCCCTTTGGGGAATTCCCATGCCGTTTTTATCAATGAACTTCTATGTGTATTGTCGGCAATGCAATAGCCGCGGGTAGTTTTAAATGGGTTTTTCCTTCAAAATGTCAATTTGCTGTCAGACTATTCTAAACACAGGAAACATGCGCCCCTTTACAGGCATACTATAGACACCCCCCAGGTACGAAATTTAAAGGGATATTACACTTTTATTTTTTGACTTTAAGCATTATTAAAATCACTGCTCCTGAAAAAACGGCCGTTTTTAAAACTTTTTTTTGCATTGATCCATGTCCCCTGGGGCAGGATCCGGGTCCCCAAACACTTTTTATGACAATAACTTGCATATTAGCCTTTAAAATTAGCACTTTTGATTTCTCCCATAGACTTTTAAAGGGTGTTCCGCGGCATTCGAATTTGCCGCGAACACCCCAAATTGTTCGCTGTTAGGCAAACTTGCGAACAGCCAATGTTCGAGTCGAACATGAGTTCGTCTCGAACTCGAAGCTCATCCCTAACTGTTGGTTATGTGGGGGTTGAACACAGAATTGTTCCTCAAATTAGTGAAACTGTTGTTCGTAATCGCCCTTTCTATCGGATTAATGGCATAGTATTTTTTAATGTTGAGCTTCCTAATAAATTTTTTGTAATCCAACATAACTTTCAAATTTATTGAGCCCCTATTTTGGCGCAAACTTAATACCCTTATCCAGGGTCAAGATTTCCTCCTTGGATAGTGTGGCTCCACTCAAGTTGTAAATTCCTTTTCCTAATCTTTCAGCTTTTTTTTTTTTTGTTGTACCCTTCGTCCAGCTCTTTCCCCCTCTTTCTAGGTTTCTTATATCGTGGACGCCCCCCCCCCCCGTCTGCCCCTAAAAAAGACTCATCATTGTGATGGTCTGCAATCCCCTCCAATGGTTGATAACTATTATACACAGGTATCTCATATTGATCTGGTGATTTCTCATATCTTACACACTGAGGTTTGGGCGAATAGTAAGTTGCCCCCCTTTGTGTACCATCATAGGGGCGGGGCAACTGCCTAGGGTGCTGAAAATCACCCTGTGGGGGGCCCCTAAGGGGCTGACGTTGGCCTCCACCATATGGTATTCCTTGTTGGTAGCCATAATTTTGATGACCATTGTTGTAATAATTATGTTGCTGCCCCCCTCTCCGATAGGGTGTGCGATTTGGTGGAAGGCCCTTTCCATATTGATTTCCACATGGTTGAGCTCTGTTATTTCTGTGATACTCTGATCCCCCATAACCCCTGTTGTCATATTCAGGTGGTGGACCATATTGTTGATATCGGTCATCATTCCCATTATATCCTCGGTACTCCTGCTGCTCATAATCAGGTCTTCTCGGTGGTTGCCCATATGGGGTGTTAGACTGTCTGACCTCCTGATAATATGGAGGGTACCCCTTAACGGGCTGTTTAGTATCATACTGTGGGCGATTCTGCTGGTTCTGCGGTATTGGTGTTTTATTTCCCCCATTTCTATCAGTGGTGGTCTGCTCCTGGGGGTTAACAATACTCCTATTGGCTAATGTTGACTGCCAGCGAAAAAACTTGTTTCTTTTGGTAATCTTCAAGATCTCTCCAATATAGGGGCGTGGCGTCTGAGCCCGAAGATGGCCGCTTAGCCTGAGAGCTCCGCCACACAGCCGGGGGAATCCGTAGTCATCGGAGCGCAGACACGGTTTACCCGCCCTAGTCTGACCCAGCACAGTCCGGAGAATCGATCGGGATGCCGAGGAGGAGAAAAGAGCCGCCGCCGCAGCTTCGTAAGCTGCAGGGCTACTTCACTAATGCAGCGCGGCTCCAACAAAATGGCGCCCGAACGGAGAGTGAGAACGGGAAGGCCGCGGCCGCGGCCTATCCTTCTCCTCACGGCGGGAACAGCAAGGGGAATCCCTCCAGCGGATCATCATCCGCAGCCTCTACACCCACAACCAGAAGCCCTGCCAAGTCTAGGCAACGCACGGCTTCTCCACAAGACGGCCCACGGCCTCAGGAAATGGAGGTGAGTGGGCATGGCTTATCACAGCCTCACACTACAGGAACTCCAGATCCCATAGCTGGATTCCCTACCACTGGGCAGCCTGTATCAGATACAGTTTTAAAAGACATGCTAATGTCACTGAGATCATCACTCCATAATGATATACTGCACACAATGAGCAAATGTCAGGCAGAGGTCCACAGAGTGGGAGAGAGGGTGAATCAGATAGAGAATGCTATGGGAGAATATGCTACCTCTTTCAACAAGATGGTGGACGCCCACAGTGCCCACAATGATGAAATCACATGGATCAAAGATAAAATAGCAGACCTCGAGGACAGGTCCAGAAGGAATAACCTAAAAATTAGAGGTATCCCTGAGACAGTAGCTGCGTCACAGCTGCCACAATATGTCCATGATCTATTCTCTGCCATAATACCCACGATGTCTGCATTGGAACTCACAGTGGATAGAGTACATAGAGTTCCAAAACCGTCTTTCTTAGCTGATGATATACCCAGGGATGTTTTGCTGAGATTGCACTTTTACAGAGCAAAAGAAAGTTTATTGGCTGCTTTTCGCAAAACTGACCAACGCCCAGCTCAATATGCCTCCCTGCAACTACTCCCGGACCTCTCCAGACACACTCTTCAGCGTCGCCGCAACCTAGCCACCATAACTAAGGCCCTGCGCAACCATCATATCCTACACAAGTGGAAATACCCTGCCACACTCTGCATCACTTACAACGGAACTGATACCAATGTCTCAACCCTTGAGGAAGGATTGACAGCCCTCCGTCAATGGGGAATTTTATTGGACTCACCTCCAGTCCCCATTCAAGTAGATGGTCCCCCACACGTACAGCCTGAGTGGCAAGTGGTTAATCGAAAGAAAAAATGATAAGCAGAATGTTCAACTCAAAAGAACGCTCTTACACATCTAAATATGATCTAGTGCTAAATACCCCCCGGCATTGGTACACACCACATGGAAATTCTTCCATTTCCCCTCACTTCTGCTGAACAGTATACACAGTTCAAGAATCCCCCAGTGGATTCTCCTTTTACCCTGTCAACTGTTCCTTTTCTCTATTTCAGTTTGCTATGTTTTGCATCTCTCTTTGTTTTTTCTGTTTTTTTCGGATCAACAGCCAGCATCAGAGACATCTTCGGGATTCCTTCCACTGAACCTCATCGACCTGCACTGTACCGACATCCCATCACATGGCACTCCAGGACTTGAAGAATATGCTAGGATTCTCCTTTCCATTAGCCCAGGTCATGGTACACCTACAAAATATCATCGCCCGTGAACATAAGAAACTACTCCTCCCTTGGCCCATCGATCAGCATCTCAATTGTGAGTACAATCGACACCTGACATTTAACGAACCCCCAAATTAACACATGCCAGTTAAAATACTCTCCATTAATGCTCATGGCCTGAACCATCCGGCCAAAAGGGCATCTCTCTGGAAAGAAGCAGACTCTTCCCAATGTGACATCTTATGTGTCCAAGAAACACATTTCCACCACACAGCTCCACCCAGATGCTCTCACAGATGCTTCCAACATTATTTTTTCTCCAATATGCCAGCGAAAAAGAGAGGGGTTATGGTGGCAATCAAGGACTCGATATCCTTCCAACTCCACTCAGTAACATCTGATCCGGCTGGTCGCTATCTCATTATAGTGTGTGACATAAATGCCACCCGCTATACTCTAGTGAACGTATATGTTCCCAATAACCACCAAATTCGATTCCTGAACAGGCTGATGGAAAAGCTCAAGAAGCTCCAACAAGGTTCTCTAGTACTATGTGGAGACTTTAACATTACACCAGACCCACGCATAGATTCCACATCGGTATCCTCCCATAGGTCACCCTCTTTAGGTAATTTCTTACTTTCCCAGGACCTGTTTGATGCATGGCGATGCACGCATGCCAATGAAAGGGACTTTTCGTTTTTCTCTCATAGACACTGCACATATACGAGGATTGATCTGTTTCTGATGGACAAGTGGCTGCTTCAAAAAATAATTCAAATCAAAATCAATAATATAACGTGGTCGGACCATGCTTCCGTCCTCCTGACTCTAGGGGATAACTACCCCAATAATAGGGCATATGTGTGGCGCTCTAATCCCCAGGTAATACAAAACCTGGCAACTAAAAAAATACTAGAGGGTCACTTGTCCGATTATTTTCAGATCAATTCCTCCTCTACAAAAGATCCATTTGTACTCTGGAACGCACATAAGGCGTACATTAGAGGAATGTTTATCCAACTGGGCGCAAGGCTCAAAAAGCAGAGACAGCAGCGGCTTAATACCCTACTATCTGAAATTAGTACCCTTGAGGCTCAAAACAAAATAAATCCAACGCACCACATCAGCGCGAAACTCACCTCCCTAAGACACAACCTTAGGCTAGAACTTCTTCAGTCTTTTGAACAAACTGAAAGAAAGGTGAAAATGTCTTTCTATTCGTCTAGTAACAAAGCTGGTAAAGCACTCGCTCGCAAACTACAAGGCCAGCGCTTTAAAACCAAAATACCTCATATCATCAACCCTAAGTCTCAACAAAAAGTATTTGATCCCCAAAACATCGCAGATGCCTTTAGCGAATACTATGGGTCCCTTTATAACCTGAATCAAGATGGCAATACTGCACAACCTTCTAACTCAGCTATAATTAAATTTTTAAAAGACATTGACCTTCCACAACTCTCCGTTTCACAATTACAGGAGTTAAATACCCCCTTCTCCCTGACAGAAATAATGAAGGTTATCGATACTCTTCCCAATAACAAATCCCCAGGACCGGACGGGCTGACAGGGGAATACTACAAAAATTTTAAACAAACTTTAGGCCCACACCTTCTTAGGGTGTTTGAGACCGCTGCTGCCTCTGCTTCCTTTCCAACTGAGATGTTAGAAGCTCTAATAGTTACTCTGCCTAAACCGGGCAAGACACCGGACGTTCCCCAAAATTTTAGGCCCATTTCTTTATTAAACAATGACCTAAAGATTTATGCTAAATTAATAGCACTGAGACTTGTGGACATTCTGCCCACCCTAGTGGACTCGGACCAATCTGGATTTACTAAGGGTAGACAGACCTCTGATGCCACCAGACGACTAATAGATATAATCCACTTGGCTACGAAACACAGGACGCCTTCTCTGCTCCTTGCTTTGGACGCAGAGAAGGCGTTCGATAGAGTACACTGGATGTACCTAACAACAACATTGGAGAAATTTGGCTTCAAAGGCCATCTGCTTTCTGCAATACTAGCCCTGTATACTTCCCCGTCAGCCCGAGTGTACACTTCGGGCATGCTGTCTAAACCCTTTAGGATCACAAACGGCACTCGCCAAGGATGCCCACTGTCTCCCCTTATTTTTAATTTGTTAATAGAGCCATTAGCCGCCAGCATTAGACAAAACCCTAACATACAAGGATTTATGATCAACAAACGCAAACACGTCATAAGTCTCTTTGCAGATGATGTGATCCTAATGCTCACTAATCCGGTGTCTTCCCTGGAAAATGTATCTCAACTATTGCATAGGTACGGTATGGTATCATACTACAAGGTAAATGACGCCAAATCTTATATATTGGATCTAGGTGTAAATCCAAGTGACAAAGCAGACCTACAAAACAGATTCCCGTATGTATGGAATCCTCAAGAAATTACATATTTAGGGATTAAACTCACCTCTCAACCTAAACAATTGTTCAATGCTAACTACCTGCCGCTAGAACGCAAATTACAAGCAGGACTTCAAACCTTAGGCAAACACACATTATCATGGTCAGGAAGACTGGCAGCCTTCAAAATGCAACTCCTACCACAACTACTTTATATATACCGAACGGTACCCATTCCGGTCCCCAGAAAATTCTTTCAAACCTTACAAACCATTCTTTCCAAATACCTTTGGGAAGGCAAGAAACCCAGAAGCGCTCTCTCCAAACTTCGTAAGACAAAACAAGCGGGAGGAGTAGGTCTACCAGTCTTGGCTGACTACCATTTAGCTGCCATATTAGCTCAACTTAGAGGATGGTTTCCTGACCAACCTACCCCACTCTGGGGGAGCATTGAACAAGCCGCAATACCAGGAGGTAACCTATATGAATATATCCTAGCTTATCCCCATCTTAAAACTAAAACTACTGATCTTCCTCTACCAATTCTAGCAACTCTGTACTCATGGAAGACTATGGTGACTTCCAAATCTCTGTCATCCCCCACTATTCCGTTATCCATACCCATCTCTATCCTAGCTTTGATAATCCCGGACATGAACCTAAATAGGTGGAAAAGTGGGGGACTGAAATGGGTATCGGATCTATACTCGGGCATTAATATTAAACCATTCGCTCAAATACAACGGGAATATGGTTTACCTGCCTCGGAACAATTTAATCACTTCCGAGTTACATCTTATCTGAAAAGTAACGGCACCCTTCAATACAAATTATTCTGGCAGATCAAAATTTACCTTACTGCCAAACATTCTCGTAGAGGTGGTATCTCACTGTTCTACAATTTCCTCCATGACAAATCCATACTCACCAAAACAAACTCCATGCTAGCATGGGAACGAGATCTTAACGATTCCTTCTCAAAGGAACAATGGCACAAAGCCTTACAATCTATCCATTCGGCCACTAAATGCACCAACCTCTGGGAACTCTCTCACAAGATTACACAGAGATGGTACCTAACACCATATCGGTTAGCTAAATTTGACTCCTCCACATCTCCTTTGTGCTGGAGAGGATGTGAACAATCAGGCACCATCTTTCATGTTCTCTGGTGTTGTAAAAGACTGGCCAACTTTTGGTCCAACATCTTTACTATCCTACACCAAGTGACAGGCATACGGATTCCATACTCTCCTTCATTAGCTCTATTAAATGTAGGAATTGAAGACATACCACCACTCCATAGGAAATTCACCATCCACTTATTTCTAGCAGCCAAGTTAGTGATACTGAGACTGTGGAGATCACCAAATCCCCCAGAAGTAACAGAAACTATACGCACACTTTCCATACACTATACCTATGAACGCATGCTCGCAACCATTGAGGGAAAATACGAGACCTTTCTTCCACATTGGCAACAATGGATAACTTGGTACAATATGCACCACACATAGCTAAATTCCTAATAAGCATATAACTATACACCATCCCTACTCTCCGAGTAGAACTGAATAAAAATACTCTAATTGAGGTTCGAACCCCTCCTTTTCTCTATTGTCTCTGAGTTGATCCTTGTTTGTTTGTTTATCTTACTTATTGATTACGAACAATACGCTCTTGCTGTAAAAATGCTAACAGTAATTGTCTAGTTGAACTTCCCCCATATTGTTACAACAGAGGAGAGGACGTGTGGGGAAGGCCCCTTCACAGAGTCACAGTAAGCTCCCACAGGGGTGTCTTGTGGAGAGAGGCAACACCTTCCGTCCTCTACTCATTCTTCAATAACCACACTAATGTTATGTAGATGCACGATTCTGTTAGCTATTATAATTAGAATTATAATTATCTATACTACAGCCTATGCTACATCTTGATGATTGACAACTGTTGTTTACCTTTGTATGTTGAACAAAAACTGAATAAAAAACTATTGTTAAAAAAAAAAAAAAGATCTCTCCAATATTTCTTTTTCTTCACATTCCTGTTCTCTGTATCCTTCTTTTGCATACTTTTCTGCAACTCACCCATTAATTTGTTATATTCAGGTGTCTCCTTAAACTGATTATTCTTATCCCTAATATCTTTTATCTGCACCTCTAGTGCTTTAAGTTTCCGTTGTTTCCTTTGATCAGGAAATCCATAACCTCTTTCCCTTTACCAGCAAAAAAAGCATACCATTCATCCACATCAACATCTCCCAGTAAACCATCACTAATGGGTATACCCCACCTTAATTTTCTGGGTATCATATTGTCTTTCAAGTATTTTTCCAAGGTGGATTGATCCCACCAAACATTACATTTTTTATCCATACAATGTCCTAGTTTTCTAAACAAATGTGCTAAGTCATCATCCTTTGTTTTGTTATCTGAGAACAGATCCTCCAGATCTAACTCTCTATTATCAAAGAAGGCAAATGGATCCATAGGCTGCTAACAGGTATCTGAAAACAAACACAAATGAAATTGGAAAAATTCTGTGAGCCACAATGATCTTAAGCCTTGCTTGTGCTACCTCCAGCTGCATGCGCTAATCACGCTTCATATAACGTGCATAGGATAAATTTACAAGTTATGCGCTGCGCTTGGGTGACCCCAAAAACAACATTAATAATAACCAACTCTGTTCTTACTAGTGCGATAATATTAAATACAAATAATATGAATGTTGAATAAATAAACAAGGTGTGAAAAAACAAGTGCTTGTTACACCATAAATTAGTGCTTAATAGTACTTGTTACACCATACATAGCGTCTTAATCAACATAAAAAGTGCTTAGTGCTCAATATAAGGTATCCTGCTTGTTTAAATTAAAAAATTAAATAAATAATAAATTCATTGTATGGAATATCTAAGATACAGTGAAGGGTTGGAGATGGAGGAATACGAGGAGACATGGAGAGATTGGGTTAGGTTCAAAACTTCAAACCAGTTGGCGGAGGTGTGGGAGAAAGAGTCAGACAACTCACTTTAACAAAAATATTAAAATACAAAAATTTATAAAAATTTAAAATCAAGTTAGACACCTAAACAGGCTCTAGGAAGAGTTGGTAGACAAGGAGGGGCGACGTTGGGACTCTCGGGGGAGGTGCGGGGAGGGGGGTGGAGATGGGTGGGTTGGGGGGATCATGGAAGAGGGGGAGGGGGTTGGGGGGGGAGGGAT
The DNA here is from genome assembly GCA_037952835.1 of Lithobates septentrionalis. Lineage (NCBI taxonomy): Eukaryota > Metazoa > Chordata > Amphibia > Anura > Ranidae > Lithobates > Lithobates septentrionalis. The sequence continues at coordinate 5,468,480 of JBBDGP010001146.1, forward strand.
ATTGAGGTATTGTAACGAGGAACCAGCAATGGTAGAGGGTAATATTTTTACATCTTATATTATTTGGTTAATAAAGACTAGGTGCAAGGAGAAAAGGCCACAATGATGTGAAAGTATTGAGGGATAAGGTTGACTGGAAAGTTGATACAACATTTTCCCATGAATTGTACTTGGCTGAAGTGGCACAAAAAACAAAAAAAAAATTTTAAAAAAATAAATAAATAAATAAATAATAAATAATGGAAAAAAGTTCTCTTTGGCACTCTAAATACTGCGTGCAAATAATGTCCAGCAGTGATAATAAAACAATGCGTGCAGGTGGTGTTCAGCTGTGACAACAATCCAAGATCATGCCGAAGATATCCTGAGTGCTGCAAACATGCTCCGGTGCTCCTTCGTGACACCCTTAAGCTAATGTGCTCACCTCAGAGCGTGTGACTCAGCTTCTACCCTGAGTCCAAATACGCTTTGGAGCCACCCCTGGGCTCAGTCTCAGTGTCTGCTGCACTCCTCCAGCTGGAAACAATGTGGCTACATACATATAAATGAAAGGGAAACTATATAGTGTAATATAGTAAAAATACTTTTATTAAAAGAAAACGCTCCCCACACCAGGGTACTCACATGGCACTGGTGTGTCAGTGCACCATACTATAATGGCTTTCTATACAAAATCACTGGATGTTTGGTGCGGTATGCTGTGCTGGGACAGTGCTGGTGTAAAGTCCGTGTCAGTCTTTCCATCCTGGCCCCTCCCCTACGCGTCTTCGAAACAGAGATCACGTGTCATCATCAGGGGGATATGAATAGACGGATGCTCTACAGGATTATATAAGGCGATCGCGGCCATTTTGCCATAGATCGCAGACACTCTAATACTTGGCTACAACTTCTGTTACGACTAATGGGCCTATCCCATCACATTAACCCTAACTGCTGCTGAAAATAGTAAGTGGGGAAAATTTGCCTAGTGTTATTTTACGACCTGTCAATAACGGCCAAATGAGACTCATTTGTAAGTGTAATTCCAGGACAGAGCTCCGATACCCCGCACAGCGCATACCACAGCATACCTCCAAAACTACAGATAAATGCATATCTACATATAAAATATAATGAACAACAGTAATCTAAGATTATAATCAAAACTAAAATTATTATACCGCTAATTCTATGTCCATGCAATTTTAAATGCATCTCATCAGAGTGATCTGAATATGCGTGTGGGGTAAACAGATATCCCCATTATGAATCAATATTTTAATAAAGTTAAAGTTAGTGTAGTGTGACCTCAGCACAGTGTTCAGCTAAAGCTACAAGTTAGTGTAGTGCGACCTCTGCACAGTGTTCAGCTAAAGCTACAAGTTAGTGTAGTGCGACCTCTGCACAGTGTTCAGCTACTGAGGCAAGTCAAATACCTTGTTGAGGAAATCCACCTGACCACTATTAGGTGCGTATATAATAACTAGTGAAGGTGAAGGAGGAGGACATATAATCACAATCCAGAATAATAAACCGCCCATGAGGGTCAGCATGTGTATTTTTGACCCCAATGGGACAGGACTTTTTAATTAGAATGGCCACTCCAGCCTTGCCTGATGAGTCAGATGCTAGGAAGGAGGTAGGAACAAACTTTTAGGCCACCAGCACGAAAATGTGTCTCCTGGATCATGATTACGTCCGCGCCTGAGGATCTGAACTCCTTTAAAGCAATCCATCGCTTCTGAATGGAATTCAGGCCCTTGACATTATATGACAAAAGCTTTAAGGTCATGATATCATGTAAAAAGGTAAAGGCAATAGATATATACTGAACTTATGGTAGCCTAAAACATAGCTGACATTGAAAAGGACATGTACATTAGTTATAAAGACATAGTGAGAAGGACAAACCCGACAGTTAGTATAGTGCGACCTCTGCACAGTGTTCAGCTAAAGCTACAAGTTAGTGTAGTGCGACCTCTGCACAGTGTTCAGCTAAAGATACAAGTTAGTGTAGTGCGACCTCTGCACAGTGTTCAGCTAAAGCTACAAGTTAGTGTAGTGCAACCTCTTCACAGTGTTCAGCTAAACCTACAAGTTAGTGTAGTGTGACCTCTGCACAGTGTTCAGCTAAAGCTACAAGTTAGAGTAGTGCGACCTCTGCACAGTGTTCAGCTAAAGCTACACGTTAGTGTAGTGCGACCTCTGCACAGTGTTCAGCTAAAGCTACAAGTTAGTGTAGTGCGACATCTGCACAGTGTTCAGCTAAAGCTACAAGTTAGTGTAGTGCAACCTCTACACAGTGTTCAGCTAAAGCTGCCTGTAGAAGATTGGTGGTGTTTTTCTGATCCTATCACTACCGCAGCCAGCTACATTATTTACACGTTAGTGTAGTGTGAACTCTGCACAGTGTTCAGCTAAAGCTACATGTAGAAGATTGGTGGTGTTTTCCTAATCCTATCACTACCGCAGGCAGCTACATTATTTAAACGTTAATGTAGTGCATCCTCTGCACAGTGTTCAGCTAAAGCTACGAGTTAGTGTAGTGAGACCTCTGCACAGTGTTCAGCTAAAGCTACAAGTTAGTGAAGTGCGACCTCTGCACAGTGTTCAGCTAAAGCTACAAGTTAGTGTAGTGCGACCTCTGCACAGTGTTCAGCTAAAGCTATCTGTAGAAGATTGGTGGTGTTTTTCTGATCCTATCACTACCACAGCCAGCTACATTATTTACACGTTAGTGTAGTGTGACCTCTGCACAGTGTTCAGCTAAAGCTACCTGTAGAAGATTGGTGGTGTTTTTCTGATCCTATCACTACCGCAGGCAGCTACATTATTTACACGTTAGTGTAGTGCGACCTCTGCACAGTGTTCAACTAAAGCTACCTGTAGAAGGTTGGTGGTGTTTTCCTGATCCTATCACTACCGCATGCAGCTACATTATTTAAACGTTATAGTAGTGCGTCCTCTGCACAGTGTTCAGCTAAAGCTACGAGTTAGTGTAGTGCGACCTCTGCACAGTGTTCAGCTAAAGCTACAAGTTAGTGTAATGCAAACTCTGCACAGTGTTCAGCTAAAGGTACAAGTTAGTGTACTGCGACCTCTGCACAGTGTTCAGCCAAAGCTACCTGTAGAAGATTGGTGGTGTTTTTCTGATCCTATCACTACCGCAGGCAGCTACATTATTTACACGTTAGTGTAGTGCGACCTCTGCACAGTGTTCAGCTAAAGCGACCTGTAGAAGGTTGGTGGTGTTTTCCTGAGCCTATCACTACCCCAAGCAGTTACATTGTTTAAACGTTATAGTAGTGCGTCCTCTGCACAGTGTTCAGCTAAAGCTACGAGTTAGTGTAGTGCGACCACTGCACAGTGTTTAGCTAAAGCTACAAGTTAGTGTAGTGCAACCTCTGCACAGTGTTCATCTAAAGTTACAAATTAGTGTAGTGCGTCCTGCTCACAGTGTTCAGCTAAAACTACAAGTTAGTGTAGTGCGACCACTGCACAGTGTTTAGCTAAAGCTTCAAGTTAGTGTAGTGAGACCTCTGCACAGTGTTCAGCTAAAGCTACAAGCTAGTGTAGTGCGTCCTGCTTACAGTGTTCAGCTAAAACTACAAGTTAGTGTAGTGAGACCTCTGCACAGTGTTCAGCTAAAGCTACAAGTTAGTGTAGTGCGTCCTGCTCACAGTGTTCAGCTAAAACTACAAGTTAGTGTAGTGCGACCTCTGCACAGTGTTCAGCTAAAGCTACAAGTTAGTGTAGTTTGACCTCTGCACAGTGTTCAGCTAAAGCTACAAGTTAGTGTAGTGCGACCTCTGCACAGTGTTCAGCTAAAGCTACCTGTAGAAGATTGGTGGTGTTTTCCTGATCCTATCACTATCGCAGGCAGCTACATTATTTACACGTTAGTGTAGTGCGACCTCTGCACAGTGTTCAGCTAAAGCTACCTGTAGAAGGTTGGTGGTGTTTTCCTGATCCTATCACTATCGCAGGCAGCTACATTATTTACACGTTAGTGTAGTGCGACCTCTGCACAGTGCTCAGCTAAAGCTACCTGTAGAAGGTTGGTGGTATTTTCCTGATCCTATCACTACCGCAGGCAGCTACATTATTTAAACATTAGTGTAGTGCGACCTCTGCACAGTGTTCAGCTAAAGCTACAAGTTAGTGTAGTGCGACCTCCGCACAGTGTTCAGCTAAATCTACAAGTTAGTGTAGTGCGACCTCTGCACAGTGTTCAGCTAAAGTTACAAGTTAGTGTAGTGCGACCTCTGCACGGTGTTCAGCTAAAGCTACCTGTAGAAGATTGGTGGTGTTTTTCTGATCCTATCACTACCGCAGGCAGCTAAATTATTTACATGTTAGTCTAGTGCGACCTCTGCACAGTGTTCAACTAAAGCTACCTGTAGAAGGTTGGTGGTGTTTTCCTGATCCTATCACTACCGCATGCACCTTCATTATTTAAACATTAGTGTAGTGCGTCCTCTGCACAGTGTTCAGCTAAAGCTACGAGTTAGTGTAGTGCGACCTCTGCACAGTGTTCAGCTAAAGCTACAAGTTAGTGTAGTGCAACCTCTGCACAGTGTTCAGCTAAAGCTACATGTTAGTGAAGTGTGACCTCTGCACAGTGTTCAGCTAAAGCTACCTGTAGAAGATTGGTGGTGTTTTTCTGATCCTATCACTAACGCAGGCAGCTACAATATTTTAAGTTAGTGTAGTGCGACCTCTGCACAGTGTTCAGCTAAAGCTACCTGTAGAAGGTTGGAGGTGTTTTCCTGATCCTATCACTACCGCAGGCAGCTACATTATTTAAATGTTAGTGTAGTGCGTCCTCTGCACAGTGTTTAGCTAAAGCTACCTATAGAAGGTTTTTGGTGTTTTCCTGATCTTATCACTACCGCAGGCAGCTACATTATTTAAACGTTAATGTAGTGCGTCCTCTGCAGTGTTCAGCTAAAGCTATGAGTTAGTGTAGTGCAACCTCTGCACAGTGTTCAGTTAAAGCTACAAGTTAGTGTAGTGCAACCTCTGCACAGTGTTCAGCTAAAGCTACAACTTAGTGTAGTGCGACCTCTGCACGGTGTTCAGCTAAAGCTACCTGTAGAAGATTGGTGGTGTTTTTCTGATCCTACCACTACTGCAGGCAGCTACATTATTTACATGTTAGTCTATTGCGACCTCTGCACAGTGCTCAACTAAAGCTACCTGTAGAAGGTTGGTGGTGGTTTCCTGATCCTATCACTACTGGATGCAGCTTCATTATTTAAACGTTAGTGTAGTGCGTCCTCTGCACAGTGTTCAGCTAAAGCTATGAGTTAGTGTAATGCGACCTCTGGACAGTGTTCAACTAAAGCTACAAGTTAGTGTAGTGCAACCTCTGCACAGTGTTCAGCTAAAGCTACAAGTTTGTGTAGTACGACCTCTGCACAGTTTTCAGCTAAAGATACCTGTAGAAGATTGGTGGTGTTTTTCTGATCATATCACTACCGCAGGCAGCTACATTATTTACAAGTTAGTGTAGTGCGTCCTCTGCACAGTGTTCAGCTAAAGCTACAAGTTAGTGTAGTGCGACCTCTGCACAGTGTTCAGCTAAAGCTAAAAATTAGTGTCGTGTGACCTCTGCACAGTGTTCAGCTAAAGCTACATTTTAGTGTACTGTGACCTCTGCACAGGGTTCAGCTAAAGCTACCTGAAGAAGATTGATGGTGTTTTTCTGATCCTATCACTACCGCAGGCAGCTACATTATTTACACATTAGTGTAGAGCGACCTCTGCACAGTGTTCAGCTAAAGCTACCTGTAGAAGGTTGGTGTTTTCCTGATCCTATCACTACTGCAGGCAGCTACATTATATAAACGTTAGTGTAGTGCGTCCTCTGCACAGTGTTCAGCTAAAGCTACCTGTAGAAGGTTGGTGGTATTTTCCTTATCCTATCACTACCACAGGCAGGTACATTATTTAAACGTAAGTGTAGTGCGTCCTCTGCAGAGTGTTCAGCTAAAGCTACAAGTTAGTGTAGTGGGACCTCTGCACAGTGTTCAGCTAAAGATACAAGTTAGTTTAGTGCGACCTCTGCACAGTGTTTAGCTAAAGCTGCCTGTAGAAGATTGGTGGTGTTTTTTTGATCCTCTCACTACTGCAGGCAGCTACATTTTTTACACGTTAGTGTAGTGTGACCTCTGCAAAGTGTTCAGCTAAAGCTACCTGCAGAAGGTTGGTGGTTTTTTCCTGATCCTATCACTACCGCAGGCAGCTACATTATTTAAATGTTAGTGTAGTGTGTCCTCTGCACAGTGTTCAGCTAAAGCAACGAGTTAGTGTAGTGCGACCTCTGCACAGTGTTCAGCTACAGATACAAGTTAGTATAGTGCGACCTCTGCACAGTGTTCAGCTAAAGCTACAAGTTAGTGTAATGCAAACTCTGCACAGTGTTCAGCTAAAGGTACAAGTTAGTGAAGTGTTACCTCTGCACAGTGTTCAGCTAAAGCTAACTGTAGAAGATTGGTGGTGTTTTTCTGATCCTATCACTACCGCAGGCAGCTACATTATTTACACATTAGTGTAGTGCGACCTCTGCACAGTGATCAGCTAAAGCTACCTGTAGAAGGTTGGTGGTGTTTTCCTGATCCTATCACTACCGCAGGCAGCTACATTATTTAAACGTTAGTGTAGTGTGTCCTCTGCACAGTGTTCAGCTAAAGCAACGAGTTAGTGTAGTGCGACCTCTGCACAGTGTTCAGCTAAAGATACAAGTTAGCATAGTGCGACCTCTGCACAGTGTTCAGCTAAAGCTAAAAGTTAGTGTAATGCAAACTCTGCACAGTATTCAGCTAAAGGTACAAGTTAGTGTAATGCGACCTCTGCACAGTGTGCAGCCAAAGCTACCTGTAGAAGATTGGTGGTGTTTTCTGATCCTATCACTACCGCAGGCAGCTACATTATTTACACGTTAGTGTAGTGCGACCTCTGCACAGTGTTCAGCTAAAGCGACCTGTAGAAGGTTGGTGGTGTTTTCCTGAGCCTATCACTACCCCAAGCAGTTACATTATTTAAACGTTACTGTAGTGCGTCCTCTGCACAGTGTTCAGCTAAAGCTACGAGTTAGTGTAGTGCGACCACAGCACAGTGTTCAGCTAAAGCTACAAGTTAGTGTAGTGCAACCTCTGCACAGTGTTCATCTAAAGTTACAAATTAGTGTAGTGCGTCTTGCTCACAGTGTTCAGCTAAAACTACAAGTTAGTGTAGTGCGACCACTGCACAGTGTTCAGCTAAAGCTACAAGTTAGTGTAGTGAGACCTCTGCACAGTGTTCAGCTAAAGCTACAAGCTAGTGTAGTGTGTCCTGCTCACAGTGTTCAGCTAAAACTACAAGTTAGTGTAGTGAGAACTCTGCACAGTGTTCAGCTAAAGCTACAAGTTAGTGTAGTGCGTCCTGCTCAGTGTTCAGCTAAAACTACAAGTTAGTGTAGTGCAACCTCTGCACAGTGTTCAGCTAAAGCTACAAGTTTGTGTAGTGCAACCTCTGCACAGTGTTCAGCTAAACCTACAAGTTAGTGTAGTTTGACCTCTGCACAGTGTTCAGCTAAAGCTACAAGTTAGTGTAGTGCGACCTCTGCACAGTGTTAAGCAAAAGCTACCTGTAGAAGATTGGTGGTGTTTTTTCTGATCCTATCACTACCGCAGGCAGCTACATTATTTACACGTTAGTGTAGTGCGACCTCTGCACAGTGTTCAGCTAAAGCTACCTGTAGAAGGTTGGTGGTGTTTTCCTGATCCTATCACTATCGCAGGCAGCTACATTATTTACACGTTAGTGTAGTGCAACCTCTGCACAGTGTTCAGCTAAAGCTACCTGTAGAAGGTTGGTGGTATTTTCCTGATCCTATCCCTACCGCAGGCAGCTACATTATTTAAACGTTAATGTAGTGCATCCTCTGCACAGTGTTCAGCTAAAGCTACGCGTTAGTGTAGTGCGACCTCTGCACAGTGTTCAGCTAAAGCTACCTGTAGAAGATTGGTGGTGTTTTTCTGATCCTATCACTAACACAGGCAGCTACATTATTTAAACATTAATGTAGTGCGTCCTCTGCACAGTGTTCAGCTAAAGCTACGAGTTAGTGTAGTGCGACCTCTGCACAGTGTTCAGCTAAAGCTACAAGTTAGTGTAGTGCGACCGCTGCACAGTGTTCAGCTAAAGCTACAAGATAGTGTAGTGCGACCTCTGCACAGTGTTCAGCTAAAGCTACCTGTAGAAGATTGGTGGTGTTTTTCTGATCCTATCACTAACGCAGGCAGCTACAATATTTTAAGTTAGTGTAGTGCGACCTCTGCACAGTGTTCAGCTAAAGCTACCTGTAGAAGGTTGGAGGTGTTTTCCTGATCCTATCACTACCGCAGGCAGCTACATTATATAAACGTTAATGTAGTGCGTCCTCTGCAGTGTTCAGCTAAAGCTATGAGTTAGTGTAGTGCAACCTCTGCACAGTGTTCAGTTAAAGCTACAAGTTAGTGTAGTGCAACCTCTGCACAGTGTTCAGCTAAAGCTACAACTTAGTGTAGTGCTACCTCTGCACGGTGTTCAGCTAAAGCTACCTGTAGAAGATTGGTGGTGTTTTTCTGATCCTACCACTACTGCAGGCAGCTACATTATTTACATGTTAGTCTATTGCGACCTCTGCACAGTGTTCAACTAAAGCTACCTGTAGAAGGTTGGTGGTGTTTTCCTGATCCTATCACTACTGGATGCAGCTTCATTATTTAAACGTTAGTGTAGTGCGTCCTCTGCACAGTGTTCAGCTAAAGCTATGAGTTAGTGTAATGCGACCTCTGGACAGTGTTCAACTAAAGCTACAAGTTAGTGTAGTGCGACCTCTGCACAGTGTTCAGCTAAAGCCACAAGTTTGTGTAGTACGACCTCTGCACAGTTTTCAGCTAAAGATACCTGTAGAAGATTGGTGGTGTTTTTCTGATCATATCACTACCGCAGGCAGCTACATTATTTACAAGTTAGTGTAGTGCGTCCTCTGCACAGTGTTCAGCTAAAGCTACAAGTTAGTGTAGTGCGACCTCTGCACAGTGTTCAGCTAAAGCTAAAAATTAGTGTCGTGTGACCTCTGCACAGTGTTCAGCTAAAGCTACATTTTAGTGTACTGTGACCTCTGCACAGGGTTCAGCTAAAGCTACCTGAAGAAGATTGATGGTGTTTTTCTGATCCTATCACTACCGCAGGCAGCTACATTATTTACACATTAGTGTAGAGCGACCTCTGCACAGTGTTCAGCTAAAGCTACCTGTAGAAGGTTGGTGTTTTCCTGATCCTATCACTACTGCAGGCAGCTACATTATTTAAAAGTTAGTGTAGTGCGTCCTCTGCACAGTGTTCAGCTAAAGCTACCTGTAGAAGGTTGGTGGTGTTTTCCTTATCCTATCACTACCGCAGGCAGGTACATTATTTAAACGTAAGTGTAGTGCGTCCTCTGCAGAGTGTTCAGCTAAAGCTACAAGTTAGTGTAGTGGGACCTCTGCACAGTGTTCAGCTAAAGATACAAGTTAGTTTAGTGCAACCTCTGCACAGTGTTTAGCTAAAGCTACCTGTAGAAGATTGGTGGTGTTTTTTTGATCCTCTCACTACTGCAGGCAGCTACATTTTTTACACGTTAGTGAGGTGTGACCTCTGCAAAGTGTTCAGCTAAAGCTACCTGCAGAAGGTTGGTGGTGTTTTGCTGATCCTATCACTACCGCAGGCAGCTTCACTATTTAAACGTTAGTGTAGTGCGTCTTCTGCACAGTGTTCAGCTAAAGCTACGAGTTAGTGTAGTGCCACCTCTGCTCAGTGTTCAGCTAAAGCTACAAGTTAGTGTAGTGCGATCTCTGCACAGTGTTCAGCTAAATCTACAAGTTAGTGTAGTGCGACCTCTGCACAGTGTTCAGCTAAAAATACAAGTTAGTGTAGTGCGACCTCAGGACACTGTTCAACTTAAGCTACTTTAGAAGATTGGTGGTGTTTTTCTGATCCTATCACTACCGCAGGCAGCTACATTATTTACACGTTAGTGTAGTGCAACCTCTGCACAGTGTTCAGCTAAAGCTACCTGTAGAAGGTTGGTGGTGTTTTCCTGATCCTATCACTACCGCAGGCAGCTACATTATTTAAACGTTAGTGTAGTGCGTCCTCTGCACAGTGTTCAGCTAAAGCTACGAGTTAGCGTAGTGCGACATCTGCACAGCGTTCAGCTAAAGCTACAAGTTAGTGTAGTGCGTCCTCTGCACAGTGTATAGCTAAAGCTACATGTTAGTGTAGTGTGACCTCTGCAGAGTGTTCAGCTAAAGCTACCTGTAGAAGATTGGTGGTGTTTTTCTGATCCTATCACTACCGCAGGCAGCTACTTTATTTACACGTTAGTGTAGTGCGACCTCTGCACAGTGTTCAGCTAAAGCTACCTGTAGAAGTTTGGTGGCATTTTCCTGATCCTATCACTACCGCAGGCAGCTACATTATTTAAACGTTAGTGTAGTGCGTCCTCTGCACAGTGTTCAGCTAAAGCTACCTGTAGAAGATTGGTGGTGTTTTTCTGATCCTATCACTAACGCAGGCAGCTACAATATTTTAAGTTAGTGTAGTGCGACCTCTGCACAGTGTTCAGCTAAAGCTACCTGTAGAAGGTTGGAGGTGTTTTCCTGATCCTATCACTACCGCAGGCAGCTACATTATATAAACGTTAATGTAGTGCGTCCTCTGCAGTGTTCAGCTAAAGCTATGAGTTAGTGTAGTGCAACCTCTGCACAGTGTTCAGTTAAAGCTACAAGTTAGTGTAGTGCAACCTCTGCACAGTGTTCAGCTAAAGCTACAACTTAGTGTAGTGCTACCTCTGCACGGTGTTCAGCTAAAGCTACCTGTAGAAGATTGGTGGTGTTTTTCTGATCCTACCACTACTGCAGGCAGCTACATTATTTACATGTTAGTCTATTGCGACCTCTGCACAGTGTTCAACTAAAGCTACCTGTAGAAGGTTGGTGGTGTTTTCCTGATCCTATCACTACTGGATGCAGCTTCATTATTTAAACGTTAGTGTAGTGCGTCCTCTGCACAGTGTTCAGCTAAAGCTATGAGTTAGTGTAATGCGACCTCTGGACAGTGTTCAACTAAAGCTACAAGTTAGTGTAGTGCGACCTCTGCACAGTGTTCAGCTAAAGCCACAAGTTTGTGTAGTACGACCTCTGCACAGTTTTCAGCTAAAGATACCTGTAGAAGATTGGTGGTGTTTTTCTGATCATATCACTACCGCAGGCAGCTACATTATTTACAAGTTAGTGTAGTGCGTCCTCTGCACAGTGTTCAGCTAAAGCTACAAGTTAGTGTAGTGCGACCTCTGCACAGTGTTCAGCTAAAGCTAAAAATTAGTGTCGTGTGACCTCTGCACAGTGTTCAGCTAAAGCTACATTTTAGTGTACTGTGACCTCTGCACAGGGTTCAGCTAAAGCTACCTGAAGAAGATTGATGGTGTTTTTCTGATCCTATCACTACCGCAGGCAGCTACATTATTTACACATTAGTGTAGAGCGACCTCTGCACAGTGTTCAGCTAAAGCTACCTGTAGAAGGTTGGTGTTTTCCTGATCCTATCACTACTGCAGGCAGCTACATTATTTAAAAGTTAGTGTAGTGCGTCCTCTGCACAGTGTTCAGCTAAAGCTACCTGTAGAAGGTTGGTGGTGTTTTCCTTATCCTATCACTACCGCAGGCAGGTACATTATTTAAACGTAAGTGTAGTGCGTCCTCTGCAGAGTGTTCAGCTAAAGCTACAAGTTAGTGTAGTGGGACCTCTGCACAGTGTTCAGCTAAAGATACAAGTTAGTTTAGTGCAACCTCTGCACAGTGTTTAGCTAAAGCTACCTGTAGAAGATTGGTGGTGTTTTTTTGATCCTCTCACTACTGCAGGCAGCTACATTTTTTACACGTTAGTGAGGTGTGACCTCTGCAAAGTGTTCAGCTAAAGCTACCTGCAGAAGGTTGGTGGTGTTTTGCTGATCCTATCACTACCGCAGGCAGCTTCACTATTTAAACGTTAGTGTAGTGCGTCTTCTGCACAGTGTTCAGCTAAAGCTACGAGTTAGTGTAGTGCCACCTCTGCTCAGTGTTCAGCTAAAGCTACAAGTTAGTGTAGTGCGATCTCTGCACAGTGTTCAGCTAAATCTACAAGTTAGTGTAGTGCGACCTCTGCACAGTGTTCAGCTAAAAATACAAGTTAGTGTAGTGCGACCTCAGGACACTGTTCAACTTAAGCTACTTTAGAAGATTGGTGGTGTTTTTCTGATCCTATCACTACCGCAGGCAGCTACATTATTTACACGTTAGTGTAGTGCAACCTCTGCACAGTGTTCAGCTAAAGCTACCTGTAGAAGGTTGGTGGTGTTTTCCTGATCCTATCACTACCGCAGGCAGCTACATTATTTAAACGTTAGTGTAGTGCGTCCTCTGCACAGTGTTCAGCTAAAGCTACGAGTTAGCGTAGTGCGACATCTGCACAGCGTTCAGCTAAAGCTACAAGTTAGTGTAGTGCGTCCTCTGCACAGTGTATAGCTAAAGCTACATGTTAGTGTAGTGTGACCTCTGCAGAGTGTTCAGCTAAAGCTACCTGTAGAAGATTGGTGGTGTTTTTCTGATCCTATCACTACCGCAGGCAGCTACTTTATTTACACGTTAGTGTAGTGCGACCTCTGCACAGTGTTCAGCTAAAGCTACCTGTAGAAGTTTGGTGGCATTTTCCTGATCCTATCACTACCGCAGGCAGCTACATTATTTAAACGTTAGTGTAGTGCGTCCTCTGCACAGTGTTCAGCTAAAGCTACAAGATAGTCTAGTGCGACCTCTGCACAGTGTCCAGCTAAAGCTACCTGTAGAAGATTATTGGTGTTTTTCTGATCCTATCACTACCGCAGGCAGCTACATTATTTACACGTTAGTGTAGTGCGTCCTCTGCACAGTGTTCAGCTAAAGCTACGAGTTAGTGTAGTGCGTCCTCTGCAAAGTGTTCTGCTAAAGCTACAAGTTAGTGTAGTGCGACCTCTGCACAGTGTTCAGCTAAAGCTACAAGTTAGTGTAGTGCGACCTCTGCACAGTGTTCAGCTAAAGCTACAAGTTAGTGTAGTGCGACCTCTGCACAGTGTTCAGCTAAAGATACAAGTTAGTGTAGTGCGAACTCTGCACAGTGTTCAGCTAAAGTGACCTGTAGAAGATTGGTGGTGTTTTTCTGATCCTATCACTACCGTAGGCAGCTACATTATTTACACGTTAGTGTATTGCGTCCTCTGCACAGTGTTCAGCTAAAGCTACCTGTAGAAGGTTGGTGGCATTTTCCTGATCCTATCACTACCGCAGGCAGCTACATTATTTAAACGTTAGTGTAGTGCGTCCTCTGCACAGTGTTCAGCTAAAGCTACGAGTTAGTGTAGTGCGACCACAGCACAGTGTTCAGCTAAAGCTACAAGTTAGTGTAGTGCAACCTCTGCACAGTGTTCATCTAAAGTTACAAATTAGTGTAGTGCGTCTTGCTCACAGTGTTCAGCTAAAACTACAAGTTAGTGTAGTGCGACCACTGCACAGTGTTCAGCTAAAGCTACAAGTTAGTGTAGTGAGACCTCTGCACAGTGTTCAGCTAAAGCTACAAGCTAGTGTAGTGTGTCCTGCTCACAGTGTTCAGCTAAAACTACAAGTTAGTGTAGTGAGAACTCTGCACAGTGTTCAGCTAAAGCTACAAGTTAGTGTAGTGCGTCCTGCTCAGTGTGCAGCTAAAACTACAAGTTAGTGTAGTGCAACCTCTGCACAGTGTTCAGCTAAAGCTACAAGTTTGTGTAGTGCAACCTCTGCACAGTGTTCAGCTAAACCTACAAGTTAGTGTAGTTTGACCTCTGCACAGTGTTCAGCTAAAGCTACAAGTTAGTGTAGTGCGACCTCTGCACAGTGTTCAGCTAAAGCTACCTGTAGAAGATTGGTGGTGTTTTTTCTGATCCTATCACTACCGCAGGCAGCTACATTATTTACACGTTAGTGTAGTGCGACCTCTGCACAGTGTTCAGCTAAAGCTACCTGTAGAAGGTTGGTGGTGTTTTCCTGATCCTATCACTATCGCAGGCAGCTACATTATTTACACGTTAGTGTAGTGCAACCTCTGCACAGTGTTCAGCTAAAGCTACCTGTAGAAGGTTGGTGGTATTTTCCTGATCCTATCCCTACCGCAGGCAGCTACATTATTTAAACGTTAATGTAGTGCATCCTCTGCACAGTGTTCAGCTAAAGCTACGCGTTAGTGTAGTGCGACCTCTGCACAGTGTTCAGCTAAAGCTACCTGTAGAAGATTGGTGGTGTTTTTCTGATCCTATCACTAACACAGGCAGCTACATTATTTAAACATTAATGTAGTGCGTCCTCTGCACAGTGTTCAGCTAAAGCTACGAGTTAGTGTAGTGCGACCTCTGCACAGTGTTCAGCTAAAGCTACAAGTTAGTGTAGTGCGACCGCTGCACAGTGTTCAGCTAAAGCTACAAGATAGTGTAGTGCGACCTCTGCACAGTGTTCAGCTAAAGCTACCTGTAGAAGATTGGTGGTGTTTTTCTGATCCTATCACTAACGCAGGCAGCTACAATATTTTAAGTTAGTGTAGTGCGACCTCTGCACAGTGTTCAGCTAAAGCTACCTGTAGAAGGTTGGAGGTGTTTTCCTGATCCTATCACTACCGCAGGCAGCTACATTATATAAACGTTAATGTAGTGCGTCCTCTGCAGTGTTCAGCTAAAGCTATGAGTTAGTGTAGTGCAACCTCTGCACAGTGTTCAGTTAAAGCTACAAGTTAGTGTAGTGCAACCTCTGCACAGTGTTCAGCTAAAGCTACAACTTAGTGTAGTGCTACCTCTGCACGGTGTTCAGCTAAAGCTACCTGTAGAAGATTGGTGGTGTTTTTCTGATCCTACCACTACTGCAGGCAGCTACATTATTTACATGTTAGTCTATTGCGACCTCTGCACAGTGTTCAACTAAAGCTACCTGTAGAAGGTTGGTGGTGTTTTCCTGATCCTATCACTACTGGATGCAGCTTCATTATTTAAACGTTAGTGTAGTGCGTCCTCTGCACAGTGTTCAGCTAAAGCTATGAGTTAGTGTAATGCGACCTCTGGACAGTGTTCAACTAAAGCTACAAGTTAGTGTAGTGCGACCTCTGCACAGTGTTCAGCTAAAGCTACAAGTTTGTGTAGTACGACCTCTGCACAGTTTTCAGCTAAAGATACCTGTAGAAGATTGGTGGTGTTTTTCTGATCATATCACTACCGCAGGCAGCTACATTATTTACAAGTTAGTGTAGTGCGTCCTCTGCACAGTGTTCAGCTAAAGCTACAAGTTAGTGTAGTGCGACCTCTGCACAGTGTTCAGCTAAAGCTAAAAATTAGTGTCGTGTGACCTCTGCACAGTGTTCAGCTAAAGCTACATTTTAGTGTACTGTGACCTCTGCACAGGGTTCAGCTAAAGCTACCTGAAGAAGATTGATGGTGTTTTTCTGATCCTATCACTACCGCAGGCAGCTACATTATTTACACATTAGTGTAGAGCGACCTCTGCACAGTGTTCAGCTAAAGCTACCTGTAGAAGGTTGGTGTTTTCCTGATCCTATCACTACTGCAGGCAGCTACATTATTTAAAAGTTAGTGTAGTGCGTCCTCTGCACAGTGTTCAGCTAAAGCTACCTGTAGAAGGTTGGTGGTGTTTTCCTTATCCTATCACTACCGCAGGCAGGTACATTATTTAAACGTAAGTGTAGTGCGTCCTCTGCAGAGTGTTCAGCTAAAGCTACAAGTTAGTGTAGTGGGACCTCTGCACAGTGTTCAGCTAAAGATACAAGTTAGTTTAGTGCAACCTCTGCACAGTATTTAGCTAAAGCTACCTGTAGAAGATTGGTGGTGTTTTTTTGATCCTCTCACTACTGCAGGCAGCTACATTTTTTACACGTTAGTGAGGTGTGACCTCTGCAAAGTGTTCAGCTAAAGCTACCTGCAGAAGGTTGGTGGTGTTTTGCTGATCCTATCACTACCGCAGGCAGCTTCACTATTTAAACGTTAGTGTAGTGCGTCTTCTGCACAGTGTTCAGCTAAAGCTACGAGTTAGTGTAGTGCCACCTCTGCTCAGTGTTCAGCTAAAGCTACAAGTTAGTGTAGTGCGATCTCTGCACAGTGTTCAGCTAAATCTACAAGTTAGTGTAGTGCGACCTCTGCACAGTGTTCAGCTAAAAATACAAGTTAGTGTAGTGCGACCTCAGGACACTGTTCAACTTAAGCTACTTTAGAAGATTGGTGGTGTTTTTCTGATCCTATCACCACCGCAGGCAGCTACATTATTTACACGTTAGTGTAGTGCAACCTCTGCACAGTGTTCAGCTAAAGCTACCTGTAGAAGGTTGGTGGTGTTTTCCTGATCCTATCACTACCGCAGGCAGCTACATTATTTAAACGTTAGTGTAGTGCGTCCTCTGCACAGTGTTCAGCTAAAGCTACGAGTTAGCGTAGTGCGACATCTGCACAGCGTTCAGCTAAAGCTACAAGTTAGTGTAGTGCGTCCTCTGCACAGTGTATAGCTAAAGCTACATGTTAGTGTAGTGTGACCTCTGCAGAGTGTTCAGCTAAAGCTACCTGTAGAAGATTGGTGGTGTTTTTCTGATCCTATCACTACCGCAGGCAGCTACTTTATTTACACATTAGTGTAGTGCGACCTCTGCACAGTGTTCAGCTAAAGCTACCTGTAGAAGGTTGGTGGCATTTTCCTGATCCTATCACTACCGCAGGCAGCTACATTATTTAAATGTTAGTGTAGTGCGTCCTCTGCACAGTGTTCAGCTAAAGCTACAAGATAGTCTAGTGCGACCTCTGCACAGTGTCCAGCTAAAGCTACCTGTAGAAGATTATTGGTGTTTTTCTGATCCTATCACTACCGCAGGCAGCTACATTATTTACACGTTAGTGTAGTGCGTCCTCTGCACAGTGTTCAGCTAAAGCTACGAGTTAGTGTAGTGCGTCCTCTGCAAAGTGTTCTGCTAAAGCTACAAGTTAGTGTAGTGCGACCTCTGCACAGTGTTCAGCTAAAGCTACAAGTTAGTGTAGTGCGACCTCTGCACAGTGTTCAGCTAAAGCTACAAGTTAGTGTAGTGCGACCTCTGCACAGTGTTCAGCTAAAGATACAAGTTAGTGTAGTGCGAACTCTGCACAGTGTTCAGCTAAAGTGACCTGTAGAAGATTGGTGGTTTTTTTCTGATCCTATCACTACCGTAGGCAGCTACATTATTTACACGTTAGTGTATTGCGTCCTCTGCACAGTGTTCAGCTAAAGCTACCTGTAGAAGGTTGGTGGCATTTTCCTGATCCTATCACTACCGCAGGCAGCTACATTATTTAAACGTTAGTGTAGTGCGTCCTCTGCAGAGTGTTCAGCTAAAGCTACTTGTAGAAGGTTGGTGGTGTTTTCCTGATCCTATCACTACTGCAGGCAGCTACATTATTTAAACGTTAGTGTAGTGGGTCCTCTGCACAGTGTTCAGCTAAAGCTACCTGTAGAAGGTTTGTTGGTATTTTCCTGATCCTATCACTGCCACAAGCAGCTACATTATTTAAACGTTAGTAGAGTGCGTCCTCTGCACTGTGTTCAGCTAAAGCTACGAGTTAGTGTAGTGCGACCTCTGCACAGTGTTAAGCAAAAGCTACAAGTTAGTGTAGTGCGACCTCTGCACAGTGTTCAGCTAAAGCTACAAGTTAGTGTAGTGCGACCTCTGCACAGTGTTCAGCTAAAGATACAAGTTAGTTTAGTGCGACCTCTGCACAGTGTTCAGCTAAAGCTACCTGTAGAAGATTGGTGGTGTTTTTCTGATCCTCTCACTACTGCAGGCAGCTACATTATTTCCACGTTAGTGTAGTGCGACCTCTGCACAGTGTTCAGCTAAAGCTACAAGTTCGTGTAGTGCGACCTCTGCACAGTGTTCAGCTAAAGCTACCTGTAGAAGGTTGGTGGTGTTTTCCTTATCCTATCACTACCGCAGGCAGCTACACTATTTAAACCTTAGTGTAGTGCGTCTTCTGCACAGTGTTCAGCTAAAGCTAAAAGTTAGTGTAGTGCGACCTCTGCACAGTGCTCAGCTAAACCTACAAGTTAGTGTAGTGCGACCTCTGCACAGTGTTCAGCTAAAAATACAAGTTAGTGTAGTGCGACCTCTGCACAGTGTTCAGCTAAAGCTACCTGTAGAAGGTTGGAGGTGTTTTCCTGATCCTATCACTACCGCAGGCAGCTACATTATTTAAATGTTAGTGTAGTGCGTCCTCTGCACAGTGTTTAGCTAAAGCTACCTATAGAAGGTTTTTGGTGTTTTCCTGATCTTATCACTACCGCAGGCAGCTACATTATATAAACGTTAATGTAGTGCGTCCTCTGCAGTGTTCAGCTAAAGCTATGAGTTAGTGTAGTGCAACCTCTGCACAGTGTTCAGTTAAAGCTACAAGTTAGTGTAGTGCAACCTCTGCACAGTGTTCAGCTAAAGCTACAACTTAGTGTAGTGCTACCTCTGCACGGTGTTCAGCTAAAGCTACCTGTAGAAGATTGGTGGTGTTTTTCTGATCCTACCACTACTGCAGGCAGCTACATTATTTACATGTTAGTCTATTGCGACCTCTGCACAGTGTTCAACTAAAGCTACCTGTAGAAGGTTGGTGGTGTTTTCCTGATCCTATCACTACTGGATGCAGCTTCATTATTTAAACGTTAGTGTAGTGCGTCCTCTGCACAGTGTTCAGCTAAAGCTATGAGTTAGTGTAATGCGACCTCTGGACAGTGTTCAACTAAAGCTACAAGTTAGTGTAGTGCGACCTCTGCACAGTGTTCAGCTAAAGCTACAAGTTTGTGTAGTACGACCTCTGCACAGTTTTCAGCTAAAGATACCTGTAGAAGATTGGTGGTGTTTTTCTGATCATATCACTACCGCAGGCAGCTACATTATTTACAAGTTAGTGTAGTGCGTCCTCTGCACAGTGTTCAGCTAAAGCTACAAGTTAGTGTAGTGCGACCTCTGCACAGTGTTCAGCTAAAGCTAAAAATTAGTGTCGTGTGACCTCTGCACAGTGTTCAGCTAAAGCTACATTTTAGTGTACTGTGACCTCTGCACAGGGTTCAGCTAAAGCTACCTGAAGAAGATTGATGGTGTTTTTCTGATCCTATCACTACCGCAGGCAGCTACATTATTTACACATTAGTGTAGAGCGACCTCTGCACAGTGTTCAGCTAAAGCTACCTGTAGAAGGTTGGTGTTTTCCTGATCCTATCACTACTGCAGGCAGCTACATTATTTAAAAGTTAGTGTAGTGCGTCCTCTGCACAGTGTTCAGCTAAAGCTACCTGTAGAAGGTTGGTGGTGTTTTCCTTATCCTATCACTACCGCAGGCAGGTACATTATTTAAACGTAAGTGTAGTGCGTCCTCTGCAGAGTGTTCAGCTAAAGCTACAAGTTAGTGTAGTGGGACCTCTGCACAGTGTTCAGCTAAAGATACAAGTTAGTTTAGTGCAACCTCTGCACAGTGTTTAGCTAAAGCTACCTGTAGAAGATTGGTGGTGTTTTTTTGATCCTCTCACTACTGCAGGCAGCTACATGTTTTACACGTTAGTGAGGTGTGACCTCTGCAAAGTGTTCAGCTAAAGCTACCTGCAGAAGGTTGGTGGTGTTTTGCTGATCCTATCACTACCGCAGGCAGCTTCACTATTTAAACGTTAGTGTAGTGCGTCTTCTGCACAGTGTTCAGCTAAAGCTACGAGTTAGTGTAGTGCCACCTCTGCTCAGTGTTCAGCTAAAGCTACAAGTTAGTGTAGTGCGATCTCTGCACAGTGTTCAGCTAAATCTACAAGTTAGTGTAGTGCGACCTCTGCACAGTGTTCAGCTAAAAATACAAGTTAGTGTAGTGCGACCTCAGGACACTGTTCAACTTAAGCTACTTTAGAAGATTGGTGGTGTTTTTCTGATCCTATCACTACCGCAGGCAGCTACATTATTTACACGTTAGTGTAGTGCAACCTCTGCACAGTGTTCAGCTAAAGCTACCTGTAGAAGGTTGGTGGTGTTTTCCTGATCCTATCACTACCGCAGGCAGCTACATTATTTAAACGTTAGTGTAGTGCGTCCTCTGCACAGTGTTCAGCTAAAGCTACGAGTTAGCGTAGTGCGACATCTGCACAGCGTTCAGCTAAAGCTACAAGTTAGTGTAGTGCGTCCTCTGCACAGTGTATAGCTAAAGCTACATGTTAGTGTAGTGTGACCTCTGCAGAGTGTTCAGCTAAAGCTACCTGTAGAAGATTGGTGGTGTTTTTCTGATCCTATCACTACCGCAGGCAGCTACTTTATTTACACGTTAGTGTAGTGCGACCTCTGCACAGTGTTCAGCTAAAGCTACCTGTAGAAGTTTGGTGGCATTTTCCTGATCCTATCACTACCGCAGGCAGCTACATTATTTAAACGTTAGTGTAGTGCGTCCTCTGCACAGTGTTCAGCTAAAGCTACAAGATAGTCTAGTGCGACCTCTGCACAGTGTCCAGCTAAAGCTACCTGTAGAAGATTATTGGTGTTTTTCTGATCCTATCACTACCGCAGGCAGCTACATTATTTACACGTTAGTGTAGTGCGTCCTCTGCACAGTGTTCAGCTAAAGCTACGAGTTAGTGTAGTGCGTCCTCTGCAAAGTGTTCTGCTAAAGCTACAAGTTAGTGTAGTGCGACCTCTGCACAGTGTTCAGCTAAAGCTACAAGTTAGTGTAGTGCGACCTCTGCACAGTGTTCAGCTAAAGCTACAAGTTAGTGTAGTGCGACCTCTGCACAGTGTTCAGCTAAAGATACAAGTTAGTGTAGTGCGAACTCTGCACAGTGTTCAGCTAAAGTGACCTGTAGAAGATTGGTGGTGTTTTTCTGATCCTATCACTACCGTAGGCAGCTACATTATTTACACGTTAGTGTATTGCGTCCTCTGCACAGTGTTCAGCTAAAGCTACCTGTAGAAGGTTGGTGGCATTTTCCTGATCCTATCACTACCGCAGGCAGCTACATTATTTAAACGTTAGTGTAGTGCGTCCTCTGCAGAGTGTTCAGCTAAAGCTACCTGTAGAAGGTTGGTGGTGTTTTCCTGATCCTATCACTACTGCAGGCAGCTACATTATTTAAACGTTAGTGTAGTGGGTCCTCTGCACAGTGTTCAGCTAAAGCTACCTGTAGAAGGTTTGTTGGTATTTTCCTGATCCTATCACTGCCACAAGCAGCTACATTATTTAAACGTTAGTAGAGTGCGTCCTCTGCACTGTGTTCAGCTAAAGCTACGAGTTAGTGTAGTGCGACCTCTGCACAGTGTTAAGCAAAAGCTACAAGTTAGTGTAGTGCGACCTCTGCACAGTGTTCAGCTAAAGCTACAAGTTAGTGTAGTGCGACCTCTGCACAGTGTTCAGCTAAAGATACAAGTTAGTTTAGTGCGACCTCTGCACAGTGTTCAGCTAAAGCTACCTGTAGAAGATTGGTGGTGTTTTTCTGATCCTCTCACTACTGCAGGCAGCTACATTATTTCCACGTTAGTGTAGTGCGACCTCTGCACAGTGTTCAGCTAAAGCTACAAGTTCGTGTAGTGCGACCTCTGCACAGTGTTCAGCTAAAGCTACCTGTAGAAGGTTGGTGGTGTTTTCCTTATCCTATCACTACCGCAGGCAGCTACACTATTTAAACCTTAGTGTAGTGCGTCTTCTGCACAGTGTTCAGTTAAAGCTAAAAGTTAGTGTAGTGCGACCTCTGCACAGTGTTCAGCTAAACCTACAAGTTAGTGTAGTGCGACCTCTGCACAGTGTTCAGCTAAAAATACAAGTTAGTGTAGTGCGACCTCTGCACAGTGTTCAGCTAAAGCTACCTGTAGAAGGTTGGAGGTGTTTTCCTGATCCTATCACTACCGCAGGCAGCTACATTATTTAAATGTTAGTGTAGTGCGTCCTCTGCACAGTGTTTAGCTAAAGCTACCTATAGAAGGTTTTTGGTGTTTTCCTGATCTTATCACTACCGCAGGCAGCTACATTATATAAACGTTAATGTAGTGCGTCCTCTGCAGTGTTCAGCTAAAGCTATGAGTTAGTGTAGTGCAACCTCTGCACAGTGTTCAGTTAAAGCTACAAGTTAGTGTAGTGCAACCTCTGCACAGTGTTCAGCTAAAGCTACAACTTAGTGTATTGCTACCTCTGCACGGTGTTCAGCTAAAGCTACCTGTAGAAGATTGGTGGTGTTTTTCTGATCCTACCACTACTGCAGGCAGCTACATTATTTACATGTTAGTCTATTGCGACCTCTGCACAGTGTTCAACTAAAGCTACCTGTAGAAGGTTGGTGGTGTTTTCCTGATCCTATCACTACTGGATGCAGCTTCATTATTTAAACGTTAGTGTAGTGCGTCCTCTGCACAGTGTTCAGCTAAAGCTATGAGTTAGTGTAATGCGACCTCTGGACAGTGTTCAACTAAAGCTACAAGTTAGTGTAGTGCGACCTCTGCACAGTGTTCAGCTAAAGCTACAAGTTTGTGTAGTACGACCTCTGCACAGTTTTCAGCTAAAGATACCTGTAGAAGATTGGTGGTGTTTTTCTGATCATATCACTACCGCAGGCAGCTACATTATTTACAAGTTAGTGTAGTGCGTCTTCTGCACAGTGTTCAGCTAAAGCTACAAGTTAGTGTAGTGCGACCTCTGCACAGTGTTCAGCTAAAGCTAAAAATTAGTGTCGTGTGACCTCTGCACAGTGTTCAGCTAAAGCTACATTTTAGTGTACTGTGACCTCTGCACAGGGTTCAGCTAAAGCTACCTGAAGAAGATTGATGGTGTTTTTCTGATCCTATCACTACCGCAGGCAGCTACATTATTTACACATTAGTGTAGAGCGACCTCTGCACAGTGTTCAGCTAAAGCTACCTGTAGAAGGTTGGTGTTTTCCTGATCCTATCACTACTGCAGGCAGCTACATTATTTAAAAGTTAGTGTAGTGCGTCCTCTGCACAGTGTTCAGCTAAAGCTACCTGTAGAAGGTTGGTGGTGTTTTCCTTATCCTATCACTACCGCAGGCAGGTACATTATTTAAACTTAAGTGTAGTGCGTCCTCTGCAGAGTGTTCAGCTAAAGCTACAAGTTAGTGTAGTGGGACCTCTGCACAGTGTTCAGCTAAAGATACAAGTTAGTTTAGTGCAACCTCTGCACAGTGTTTAGCTAAAGCTACCTGTAGAAGATTGGTGGTGTTTTTTTGATCCTCTCACTACTGCAGGCAGCTACATTTTTTACACGTTAGTGAGGTGTGACCTCTGCAAAGTGTTCAGCTAAAGCTACCTGCAGAAGGTTGGTGGTGTTTTGCTGATCCTATCACTACCGCAGGCAGCTTCACTATTTAAACGTTAGTGTAGTGCGTCTTCTGCACAGTGTTCAGCTAAAGCTACGAGTTAGTGTAGTGCCACCTCTGCTCAGTGTTCAGCTAAAGCTACAAGTTAGTGTAGTGCGATCTCTGCACAGTGTTCAGCTAAATCTACAAGTTAGTGTAGTGCGACCTCTGCACAGTGTTCAGCTAAAAATACAAGTTAGTGTAGTGCGACCTCAGGACACTGTTCAACTTAAGCTACTTTAGAAGATTGGTGGTGTTTTTCTGATCCTATCACTACCGCAGGCAGCTACATTATTTACACGTTAGTGTAGTGCAACCTCTGCACAGTGTTCAGCTAAAGCTACCTGTAGAAGGTTGGTGGTGTTTTCCTGATCCTATCACTACCGCAGGCAGCTACATTATTTAAACGTTAGTGTAGTGCGTCCTCTGCACAGTGTTCAGCTAAAGCTACGAGTTAGCGTAGTGCGACATCTGCACAGCGTTCAGCTAAAGCTACAAGTTAGTGTAGTGCGTCCTCTGCACAGTGTATAGCTAAAGCTACATGTTAGTGTAGTGTGACCTCTGCAGAGTGTTCAGCTAAAGCTACCTGTAGAAGATTGGTGGTGTTTTTCTGATCCTATCACTACCGCAGGCAGCTACTTTATTTACACGTTAGTGTAGTGCGACCTCTGCACAGTGTTCAGCTAAAGCTACCTGTAGAAGGTTGGTGGCATTTTCCTGATCCTATCACTACCGCAGGCAGCTACATTATTTAAACGTTAGTGTAGTGCGTCCTCTGCACAGTGTTCAGCTAAAGCTACAAGATAGTCTAGTGCGACCTCTGCACAGTGTCCAGCTAAAGCTACCTGTAGAAGTTTATTGGTGTTTTTCTGATCCTATCACTACCGCAGGCAGCTACATTATTTACACGTTAGTGTAGTGCGTCCTCTGCACAGTGTTCAGCTAAAGCTACGAGTTAGTGTAGTGCGTCCTCTGCAAAGTGTTCTGCTAAAGCTACAAGTTAGTGTAGTGCTACCTCTGCACAGTGTTCAGCTAAAGCTACAAGTTAGTGTAGTGCGACCTCTGCACAGTGTTCAGCTAAAGCTACAAGTTAGTGTAGTGCGACCTCTGCACAGTGTTCAGCTAAAGATACAAGTTAGTGTAGTGCGACCTCTGCACAGTGTTCAGCTAAAGTGACCTGTAGAAGATTGGTGGTGTTTTTCTGATCCTATCACTACCGTAGGCAGCTACATTATTTACACGTTAGTGTATTGCGTCCTCTGCACAGTGTTCAGCTAAAGCTACCTGTAGAAGGTTGGTGGCATTTTCCTGATCCTATCACTACCGCAGGCAGCTACATTATTTAAACGTTAGTGTAGTGCGTCCTCTGCAGAGTGTTCAGCTAAAGCTACCTGTAGAAGGTTGGTGGTGTTTTCCTGATCCTATCACTACTGCAGGCAGCTACATTATTTAAACGTTAGTGTAGTGGGTCCTCTGCACAGTGTTCAGCTAAAGCTACCTGTAGAAGGTTTGTTGGTATTTTCCTGATCCTATCACTGCCACAAGCAGCTACATTATTTAAACGTTAGTAGAGTGCGTCCTCTGCACTGTGTTCAGCTAAAGCTACGAGTTAGTGTAGTGCGACCTCTGCACAGTGTTAAGCAAAAGCTACAAGTTAGTGTAGTGCGACCTCTGCACAGTGTTCAGCTAAAGCTACAAGTTAGTGTAGTGCGACCTCTGCACAGTGTTCAGCTAAAGATACAAGTTAGTTTAGTGCGACCTCTGCACAGTGTTCAGCTAAAGCTACCTGTAGAAGATTGGTGGTGTTTTTCTGATCCTCTCACTACTGCAGGCAGCTACATTATTTCCACGTTAGTGTAGTGCGACCTCTGCACAGTGTTCAGCTAAAGCTACAAGTTTGTGTAGTGCGACCTCTGCACAGTGTTCAGCTAAAGCTACCTGTAGAAGGTTGGTGGTGTTTTCCTTATCCTATCACTACCGCAGGCAGCTACACTATTTAAACCTTAGTGTAGTGCGTCTTCTGCACAGTGTTCAGCTAAAGCTAAAAGTTAGTGTAGTGCGACCTCTGCACAGTGTTCAGCTAAACCTACAAGTTAGTGTAGTGCGACCTCTGCACAGTGTTCAGCTAAAAATACAAGTTAGTGTAGTGCGACCTCAGGACAGTGTTCAACTTTAGCTACCTGTAGAAGATTGGTGGTGTTTTTCTGATCCTATCATTACTGCAGGCAGCTACATTATTTACACGTTAGTGTAGTGTGACCTCTGCACAGTGTTCAGCTAAAGCTACCTGTAGATGGTTGGTGTTTTTTTCCTGATCCTATCACTACCGCATGCAGCTACATTAATTAAACGTTAGTGTAGTGCGTCCTCTGCACAGTGTTCAGCTAAAGCAACAAGTTAGTGTAGTGTGACCTCTGCACAGTGTTCAGCTAAAGCTACAAGTTAGTGTAGTGCGACCTCTGCACAGTGTTCAGCTAAAGCTACAAGTTAGTGTAGTACGACCTCTGCACAGTGTTCAGCTAAAGGTACAAGTTAGTTTACTGTGACCTCTGCACAGTGTTCAGTTAAAGCTACCTGTAGAAGATTGGTGGTGTTTTTCTGATCATATCACTACTGTAGGCAGCTACATTATTTACACGTTAGTGTAGTGCGACCTATGCACAGTGTTCAGCTAAAGCTACCTGTAGAAGGTTGGTGGTGTTTTCCTGAGCCTATCACTACCCCAGGCAGCTACATTATTTAAACGTTAGTGTAGTGCGTCCTCTGCACAGTGTTCAGCTAAAGCTACGAGTTAGTGTAGTGCAACCTCTGCAAAGTGTTCAGCTAAAGCTACAAGTTAGTGTAGTGCGACCTCTGCACAGTGTTCAGCTAAAGATACAAGTTAGTGTAGTGCGACCTCTGCACAGTGTACAGCTAAAGCTACAAGTTAGTGTAGTGCGACCTCTGCACAGTGTTCAGCTAAAGATACAAGTTAGTGTAGTGCGACCTCTGCACAGTGTTCAGCTAAAATGACCTGTAGAAGATTGGTGGTGTTTTTCTGATCCTATCACTACCGTAGGCAGCTACATTATTTACACTTTAGTGTAGTGCGTCCTCTGCACAGTGTTCAGCTAAAGCTACCTGTAGAAGGTTGGTTGCATTTTCCTGAGCCTATCACTACCGCAGGCAGGTACATTATTTAAACGTTAGTGTAGTGCGTCCTCTGCAGAGTGTTCAGCTAAAGCTACCTGTAGAAGGTTGGTGGTGTTTTCCTGATCCTATCACTACAGCAGGCAGCTACATTATTTAAACGTTAGTGTAGTGCGTCCTCTGCAAAGTGTTCAGCTAAAGCTACCTGTAGAAGGTTGGTGGTGTTTTCCTGATCCTATCACTACCACAAGCAGCTACAATATTTAAACGTTAGTAGAGTGCGTCCTCTGCATTGTGTTCAGCTAAAGCTACGAGTTAGTGTAGTGCGACCTCTGCACAGTGTTCAGCTAAAGCTACAAGTTAGTGTAGTGCGACCTCTGCACAGTGTTCAGCTAAAGCTACAAGGTAGTGTAGTGCGACCTCTGCACAATGTTCAGCTAAAGATACAAGTTGGTTTAGTGCGACCTCTGCACAGTGTTCAGCTAAAGCTACCTGTAGAAGATTGGTGGTGTTTTTCTGATCCTCTCACTACTGCAGGCAGCTACATTATTTACACTTTAGTGTAGTGCGACCTGTGCACAGTGTTCAGCTAAAGCTACCTGTAGAAGGTTGGTGGTGTTTTCCTGATCCTATCACTACCGCAGGCAGCTACACTATTTAAACGTTAGTGTAGTGCGTCCTCTGCACAGTGTTTTGCTAAAGCTACGAGTTAGTGTAGTGCGACCTCAGCACAGTGTTCAGTAAAGCTACAAGTTCGTGTAGTGCGACCTCTGCACAGTGTTCAGCTAAACCTACAAGTTAGTTTAGTGCGACCTCTGCACAGTGTTCAGCTAAAAATACAAGTTAGTGTAGTGCGACCTCTGCACAGTGTTCAGCTAAAGCTACCTGTAGAAGATTGGTGGTGTTTTCATGATCCTATCACTACTGCAGGCAGCTACATTATTTACATGTTTGTGTAGTGCAACCTCTGCACAGTGTTCAGCTAAAGCTACCTGTAGAAGATTGGTGGTGTTTTTCTGATCCTCTCACTACTGCAGGCAGCTACATTATTTACACATTAGTGTAGTGCGACCTCTGCACAGTGTTCAGCTAAAGCTACAAGTTATTGTAGTGCGACCTCTGCACAGTGTTCAGCTAAAGCTACCTGTAGAAGGTTGGTGGTGTTTTCCTTATCCTATCACTACCGCAGGCAGCTACACTATTTAAACATTAGTGTAATGCGTCTTCTGCACAGTGTTCAGCTAAAGCTAAAAGTTAGTGTAGTGCGACCTCTGCACAGTGTTCAGCTAAACCTACAAGTTAGTGTAGTGCGACCTCTGCACAGTGTTCAGCTAAAAATACAAGTTAGTGTAGTGCGACCTCAGGACAGTGTTCAACTTTAGCTACCTGTAGAATATTGGTGGTGTTTTTCTGATCCTATCATTACTGCAGGCAGCTACATTATTTACACGTTAGTGTAGTGCGACCTCTGCACAGTGTTCAGCTAAAGCTACCTGTAGAGGGTTGGTGTTTTTTTCCTGATCCTATCACTACCGCATGCAGCTACCTTAATTAAACGTTAGTGTAGTGCGTCCGCCGCACAGTGTTCAGCTAAAGCAACAAGTTAGTGTAGTGTGACCTCTGCACAGTGTTCAGCTAAAGCTACAAGTTAGTGTAGTACGTCCTCTGCACAGTGTTCAGCTAAAGGTACAAGTTAGTTTACTGTGACCTCTGCACAGTGTTCAGTTAAAGCTACCTGTAGAAGATTGGTGGTGTTTTTCTGATCATATCACTACTGTAGGCAGCTACATTATTTACACGTTAGTGTAGTGCGACCTCTGCACAGTGTTCAGCTAAAGCTACCTGTAGAAGGTTGGTGGTGTTTTCCTGAGCCTATCACTACCCCAGGCAGCTACATTATTTAAACATTAGTGTAGTGCGTCCTCTGCACAGTGTTCAGCTAAAGCTACAAGCTAGTGTAGTGTGTCCTGCTCACAGTGTTCAGCTAAAACTACAAGTTAGTGTAGTGAGACCTCTGCACAGTGTTCAGCTAAAGCTACAAGTTAGTGTAGTGCGTCCTGCTCAGTGTTCAGCTAAAACTACAAGTTAGTGTAGTGCGACCTCTGCACAGTGTTCAGCTAAAGCTACAAGTTTGTGTAGTGCAACCTCTGCACAGTGTTCAGCTAAACCTACAAGTTAGTGTAGTTTGACCTCTGCACAGTGTTCAGCTAAAGCTACAAGTTAGTGTAGTGTGACCTCTGCACAGTGTTCAGCTAAAGCTACCTGTAGAAGATTGGTGGTGTTTTTTCTGATCCTATCACTACCGCAGGCAGCTACATTATTTACACGTTAGTGTAGTGCGACCTCTGCACAGTGTTCAGCTAAAGCTACCTGTAGAAGGTTGGTGGTGTTTTCCTGATCCTATCACTATCGCAGGCAGCTACATTATTTACACGTTAGTGTAGTGCAACCTCTGCACAGTGTTCAGCTAAAGCTACCTGTAGAAGGTTGGTGGTATTTTCCTGATCCTATCCCTACCGCAGGCAGCTACATTATTTAAACGTTAATGTAGTGCATCCTCTGCACAGTGTTCAGCTAAAGCTACGCGTTAGTGTAGTGCGACCTCTGCACAGTGTTCAGCTAAAGCTACAAGTTAGTGTAGTGCGACCCCTGCACAGTGTTCAGCTAAAGCTACAAGTTAGTGTAGTGCGACCTCTGCACAGTGTTCAGCTAAAGCTACCTGTAGAAGATTGGTGGTGTTTTTCTGATCCTATCACTAACACAGGCAGCTACATTATTTAAACATTAATGTAGTGCGTCCTCTGCACAGTGTTCAGCTAAAGCTACGAGTTAGTGTAGTGCGACCTCTGCACAGTGTTCAGCTAAAGCTACAAGTTAGTGTAGTGCGACCGCTGCACAGTGTTCAGCTAAAGCTACAAGATAGTGTAGTGCGACCTCTGCACAGTGTTCAGCTAAAGCTACCTGTAGAAGATTGGTGGTGTTTTTCTGATCCTATCACTAACGCAGGCAGCTACAATATTTTAAGTTAGTGTAGTGCGACCTCTGCACAGTGTTCAGCTAAAGCTACCTGTAGAAGGTTGGAGGTGTTTTCCTGATCCTATCACTACCGCAGGCAGCTACATTATTTAAATGTTAGTGTAGTGCGTCCTCTGCACAGTGTTTAGCTAAAGCTACCTGTAGAAGGTTTTTGGTGTTTTCCTGATCTTATCACTACCGCAGGCAGCTACATTATTTAAACGTTAATGTAGTGCGTCCTCTGCAGTGTTCAGCTAAAGCTATGAGTTAGTGTAGTGCAACCTCTGCACAGTGTTCAGTTAAAGCTACAAGTTAGTGTAGTGCAACCTCTGCACAGTGTTCAGCTAAAGCTACAACTTAGTGTAGTGCGACCTCTGCACGGTGTTCAGCTAAAGCTACCTGTAGAAGATTCGTGGTGTTTTTCTGATCCTACCACTACTGCAGGCAGCTACATTATTTACATGTTAGTCTATTGCGACCTCTGCACAGTGTTAAATAGGGATGAGCTTCGTGTTCGAGTCGAACCCATGTTCGACTCGAACATCGGCTGTACGACCGTCCGTCGAATTGCGAACGTTATGGGCCGTTCGCGCCAAATTCGTGTGGCGCGTCACGGCCCATAATTCACTGCGGCATCGCAGTGCATTGCTGGCTGATGATTGGCCAAGCATGCACTATGACCCGCATGCTTGGCCAATCACAGCGCCGTCAGTAGAGAGAGCTGTAATTGGCCAAAGCCAGGGTGGCTTTGGCCAATTATGGCTCAGGGGATTTAGTACACGCCCCACACTATATAAGGCCGCCTGCACGGCGGCCCTGTGTAGTGGGTTCCGGTGTGCTGATAGAGAGAGAGACAGACAGTGTCATTTGATTTGAGTTAGATAGATTAGGCTAGATCTGTTCCTGCTATTTACATTTAGTGCAGTGCGTCCTGCTCACAGTGTTCAGCTAGATCCGTTCCTGCTATTTACATTTAGTGCAGTCAGTGCGTCCTGCTCACAGTGTTCAGCTAGATCCGTTCCTGCTATTTACATTTAGTGCAGTGCGTCCTGCTCACAGTGTTCAGCTAGATCTGTTACTGCTATTTACATTTAGTGCAGTGTGTCCTGCTCACAGTTTTCAGCTAGATCCGTTCCTGCTATTTACATTTAGTGCAGTGCGTCCTGCTCACAGTGTTAAGCTAGATCTGTTCCTGCTATTTACATTTAGTGCAGTGCGTCCTGCTCACAGTGTTCAGCTAGATCTGTTCCTGCTATTTACATTTAGTGCAGTGCGTCCTGCTCACAGTGTTCAGCTAGATCCGTTCCTGCTATTTACATTTAGTGCAGTCAGTGCGTCCTGCTCACAGTGTTCAGCTAGATCCGTTCCTGCTATTTACATTTAGTGCAGTGCGTCCTGCTCACAGTGTTCAGCTAGATCTGTTCCTGCTATTTACATTTAGTGCAGTGCGTCCTGCTCACAGTGTTCAGCTAGATCTGTTCCTGCTATTTACATTTATTGCAGTGCGTCCTGCTCACAGTGTTCAGCTAGATCCGTTCCTGCTATTTACATTTAGTGCAGTGCGTCCTGCTCACAGTGTTCAGCTAGATCTGTTCCTGCTATTTACATTTAGTGCAGTCAGTGCGTCCTGCTCACAGTGTTCAGCTAGATCTGTTCCTGCTATTTACATTTAGTGCAGTGCGTCCTGCTCACAGTGTTCAGCTAGATCTGTTCCTGCTATTTACATTTAGTGCAGTGCGTCCTGCTCACAGTGTTCAGCTAGATCCGTTCCTGCTATTTACATTTAGTGCAGTGCGTCCTGCTCACAGTGTTCAGCTAGATCTGTTCCTGCTATTTACATTTAGTGCAGTGCGTCCTGCTCACAGTGTTCAGCTAGATCTGTTCCTGCTATTTACATTTAGTGCAGTGCGTCCTGCTCACAGTGTTCAGCTAGATCCGTTCCTGCTATTTACATTTAGTGCAGTGCATCCTGCTCACAGTGTTCAGCTAGATCTGTTCCTGCTATTTACATTTAGTGCAGTGCGTCCTGCTCACAGTGTTCAGCTAGATCCGTTCCTGCTATTTACATTTAGTGCAGTCAGTGCGTCCTGCTCACAGTGTTCAGCTAGATCCGTTCCTGCTATTTACATTTAGTGCAGTCAGTGCGTCCTGCTCACAGTGTTCAGCTAGATCTGTTCCTGCTATTTACATTTGGTGCAGTCAGTGCGTCCTGCTCACAGTGTTCAGCTAGATCCGTTCCTGCTATTTACATTTAGTGCAGTGCGTCCTGCTCACAGTGTTCAGCTAGATCTGTTCCTGCTATTTACATTTAGTGCAGTGCGTCCTGCTCACAGTGTTCAGCTAGATCTGTTCCTGCTATTTACATTTAGTGCAGTGCGTCCTGCTCACAGTGTTCAGCTAGATCCGTTCCTGCTATTTACATTTAGTGCAGTGCGTCCTGCTCACAGTGTTCAGCTAGATCTGTTCCTGCTATTTACATTTAGTGCAGTGCGTCCTGCTCACAGTGTTCAGCTAGATCCGTTCCTGCTATTTACATTTAGTGCAGTCAGTGCGTCCTGCTCACAGTGTTCAGCTAGATCCGTTCCTGCTATTTACATTTAGTGCAGTCAGTGCGTCCTGCTCACAGTGTTCAGCTAGATCAGTTCCTGCTATTTACATTTAGTGCAGTCAGTGCGTCCTGCTCACAGTGTTCAGCTAGATCCGTTCCTGCTATTTACATTTAGTGCAGTCAGTGCGTCCTGCTCACAGTGTTCAGCTAGATCTGTTCCTGCTATTTACATTTAGTGCAGTCAGTGCGTCCTGCTCACAGTGTTCAGCTAGATCCGTTCCTGCTATTTCCATTTAGTGCAGTCAGTGCGTCCTGCTCACAGTGTTCAGCTAGATCTGTTCCTGCTATTTACATTTAGTGCAGTCAGTGCGTCCTGCTCACAGTGTTCAGCTAGATCCGTTCCTGCTATTTACATTTAGTGCAGTCAGTGCGTCCTGCTCACAGTGTTCAGCTAGATCTGTTCCTGCTATTTACATTTAGTGCAGTCAGTGCGTCCTGCTCACAGTGTTCAGCTAGATCCGTTCCTGCTATTTACATTTAGTGCAGTCAGTGCGTCCTGCTCACAGTGTTCAGCTAGATCCGTTCCTGCTATTTACATTTAGTGCAGTCAGTGCGTCCTGCTCACAGTGTTCAGCTAGATCCGTTCCTGCTATTTACATTTAGTGCAGTCAGTGCGTCCTGCTCACAGTGTTCAGCTAGATCTGTTCCTGCTATTTACAGTTAGTGCAGTCAGTGCGTCCTGCTCACAGTGTTCAGCTAGATCCGTTCCTGCTATTTACATTTAGTGCAGTCAGTGCGTCCTGCTCACAGTGTTCAGCTAGATCTGTTCCTGCTATTTACATTTAGTGCAGTCAGTGCGTCCTGCTCACAGTGTTCAGCTAGATCCGTTCCTGCTATTTACATTTAGTGCAGTGCGTCCTGCTCACAGTGTTCAGCTAGATCCGTTCCTGCTATTTACATTTAGTGCAGTCAGTGCGTCCTGCTCACAGTGTTCAGCTAGATCCGTTCCTGCTATTTACATTTAGTGCAGTCAGTGCGTCCTGCTCACAGTGTTCAGCTAGATCCGTTCCTGCTATTTACATTTAGTGCAGTGCGTCCTGCTCACAGTGTTCAGCTAGATCCGTTCCTGTTATCTTCCTACTGACAGGCAGGCTTGTCTGGTTACAGTATATAAAGCTACCTGAAGAAAATTACAGGTGTTCTATCCCAGCTTAGTGCAGCTACAGGCCATTAGTATGTCTGGAAGGCCAAGAAGGAGAGGCAGACAGTCACAAGCCAATAAGAGAGGGCAAGCAGGCTCTGTGTCTAGTGCTGGTCGTGGAGACGGTGCATCCTCATCAGCACGTGGCCATGGGACACGCTTGGCCTTTTTTTCGGCAGCTGGCCGTGTTGAGCCGCAACATGCGGAAGACTTGGTCGAGTGGATGACCAAGCCATCCTCATCCTCCTCATCCTCTCTCACCCATGCCCAGGGTGCTTTGTCTGGCAA
This sequence comes from Lithobates septentrionalis, assembly GCA_037952835.1. NCBI lineage: Eukaryota > Metazoa > Chordata > Amphibia > Anura > Ranidae > Lithobates > Lithobates septentrionalis. Next base: position 5,502,087 of record JBBDGP010001146.1, read on the forward strand.
AGCAGCGGCCTCTTCCCTCAGCTCAATGTCATCAGTGACTCCTTCCCTAGCTCCACCATGTCCTCCTGAGGATTCCCTCGAACTGTTTGACCACAGTGTTGGGTACATGCTCCAGGAGGATGCCCAGCGTTTGGAAGGCTCTGATGATGATACTGAGCTCGATGAAGGCAGTAACATGAGCACGGACAGAGGGGGTGCCCAAGAAGGACAGCAATCTGGCAGTCATGCTCCCCCTGCTGCAGCATACTGCCAGGTTTGCTCCAGTGATGAGGAGGGAGGGGATGATGAGGTCACTGACTCAACGTGGGTGCCTGATAGGAGAGAGGAGGAGGAGGAGGAGGAGGCGGCACATCACCAACGAGGCAGGATGCCCTCCAGGGGCCAGCCTAAGGGCAGCACATTGACTGCATCACACCCCAAATCTCCACATGTGCAGGGCGCTGCAGTCTCTGCGCGTTATTCAAAAAGTTCTTTGGTGTGGGCCTTTTTTGAGACGAGTGCATCAGATCGCACCGCTGCTATTTGCAACATATGTCTCAAGCGTATCTCGCGTGGCCAAAACATCTCCCGCTTGGGTACCACATGCTTGACCAGACATATGTTGACCTGCCATGCAGTTCGTTGGCAAGCATATCTAAAAGACCCACACCAAAGAACAAAGAGGATCTCTCCTTGTTCCTCATCAGCTGAGATTTCCAACCCCACTAGACCTTCAGTCCTCTCTGAGACCTGCAGTGAGAGGAATGAAGGTGTAGAATTAGGTGTGTCACAGCCAAGTACTTGTGGGCAATCTGCTTTTGGTACACCGACGTCAGATTGTACCAGGCAAATTTCCCTGCCCCAGCTGCTGCACCGCCGAAAGAAGTTTGCTCCCAGCCATCCACATGCCCAGCGGTTGAATGCTAGCTTGGCAAAATTGCTAGCACTTCAACTGCTGCCTTTTCAGTTGGTAGACTCTGCCCCCGTCCGTGAGTTTTTGGAATGTGCGGTTCCTCAGTGGCAGGTACCCAAACGCCACTTTTTCTCACGGAAGGCGATTCCGGCTCTCTACCGGCATGTGGAAGGCAATGTCCATGCCTCGCTGGACAGGGCGGTCAGCGGTAAGGTGCATATTACCGCTGACTCATGGTCCAGCAGGCATGGACAGGGACGTTACTTAAGTTTCACGGCGCATTGGGTGACTCTGCTGGCAGCTGGGAAGGATGCAGGACAAGGTGCAGTAGTGTTGGAGGTTGTTCCGCCACCACGCCTCCAAAATGCTGATTGTGACACACCTCTCTCCTCCACCCCCTCCTCTTCTTCTTCCTCCATGGCCTCTTCCTCGGAACCAGCGGTGCTCCGTAGGCGTTCAAGGGGCTACGCAAGTACGCAGGCCAAAAGATGCCATGCGGTGCTTGAGCTGGTGTGCTTGGGGGACAGGAGCCACACTGGGGCAGAGGTTCTGTCAGCTCTGCAGGGGCAGGTTCAGAGGTGGTTGATGCCACGCCAACTTAAGGCAGGAATGGTGGTTTGCGACAATGGCACCAACCTCCTCTCTGCCCTCCGACAGGGACAACTGACCCATGTGCCCTGTTTGGCTCACGTCCTTAACTTGGTGGTGCAGCGGTTCTTGGGCAGGTACCCGGGCTAACAGGATGTCCTGAGGCAGGCCAGGAAAGTCTGTGTGCATTTCCGCCGGTCATATAATGCCAGTGCTCGGCTGACGGACCTCCAAAAGGAGTTTAACCTGCCCAAGAACCGCCTAATCTGTGACATGCCCACCAGGTGGAACTCAACGTTGGCCATGCTGCAGCGGCTGCACACGCAGCAGAGGGCCATCAATGAGTACCTGTGCGACTATGGCACCAGGACAGGGTCAGGGGACCTTGGTTTTTTTTCCCCACGCCAGTGGGCCATGATCAGGGATGCATGCACTGTCCTGTCACCATTCGAGGAGGCCACGAGGATGGTGAGCACTGACAGTGCATGCATCAGTGACACTGTCCCCCTTGTCCACCTGTTGGAGCACACGCTGCGTGGAATAATGGACAGGGCACTTGAGGCAGAACAGAGGCAGGAAGAGGAGGACTTCCTTAGCTCTCAAGGCCCCCTTTATCCAGACAGTGTTCCTGCGTGCCCGCCGATCACACAGGAAGAGGATGAGGAGGAGGAGGAGGAGGAGGAAGATTGTGTCAGTATGGAGGTGGAGCCTGGCACTCAGCATCAGCAGCAGTCTTTAAGGGATCAGTCCCAAGAAACACATGGACTTGTACGTGGCTGGGAGGAGGTGGCTGTGGACGTTGTCGTCCTTAGTGACCCAGAGGACTCCGGACCGAATGCCTCAGCAAACCTACGCTGCATGGCCTCCCTGATCCTGCAAAGCCTGCGTAAGGATCCTCGTATTCGTGGTATCAAGGAGAAGGACCAATACTGGCTGGCAACCCTCCTTGATCCACGTTACAAGGGTAAGTTTGCGGACCTTATCTTACCATCGCAGAGGGAGCAGAGGATGAAACATCTTCGGGAGGCCTTGCAGAAAGGTCTGTGCAATGCGTTCCCAGAGACTGGGAGGTTACAAACTCCTGTTTCTGGACAACGTGTTGCTGAGGCTTCGGTCAGTCAAAGAAGGAGTGGTGGAGAAGGTGGCCGTCTGACCGATGCGTTCAGACAATTTTTTGGTCCGCAGCCCCAAGGTATGATCGGTTCCAGCAACCATCGCCAGCGTCTGTTTTACATGGTGCAGGAATACCTAGGGGCAAGATCAGACTTGGACACCTTTCCCACCGAAAATCCTCTGGGTTACTGGGTCTTGAGGATGGATCACTGGCCAGAGCTTGCACAGTATGCAATTGAGCTACTGGCCTGTCCTGCATCCAGCGTTCTTTCGGAAAGCACATTCAGTGCTGCTGGAGGCGTGGTAACCGATCACAGGGTGCGTCTGTCCACTGACTCGGTCGATCGGCTGACCTTCATAAAAATGAATCAGTCTTGGATCACCACCAGCTACCAAGCACCTGATGCTGATGTAACTGAATAATTTTTTTCAGATCCCTTCAAAGACTGCCTATGCTGATGCTGAGTGACTATCCCTGAGTAATTATCCTCTTCCTCCTCAATCATCACGCTGATAGCTTGTAAGAACATTTTTGGTTCTGGGCGCCACCACCAGTGCCTAAGGCACAATTTTTCAGCCCCTGTCTAACAGGGGCGTGTAATTACAATTTTTGATGCAATACTTTGCAGCAGGGCTCGTTCCTGCATTCCAACTAGAGTGTCTGTGAGGGGTTGCAGTGTTGTGGCACCAGCACCAGTGCCTAAGGCCCAATTTTTCTGCCCCTGTCTAACAGGGGCGTGTAATTACAATTTTTGATGCAATACTTTGCAGCAGGGCTCGTTCCTGCGTTCCAGCTAGAGTGTCTGTGAGGGGTTGCAGTGTTGTGGCACCAGCACCAGTGCCTAAGGCCTAATTTTTCAGCTCCTGTTCAACAGGGGCATGTAATTACAATTCTTGATCTAATATTTCACAGCAGGGCCCTGTGAGGGCTTACAGTGTTGTGGCCACAGCAACACCTAAGGCCCAAATTTCTGCTGAGTATATAGGGCAGGACCCTACTTTCAAACATCTAACTTACAAACGACTCCTACTTGCAAACGGAAGGAGACAACAGGAAGTGAGATGAAATCTACCCCTAGGAAGGGAAATTCTCTCCTGTAAGAGTTAATATGGGAAAACAATTTCTCCTTTCCACTGATGCTTTCCAATCCTTGTTCTACAAAAAAACCCAAATTTTCAAAAAACATTTTTCATTGGGACAAAAAAGTGAGGTGAAATCTTCTGAAGAGGAGGAAAGACAGCAAAACAAATGTCACAGGGGTGATAACCCTTCCCTATGTTTTCCAAAAAGCTTAAAAAAGATTTTTTGGCTGGAGCTAAACACGTTAAAAATGTACCCGTTCAAAATTACAAAGAGATTCTACTTAACAACAAACCTACAGTCCCTGTCTTGTTTGCACCGCCTGTATACTGCTGTTCAGAGTATATAGGGCCTTTCCTTATTTTAATTTGGGTGCGGGGTTCCCCTTAATATCCATACAGGACCCAAAGGGCCTGGTAATGGACTGGGGGGGTACCCATGCTGTTTGTCTCACTGATTTTCATCCATATTGCCATGACCCGACATGACATTAAACCCGCAAGCAGTTTTAAATGCGATTTTTTCCTTTAAAAATGACATTTGGTGCAGGGACTGTTCTAAACATGGGAAACACGCGTCACTTTACAGGCATACTATAGACACCCCCCAGGTACGATATTTAAAGGAATATTTCACTTTTTTTTTTTTACTTTAAGCATCATTAAAATCACTGCTCCCGAAAAAACGGCCGTTTTTAAAAGTTTTTTTTGCATTGATACATGTCCCCTGGGGTAGGACCCGGGTCCCCAAACCCTTTTTCGGACAATACCATGCAAATTAGCCTTTAAAATGAGCACTTTTGATTTCGAACGTTCGAGTCCCATAGACGTCAATGGGGTTCTAACGTTCGTGCGAACTTTCGGTCCGTTCGCGGGTTCTGGTGCGAACCGAACCGGGGTGTGTTCGGCTCATCCCTAGTGTTAAACTAAAGCTACCTGTAGAAGGTTGGTGGTGTTTTCCTGGTCCTATCACTACTGGATGCAGCTTCATTATTTAAACGTTAGTGTAGTGCATCCTCTGCACAGTGTTCAGCTAAAGCTATGAGTTAGTGTAATGCGACCTCTGGACAGTGTTCAACTAAAGCTACAAGTTAGTGTAGTGCAACCTCTGCACAGTGTTCAGCTAAAGCTACAAGTTTGTGTAGTACGACCTCTGCACAGTTTTCAGCTAAAGATACCTGTAGAAGATTGGTGGTGTTTTTCTGATCATATCACTACCGCAGGCAGCTACATTATTTACAAGTTAGTGTAGTGCGTCCTCTGCACAGTGTTCAGCTAAAGCTACAAGTTAGTGTAGTGCGACCTCTGCACAGTGTTCAGCTAAAGCTAAAAATTAGTGTCGTGTGACCTCTGCACAGTGTTCAGCTAAAGCTACATTTTAGTGTACTGTGACCTCTGCACAGGGTTCAGCTACATTATTTACACGTTAGTGTAGTGCGACCTCTGCACAGTGTTCAGCTAAAGCTACCTGTAGAAGGTTGGTGGTGTTTTCCTGAGCCTATCACTACTGCAGGCAGCTACATTATTTAAACGTTAGTGTAGTGCGTCCTCTGCACAGTGTTCAGCTAAAGCTACCTGTAGAAGGTTGGTGGTGTTTTCCTTATCCTATCACTACCGCAGGCAGGTACATTATTTAAACGTAAGTGTAGTGCGTCCTCTGCAGAGTGTTCAGCTAAAGCTACAAGTTAGTGTAGTGGGACCTCTGCACAGTGTTCAGCTAAAGATACAAGTTAGTTTAGTGCGACCTCTGCACAGTGTTTAGCTAAAGCTACCTGTAGAAGATTGGTGGTGTTTTTTTGATCCTCTCACTACTGCAGGCAGCTACATTTTTTACACGTTAGTGTAGTGTGACCTCTGCAAAGTGTTCAGCTAAAGCTACCTGCAGAAGGTTGGTGGTGTTTTGCTGATCCTATCACTACCGCAGGCAGCTTCACTATTTAAACGTTAGTGTAGTGCGTCTTCTGCACAGTGTTCAGCTAAAGCTACGAGTTAGTGTAGTGCCACCTCTGCTCAGTATTCAGCTAAAGCTACAAGTTAGTGTAGTGCGATCTCTGCACAGTGTTCAGCTAAATCGACAAGTTAGTGTAGTGCGACCTCTGCACAGTGTTCAGCTAAAAATACAAGTTAGTGTAGTGCAACCTCAGGACAGTGTTCAACTTAAGCTACTTTAGAAGATTGGTGGTGTTTTTCTGATCCTATCACTACCGCAGGCAGCTACATTATTTACACGTTAGTGTAGTGCAACCTCTGCACAGTGTTCAGCTAAAGCTACCTGTAGAAGGTTGGTGGTGTTTTCCTGATCCTATCACTACCGCAGGCAGCTACATTATTTAAACGTTAGTGTAGTGCGTCCTCTGCACAGTGTTCAGCTAAAGCTACGAGTTAGCGTAGTGCGACATCTGCACAGCGTTCAGCTAAAGCTACAAGTTAGTGTAGTGCGTCCTCTGCACAGTGTATAGCTAAAGCTACATGTTAGTGTAGTGTGACCTCTGCAGAGTGTTCAGCTAAAGCTACCTGTAGAAGATTGGTGGTGTTTTTCTGATCCTATCACTACCGCAGGCAGCTACTTTATTTACACGTTAGTGTAGTGCGACCTCTGCACAGTGTTCAGCTAAAGCTACCTGTAGAAGGTTGGTGGCATTTTCCTGATCCTATCACTACCGCAGGCAGCTACATTATTTAAACGTTAGTGTAGTGCGTCCTCTGCACAGTGTTCAGCTAAAGCTACAAGATAGTCTAGTGTGACCTCTGCACAGTGTCCAGCTAAAGCTACCTGTAGAAGATTATTGGTGTTTTTCTGATCCTATCACTACCGCAGGCAGCTACATTATTTACACGTTAGTGTAGTGCGTCCTCTGCACAGTGTTCAGCTAAAGCTACGAGTTAGTGTAGTGCAACCTCTGCAAAGTGTTCTGCTAAAGCTACAAGTTAGTGTAGTGCGACCTCTGCACAGTGTTCAGCTAAAGCTACAAGTTAGTGTAGTGCGACCTCTGCACAGTGTTCAGCTAAAGCTACAAGTTAGTGTAGTGCGACCTCTGCACAGTGTTCAGCTAAAGATACAAGTTAGTGTAGTGCGACCTCTGCACAGTGTTCAGCTAAAGTGACCTGTAGAAGATTGGTGGTGTTTTTCTGATCCTATCACTACCGTAGGCAGCTACATTATTTACACGTTAGTGTATTGCGTCCTCTGCACAGTGTTCAGCTAAAGCTACCTGTAGAAGGTTGGTGGCATTTTCCTGATCCTATCACTACCGCAGGCAGCTACATTATTTAAACGTTAGTGTAGTGCGTCCTCTGCAGAGTGTTCAGCTAAAGCTACCTGTAGAAGGTTGGTGGTGTTTTCCTGATCCTATCACTACTGCAGGCAGCTACATTATTTAAACGTTAGTGTAGTGGGTCCTCTGCACAGTGTTCAGCTAAAGCTACCTGTAGAAGGTTTGTTGGTATTTTCCTGATCCTATCACTGCCACAAGCAGCTACATTATTTAAACGTTAGTAGAGTGCGTCCTCTGCACTGTGTTCAGCTAAAGCTACGAGTTAGTGTAGTGCGACCTCTGCACAGTGTTAAGCTAAAGCTACAAGTTAGTGTAGTGCGACCTCTGCACAGTGTTCAGCTAAAGCTACAAGTTAGTGTAGTGCGACCTTTGCACAGTGTTCAGCTAAAGATACAAGTTAGTTTAGTGCGACCTCTGCACAGTGTTCAGCTAAAGCTACCTGTAGAAGATTGGTGGTGTTTTTCTGATCCTCTCACTACTGCAGGCAGCTACATTATTTCCACGTTAGTGTAGTGCGACCTCTGCACAGTGTTCAGCTAAAGCTACAAGTTAGTGTAGTGCGACCTCTGCACAGTGTTCAGCTAAAGCTACCTGTAGAAGGTTGGTGGTGTTTTCCTTATCCTATCACTACCGCAGGCAGCTACACTATTTAAACCTTAGTGTAGTGCGTCTTCTGCACAGTGTTCAGCTAAAGCTAAAAGTTAGTGTAGTGCGACCTCTGCACAGTGTTCAGCTAAACCTACAAGTTAGTGTAGTGCGACCTCTGCACAGTGTTCAGCTAAAAATACAAGTTAGTGTAGTGCGACCTCAGGACAGTGTTCAACTTTAGCTACCTGTAGAAGATTGGTGGTGTTTTTCTGATCCTATCATTACTGCAGGCAGCTACATTATTTACACGTTAGTGTAGTGCGACCTCTGCACAGTGTTCAGCTAAAGCTACCTGTAGATGGTTGGTGTTTTTTTCCTGATCCTATCACTACCGCATGCAGCTACATTAATTAAACGTTAGTGTAGTGCGTCCTCTGCACAGTGTTCAGCTAAAGCAACAAGTTAGTGTAGTGTGACCTCTGCACAGTGTTCAGCTAAAGCTACAAGTTAGTGTAGTGCGACCTCTGCACAGTGTTCAGCTAAAGCTACAAGTTAGTGTAGTACGACCTCTGCACAGTGTTCAGCTAAAGGTACAAGTTAGTTTACTGTGACCTCTGCACAGTGTTCAGTTAAAGCTACCTGTAGAAGATTGGTGGTGTTTTTCTGATCATATCACTACTGTAGGCAGCTACATTATTTACACGTTAGTGTAGTGCGACCTCTGCACAGTGTTCAGCTAAAGCTACCTGTAGAAGGTTGGTGGTGTTTTCCTGAGCCTATCACTACCCCCGGCAGCTACATTATTTAAACATTAGTGTAGTGCGTCCTCTGCACAGTGTTCAGCTAAAGCTACGAGTTAGTGTAGTGCAACCTCTGCAAAGTGTTCTGCTAAAGCTACAAGTTAGTGTAGTGCGACCTCTGCACAGTGTTCAGCTAAATATACAAGTTAGTGTAGTGCGACCTCTGCACAGTGTTCAGCTAAAGATACAAGTTAGTGTAGTGCGACCTCTGCACAGTGTTCAGCTAAAGTGACCTGTAGAAGATTGGTGGTGTTTTTCTGATCCTATCACTACCGTAGGCAGCTACATTATTTACACGTTAGTGTAGTGCGTCCTCTGCACAGTGTTCAGCTAAAGCTACCTGTAGAAGGTTGGTGGCATTTTCCTGATCCTATCACTACCGCAGGCAGCTACATTATTTAAACGTTAGTGTAGTGCGTCCTCTGCAGAGTGTTCAGCTAAAGCTACCTGTAGAAGGTTGGTGGTGTTTTCCTGATCCTATCACTACCGCAGGCAGCTACATTATTTAAACGTTAGTGTAGTGCGTCCTCTGCACAGTGTTCAGCTAAAGCTACCTGTAGAAGGTTGGTGGTGTTTTTCTGATCCTATCACTACCACAAGCAGCTACAATATTTAAACGTTAGTAGAGTGCGTCCTCTGCACTGTGTTCAGCTAAAGCTACGAGTTAGTGTAGTGCGACCTCTGCACAGTGTTCAGCTAAAGCTACAAGTTAGTGTAGTGCGACCTCTGCACAGTGTTCAGCTAAAGCTACAAGGTAGTGTAGTGCGACCTCTGCACAGTGTTCAGCTAAAGATACAAGTTGGTTTAGTGCGACCTCTGCACAGTGTTCAGCTAAAGCTACCTGTAGAAGATTGGTGGTGTTTTTCTGATCCTCTCACTACTGCAGGCAGCTACATTATTTACACTTTAGTGTAGTGCGACCTGTGCACAGTGTTCAGCTAAAGCTACTTGTAGAAGGTTGGTGGTGTTTTCCTGATCCTATCACTACTGCAGGCAGCTACACTATTTAAATGTTAGTGTAGTGCGTCCTCTGCACAGTGTTTTGCTAAAGCTACGAGTTAGTGTAGTGCGACCTCAGCACAGTGTTCAGTAAAGCTACAAGTTCGTGTAGTGCGACCTCTGCACAGTGTTCAGCTAAACCTACAAGTTAGTTTAGTGTGACCTCTGCACAGTGTTCAGCTAAAAATACAAGTTAGTGTAGTGCGACCTCTGCACAGTGTTCAGCTAAAGCTACCTGTAGAAGATTGGTGGTGTTTTCCTGATCCTATCACTACCGGCGGCAGCTACATTATTTACATGTTTGTGTAGTGCAACCTCTGCACAGTGTTCAGCTAAAGCTATCTGTAGAAGGTTGGTGGTGTTTTCCTGTTCCTATCACTACCGCAGGCAGCCACCATAATTAAACATTAGTGTAGTGCGTCCTCTGCACAGTGTTCAGCTAAAGCTACGAGTTAGTGTAGTGCAAACTCTGCACAGTGTTCAGCTAAAGCTACAAGTTAGTCTTTTGCGACCTCCGCAGTGTTCAGCTAAAGCTACCTGTAGAAGATTGGTGATGTTCTCATACTAATAATACTACAGGCAGGCAGTTGATTTTGCTAGCTGCAGTATCAGTGTATATATATATATATATATATATATATATATATATATATATATATATATATCCCAGCTTAGTGCAGCTACATCTCACCGCAGGCCATTAGTATGCCTGGAAGGCCAACAAGGAGAGGCAGACAGTCACAAGCCAATAAAAGAGGGCAAGCAGGCTCTGTGTCTAGAGGCAACAATGCTAGTCGTGGACATGGTGCATCCTCATCAACACGTGGCTGTGGGAAACGCTTGGCCTTTTTTTCGGTAGCTGGCCGTGTTGAGCCGTATCATGCGGAAGACTTGGTCGAGTGGATGACCAAGCCGTCCTCATCCTCCTCATCCTCTCTCACCCATGCTCAGGGTACTTTGTCTGGCAAAGCAGCTGCCAACCCGGCCTCTTCCCTCGGCTCAATGGAATCAGTCACTCCTTCCCTAGCCCCACCATGTCCTCCTGAGGAGTCCCCCGAACTGTTTGATCACAGTGTTGGGTACATGCTCCAGGAGGATGCCCAGCGTTTTGAAGGCTCTGATGATGGTACTCAGCTAGAGGAAGGCAGTAACGTGACCCCAGACAGAGGGGGTGCCCAAGAAGGACAGCAATCTGGCAGTCATGTTGCCCCTGCTGCAGCATACTGCCAGGTTTGCTCCAGTGAAGAGGAGGGAGGGGATGATGACGTCACTGACTCCATGTGGGTGCCTGATAGGAGAGAGAAGGAGGAGGAGGAGGCACATTACCAACAAGGCAAGATGCCCTCCAGGGGCCAGCTTAAGGGAAGCACACTGACTGCATTACACCGCAAAGCTCTGCATGTGCAGGGCGCTGCTGTCTCTGCATGTTATTCCAAAAGTTCTTTGGTGTGGGCCTTTTTTGAGATGAGTGCATCAGATCGCACCGCTGCTATTTGCAACATATGTCTCAAGCGTATCTTGCGTGGCCAAAACATCTCCCGCTTGGGCAACACATGCTTGACCAGACATATGTTGACCTGCCATGCAGTTCGTTGGCCAGCATACCTAAAAGACCCACACCAAAGAACAAAGAGGACCTCTCCTTGCTCCTCATCAGCTGAGATCTCCAACCCCACTATACCTTCAGTCCTCTGAGACCTGCACTGAGAGGAATGAATGTGTAGAATTAGGTGTGTCACAGCCAAGTACTTGTGGGCAATCTGCTATCGGTACACTGACATCAGATTGTACCAGGCAAATTTCCCTGCCCCAGCTGCTGCACCGCCGAAAGAAGTTCACTCCCAGCCATCCACATGCCCAGCGGTTGAATGCTAGCTTGGCAAAATTGCTAGCTGCTACCTTTTCAGTTGGTAGACTCTGCCCCCTTCCGTGAGTTTGTGGAATGTGCGGTTCCTCAGTGGCAGGTACCCAAACGCCACTTTTTCTCACGGAAGGCGATTCCGGCTCTCTACCGGCATGTGGAAGACAATGTCCATGCCTCGCTGGACAGGGCGGTCAGCGGTAGGGTGCATATTACCGCTGACTCATGGTCCAGCAGGCATGGACAGGGACGTTACCTAAGTTTCACGGCGCATTGGGTGACTCTGCTGGCAGCTGGGAAGGATGCAGGACAAGGTGCAGTAGTGTTGGAGGTTGTTCCACCACCACGCCTCCAAAATGCTACTACTGGTGATTCTGACACACCTCTCTTCTCCACCCCCTCCTCTTCTTCTTCCTCCATGGCCTCTTCCTGTGCTTTGTCCTCGGAACTAGCAGTGCTCCGTAGGTGTTCAAAGGGCTATGCAAGTACGCAGGCTAAAAGATGCCATGCGGTGCTTGAGCTGGTGTGCTTGGGGGGACAGGAGCCATACTGGGGCAGAGGTTCTGTCAGCTCTGCAGGGCAGGTTCAGAGGTGGTTGACGCCATGCCAACTTAAGGCAGGAATGGTGGTTTGCGACAATGGCACCAACCTCCTCTCTGCCCTCCGATAGGGACAAATGACCCATGTGCCCTGTTTTTCTCACATCCTTAACTTGGTGGTGCAGCGGTTCTTGGGCAGGTACCCGGGCTTACAGGATGTCCTGAGGCAGGCCAGGAAAGTCTGTGTGCATTTCATATAATGCCAGTGCTCGGCTGGCTGACCTCCAAAAGGAATTTAACCTGCCCAAGAAGTGCCTAATCTGTGACATGCCCACCAGATGTAACTTGCCGTGCCCGCCATGCTGCAGTGGCTGCACATGCAGCAGAGGGCCATCAATGAGTACCTGTGCGACTATGGCCCCAGTACAGGGTCAGGAGAGCTTGTTTTTTTTTCCCCATGCCAGTGGGCCATGATCAGGGATGCATGCACTGTCCTGTCACCATTTTTGAGGATGCCACGAGGATGGTGAGCAGTGACAGTGCATGCATCAGTGACACTGTCCCCCTTGTCTACCTGTTGGAGCACACGCTGTGTGGAATGATGGACAGGGCACTTGAGTCAGAACAGAGGCAGGAAGAGGAGGACTTCCTTAGCTCTCAAGGGTCCCTTTATCCAGACAGTGTTCCTGCGTGCCCGCCAATCACACAGGAAGAGGACGAGGAGAAGAAGGAGGAGGAGGAAGAGGAGGATTGTGTCAGCATGAAGTTGGAGCCTGGCACTCAGCTTCAGCAGCAGTCTTTAAGGGATCATTTACAGTCCCAAGAAACCCATAGACTTGTACGTGGCTGGGAGGAGGTGGCTGCGGATCATGTCATCCTTAGTGACCCAGAGGACTCCCGACCAAATGCCTCAGCAAACCTACGCTGCATGGTCTCCCTGATCCTGCAAAGCCTGCGGAAGGATCCTTGTATTCGTGGTATCAAGGAGAAGGACCAATACTGGCTGGCAACCCTCCTTGATCCACGTTACAAGGGTAAGGTTGTGGACCTTATCTTGCCGTCGCAGAGAGAGCAGAGGATGAAACATCTTCGGGAGGCTTTGCAGAAAGGTCTGTGCAATGCGTTCCCAGAGACTGGGAGGTTACAAACTCCTGTTCCTGGACAACGTGTTGCTGAGGCTTCAGTCAGTCAAAGAAGGAGCGGTGGATAAGGTGGCCGTCTGACCGATGCGTTCAGACAATTTTTTAGTCCGCAGCCCCAAGGTATGATCGGTTCCAGCAACTATCGCCAGTGTCTCTTTTACATGGTGCAGGAATACCTAGGGGCAAGATCTGACTTGTACACCTTTCCCACAGAAAATCCTCTGGGTTACTGGGTCTTGAGGATGGATCACTGGCCAGAGCTTGCACAGTATGCAATTGAGCTACTGGCCTGTCCTGCATCCAGCAATCTTTCGGAACGCACATTCAGTGCTGCTGGAGGTTTTGTAACTGATCACAGGGTGCTCCTGTCCACCGACTCGGTTGATCGACTGACCTTCATAAAAATGAATCAGTCTTGAAACACCACCAGCTACCAAGCACCTGATGCTGATGTAACCGAATATTTTTTTTTGAAATGTCAGATCTCTTCAAGACTGCCTGTGCTGATGCTGAGTGACTATCCTGTTATGCTGAGTGACTATCCTCTTCCTCCTCAATGATCATGCCGATAGCTTGTAAGAATATTTTTGGTTCTGGGCGCCGCCACCAGTGGCTAAGGCCCAATTTTTCAGCCCCTGTTTAACAGGGGCGTGTAATTACAATTTTTGATGCAATATTTTGCAAGGAGGGTTCGTTGCTGCACTCAACTAGAGTATTTGTGAGGGGTTGCAGTGTTGTGGCACCAGCACCAGTGCCTAAGGCCCAATTTTTCAGCCCCTGTGTAACAGGGGTGTGTAATTACAATTTTTGATGCAATACTTTGCAGCAGGGCTTGTTCCTGCGCTCCAACTAGAGTATCTGTGAGGGGTTGCAGTGTTGTGGCACCAGCACCAGTGCCTAAGGCCAATTTTTCAGCCCCGGTTTAACAGGGGCGTGTAATTACAATTTTTGATGCAATACTTTGCAGCAGGGCTCGTTCCTGCGCTCCAACTAGAGTATTTGTGAGGGGTTGCAGTGTTGTGGCACCACCACCACCAAAGGCCCAATTTTTCAGACTCTGTTCAACAGGGGCATGTAATTACAATTCTTGATCCAATATTTCACAGCAGAGCCCCTTCCTGCGCCCACCAAGAGTAACTGTGAGGGCTTACAGTGTTGTGGCAACACCAACACCTAAGGCCCCAATTTCTGCAGAGTATATAGGGCTGGCCCCTACTTTCAAACATCCAACTTACAAACGACTCCTACTTGCAAACGGAAGGAGACAACAGGAAGTGAGATGACATCTACCCCTAGGAAGGGAAATTCTCTCCTGTAAGAGTTAATATGGGAAAAACGTGTCTCCTTTCCACTGATGCTTTATCACCAATCCTTGTTTCACTAAAAACCCCAAATTGTCGAAAAACATTTGTCATTGGGACAGAAAGTGATGTAAAATCTTCTGAAGAGGTGCATAGACAGCAAAACAAATGTCACAGGGGTGATAACCCTTCCCTATGTTTTCCAAAAAGCTTAAAAATAGATTTTTTGGTTGGAGCTACACTTTAAAATGTACCAGTTCAAAATTACAAACAGATTCTACTGTCTTGTTTGCACCGCCTGTATACTGCTGTTCAGTAGGCCTGGGGCCCCACACCTTTCCTTTTTTTAATTTGGGTGCGGGGTTCCCCTTAATATCCATACAAGACCCAAAGGGCCTGGTAATGGTCTGGGGGGTTACCCATGCCATTTGTCTCACTGATTTTCATCCATATTACCGGGACCGGACATTACATTAAAGCCGTAAGCAGTTTTAAATGACTTTTATTCCTTTAAAAATTTCATTTTGTGCAGGGACTGTTCTAAGCACGGGAAACACACGCCACTTTACAGGCATACTATAGACACCCCCCAGGTATGATGTTTAAAGGAATATTTCTCTTTTTTTTCCACTTTAAGTATCATTAAAATCACTGCTCCTGAAAAAACAGCCGTTTTTAAAACTTTTTTTGCATTCATACATGTCCCCTGGGGCAGGACCCGGGTTCCCAAACCCTTTTTAGGACAATACCATGCAAATTAGCCTTTAAAATTAGCACTTTTGATTTTGAACATTCGAGTCCCATAGACTTCATTGGGGTTCTAAAGTTTGCACAAACTTTCGGTCCGTTCGCAGGTTCTGGTGCAAACCGAACTGGGGGGTGTTCGGCTCATCCCTACCCAGGAAGTATGGGCGCAGAGAGGAGTCTCCTACTGTCTCAGGGATGCCACGGAACCGGAGGTTCTGGCATCTCTCTCTGTTTTCTAGATCCACCTGTTGCAGTTGTAACTGGGTAACAGAATGTTTAAGATTATAATTTTCCTCCTCCATGGCCTGAACATAGTTCACCATTTCCTCAATTTTTTGTTCCAGGGCGTCTGCACACTCCCCAATGTGATTAATTTCCCCCTTAGTTCTGTAGAGATTTTGCTCACCTCTGTCACAATGTTTCTGGTGATTTGTTGCAGGAGAAGCTGTAGCTTGGCATCTAATTTCTCATTCAGGATATCCGGGGTTAAAACCCCCTGAGCAGAGGAAAGGACAGGGCCCGGTGTATGTCCTGTGGTGAAAGGGGGGTTGCCATTTTCTTCCATCCCCAGAAGTGGATCCATTGCTGCAAAGGGATCAGTAGGGGAACTTGAGGCCGAGCATTGCGGCCTAGTGATGTAGCGGTCCATGCCTGGGCCCGCTCGCGATCTGAAAAGCGGGTTGTAGTTGTGCTGTTGCTGGAAAACCTTGCCCGTGCCCGTGGAGTAGTGTGATCAATCAGGCTTACCCCCGAGTCTAATGGTAGCTTTTGTTGTGGTGCGGAGGTCTTGGAGAGCAGGCGTTCCCGGAGCTCTCTCAGATCACGTCTGCCATGCCAGGAGGCCGTGCATGCGCTCCTCCAATACCTGGTTTAATCTGTGGGGTATTGTCAAGAGGAAGATGAGAGACATGACACCCAATAATGCAGATGAGCTGAATTCCGCTATTTCTGGGCTTCCATAACACCCCAGCAGTGCCACAGGCTAGGCTGATCTCCTCTATGCCACACTGCATTGATGCAGTAATTAGAGATGGGCTGAACTACCCCCTGTTTGGTTTGCAGCACAACTTTCGAACATCGCAAGAGTTCAGAACCGAATAACGAACCCCATTGAAGTCTATGGGACCCGTACTGGAAAAAAGTGCCTATTTTGAAGGCTTATATGCAAGTAATTGGGCATACAATGGTTATGGGGTCCAGCAACTGCCCTGGGGGACATGTATCAATAAAAAAAGTTTGTAAAAAACATCATTTTTAAATGAGCAGTGATTTACTAATGCTTAAACTGAAACCATCAAAATGAGAAATAAAAATAAAAATGAAAAATTCCTTCAAATATAGTGCCTGGGTGGTCCCCTTAGTCTGCCTGTGATGTGGCACACCTGTACCATGTTTAGATCCTGCTGCAGCAATAATGACATTTATAAAGCCAAAAAAATTACATTTTCCATTCAAGCTCTATTTTTTAAACAATGGCTTGGGGAGCCAGTCTGTATGATGAGGCCACAATTTATTGTACTCGGAACAAGATTAGAGATTTTTTGGATAAATTCTGGTGTCTCTTTCATAGACTTTAGATAGAAGTAACAGGTGCAGAAACATTGGGCTTTGGGTATTGCTGGTTCCTTCGCACTGTAACCCTATAGAGATACTCTTGAGGAAAGCAAGAATTGGCCTTGCTGTCAAAAATTGCAACGATAGTCACATGTCAAAACAGGTGTGGAAAAATTGGTCCTTGGGTATTAATTGTGTCCATGAAATCTACACCAAATAATTTCTTCCAGATGAAATCAACACCCACAAAGCTAGGCAGTCAAGACAGTCTTTCAGAGATTCGAGATCCAGAAAGCGCTTAATCAGTGACATGGGCATCAGGGGCTTAATAGCTGCTGCTAATCCAGGACTAATTCCTTTTGATAAATGACAGCCGGTCCACCGAGTCTGTGGACAGACGCGCTCTCTTATCTTTCACAAAATCTCCAGCAGCACTGAATGCCCATTCAAAAAGCACACCAGATGCAGGGCAGCCCAGCAGCTCTACTGCATACTGGCCAAGTTCTCTCCAGTGGTCTATTTTCATGACCCAGTAACCTAGTAGATCATCAACTGGAAAGCTCTCCATATCTGTTTACGCTCCTAGATAATCTCCCACCATATGATGAAGATGTTGCTGATGGGATGTGGAAGCTAACAGCCCTGTTCGTTGAGGACTAAATTTTTTTTAAAGGCATCACTGAGGCGGCCCCCTTTTCCAGCGCTCTTCTATTGACCAACAGAAGCCTCAAAATGACATTTTTCACCAGACTGTAACCTACCAGAATTGGGAAAGGTGTTACATAAACTCCTCTTTAAGGTGTCATCAAGAGATTTAATATACTGCTTCCTCTGTGGGAACGGGATGAGTTCCGAAACTTCCCCTTGTAACGGTGGTCAAGGAGGGTTGATGCCACATGATCTTGGGTCCTTTCACAGGCTTTGAAGAAGGAGGGGACTCATGCACTGCAAGTTTGTGGAGGCATGAGAAGAAGACTCCTCGGATCACTGAGGATTACAGTATCTGGAACTGCCTCCTCCCAGCCACATACTACTCCCAAGGGTTCTGGGGTGAAAACCATCTGTTAAAGTTGAAGTCCACCCTAACATTGAAATTGCTACATCTATAAACATCCACGATCTAACACCAACCTATCTAGCCCTGTAATGAAGAAATCAGTATACATACCTTTTTTGAAGCTGCTTGGGTCTGGTCTCCAGCAGCGGAAGCTCTTCAGAGAACAGCCGACAATGGCTGTGAAATGAATGTGATGTGAACGTCACCCATAAAGTTACTATGGGGCTTTGATTGTCGGCTGTGTCCTCTGCACCCGCCTCCGCAGCAAAGACGCAGCTGACAACTCAGTATGGGATTGGGTCAGATCGGCTTCAGAAAAGTTACGTATACTGATTTATTCTTTACAGGGATAGATAGGTTAGTGTTAGATTGTGGATGTCTATAGATGTAGCAATTTTAATGTTAGGCTGGACTTATCCTTTAAGGGTTGACTTAAATTTTTATCTGCTTCAGTGCCTCCAAAACTGCCAGAATCCTCCTCTTCCTCCTCCTCATCCCTCTCCTCTTGTGTGTTCTGTGGTGTAGGAAGAATGGTGTCGGCATAAAGCCGGCCTTTATGCAGACACCAAGTCCTCCTCTTCCTCCCGCTGCTCTGCCTTGAGTGCCCTGTCCATAATGCCATGCAGAGCCTGCTCCAGCAGGTACACAACAGGTATTGTGTAACTGATGCATGCATGGTCACGGCTCACCAGCCTTGTGGCCTCCTCAAATGGTGACAGTACAATACATGCATCCTTTATTAGCAGCTATTGGCGTGGGGAAAAAAGTAGAGCTGGCCCGAGCCTGTCATTGTGCCATACTCACACAGGTACTCATTGACGGCCCTCTGATGCATGGGCAGCCACTGCAGCATTGCCACAGTCGAGTTACACCTGATGGGCGTGTCACAAATCAGGCGGTTTAGGGGCATATGGAATTCAACGGAGCACTGGATGTGTATGACCATCTGAAATCTTTTTACCTGCTTCAGCAGATCTTCCAACCCTGGGTACCTATTAAAGAAACACTGCACCACCAAATTGAGGACATGTGCCAGGCTTGGCACATGTGTCAACTTTCCCTGTCTAAGGGCGGACCATCTCTGGGCCTGCCCCTGCAGAGTTCCCAGAATCTCTGCTCCGGTGTGGCTCCTGTGCCCTAGACAGATCAGCTGAAGGACTGCATGGCACCTTTCAGCTTGACTCCTTGAACAGCCCCTTGAACGCTTAGGGGTACTTGTAGTTCATGGGACAATTAAACAGAGGAGGGCGTGGAGGAGGGGGATGAGGAGGAGGAGGAGGAAGAGGAAAAGGGTGTGAAGCTGAAAAATCCTGCATCATCACCACTAGCTATACAGAGATGTGACAGCACAACAAGCTGCAGCACTGAGCCCTGTCCTACATCCTTCTGAGCTGCAAGCAGAGTTACTCAGTGTGCTGTGAACTAAATATATTGTCTCTGATCATGCTTGCTGGACCACATACCACATGTCAGCAGTAATGTGAACCTTGTGGCTGACTGCCTTGCCCAAAGATGCCACAACATTGCCTTCTATGTGACGGTAGGGAGCTGGAATAGCCTTATGTGAAGAAAAAGTTGTAAAGCCAGCAGCTTTGACAAGCTTGAATTTAGATGCTGGGCATGTGGGTGGCAGTGACTGTAATTTTTTTTCGCTGAAGCAGATGGGGCAGAGAAATTTGCCTGCTATAGTCTACAGCTGGTGGTGTGCTACTGGCAGACATGCTGCAAGGACCTGGGACACCCTGCACTATACCATTATACTGGTCAATGGAGGCTGCTAAGGCATCTTGAGGTTGATAAGGTTGGAAATAATGGATTAGAGTTCTACTTAAGTTGTTTGTCATCTTCTCTGCATTATGTGTACGTGTCAATATATGTTGCAAGACGTAGCTTGAGGTTTTCTTCTGTAGATGAGTGACCACCGCGTGATAAGCTGCTTGTTACACTATATGTTGAAATATACTGCTTTTGACCTTATATGGAAATTTTGCTGAAACCTATGTTTGTGTAACCAGCCCTATAAATGCTTCAATAAAGAAGGGCAGCAACAGTTCAGTACGGGACCTTTTATGCTCGGAACTGATATACAGATACTCCTGATTCTGTGTCTTGCTTCTTTAAGAGCTAGATTTGGCAAAGCAATATAAACTAGAGGCAATTTAGTTGAAAATTGCACCTAACAGTTCTGGCGCCCATGAACAGGGACTCACTGATGATACTACAAGAGGTGGACGAACGAGGCTGACGGAACAAAAGGAACAGGCATTCCGGGAACCACAGATCAAAAACCTGCAGGTAAGAAAAAGCTTTATTTTTCTTATATTCTGTGCTCCCCTGATTTGTGCCTATCCGTTCTGTCAGTGACAGTTCTCCTGGTTTACACCAGCCTCTGTAGTGGTGAGTCTAGAATTACTGTATATTTTGGTTTATATTGCTGGAATTATTTGTTGTTTGTTGTCTGTCTGTCTTGTTGAGAAAGTGAATGAGCCTTGTCAAGGATGGTATGAGTTAGAAGGGGATTGCCGAACTAAGCAACGGAATACGCCCTTCCGGGGGGGTCTGACGCTTATGCTTAACCTCACATCTAACTCATAAACCATAGGCGGGTTGAGAGTATAAGCCCTGTCTGCTCCATAAAGCAGGGATAAGAGTGCACGAGAGGGTTCCCAGATACGGGGGGGAATAAGGTCTCCATAAAGTCTGGAGATCTAGTCGGATACCTGGCCACTTAAAGGAATGCTTGTATATGTTGTAGCCATCAGTCTGGTCATAATATTTGTCAGTTGGCTAGCATATAAGGTAATTCGGTTTCAGAAATCTCATCCAGGAGAGGTTTTTAGTATTCTGGCACCCTAGGAGGAAGGCAACGAGGAACTAGTGTAACTTGGCTAAGTGTTTATATTGTACACTAAGTGTCCCACACGCTACCTAGGCAGGACTGTCAGAATGGGCCAGCAGAACACAAAACCCCGTCAGGGGATTGTGGCGCACTATACGGTGCCACAAATAATTAAAAACATTTATGGGAAAGACGAGGCTAGGGACTTAAAAGATGTCCTTCGTAAATTTAAAGTGAAAGGAGCAGCGGGCTTAGACTCGGATGTATGGAGTGAAATAAAAAGGGACAGACAAGGAGAGGTGTTAGAGAAGCAATGGATGCGTCAGGTTCAATGCTTAATTAAGGTCTCAAATAGAGCGAAAGAAGAGGGGTGGAAATACAATCCAGATTGGGATGGTTGGGATATGAAAGATAGAAGAACAAAAAAAAAATTTGAGGCTCTGATTGACCCCAGCTCAGCCATCCCACCCCCATATACTGACATAGAACGTAAACCACACAAGATATATCCTGTACTTGAGGGGAGAGGATGGGTTTGTCAGGTTTGTGGAGCACAGAACCCAGAATGGGCAATAGAATGTGTGCATTGTGGGGCACAAAAACCTCATTCAGAAACTGTAGCCCCCGTATGCACTGATACACGCATTGTACAGGTAAACAATCCAGACTTCGGAGCAGCCCATCCAGGCACCCCACCTACTATTACTCGTAGAATGCAAATAAGGACTTGGGCACCATGGTCAGCAGACACCCTTATGGCATTAATACAGAGCGCCCCAGACCCGGTAGCAAAGCCAGCTGCTTTCTGTAGATTTGTGACACAGTTAATGAATACACATGAAGCAACCTGGCAGGATGGGGAGGATTTATGCAGACATAAAATGACTCTGACCCTGTTTAACCAGTTTGTGACGGAAATAGGTCCGCACCGACCTGCAGACCGAGCGGACGGGGATGGCAATCAGGAGGCAGGACACGTCAGATACATAGACTCAAGGGCCCCTTTTATTGCTAGATTAGAAGCTTTCTCTCAGGCAAAACAACAGGAGAGGGGGTCCATATCACCCATGAAACAAATGCCAGGACAGACTGTATCGGAATTTTACTTATCTATGGAAAGTATGATGGCAGATGAGGGATTGGATTTGGCTCTGCCAGTCACGATCCGAGCCTTCAATAGACAGTTTATGGAAGGATTAATTCCACAGATAAGTGAAAGACTGAAAGCCTGCACACCAGAGTGGAGGGCAACTAGAGATAGAGGGACGTTGTTACAGAAGGCACAAGGCATAGAGGCGGACTTAGCAGAAAACAAAGGTAGGAAACATCATGCAATCAATGTGATTGTGGGTCCCCAAGAGCAAGCTAGAGGTTTCTCCCGCAAACCCCTTACCTGTTACTACTGTAACAAGATTGGTCACATCAGACGCAACTGTAGAAAAAGAATAAGGGATGAAGGAGAGGAAGGTGTTGATTCTCCAGTTAATCAGAGAAGGAACCAGCCCAGGGGCAATAACAATGGTGATATAAGGCGGCAGGGAGATGATCCACGGGCATGACTCGCCCCGGTTTTAGAAAAATCCAAAACAAAAATGCTTAAAACTACTATAACGGAAGGTTAATAAGAAAAAGTTGCAAGTGTGTCAGAAAAAAGTTATCTTTTTGGGACATTGTGTATCACAGGGTACAAGACATCTCACTGAGGAGAGGGTTCAAGTGATAAAGGGAATGTTACTCCCACGGAATTTCAAACAATTGCGTATGTTTTTAGGTATTGTGTCATATTGTAGACAATGGATACCACACGCTAGCTCTTTGATGCAGCCATTATACGATTGTTTGAAAATCGTGCCATATATGCTTACGGAAGTAGCTTATGAGTCGTATGTCACTCTGAAAAAGTTGTTGATTTCTGCACCGGCTATCAGTATACCAGATTACACCAAGACATTTCATCTGTACATTGCTGAGATCACTGGACATGCCACAGGTGTTTTGACACAGGCACATGACTTATATAAAAAACGCAATGGTCCCAAGGAGCTTAAGGTGGGAGGTTTCCCCCCCAAAATGGCGAATCGGAATTGGAGGAGTGGTTTAAATATTTCAACCAGACGGGTTTATCACTCCTCCGATTCCTGATTGATAGAAAAACTGCCAAACTATTAAAAATTGACACTGAGATTAAAATTATCGAGGATAAACTCAGTGCCAATAAAGAGAGTGATGAGTATAGAGAAAGATCTCAGAGCTTGTTGAAAGTTCTTGAGAAAGAGGACAGGGACCAAAAGCTCAAAAAAAAGAAAAAATATAATCGTGACCTAAATGACTACTGTAACAATATAGTATTTGATTGGCAAAAAAGAATGCTTGAGGACTTGGCTGCCCAAACTGGTACTGAAATGGAGGTGTCCACCCAGGGTCAGGGGGAAAGTTCAGGAGTTTCCTCTAGACAGTCTCAACCTGTGAAAAACGTTAAAAAGGGCCCCCTTGTAAAAAATCTGAGAGGTCCCCAGAGATATCAATCTCCCCAAAGACCGGAGGGGACTA
The DNA here is from genome assembly GCA_037952835.1 of Lithobates septentrionalis. Taxonomy (NCBI): domain Eukaryota; kingdom Metazoa; phylum Chordata; class Amphibia; order Anura; family Ranidae; genus Lithobates; species Lithobates septentrionalis. Next base: position 5,525,012 of record JBBDGP010001146.1, read on the forward strand.
CCAAATCCAGCAACATTCCCCCACAACAACCCTATAACCCAGGGCCCCCTAGACCCAACTATGGTCAAAGGGGTGGAGGGACTCATCACTCAACACCACCCCCATGGAGGGGGAGCCATCCAAATGGTGATAGAGGGCGTAACCTACCCAATCCCAATAGAGGTAGGGGTTATGGCTCTGGGTATCAGGAATGGTGGGGACCTAGTCAAAGTTACGACCCATCCCAGAGACCATCTTATCATGAACCTTATGTTTCTGACTGGGACTATAATCTTCCCACACAGAATAGGTTTTTTCCTTTGAGTGATATGAATCCATATGAAGGGGGGCCAGATCCTCAGGGGTCGTACGTACGCCAACAAGAAAGTCAGATTTCTTCTATTTCCTATCCCCCCCAAAATTTGATGGCGCCCAGTTATACTGGCCCACCTTCTGGTGGTCCCAGGACTTGGGGTTTTTCCAAACCGGGCCAAGGCCTAAAAAGGGCAGTAGAAAGAAGCGAGGAACTAGAGGGGGGAGGCGACTGCGAGCAAAAAAGAGCCAGGGTATAATTGGGCAGGGTATTTTTAACCTGAGCACCAAAGAGTTATCCCATTCTGAAAAAGTAGTTTTAGACAAGGGCCTCAAATTTGCCCCCCCAAGGAGCCTCAATCGTTTCCAAACTTATATGGATGTACATAAGTTTGTTCGCGAACTTAACATCAAACGATATATGGTAGGAAATCCCATCATAAGAAATTCTCAATCCTCTGACCAATTTACCCATTCAGGTTCGGCAAATGCATCGCTGTTCAACCCTCCGGGAACACTTGCCCCCTACATTGAAAGTGTTCAGGGATGTAGTTCTTAGAGATCTAGAGAGGTTAGAAATCAAAAAAGCAAAAAATTAAAAAATCATGCAAGAGGGCCTTGAGACTTTGTGTAAAAATAAAGATCTGGTTATCCGCCCAGCGGATAAGGGGGGGGGGGGATAGTGGTTTTAGATCGGAAGGACTATATGGCTGAAATGGCTAGGATCCTTGGGGATGCTGACACCTATACTCCCCTCCCTTCTGACCCAAAAAATGGTTATGTGAGGGAGCTTCGTAAGATCATCTCTAAAGGCTCCTCATTGGAAATTCTTAAAGAAAAGGAAAGTCTATTCTTAATCCCCAAAGCTCCTAAGACTCCCATTATTTATTATTTACCTAAGGTCCATAAAAACCCTGTCTGCCCCCTGGGACGCCCCATTGTGAGTGGGATCGATTCGGTCACGTCGCGGGTGGGCAGATATATTGATTTCTTTTTACAGCCCCTTGTACAGAGAATGCCCTCTTACATTAAGGATACACGCCATGTGTTAAACCTTCTTTCCAATATTTCCATTAAACCAGGTATGTGGATGGGGAGTGCTGACGTCACTTCCCTATATACCATTATCCCCCATGATATGGGTCTGGAGGCGGTCAATGATGCTCTGATTAGGGATTCTGGTCTTCATACTGATCAGATTTCCTTTATCATGGAGTTGCTTGGCTTTGCTGCCTCCCATAATTATTTTTGGTTTTCGGACCGTTTTTATCGCCAAAGCCGTGGTGTCGCTATGGGGGCTAAGTATGCCCCTAGCTTGGCGAATCTTTTCATGGCTAAGTGGGAGGAGGATGTCATCTATACCCACCGGAGTCCCCATCTTGTCCTGTGGGCAAGATATATAGATGACATCCTCCTCCTATGGGATGGTGATGGCCAGGAGCTCCAGGAGTTTCTGTCCTCCCTTAATGTTAATAACCGAGGTATCCATCTTAACTTTGAATTAAGCCAAACCCAGATCCAATTTTTGGATCTCACTTTAAATATAAAGGGTAATTGTTTGTCTACATCCACTTTCTTCAAGGAAAGTGACCGCAATTCATATATCTCACTAGAAAGCTGTCACCACAGACCTTGGCTTAATGGAATTCCCAAAAGCCAGTATATGAGAAATCGTAGGAATTGTTCGGATCCCGCTGCTTTCTTAACACAAAGTTATACCCTCACGGAGAGGTTCCTTGAAAAGGGATATACCAGAGATAACCTTTTGCCGGTTTTGGAAAATGTACAGAATATGGATAGGGAACTCCTATTACAGGACAGACCACGGCCAAGTAACTTAAATCAAAATCTGGGAGTCCCCTTTATTACCACCTATTCCCTCCAACACAAGGAGGTAAAACAACTGGTTTCCAAGCATTGGCACATTATCACTAATGATAGGGTTTTAAGGGAAGTTTTACCATCAAAACCCAAAACTGTTTTCAGAGGGGCACCTACCTTTAGAAATAGATTGGCCCCCAGTGTTTTAGATCCTCCAACCATAAGAACCACTTTTTTTGACCAGTTGACCGGTTTCTATAAATGTAACAGATGTCGTGTGTGTTCCTTTAATTCCTGTTCGAACAGGAGGACCCAGACCTTTGTGTCTACAGCAACCGGCCAAACCCATTCCATCACCCCATTTATTACCTGTTCCACCCTTGGGGTGGTTTACATGTTGCAATGCCCTTGCGGCTTGCAATATGTGGGACGGACCAAACGTCCCCTTCAGGTGAGGCTTAACGAGCATATCACTAATATTCTGACAGGGTTCAAAAATCACTCAGTTTCAAAGCATTATCGTTTGGCACATGATAGAGATCCCTCCAATACTCTTTTTGTTGGTATTGATCGGTATAGACCGTATTGGCGAGGGAGTTCTATGGTGCGAGACATTTCAAAACTAGAGATGTCTTGGGTCCATAGAATTAAAAGTTATACGCCACACAGACTGAATATAGATGTGGACGTTAACGCCTTTATAGACAATTCCTGATATGCTATTTATGTGACCATCCAATAAAAAGGGGAATAGTATATACTGGAATTGGGGAATAACCTTATACATCTTTAAGCAAGCATTGACACTGTCCATAAGGCTGTGCTTCTAGGTTTCTTCTGGTTTATGAGGTCCTCTTCTTTGGTTTGCTTTCTAAGTATGGAATTATCTATCTTATATTTTATATTTATTTATTTTATTTTAATTCCAATTCTAATTTTTAAACTATTCATTTATTCATTTAATATGTTTTTTGATATATTTGTTTATATTCCCGTTTCTTGGGGGTGAGTTCATCTCACTTACCGGTACTATGAATATGGGGCCCAATAGCTCTTGTTATACTATTGTCAATATTGGTTTCCCTTTTTTTCATGTTATGTCTTGGCTTCAATTTATATGCCTAGTTCTATGTTCACTTGCCCCAATATGTTTTAGAATTATTATACTTTGTATAATTATTTATGTGCTCACTTCAGATGTCCACCAATAGAGAGGTAATTGAATGCATCTAACAGTTTTTTTCTGCTATGGGCCTTAGGTTTTATAATTTTTTGTTCAATTATATGCTATTCTAAGTTGTCCCTATGTAATTAGAGGTGTGGGTACCTATTGGCATCGTGGGATGCCTATGTGGCCCCGCTCTGTGTGTCAACGGATGATGATGCCCACACTCAAGATGGCACTGTATGTTTCCCTAACGGGACTCAGAGCGAGGCTTGAGTTGGGCTTATAACGTGGTGGCTCAGCACGCTGCCTGTTCCCCATTGAGAACGTCAATGTATGACGAAACGCGTCTGGGAGGGGCGTGCTGACGTCACCACGTCGTTCGATTGAGGACGGGAGTGTGTCCGGAGGCCGGCCGGCTTCGTTTTATCGTTCCTACAGCTTTTTAAATTTCGTATCTATGTAAGTGTTACTCTTTTCTTAATAAATCCATAATACGCAGTATTACACTATTGGCTCTTTCATTATATATGTACTGCTGAGCCCGGGTTGAGTGGTCAAGATGCATTAACATCGTTCCGGTCTGGAGTCCAGCTGGGACCGCAATATATCTGCCCTCTTTGTTTTGCATATCTGGTAAGGGGACATTCCCTAAGGATCGTTATCAGTATCTGCTCCTTTGGTGTTTGGTTCCTGTCCTAATGAATCTGCACATAAGGGTCTGTCTTCTGGTAAGCAGTTCGCACTAATAGTTTTCTCAGCACCTGGTGGGATTTCCTTTCACATACCTTTGGGGTGATTAACACACGCTGACTGTCCATTTATATCTGGTAAGCAGATTTTGGGAGTCTCTGTAGCTTTCACCCATTCACTTTTATTTTGCATGATTGCATGATACTCACTATATTGTCCTAGCTATTTAGCACAGGATTTTATATGATCACACATGATTTATGGCTAGTTGAGTGTCACTTCTTTTCTGGTTTGGAGTGTTGTTTATGTAAACAATATTACGCTATATTTTTGTCATATATTTTTCGGACCATACTCTGTGGATCCACGGGACGAGGGCGTCCTTCCTGTTCCATCTGGATTGTTCATCTAAAGGCCCAGGCTGGGTTTAAGCCACTCGCCCTTTTTTGGCTTACTTCTGGTAAGCGCAATACCTATTGGTGTGTTCCGCAAACTGTGTCCGTTATCACTGTTTCTTTTTGGATGAAGTTTATGTCACAAACCTATCTTCCTTCCTTTTGGATCTTAATTGGGACTATTTATTTTTTATTTTTTATTTTTTGTATGAGACTTCACAGTCGGATTATTGTTTAAATCACTTTATAGCGTGGTTTTTTGCTTTTTTGATTTTTTTTTGTTTTACATGTAAAACAAAGACCCGTCGCTTACTTTTCAGCAGCATTAGATCCAGTGTCCAGAGGTTCACCGTCCTGTGTACGGGCGGTAGCAGCAGTGTCGATAATCATAGATAAGTCATCAGAGATTGTTCTAGACAATCCAGTTGTAGTACACACAACACATGACATACATGCAATCTTGTCTCAGGTACAGCCCAAACACATTTCCATGGCTAGGCAATTAAGGTTACAGTGTACTTTACTTTTACCTCCAAATGTCACTTTTCAGCGCTGTACAACTTTAAATTTGGCCACCTTTTTGCCTCTTCAGTCTTCAGATTTGGCAAGGGGGAATGATAGTGCTAATAGTACTAATAAGGAAGGAAATGGGGAAACTGACACTCTTTTGTTTGAAGAGATAGATGAGCACGATTGTTTTCAGCTCATGGAACAGGAGACAATGGGATTCCCACATGTTACAGATACACCAATCTTAAACGCTGAGCACACTTTGTACATAGATGGCAGCAGGTTTGCTGGTGACAAGGGTAAATATCACACAGGGTATGCTGTAGTGACTGATACACAGGTGATTGAAGCACAGCCCTTACCAGCCCACATGTCAGCACAGGAAGCAGAATTAAAAGCTTTAGAACAAGCCCTAGAATACTTAAAAGGACGAGAAGGGAATATTTACACTGACTCTGCCTACGCTTATGGTGTAGCGCACGATTATGGCCACATATGGAGGGCTAGAGGTTATCTGACAGCAGCAGGTACACCTGTAAAACATGGAGAAGGGATTAAGAGAGTCCTGAACAATCTTCAAAAGGTTAAACGAGTGGCCATCATGAAGATAGCGGCACACACAAGCGCAAAAACAATTGAGGCAAAAGGAAATGCATTTGCAGATTTGACTGCAAAACAGACAGCTCTAGGGGAAGGAGGCCCTGAGACCTTAGCAGCGGTAGAGGTGAGTATCCCAGAACCAACATGGCAGCAGCTGAGTAAATTACAGGAGCAAGCAGGGGAGAGCGAGAAAGATAAGTGGGTCAGGATGGGAGCAGCACCAGACCTTGACAATGTATGGAGGGAAGGAGGCAAAGTATGCCTACCTGCCTCTCTGTACCCAGCAATGGCAGCGGCAGTTCACCTACCCACACATGTCAGTTCCAATTCCATGTATAGGATTGTGAACCAAGGATGGCTTGCCCCTGGATTCAGTAGTACTGCGAGAAACTACTGTGCAGCCTGCCAAATCTGTCTCCTGAATAACCCAGGACAGAAAGTAAAAACCCCACGAAAACACCAGGTCCGGGCCCAATACCCCTTCCAGAGACTGCAAATTGACTACATACAAATGCCCAAGAGCGGCCCCTTTGAATTTGTCCTCGTATGTATCGATTTATTTTCAGGCTGGCCCGAAAGTTATCCAGTAAAATCAGCTACAGCAAAAGCCACAGCCAAGAAACTGATCACTGAGTTAATACCTAGGTTTGGTCTTCCTGAAACCATAGAATCAGATAGGGGGACACACTTTACAGGAGAAATCATGCAGAATGTGATGACCATGTTAGGGGTTCAACAAAGTTTACACACCCCTTACCACCTACAGAGTTCAGGATTAGTGGAGAGAGTAAATGGGACAATAAAGTTAAAAATACAAAAAGCCATGCAAGAGTTAAACAAGCCATGGCCAGAATGCCTGCCTTTGGCTTTGTTCTCCATAAGATACACTCCAACAGGGAAAACAGGAGTGTTCCCACATGAAATACTTTTTGGGAATGCACCTAGACTAGGTTTATACTTTCCACAGAGTATGCAATTGCAATGTGATAGTTTGACTGCATATGTGATACAATTACAACAACGTTTAACTAAGATCCACAAAAGTGTGTATTCTTCTCTTCCAGACCCTAACTCAATAGCAGGTACACATACACTGCTACCAGGAGATTATGTATATGTTAAGAAATACACCAGAAAGACATTGGAACCTAGATTTGAAGGTCCTTATCAAGTGCTTTTGACCACAGCCACCTCAGTGAAATTGGAAGGAAAAGCAGCCTGAATCCACGCATCACACTGTAAAAAGAGTCCTGAACCGAGAGAAACAGAATGACGATCCTTCTAACTATGATAATAGTGCTTGAATGTTTTCAAATGTTTGTTTACACATGGACTCCGGGTATCAATGTAACAGTTCATGAAAATAGTACTGATCTTAGATGGGTAAATCAGGATAAGAGTATAACGCAATATCCTTACTATGAATGGTATACTGTGGGAAGTTTCACAGTGTCAGGGCAGGAGGGTCCTTTTTACATGATGCAGAATATGGATTCACCAGTAGTGTGAATAAAAGCCAAATCACAAGCACAAGTAAACATAACTTTCCATTGGAGGGACAATTTAACATGGCCCTTTAATAACACACCGCATAAATGTCATAAGTTAGGTCCATCTGAAACATGGAGGGAAGTAAAAGACAAATTACTACAGTTACTTTTTACCCCAAATTCCCAAACCTACGAGAGCTTACAGAAGGGAAAGGGTCCCAGACCAATAAAAGGAAGTGAACAATTCAATCTAACAGGTCCTATCAGTACAAATCAATCTGCAACCTATATTTGTGCAGCATGGTATTTTGTACCAGTAAGGAAATCAGACAACACAACAGGAGGATATATACAATGGCAACACTATGGTTTCGATATAAAGATAGAGGACACTTTACCCACCATCTTCGAAGCCTCTGTATTAACTCCTATTTCTAGATCTTGCATAAATGTTTCGGTATCACAACAGAAAACAAAAATCAAATTTAATGTAACTTTTCCCCAGCTACCAGAATGTAGGTATCGCCGAGAATGGTATGATACAGTTCTCGGGGCTGCAGGAACAGGTATGGGAGTAATGAATGGGATACAGATGGAAATGATACAAAATAAGTGGAAACGTGCAGGAAGTCACATAGCTGATAGTTTAATAATCACAAGCAAATGGTTACCTACAACATTCGAAACACAAATTAGCCAGGTACAATTAACTAAATATCTCAATATTATGGTTAATCACACAGCACTAGCCAGTCTGGAGTTGTGGAAAGCAAATCAGAAGTTCATAAACATTACTCAATGTGCTTTTTCTACACTATCTTATCACATTCAAATTAATAGGGCTCGAGATGAGCTACGATTAGGGAATTATCACACTTGGATGAACTATTTCAAGGGTTTAAATTTAAAAAGTACATGGTTTGTAGTACCAGGAAAAGAAGTTGAATGTGGGGAAAGATGGTGTGCTAGAAGGTTTGATGTATACAAAGTGGAGGAGGTCCAGGTAATGTGTAAGTTAATAGTGATGCCACTCCTGATAGGAAAGGATCTATCTGAATTTTGGTACCCTGAGATCTATGGACACTATGTAGATACACAAAACATGACTCATGATCTAAGTCTATGTGCTAAAACTAATAAGGGAATAGTCTGTGGAAGAAGTTCTCCAGTCTATGAACCTTGCTTATTGAAACATCAATCTAACATATGTAAGTTTCAGAGATTACCAGTAGGTGTAGGAAACAGATTTATGGAGATAGGACCACAACATATTTGTTTAGTCACAAATGATCAGGAAACTATGGAAAGTTTAAATAAAACGGCCCCTTTTTCAGGATGCATAAAGAATGTTAAAATGCTTAAATGGCAGAATGACACTTTCCTTTTTGAACCAGATGCACATAGAATATTTAATCTAGAATGGACGGTAGATAATCTTACTGATACTACACCTTTTATAATATCATTAGAGCCCTTACGGCAAATCTTAAATGAGTCTGAAATACTTAGAAAACACATAGAGAACCAAGAACATACCCTTCAAAATAATCTAATATCTGCGGTTATAGATAAAGGGAAACTGATACATCTGTCGTCGCAGATAAGAGATGAAACCACACATCATTGGTATGATGTATTTGCTGGATGGTCACCCACTGCTACGGCAATTCTTAATTGGATGCTCAATCCGATGCTTATTCTAATTTTAGCTTTTGTACTGCTTACCATGATAAACTGTTGCTTATATAGGAAGATTAAGGCACGAGCAGACAGAATGGAAAGAGAACGGTATTAGGAACTCTAATGATAAAAGGTTAACTTGACATCACCCCTTTTCTATTCTCTTTGCTTATAAGATGCAGGTATGGATTTGAGGGATGGGGGTAAATAAAGAAGACTTATCCTCCTCTGACAACCCGCGGTCAGGGATAGTACTCTTTGAAGTATCGGCTGTTCACTTATTTGCAAGGACCGAGAATCGTGGAGGGGATAATGTCAAAGGGGGAAATTGATAAGGTTGGAAATAATGGATTAGAGTTCTACTTAAGTTGTTTGTCATTTTCTCTGCATTATGTGTACGTGTCAATATATGTTGCAAGACGTAGCTTGAGGTTTTCTTCTGTAGATGAGTGACCACCGCGTGATAAGCTGCTTGTTACACTATATGTTGAAATATACTGCTTTTGACCTTATATGGAAATTTTGCTGAAACCTATGTTTGCGTAACCAGCCCTATAAATGCTTCAATAAAGAAGGGCAGCAACAGTTCAGTACGGGACCTTTTATGCTCGGAACTGATATACAGATACTCCTGATTCTGTGTCTTGCTTCTTTAAGAGCTAGATTTGGCAAAGCAATATAAACTAGAGGCAATTTAGTTGACAATTGCACCTAACAAGGTATAGTGGGGGTAGACTGGAAAGGTGAAGAATGAGGAGGAGCAGAATTGGGTACCCTTTTGTTTGGCCTTCAGGTGCTCTTGCCAACGAGCTGAGTGTTGGGAGGTTAAATGCCTTGTCAAACATTTGGTACCCAAATGGCTAGTGTTTTTGCCATGCTTGATGTGCTTGAGGCAAAGTTTGTAAATTGAAACAGTGCGATTGGCTGCACATCATAATCCCTTCCACCCTCATTATCACTGGAGACAACTTGGCAATATGCTGTGGCTGGGGGAACATAACTGCCAATTTTTTTTACCAGTGTTCTCCCCCCTCTGTAGGCTCATGTTCCGACCTTCCTCAACCTCAGAACCAAGATCTGAATCAAGTAATTGCTGTGCATCATCAAGGCGCAAGTGGCTGATGCTGTGTTCAAATAACTTAGCTGACTCCTCCAAGCCTGATGCTGGGGCTACGGCAGGAGTAGCTATGGACAAGGAAGCAGAATAATCCACCCTGGCAGCTGCAGTGGACTGCACGCCAGTCTCTTCTTGGGTGACGGAAGATGAGGAGGATGATGATGGTTAACTAAGCCAGTCCACCACCTCCTCTGCATACTGTGGCTGGATGGCACAGGCAGCAATGATGCCCTGACTAAGGACAGACCACATCCACCTTTGCCTGTGGACACATAGAGAAAGTCTGCTTCTCCTTGTTAGCCTCCCAGACATGATGGTGGGTTCTTATTAACAAAATGTAATAAAGATGTGATATAAAAGAAAGATGAAATGTTGGGACTTTATATGAGACCATGACTATCCAGTACACAGGTCTCCATCCCTATTGGTTAGTAAAAGAGGGGAAAGGGGGGAAAATGGGACTTTATATGAAACACAACACTTGGGTAGATTGAATCATTGAAAGATAGTAATTCTAATTTTTATTAATGACACAATTGAGCATAGTGCAATAGATAACATGGTTGCTAGAAAATAGATCATACAGAGTAAAGGTAAACATCATTAGTGCATCATATAATAAAATAGTAAACATTATTGCACATGGTAAATGGTAAATCAGCAATATACTCAAAAATGTATAAAAACATGATAGGTAATGTACTTATTTGATTGATGAGTCAAACAAACCAAACCCATGGTATTCATATTAAGAGGTTACACAAAGTTGGGAGCATGAAATTGTCCAAAATGTCTTGGTTACGCCTTAAGAGTTTCCTTCACTGGAACTAAAGGGCCAAGCCCAACCCCTGAAAAACATCCCCACACCATAATCCTCCCTCCACCAAATGATTTGGACCAGTGCAGAAAGCAAGGTCTATAAAGACATGGATGAGTGAGTTTGGAGTGGAAGAACTTGACTGGCCTGCACAGAGTCCTGACCTCAACTCAACAGAACACCTTTGGGATGAATTAGAGTGGAGACTGTGAACCAGGCCTTCTCATCCACATCAGTGTCTGACCTCACAAATGCGCTTCTGGAAGAATGGTCAAACATTCCCATAGACACACTTCTAAACCTTGCGAACAGCCTTCTCAGAAGAGATGAAGCTGTTATAGATGCAAAGGGTGGGCCAACTCAATGTTGACTCCTATGGACTTAAGCCCCATACATACTATTAGATTTTCTGCAGATTTTTGTCTTCAGATTTACCAAAACCATATAATATGAGGTCAAACCTTAAAAGTTTAATTTGTATGCAATCAGGCAGGCCCTTGCACTACACGGTTTTGGCAAATCTGAAGACAAAAATCTTCAGAAAATCTAATAGTGTGTATGGGGCTTAAGACTGGGATGCCATTAAAGTTCACGTGCGTGTAAAGGCAGGTGCCCCAATGCTTTTGACCATATAGTGTATTTTTGGAGTAGCCACACACATAGAAACATAATATTATTGCGACACTGAATTCTCCACATATGCACAAAGTTACAATTAAACATTATTTGCAGACAAGAGTGCAGGTTCAAGAAATACTGAACTAGCATAGCATTTGAGGTGTTATTTAATAACTTATCCAGCAAAAATTCAACAGTTTAAATTCTTCATTATTAGTGCCGGTCCACACTAGTGCGATGCTGGAACCAGTTCCAGTGCCAGTACTCGCATCGCATAGGACTCGCAGGCAGTTCACACTGCCCTATGTGAAATGCTGTGGGTGTCAATAGAAAGTTAATGACACCTCCAGATCCGTTCGCATATCGCATTGCTTACTGTCAAATGGTGCAGAAATCAGATCGCATGGGTGTGAAAACCTATGCGATCTGATTCCAGTGTAGACCAAAAAAGGGTCCTGCACCAATGCGATGCAAATTCAACCATACAATCTATATGGCTGAATTTATATTGCACAGACATTGCATGTGATCTGCACAGCAGTGGGGTGTGAATCACATGCGATGTCTAACATCGCACCAGTGTAAACCCAGCCTTATAGATTTACATTTAAACCCCTCAACTCATATATGTTAGTAGTAAAGTGTCCACATGTTTTGTCAAACACGCCCACTTACTCTTTTAACAGGTGCCCCCCACATCCTCCCACATCTGTTTTTGACCAGCTGACCTCTGATAGTTAGGTACTTAGACATGTCTGGACATGTGTATAGAGAACAGCTAGGAGTTGGTCCCATATAAATATATTTTGGATGCTTGTGACCAGATCCACTATTTTCTTACCCCTGTCCATATGTAGCACATTGCTGGGACTTGCCTCTATATGACTATAGTAAAGAGCTAGGACTTGGCCCATATAAATATATTTCTGTGTTTATGACCAAAGTCTATGGGACCCGAACTGGAAAAATCAAAAGTTCCAATTTTGAAAGCTTACATGCAAGTTATTGGGCATAGGGGTCCGGTTACTGGCCTGGGAGACATGTATCAATGCATTTTTTTTTTTTTTAAAAGATCATTTTTAAATCAGCAGTGATTTAATGATGCTTAAAGTGAAACAATAACAATGAAAAAAATGCTTTAAACATAGTGCCGGGGGGTGTCCCCTTAGTCTGCCTGTAAAGTGGCACATCTGTACCATGTATAGAACCTGCTGCAGCAAAAATGTCATTTTAAAGTCTATGGGACCTGAACTGGAAAAATCAAAAGTGCCTTTTTTGAAGGCTTATATACAATTTATTGGGCATACAAAGGGTTTGGGGGTCCAGGTACTACACTGACACTGCACTAGCACTATATTGACACTACACTAGCACTCACAATAAAACACAAACTCACTTGTAGCAATGAACAGACCCCTGCTCTATCTATCTCCACTCGAACATCCCACTGTAAATGGCTCCTCTGGGAAGGAACCTTTTATAGTGGGGTGTGGGTCTATGACAGGGATATGCAATTAGCAGACCTCCAGCTGTTGCAGAACTACAAGTCCCATGAGGCATAGCAAGACTCTGACAGCCACAAGCATGATACCAAGAGGCAGAGGCATGATGGGACTTGTAGTTTTGCAACAGCTGGAGGTCCGCTAATTGCATATCCCTGGTCTATGAGCAATGAGCCATGATTGGGGCAGTCATCATTACTTTCTCCAATCATGGCTCTGACAGTGCTATGTGCCCTGATTGGGAAAAGCCTTCATTCCTTCAGCCAATCAGGCTTTAGAATGCACTGTGCAGCACGCATTCGGCAGGCCAGACAAATGGTTGAACACCCTGACAATTTGAGTGTTAACGGAATGAGCAAACAGCCAATGTTCAGGATGAGCTTATTTTTTATTGAAAATGTATACTTTATTTTGCATAAAAAATATACAAAAAACAAATACTTCAACAGGGTGCATTCCACTCTGTACTGCGAAGCAGCGCATAAATACACTACATAACAATACAGTTCCAAGCATACAAATAAGTACAAAGGCTGGCCGGAGGCTAGCCTGAATTTGTGGGAGGAGTCTTAGAGGACTATTTAAGCCTCCTCCTCTGTCAGGTCAGGGCTCGTGGGTGTTTTTGGTTCAGTAGGGGGTGGGGCCTACACGTCACTTTCGGGCCGGTGCCTCTCTCGGTGCTTCACCAGGGAGTTCGCCTGTCCACCCACCTGGTCCCCCCTCGGCACCCACATTTACGGGTCCCCGCTTCTCCTGGTGTTTCAGCGGGGGGGGGCGATCGGCCACCCGCCGACTCCTCTCCCTATGTTAATCAGCTCCACGAGGGAGCCTCTTGCTAGCCAGATCCTCTCTCCCCTTACCAGCTTGCTGTCTCATTGTATCTTCAGGGGGGAGCTGCCGACCGCTTCTCCGGGTGTTGGGGGGGATGTCCAGCCGGCTGCCTGCTCCTCTGCATACGGCGCCACGGGGGGGGCGCCCGCCTGCTTTTCTCGGTGATTATGCAGGGGGAAGGGAGGGGGGCATCCATCCGTCCATCCTCCACCCACCCTCCTTCCTCTCGGCGGCAGCTAGTCAGGTGCGGCCTGCCTGCTTCTCCCAGCGATTATGCCGGGGGAAGGGAGGGGGGCCGTCCATCCGTCCTCCACCCACCCTCCTTCCTTCCCCTTGGCTGCAGCTGGTCAGGTGCTGCCCACCCGCTTCTACTGGCGCTCGTGCAGTGGGGGGGCGTCCTTTCATCCTCCACAGCTCCGTGTAATGCAGCCCGCCCGCTTCTCCCGGAGCTCATGCCGGGGGAGCGGGGGGGGACGTCCTTCCATCCTTCACAGCTCCATGTGGCCAGCAGGCAGCCCGAGCTACTCCTGGCGCCCATGAGGGGGGGCGCGTCGCGGCCATTCATCCATCTTTCAACCACACCAACTTCCCCAGGGCTCAGTTTGGCCAGGGCGCCGCCCGCCCGGTTCCCATGGGTTTGGGGGGGGGTCGTCTGTCCATCCTCCACCTTCGCTGGGCTCAATCCTGCATGGTCGGGGGGGCGCCGCTCACCTCTCCCTCATCCCTGTGTGTCTTGCCAGCGCTGGGGGGCCAGCCGCCTGCTTCTCCTAGGGGGAGCGGGGGGGAGGGGGGGCATCTGTTCGTTCAACTTTTATCCACTCACCCGCCAGTTCACCTCACCTCTGTGAAACTCACACCGTGCATCACGGAGGAATCACCCGCATGCTTCCCTGTTTTCATGGGGGGGTGCTCACCCGCCTGCTCACCTCCCGGTACGCACATGGGGCATCATGGGGGGGATCCCCGCACGCCTCCCGGGCATTTACCGCTTCAGGTACTAGTGTTTCATCATGGCGTTTCGACCCCAGGATTTCTGTCATAGCACTTCAGCCTCAGGTTTCCGTCACAGCGTTTCTATCTAGGCGTGTTAATGTCAGCGTTTTGCTATCAGCACTCCTGTCGTAGCGTTCCTGTCATAGTGTTTTCTGCCTCAGCAGTTCTGTCGCAGCATTCTCCCCCAGCATTTCTGTCAGGGTGTTCTGCCCCAGCATGTCTGTCATCACGTTCAGCCCTGCATTTCTGTCATGGCGTTACTGCCCCAGCGTTTCTGTCATGTTCAGCCCTGCATTTCTGTCAGCACTTATACCTCAGCATTTCTGTTGCAACGTCCAGCATTTCTGTCTTAGCGTTCTGCCCTAGTATTCCTGTCATAGTGTTCTGCCCCAGCATTTCCATCATAAGCGTGCTTCCCCTGGCATTTCTGTCTCAGCGTTTTGTCTTAGCGTTCTGCCCCAGGATTTCTGTCTTAGCGTTCTGCCCCAGGAATTCTGTCTTAGCGTTCTGCCCCAGGATTTCTGTCTTAGCGTTCTGCCCCAGGATTTCTGTCTTAGCGTTCTGCCCCAGGAATTCTGTCTTAGCGTTCTGCCCCAGGATTTCTGTCTTAGCGTTCTGCCTCAGGATTTCTGTGTTAGCGTTCTGCCCCAGGATTTCTGTCTTAACGTTCTGCACCAGGATTTCTGTTTTAGCGTTCTGCCCCTGGATTTCTGTCTTAACATTCTGCCCCGGGATTTCTGTCTTAGCATTCTGCCCCAGGATTTCTGTCTTAGCGTTCTGCCCCAGGATTTCTGTCTTAGCGTTCTGCCCCAGGATTTCTGTCTTAGCATTCTGCCCCAGCATTTCTGTCACAGCGTTCTGCTCCAGCATTTCTGTCACAACGTTCTTCAGCATTTCTGTCACAACGTTCTTCTCCAGCATTTCTGTCACAACGTTTTTCTCCAGCATTTCTGTCATAGCGTTCGGCCCCTGCATTTCTGTCATAGCGTTCGGCCCCTGCATTTCTGTCATAGCAATCGGCCCCTGCATTTCTGTCATAGCGTTCGGCCCCAGCATTTCTGCCACAATGTTCTGCCCAGGATTTCTATCACAGCGTTTCTGCCCCGGATTTCTGTCATTGCGGCATTCTGCCCCAACATTTCTGGCTTGGCGTTCAGTCTCAGCTTTTCTGTCTTGGTGTTTCTGCCCCAGGTTTTCTGTCATTACATTTCTGCCTTAGCGTGCTGTCACAGCGTTTCTGCCCCAGGATTTCTGTCATGGCATTTCTGCCTCTGTGTTTCTGCCCCAGGATTTCTGTCTTTGCTTTTCTACCTCAGCATTTCTGTTATGGTGTTCTGTCATAGTGTTCTGTTATAGTGTTCTGTCATAGTGTTTTTGCCCCAGGATTTCTGTCATTGCATTCCTGCCCCAGGATTTCAGTCTCAGCATTTGTCATTATGCTCTGCCCAGGGTTTCGGTTCTCAAGTTCCTGCCTCAGCTTTCAGTTTCAGCATTTCTGTTGTAGGGTTTTCTGTCAACATTGCTGTCAGTGTGCTTCTGCCCCAAGATTTCTGTCATAGCCTTTCTACCTCAGTGTTCAGTCTCAGCATTTCCTGTCACAGCGTTTCTCAGAGGGGCGTTGTTGTTCAGTCACGGCATACTTCGGTAGCAGGTTTTTATCTTCATTGTTTGTCATGTCTCATTGTATCTTTGTTCATGTTTGTACCTGGGTCAGTTAGCTAGGGCTCACATGTCAGGATCTGTCACATCTACAGATCCATACGGGCTGAGGTTTCATTTGTTAATGATTGTTGACCACAATCTTCTCGCCTGTATAACATACGTCATACGATGCACGTTCATTCACCACACCTGTACGATTACCCACCACGGTCTGTGGGTACACCAGCCCTGAGTTTTCAGTTAATTACCTGTCTGTGTGCAGCAGGTTACTCGGGCTCATTCACTACTTACACAAGGGGGGGGTGGTCCGTCATCAGCTTCATTCACGCGCAGTGGTCTTGACATTTCTGCTCATGTTCTCATACTTGGGTAGGCACAGAGGGGGATTGCTGTTCTCATGTATTGTTGCCTGTCATTTCTCTTGTTCATGTTCCCAGGTTGGGCTGCATTGGCATTCATCATCCCCTTGTTGGTCCTTAAGTGGTAGGTTTGGGCAAACGTCGTCATGATTCTGAATTCTACTCTCAGGCCTGATATCTTGTCTAGGATGTGGCCTGGAAGACTGCTCAGGGACGTCAGTCCAGTCATCTTTTCCGTTCCCCAGCCAGTGTCAGGTAGGGGGTTTCAGTCACTTTGGGTATGGACTGTTTCAGGCCATGGGACTCATTTCCCCGGTGTGGAGTCTGGCCCTCCTTCCTCAGTTCAGGATTCATACTCGGCTACAGCACGACCTGATCAAATCAGGTGGGACCAGTATTCGGTGTCTGGCAGGGTTTCTCCATGTTGTCAGTGCTTACTGCCTTAGGCCTCAACCACCTACTCCATCACATCCTTCAGGTATTTAGCATTTTGAACTCCTGCCAGTTGTCCTTTGGCACTTACCCTTGCTCTTTCCCATACCAGTATGGGTAGGCCAGGGCTTGGGGGGAGGGTTTCACGGAGCACTTCCCAGGGTCTGGTCGAAGTTTTTGAACTTCTTGGCTATCATTTCGCAGGGGCTCCTCGGGTCAGCCATGGCTCCCCTTCCCCCACGCATCCTCTCATTCACAGCAGTAATTCTCATGTCTGGGTCGTCTCGGGCTTCAGGCTCGGTCCAATCGTTCATGGGACGTTTCGTTGGGTTCTGGGTAGCTTCGCAGGTTTCTATAAGGGGTTCTGTCTCATCACCGAGTCAGGGGTTTCTCCTGTCATAAGGAACACTTATCAGATACATACTGTTGCCATCCGGGTGCACACTACTCCACTTGATGGATTGTTACCTTCCCTTTTTCACCTAAATTTGTGTCTTTTTGCCCTCTTTTCAGGCATACTGACCAGTCAGGCCAAGGCACACCTCAGGCCTCGGTGCTTAGGAGTATCACTTTCTAACTTGAAGACTCTGACTACAAGTACAAAGGCTGGCCGGAGGCTAGCCTGCATTTGTGGGAGGAGTCTTAGAGGACTATTTAAGCCTCCTCCTCTGTCAGGTCAGGGCTCGTGGGCGTTTTGGGTTCCCACCCACCCGTTTCCCCCAATATTCATACTTGCTCATAATACTTTTTCTTACATTCAGGGTATGCCCTCTTTTCAGGCATACTGACCAGTCAGGCCAAGGCACACCTCAGGCCTCGGTGCTTAGGAGTATCACTTTCTAACTCGAAGACTCTGACTACAAATTACATTCATCCTGTGGTATGATGCCTAATGTGTTGCACCGAGTAATAATACCCTGCACGACGCCGCATTACCCCGAGTGCATTAACTAAAAAGCAAGTCATATAACTTTTCAGACAAATTGCATTTCAACAGGCAATGGGTGTGATGGGGTGCAGGGGGGATAGGGGAGGGGGAAAAAGAGTTCACAGGCCCAAAGCTTTATTGTACTGCCAAAGGATACACGGGGGGAAATCTTCAGACCTCCTCTTCCTCCTTAAAGTCCATCAAGTTGTAGTCTCTGAGCAGACTGTGAACTGGTCTGCGACAGTCCTCGATGAACATCCTCTCCCACTGATGGATGAGGCACTTTCTGGCACACCATAAAGTGTAATTAAAGCAACACAGCACCCACCAGGCGCTGTCAATGTCCTCCTGTGAATGAGTTCCACAGAAGAGTCCATTCAACACACCGAAGTGTGTGATTGCAGTCTGTGACACAAAGTCTTTAAGTTCAAGTTCCAAGGCCCTCAACAGGCCCTGTGCAAAGGGGCACTCCCAGAAAACGTGCAAAGCAGTTTCCTCCTGGATAATACAAAAAGGGCAGTGCCTGTATCTGCACAGGTTTCTGGCATGCATGAATGTCCTGAGCGGCAACCCCCCTTGGATTGCCATCCATGCCAGATCTTTGTGCCTGTTGGTGAGTGTTTTTTGAGTGTTCACATTCCTCCAGACCACTTTGCAACAGTATCAACAATGTCCGATGCTCTAATCAACTTGTGGATACTTTTTAGATTCCACAAGTCGGGCTTAACTCCATGCAGCCCCAGCTCCTTGATAAATTTAAAAGTATCCAAGTAATACCAAGGAATGTCCCAGTTGTAGGGAATAGAACTGTCTCATTTGTCCCATACAAGGGACCTCCAAAGAGGCAGGAGGAAAAAACGGGACATGGAGTTACCGCCAGAGTCCAAAGTTCTGTCAACCAAGGTCTTGCGGTTGCAGTTACAAGCAAAGAACACCCTCAGCAGAGTGGCAATGTCAGGCACGCCCTTACCACCCTTGAGAGGTTCCTTAAACATAACCGCCCACTTCACTCTGTCCATTTTGGAGCTCCAGATGAAGTGAAATACCACCCTGGTGATAGCCTTGCAGGTGTTAACCCGGGGAGCCAGGCCTGGACGAGGTACTGCAACACAGGGAGAATCTCACTTCGATGGTGAGTTCTCTGAGGCTCCAAAGTCCAAACTTCTGTCGCATCTTGGCCAGTCTCTCCTCCCAGGACTTCGGGGCTGTGCACTCAGCTCCAAACCAGACCCCAAGGATTTTGATGAAGTCCATTGTGATGCTGAAAGGAATGGGTGCAGAAGAAGGCAGGAATCACTTTCCTAAGAGCATGACTTCTAACCTCCCACAGTTGACCTTTGCCCCTGAAGCTTTACCAAAGTCCTCACAGGTCTGGGCGAGTGTGTCGATGGCGCGCCGAACACCGTCACGTTGTCCATGTAGAATGAGCACTTGACCTCCCATCTGTCTGGTCTCGGTGCAGTGATCCCTCTGATCTCTGGGTTCTGTCTGATGCTTTGAACAAAGAGTTCTATACAGCAAACAAAAAGCAGAGGTGAGAGAGGGCAGTCTTGTCTGACCCCAGAGAAAACCGGAAAGAGGTCAGTTTTCCAGCCATTCACCAACACCAATCTACAGATGTCATTATACATCACATTCACATACGAAAAAAACATTTCCCCAAAACCAAACTTGCGCAAAGCTCTGCACATAAACTCATGGGAGACACGGTTAAAGGCCTTCTCCTGGTCAAGACTGACCAGGGCCGCATGCACACGGCAGCCATGAATGTAATAGCCAACAGGCTGAAGTCTACCATCGGACAGATTATCCACCCGGATCAGACCTTTGGCATTCCTGGCTCGCAGGATTGCACTTGTCTGGGACATGGTCCAGTACATTTATGGCTGCCGTGTGCACGCGGCCCTGGTCAGTCTTGACCAGGAGAAGGCCTTTAACCATGTCTCCCATGAGTTTATGTGCAGAGCTTTGCGCAAGTTTGGTTTTGGGGAAATGTTTTGTTCGTATGTGAATGTGATGTATAATGACATCTGTAGATTGGTGTTGGTGAATGGCTGCAAAACTGACCCCTTTCCGGTTTTCTCTGGGGTCAGACAAGACTGCCCTCTCTCACCTCTGCTTTTTGTTTGGCTAAAACTTTGGCGAGGATTTTGTAGTCCACATTCAAGAGAGAGATCGGATACCAATTTTTCAGATCCCATCTTTCCTTCTTCTGCTTATACAAAATCGTGATCATCCCCTCCCTCAGCGATGGAGGCATTCTGCCCTCCACCACCATCTCCTCATACAGCTCGAGCAGGTCTGGCCCACAAGATCCCACAGCGCTACATAGAGCTCTACTGGGAGACCATCGCAGCCTGGGGACCTGCCCCGCCTAAAGAATTTAGCACTTTTGCTCAGCCTGAATCATTCACCCAACACTAGTTGTAGGCTACATTGTGTTAGTCCTGATGATGTGGCTATAAAAGCTTTGCATTTAGCATGGGTTGAAGGAGCAGCATAACCTGTAGAATCATGTGCCTGTATTTGTCCATGTCTTGTTTTGTAGATGAAATATCAATTAAGGAGGGTACATTTAATTGGTCATGGATTGCAAGAAAATGCTACAGTAGGTGACCGCGATATTGTGTCAATCTCGCCGCATTTCTCGGCGAGATTTGACACCTGCGAGCCCCGTCGCAGGAGCCAGCGCCGAGATGGCTCACTCATCGGGAAAGGAAAACTTTGTTTTCCTTCCCCGATGAGTGACAGGCAGTTCTGACAGCTGTCTGGTATGAATCCTGAGGCGGGAACATCGTGCCAAATTTTAAATGAAAAAACCGGCGTGGGTTCCCCCCCAGGGGCAAACCAGGCCCTTAGGTCTGGCATGGACTGTAAGGGGAACCCCCTACGCTGAAAAATTGGCGTGGGGGTCCCCCCCAATCCATACCAGACCCTTATCCGAGCACGCAGCCTGGCCGGCCAGGAAAGGGGGTGGGGGCGAGCGCCCCCCCTCCTGAGCCGTACCAGGCCGCATGCCCTCAACATGGGGGGGTGGGTGCCTTGGGGGAGGGGGCCCCCCCACCCCAAAGCACCTTGTCCCCATGTTGATGAGGACAAGGGCCTCTTCCCGACAACCCTGGCCGTTGGTTGTCGGGGTCTGCGGGCGGGGGCCTTATCGGAATCCGGGAGCCCCCTTTAATAAGAGGGCCCCCAGATCCCAGCCCCCCCACCCTGTGTGAATGAGTTTGGGGTACATGGTACCCCTACCCATTCACCTAGGGAAAAGTGTCAATATAAAAAAAACACACTACACAGGTTTTAAGAGTAATTTATTAGTCAGCTCCGGGATCTTCTTCCAACTTCGGGGGGTCTCCTTCCGACTTCTCCCCATGTTCGGCCTCTTCTCCCGGTGTTCGGCCTCTTCCCCCGGGCCCCGCCGCTATCTTCTTCCAGCTCTATTGCCAGCGAGGGGCCCGATCTGCTGCCGCTGTCTCGCCGCCGCTGTCTCGCCGCCGCTGTCTCACCGCCGCTGTCTCGCCACTTCTTCTCTTCTTCTCTTCTTCCCCGATGTTGACACGACGCTCTCTCCGGCTCGCGGAGCCATTTATATAGGCGGTGACCCCGCCCCCTTATGACGTCATGGTCCCAGCATGCGCAGGGACTCTGGCGTCATAAGGGGACGTGGCCGCAAATTTGCAACACATAGATGTGAACCAAAGCGACTCTTTAGCAAGCACAGAGTATCTTTGTAGTATGTGTGTGTATCTTGATATTTTCATCTTTAGGCAGGTCATTTCTGATTACCGTATTTGTAATTTTTGCATCTAGTCTTTGCATAACAGATTGTTATATGTCAGGAACAACAGACATGAGGAATTTAAATTTTTCAAGATCATGTTTAGCTACTAGGTACATTTTGTTCAACATGTTTCATTTTCTGTTAGTTATCAGCCCAGCTATTAATGGTATTGCCAAGTTCAAGAAGGGTCCTAAAAACTACTGGACTGCCTTACAAGCCTTAAAGAATTACAATGCATGCTGCGTATTAAAAATGGAAGCTACCCCAAGTTACCATTATTTTGCCCAGAAGAACATCCCTGCTCTCCACCAGCTTGTGGAATGCAATCAGGAAGCTAGCAGCAAATAAGGAATGTGAGGAGATGGATTGGAGAGTTGATGGTGAGGAGAAAATGGGGCAGGCTTCAAGGGGTATGTTTTACCCTTGCCTGTACATGGGTTGGGTTAGACTGGAAGGACTCAGGGTCTTCTACTGCAGGCAATTCATGGTGAATGTCTTTAATGCTCAAATGTAGGGATGAGCCGAACACCCCCCCGGTTCGGTTCGCACCAGAACCTGCGAACGGACCGAAAGTTCGCACAACGTTAGAACCCCATTGACGTCTATGGGACTCGAACGTTCGAAATCAAAAGTGCTCATTTTAAAGGCTAATTTGCATGGTATTGTCCTAAAAAGGGTTTGGGGACCCGGGTCCTACCCTAGGGGACATGTATCAATGCAAAAAAAACTTTTAAAAAAGGCCGTTTTTTCGGGAGCAGTGATTTTAATGATGCTTAAAGTAAAAAAAAAAAAAGTGAAATATTCCTTTAAATATCGTACCTGGAGGGTGTCTATAGTATGCCTGTAAAGTGACGCGTGTTTCCCGTGTTTAGAACAGTCCCTGCACCAAATGTCATTTTTAAAGGAAAAAATCTCATTTAAAACTGCTTGCGGGTTTAATGTATTGTCGGGTCCTGGCAATATGGATGAAAATCAGTGAGACAAACGGCATGGGTACCCCCCAGTCCATTACCAGGCCCTTTGGGTCTTGTATGGATATTAAGGGGAACCCCGCACCCAAATTAAAATAAGGAAAGGTGTGGGGCCACCAGGCCCTATATACTCTGAACAGCAGTATACAGGCGGTGCAAACAAGACAGGGACTGTAGGTTTGTTGTTAAGTAGAATCTCTTTGTAATTTTGAACGGGTACATTTTTAACGTGTTTAGCTCCAGCCAAAAAATCTTTTTTAAGCTTTTTGGAAAACATAGGGAAGGGTTATCACCCCTCCTCTTCAGAAGATTTCACCTTACTTTTTGTCCCAATGAAAAATGTTTTTTGAAAATTTGGGTTTTTTTGTGGAACAAGGATTGGAAAGCATCAGTGGAAAGGAGAAATGTTTTTCCCATATTAACTCTTACAGGAGAGAATTTCCCTTCCTAGGGGTAGATTTCATCTCACTTCCTGTTGTCTCCTTCCGTTTGCAAGTAGGAGTCATTTGTAAGTTAGATGTTTGAAAGTAGGGTCCTGCCCTATATACTCAGCAGAAATTTGGGCCTTAGGTGTTGTTGTGGCCACAACACTGTAAGCCCTCACAGGGCCCTGCTGTGAAATATTAGATCAAGAATTGTAATTACATGCCCCTGTTGAACAGGAGCTGAAAAATTAGGCCTTAGGCACTGGTGCTGGTGCCACAACACTGCAACCCCTCACAGACACTCTAGTTGGAACGCAGGAATGAGCCCTGCTGCAAAGTATTGCATCAAAAATTGTAATTACACGCCCCTGTTAAACAGGGGCTGAAAAATTGGGCCTTAGGCACTGGTGCTGGCGCCCAGAACCAAAAATGTTCTTACAAGCTATCAGCGTGATGATTGAGGAGGAAGAGGATAATTACTAAGGGATAGTCACTCAGCATCAGCATAGGCAGTCTTTGAAGGGATCTGAGATTTCAAAAAAAATTCCTGCACCATGTAAAACAGACGCTGGCGATGGTTGCTGGAACCGATCATACCTTGGGGCTGCGGACCAAAAAATTGTCTGAACGCATCGGTCAGACGGCCACCTTCTCCACCGCTCCTTCTTTGACTGACCGAAGCCTCAGCAACACGTTGTCCAGAAACAGGAGTTTCTAACCTCCCAGTCTCTGGGAACGCGTTGCACAGACCTTTCTGCAAGGCCTCCCGAAGATGTTTCATCCTCTGCTCCCTCTGCGATGGCAAGATAAGGTCCGCAACCTTACCCTTGTAACGTGGATCAAGGAGGGTTGCCAGCCAGTATTGGTCCTTCTCCTTGATACCACGAATACGAGGATCCTTACGAAGGCTTTGCAGGATCAGGGATGCCATGCAGCGTAGGTTTGCTGAGGCATTCGGTCCGGAGTCCTCTGGGTCACTAAGGACGACATGGTCCGCAGCCACCTCCTACCAGCCACGTACAAGTCCATGTGTTTCTTGGGACTGATCCCTTAAAGACTGCTGCTGATGCTGAGTGCCAGGCTCCACCTCCATACTGACACAATCTTCCTCCTCCTCGTCCTCTTCCTGTGTGATCGGCGGGCACGCAGGAACACTGTCTGGATAAAGGGGGCCTTGAGAGCTAAGGAAGTCCTCCTCTTCCTGCCTCTGTTCTGCCTCAAGTGCCCTGTCCATTATTCCACGCAGCGTGTGCTCCAACAGGTGGACAGGGGGGACAGTGTCACCCATGCATGCACTGTCACTGCTCACCATCCTCGTGGCCTCCTCAAATGGTGACAGGACAGTGCATGCATCCCTGATCATGGCCCACTGGCATGGGGAAAAAAAACCAAGCTCCCCTGACCCTGTCCTGGTGCCATAGTCGCACAGGTACTCATTGATGGCCCTCTGCTGCGTGTGCAGCCGCTGCAGCATGGCCAACGTTGAGTTCCACCTGGTGGGCATGTCACAGATTAGGCGGTTCTTGGGCAGGTTAAACTCCTTTTGGAGGTCCGTCAGCCGAGCACTGGCATTATATGACCGGCGGAAATGCACACAGACTTTCCTGGCCTGCCTCAGGACATCCTGTAAGCCCGGGTACCTGCCCAAGAACCGCTGCACCACCAAATTAAGGACGTGAGCCAAACAGGGCACATGGGTCATTTGTCCCTGTCGGAGGGCAGAGAGGAGGTTGGTGCCATTGTCGCAAACCACCATTCCTGCCTTAAGTTGGCGTGGCGTCAACCACCTCTGAACCTGCCCCTGCAGAGCTGACAGAACCTCTGCCCTAGTGTGGCTCCTGTCCCCCAAGCACACCAGCTCAAGCACCGCATGGCATCTTTTGGCCTGCGTACTTGCGTAGCCCCTTGAACGGCTACGGAGCACCGCTGGTTCCGAGGACAAAGCACAGGAAGAGGCCATGGAGGAAGAAGAAGAGGAGGGGGTGGAGGAGAGAGGTGTGTCACAATCATTAGCATTTTGGAGGCGTGGTGGCGGAACAACCTCCAACACTACTGCACCTTGTCCTGTATCCTTCTCAGCTGCCAGCAGAGTCACCCAATGCGCCGTGAATCTTAGGTAACGTCCCTGTCCATGCCTGCTGGACCATGAGTCAGCGGTAATATGCACCTTACCGCTGACCGCCCCGTCCAGCGAGGCATGGACATTGCCTTCCACATGCCGGTAGAGAGCCAGAATCGGCTTCCGTGAGAAAAAGTGGCGTTTGGGTACCTACCACTGAGGAACTGCACATTCCACAAACTCACGGAAGGGGGCAGAGTCTACCAACTGAAAAGGCAGCAGTTGACGTGCTAGCAATTTTGCCAAGCTAGCATTCAACCGCTGGGCATGTGGATGGCTGGGAGCAAACTTCTTTCGGCGGTGCAGCAGCTGGGGCAGGGAAATTTGCCTGATACAATCTGACGTCGGTGTACCAAAAGCAGATTGCCCACAAGTACTTGGCTGTGACACACCTAATTCTACACCTTCATTCCTCTCAGTGCAGGTCTCAGAGAGGACTGAAGGTCTAGTAGGGTTGGAAATCTCAGCTGATGAAGAGCAAGGAGAGGTCCTCTTTGTTCTTTGGTGTGGGTCTTTTAGATATGCTTGTCAACGAACTGCATGGCAGGTCAACATATGTCTGGTCAAGCATGTGGTACCCAAGCAGGAGATGTTTTGGCCACGCGAGATACGCTTGAAACATATGTTGCAAATAGCAGCGGTGCAATCTGATGCACTCGTCTCAAAAAATGCCCACACCAAAGAACTTTTTGAATAACGCGCAGAGACTGCAGCGCCCTGCACATGTGGAGCTTTGGGGTGTGATGCAGTCAATGTGCTGCCCTTAGGCTGGCCCCTGGAGGGCATCCTGCCTCGTTGGTGATGTGCCTCCTCCTCCTCCTCCTCCTCTCTCCTATCAGGCACCCACGTTGAGTCAGTGACCTCATCATCCCCTCCCTCCTCATCACTGGAGCAAACCTGGCAGTATGCTGCAGCAGGAAGAGCATGACTGCCAGATTGCTGTCCTTCTTGGGCACCCCCTCTGTCCGTGCTCATGTTACTGCCTTCATCGAGCTCAGTATCATCATCAGAGCCTTCCAAACGCTGGGCATCCTCCTGGAGCATGTACCCAACACTGTGGTCAAACAGTTCGAGGGACTCCTCAGGAGGACATGGTGGGGCTAGGGAAGGAGTCACTGATGACATTGAGCTGAGGGAAGAGGCCGCTGCTTTGCCAGACAAAGTACCCTGGGCATGGGTGAGAGAGGATGAGGAGGATGAGGACGGCTTGGTCATCCACTCGACCAAGTCTTCCGCATGTTGCAGCTCAACACGGCCAGCTGCCGAAAAAAAGGCCAAGCGTGTCCCATGGCCACGTGCTGATGAGGATGCACCGTCTCCACGACCAGCACTAAACACAGAGCCTGCTTGCCCTCTCTTATTGGCTTGTGACTGTCTGCCTCTCCTTCTTGGCCTTCCAGACATACTAATGGCCTGTAGCTGCACTAAGCTGGGATATATATATATATATATATATATATGTATGTATATACTGATACTGCAACTAGCAAAATCAACTGCCTGACTGTAGTATGAGAACACCACCAACCTTCTATAGGTAGCTTTAGCTGAACACTGTGAGGTGGACGCACCCCACTAACTTGTAGGTTTAGCTGAACACTGTGAGCAGGACGCACCCCACTAACTTGTAGGTTTAGCATAACACTGTGAGCAGGACGCACTGCACTAACTATAAATAGTCTAGCTGCCTGACTGTGGTACTAATAGGATCAAAAGAACACCAGCAATTTTCTTCAGGTAGCTGTATTTACTGTCACAAGACAAGCCTGCCTGTCAGTAGGAAGATAACAGGAACTGATCTAGCTGAACACTGTGAGCAGGACGCACCCCACTAGCTTGTAGGTTTAGCTGAACACTGTGAGGTGGACGCACCCCACTAACTTGTAGGTTTAGCTGAACACTGTGAGCAGGACGCACCCCACTAACTTGTAGGTTTAGCAGAACACTGTGAGCAGGACGCACTGCGCTAACTGTAAATAGTCTAGCTGCCTGACTGTGGTACTAATAGGATCAAAAGAACACCAGCAATTTTCTTCAGGTAGCTGTATTTACTGTAACAAGACAAGCCTGCCTGTCAGTAGGAAGATAACAGGAATGGATCTAGCTGAACACTGTGAGCAGGACGCACTGCACTAACTGTAAATAGTCTAGCTGCCTGACAGTGGTACTAATAGGATCAAAAGAACACCAGTAATTTTCTTCAGGTAGCTGTAAATATTGTAACAAGACAAGCCTGCCTGTCAGTAAGAAGGTAACAGGAACGGATATAGCTGAACACTGTGAGCAGGACGCACTGCGCTAACTGTAAATAGTCTAGCTGCCTGACTGTGGTACTAATAGGATCAAAAGAACACCAGCAATTTTCTTCAGGTAGCTGTATTTACTGTAACAAGACAAGCCTGCCTGTCAGTAGGAAGATAACAGGAACGGATCTAGCTGAACACTGTGAGCAGGACGCACTGCACTAACTGTAAATAGTCTAGCTGCCTGACTGTGGTACTAATAGGATCAAAAGAACACCAGTAATTTTCTTCAGGTAGCTGTAAATATTGTAACAAGACAAGCCTGCCTGTCAGTAAGAAGATAACAGGAACGGATCTAGCTGAACACTGTGAGCAGGACGCACTGCACTAACTGTAAATAGTCTAGCTGCCTGACTGTGGTACTAATAGGATCAAAAGAACACCAGCAATTTTCTTCAGGTAGCTTTATATACTGTAACAAGACAAGCCTGCCTGTCAGTAAGAAGATAACAGGAACGGATCTAGCTGAACACCGTGAGCAGGACGCACTGCACTAACTGTAAATAGTCTAGCTGCCTGACTGTGGTACTAATAGGATCAAAAGAACACCAGCAATTTTCTTCAGGTAGCTGTAAATACTGTAACAAGACAAGCCTGCCTGTCAGTAAGAAGATAACAGGAACGGATCTAGCTGAACACTGTGAGCACGACGCACTGCACTAACTGTAAATAGTCTAGCTGCCTGACTGTGGTACTAATAGGATCAAAAGAACACCAGTAATTTTCTTCAGGTAGCTGTAAATACTGTAACAAGACAAGCCTGCCTGTCAGTAGGAAGATAACAGGAACGGATCTAGCTGAACACTGTGAGCAGGACGCACTGCACTTACTGTAAATAGTCTAGCTGCCTGACTGTGGTACTAATAGGATCAAAAGAACACCAGCAATTTTCTTCAGGTAGCTTTATATACTGTAACAAGACAAGCCTGCCTGTCAGTAAGAAGATAACAGGAACGGATCTAGCTGAACACTGTGAGCAGGACGCACTGCACTAACTGTAAATAGTCTAGCTGCCTGACTGTGGTACTAATAGGATCAAAAGAACACCAGTAATTTTCTTCAGGTAGCTGTAAATACTGTAACAAGACAAGCCTGCCTGTCAGTAGGAAGATAACAGGAACGGATCTAGCTGAACACTGTGAGCAGGACGCACTGCACTAACTGTAAATAGTCTAGCTGCCTGACTGTGGTACTAATAGGATCAAAAGAACACCAGCAATTTTCTTCAGGTAGCTGTAAATACTGTAACAAGACAAGCCTGCCTGTCAGTAGGAAGATAACAGGAACGGATCTAGCTAAACTGAATACAGTGTACATATATATATGCAACACCTGGGATGCACATATATACACAATACACTGTAAGTGCAGCTAACTGACTGACTGTCCTGCCTAATCTAGCTAACTCAAATGAAATGACACTGTCTCTCTCTCTCTCTATCTCTCAGCACACCGGAACACACTGCACAGGGCCGCCGTGCAGGCAGCCTTATATAGTGTGGGGCGTGTACTAAATCCCTTGAGCCATAATTGGCCAAAGCCTCCTTGGCTTTGGCCAATTACGGCTCTCTGTTCAGGCGGCGCTGTGATTGGCCAAGCATGCGGGTCATAGTGCATGCTTGGCCAATCATCAGCCAGCAATGCACTGCGATGCCGCAGTGAATTATGGGCCGTGACGTGCCACACGAATTTGGCGCAAACGGCCCATATCGTTCTCAATTCGGCGAACGACCGAACAGCCGATGTTCGAGTCGAACATGGGTTCGACTCGAACACGAAGCTCATCCCTACTCAAATGACCTCAGGTTTTAGGTCATTAAAAGGTAGGAGCCGCTAATATGTGCACTCTATTAGATTACAGATGCAAGGGTAAAATGGCCTATCTACTGTCCTGCTACAATCCAAGTGGGACTCAAAAATTCAGCAGTTTGAAAAGATGCTTTGTAAGATACTCTGTTACATTTCCTGATAGTGGCAGGATTTCATGACCAACATGCCCCCTCTATTCTTTTTCTCCCTGTTTTTTTTTAATTTTTAATCATAGTGAATAGGCACAGTGTCAGGATAACTGCAAAAGATGATGTGTGTACGCACCAACATGCAGAGCAGGTATCTTGGCTGATTCGTGACATGCACACACTTTTGCATAAGCACACTAATTTACAGGCATGTTGCATGGATGTCTGAGTGTGCAGGTACACAGGTATGCACATCTATTTCAAAACTTGCCAGATAGAATATTTAATATTTAAGAATTGACCTAGCAAGTTGCTGGATGATCTTCAGTGGTTTCCCTCTGATTAAATCTGCATTTGCTTTATCCACTGCTGACTCGGCTTGTCTCTGGACTCTTCTCTGTTCTGACTTCCTGTTGTGACCCGGCTTGATCCTGACCTTGTCTTATCTGCCTACTCCTTACTAACCTGGTTAGTTCTTGACCAAGGGCTCATCTAGGATGATTTTCTTAGTTCTGGCTCTGGCCTACCTCCTCATAATACCTTCTGTCCTGCCTGCTACCTGCCCTCCTGGTTGCCAACCACTATCCCCAGACTTAACTTCCATCCTGTCACAGGTTTCAGTGTTCCTGTCAGCTAGTACTGCTGTCTTCTTCTTCATGGCATCCTTACTTGGTTCCTTGGTGATATCCTCTGCATTTGCTCTTCTCTGCCAAGTCATCGACCAGAAGTGAACACCTATGAACTGCTACTTTGTGCCCTTTCACTCCTTTTTACTATTCCAGGCATGTTTGAATCAGAAGTGTAAAGGTAGTTCCTTCTTTACTTCAACCTCTAACCAGGTACATGATACCTGGCTGCAGGCAGCACTTTCAGACAGCTCCCAAAGTACATTATTGCTGACTACATCAGTCTAGAGTGGAAACAGACACCCCCAGAAGTGAAGTATTGGTTGTCCAGGCTGAATTACTGGCCAAAGCCTGCAAAGTATGTGTTGGAGCTTCTGGCGTCATCTGCAGCCAGTATGCTGCCTAAAAGGGATCATTTGGGGCTGCAAAAATAAAGTTTCACTTTTTATCTACAGATTTATTTTTAAATAAACTTTGCAGGCAATTTGGGGGGGGGGGGGTTAATAGAGGGGGCAAGAGCAGCATTCCCTATGTTTTCCTTCTCAAAGCTAAAGTGCATTGTCAAAATAGCTGCTGGGAATACACCCTTTTATAGTGAGGGAGTTGGTCTATCCAAAATCTTCGCTATTGGCCCTTCTAAGCCAGCTGACCTCAGTTCAAAAGCCAGGCAGTGCATGGTGATTACTCTGGCAAATCCTTAGATTATTTCTCTAGATTTACAATTTGCAGACTTTGAAGTTAATTGCAATGAGGTGGAGAAAGTAATCTATGGATTGATAATAACAAGCACTACTGGACCTTATACTCAGTTGGAAATATAACAAATCCAGTGAGCGCATTTAATATTCACAAGGGAAAAAGTGGAAGGGTTGAAATGGTATGGAATCTTTATATGAGAATTGCAAGTACAGAGCAAGATCAAGTGAAAGGAATGACATATTGGGGGTTATTTACGAAAGGCAAATCCACTTTGCACTACAAGTGCAAACTACAAGTGCAAAGTGTACTTGAAATTGCACTGAAAGTGCACTTGGATGTGCAGTTGCTGTAGATCCGAGGGGGACATGCAAGGAAAATAAAAAAAACAGCATTTTAGCTTGCACAGGATTGGATGATAAAATCAACAGAACTTCCCCTCATTTCAGATCTACCCCTCAGGTTTGCAGACTACACTTCCAAGTGCACTTTCAGTGCAATTTCAAGTGCACTTTGCACTTGTAGTTTGCACTTGTAGTGCAAAGTGGATTTGCCTTTCGTAAATAATCCCATCTGTGTTTAATCTACACAAATACAGTATGTTTCACATAGATATTAAACATAGAAAAACAGCTTTTGGTGTGCACACTCTTTTGTATACAAGCATGGAAGTTTTAATTTACCTGCCACAGGAAAACATTTATGCTTACTTAGCTGGATGCAGCATCTGTCCACCACTGTCTTTAAGACCAAGAATCAAATGATCAAAGACTGCTTATCGCCCAGTTCTCAGTCTTTAGTGAATAGAGAGCCGGTGACTGTTAGCTCTCTTCTCTGCCCTTCCAGCGCCCACTGGAGCATCGGGCTTTGCAGGAGGGCAGGAGCAGTTTGTTTAGGCTCTCAGAGGCTTGCTGGTACAGGCATCTGGGTGGATCCTGACATTAAAGTTGGGATTGCTCAAAAGCTTGGACCGGCTGAGTGATGTCAGCTGACAGCGGACTTTAGCCTGCTGTTGGCTGAATATTGGTCAAGTAGTGCAGAACTAAGTGCACTCCTGTGACCCACAGGAGATGTATGGCCAAAATAGCTTTGTCTTGCTTTCTTTCTTAACCACTTACTGACCACGCTATAGCCGAATGGCAGCTACAACACGGACAGCTAGTTCTAGAAGGCCATCACATGACAGCCTCCCAGGATCATGCCCACCGGAGGACACTGCTGATCACAGATTGAGATAAAGGGCGAATCAGCGGCCCTTTACCATGTGATCAGCTGTGTCCAATCACAGCTGATTACAGATGAAAATAGAAGTCAGTTATTGCCACTCCTTTCCTCATGCTGACAACATGAGGATCGGAGAAGAGAGCCGATAACCAGCTTCTCTAAAAGGGACATGTACACTGATAATCAGGGCACTGATTATCACTGTTCTGATTATCACTGCAGTCCAACCAGTGCCCACCAGTGCTGCCAATGTGTGCCACCAGTGCTGCCAATGTGTGCCATCAGTGCTGCCAATCTGTGCCCACCAGTGCTGCCAATCAGTACCCACCAGTGCTGCCATTCAGTACCTCCTCATCAGTGTCACCTATCAGTGCCGCCTACCAGTGCCCAGCAGTGCCTATCAATGTCCATCGGTGCTACCCCATCAGTGCCCATCAGTGCAGCCTCATCAGTGCACATCAGTGAAGGAGAGAGAGAAGTGGCTGATTAGTTTGTGAGTTAAGCTATGATATGTTCTGTTTTTGTCCTTCATGCATTTTCCCCTCCATGTGCTCCTTGCTGTGAAGACCAGTTATAGGTGGTGGCAGGGGCCATCTGTTACTGGTGTAAATATGGTCCGGACACACACTGGGAACCTTCGCTGCCACTGTGCTACGTGCTGGATGTCCAGTGTGCTCCTTTTCCTTTAAGGGGGATTGGGCTGCCTCCAGGCCCACCTGCCCCTCATCTATCCATTTATTGCATGTGCTTCCATTGTGCAGATGCTCATAAATTAAGTAGTGTTTAGGACTGCAAGCATACACAGGGTGCCGTGAAGAGGCCTTGCAGCTTACGCAAGCATTTGCAAATGTGTGCTAATTAAACCTTGTTTTTAACCCAGACTGTTGGACAGGTTAATTTGGTTGTTTGGCAGACTGGTTGGTGAGTTAAGCTATGGAATGTTCTGTTTTTGTCTTTTGAAGGAGAAAAATTACCTGGTAAAATTTTATACCAAACTGAATTTTTTTTTGTTTCAAAATTGTCGGTCTTTATTTGAATAAGGAAGTATTGCCACAAAGTATTAACAAAATAAATCATTGAGGGGTACCATCATGCTATATTGATATAGTAGAGAGAGGGGGGAGAAATTGCAAGTACTAATCCAAAAATTGCCCTAGATCTCCAGGGAGGATTTGGACTTCACGGTACCCAAATATATACGATAAGACATAGATAAAAGATACAATTTATTATATAATTACAAAAGGTACTAATTACAACAAAAACAGCATAGTGGTTGTTGCACAGAATACATAGAAACAGTATCATTCGAAATTGACATTTGAGAAACCCCCACGGATGTGTAGAGGCATACTGATGTGGGTATAGACGTTGACCTCAACAGTTTCGCAGCCAATGCCGCTTCCTCAGGAGGCGTCCAACCATAACATCTATAAAACATATAATAAGAATTTCAGTAACACAAACTTGTAAAGTTTAATCATATTGCCAAAGGCATAATAGGGGCCTTCCCCCCCTCCTTTCTTCCACTCTCCCCTCACTATCCTTTCACCTTCTCTTTCCTTTCCCTCCCCCCTCCCCTTCTTTCTTTTGTCTCTTGCTCACAATTTCTGGCTTCCTCTTCCTTCCCCCTCCTTCCTCCCCCCCCTCCTTCTTCTTCCACTCCCCACTTACTATCTCTTCACCTCCCCTTTCCCTTCCCTCCCCCTTCCCTCTTCCGTCTCTTGTCTCTTGCTCACATTTTTCGGTTTCGTATCATAGTACACTAGTCTGATGTCCAGACCCATGCTATACTAATTATATCTCAATCCTTGCTTATTTGTAGTCTGTCCCAATAGCCCCCCATGTCCGCCCCCAGGGGGAACACACGTTTTTGGGTGTCTCAAAATTGCCGTCTGTTGCCCATCTGGGCATTTATTGGTGAGTTATGTGATATTTTGGTTAAATACTCCAATACTATTATGCCTTTGGCAATATGATTACACTTTACAAGTTTGTGTTACTGTAATTCTTATTATATGTTTTATAGATTTTATGGTTGGACGCCTCCTGAGGAAGCGGCATTGGCCGCAAAACTGTGGAGGTCAACATCTATACCCACATCAGTATGCCTCTACATATCCGTGGGGGGTTCTCAAATGTCAATTTTAAATTATACTGTTTCTATGTATTCGGGGCAACAACTACTATGCTGTTTTTGTTGTAATTAGTACCTTTTGTAATTATATAATAAATTGTATTTTTTATCTATGTCTTATCGTATATATTTGAGTACAGTGATAGTCCAAATCCTCCCTGGAGATCTAGGGCAATTTTTGGAGTAGCCCTTGCAATTTCTCCCCCCTCTCTCTAGCCTTTAGTCTTTATTTATTTATTTAGCAAACTAATAAAAAACCCAGTGGTGATTAAATACAACCAAAAGAAAGCTCTATTTGTTTGAAAAAAATTATAACAATTTTGTTTGGGTATATGAATGATGTGCTGCATGACCGCACAATCGTCATTTAAATTGCAACAGCGCTGAAAGCTGAAAAATGGCCTGGTCAGGAAGGGGAGAAAAGTGTCCAGTAGGCAAGTGCCTGTAATATTAATAGGCATGTCAAGATTTTGCAATGCAAATCCTTCTTGAAAATTCTGGCATTTGTGAACACTTAAATTCATAATATTTTGCACTTAGAATGACCTTGAAGTACAGATAAACACCTGTGGAACTGCCAGAATTGCATTAAGCACTAAGGCCTGTTGTGGACTGACAGTGTGAACTGACACTTAGGGGTTGATTTACTAAAGGCAAAGAGACTGTGCACTCTGCAAGTGCAGTTGCTCCAGAGTTTAGTAAATGAGGTAAAGCTTCACTTTGCAAGAATACCCAATCATGTGGAAGGAAAATAAAAAAAAACAGTATTTTTGCTTGCACATGATTGGATTATGGAAGTCAGCAGAGCTTCTGCTCATTTACTAAGCTCTGGAGCAACTGCTCTTGCAGAGTGCAGCTGCACTTTGCAAAGTGCACAGTGTATATGCCTTTAGTAAATCAACCCCTTAGTATTGTCAGCCTTGCCCAGGGTCTTTCACTAAACTACTCAACCACTCCAACTCTACAGCATAATGACTAATAATTCTGTAGTCCGCAATAAGAACTAGAAGGGTTAACTAGCCTGTTTGAGAGATGAACAGGTTTTTTATGCACTTATCAAAAAGAACAAACAAAATGCTTTCAACTGGAACTCAGTCAAATAATTGCCAGACCATTGTTCCAAATTTTTAAAACAGTCTACTACTGACTAGAATAGTACCAGCTGATTGGAGAAAAGCCAATATAGCACCAATATTTAAAAAAGGGCCAAGATACTTTCCTGGGAATTACAGACCAGTTAGCCTAACATCAATTGTATGCAAGTTCTTGGAGGCTATGATAAGAGACTATGGGGGTTATTTACAAAAGGCAAATCCACTTTGCACTATAAGTGCAAACTACAAGTGCACTTGAAATTGCACTGAAAGTGCACTTGGAAGTGCAGTCACTGTAAATCTGAGGGGTAGATCTGAAATGAGGGGAAGCTCTGCTTTATCATCCAATCATGTGCAAGCTAAAATGCTGTTTTTTATTTTCCTGGCATGTCCCCCTTAGAGTTACAGCAACTGCACTTCCAAGTGCACTTTCAGTGCAATTTCAAGTGCACTTTGCACTTGTAGTTTGCACTTGTAGTGCAAAGTGGATTTGCATTTCGTAAATAACCCGCTATATGCAAGATTTTAGCAATGACAACTGTATCATTAGCAGTAATCAGCAGGATTCATGAAGAATCGTTCTTGCCAAAACAATCTATTAACCTTCTATGAGGAGATGAGCTGCCATCTAGATAAAGGAGGGCCCGTAGACGTGGTATATCTGGATTTTGCAAAAGCATTTCATACAGCTCCCCATAAACGTTTACTGTGCAAAGTAAAATTAGTTGGCATGGACCATAGGACAAGTACACGGATTGAAAAATGGCTACAGGTGCAAATTAGAGGGTAGTGATAAATGGGGAGTCCTCGGAATAGGCAGGGGTGGAAAGTGGGGTCCCCCATGGTTCTGTCCTGGGACCAATCCCATAAACGACCTGGAGGATGGGATAAACAGTTCAATCTCTGTATTTGCAGACAATAATAAGCTAAGCAGGGCAATAGCTTCTCCGCAGGATGTGGAAACCTTGCAAGAAGATCTGAACAAATTAAGGGGGTGGGCAACTACATGGCAAATGAGGTTTAATGTGGAAAAATATAAAACAATGCATTTGGGTGGCAAAAATATGAATGCAATCTACTCACTGGGGGGAGAACCTCTGGGGGAATCTAGGATGGAAAAGGACCTGGGGGTCCTAGTAGATGACAGGCTCAGCAATGGCATGCAATGCCAAGCTGCTGCAAGCAAAGCAAGCATAATATTGGCGTGCATTAAAAAGGATATTAACTCCAGAGATAAAACAATAATTCTCCCACTCAAGACTCTAGTCTGGCCGCACCTGGAGTATGCTGTCTAGTTCTGGGCACCAGTCCTCTGGAAGGATGTGCTGGAACTGGAGAGAGTCCAGAGAAGGGCAACAAAACAAATAAAGGATCTGAAGGACATTAGTTATGAGGAAAGGTTATGAGCACTAAACTTGTTCTCTCTGGAGAAGAGACACTTGAGAGGGGATATGATTTAAATGCACAAATACCGTGCTGGTGACCCCACAATAGGGATAAAACATTTCCACGTAAGGGAATTTAATGAGACACGCGGCCATTCACTAAAATTAGAAGAAAAGCTGTCTAACCTTAACCACTTCAATACCAGGCACTTAGACACCTGTCTGCCCAAGCCAATTTTCAGCTTTCAGCGCTGTCACTGATGGGCACTGATAGGTGGGCACTGATGGGCACTGATAGGTGGCACTGATGGACACTGATGGGTGGCACTGATGACACTGATAGGTGACATTTCTGGGCATCCCTGTTTTGTAATGTGCCACAGAGGTGCCAGTCAGTGATCGGCATATTTTGGGCATATTTTTTCACATATGGATGGCCATGGGGGATGTACCTGGCCATCCACATGCTGGGGGCTTCCCTGGTGGTCCTGGGGGCTTCCCTGGTGGTCTAGTGTGGACATTAGCGCAGACACCCCCTGTCAGGAGAGCCACCATCGGCTCTCCTCTACTCGCATCTGTCAGGCGCAAATGAGGAAAAGCTGATCAACAGCTCTTCCTGTTTAAATCGTGATCAGCTGTGATTGGACACGGCTGGTCACGTGGTAAAGAGCCTCTGCCGGAGGCTCTTTACCGAGATTGATGTAGCGGTGTGTCAGACCGACACACCGCACCACCGATCGTTGCGATGCGCGCCCCCACGGGGGCGCGGCGGCTGTTATCCTGCAGGGCGTTATATGAGGATGAGGTCCCAGTCAGGATAACTGAACCACCGCCTGGCCGTCATTCTGCTATAGGCCGGGCAGGGAAGTGGTTAAACTGCGTAGAGGGTTCTTTACTGTAAGAGCGGTTAGGATGTAGAATTCCCTTCCACAGGCAGTGGTTTCAGCAGCGAGCATTGATAATTTAAAAAAACTATTAGATAAGCACCTGAATGACCACAACATACAGGGATATACAATGTAATACTGACATAAAATCACACACATAGGTTGGATTTGATGGACTTGTATGTATCTTTTTTTATCATCGCCTACTATGTAACTGTATATTTAGCAGGCAAAATGTAGAAAATAAGAAATGTTTATTGCTAGAGTTTATTACACATACACTTTAATTACACTACAATGTCCTACTTCTTTACCCAGTTTGACTTTGCCAGCCTTTGAATCATACTCATTGGTCAGCTTTATTGCCTTCAATGCTAAATGGTACCGGACTATGAAATCTCTATTTCCTTTCTAACTTAGCGTTTAAAGATTTCAAATCTATTTGTATATTTGGAGATCCTTAATTTAGTTGCAAAGAGCTCCTCGCTATATGCTTTAGCAAAAAGTGTTTGGAAGGAGACTCAAAAAATGATCAAATATGCACCTGACATCTCCCCTTCTAGGGTAATCCCAGGTTCTAATTGTAGCCACCTCTTATACACTTGGTGTGAAAATTAATGGATACCACACGTAATCAACATTTCATTATGATGTGCCCATGGTGTTGAAAAACAAGGACCTAACATATTAGTTTGCAGAATGTAGGTAGGGTGGTTAACTAGTAGATTTTGATTACTCACCTACCACTAGTATATGATCCAAGACACATTTTTATTTCTTCATCTTTTTATTAAGATATATATATTTTTTATAGGGATTAAAAGCAAGGGTAATCATGCATAGCAAGTAAACATGGAATAAAAATTCCACCCCTATTTCTTACTCTGCAAAATATTAAATTTGTCAAAACTAAAGGCTGTCATGGACCTTTATGAACATCCAATCCAAAATAATGCAACACTACATCATGTGGCCTCAAACTACCCTCAATACTTCTTCTAATCTCTCATCCAAGAAAAAAAATCAATATTAGAAAAACAATAATCTCAATGAAATAAACACATGGTAAATTACTCAAAATATTCTAAACCCTTATTAACCACTTCAGCCCCGGAAGGATTTACCCCCTTCCTGACCAGAGCACTTTTTACAATTTGGCACTGTGTCGCTTTAACTGCTAATTGCGCAGTCATGCAATGCTGTACCCAAACGAAATTTGCGTCCTTTTCTTCCCACAAATAGAGCTTTCTTTTGATGGTATTTGATCACCTCTGCCGTTTTAATTTTTTGCGCTATACACGGAAAAAGACCGAAAATTTTGAAAAAAAATGATATTTTCTACTTTTTGTTCTAAAAAAAATCCAATAAACTCAATTTTAGTCATACATTTAGGCCAAAATGTATTCGGCCACATGTCTTTGGTAAAAAAAATGTCAATAAGTATATATTTATTGGTTTGCGCAAAAGTTATAGCGCCTACAAACTAGGGTATATTTTCTGGAATTTACACAGCCTTTAATTTATGACTGCCTATGTCGTTTCTTGAGGTGCTAAAATGGCAGGGCAGTACAAAACCCCCACAAATGACCCCATTTTGGAAAGAAGACACCCCAAGGAAATTGCTGAGAGGCATGTTGAGCCCATTGAATATTCATTTTTTTTGTCCCAAGTGATTGAATAATGACAAAAAAAAAAAAAAATTACAAAAAGTTGTCACTAAATGATATATTGCTCACACAGGCCATGGGCATATGTGGAATTGCACCCCAAAATACATTTAGCTGCTTCTCCTGAGTATGGGGATACCACATGTGTGGGACTATTTGGGAGCCTAGCCGCGTACGGGGCCCCGAAAACCAATCACTGCCTTCGGGATTTCTAAGGGCGTACATTTTTGATTTTACTCCTCACTACCTATCACAGTTTTGAAGGCCATAAAATGCCCAGATGACATAACCCCCCCCCCCAAATGACCCCATTTTGGAAAGTAAACACCCCAAGCTATTTGCTGAGAGGCATGGTGAGTATTTTGCAGCTCTCATTTGTTTTTGAAAATAAAGAAAGACGAGAAATTTTTTTTTTTTTCTTTTTTCAATTTTCAAAACTTTGTGACAAAAAGTGAGGTCTGCAAAATACTCACTATACCTCTCAGCAAATAGCTTGGGGTGTCTACTTTCCAAAATGGGGTCATTTGGGGTTTTTTTTTGCCACCTGGGCATTCCATGGCCTCCGAAACTGTGCTAGGCAGTGAAGAGTGAAATCAAAAATTTATGGCCTTAGAAAGCCTGAAGGCGGTGCTTGGTTTTCGGGGTCCCGTACGCGGCTAGGCTCCCAAAAAGTCCCACACATGTGGTATCCCCGTACTCAGGAGAAGCAACAGAATGTATTTTGGGGTGTAATTTCACATATTCCCATGGCATGTTTGAGCAATATATCATTTAGTGACAACTTTGCGCAAAAAAAAATAAAAAAAATAAAAAATTGT
The DNA here is from genome assembly GCA_037952835.1 of Lithobates septentrionalis. Taxonomy (NCBI): domain Eukaryota; kingdom Metazoa; phylum Chordata; class Amphibia; order Anura; family Ranidae; genus Lithobates; species Lithobates septentrionalis. The sequence goes on from JBBDGP010001146.1 coordinate 5,565,007, forward strand.
CTCTTTCCCGCAACTTGTGTCGCAATATAAAATATTCCATGGACTCGACATGCCTCTCAGCAAATAGCTTGGGGTGTCTACTTTCCAAAATGGGGTCATTTGGGGGGGTTTTGAACTGTCCTGGCATTTTATGCACAACATTTAGAAGCTTATGTCACACATCACCCACTCTTCTAACCACTTGAAGACAAAGCCCTTTCTGACAGTTTTTGATTACATAAAAAATTTTTTTTTTTTTGCAAGAAAATTACTTTGAACCCCCAAACATTATATATTTTTTTAAAGCAAATGCCCTACAGATTAAAATGGTGGGTGTTTCATTTTTTTTTTTCACACAGTATTTGCGCAGCGATTTTTCAAACGCATTTTTTGGGGAAAAAACACACTTTTTGAAATTTTAATGCACTAAAACACACTATATTGCCCAAATGTTTGATGAAATAAAAAAGATGATCTTAGGCCGAGTACATGGATACCAAACATGACATGCTTTAAAATTGCGCACAAACGTGCAGTGGCGACAAACTAAATACATTTTTAAAAGCCTTTAAAAGCCTTTACAGGTTACCACTTTAGATTTACAGAGGAGGTCTACTGCTAAAATTACTGCCCTCGATCTGACGTTCACGGTGATACCTCACATGCATGGTGCAATTGCTGTTTACATTTGACGCCAGACCGACGCTTGCGTTCGCCTTAGCGCTAGAGCAGGGGGGACAGGGGTGCTTTTTTTTTTTTTTTTTTTTTTCTTTATTATTATTATTTTTTTTATATTATTTTTAAACTGTTCCTTTCATTTTTTTTTTTAAAATCATTTTTATTGTTATCTCAGGGAATGTAAATATCCCCTATCATAGCAATAGGTAGTGACAGGTACTCTTTTTTGAAAAAATTGGGGTCTATTAGACCCTAGATTTCTCCTCTGCCCTCAAAGCATCGGACCACACCAAGATCGGTGTGATAAAATGCTTTCCCAATTTCCCAATGGCGCTGTTTACATCCGGCGAAATCTAAGTCATAAAATGCTCGTAGCTTCCGGTTTCTTAGGCCATAGAGATGTTTGGAGCCACTCTGGTCTCTGATCAGCTCTATGGTCAGCTGGCTGAATCACCGGCTGCATTTTCAGGTTCCCTGTTGAGACAGGAGAGCCAGAGAAAAACACGGAAGACGTTGGGGGGGGGGCATTCCCTCCCACGGCTTGTAAAAGCAGTCTAGAGGCTAATTAGCTGCTAGGATTGCTTTTACATGAAAGCCGACCGTTGGCTGAAAAGAATGATACCAAGATGATACCTAAACCTGCAGGCATCATTCTGGTATAACCACTCAAAGTCGTGAATGGCGTACCTGAAGACAAAAAAATGGTTAACAATAGAGCACAGTAAACGGTAAAGTATAAAAAATTGCATACCTGAAAAACAAACATGATAAAACATAATAACAATAAAACATTGCAGAATAGAATACAGTAAAAAAGAGCAGAACAATAGAGAGAATAGAGAGAGAGAGAACAATAAAACGACAACTATTTTTTTTTTATTTTATATTTTTGTATGTGTTTTTTTTTTACACTTTTTTTTGTAACTGTAACTTTTATAACTGTAACCGGTTCCAGGTTCGGGTCTCTCAAAATGCGATGGCATCTTGGGAGACCCTGTGAAAGTGCGCCTAGTCTGTGCAATGCTGTACCCTATGCTAATACTCAACTAGTGAATGGTAGCGTTCAAAACATTCACCAATGCAAAGACCAGGATTGTCAGGACAGGAGGGACAATAATAGCGGGTGTCACGTCTATATCCGCGCTTGCTGCAGACACGACATCTTTTTTGGGGGGGTTTGTTGGGTAGGGGTACTCGGGAGGATATAAAGAAAATGCCTCTCATGCAGCCGACTGCATTTGGTTGGGGATGTGAATGGGGGAAGTACGGGTGCTGCAGAAGCAGTGGGTTCCCAATTAGGATTGGCGAATGCAGCAGGAAGGGCACTGTGGGCACGACGGGCCTGTGTTTGTCTTTTTGGTGGCAGCGGGACACTACTTGTGCTTGCCACCTCACCAGCTTGAACTGCACTTATGGGACTCGCCGCGTCACCAAGTGTTACTGCAGTGCTGGTTTGACTACGACCGGGGTGTACTAGGCCGCTGGCGCTTGCCAGTTCACCAAAACGCTACCAAAAAAACTGTTAGCGATCGCAGGGATCAGGCCTGACTCTGCAAACGCTGCAGTTATGCGTTTAGTGTTTTGTAAGGGACAGTGATCGATCGATACTGCACTTGGGTGGGCTGGGCTGGGCCGGGCGAAGGGGCAAAACGCAGGTGCTAGCAGGTATCTGGGCTGATCCCGCTAACACTGCGTTTTTGGGAACCCTAAACTGCTGGGGACGCTAGTATAGATCTGATCGGATCAGATATTGATCCGATCAGATACTATACCACTAAGGGAGGTGTACGGTGCGTGCGTGGGTGTTAGCGGTACTGGCGCTAACCTGATGCTGCCTGGGGCTGGTGCTTGCCAGTACACCAAAACGCTACCAAGAAAACTGTTAGCGATCGCAGGGATCAGGCCTGACTCTGCGAACGCTGCAGTTATGTGTTTAGTGTTTTGTGAGTGACAGTGATCGATCGATACTGCACTTGGGTGGGCTGAGCTGGGCCGGGCGGAGGGGCAAAACGCAGGTGCTAGCAGGTATCTGGGCTGATCCCGCTAACACTGCGTTTTTGGGAACCCTAAACTGCTGGGGACGCTAGTATAGATCTGATCGGATCAGATATTGATGCGTTCAGATACTATACCACTAAGGGAGGCGTATGCTGCGTGCGTGGGTGTTAGCGGTAGTGGCGCTAATCTGATGCTGCCTGGGGCGACGCATATCACCGCCGGGCGATCAGGGGGCTAAACCTTTATTCGGTAATAAACGGCGGGTGCCCTGACACTATAAAAAATAAACGAACTAACCAGCGTCACCCGTAACGGTTATACGGTGATCAGTGGTGAAAGGGTTAACTAGGGGGCAATCAAGGGGTTAAAACATTTATTAGATAGTATATGGGGGTCCCCGACGCTATAAAACGCTGACGGCGAACCTAAATATTTACCTCCCTAACTAGCATCACCAGCGACACTAATACAGCGATCAGAAAAATGATCGCTTAGTGACACTGGTGACAGTGGGTGATCAAGGGGTTAAAACTTTATTAGGGGGGGTTAGGGGGGTACCCTAGACCTACAGGGGGCTAACTCGAATTGCCCTAACACACTAACTGTCACAAACTGACACTAATGCAGTAATCAGAAAAAAAAACAAAAAACCTGCTTGGTGTCAGTTTGTGACAGGGGGGGGGTGATTGGGGGGGATCGGGGGGGATCGGGGGGCAATCGGGGGTGATCGGGGTGTTTTGTGTGCCTGGCATGTTCTACTGTGTGTGTGTGTGTTGTGCACTCACATTACAGTCTTCTCTCCTCGGCCCGGAACGGAAAATACCGAGCCGAGGAGAGATGACATCATTTCCTCTGCCTCTGTGTACAATACAGAGGCAGGGAAATGATCCCATTGGCTGGGAGCGATCGCGAGGGGGGGCCACGAATGGATGGCCTCCCCCTCACCACCGATCGCCGGGGGAGATTTGCCGACCGCCGCAGGCACCGGGGGGGGGGTCCGATCGGACCCCCCACCCGCGGGCAGGCAGGGACGTACAGGAAACTGCGGCGGTCGGCAACTGGTTAAAGTGCATAAAATAATTATAATAACCCAAACATCCATGCATTAACACAGTTCATGAGTAATATAGAGTTTTTTTTACTAAAGGCAAATCCACTTTGCACTACAAGTGCACTTGGAAGTGCAGTTGCTGTAGCTCTGAGGGGGGCATGCAAGGAAAATAAAAAACAGCATTTTTGCTTGTACATGATTGGATGATAAAATCAGCAGAGCTTCCACTCATTTTCAGATCTTCCCCTCAGATCTATAGCGACTGCACTTCCAAGTGCACTTGCAGTGCAAAGTGGATTTGCCTTTAGTAAATCAACCCCATAGTCCCCTTCCAGGTGAAAAAAAACAGGTGCTCTTTTCCCCCACTTTTCGCTCTTGTGAAGTGCAGCACTCCTCACCCCAGTGATATCCAGGACTCATCTTAATATTATGACCACTGAGTTTGAATCAGGAATTTTAGCACTATTCAAATACTAAGGCCCCTTTCACATGGGTTTTCCAATCAGGTCCGCCTGTCAGTTTTTTAGGCGGAGCTGATCGGACCCTCCATTCACTCCTATGGAGCGGCAAATGTCAGTGGTGACATGTCCGCTGACACCCTCTGCTATCCAATCCTTTCCGTGAAATCCGGACGGATGGTGACTCTAGTTTCCATTCGTCTTACAGATTGGATGAGATTGGATGAAAACAGACAGGCGGTCTGTTTTCATCCGATCTCCCCATAGAGGAAGGGGGGACTCTGACAGGCCTTTCTCTGCACAGTGAGTGGAGATGGACCTGTCATCCGCCTGCTCAGCGGGAATCAGCGGATCAATCCCCCGCTGAGCAAAGTGGAGGCCCGTGTGAAAGGATCCTAAGATGTTCTCTGTGTGTATGTTATACTATGAGGTTAATAATAAACCTTACATTAATGTGACACTACCAAGACTAATGCCCCGTACACACAGTCGGAATTTCCGACAAAAAAAGTCAGATGGGAGCTTTTGGTTGGATATTCCGACCGTGTGTATGCCCCATCACACTTTTCCTGTGGGCATTTCCAACGGAAATGCTAACGAAGGTTATACCGTTAGCAAGTCCAACCATGTGTACACAGCATTATACTTCTTTCTTTGGCAATCTTTAAATGTACTTCTCTCTAAAAATAAGTTTTACTAATGATGTTGGCAGCTGGCAACCATACATAGTGTAATCATAGTGTGAAAATAAAAAAGGCCCAAAAATGCATTAAAAAAGAAAATGTAAACCATTTGTCCTTATATAGCTTTGCATCCCTAAATACAATATACTAGTTTTGTATCCATATATTTAAAATAACTAGGTAATTTCTTCCCAATCCTGTCCTCAAGTTCCATCAACAGATTTTAGGAGTAGCCTCACACATAGAAACATAATATTATTGAGACACCAAATTCTCCCCATATGCACAAAGTTACGATTAAACATTATTTGCAGACAAGAGTGCATGTTTAGGAAATACTGAACTAGCATAGCATTTGAGGTGTTATTTATTAACTTATCCAGCAAAAAGTCAAGGGTTTATATTCTTCATTATTATAGATTTACATTTACATTTAAACCCCTCAACCCATATATGTTAGTAGTAAAGTGTTCACATGTTTTGTCAAACAGGCCCTCTTTCTCTTTTAACAGGTGCCCCACCCACATCCTCCCACTTCTTTTGTTTTGACTAGCCATAGACATTTTTTGCTGTTTTTGATCAGTGCCCACTACCTGTTTTCTGTTTTTGACCAGCCTACCTCTGATAGCTAGGTTCTTGGACATGTCTGGACATATTTGTAGAGAAGTGCCAGGAGTTGGTCCCATTTAAATATATTTTGGATGCTTGTGATCGCATCCACTATTTTCTCACCGCTGTCCATATGTAGCACATTGCTGGGACATGCCTGTATATGACTATATTAAAGAGCTAGGATTTGGCCCATATGAATATATTGCTGATGTTTGTGACCATACACACATTTTGATCCTACCCTCCACCACGCACCTGTTAATATTATGAAACATTAAAAGTCAACAAGGGCAAATTAAAAATAGTTTAATAAAATACGTGAACCACTTTCAAAAGCAATAAACATGATTATTTATACAGAAATTAATAATACAGTAACTTACGAAATTTGTATTTTAGAACATATTTACAGCATTAGCCATGTAGCTTAAAGAACAGGTAGCGTCCTTTGCGTTGGTGGTAAGTAGAGTTTGACCGAACGACCCCCTGTTCAGTTTGTGCCACAGCTTTCGAATACCGCAAAAGTTTGGAACAGAGCAACAATCCCCATTAAAGTCTGAGACCCGAACTGGAAAAATCAAAAGTGCACATTTTGAAGGCTTATATGCAAGTTAATGGGCATACACAGGTATAGGGGTTTGGGCAGTATCATTGGGGACATGTATCAATGCAAAAAAAGTTAATTTTTAAATGAGCAGTAATTTAATTATGATTAAAGCGAAACAATAAAAATGATAAATTCCTTTAATTGTAGTGCCTGGAGGGTCTGTACCACATATAGAACCTGCTGCACCAAAGATGTCATTTATCCAAAAAAAATACATTTTCCATGCAAGCTTTATTTATTTTGTAAACAAGGGCTTGGGAGGCCAGTCTTTATGATGAGGCCACAATTTAGTGGCTAGATAGCACGGGCAACATCACTAAACAGAGAAAGCGGTACTCTGCTTGTGAACACAAATTCTGCTGGCCCCCTCACAGTGGCATGGGAACTTTTGCCTCTCCTTGTTGGCATCCCAGACATGATGGGGGGGCTTACTACCAAAATGTAATAAAGACAGGGAAATGTGTAATTGGATGCACTTTATTCAAAGGAAAGTGGTGTTTGGTGCACTTTAACTTGAGGACTGCTGCTGTACAGCACTGTATACTGCACTAAATGTTATGTAATGCGGTGTAAAACACTGCACTACACAGACACCCTCCACTGACACACTACAATATACTGCAGTAAAACTGCACTGACACACTACAATATACTGCAGTAAAACTGCACTGACACACTACACTGACACTAAAGTAAAAAAGAAAGGTTGCACTACACTGACGCTGCACTATCACTATATTCACACTACACTAACACTCTACACTCACAATAGAATCACAATAGCACACTAACCCACTTGTAGCAATGAACAGAGCCCTCTTCTCTCTATCTTGACTTCAACATCACCCTGTAAATGGCTAATCTGGGAAGAAACCTTTTATAGTGTAGGGTGGGTCTATGAGCATTGAGCCATGATTGGGCAGTCATCATTACTTTCTCCAATCATGGCTCTGACAGTGCTCTGTGCCCTGATTGGGCAAAGCCTTCATTGCTTCAGCCAATCAGGGTTTAGAATGCACTGTGCGCTGCGTAGAGCATTGTGGGGCACTCGGCGGGCCGAACAAACAAATAAATACACTGACAATTCGGATGTTCGCTGAATGGGCAAACAGCTAATGTTCAGGATTAACTTATGCTCAGCCTAAACTGTTCGCCCAACACTAGTTGCAGGTAGACATGGGCCGAACATCCCCTGTTTGCTTTGCGGCAGAACTTTTCGAACATCGCAAAGGTTTGGAACCGAATAACAAACCCCATTGAAGTCTATGGGACCAAACTGGAAAAATCAAAAGTGACTTTTTGTAGACCTGTGCAATTTGTTTTGTTCCAAATTCATTTTTTAACAAATTTTGACAAAACCTGTTTAAAAAAATTTTCAGAATATTCGTAAATTTGAATATTCAAAAACTTCATAAATTAAAATTCATAAATTTATAATTTGTAAATTTGAAAACCTGAAAATTTGAAAAACCTGAAATAATAACTAACTAATAATAACTTAACTGTTACTAACTATTAAATTATAGGTATTGGAATTTCCTTTCAAATTTGGCTGTTAGTGAACGTATCTAATTTATCTGAAGTTGCGAATTATCCAAAATAACGAATGCCGTATGTAAATGAATGGAACATAAATAATTAATAATCATAAATAATAATAATAAAAATGTTTTATTATTATTATTATTATTATTATTATTATTATTATTATTATTATTATTAGTTGTTTCTAAATGTGTTCCGTTACATTTGTTTACATGCGACATTCGTTATTTCTGATAATTCGTAACTTCGTATAAATTCATATTCGTTACTTTCACTAACAGCCAAATTTGAAAGGACATTCTAAATACCTATAATTTAATAGTTAGTTATTATTAGTTAGTTAATTATTCTTCGGAATTTTCGGATTTTCTTTCTTATTTTCGGATTTACAAATTTACAAATTTTCATATTTTCGAATTTATGAACTACAATCATAACGAATGACCCGAAAAACAAAAAAACAAAAAAATAAATGAACAGTAAACGAAAATGAACAAATTTTTTGGCAGTGCATATGTCTAGCATTATGAAGGCTTATATGCAAGTAATTGAGCATACAATGGTTATGGGGGTTCAGGTTCTGCCCTGGGGGACATGTATCAATGAAAACAAGTTTGTAAAAAAACATAATTTTTAAATGAGCAGTGATTTACTGATGCTCAAAGTGAAACCATCAAAATGAGAAATAAAAATGAAAAAATCCTTTAAATATAATACCTATGCGGTCCCTTAGCCCGCCTATAATGTGGTGCATCTGTACCGTGTATAGAGCCTGCTGCAGCAACAATAACATTTATAAAGCCAAAAAAATAGAAATTTCCATTCAAGCCTTCTTTATTTCATAAACAATGGCTTGGGAGGCCTGTCTGTATGACGAGGCCATAATTTAGTGCACTCGGAACAAGATTAGAGATTTTTTGGATAAATTCTGGTGTCTCTTTAGCAGACTTTGGATAGAAGTAAAAGGTGCAGAAAAATTGGTCTTTGGGTGTCGGTGGTGCCTTCACACTGTAACCCTATAGAGGTACACTTAATGAAAGCAAGAATTGGACTTGCTATCAAAAATTGCAATGATATGCACCTAATAAAACAAAAGCAATTATGTCACATAAATATGTGTACACTATCACTTCCCTTAGCGCACATGTAAAAATAAAGATTGTAATACGAGCAGCAGCTAATAATAGATTTCACATAAAACCATACAATGTGCTTTGTCTACCAAAATAGAAAAAGCTTTAGCAGCACTGCAATACTAAATATCAAATCATATGATTCCTTTTATCCGAGTGAGTCCAAAGAGTTAATTTCAACTCTCATATAGGGTAGGAAATGATGATCATAGTTGCTTCATAGATCCCATCACCACACCTTGTGGGGTCCCACTCCCTATAGATGTTTCACTCACCAGATCTAAGTATAAATCACACCTTAGAATCAACCACTTTGTCCAGCTGGAATCCTCCTCTGATGGGCTGCAACCGGTATCAACTACACCTTAAGCACAGGGTAAAATAGCGTAATTCTGTAAATTTATTGATCCCGTGAATCCCCCCTCAAGTAATGAACTTACAATGTTAGAATTCTTTAAAAGCATATAAAAAGCATGTAACACTTTGGATCATTGCTCAGTCTGAGGGCGAGGCTCCCACCGCTCATAGGGTAATCCTGGGTTGAAAGAAACTCTCACTGACTGACACTGTAGCCGCGTGGTCACGTCCCAATGCCTAACGCTGATATATACTGCGTTAAACGTATAGTACCACACGGATATGTACTGGGTTAAACGTGCAGTAACGCACTGATATATGCTACGTTAAACATGCAGTGGGTAAAGTGGTTAAGAAAAAAACATTCTTAAATGTAATTATTTTGGTGTGTCGGGTTTTAAGGCAGAACTAAACTGTACCTGAGCATCACAAACTGAAAATGCTTTTTCAATCATTTTTAATATTCAAACTCACTCATCCATCCATGTTTCTATGCTTTATTTTGCTTAGAAATCACTTTGGCGAACACCCCCTAGTATTTTTGGCCACAGCCATCTTGAGTTAGGGCATGTAGCATTTACTTCCTGAAATCCATCTGTCCTTAGGCCTGGTTCACACTACTGTGGCTCTGTGAGCCGTGGTTTGCATGAGTACGACAGCCCATTCATTTGAATTGGCTGCAGCTCTCCAGAAAACACAAGGAAAAGATCCCTAAATTATTTTGGAAACTGCAGTCTGCATAGAAACAAGTGCAGTGCGGTTCCCAGTGTGGGAAATGGCTGCTGCGAATTCCAGTGCATGCAGGTGCCATTAGGGTTAATAGCACCTGCACAAATCTCTGCAGATGCAGACCCACAGTGTGAACCAGGCCTAAGGCCAGGCTTGCAGGAAGGTGTGCTTAGCTGGAAAACCCCTCCTTAATCCTGAACACTCATGGGATGTATGACATAATTTTACCTAGGCCTGGAAACCAAGAAGTAACTGAAGAAATGTAAAAAAAAAACAGTTTTAAACAAGTACATATGATATACTTTCCTATTTATTTACTAATTCTAGAAGCATAAGGATTACAAATAGTTAATGTTGCTGGTGTAAGGTAAGTTCCACTTTAAAACCACTAACAAATACCCATAAAGGGGTTTTTGTAGCATGTTCGAAAACCTCTAAAAAGAAGTGTGTTTTCCCAGGGTACATCTGTCTTGCAAGTGTTATAATTTGTAATTTATCACATGGGTTTTTATAACTTAATATTATAGTTTTACTTTTCTTACCCCGACTAAACACATTCTGCACAAGATACATACAAGATTTCTGTGATGTGTTTGGTGAATACTTTTCCAGTGCTATTAGGTGCGTAAATATTGGAGATCACTAGATCTCTGTTCCTTAGGTGGATATGTGCTTAAAGGAAGTGACCCTGGCTATCGGTGTCAACTGAGATGACTTCACAGGGGAGGTTTTTGTGAATCAAAATGAGAACCCCTGCTTTGCGGCCAATTGCGTCTGAACCTAGGACAGAACCTACTCAGAATTTTTTCATGCGGTGGAAATCTGGAGATGAAAGGTTGGTTTCCTGGAGAAGTGCAATGTTGGTTTTGAGTCTTTTAAGATGTCGAAGAATTTTAAGTCTCTTAATGGGGGACCTAAGCCCTTTCACGTTCAAGAGGTGATTTTCGTGGGGGTAAAGTTGTTAGCGTGATTTGGGCTGGAATCATGATTGTATCAGGGTTAGGCCTGAAGAGAGGAGCTGACATTTTAGTGTGGGGTGAGGTGGTATTGCTGTGATAAGTAGGTTGTGCCTGAGTGTCTGGTGTTTGATAAGTGGCATAGGGTAGAGGTGTTTGAGCTGGGGAGGAGTTTGGGAAGGTGGGTGTATGGAAAAAACATACTACTAAATATTGAGCGCACTTCACTTTTTTCCGCATGGAGTCACTTTATAGGCCAGCTCCCAGTACTGACCCGAACGTTGTAGCAGAGGTATGCCCATATTTCCACAATATCATGTGCAGCAAGGTCAGGGTAAGTATGAAAGAGGGAGGAAGCTGTAAGCAGTAAGGCCATAGGAGGTATTTTTGAGCAAAGAAGAAGGAATAAGGTTAACAAATAACAAAACAATACATAGTATCAAGGTCTGTCAGTTAGATGGATGCCAAGACAGAGGAGAAAAATGTCAGTGTAGGTGTAAATTGACCTGGTGTAACCTATTAGGGAACATTGCATGCGCCTGTTTTAGTTCAGAGCGGGTTCAGCTTCTACCTGATCAGCAAGGAGTGGAGCGATGGTCAGGTTCCTGAGGGTCTTAAGCGTTTTGGAGAGTCCTTCCTCTGGCTTCTTTGGTCCAGAGGGCAATTATTTGGGGAGACCCTTGACGGGGAATTGGAGTGTGAATCAGCTCGAAGTGTGCGCAGGAAGGCTTACGCTTCAGGGGGATCTTGAAAGGAGAGCAGGTCGCCATTGGGAGCTTTGAGGCGCAGAATTGCAGGGAAAGCTAGAGTGAATTTCACTTGTCGCTGGTGGAGTTCCGTGCTTATTTGTTGAAAGGCTTTCCTTTCTTGGAGACTTTGATGGAGTAGTCTGCAAAAATCAGAATTTTGATTCTGTCTATTTGAAGGGATCTAGACTGTCTGAACTTCTGCAGGATGATGGCCTTGTCCGAGTAATTTAGGTATTTAGAGATGATCGGTCGGAGGTGAAACCTTCCATGTGGTGGGCACGTTCTACCATGCAAGGGCCTGGAAGGCCTAAAGCTTCTGGGATGTGTCTGGTGCAGAATTCAGTGATGGCAGATGTTTGCAAGGATTCTGGGATGCCCACAAACCGCAAATTGTTTCTTCTGGATCTATTTTCCAAATCATCTAGCTTTTGGAGTACATACTGGTTTGTTTTGTCCTGAGCCTGGGCTTGGTACAATTCTTCCTCCACATTGGAGAGGTGGTGTTCAACCTCATTGAGCCTGGTGGCGTGTTCCCCCAGCTGTTGCTTAAGCTGCTTCATCCCTGCATTCACTGCCTTCTCCACTGAAGCAGCTATCATGGGGGACAGAAGTGCTGCTGCCGCCTAAGCTTTATGCTCTGTGTTGTTATCTCCCTGATATGGGGAGGCAGAGGCATGATGTGAGGAAGGAGAGGCATGGTGTGAGGAGGGAGAGGCTGTGTAGCCGCTTACCTCCATGTCTGGGGTGTCCGCCGCGTGTTCCGGCAAGGCCAAGGCCAGGGCCTTGATTTGCAGCTGGGCCATCAGGGCTGTTTGCGATCATGCTCTCTTTTTTCAACTAAGCAGTGCGGGGGTCACCCGGGGCAGTGGTGGCTGCAGGCAGCGGTGGAGGGCCGGGCAGGTATTTGTAAGCCGATTTTTGGGTTGTGCTGCAGGAGCTGAGGAGAGATGCAGCTACTCCATGCAGCGCCGGAACTGGAAGTGTGAATGCTTTTATTATTTCACTATTATGACTGGTTCAACCCATCAGAATATCAGCTGTATTTACCTTATTGGGTTGGAATAAATCATTATCCACAAACATTTGTCAGTTTTCAATAAACTTAATGTTTGGAATAGAAGTAGATAATTAATCATACAGTTCCTGCCAACAGGCATAAAACCAAACAACTTTATAAAGCTTGTGCGACAAATGTGATTCAGAAAAGTGCAATAACTATTTTACAAAATCTTTCCAGAGTAAGTCAGCCCTGCTAAAATAAATGAGAAAAGCTGTTGTAATCGTGTAATCTATGATGTGAACAAGTAAGCAAACAGTAAGTTGTGTTAAAACTTCTCTTTCTGTGGTTTGCTCAGTGTTCTTGTCTCCATCTGTCAATATTTCTTAATTTTGACAATACCAGCTGCTCTAAAGGTCTGGATTATGTGGGTAATCCAACACGTTGTCTTTATGGCTGTCAAAAAGAATGGCCTGCAGATTAGCAACAGTGTTGTGCTCTTTATTTTTAAGGTTGTTTACCATTGCTAAGCTTGTGACCATACGTCTTGATGTTTGCAGAAACTAACTCTGATGTGAGTATTAGGATATTACTAGTTAATTGACCTAGATAATCACCCAAAGGCAGATTCTAGTCACTCCTTTTAGTTAAAAAAATTAGTTTGTGACATGGTATAGTCATTGCTCTTAAAGTTTATACAGAAGAATGTACAATTCCAATATAGCATAGGCAGTAATGTAAATCCATCATTAATCATGACGCCACCGCCACCGTCACCGCTCGACCCAAAAAAAATGCTCCGCTGTTAACTAAGGCAAACCGCTGAATGCTGATGTCACAAGGGGACAGTACCACCAGGTGATGTCACCAGGTGCTCCACCCCTTGACCCCCACAACCACCGGCCAGGGTTGTGGGGATGAGGCCCTTGTCCCCATCAACATGGGGACACGGTGCTTTGGGGTGGGGGAACAAAGCCCCCCACCCCAAAGCACCCACCCCCCTATATTGAGGGCATGTTGCCTGGTATGGTTTGGGGGGGTGCTTGCTCACCCCCCCTTTCCTGGCCTGCCAGGTTGCATGCTCGGATAAGGGTCTGGTATGGATTTTGGGGGATCCCCATGTAGGTTTTTTTTCACTTTATTTATTGCCAGCAATGTTTTTCTTTATTCAGCTGTCAGCCGGAAGCGGGAAGGCCATTGACAGCTTATGACTCATCGGTTGGTAAGGACGCAGTGGCCGGCTTCCCGGTCCTGCTTCTTAACTACTAGCTAATCACTGTGCCCTGATTGGGGCGGAGCTAATAGCGTCTTTGCGTCACTTACAGTTTTGAGCCGTGGAACACGAATTGTCCCAGTTTTCTGGTTTTAAACGTTTTAAACATACAGAGAGGATGTGAGTATGTTTTCAACTGTATAATCTCAATAGGTCTTTTCTCTGCATCTTTTCTCTGCATGTGGGTGATACGGATGAACACCTAAAAGAGCAAAGCAAAGAACGGTTACTAAAGGAGTGGATCTGGAAACTGCCACACAGTAGCAAACACTGTGAAAGTGAAATACCCCTTTGAGTGGTGAATATCTCCAGTGAGTGCAATATCTTAGGGGGCACTATAAGAAGCACCAGCACAAGTAATACACGTCTGAAGAGCACTTGTCACTTTTTTTGCAAAAGACTATGGGGGTTATTTACTAAAGGCAAGTCCACTTTGCACTACAAGTACACCTGGAAGTGCAGTCGCTGTAGATCCGAGAGGTACATGCAAGAAAATAAAAAACAGCATTTTAGCTTGCACATGATTGGATGATAAAATCAGCGGAGCTTCCCCTCATTTCAGAGCTACCCCTCAGATTTTTCAGCGACTGCACTTCCAAGTACACTTGTAGTGCAAAGTGGATTTGCCTTTCGTAAATAACCCCCAGTATCTCACACAAGTGAGTACACCCCTCACATTTTTGTAAATATTTTATTATATATTTTCATGTGATAACACTAAAGAGATTACACTTTGCTACAATGTAAATTAGTGAGTGTACAGCTTATATAACAGTGTAAATTTACTGTCCCCTCAAAATAACTCAACACACAGCCATCAATGTCTAAACCACTGGCAATAAAAGTGAGTACACCACTATTTGAAAATGTCCAAATTGGGCCCAAAGCGTCAATATTTTGTGTGGCCACCATTATTTTCCAGCACTGCCTTAACCTTCCTGGGCATGGAGTTCACCAGAGCTTCACAGGTTGCCACTGGAGTCCTCTTCCACTCCTTCATGATGACTTCATGGAGATGGTGGATGTTAGAGACCTTGCGCTTCTCCACCTTCCTTTTGAGCAAGCCCCACAGAGGCTCAATAGGGTTGGACACCATCTGAACCAAATACGTTTATCATGGTCTCATCAGACCATAGGACATGATTCCAGTAATCCATGTCCTTAGTTTGCTTGCCTTCAGCAAACTGTTTGCAGACTTTATTGTGCATCATCTTTAGAAGAGGCTTCCTTCTGGGATGACAGCCATGCAGACCCATTTGATGCAGTGTGCGGCGTATGGTCTGAGCACTGACAGGCTGACCCCCCACCCCTTCAACCTCTACAGCAATGCTGACAGCATTCATACGTCTATTTCCCAAAGACAACCTCTGGATATGACGCTGAGCACTAGCACTCAACTTCTTTGGTCGACCATGGCAAGGCCTGTTCAGAGTGGAACCTGTCCTGTTAAACTGCTGTATGGTCTTTGCCACTGTGCTGAAGCTCAGTTTCAGGGTCTTGGCAATCTACTTATAGCCTTGGCCATCTTTATGTAGAGCAACAATTCTTTTTTCAGATCCTCAGAGTTCTTTGCTATGAGGTGCCATGTTGAACTTCCAGTGACCAGTATGAGAGAGTGAGAGCGATAACACCAAATTTAACACACCTGGTCCCCATTCACACCTGATACCTTGTAACACTAACGAGACACATGATATGGGGGAGGGAAAATGGCTAATTGGGCCCAATTTGGACATTTTCACTTAGGGGTGTACTCACTTTTGTTGTCAGCGGTTTAGACATTAATGGCTGTGTGTTCAGTTATTTTGAGGGGACAGCAAATTTACACTGTTATACATGTCACATGAAAAGATATAATAAAATATTTACAAAAATGTGAGGGGTGTACTCACTTTTGTGAGATACTATGGGGGTTGATTTACTAAAGGCAAATCCACTTTGCACTACAAGTGCACTTGGAAGTGCAGTCGCTTTAGATCTGAGGGGAAGCTCTGCTGATTTTTATCATCCAATCATGTACAAGTAAAAATGCTGTTTTTTATTCTCCTTGCATGTCCCCCTTCAGATCTACAGTGACTGCACTTCCAAGTGCACTTGTAGTGCAAAGTGGATTTGCCTTTAGTAAATAAACCCCTATGTGTGTATATATGTGTGTATATATATATATATATATACACATACACCTGCATGGACACACACATACATGAAGAATGAGAAAGACACATGTACAGTCAGGTCCATAAATATTGGGACAACAACACAATTCTAATCTTTTTGGCTCTATACGCCACCACAATGGATTTGAAATGAATTAGGAATTACAACAGTTTGTACATGTGCCTCCCACTTTTTAAGGGACCAAAAGTAATGGGACAATTGGCTGCTCAGCTGTTCCATGGCCAGGTGTGTGTTATTGCCTCATTATCCCATTTACAAGGAGCAGATAAAAGGTCCAGAGTTCATTTCAAGTGTGCTATTCGCATTTGGAATCTGTTGCTGTCAACTCTCAATATGAGATCCAAAGAGCTGTCACTATCAGTGAAGCAAGCCATCATTAGGCTGAAAAATTCAAAACGAACCCATCAGAGAGATAGCAAAAACATTAGGTGTAGCCAAATCAACTGTTTGGAACATCCTTAAAAAGAAAGAACGCACCGGTGAGCTCAGCAACACCAAAAGACCCAGAAGACCACGGAAAACAACTGTGGTGGATGACCGAAGAATTCTTTCCCTGGTGAAGAAAACACCCTTTACAACAGTTGGCCAGATCAAGAACACTCTCCAGGAGGTAGGTGTATGTGTGTCAAAGTCAACAATCAAGAGAAGACTTCACCAGAGTGAATACAAAGGGTTCACCACAAGATGTAAACCATTGGTAAGCCTTAAAAACAGGAAGGCCAGATTAGAGTTTGCAAAACAACATCTAAAAAAGCCTTCACAGTTCTGGAACAACATCCTATGGACAGATGAGACCAAGATCAACTTGTACCAGAGTGATGGGAAGAGAAGAGTATGGAGAAGGAAAGGAACTGATCATGATCCAAAGCATACCATCTCATCAGTGAAGCATGGTGGTGGTAGTGTCATGGCGTGGGCATGTATGGCTGCCAATGGAACTGGTTCTCTTGTATTTATTGATGATCTGACTGCTGACAAAAGCAGCAGGATGAATTCTGAAGTGTTTTGGGCAATATTATCTACTCATATTCAGCAAAATGCTTCAGAACTTATTGGATGGCGTTTCACAGTGCAGATGGACAATGACCTGAAGCATACTGCGAAAGCAACCAAAGAGTTTTTTAAGGGAGAGAAGTGGAATGTTATGCAATGGCCAAGTCAATCACCTGACCTGAATCCGATTGGGCATGCATTTCTCTTGCCGAAGACAAAACTGAAAGGAAAATGCCCCAAGAACAAGCAGGAACGGAAGACAGTTGCAGTAGAGAAACCCACAAAAATGCTTTACATGTGAGGAGCTCAATTCACAGTGAGTTAAATTTCTAAGTTATTGATTACTAGTAATTAACACTGTATAATATTTCTCTAATGTTATTTATTTCTTTGATGTTAGCCTGTATAGAGTACACAATCATGTTAATGGTATTTGCCATGAGTTCTGCAAATCTTATGCCCGGTTTTCATCAGCGAAAAGTGGCATCTGTGTTTTTGATCTGGGTACCTATAAATGTGTACCCATTCATAAATTTGTTGTAGTCTGTGGCTAATCCTCTGTTATATTTGTGCTTTCCTGAAAAGTGAACATGAACCATATAATCCCTTATGGCCAGCTCATTAAGAAAATTGTGTTGAAAAGACCTCAATAGTATCCTCTGTCCATCAAACCATAATTCTGCATGGTTTACATTGTAATAATGGAAACATAAAGGGTTCCTGCCAAAGTTCCCACTAAATGCATCATAATCCTCAAAACCCAATAATGCAGTTTTAGGAACTTGGTCTAGAAAGGTTTTTTTCATGATTTCTAATTCTCACGCCTACAGTTGTGCTGTACTTCTTGTGGCAGGCCCTGTCAATGTTGCAGTTCTCAGTCCAGCAATCTCACACTGTTGTCAGCCCTTTCAGCCTCTCTCTCTTTTGGTTCCACACGGTAAGGAGAGGAACATATGTTGGTACCATGTATGTTGCACACTGTCACGTCTGGATATCTCCCTGTAACCGCTTTATGCCCCAACTGCAGCCTGGACAGCACTCATCACTGCATCTTCAGAAGGTGATGAAAGCATGGCAAACAAGCAAGTAAAAGGGGAAGTAAATTCAAGGTGGCTGAGATGTTAGGGAGGCACACACAATACCACCACACCCAGAACACAGATGTGTTTGCCATGCTTTCATCACCTTCTGAAGACGCAGTGAGTGCTGTCCAGGCTGCAGTTGGTCCATAAAGCGGTTACAGGGAGATATCCAGACGTGACAGTCTGCAACATACATGGTACCAACATATGTTCCTCTCCTTAACGTGTGAAATCAAAAGCGAGAGTGGCTGAAAGGGCTGACAACAGTGTGAGATTTCCGGACTGAGAACTGCAACATTGACAGGGCCTGCCACAAGAAGTACAGCACAACTGTAGGCGTGAGAATTAGAAATCATGAAAAAAACCTTTCTAGACCATGGTAAAGCCATCCTGAGAAAAGGCACATTTATTTCTGGGTCGGACAGTGGAGTGAGGATCTCTGGGCAATAAGGGGAGTTTCTGTTGACTGTGAGGAAACGTGGATACAACCTACTAATGCAATTGCTGTATGACCCATATGCTCCTGGTAAGGTTCAGTTTATTAGGGTGTTGGTGATGGGTCCTTTCCTCTTCATTTCATCAAAGATCCTTCATTGGCAGACTCAGAATTAATTAAATTTGCTACTTTTCTTTTCATTATTGATTACATGAACTTTTGCACATTATTCTTTCCTTTTAGTGGCATTACACTTTTACCCCATATTTTTGTTATTGTACCCAACAATATTGTTTCAGCGGCTTTTATGTAGTATCTTCGGATAGCGCAACAAATTTGATTTGTATATTCTAACTGCTGGTGAGAATTGTACTATTTTCACATACAGTAATGCATGTAAGATCATACAGTACAGTGATGCATGTAAGATCTGTGTTTAGCGTTGGAAAAAAGCCTTTATTTCTGGTGCTGCAGCAGCCAGGAGTGTGTGTGTGCTTTATAACCAGGCTGTTAGCTTTCTGAGTAAGTAATTTGAGCAGATGTAAAGCAACCTGAACACTTTCACAGGCACCAGAACACATTTTCCCCTGCACCTAATCTAATAGATCCCTGATGTCTCTTTCAGAGAAGCTGTCATAAGCTGTATGCTATTACATAGAGGGATATTGTTCCTTTGTGCTATTCTTCATACTGTAGTTAACTCTAAACTGATTTCTTTTTAAGATTTGCCTATTACTAATTTTGGGTTTTGTTGCTGTTTCACAGGGTCGCAAAATTTTAAGTTTTTATATGTTGTTGTTTATTTACTTTACACAACCTTATCTTTTAATTTTACTACCATGGCTACCATGCACAGCTACACCACATTTTACACTCTCCAGTTTTAGCAAATCAAACCCATTGTGCATATTTTGATAAAATATCTAACTGTTAAAATATATTTTAAAAGAAAGAGGGAAGTGGCAAAGGAAGGAGGCCTGGTTTGCCTCCAAAACACATCCTGATTTCCCATACAGCTCCTATGTTTGACAGGTCCTTCTGACAGAGCTTGACAGCTCCCTCCTCGTGGCGACTACTCATTGGATTGTCTGAATTCCTGCACCGTTTCCCACGGCGGCTTTATTCTCCAGTGGGACTACTGCTCCCTGCACTTTCTCCAGGTGATCCCACCCTGTTACCAACTGCCTGTCACCACAGATTTCTTTGTGAGTGTATTTTTATTATATCATTGTGTCTTTTATAATAAACTGTGCTACACCAGTGGCGGCTTGGTGCCTCTTTCCCTCCCCTCCTTTTGTGCTTAAGTTCCCAGCCCTCCTGACTGATAAATTTATCTTTTTTAACCTCTGGGAATATATTCATATACACCTTTTGCTTATTGGGATAATTGTTTCAAGACACTTTGTGCGACCTCTGGTCCTCTTACATGCAAAGATCAATTGTTTTAGCTACTACCCCCTATACATGCCCCAATCAGGTTGTATACTATCTCTCTTGAATATAAGCAAGGGTAGCACTGAGTGTGTGTTGTTTTAGTTTTTAAAATATATTTTACACTGTTATTTTCCCTAGTGTAATCCAGGTACACCATTGAGCATTAATATCTGAGACAACGCCCATATTTAAAAAAAAAAACACTAATGCCCTGTACACACGGTTGGATTTTCTGACGGAAATTTTGCGATCGGAGCTTGTTGTGGGAAATTCCGACCGTGTGTGGGCTCCATCTGACTTTTTCCATCTGAATTTCCGGCACACAAAGTTTGAGAGCAGGCTTTAAAATTTTCCGACAACGAAAATCCGTTCGCGTCAATTCCGACCGTGTGTGGACAATTCCGACGCACAAAGTGGCACGCATGCTCAGAATAAATTCCGAGACGGAACTGTTCGGTCTGGTAAAATTAGCGTTCATAATGGATATAACACTTTCGTCACGCTGCAATGTTTTAAATTGTTTAATGCAGCGCACTTTCTTCTTCTTTATAATGCTAGAAGAATGAAGTTGTTTTGCTGCTCATATTCACACAGACTTCTCACAAACTTCTTTCTTTATTATTTATCGTGATTTCATGAATATAATATTTTTATTTGTCACATCTACCGAAAAAAAAATATTTTTTTTATGTTTTTAGATTTTTTTAGTTTTTTTTTTTTTTTTTTTTTTTTTGATTTTTTAAAATCCTGATCTTGTGTTATTTATATTTATTTATTTTTACTCCAGAATAGTTTTGGGTGTGTTTTGTGTGTCAAGTTACCACAACACCATTATTATCTTGTATTATTTAATCTCAAGGAGATTGCTTGGTGTCTCTTGTTAATTTCACATTGTATTTTTGAAATGTACCTGCCTCCTCACAAACAAACTGTCCTTTTTGAAGGAAAACACAGATAGGCGAGCATAATAAAACAAACCAAAAATTTATTAAGGGGTCATAACCAAAGAAAGAGGGAGGCAATGCTGGAGAAACAGCAGACATTGGCAAAGCCTTTGGTCCCCAGGGCACACATTAATTATTTTACTGCAAAATTGGTGGCCTGAGGAGTCCATATATAAGGGAGTACAATCTGGTCCAGAAGACCAAGAGATCATGAACAGCAGCAGATGACATGTATGTCCCCAGGCTGTGGTCATACAAGAGCCTGCATCTTTTGTCAGACCAGACTGAACCCAGGCCATCACTTTCTTGTCTTCCTTCCGCTCTTCCTTCCACGCTGTGTCTGTGGTGGTGGAGTTGTGGCAGGAGGAGGATGATGTAACTCACACAGGTGGGTATTGGGTGTGATTTCGCCCCTCATCCCCTTAGTTAATGTTTTATAAAGGATGTCCTCACACATGAGGCATTGGCCCTCCTGCATGTCCTGCAGTTTGGTGGCAGCCATGGAGGCAAAGGCCTCTTCATGAGTGGGGGTGGCTCTGAGGGACGCAGAAGCCTCCTGAATCAGCCTGAGCACTGAATCCTCCACGTTACTCCCCTTAATGGGTCTTTTGTTAGGAAGGCGGAGGGGAGTAACCTGTGATTCTGTGAGGCTCCACTTACCCCCGCCTCCTCCTGGCTGCCACTAACCTCCGCCTCCTCCTGGCTGCCACATTCCACAGCCTCGTCCTGTGTGCCACATTCCACAGCCTCCTTCTGGCTGAGTTCTTCCTGTGTATGAAAAAGGGACATAGTTTTAGTTTTTTCTATATCAATCACACACAATTTTCACCTCCTGACTGTTGCAAATTGAATGTTAAGAAATATAAAAGATTATCATTCTGAGCCCAGCATTTTTCATTCTTGTCCCAATTATTTTTGCTCACTACTGTCTATTGATAGTAAAACACTTTATTAAATCAGCAATTAGTAATCAATAATAACATCTAGTAAACATCAGTTATTTATTGACCAGAAATCTGTAGAAGAATTCTATACCTGGCTCAAGCTGGGCTTCTCCACTTCTTCCTGGCTGGAAGTCCCAGGTTGGACATCGGAAGCCTCAGCTGGGGTGGAAGATAGGGTGGGAGGAAGAGTGGAAGGAAGGATTGAGAGGGATTCCCTGACTTCAGTCTGGTCTGACAGAAATCGCAGTCTCTCATAGTACCACAGCCTGGGGTCATGAACGTCATGATCTCTGGGAATTCTGGACCTTCTTGCGCTCCCTAAGATATGTGCTCCTCAGGCCACCAATTTTGGTTTTTAAATAGGGGATGGTTGCTGTGGGGACCACCGGCTTCACCAACTCTAGCAGTTTCTCCAGCGCTGCCTGCCTCTTTTGCTTATGATTATATTGCGGGTGTTTCACCTGCCACAGACAGGGCAGCTCCCTGTATTTGTCTATGAACAGGGGGAGGAGCTATGAGTAAGCGCTCTATGGGAGCATGAAACGCGTTAACGGTTATGCTGCATCATCCCAACAAAGCCATGTACGGATTTTAATCATGTTATTACTGTTTCAATAAAGAGGATTTTATTTTTTACTTTTCCAATCCGGAGTGCGGCTGTCCAGATTTTTCCATCACACACATACCAGGGGGAGGAAGTTGTGGTCATTAAAGCCATCCATTTTATCTGCAATACACAACACAAGACAAACCCTAATGTCAGGCTAAAGTCCCCTAATCTTGTCCCAATATAGGCCCCAATCTCTAAGCAGTATAGGCCCAAGTTTAAATGTTACCTTCATTATCACGATTGGCGCTTCCTATACTCCTTCCTCCACTCACAGATCGTACGTACGACGCACGCGTGTTATGCTTTATATACACTGCGCATGCGTGAAACTCCGCCTGCCCCTAACGTTCTTTCTAGTCTATTCCCAGCCCCTTCTCGTTCGGCAGAGTGGGGAAGAGCACATGGCGGAGACACAACAGGTGTGTGCTAATTACAGCAACGAGGAGGAGGAGGTGGAAAGCCCGGAGCCATAAACATCAGGATCCCGGAGGAGAAGATTTAAGGCATCAAATATGGCCTTTGTAGAGATGGTGGAGATGGTCGACATATTGAAGAGGGCCGACTATGATGGGAAGTATGGACCATACACCAACCCCAATGTCAGAAAGGCCAAGATCATGGCGAAAGTTGTGAAGAGTCTGCACCATAATTTTGGGGTACGTCGATCCAAGGATCAACTGAGAAAGCGGTGGTTGGACCTCAAAATCAAGGAGCATGATCAGTATAGAAGGATCAGGAGAGTGCTGCAAAAAAAGTAAGTAGTTGTGCTGTGTTCCTATTCATTATTTTTAGAACGTTCGTGCCGCTCCATGTGCTTTTCTTTACTGTTGTACAGTTTAAAATGGCAACTTTCATGTTCATGGACACATTATTCTTTCATAGGAAACATTGTTCGTTCGGCCATTAAAACACCATGTTTTGTCCAGATGCATTTCAATACATTTTTTCTGCCCTACTTCTCTTAAAATAATTTTGTTGTCTAGATGGGTTTGTAACTAGAATGAAATGCAAACAAATGTAAGGAGAGGACACTCAGCAGCTGTTTACACATCTGGACACAGGAGCACTAGTGTGGGACAAAAGAACACCCTTTTTATTAGGGGGCCCACACAGGTGCTCCAGTGTATACTATAGGGGTGTCTCCATCTGTGAAGCTTGCACAAAACAGGTAAGTATTCAAGCTTGACAAAGGATAAAAATATTTCTTCATCTTGGAACTCTGCCAAAACAGACAATTGTACCCCACTTCCAAGCAATGTTTCATATTCCTATTTCTGCCATCAAATATCTGTGTGCTAAGTATACCTATTTTTTTTTACATAGGGGAGAACAGACTCGGAGGACACCACTCATCAGAGGAGACCACGGACCCCCCACCTCATGAAGAAGTGGAAATCCCCCAAACCCCACCAGAGGAGGAGGAGGGAGACGTGGAAATACTCACCACAACAAGTGAGTGTCTGCGACCACATGCTCAGGTAAGAGATGCATGCCTGCATATTTTTAATACATGTTTTTATTTTAAATATTTTTAGGTGATCGTGATGTTGTGGTAGAAGGTCATTTCACCAGTGAAAGTGCCCAGATCCTCATCGAGGAGATCATGGGGTGTAATAGGGACTTGGAAAACATCAAGCAAAACATCAATGATGTTCAAACCAAAATGAAGAACATCATTGATGTTTTAGGAAGAATTTAAAACCCCTAGAAATCCCTACGTTATTTGTGCGTTGTGTTTTTGCTTTTCTGACAATTTTTTGAAAATTTTGTGACATATTATAGAAAAGCCAAATTTTGAAGATGCACACACTGTGTCAACATGTGCTATCTGCCATCATGGGAGACCAATGTACACATTTTGTGGGTGCAACCCCTTCCTCAATAATAAAGTAGCTGAGAGGAAGGGGTTGCACCCACAAAACACGTCCATTGATCCCCCATGATGGTAGCTAGCACATGTTCACATTCGCCAATCTGTGCACATCTTCAAAATTTGTCTTTTCCAGGGGTGACTTCATCTGCTGAACACAATATCAAACACAGTTTATAAATACTCATGTCTGATATTGCCTTCATGTTCTATAAAAGTTGAACTTTGCAAGTTCCAGAGTTGTGTATTTCTTTAAACATGCCTGTTTTACCTTAAGGCTCGGTTCACACTGGGACGACTTGGGATCCGACTTGTACGCCCTCAAGTCGCCCCAAGTCGCCCCAGAAATAGATTCACATTGAAGTGAATGGGAGCGTCTTAATAGACACTACTGAAGTCGCTCCGACTTCAGAGCGTACTCCCTGTACTACTTTGATCCGACTTGGTAGGCGACCTGTACCATAGAAATCAATGGAAGTCGCCTCCAAGTCGGATCTCTCTGTAAAGTCAAGCGACTTTGCAGGGAAAACTCCTCCCTCCCCCCTCCCTCCCAGAGAGCTGATTGGCCACAGGCGAAGTCGCCTGTCATGGAGGCGACTTCAAGTCGCCTTGTAATTTGCTAAAGTCGCGTCGAAGTCGCGTCGAAGTCGCGTCGAAGCCGCGTCGAAGTCGCGTCGAAGTCGCCGTGCAAAGTCGCGCTGAAGTCGTGTTGCCCCAGTGTGAACCGAGCCTATAAGGCAACTTCTACTTTTTAATGTGAATTAAAAAATTGTTATGCAACAAACATGTTGGTTTGTTTAAAAAACCTTTTATAAATGCACATGTGATTGTGCTTGGTTTAAAAAGATTGAGAATCAACAATGTGTGGCTTCTTCTTTCAATGCTCAAAAGCATCTTTTGTAGTAAAGTTGGTGTTTTCAGTGACAATGTTGGTTATTTACTAAAGGCAAATCCACTTTGCACTACAAGTGCAGTTTCAGTGCAGTCTCAAGTGCACTTGTAGTGCAAAGTGTATTTTCCTTTAGTAAATAACACCCAACAGTGCTTTATAATTTTACACAATCACGCCATTTTCAGGACTCCCCAAATTTCAGTCATGGTCAGCTAAAAGAAAGCCAAGCAGTAAATCTAAGCAAATATTTGTTCAGTTTAAAATATATTTTTATTTAAAAAATGTCTCAGACATTGTCTGGCATATCGATGGCCCCCCTACCCGCAAAGTATTCCATGTATCTTATACGGACCTCATGAGCACTCTGAGGGGGCAAGCCAGGACGGCCAGCTTCAAGCGCCATCAGGTTTGGTTCATTCATATTAATTCCGGCTTCAGGCCCAACTGAGCCAGCATAGTTCCAAGAAGTACCCCTTAAAAAGTTGTGGAGAACACAGCAAGCCAGGATGATGTGATTGAGTTTATATTCCGCCATGTGTATCGGTGTAAGAAATAGGCGGAACCAGCCGGTAATTAAAAACCCTCTGGTCCGAGGTAAGGGTCCTCATAGGGAATGGCTGCATAAGATGGTCCCCCAGCGCAAATGCTTCACCTGCAACAAAGACGAATGGAAGTCCTTCTGCATTGTCTTCTGGAGGTGGCAAGCCCAAGCTGCCATTCTGGAGATGCCTGTAGAACTCTGTGTGGGCGATGACTCCACCATCTGGTATCCGGCCATTCTTCCCCACGTCCACATACAGGAACTCATAAGTAGCTGACACCACCGCCAACATCACAATACTATTGAACCCCTTGTGGTTGTATTAGTATGACCCCGAGTTGGGTGGTGGGATGATGTGGATGTGTTTTCCATCAATTGCCCTGACGCAGTTAGGAACGTCCCACCGCTGGGCAAAGTGGGAGGCCACAGTCTGCCATTCCTGTGGGTTGGAAGGAAACTGTGGCGTCAAACAAGAAAAAAATATTAATCATTTTGACATAAACATGGAAAGCAGATTAAACACAAACATTCTTGGCCAACATCAGTATAACATTTATTTTAGGGAGTATTTAAAGACAAAGGTATAAGGTCCACCCATCAGATTTCCCCCCCCCCTCTCATTGGCCATTTTAAAAATTTTAGGAGGGGGGAAGATGTTTTGGCCAGGTAACCCTCTCCACTTCATTGAGAGATGAATGCCTAAATAATGTGTATTACTTTGGCCAGCCCCTCCTTACTTATACTATTGGCAGCCCACTGGACAGGTAAGAAGTGTCATAATACAAAGAGATATATGCACACTGTACACATTTTAGCACATTTTTACATTCTGCTATTACCTATCAAGATAATAATAGGATACAAAAACTTTAAACAGTACCATTTGAAAGTATTCAGGCAGGCCCTTTCACTACATGTTTTGGGGAATTCATCCATAAATCTGAGCACAAAAGAGGTGGGTATAGTGTGTATGGGTTTGGCAAAGTCAGCAGATAGAGGATTGGTATCAGCTGAGTTAGCAGTTGGGGGAGGGAGGGTTTCAAATGATTTTGGGACCCCAAAAAAAACCTCTGGCACCCTGCCAGAATTTAAAGTACAAATCACAATTGTAAACATTTTAGGGGGTATTTAGGGTAAAGCACTACTATGGAGCTGACAAAATACATTGTTAATTGAGTAGACGAGGTGGATATTGGCCCAGGAGAGCATGCTGGGGAGGTAAGTGAAGGCAAATATGTATGAAGGACAAAAAATTAAAAAAAAAATTCAGCATGCATGAGGACAAAGGGGACATTCACAACATATTACAATCATGGTAATTAGGGAATGAGGAAAGAAATACATTATATTATCAAACATTAAATACAATAAAATGTGATGTTAAAGGAGAAAAATCTTATCTTAATATACTCCTTCTGCAGGACCTGAATGATGGCAGAACAGGTCTCTGGGATAATGATCCCCAGAGCCTGGGGAGAGAAGCCTGTCGAGAACTTAGGTCCTGCAGGCTTCTCCCCGTCGCCAAGTACCACAGGGTGGTGACTAGCCTCTGCTTCGCAGTGATGGCTTGCCTCATGCAGATATCCCACCTGCTGATATAAGGGGTCAGCAAAGCCAACAAACGGTGAAATACGGGGTCCGTCATCCGGAGAAAGTTCCTGAAATCGTCAGGATTTTTCTCACGGATCTCACGGAGCAAAGGCATGTGATAGAATAGGTCACGCTGGAGCAACCAATTCTTGGTCCATGAACTCCTCCTCGCCCTGTTCATGGACTGGGCTTGTGTCAAAGTAAGGACCCCAACTCCAAGCCCCCACACAGCACAAACTCTACGATGAGTATGTACACGCAACATGGCTAAAAAACGGTCGGCAGCTCAGAACGAAGTAACAGAACGCACTGAAGAACAGCAAGGCCTGTGAAGAGCCACCTGAAAATCAGTAACGAATGGACAAGAACACAATGACAAGTCAATGGTAACTCGCTGCATGCACTGAAGACCAGATGGAAACCCACAAGCACAAACTGAACAGCAGAAATATGATCTGAAAACCACGAGTCTGGAAAAGCGTTAATCGTCTCTCACCAAACTTTTACTAACATGAGATTAGCAAAAGGAGCCCAAAGGGTGCCGCGCTTGGTACTGAACTGCCCTTTTATAGTCTCGTCATACGTGGTGTACGTCACCACGTTCTTCGCGTTCAAAAATTCTGACAACTTTGTGCGACTGTGTGTATGTAAGACAAGTTTGAGCCAACATCCGTCGGAAAAAATCTATAGATTTTGTTGTTGGAATGTCCGATCAATGTTCGACCGTGTGTACAGGGCATAATAGTCGCACTTGACAAAAAAAAAAAAAATCACAGAACATATAAAATACAGCTAGCACAATGTTGCAGTTACCAAAGTAAAGCATATAGTTATCAAAAACAGTGCAGCACGACGGCCGACGTGATGTATGTGTGACGTCGGCACAGGGGAGGAGCCTAGCGCCGGCTCCAAGGGAGGTGTGAGACGGAGCGCTTACAATCCCCGGAGATGCCTCGCGGGGTGAGAGACCGCGAGATGCCGGCATAAGCACGAGTACGCGGCCGCCCACCCGCCCAAATCACTCCCCCCTGCCGAATCCACGGAAGCTGTGGGAGCTGCAGCAGCGGCACCGGGTATACTCCCGGGGACCGCTACGAACAACAGACGAGACTGTCATCAGCGCACCATTCCCCCCAAGGTGGCTCGACGCGGCGGACAGATAGGAGTGTCAGGAGCCCACGAGATCTGACCAGGGCACGCATGGAGAGGAGTTGTGGTTTTCAGCTGGAACCCGGGTCCTGAAAGTTGTAACAGGGAGCAAGGATAAGAAGCAAAAGTAATCACCGCGAAGCTCGGCTGTATGTGAAAGAAGAAGCAAGGTATGAGAGGTCCTGTTGTTTTCTTCTATTGACAAACCATGTTATGAACTGTGTGGGTTAGATCCGGTTCACCTGTTGTGAGACTAGAAGACCAGGAAAATATAGGCAATCAGGACTCCCTGTCACTAACTGACATAGGCCTTGTTTAAAAGGACTGGATAGATAACTGTGGCCCCACCTGGTCCCCCCCCCCTGTTTATAAGCTGCAAACGGGTATCTATCAGGGTAAAAAGGCAATAAAACATAAGCACTTAGAGGCAGTGATTGTGATACCCCTTTTTATCCAACTATTACTGGGGGTAAACTGGGACAGGGAGCGGAAGCATGAGAGGCCGTTCATCAAGAACAACGGAACCCCAGAATACAAGAGAGAGCCTAAACACCAGCTCTATACAAAAATACTTAAAAGAAGCAAGCGCAAAGAGCCCAGGAATGGAGGTGAAACACCCAGGTACGAAGGACAAGAAAAAAGAACAGCAGAAACAAAAGGGGGGACAGGGGGACAGAACCCATGAGGAGCTGGATCCAGAGGGGGCATCCACATGGAGTGCCGTTGATGAGCAAAGAATAATGGCTCTAGTACCAAGTAAATCAGATATGAGCGAAATGTTTACTAAATTGGAAACAAAATTAGAAAATGTGATAAAAGCGGAGATTTTAAACGTTCGCACTGCCATGGGACACCTTCTCCGCCGGGTAGAGGAAGCCGAAGAGGCCTCAGGTATTCAAGCCAAAGAAATTTCAGACTTAAAAGAACAAGTCAAGAAGATACAAAATGAAAACCGTTTATTGATGTTTAGATTGGAAGAACAGGAGAACCAGAGCAGGCGGCAAAATCTACGCATCAGATCTATTCCGGAACAACAAAATGAGGATCTGGGAGAGAAGATGAGGAAGATATTCAACCCCATGCTGGGCAGGCGAGAAGAGGAAGCCTTAAGGATCGACAGGGTTCACAGAATTAGGAAGCCCCCCCACATAAAGCAAGACACCCCCAGAGACGTTATCGTCAAATTTCATCTATATGAGGATAAAGAAAAAATATGGAAGAACTTAAAGGGGGCTCCTCCAATAAGCTTTGGAAATAAAAATCTGCAGATATTCACTGACCTATCAGCTGGAACTCTGGAGCGGAGAAGACAGATGAGACCAATCCTCGATCAGTTCAGGAGGGCAAACCTCGAATATAGCTGGGGGTTCCCAACATCCCTGATTGTCACTAAAGATGGAAGATCATTCAGAATGAGATACCTGGAAGATACGCAGGACTTTTGTAACAATCTGGGCATCCCCATCCCTGATATGTTATAATTATTGAAGGAAGGTGGACTTGGGGGTGGGGGGGGGGGGTGAGGGAAAGAGGAGAATATTTATTTGCTTTTTTTTTGTTTGTTTTTTTTTTCTTTCTTTCCTCTCTTTCCTCCCTGCCCCTCCCCTCCCCCCTAAGAGGATGACTACCCTTAGAGGCACGAGGATTAATGTTTTTTGGACTCAAGCTGAAATAGAACAAAGTGCAGGAACTGGGAAGGTTCGGTCTCTGGACGGTTCTCCTTTAATGATATATGGCCCGAGCAGGGGGGGTGGTGTGGTGGTTGGGGTGTGTCATTGGGTGGGGCGCTCCGAACCTTCACCTCCTGCACTTCTCTCTCCTGCGGGAGGGGCGGGTGCTGGACGTCGGCGCTGGAGCTCCGCCCTGGGGCAGGAGTTCCGCAGTGTGGGATGGGAGAATTTCCATATGTGTGGGCTCGAGGTGAAGTTTCTGCCGGGGGGTGGAGGGGGGGTGGGGGTGGAGAGGGGGGCGGGAGGGGGGTGGAGTGGGTGGGGGGGTAATCAGGGTTGGGAGAAGGGGAAAGGAGGGGGGTGGGGGGAGGGTGGGGCAGATGAGGGGGGGAGGGAATATGGGTAGGAAGGGAGCATCTGCAGGATGCAGGGAGGAGCAGGGAACAGTGGAGAACGTCCTCCTCAACAGATATGCCTGAGCTCAAATTTATATCTTATAATGTAAAAGGGTTAAACTCACCCAGGAAAAGACATAAAATATTAAGGGAACTTTGCCTCCTTCGCGGGGACATAGTTTTCTTGCAGGAGACCCATCTGACTCTTGATACCAGAATCAGGCTGTTCTCCCCTAGGATTCCTTAATGGTTCTACGGGGACTCTCCTGATAGAGGGTCAAGGGGAGTCGCCATAGGGCTGTCTAAGGCCTCGAACTTCTCGCTGAGGGATAGATTGACAGACCCTGAAGGCCAGTATATTTTCCTAAAAGGAACTATCGGATCTAAGATATTTACGTTGGCAAATGTTTATTGTCCTAACAGAAGCCCAACGATTTTCTTGGGACAAGCGTTGGAGAAGCTGCTGGAATTTGGGGAAGGGGAGGTAGTCCTGGCAGGGGATCTAAATTTTTGCCTGGACCCCGTTCTGGACAGTACGTCTCGTGCCCAGGGGATAAGGAAGGTGTCACTAGGGTCAATTAGGCGGAAATTACTCCGCAACCAGTTAATGGATGTGTGGAGATTACAACACGCCAAAGAGAGAGATTTCACCTTCTTCTCCCCTGTGCACGGGACCTACTCCAGATTGGACTACATCTTCGTGGACCATAGTCTACTGGAGTGGGTGGCAGAAACTAGAATAGAAATATTGTCCCTTTCAGACCACTCTCCAGTCACGATGAGGCTGAAGATCCCAGAAGCGGGGGGACGGCCTTTCTCGTGGAAGCTGAACGAGGATTTGTTGAGGGACCCTGAAGTGGTGGAGCAGATCCAGGATGAGGTGGATCTCTTCTTTAAAACAAACGACACGGGTGAGGTATCACCCTCTATCTTATGGGAGGCACACAAAGCCTTCATCCGAGGGACCGAAAAAAAAAAGGAAGGAAGAAAGGGGAAAGCTGATAGAGGAAATCTTTTCCTTAGAGCAAGTACACAAAAAGGCTAAGGGGCAGGATCAGGACTGTTATCGTTCAATGGTCGCCAAGAGGGAGGAGCTGAGGGTCATGATGGAGCAGGAGGCTAAGAGAGCCACTAATTTAATAACTAGGGATAACTACTTATGGGCGAACAAGTCGAGTAAACATTTGGCCAGATTAATAAGGAAAAAAAGAGGTCGGAACTTTATCGACAAGATACACAACAAAGGAGGGGAAGCAATAGTGACCAGCGGAGGCATAGCAGAGGAGTTTAGAAAGTTCTACGCTGACCTTTACTCTATAGGGCAACAGGGGGAGGAGGATAGTACCCGTCAGTCAGGGGCATGGAATTCCTAAAAGCAGCAGGACTAACGGGGCTGTCCATAGAGGACAGGGATCTCTTGGATAAGCCTATAGAGGAAGAAGAAATCCTAGTTGCCCTGAGAGACTCCCCGAAGGGTAAGAGCCCAGGCCCGGACGGATTCACTACCATTTATTTAGAGAAAATGAAACACCTATTGGTCCCCAGGCTGTGCCAATACTGGAATGAACTCGGTACCAGGTGTGGGATGGAAGGCGAGGCATTGACCGCTACGATTACCCTGATATTGAAAGAAGGGAAGGATGCCAGATTGTGTTCGAGCTACCGACCCATATCCTTGTTGAACGCAGATGTTAAATTATACGCCAAGGTGCTGGCCAATAGATTGAAAGGGAGCATGGCAGGCCTGTTGCACCCGGACCAGGCCGGCTTTGTTCCTTGTAGACAGTGCAGGGATAATGGGGTGCGGGCGGTGCTGCTGTCGGAGTTCTGTAGACGTGGGGGACCCCCAGCTCTATTCTGTCAGTTGACGCCGAAAAGGCGTTTGACAGGGTAGACTGGGGGTTCTTGATAAACACGTTGGAAGCCATGGGGTTTGGACCTATGTTCATATCCTGGGTCAGAGTTCTATACAGCAACCCTACAGCAGCGGTAAGAGTAAATGGGGCCATCTCAAAATCTTTTGGGATGGTAAATGGAACTAGGCAGGGCTGCCCGCTCTCCCCCCTCCTGTTCGTACTGTCCCTCAAACCTCTTCTGGCCTCCATTCGGAGCAGTCCTGACTGTAGTGGGGTGAAGGTGGGAACTGAGGAACACAAACTAGCGGCATTTGCCGACGATGTTTTGTTTTTTATCTCAAATCCTAGAATAACCCTACCTAATGTGCTCCGGATCCTCAGAAGATACAGAGACATTTCAAACTTTAAAATGAACCCCAGGAAGTCCGAGATCTTAAATATCAGCTTGGGTAAGCGGGAAGAAGAACATCTAGCTACAGTGTTTCCCTTTCCCTGGAAAAAGGAAATTAGGTATTTGGGAATTAAATTAGCCAATACTTTTAAAGAATTATTTCAAAAAAATGATATCCCATTGTTAGATGACATCAGGCAAGAAGCAAGAAGGCTGCGGTCCAGGCCCCTTTCATGACTTGGACGAGCAAATGCGGTTAAAATGGTGGTAACGCCGAAAATTTTGTACAAATTCCAGCTCCTGCCTATTCCATTACCGAGATATTTCTTTAAGGCTATAAGGAAATTAATAAGTGAAGCTGTCTGGGGTGGCAAAAAACCGTGTATCTCCTATGCAACATTGAGTAGGGGGAAAAAAAAAGTGGAATAGCTTTACCATATTTCAATAGGTACTACATAGCTGTAGTGCTTTCACGGGTCACTGAATGGAGTAAAAAAGGGTCGGATAAGCGGTGGGTGGATATTGAGTACTCTCTGAGTAACAATAATCTGGCGCATTCGCTTTGGAACCCCCCAAAATTAAGAGCACTTTGCACTAATACATCCTCGTTAACACACAACACTTTCAAATATTGGGATATGACACATACACAGCACAAATGGTCACATAATTCACCGTTGATATACATGAAAAATAATTTATTTTTTGAACCGGGGAGGAGGGAGGTGGGAGGGAATTGGTTAAAAGAGGATTCTATCCAACTAAAAAATTTTACTAGCAAGGGGAAAATTCACACTTTCATGGAATTGAGTAGGGAACCAGAATTATGGGTTATGGATAGATTGAGGTACCTCCAGCTCTCCCACTTTATTGAAAAATTACCGAAGCCACTTAGAAGTATGGAAGAGCTTAGACCGCTGGAGCAACTTTGTACGAAGGAGCAATCAGGCTGTGATATAGCCCAAATATACAGAATATTGGGAGTGGAACAGGAGCGGGTGGTGCCTCCCTACATTAAAAGGTGGGAGCAGGAACTGGGGTCACAGTGTAATAGGAACACGATAGATAAAATTTTGAGATTGGCCCATTACTCGGCGTTGGATAATAGGAGAACGGAAATCCATTACAAAGTCCTAGTAAGATGGTATGCCACCCCAGACAGAGTAAGTAAAATGGATGGGATAAAGCCCAATACTTGCTGGAGGGGATGCTCAAATGTGGGCACAATGGCCCACATTTGGTGGGAGTGTCCCACCATTAAAGTTTACTGGAAAAAAATCATATCATTGATAAAGGATATCACGGGGAGGGAAATTGCGGAAGACCTATGGGTCTGTCTCTTCCATGGGACTTTGGAACCAGTCAAGAGTTATAAATCTTCCCTGGTCCCCATAATGTTAGATGTAGCCAAGAGACAGATTGCTTTAAATTGGTTGAACTCTTCAAGTCCTAACATGCGAGACTGGCTCTTCGGCCTTAACGAAATATTTAATGTCGAGTGTCTAGATTTAAAAGATCTTGGGCTTATCTAAAGGAGATTATATAAAATGATAAGGAAGTGATTTTTTTTTTACGAAGAATGGAGTGACCAGGATGTAAGGGGTTCCTCGCGAGCAATGTCCTGCAGGGTAGGGTGGGGAGTGGGGTTGGGGGGGGCAGAGGGGGGGGGATGGTTTTGGGGGATAAGTATTCTTTTTTTTATTATTATACCTTGGGGGATCTGTATTATGGAATTGTCCCCTGTGGGAAATGAATTGTTATGAAAAACGATAAATAAAGATATAAAAAAAAAAAAAAAAAAAAAAACAGTGCAGCACAATCAATGACATATGACCCTCTAAAATCGAAGGAAAAAAAACTTTCAAATGAGATCCCCTCAAACAAATAGTGTAAATCAGCTGGAAGAGTGTTAAAAGTCCACCCAAAGTGTCTTTGTAAAATGATCAGTAGTTGATGGTGCTCAAAAGAGTAATGCACAGAGGGTGAAGACCCTTCACCTTCAAACCGATAACACTGCCTCATACCATAACAGTTTGACCATCCTAAAAGGAACGGTCAAAAAGCACAGTATAAGCCCATAAATAGCTATAAGAGCCCCAGAAATGGACTATCCATAAATTCTTCCACATGCAACACTCTCTTTAGTTTAGAAGTCAATCCAGTCAGATGGACAAAATTACTTCCAAGAGATATCAATCAGAAGAGAGAAAAGAAGCATCTCATAGAGTAGTAAGACTGAATACCAACATTTATTCAAAGTTACCAATATGTTTCTAACCAACAAGATGGCCGCTATGTCGTGATGACGTCACACGTCATGATTCCACCCAATAATACTGTTAAGTCAGTATTATTGTGTCTGTAATGTTTATGCCTCTAAAGTATTGTTTTAGGTAATATTTCCTTTTCTGTGACAAAGCTATTGAAGATAATACTTTGTGCAATATAATCGTGTTCACCTACAGCAGGGGTCTTCAAACTATGGCCCTCCAGTTGTTCAGGAACTACAAGTCCCATCATGCCTAGTCTTATCTGTGAATGTCAGAGTTTTACAATGCCTCATGGGATGTGTAGTTCTGCAGCGGCTGGAGGGCCGTAGTTTGAGGATCCCTGACCTACAGTGTGTGTTGTATGTTTAATGATTGACCTACCCCTAAAAGAATGGTGAGAAGTGGGAGTGGATTAACAATATTGATATTATTTAATAATACCCATGTTGTTTTTTGTTTCATCCCTGCCATTTTCTTACATATTAGGCAAGCCAGGTGGGGAGAGGAGGTGGCTGAAGTGCATATTTATAACTGTGGTGTATTGTATCTTGGAATTTTCTGTACAGTTGTATGTGCTGATAAGGGTTTGTGGAGTGCCACTAGTGATTTGTGCTTGATTATTTTGAACCTCAGTGAATTGTGTGGTCATTAATGTTGCAAGTTGGGGATATATCTGTAGCTGTCATATTTTGTTAAATTGTTCTGTGGATTGTTGTTTCTTTTGCTGTATAATGCCCTGTACACACGATTGCACATTCCGACAACAAAATCCATCACATTTTTTCTGATGGATGTTGGCTCAAACTTGTCTTGCATACACACGGTCACAAAAAGTTGGTCGGACATTCCAAACGTCAAGAACGCGGTGACGTACAACGCGTAAGACGAGCTGAGAAAAATTAAGTTCAATAGCCAGTGCGGCTCTTCTGCTTGATTCTGAGCATGCGTGGCACTTTGTGCGTGGAATTCTCTACACATGATCAGAATTTACGCAAACGGATTTTGTTGTTGGGAAATTTTAGATCCAGCTCTCAAACTTTGTGTGTCGGAAATTCCGATAGAAAAAGTCTGATGGAGCCTACACAGGGTCAGAATTTCCGACAACAAGCTCTGATCGCACATTTTCCATCTGAAAGTCTGATCGCGTGTATCGGGCATAAGAGTCATTTTGTTAGTAGTTGGGCGTTAAATTGTATTGTGCAACAAGCAGCAGAACAATATCAAGATGTTTTAGGCAAAAACAGAAATTGGAAAAGGAGGTGGAGGTTTCAAAAGCTGACATTGAGAAACTTAGAATCCTTACTTATCAGACTGCAGCATTTAAAACCAATTCTTGCACGCATGATGTCATGTGCAGCTACAGGCATCATCCAGATATATATATATTTTTTTTTCAGCTACAAATTCTCTACACTGTAAAAGCCATACTAGAGGTTTATTAGTCACTGGATAACATTTACAGGCAGCGGGAGGGGATGACCCCCCTCACCACCAGTCGGCTCCTCTTCCCTTCAATTGGGAAGCTGGAGATCTGACTCAGCGGTTCAGTTCGCACCAGAGCTTGTGAATAGGCAAAAAAATAGTACAAACATTGTTAACAGGAGGAACAGGAGGAACCCCAAGTCAAGATCTGTCCAGCAGTCCAGTCTACATGTGGAGAATGGAGCCGTAACCTAATATGATAGGAGATGAAGCCTTAGGTAAGACAAGGAAGGATATCCACTCCTGGTGGAGTGTCCCTACCGACATCTTAACAGGGAGGGTCTGGAAGCGGATAGGGCCCCCTGGAAGAACAGTGCCATCAATCGCCAAGACCACCAATGGCGTTGTGAGAGGCAAAAGGGTAAGTCTCATGGAAGATGCAGTTCCCCAGTCCATGAAATTGCCAGCGGCGAATCCAGGTATGCCGAGACCGAATGAGGGGAAGCGCTGACATGAAGGAACACAGAAAGGAGAAGACGAGAAGGTGAAGGTGATATTTCAGGGTCCAATACTCCACCTTCCAGATGTATTAGCCCTGAGCGTTTTTCCGGACGAAGAGAACAAGTATCATGAAAATGACCTTTGACGCCACAGTAGAGGCACAGGCCCAGAGTTCTTTACCTAGCGCATTATTCGGGCGATAACTTGGTCCGGCCCAGCTGCATAGGTTTCTCAGCAGGCAGGGGGTGCTCCTCAGAAGGAAGAGAAGGGACATGGAGCTCAGGCTGCCTAAAGAACGGGGAGTGCTGGCGTCTTTTTTCCAGGGCCCTCTCCTGAAAGCGAATATCAATCCGGTTACACAGGGTGATGACACCGTCCAGATCAGCAGGGAGGGATCTTCCTGCTAATTCATTATTAATGCTTAAAGTGAAACAATAAGAATGAAATATTCCTTTAAATATTATGCCTGGGGGTGTCCTTAGTATGCCTGTAAAGCAGTGCATCTTTCCCGTGTTTAGAACAGTACCACAGCAAAATTAAATTTCTAAAGGAAAAAATTTAATGTAAAACTACTTGTGGCTGTAATGTATTGTTGGGTCCTGGCAATATAGATAAAAATCAATGAAAAAATGGCATGGGTTCCCCCCAGTCTATTAACAGGCCCTTTGGGTCTGGTAGGGATATTAAGGGGAACCCCGCACCCAAATTTAAAAAAAAATGGCGTATGGGTCCCCCCAAAAATCCATACCAGACACTTATTTGAGCACGCAACCTGGCAGGCTGCAGGAAAAGGGGGGAGGAGAGAGCACCCTCCCTCCTAAACTGTACCAGGCCACATGCCCTCAACATGGGGAGGATGCTTTGGGGTCCCCCCAAAGCACCTTGTCCCCATGTTGATGGGGACAAGGGCCTCATCCCCACAACCCTTGCCCAGTGGCTGTGGGGATCTGCGGAGGGGGCTTATCGGAATCTGGAAGCACCCTTTAACAAGGCGACCCCCAGATCCAGGCCCCCCATGTGAATGGGTATCGGGTACATTGTACCCCTACCCATTCACCCAAAAAAGTGTCAAAATGTTAAACATGACAGTAGACAATTTGGGACAAGTCTTTTATTTAAAAAAAAAATAATTTTGGCTTGGGGTTCCCCTTAAAATCTATACTAGACCTGAAGGGCCTGGTTTGGATTTTGGTAGGACTCCCACGCATTTTTTTTTTTAAGTTTGGGTGCGGGGTTCCCCTTAATTTCCATACCAGACCCAAAGGGCCTGGTAATGAACTGGGGGGGACCCGACAATACATTACACCCGCGAGTAGTTTTAAATTTGTTTCCTTTAGAAATGTAATTTTGCTGTGGTACTGTTATAAACACGAGAAAAAATGCGTTACTTTACAGGCATACTAAGGACACCCCCCAGGCACAATATTTAAAGGAATATTTCATTTTTATTGTTTCACTTTAAGCATTATTAAAATCACTGCTCCCAAAAAACTGAAGTTTTTTAAGACTTTTTTTTGCATTGATACATGTCCCCTGGGGCAGGACCCGGGTCCCCAAACATTTTTTTTAGCAATAACTTGTATATAAGCTTTTAAAATGAGCACTTTTGGTTTTTCATTGTTAGTATCCCATAGACTTTAACAGTGCTCCGCGGCTTTCGAATTTGCTGCAAACGCCGCATATTGTTTGCTGTCCGGTGAACACCCAATGTTCGAGTTGAACTTACGTTCAAGTCGAACATCGGGCTCATCCCTAGTTACTACAGAGCTGGCTGAGGACCGTATGGTCCCCGGCCATCTCTGACACTGGGAGGCCAGAAGGGACTTCCGGCTCTGGCAGATGTAAACACTGCTTTTTTTTCCAGGAAAGCAGAGACCAGTAAGGGTGATATTTTTAAACCGTGCAGAGGTAGATCATTCTCCATGTTTAGCAGAGATGGCGTCTCAAAAACAGAAGTTAGAGAAACATAGCGCTGTGGTGGCTGCATGTAAAGTCTATGATGAGCATTTAGATAAAGGATTTGTAGCCGCTGTTATAGTTGTGGAAACAGAGAATGTGCCTGACCATTTAGTAGAAAATGGCGATACTGTGACAGTGGGCACGTCGGATGAGTATGTTGGTGGTGAATGTTTCCCAGACAGTGAGAGTGTAAGGTCTAAAGATTCCGGTCACTGCGCGTTTAGAAAATGGCTAATTTTAAAGGCTTATATGCAAGGTATTGTCATAAAAAGTGTTTGGGGACCCGGGTCCTGCCCCAGGGGACATGTATCAATGCAATTTTTTTTTTTTTAAAAACAGGAGCAGTGATTTTTTTAATGCTTAAAGTGAAACAATAAAAATGAAATATTCCTTTAAATATCGTGCCTGGGGGGTGTCTATAGTATGCCTGTAAAGTGGCGTATTTTTCCCGTGTTTAGAACAGTACCACAGCAAAATGACATTTCTAAAGGAAAAATTGTCATTTAAAACTGATTGCAGCTGTAATGAATTGTTGGGTCTTGGAAATATAGATAAAACTCATTGAAAAAAGAGCATAGAATCCCCCCCCCAGTCCATTACCAGGCCCTTTGGGTCTGGTATGAATATTAAGGGAAACCCCGAACCAAAATTTTTAAAAAATTGCGTGGGGGACCCCCTAAAATCTATACCAGGCCCTTTGGGTCTAATATGTAAATTAAGGGGAACCCTGTGCCAAATTTTAAAAAAATGGAGTAGGGTTCCCCCCCAAAATCCATACCAGACGGATTTTAAGGGGAACCCTGTGCCCAAATGTAAAAAACAAATGGCGTAAATCCATACCAGACCCTTATCCAAGCACGCAACCTCAGCAGCCACAGGAAAAGCGGGAGGGATGAGAGACAGCCCCCCTCCTGAACCGTGCCAGGCCACATGCCCTCAACATGGGGAGGGAGCTTTGGGGTAGCCCCCCAAAGCACCTTGTCCCCATGTTAATGGGGACAAGGGTCTCATTCCCACTACCCTTGCCCGGTGGTTGTAGGGATCTGTGGGCGGGGGGCTTATCGGAATTTGGAAGCCCCCTTTAACAAGGGGACCCCCAGATTCCGGCCTTCCCCCCTGTAGACATTGCACCCCTACCATTTCACAAAAAAAGTGTCAAAATGATAAAAAAGACAAGAAACAGCTTGGGACAAGTCCTTTATTAAAAAAAAAAAAAAACAATAAAAATGTCCCACGATGTAAGTTCATGCTGCCCGACAGAACGAAAAAAAAAAAAAAAGCCGCAACTGACCCGCCTCCATGGGAGGCTCCTGCTGACTGCTGCATCTTCTCTGTGACAGCTCTTATATAACTGAGGGTGGGGCCACCCGGTGACGTAACCGAACGACCCCGCCACCCTCTGGCTTCCCCGTAGCTTCAGAGGGGTCGGGGTCACTCATTTACATCACCGGGTGGCCCCACCCATCGGGTCGGTGGCAGGGTTTTTTTTTCGGTCTGTCGGGCAGCGTGAACTTACATCATGGGACATTTTTATTGTTTTATTTTTTAATAAAGGACTTGTCCCAAGCTGCCTCTTGTCTTTTTTACCATTGTGACACTTTTTTGTGAAATGGTACCCGTTACCAATTCACACAGGGGGAGGCCTGTGGAGACTTTATACTTTAAGAGCATATTAAATAAGGGCATTAGCCAATGTATCCCATTGGGTAATAAATTTAAAAGAGCGAACAAAAGTCCTGGATGGCTTAACTCCAATGTAAAAATGCATATAAAAGCAAAGAAGAAGGCCAATACAAGGTTGAGGGATTATCCTCAGCATTCAGACTTTATAAAGAATGCAACAAGAAATGTAAGGGTGCAATTAGGACAGCTAATATAGAACATGAAAGACACATAGCGGAGGAAAGCAAAAAAAATCCCAAGAAATTCTTTAAGTATGTAAACAGTAAAAAAGGGAGGACAGACCATATTGGCCCCATAAAGAATGAGGAAGGACATCTGGTTACAAAGGATGGGGAAATGGCAAAGGTATTGAATTTATTCTTCTCCTCAGTCTTCACGAGTGAATCGGGAGGCTTCAGTAACCAAAACTGCAGTGTTTATCCTCATGACACAACACAGGAAGCACCTCCATGGTTAACAGAGGACAGAATTAAAATTAGACTTGAGAAACTTAACATTAATAAATCACCGGGACCAGATGGCTTGCATCCGAGGGTACTTAGGGAACTCAGTCAAGTGATTGCCAGACCGTTGTTCCTAATTTTTACAGAGAGTCTACTGACTGGAGTGGTACCAGCTGATTGGAGAAAAGCCAATGTAGCACCAATATTTAAAAAGGGCCCAAAATACATCCCTGGGAATTACAGACCAGTTAGCCTAACATCAATAGTATGTAAACTCCTGGAGGTGATGATAAGGGACTATATACAAGATTTTAGTAATAAGAACGGTATCATTAGCAGTAATCAGCATGGATTCATGAAGAATCGTTCTTGCCAAACCAATCTATTAAGCTTCTATGAGGAGGTGAGTTGCCATCTACATAAAGAAGGGCCCGTAGACGTGGTGTATCTGGATTTTGCAAAAGCATTTGACACAGTTCCCCATAAACGTTTACTGTACAAAATAAGGTCCGTTGGCATGGACCATAGGGTGAGTACATGTATTGAAAACTGGCTACAAGGGCGAGTTCAGAGGGTGGTGATAAATGGGGAGTACTCAGAATTTTCAGGGGTGGGTAGTGTGGCTCCCCAGGGTTCAGTGCTGGGACCAATCCTATTTAATTTGTTCATAAACGATCTGGAGGATGGGATAAACAGTTCAATCTCTGTATTTGCAGACGATACTAAGCTAAGCAGGGCAATAACTTCTCCGCAGGATGTGGAAACCTTGCAAAAAGACCTGAACAAATTAATGGGGTGGGCGACTACATGGCAAATGAGGCTCAATGTAGAAAAATGCAAAATAATGCATTTGGGTGGCAAAAATATGAATGCAATCTATACACTGGGGGGAGAACCTCTGTGGGAATCTAGGATGGAAAAGGACCTGGGGGTCCTAGTAAATGATAGGCTCAGCAATGGCATGCAATGCCAAGCTGCTGCTAACAAAGCAAACAGAATATTGGCATGCATTAAAAAGGGATCAAATCCAGAGATAAAACGATAAATCTCCCACTCTACAAGGCTCTGGTCCGGCCGCACCCGGAGTATGCTGTCCAGTTCTGGGCACCAGTCCTCAGGAAGGATGTACTGGAATTGGAGCGAGTACAAAGAAGGGCAACAAAGCTAATAAAGGGTCTGGAGGATCTTAGTTATGAGGAAAGGTTGCGAGCACTGAACTTATTCTCTCTGGAGAAGAGACGCTTGAGAGGGGATATGATTTCAATATACAAATACTTCTGACCCCATAATAGGGATAAATCTTTTTCGCAGAAGAGAGTTTAACAAGACTCGTGGCCACTCATTAAAATTAGAAGAAAAGAGGTTTAACCTTAAACTACGTAGAGGGTTCTTTACTGTAATGCCCCGTACACACGGTCGGACTTCGTTCGGACATTCCGACAACAAAATCCTAGGATTTTTTCCGACCGATGTTGGCTCAAACTTGTTTTGCGTACACACGGTCGCACAAAGTTGTCGGAATTTCCATTCGCCAACCAAGCGGTCACGTACACCACGTACGACGAGACTAGAAAAGGCCAGTTCCGAACCAAGCGCGGCACCCTTTGGTCTCCTTTTGCTAATCTCGTGTTAGTAAAAGTTTGGTGAGAGACGATTCACACTTTTTCAGACTCGTGGCTTTCAGATCGTTTTCGGCGGTTCAGTTTGTGCTTGTGGGTTTGTATCTGCTCTTCAGTGCGTGCAAGCAAGTTCCACGTGACTTTAATTAGTCATTGTGTTCTTGTTCATTCGTTACTGTTTTTCAGGTCGCTCTTTACAGGCCTTTCTGTTCTTCAGTGCGTTCTGTTACTTCGTTCTGAGCAGCCGACCATTTTCTAGCCATGTTGCGTATACGTACTCCTCGTAGAGTTCGTGCTGTGCGGGGGCTTGGTGTTGGGGTCCTGACCTTGACACAAGTCCAGTCCATGAACAGGGTGGGGAGGAGTTCATGGACCAAGAATTGGTTGCTTCAGCGTGACCAGTTCTCTCATATGCCTTTGCTCCGTGAGATCCGTGAGAATAATCCTGATGATCTCAGGAACTTTCTCAGGATGACGGACCCCGTGTTTCACCGTTTGTTGGCTTTGCTGACCCCTTATATTAGCAGGCAGGATACCTGCATGAGGCAAGCCATCACTCTGGAGCAGAGGCTCGTCGCTACCCTGCGGTACTTGGCGACAGGGAGAAGTCTGCAGGACTTGAAGTTCTCGACAGGCATCTCCCCCCAGGCTCTGGGGATCATTATCCCAGAGACCTGTTCTGCCATCATCCAGGTCCTGCAGAAGGAGTATATGAAGGTAAGATTTTTATCCTTTAATATCACATTTTATTGTATTGAATGTTTGCTAATATCTTGTATTTCTTTCCTCATTCCCTAATTGCCATGATTGGAATATGCTGTGAATGTCCCCTTTGCCCTCATGCATGCTGGATTTTTCTGTAATTAATTTTTTAGTCCTTCATACAGATTGGCCTTCAATAACCTCCCCAGCATGTTCTCCTGCCCCTATATTCACCTCATGTAGTCACTTAACAATGTATTTTATCAGCTCCATAGTAGTGCTTTACCCCAAACACCCCCTAAAATGTTTAGAAATGTGATTTGTGCTTTAAATTCAGGCAGAGTGCCAGAGGCTTTTTTTTGTGGTGTCCCCAAATCATTTTTATGAACCCTCCCTCCCCCCAACTGCTAAGTCAGCTGATACCAATTCTCTATCTATCCTCAATCATCTATCTGCTGACTTTGCTAAACCCATACACACTATACCCATCTCTTTTGTGCTCAGATTTATGGATGAATTACCCAAAGCATGTAGTGCAAGGGCGTGCCTGTATACTTTCAAATGGTACTGTTTAAAGTTTTTGTATCCTATTATTATCTTGACAGGTAATAGCAGAATGTCCAAATGTGCTCAAATGTGTACAGTGTGTATTTATATCTTTGTATTATGACACTTCTTACCTGTCCAGTGGGCTGCCAATAGTGTAACTAAGGAGGGGCTGTTCCAAGTAATACCCTGTATTTAGGCATTCATCTCTCAATGAAGTGGAGAGGGTTACCTGTCCAAGATTTCCCCCCATAATGTTAGAAATGGCCCATGAGAGAGGGGGATATGATAGGTGTACCTTATACTTTGGTGTTG
The DNA here is from genome assembly GCA_037952835.1 of Lithobates septentrionalis. Taxonomy (NCBI): domain Eukaryota; kingdom Metazoa; phylum Chordata; class Amphibia; order Anura; family Ranidae; genus Lithobates; species Lithobates septentrionalis. The sequence continues at coordinate 5,609,247 of JBBDGP010001146.1, forward strand.
TTAAATTCCCCTTAATAAATGCTATCTGGAGGTTGGCCAAGAATGTTTGTGTCTAATCTGCTTGCCATGTTTATGTGCAAAAACAGTAATTTATTTTTGTTTTCCTCAACAGTTTCCTTCCACGCCACAGGAATGGCAGACTGTGGCCTCCCACTTTGCCCAGCGTTGGGACTTTCCTAACTGCGGAGGGGCAATTGATGGGAAACACGTCCACATCGTCCCACCACCCAACTCGGGGTCATACTATTTCAACTATAATGGGTTCAATAGTATTGTGATGTTGGCGGTGGTGTCGGCTAATTATGACTTCTTGTATGTGGACGTGGGGAAGAATGGCCGGATGTCCGATGGTGGAGTCATCGCCCAGACAGAGTTTTACAGGCGTCTCCAGAATGGCAGCTGGGACTTGCCACCTCCAGAGGACAATGTGGAAGGACTCCCATTCGTCTTCATTGCTTATGAAGCTTTTGCGCTGGGGGACCATCTTATGCGGCCATTCCCTATGAGGACCCTCACCCCGGAACAGAGGGTTTTTAATTACCGGCTGGCCAGAGCCAGAAGAGTGGTGGAGAACACATTTGGAATCCTGGCCAGCTGGTTCCGCCTATTTCTGACACCCATCCATATGGCGGAGTATAAACTTAATCATATAATCCTGGCATGCTGTATTCTCCATAACTTTTTACGCAAACATTCGGCCAACTATGCTGGCTCAGTTGGGCCTGAGACCGGAATGATACATGAAACAACACTGACTGCACTTGAAAGTGGCCGTCCTGGCTTGCCCTCCCCGAGTGCCCGTGATGTCCGGTTACGATACCTGGGTGGGGCCACCCGGTGACGTAACCGAACGACCCCGCCACCCTCTGGCTTCCCCGTAGCTTCAGAGGGGTCGGGGTCACTCATTTACATCACCGGGTGGCCCCACCCATCGGGTCGGTGGCAGGGTTTTTTTTTCGGTCTGTCGGGCAGCGTGAACTTACATCATGGGACATTTTTATTGTTTTATTTTTTAATAAAGGACTTGTCCCAAGCTGCCTCTTGTCTTTTTTACCATTGTGACACTTTTTTGTGAAATGGTACCCGTTACCAATTCACACAGGGGGAGGCCTGTGGAGACTTTATACTTTAAGAGCATATTAAATAAGGGCATTAGCCAATGTATCCCATTGGGTAATAAATTTAAAAGAGCGAACAAAAGTCCTGGATGGCTTAACTCCAATGTAAAAATGCATATAAAAGCAAAGAAGAAGGCCTTCAAAAAATACAAGGTTGAGGGATTATCCTCAGCATTCAGACTTTATAAAGAATGCAACAAGAAATGTAAGGGTGCAATTAGGACAGCTAATATAGAACATGAAAGACACATAGCGGAGGAAAGCAAAAAAAATCCCAAGAAATTCTTTAAGTATGTAAACAGTAAAAAAGGGAGGACAGACCATATTGGCCCCATAAAGAATGAGGAAGGACATCTGGTTACAAAGGATGGGGAAATGGCAAAGGTATTGAATTTATTCTTCTCCTCAGTCTTCACGAGTGAATCGGGAGGCTTCAGTAACCAAAACTGCAGTGTTTATCCTCATGACACAACACAGGAAGCACCTCCATGGTTAACAGAGGACAGAATTAAAATTAGACTTGAGAAACTTAACATTAATAAATCACCGGGACCAGATGGCTTGCATCCGAGGGTACTTAGGGAACTCAGTCAAGTGATTGCCAGACCGTTGTTCCTAATTTTTACAGAGAGTCTACTGACTGGAGTGGTACCAGCTGATTGGAGAAAAGCCAATGTAGCACCAATATTTAAAAAGGGCCCAAAATACATCCCTGGGAATTACAGACCAGTTAGCCTAACATCAATAGTATGTAAACTCCTGGAGGTGATGATAAGGGACTATATACAAGATTTTAGTAATAAGAACGGTATCATTAGCAGTAATCAGCATGGATTCATGAAGAATCGTTCTTGCCAAACCAATCTATTAACCTTCTATGAGGAGGTGAGTTGCCATCTACATAAAGAAGGGCCCGTAGACGTGGTGTATCTGGATTTTGCAAAAGCATTTGACACAGTTCCCCATAAACGTTTACTGTACAAAATAAGGTCCGTTGGCATGGACCATAGGGTGAGTACATGTATTGAAAACTGGCTACAAGGGCGAGTTCAGAGGGTGGTGATAAATGGGGAGTACTCAGAATTTTCAGGGGTGGGTAGTGTGGCTCCCCAGGGTTCAGTGCTGGGACCAATCCTATTTAATTTGTTCATAAACGATCTGGAGGATGGGATAAACAGTTCAATCTCTGTATTTGCAGACGATACTAAGCTAAGCAGGGCAATAACTTCTCCGCAGGATGTGGAAACCTTGCAAAAAGACCTGAACAAATTAATGGGGTGGGCGACTACATGGCAAATGAGGCTCAATGTAGAAAAATGCAAAATAATGCATTTGGGTGGCAAAAATATGAATGCAATCTATACACTGGGGGGAGAACCTCTGTGGGAATCTAGGATGGAAAAGGACCTGGGGGTCCTAGTAAATGATAGGCTCAGCAATGGCATGCAATGCCAAGCTGCTGCTAACAAAGCAAACAGAATATTGGCATGCATTAAAAAGGGATCAAATCCAGAGATAAAACGATAAATCTCCCACTCTACAAGGCTCTGGTCCGGCCGCACCCGGAGTATGCTGTCCAGTTCTGGGCACCAGTCCTCAGGAAGGATGTACTGGAATTGGAGCGAGTACAAAGAAGGGCAACAAAGCTAATAAAGGGTCTGGAGGATCTTAGTTATGAGGAAAGGTTGCGAGCACTGAACTTATTCTCTCTGGAGAAGAGACGCTTGAGAGGGGATATGATTTCAATATACAAATACTTCTGACCCCATAATAGGGATAAATCTTTTTCGCAGAAGAGAGTTTAACAAGACTCGTGGCCACTCATTAAAATTAGAAGAAAAGAGGTTTAACCTTAAACTACGTAGAGGGTTCTTTACTGTAATGCCCCGTACACACGGTCGGACTTCGTTCGGACATTCCGACAACAAAATCCTAGGATTTTTTCCGACCGATGTTGGCTCAAACTTGTTTTGCGTACACGCGGTCGCACAAAGTTGTCGGAATTTCCATTCGCCAACCAAGCGGTCACGTACACCACGTACGACGAGACTAGAAAAGGCCAGTTCCGAACCAAGCGCGGCACCCTTTGGTCTCCTTTTGCTAATCTCGTGTTAGTAAAAGTTTGGTGAGAGACGATTCACACTTTTTCAGACTCGTGGCTTTCAGATCGTTTTCGGCGGTTCAGTTTGTGCTTGTGGGTTTGTATCTGCTCTTCAGTGCGTGCAAGCAAGTTCCACGTGACTTTAATTAGTCATTGTGTTCTTGTTCATTCGTTACTGTTTTTCAGGTCGCTCTTTACAGGCCTTTCTGTTCTTCAGTGCGTTCTGTTACTTCGTTCTGAGCAGCCGACCATTTTCTAGCCATGTTGCGTATACGTACTCCTCGTAGAGTTCGTGCTGTGCGGGGGCTTGGTGTTGGGGTCCTGACCTTGACACAAGTCCAGTCCATGAACAGGGTGGGGAGGAGTTCATGGACCAAGAATTGGTTGCTTCAGCGTGACCAGTTCTCTCATATGCCTTTGCTCCGTGAGATCCGTGAGAATAATCCTGATGATCTCAGGAACTTTCTCAGGATGACGGACCCCGTGTTTCACCGTTTGTTGGCTTTGCTGACCCCTTATATTAGCAGGCAGGATACCTGCATGAGGCAAGCCATCACTCTGGAGCAGAGGCTCGTCGCTACCCTGCGGTACTTGGCGACAGGGAGAAGTCTGCAGGACTTGAAGTTCTCGACAGGCATCTCCCCCCAGGCTCTGGGGATCATTATCCCAGAGACCTGTTCTGCCATCATCCAGGTCCTGCAGAAGGAGTATATGAAGGTAAGATTTTTATCCTTTAATATCACATTTTATTGTATTGAATGTTTGCTAATATCTTGTATTTCTTTCCTCATTCCCTAATTGCCATGATTGGAATATGCTGTGAATGTCCCCTTTGCCCTCATGCATGCTGGATTTTTCTGTAATTAATTTTTTAGTCCTTCATACAGATTGGCCTTCAATAACCTCCCCAGCATGTTCTCCTGCCCCTATATTCACCTCATGTAGTCACTTAACAATGTATTTTATCAGCTCCATAGTAGTGCTTTACCCCAAACACCCCCTAAAATGTTTAGAAATGTGATTTGTGCTTTAAATTCAGGCAGAGTGCCAGAGGCTTTTTTTTGTGGTGTCCCCAAATCATTTTTATGAACCCTCCCTCCCCCCAACTGCTAAGTCAGCTGATACCAATTCTCTATCTATCCTCAATCATCTATCTGCTGACTTTGCTAAACCCATACACACTATACCCATCTCTTTTGTGCTCAGATTTATGGATGAATTACCCAAAGCATGTAGTGCAAGGGCGTGCCTGTATACTTTCAAATGGTACTGTTTAAAGTTTTTGTATCCTATTATTATCTTGACAGGTAATAGCAGAATGTCCAAATGTGCTCAAATGTGTACAGTGTGTATTTATATCTTTGTATTATGACACTTCTTACCTGTCCAGTGGGCTGCCAATAGTGTAACTAAGGAGGGGCTGTTCCAAGTAATACCCTGTATTTAGGCATTCATCTCTCAATGAAGTGGAGAGGGTTACCTGTCCAAGATTTCCCCCCCATAATGTTAGAAATGGCCCATGAGAGAGGGGGATATGATAGGTGTACCTTATACTTTGGTGTTGTTAAATTCCCCTTAATAAATGCTATCTGGAGGTTGGCCAAGAATGTTTGTGTCTAATCTGCTTGCCATGTTTATGTGCAAAAACAGTAATTTATTTTTGTTTTCCTCAACAGTTTCCTTCCACGCCACAGGAATGGCAGACTGTGGCCTCCCACTTTGCCCAGCGGTGGGACTTTCCTAACTGCGGAGGGGCAATTGATGGGAAACACGTCCACATCGTCCCACCACCCAACTCGGGGTCATACTATTTCAACTATAATGGGTTCAATAGTATTGTGATGTTGGCGGTGGTGTCGGCTAATTATGACTTCTTGTATGTGGACGTGGGGAAGAATGGCCGGATGTCCGATGGTGGAGTCATCGCCCAGACAGAGTTTTACAGGCGTCTCCAGAATGGCAGCTGGGACTTGCCACCTCCAGAGGACAATGTGGAAGGACTCCCATTCGTCTTCATTGCTTATGAAGCTTTTGCGCTGGGGGACCATCTTATGCGGCCATTCCCTATGAGGACCCTCACCCCGGAACAGAGGGTTTTTAATTACCGGCTGGCCAGAGCCAGAAGAGTGGTGGAGAACACATTTGGAATCCTGGCTAGCTGGTTCCGCCTATTTCTGACACCCATCCATATGGCGGAGTATAAACTTAATCATATAATCCTGGCATGCTGTATTCTCCATAACTTTTTACGCAAACATTCGGCCAACTATGCTGGCTCAGTTGGGCCTGAGACCGGAATGATACATGAAACAACACTGACTGCACTTGAAAGTGGCCGTCCTGGCTTGCCCTCCCCGAGTGCCCGTGATGTCCGGTTACGATACCTGGAGTTCTTTGCGGGTAGTGGGGCCATTAATATGCCAGCAAATTTGTGAAGCCTTTATCAAATAAAAAACAAAAAAAAAGAAAATCTTTGTGGACATTTACTGCTTGTGTTTGTTTTAGCTGACCCTGACAGAAATGTGTTGAGTCCAGAAAATGGCGTGATTGTGTAACCTTATACAAAGCACTGTTGGGTGTTATTTACTAAAGGCAAAGACACTTTGCACTACAAGTGCACTTGAAACTGCACTGAAACTGCACTTGTAGTGCAAAGAGGATTTTCCCTTAGGAAATAACCCCCATTTTCACAGAAAACACCAATTACATCACCACCAAAGTATTTTAGCGTTGACACAATAATCCACACATTCTTGCTTAACAATCTTTTTAATACCTGCACAATCACATGTGCATTTAGAAAAGGTTTTTCAAACAAACCAACATGTTTGTTGTATAACAATTTTTGGGGTAGCATTATAAAAAATAGAAATGTCCATTTAAGATAAAACAGGCATGTGTAAAACCAACAAGAAAGACACAAATCTTACTTACAAAGTTCACATTTGGTAGAATTTGAAGGCAATATCAGACATGAGTATTTAGGAACTGTGTTTGGTATTGTGTTCAGATGGGGTGAAGTCACCCCAGAAAAAGCCAAATTTGGAAGATGCACACAAATTTCCCAATGTCAACATGTGCTAGCTGCCATCACGGGGGATCAAGCGACGTGTTTTTGGGGAGAAACCACTTTCTCTCAGCTACTTTATTATTGAGGAAGGGGTTGCACCCCCAAAACGCGTCCATTGATCTCCCGTGATGGCAGATAGCACATGTTGGCACACTGTGTGCATCCTCCAAATTAGGCTTTTCTAAAAATCGCTAAAGCATTTTGAACATTGTAGCACACAAAAAAAACAAAGGGATTGGGAGGGGTTTTAAACTCACCCCAAAACATCAATGATGTTTTTATTTTTTTGAATAACATCATTGATGTTTTTCTTGAGGTTTTCCAATTGTAAATTACACCCCATGATCTCCCCGATCAGGATCTGGGCATTTTCTGATGTGAAAGGATCTGGATCCACAACATCACGATCACCTAAAAAGAGAGAAACCCCAAAAAAAAGGTATCAAAAATATGCCAGCATCCATCTCTTACCTGAGCCTGTGGTCGCAGACACTCACCTGTTGTGGTGACTAGTTCCACCACGTCTTCTTCCTCCTGCTCTTCTTGGGTTGGTGGGATTTCCCCTTCTTCCAGAGGTGGGGGGTCTGTGGTCTCCTTAGATGAGGGGTGTCCTCCGAGTCTTTTCTCCCCTATGTAAAACAAAAATGCTATACTTAGCACACAGAGATTTGATGGCAGAACTATAAATAGGAAACATTGCTTGGAAGTGGGGTACAATTGTCTATTTTGGCAGAGTTCCAAAATGGAGAATTTTCAGTGTCCTTTGTCAAGCTTCAATACTTTACCTGTTTGATACAAGCTTCACAGATGTAGCCCCCCCTATAGTATACACTGGAGCACCTGTGTGGCCCCCTAATAAAAATGGTGTTCTTGTGTCCCACACTAGTGCTCCAGTGTCCAGATGTGAAAACAGCTGCTGAGTGTCCTCTCCTTACACAGAATCTAGTTTGCATTTCATTCTAGTAACAAAGTCATCACACACACCCTGTTAGAATAGATGCCATCTGGGGGGAGCGATGTGGACGTGAGACGTCAGGTGAGGGGAGGGGCCTGATGGCGGCGTCGGAGTGAGGGTCGGAGGCAGGCTGGATCTCGCGGGCTGCAGTGTACGGAGCGAGGAGCCGGGTGAGAGCCTGCTGCCGCTCCGATCGTGAGGATAACCAGAGGACTTACCGGGTCCCTCAGATACACAGCGCCAGCGGCAGTGAATGCGTTCCTCCCCTAAGGGCTGTGGGGAGTGCAGAAGTTTTCTAAGAGCTGGCTGCAGGGACAGCAGAGCGCGGTTGCCGTGGAGGCGAGAGTTTCTGGGAGTAGAACAGTGAGCTGACCCCGTCTTTCCCCCGAGGCAGAATACAACACGCTGAGATATGACATGGATGAATCAGTAGCTGGATTTCTCCCCCCTCTCCCACCCCTGTGATACTAAGCCTTCATCTTCCGGGAATCTATGCGGCTCTCAGGCTGGGAAAGCAGTGAGCTCACAGAGCCCCAGGTTACCTATGAAGAGAGAACAGAACGCATAGAGGTAACGAAGACCTCCCCTTCAGGTATGAAAATAAATGCTTTGAACTTTCAATCTGTTAAAGACACAGGTCTGGTGACTTTTTTCTTGTTTTGGAATAGCCTTGAAAGCTCAATATAAGAGTTTTGCTTAAAGGGGACCTGGACTTTGTATAGAAAAACACATCCCCCAGGAGGTTTGGGAGCCCGCTGAAAGGGGGACAAAATTAGGAGGATCCTGTTACAGTACAGAGCACTTGGCTCACGCACAGCCAAAAGGGACAAGGATTGGGGGTAGTCAATAACGGCCAATAATAGCCAATAGCAATAGCAGTAAGCTTCACGTAGACCATGGCTTGTTGGTTGGAAGAAGCAGTGACTACTGTGGTGGAAGGTCAGAGTGGAGGGTTATCTGTGGCCCCTGGAGGGACGGAACTCACTTAGCTGACACCATCAAGTGCAGGAGTCTGTGGATTGAGGAGGCGAAGTATGAGAGGTCGGTCTCAAAGAACAGTGGATCCCAAGACCCCTAGGGAAAGTCTCAATACGAGTACAATACAAAAGTATCTTAAAGAAGTCAGTGTCAAGAGCCCAGGAGTGGATATGAAACAAACAGGAACGAAAGATAGGAAAACCCAGCTTAAACAAAAGGGAGGACAGGGGGAGAAGTCCAGAGAAGAGTTGGAGCCAGAGGGAGCATGCACCATGAGTGATATGGAGGAGTTAAGGAATATCGCATTAATTCCCAATAAAACAGAAATGTCAGAAATGTTTGCTAAACTTGAAAATGCTATTAAATCAAATATCAAATGTTCGGACAGACATGGGACATCTATTACGTAGAGTCGAAGAAATGGAAGAGGCTTCAGGATCCCAGGCGAAAGAGATCATGGATCTAAAAGCGCAAATGGAAAAAATACAGGTCGAAAATCGCATGTTGGCCTATAAAATGGAAGAACAGGAAAATTAAAATCGTCGCCAAAACCTGCGTATTAGAGCGCTTCCTGAACAACAGAATGAAGACTTAGGGCTTAAGATGCAGAAAATATTCAATCCAATCCTGGGAAGAAGGGAAGACGAGGTGCTGAGGATTGATAGGGTCCACAGGATTAGAAAACCTCCAAACATGAGACAAGAAATTCCGAGAGACGTAATAGTGAAGTTCCACTCATATGAGGATAAGGAGATCTGGGTCAACCTCAGGGGCAGCTCCCCAATAAGTTTTGAAAATAGAGATCTACAAATCTTCTCTGATTTTTCAGCGGGAACATTGGCACGAAGAAGGCAACTCAAGCCCTTATTAGATCAACTGAGAAAGGCCAATTTAAAATACAGTTGGGGGTTCCCAACATCCCTGCTGGTAACAAAAGATGGCAGAACCTATAGGATGAGGTTTCCGGAGGAGATGCAGGACATTTGTGAAAACTTGGGTATCCCTACACCAGACGCATTTAATGAAGCAGACAGCTGAGAAGACAGGGTCGATATCAAATGGTTGGAGGAAAGGAGAAGAAAAAGAGGACTTTTTTTTTCCCTCTCTCTCTTCCCTTCCTTCTTTTTTTTCTCTTTTTTTGGGAGAGACTGGTGGATGGGGGCTACTTGAGTCTTAAAATAATGGGACTCGTGGGACTGGGGGGAGGGGAGATTGAAAAGTGCCATATGAAGGGTGAAAGTGTTTGATGAGCCTCGGGGGGCTGGGGATGGTGGCCTGGTGGGTCGGCCTGCGTCGGTCCCACTTGTCCCCCCCCTCTCGCCCTTGGGCGGGAGGGGGGGGACACCGATGGCCGTTGGTGGAGCCTCACCCTTGGAAAAGAAACTCGCGGTATGGGATCTACCCTGTTTCCCCCAAAATAAGACCTAGCGTGATTGTCAGTGGTGGCTGCAATATAAGCCTTACCGCCGAAATAAGCCCTACCCCGTTTCCCCGAAAATAAGCCCTACCCTGAAAATAAGACCTATAAGGACTTTAACTAGGGCTTATTTGGGGTAGGGCTTATATTGCAGCCATCACCGACAATCACGCTAGGTCTTATTTTCGGGGAAACAGGGTAGTAGGATTTCTACGTGCGGGCTTAGGGCCGGTGAGGCCGGGGGGAGGGCGGGGTGGGAAGAGGGAAGGGGGGAGGTGCGTGAAGGGTGGGGGGAGTAAATCCTGCAGGGGGGGTCACAGCTGGGCAGTGGACGAGTGATGAGTATGGTTAAATGTTTCCGGAGATAAATGGCAGAATTAAAATTTTTAAACCATAATGTGAAGGGCTTGAACTCGCCGAGTAAAAGACACAAAATCCTAAAGGAATTACAATGGTATCAAGCAGACATAATATTTCTCCAGGAGACCCACCTGACCCAAGATTCCAATATTAAGCTGTACTCCCCAAAATTGCCCTTGTGGTTTTATAGTGACTCTCCCATTAGAAGAGCTAAGGGAGTAGCAATTGGATTTTCTAAAACGTCAAAATTCTTAATATCAAGCAGGATGTCGGATCCAGAGGGGCGCTATCTTTTCCTCAAGGGCAATGTGGGGAATAAAAAGCTTACTTTAGCTAATGTCTATTGCCCGAACAGGAACTCAATCGCCTTTCTGAATCAGGTTCTGGTTAAGTTGACAGAGTTTAAGGAGGGGGAGGTGATAATGGCCGGGGACTTGAATTTCTGCCTGGAGCCCACTGTAGATAGTACGTCCCAGACACAGGGGACAAGTAAGGTTCAACTGGGAAGAATCAGGGGAAAGCTGCATCATTGCCGGCTAATGGATGTGTGGCGGTTGCAGCATGCTAAAGTAAAAGATTACACCTTCTTCTCCCCTGTGCACGGGACTTACTCAAGACTGGATTACATAATTATAGATCACAGTTTACTGGACTGTGTTGTGGACTCCAAGATAGAGATTACAACGATATCAGATCATTCCCCTGTCACAATGAGGGTCAAGTTTCCTGAGCTACAAAAACAACCATTTTCGTGGAAGTTGAATGAAAGTTTACTTGAAATGAACCAAGTTTCTGACAAGGTGCAGGAAGAAATTGATTTTTTCTTTAAAGTTAAAGATATAGGAGACGTGCATCCAGCTATCCTCTGGGAGGCGCATAAAGCGTATATCAGGGGGCTTTTGACCTCCATTGGGGCAGGGGAGAAAAAAAAGAAAAGAGAAAAAAGGGAAAATCTTTTGGAAGAAATTGCCTCGCTAGAGATGGACCATAAACAAATCAAGGGACAAAATCAAGATAGTTTTTGCCTTCTAGTATCAAAAAGGGAGGAGTTAAAGGACAGTATGGAGCAAGACACAAGGAGGGTATTTACCAAAATCACAAGAGAAAGATACTATTATGGTAATAAATCTAGCAAACACCTGGCGAGGGTCTTAAAAACGAAAAGAGAACGGAATTTCATTGAGAAAATACAGAACAGAAATGGGGAAATGGTGGCCGCCTCTAAAGGGATTGCGGAGGAGTTTAGAAAGTTTTACGAAGCCTTGTATGCCATTAGACAAAAGGGGGGGTGACCAAGCTGATGGCATGAAGGTGGAGGAATTCCTGAAAGGCGCGGGGGTAGAGAGGCTATCGAAAGAAGATAAAGCAGCTTTAGATAGTCCTATAACAGAAGAAGAAATCCATGCCGCCTTAAATAAATCTCCCAAGGGGAAAAGTCCAGGCTCCGACGGTTTCACCACCCTCTATTTAAATAAATTTAGACAGACTTTGGTACCTAAGTTGTGCCACTTTTGGAACAAGTTGGGCCCCAAATGTTCCATGGGGGGAGAGTTCCTACTAGCAACGCTATCGTTTATTATGAAAGAGGGGAAAGATAGTACGCTTTGCTCCAGCTATCGACCTATTGCGTTGCTAAATGCAGACGTGAAGTTGTATGCGAAGGTGCTGGCAAATAGACTGATAGATAAAATGAAATTTCTAGTGCACCCGGACCAGGTTAGGTTCGTTTCGGGCAGACAAGGCAGGGATAATAGGGTTTGAACCCTGCTCCTGCTTGAATCAATAAAATCAGGGGGGCCCCCAGCTATTCCTGTCAATGGACGCAGAGAAAGCGTTTGACAGGGTAGACTGGGGGTTCATGGTTAAAACATTAGAAGTGATGGGGTTCGGCCCCAGGTTTATTGCCTGGGTGAAAACATTATATAACCATCCCATGGCCTCGGTGATGGTAAATGGAGTTGTGTCTAGGACGTTCAAGATGGAGAATGGGACGAGGCAGGGGTGCCCCCTGTCCCCTTTACTATTTACTTTGTCCTTGGAGCCACTGCAGGCGACTATTCGCAAAAACCCAGATTGTAGAGGGGTGAAGATAGGGCAGGAGGAACACAAATTAGCGGCCTTTGCCGACGATGTGATGTTCTACATAACAAACCCTAGGATTACAATCCCAAATCTGCTCAGTGTATTGAGGAGATATGGGGATATTTCAAATTTTAAAATAAACCTGAGCAAATCTGAGGTCCTTAACATAAATGTGAGTAAACAAGAGGAAGAGAGTCTGTCTACGGCTTTCCCCTTCCCTTGGAAGAAGGAAATTAACTACTTAGGAATTGTGTGTATATATATTCTTTTACACAATATTCAATTTAGTGTAAAGAATTGGAATAATAATTTTTTTCATTTCTTAAACTTTTTTAACTTTCTTCATTTGTTGTTTTTCTTTAGTCAGATAATACTGATTTAATTCAGGGCTAAAGTTTTTGTTTTTCCTTTAGTCAGATAAATACTTATTTAATTCAGGGCTAAAGTTATGTTTTTGTTTTTGTTCCCTTTAGTCAGATAAATACTGATTCAATTCAGGGCTAAAGTTTTTGTTTTTGGTTTTGTTTTCCTTTAGTCAGATAAATACTGATTCAATTCAGGGCTAAAGTTTTTGTTTTTGGTTTTGTTTTCCTTTAGTCATATTTATACTGATTCAATTCAGGGCTAAAGTTTTACTTTTCACACTCTTTTGCATATTGATTTATTCAGTGCAAAGAGTGAGTGTGTATTCTGTTACTGTTCTTGCTATACATTGATCCAATTTATAGCAACCATTATGTGCCCCTGCTTCCCCTTCTTAACTACTTTGTTTTTCTTCTCTCTTCCTTTTTTGTTTTCTTTTTCTCTTCTCTTATTTTTCTTTACCAGTCCATTATTTTTCAATACTGGCTCATATATCCTTATCCTACTATTCCCTGAGCGCAGTTGATATTGGGGTCTATCCGGTCTTAATCCTGGGGTTGCGATGAGCCCAGTTCTTGACCTGTCACCTGTCTTGTCACGTGACGGGGGCGGGCCCTGACCTTGGTGCATCGGCGTCATGTTCCCCACGCCCCGCATGCGGCGCCGTGTGCCGCTGCTCTGCGGGATTTAGTGGCATACCACTCCTGGGCCTTTGCGTGCTGTGAGGATGGGAGGCGGCTGCTATTGTGTCCGGGCTGTCTGTCCCCCTCCCTGTTGCGTAACTACGCCCACACATGACGTTGGCGGGCGCACGCCCCCGGTCCGCGGCATATAACGGTGGCCTCAGGCCGGGTGCATGTAGGTTTCGCTATGGATTTGTGGCAAATGGCCAGGCCTGTCACTTTCACCACACAGGTAACCTTGCTCCACTCTGGTCCATTGGCCTCTTAGCTGCACACCCTCTCTCTCTCATTTTCACTACAAATTTCCTTTTCTCCTTTTTTGTCTTTTTCTGGCTCCGGTCTACACTTATATCCACTCACTCCTTGGTCTCCCACCAAGTTGTCACCCCTTTTATTTATCTAATATTTTTCACGGTTTGTCCTATGCTTACACACCCTTTCTATTTCCCTCACAGTCATCCCAGGGTTTTGTAGCCCCGTTGTTTGTCCCTGCCTGGCGGCCCTTATGGGTACCCTGGTCAACTCGGTGGCTGTGGCCGACAGTTTCCTGGGGCGAGCTTCCTGCCTCAACCTCGGGGGAGACTTTGTAGACCCAGATCAACGCTGCATTCTAGGATTCAGGTTACCACAGACTAAGACACTGTCTGTGAGTACGATGGCAAATTTGAACTCTTTTGCATCTTTTCCCTATATATTTGTCCACATATTAATACATGTTCATTGTTTCAATGCAGCCTAAATTGCATCGGACTCCTGATGATTGGTTATAAACCAAGAAACGCGTTGAGTTAATAACTATGGATGCACATATTCATCCAGTATACAATGTATTCTCTATTGTAAACTGTACAACCAGTGTCTATATTATGCCTTTCAAATATGTTGTCTATTACATGTCAAAATGTTGCTTATGATGTTCTTATTCATGACTGTATTTGGTTCTAGGATCTATGTAATTAAACTTTTATACCATTAATACCTGGTTTACTTTCTGTGGACACAACTTTGTATAGAACATATCTTAGATATCGTATTCCAGCATATACTATTCAGTTGACACCTTCACCAACATGCCTGACGCAAAGTCCCGCTTTTCTCCTCTATCTTTATTTATCACCTAATTGGGATGGAGGCATGTTGGTGCATTCCTTACAATTCAGTGGACAGGTCACACCCCCATTTTTTTGACATACTTAGGAATTAAATTGTGTAACACATTGGGAAAAATTTTCTTGTCTAACTACATTCCCCTATTAGATGAAATCAGACAGGAAATAAGACGCTTGTCACAGCGGCCCCTCTCATGGTTTGGACGCATTAATGCAGCTAAAATGATGCTTGTACCTAAAATATTGTACAAGTTCCAGATGCTGCCAATCCCTCTACCACACTACTTACTAAGAGCCTTACGAGGATTAATGCTCAGGTTTGTCTGGCGTGGCAAAAAAACACGTAAAGCTCACTCAGTTTTGATTAGAGGAAAAAAAAAAGGAGGACTGGCTCTACCAGACCTCAACAAATACTACACGTCTGTAGTGCTCTCACGGGTGGTAGAGTGGTCAAAGGAAGTACCAGATAGGAGGTGGGTTAACATTGAACACAGTTTAAGTAACACGGATTTAGGTCACATAGTATGGAACCCTCCAAAATATAGGGCACTCAGCACTCAGACAGCGACACTTACACATAATACGCTTAAATTGTGGGACCAGGCACATACATATAATAAGTGGAGTTATAATTTGCCCTTGATATATATCAAGGACAATAAATTTTTCGAACCATGGATGAGGGAGGTGGGAGGGAATTGGATAAAAAATAGTAGCACGCAACTAAAAGATATTATTAAAGGGGGGAAACTACGTCCTTATCAGGACTTGAAAGCAGAGACAGAACGATTGGTGGTCAATGAGTGGAGATATAAACAATTATCGCTCTTTATTGATAAGCTTCCGAAGCCAATTAGAGGAGAGGATGAGTATAGGTCGTTAGAGCAGTTATGTAAGAGAGAGGAACCGGGTAGCATTATCTCCCATCTTTATAAAATCCTGTCCATGAAGGAAGAACAGGTTTTACCTCCATATATTAAGAAATGGGAAAGGGAATTGGGGTCACAATGTAGTGAATTCACAGTGGAGAGGATTTTGAAAATGGTACATGGTTCTTCGTCCGACACAATGCGGTCGGAGACCACTTTTAAATGTTTAGCAAGGTGGTATGCCACGCCAGACAGACTTAGTAAATTCTATCCAGATAAAACGGACAGATGCTGGAGGGGATGTTCAAATTTGGGAAAGATGGCCCACATATGGTGGGAGTGTCCGGCCATTAAGGGATATTGGAAGAAAATTATACAATTGATTAAGGAAATAACTAAGGAAACTGTAGTAGAAGATCCCTGGATATGCTTATTCCATGGAACTGTGAAGCCGATAAAGCAGTACCAATCATCTATTGTCCCTATATTACTAGACATAGCGAAAAAACAGATATCAAGGAAATGGCTACAGCCCGAAAGCCCCAACCTCAGGGACTGGCTCTTTGGTATAAATAAAATATATAATATTGAATACAAGGACTATTCGGGGGACGAGTTAGATGAGGAGGTTGCCGGAATAGATAAATGGGCAGGGTGGAGGAGTTTTAAAAGTTCCTGGAGTTATCTAGTGGAGATCACAAAATAACCTTATGAGTTTGAGACCAGGGAAAGAAAGGATACATATGGTCTGTCCAGCCCAGCTGTCAATACCTGCAGGGTGAGGGATGGGGGGGGGGGGGGTACTGGGTGGGGGGAGGGTATCAAGACTAGTAGGAGATTAATGTATTTTTGATTGCGATAATTTGTTGTAAGCACATATTTAAACCATTGGTTGTTTTCATGTTACTGTATTCAAAAAAAACAAAAACTTATAAATAAAGAATGAAAAAAAGTAACAAAGCTATCTACACAACCAAATTAGTTTCAGACAAGTAGGGCGTAAAAATTGTGGCCAAATGCATATTGCCTAAACAGTGGAGTTTTATAGGCCGAAAGAAAAATGTTTGATACAAACGAATAATGTGCCCATGAACATGAAAGTTGCCATTTAAAAATGTACACTTGTAAGAAAAGCACATGGAGCAGCACGAACGTAAGAAACATAAAGAATAGGAACACAGGACAACTACTTACTTTTTTGCTGCACTCTCCGGATCTTTCTGTACTGCTCATGTTCTCGTAATTTCAGGTCTGACCACCGTTTCCTGAGCTGATCTTTCGATCGTTGTACCCCCAATTTCCGGTGCAGACTCTTGACCACTTTCACAATTATCTTGGCCTTTCTGACATTGGGGTTGGGGTAAGGTCCATACTTTCCATCATAGTCGGCCTTCTTCAGGATGTCCACCATCTCCAACATCTCCCCAAAGGACATATTTGATGCCTTAAATCGTCACCTTCTGGATCGTGACGTTTCAGGCTCCGGGCTTTCCCCCCCTCCTTCTCGTTGCTATAATTAGCACACACCTGCTGTGTATCCGCCATGTGCTCTACCCCCACTGCGCAGAACGAAAAGGGGCGGGGAATAGACTAGAAAGAACGTCAGGGGCGGGCGGAGTTACACGCATGTGCAATGTGTATAAAGCGTAACACGCGTGCGTATTACGTACGATCTGTGAGCGGAGGAAGGAGCATCGAAAGCGCCGATCGTAATAATGAAGGTAAGATCTAAACTTGGGCCTATACTGCTTCGAAATGGAAGCCTATATTGTAACCAGATTAGGGGAGTTTGGCCTGACCTTAGGGTTTGTCTTATGTTGTGTCTTGCAGAGAAAATGGATGGCTTCAATGACCACAACTTCCTCCCCCTGTTCATAGACAAATACAGGGAGCTGCCCTGTCTGTGGCAGGTGAGACATCCCCATTACAATAATAAAGAAAAGAAGCAGGCAGCGCTGGAGAAACTGCTGAAGTTGGTGAAGCCGGTGGTCCCCACAGCAACCATCCCCTATTTAAAAACCAAAATTGGTGGCCTGAGGAGCACTTATCTTAGGGAGCGCAAGAAGGTCACGGATTCCCAGTCCGGAGCTGCAGCAGATGATGTTTATGTCCCCAGGCTTTGGTACTATGAGAGACTGCGATTTCTGTCAGACCAGACTGAAGTCAGGGAATCCCTCTCCACTCTTCCTTCCACTCTTCCTTCCACCCCAGCTGAGGCTTCCAATGTCCAACCTGGGCCTTCCAGCCAGGAAGAAGTGGAGGAGCCCAGCTGGAGTCAGGTATAGCATTCTTCTACAGATTTCTGGTCAATAAATAAATGATGTTTATTAGATGTTATTATTGATCACTAATTGCTGATTGAAAAAAGTGTTTTACATATCAATAGACAGTAGTGGGCACCCAAAATTGGGACAAGAATGAAAACTGCTGGGCTCAGAATGATAGTCTGTTATATTTGGGAACATTCAATTTGCAACAGTCATGAGGTGAAAATTGTGTGTGATTGATGATGAATAAAATACTCAAACTATGTCCCTTTTTCATACACAGGAAGACCTCAGCCAGGAGGAGGTTGTGGAATGTGGCAGTCAGGAGGAGGCTGGGATTAGTGGCAGCCAGGAGGAGGCGGGGCTAAGTGTCAGCCAGGAGAAGCCTGGGACCAGTCGCAGCCTGACTGAATCGCAGGTTCCTCCCCTCCGCCTTCCATATAAAAGAGCGAGGAAGGACTCCCATGCAGGAATCAATTTTTTGATTAATTCACCTCCAATATACACTTTTATTTACATTTTTTACTATTCATATCAGGAAGATCACAGATGTTTATTTGGCCCATTTACATGTATCTTTTATGTATTGTTTATGATATTGGGCACGTGAGTGGGATTTTTAAATGCTGATATTACTTTTTATGTCACTTTTATCCATCTTGTACCATGTATGATTTTGCATTTTTTCACTTATGGTAGTGACTTGCATATTCACACCCTATGTAATATACGTAATGGATTAATTTACAGGATTTTAGTTAGATTCTCTCACATAGGTTGCTGTGGACTTTGGTGCACACTGCACATTTATTGTTTATTAATTTTTTTTCACATTTCCTTTTTCCCATTTTCTGGTGGGTTGTGCTTTGCATTTTTTGATTTTTCCATCATCTGTGAACAGCGCCATTCCCCTATTAGAACATCTTCAATATTGTAATTTTTACCGCATTTATTCTGCCCAGCCAGGACAGACCAACCTTTGACCAAACCTTCAGATCTTCCCTGCACCTACGGAATATGGGAGGGTAGTTAGCTCTGTACAATTTGCCTATATTTTGTTTTAGCTCAATCTCAAGGTACGGTAGGGAGTCGGATGCCCAAGTGAATGAGAAATGCTGTTTCAATTGCTCTACCGACTGGGGTGGAACAGACACATTTAGGGCAATAGATTTGGAGACATTGACTTTAAGGCACGAAATGTTACCAAACTCTTGAAGCAGTTTGTAAACATTTGGTGTGGACGTTAATGGGGTAGTGAGGAATAGAAGCAAATCATCCGCAAACAAGGCACATTTATGTTCCTGAATGCCACAGAGAACCCCTTTAACGTCAGGGTGAGATCTGATTGCAATGGCTAAGGGTCTATATAGCAATAGCAAATATTAAAGGAGAGAGGGGGCACCCTTGCCTTGTCCCTTTTCTAATCTCAAGGGATTCAGAGTATTTGCCCATTAAGCGAACCTGGGCACCGGGAGTCGACTAGAGAGAGGTAACTATACCTCTGAATTTGGGACCAAATCCCCATCTTTCCAGAATCTCAAAAAGGTAGGACCATGAGACTGGATCAAATGCCTTTTGCAGGTCTATAGAGAACAGGAATCCTTTTTGAGGGGATCCCTCATCCCATTGGGAGTTAAGTATGGAAATTATATCTACGGCTCTCCTGATTTTGTCTGGGCCCTGTCTTCCAGGGATGAAGCCTACCTGGTCTTTATGGATATAACTTGAGATAAAACTAGCCAATCTTGAGGCAAGGACTTTCGTCATGATTTTAATTTTCAGAAGTGCATTTCCCTGGTTTGGGGATAGCAGAAATGTATGCCGTGTTTAGGTCTTTATCTACTGGGACTCAATCCCTGAGCGAATTAAAAAAATCGGGCCATATAGGGGCCAAACTGTTTATAGTAGCAGACTGAAAATCCGTCTGGTCCTGGGGAGGTACCAGCTTTAAGGAATTTGATTGTCTCCAGTACCTCTTCTGTGGATATAGAGTCATCTAGCAGGTCTCCAGGACTCTGTGAGATTATTGGAATGGGGAGATCTTTAAGGAAAGAGTCAATCGTAGCAGGTGAAGGAGGAGAGTCAGCTTTATAAAGTTGCAAGTAAAACTGTTGAAACTATTTCATAATCCGAATCTGAAGCTAAGGTGCAGGGTTTGGGAGTTAATTTGGCCACTAATTTGGAGCCAGGTCTATCTTTTTTGAAAGTAGAATTTCGCTCCCGTCTTTTCAGCTTTGGTTGTTAAAGCTGAATTAAGATTGATTCGGGCTGTGTCTAAGCAGGACAGGATATCGTGCGTGGGGTTTCGTTTGTGGATCTTGCTCAGTGAAAGGAAGTCCTCTGTATGTTTTTGGATATCTGCTCAATGTTCGTGTTTCAGTTTGAAAGCTATCTGTATGAGTTTACCTCTGATCACTGATTTGTGGGCTGCCCATAGGGTTTCGGGTTTGACTGTGTTATTATTCTCATTGAAGTAGTCTTTCAATGCCTTTTCTAGTATCGTGCATCATACCGGGTCACTTAGGAAGGCTTTATTAAGTTGCCATTTAAAGAGGGCCGATGCTCCCAAAGGGCGCTGGGTCCCAAGTACCACTATAAAGTGGTCTGAGAGAGGTGTGTCACTAATTTTGGTGAAAAGGGCTAATGGGATAGAGTTTGATTGCATAAAGATGTGGTCGATCTTGGCATTGGTGTTATGAGGTGCGGAAAAGTGCGTATAATCCCTTACATGTGGGTTGAGTTCCCTCCAGATATCTACCAATCCAGCTGAATATAGCAGCTGCACGATTTTTAAACTCTGTCTGGAGGGGCGTTTGGGTCTAGGTTTCATGATCACCGTTTTGTCTTGAGAGAGGTCAAAGGCTATATTTGAATTACCCCCTATGAGAACTGTGCCCCAACAGTGTTTTCGTATTGTGTGTGTTAAGGAGTCAAAAAATGTTGCTTGACCTTTTGTTAGGGGTATAGTAGGAGATAAAAGTGTAGGTCTCTACATCAATGGTGCCTGCCACTAGCACATAGCGCCCTTCAGGGTCCTTGAGAACCTTTGTTGGTGAGAAATGTAGGTGTTTTGAAAAACAAATTGCTACTTCTTTGGTTTTGTTGGCCGCATTGGCGAGAAAGAATTGGGGGTATCGTTGGTGTAGAAAGGTGGCTTGGTAGGAAATGGGGAAGTGGGTTTCCTGCAAGAGTAATATATCTGATTTCATAGAGTGATACAATTGGAACAGTTGCCGCCTTTTGACCGGCGAGTTTAGCCCTTGTGCATTATGCGCAAGGTTGAGTTGGTAGGGGTTGTGCTAGATATGGATCAGAGTGTGGGGTATCTAACATACTAACATATTGTACCTTACCCAATGTAGACTGGTCAATTGGTGGCAATGAGTGCTGGCGATGGGTGTTGTAGTCTGGACTGGGGAGCAAATGATATGGGACCTCCCAGGACTCCTACAGAAAAAGACAAGTGGATAGAGAAAAAGATAGGGAATAAGAAGCAAAAGGAAAAGTGAAAATATGAGAAGGTTAAACTGAACAATATTATTATAGCGCAGGCTATATTCCCCCAATCCCCCCAGGATCAGGGAGGGGCCAGCCCCTTCCTGCCTCATGACCAAAAGGTCGGACCAGAGGGACTATTAAGCGTGTCCCTTCTTCCTTTCCCCCTTCAGAACAAAGCAGGGTGGTCAGATCAAATTGACAGAAGATGCATCCATCCGACAGTCCTCAGGGTGGTTGAGAGTCCTTTGATCTTTTTGGAGTGTTGCTTCTGCCATGCCAGCTTGAGACGGCTGGCAGGGGGTGGATATTTCGCTGAGAAAGTTGCGCCTTTGCAGGCTGATGAGGGCTACGGATTTTGGGATAATAATTCTAGGCGCAGTAGTATATGCTCGCGTTCGGCAAATGAAGAGGAACCATATCTTTTGTTGTGAAATGAGAAATTTAGGCGGAATGGAAAGGTCCATCTGTGGTTAACTTCATTTTGCGTCAAGACTTGAAGCAGGGGGTTAAGGCTCTCCATTTCTGTACAATGTAGGGTGAGAGGTCCGCAAAGATTTGTATAGGCTAGTCCTGGAACGTCAGGTTTTCTGCTGCTCATGACCTTTTCATCACCTCTTCTTTCACTGTGTAGAAATGCAGTTTTACAATGATGTCCCTTGGGAGGCCATCTGAGCGTGGAGGTTGTAAGGCTTTGTGGGCCCTGTCTAATTCCATGCGATGTTCTGGGATGTCAGGAATGAGGTCCTTGATGAGTGCCCGGATTGCCAGCTGGACTTCTTTCACTGTTTCAGGGAGTCCCCGGACCCTAAAGTTATAACACCTGGATCTGTTTCCCAAGTCATCAATTTTGGATAATGCAGTCTCTAATTGGTCCTGTACATCCTGGATTCTTGCAGAGTTTTGGTTAATTCTAGCTACTGATTGATCAGGTTTTCTTTCAATGTGCTCTATCCACATGCCCAGTTTTTTTTAAATCAGCATGGATAGATGAGGTTATCTGAGCAGCATTTTAAGCTAGGCCCCTGGACAGCATTTTGGAGAAGGAAAGTTAGTAGGTGTGGGTGGAAGGCCCTGTAGTTCAACCTCACAGGCCTCTAGTGGTGTCATTGGGTCAGATATTGGAGTTGGGAGAAGGCCATCGAGTGTTCTCCCTATTAGGGATTCAGTGGATGCAGGGGAGGGTGTCATCCTGTGGGCTGCGAACAAAAGACAAATGTAGGTATGGCGCTGCTCTAATGTAGTACAATTTTGATGGTAGGCCATCCTTTGGGCTGCACTCACTGTGTCCATTTGTGGTATGAGAGGTGCGTTTCCAGGAGCTTCTTGGTTCGCGATGGAGTCTTCCTCCTCTGTCCCTCTGCCTTGTGTGATCGCGACCGCCATCGTGGAATGGCTGTGAAGCTCAGAGGCAGAGTTCAGCAAGTGGGATATGTCCCATCTGACAAAGCCTGCTGACACCAGGGTGATCCTGGGGCATTCCCCTCTCCATCGCTTGTGGAGCGGGCCTGGAACAAGCGCTCTGTTGACTGCGGCGGGTGTTAACAGACCGGGGTGGCGCGGAGCTTCAGGTGGTCCCGGCCATCTTGGCAGCCTCCATGCATGCGCCTCGGCTTGTTCTCATCCCAGACTCACACAGCACTCTATCAGTTCACTTATTGTAGAACCAAATGGCATGAAGCCAAACAATCTTTTAATTTGTGGGCAGCAAAGTTGTTTATCAAATGCTGATACGCAGATGCACTACATCTCAAATTCGGCAACAAATCGGGGAAACTCCTGAAAATGTATCCCCTTTCATGGCCAGGCCATTTTTTATAGTGGCCGTTTTTTATAGTATGGCACTGAATTACTTTAACTGACAATTGCACTGTGTCAGGGCTGGGCTCAGCCCTTTCTTCTTTGAGCTGGCTGCTCAGCTGTCGGCTAATCACCAAGCTCCCATCTCTCTCCACAGTTACTCGGCTGTTGATGATCCTGCTCGTCAGTCCTGCCTTCTTAAGCTGTCCATTATAGAGGAGCTCTGCCTTCACCTTGGTCACATCACAAAAAACTATCTCCTGTGTTCCTTTTTAGAGACTGGCTTTGCTGACATTCCTTCTGGCTCCAGATCCTGCTTGCTGTTCCACTACATTGATCCGTGACTTCTGGCTTGGCTGACTATCCATTCCGGTTACTGTACTTTGGCTATGTTTTGACTATGTTTGTTCTATTTACTTTTATTATTAAACAAGTGTGATTAAACTGTACTTCTATCTCGGTCTGATTTCATGGTTTCCGACATGCAGTCATGCAACATTGTACCCAAAGAAAATGTATTTCATTTTTCCCACAAGTAGAGCCTTCTTTTGGTGGTATTTGATTACCACTGTGGTTTTTTATTTTTTGCACTATAAACAAAAATATACCATTTGACATACTTTCTACTATCAAACATATCCAAAAAAAAAAAAATAATTGAATTTCTTCATCAATTTAGGCCAATATGTATCTGCTACATATCTTTGGCAAAAAAAAAATCCAATAGGTGTACATTGATTGGCTTGCGCAAAAGTTATAGCATTTACAAATTATGGGATATTTTTATTTATTTATTTATCTCGTAATGGCGGCTATCAGCGACTTGTAGTGGTACAGTCGGAACACTAATGCCGCGTACACACGGTCGGACTTTTCGTCTACAAAAGTCCAACGGACGCTGACGGACTAAAGCTGGCTGGTAATCCGATCGTGTGTGGGCTTCTCCGGACTTTCAACGGACTTTTTTAGCCTCAAATCCGACGGACTTTAGATTTGAAACATGCTTCAAATCTTTACGTCGTAACTACGACGGACCCCGAAGTCCGCTCGTCTGTATGCTAGTCCGACGGACAAAAAAACGGCGCATGCTCATAAGCAAAAACTAAACGGAAGCACTCGGTCTAGTAAAACTAGTGTTCGTATTGTAGGTAGCACATTCATCACGCTGCAAAATCTGTGATCGTTGAATGCAGCGCATTTTATGTCTTCTTTACGAATGCTATAAAGAACGAAGGTGTTTTGCTGTTCATATTCAAACAGAGTTCTCCCAAACTGATTTCTGGATTCTTTTTCTCTTTGATCTCATGAATGATATAGTATGCTTTTTAAAAACAATGTTTCCATACTAATAATGCTTTTTACCCTTTTTTTTTATTTTTTTGTGTGGAGTCATATTTTCGTTTAATTTTTATCCAGATATTTATTTTATGATTGTTGTTGAACTTTTTTATATGTTTATCTCTATATTTGTTTTTTTATTTTTTTTGTGTTAGTAAAGTTACCACAAAGAACCCATTTGTATTTGTTTTTTTTTTTTGTTTTTTTAGGTTTGTAAAGTTACCACAAAGAACCCATTATTATAGTTTTGTTTTTCTAGTGTTTTTTTTTTATTTTTTAGATAAAGTTAACCCAAAGCACCGTTTTTGGTTATGTATCTTTTTTTTTTCTCAAGACTTACCACTCGAACATTATTAACATTATTAATGTATTTTTGGTGTGTTTTTGCAAACTCAATGAGATTGTTGTCCCTTGTTAATTTAACATTGTGTGTAAAATCAATGATTTAAAAGAAAACACATAAAGTCTTTTCATAAACTCAAAAAAGATCCATTTATTCATGGTCAAAATAAAATAAAGAGGAAGTCAACGCTGGAAAAAGTCGGTGTACAAGAAAATTGGGATCTTGAGGAGTCCATATAAGAGGGAGCACAATCTGGTCCAAGAATCCCAGAGATCAACAGCACCAGCAGATGATATAGATGTCCCCAGACTGTGGTCCTACAACAGCCTGCGTCTTCTGTCAGACCAGACTGAACCCAGGTCATCACTTTCTTCTCTTCCCTGCAGCCTTTCCTCCACGCTGCCCTGCAGCCTTCCCTGCAGCCTTCCCTGTAGCCTTCTTTGGAGGCTGTGGCTGTGGTGTTTCAGTTGTGGCAGGAGGAGGAGGAGGAGGAGGAGGAGGAGGAGGAGGAGGGGGGGCTGCCTCATGTAGTTGGGTGTTTCGGGTTAGCGTGCCCTGCAGCCCCTTCTGGATAGTTTCCCCAAATAGGCGCTCGCAAATGAGGCACTGGTCCCAATCCATTTGAAGAAGCCTGCTGGCTAAGTAGCAGCCATAGGACTCTTCCCCTTTGGGGGGGCTCCTCAAAAAACGGGTGGCCTCTTGCATGAGGCGCAGGGATGCCTCCTGTGTGACCATCCCCTTCCTGGCCCTTTTTTTGGGAAGGCGGAGGGGAGGCACTTGGGATTGGGTCATGCTCCTACTGGGCCCAGCCACCTCACTGGGACCAGCCACCTCACTTGGCCCAGCCCCCTCACTGGGACCAGCCACCTCCTTCCTGACACTGGGCCCAGCCTCCTCCAGGATGATGGTGAATCCGGCCTCCTCCAGGCTGTCCATGGGCTCGGTCTCCTCCTGCCTGCCACTTTCCACACATTCCTCCTGGATGGACTCATCCTGTGTATAAAAAAAGGACATAGTTTTAGTTTTTTTTTGGGGGTTCATCAATGACACACAATTTGCTGCTCATGACTAGCAAATTCAATGTGAATACATCTCTTTAATAAAAGAGTCTAATCAGACACCCTAATTTTTTCTAGCAGGTGCGAAACATATTTAGCCACTCCTGTCAATTGATATGTATACACAATTTTGAGGGCAAAAATCTTTGAGACAATTATAACATCCAGTTAACCTCATTAATATTAGTACAGTAAATATTGTTTAAACTAATTTACCTGACTCCAGATGGTCATATCCGGTTCATCCAGGATGGAAGACCCAGCTTGCTCCTCATCAGCCTCTGCTGGGGTGGAGGGAAGGGTGGAGGGAAGGGTGGAGGGAAGGGTTGAAAGTGATGCCCTGGCTTCAGTCTGGTCATCAAGAAAACGGAGTTGATTGTAGTACCACAGCCTGGGTACATAAACATCATCTGCTGATGCTCCTGATCTCATTGATTCCTGGATCTTCCTATGCTCCCTCTTATACATATTCCTCAAGACCCCAATTTTCCGGAGCAATGTCTCCATTGTTACTTCCGGGATGGTCGCCTGGACAAAGGACAGAAGTCTCTCCAGCGTTGACTTCCTCACATGCTTTGCATAATACTGAGGGTGTTTCACCTCCCACAAATTCCTCATCTCTCGATATTTAGATATGAAAGCTGTAAGGAACTCTGGATCCTTAAATAGGGGATTCATTATATCTGGAAAAGATAAAGTCACAAGACAAAAAACACTTATTAGGTTTCTGCTAAACCCTCATCATCTTCTCCCTATGTAGCCCCCATCAATCTGTCAAGCCATATAGGCCGCTTGCTACAAAGTCATGACCATAAAAAAAATATAATTTTAAAATTACCTTTGTTTAGTAACGTCCCGGTCCACTATCACCTACGCACAGAACGTACGTACGACACGTGCACAAGGCCCCTCTTTATACACTACGCATGTGTGAAACTCCGCCTGCGTCGCCCACCCCTGACGTTCGATTTTAACTCATGTTCTCCACCCCCTAATTCGACGCACAGAACGTACGTACGACACGTGCACAAGGCCCCTCTTTATACACTACGCATGTGTGAAACTCCGCCTGCGTCGCCCGCCCCTGACGTTCGATTTTAACTCATGTTCTCCGCCCCCTAATTCGACGCACAGAACGTACGTACGACACGTGCACAAGGCCCCTCTTTATACACTACGCATGTGTGAAACTCCGCCTGCGTCGCCCGCCCCTGACGTTCGATTTTAACTCATGTTCTCCGCCCATTTTTATTTACGGCGCGTAGTGGGGTGAATAATGGCGGAGACACATCAGGTGTGTACTACCTCAGGTAGCGAAGAAAGCCCGGAGGCCGGAACGTCAAGATCTGTGAGGCCTAGATTTAAGGCCTCCAATATGTCCTTTGAAGAGATGGTAGAAATGGTGGCCATTCTTAAAAAAAAGGACTATGATGGGAAGTATGGGCCGTACGCCCGGCCAAATTTGCGCAAGGCCAAAATAATGGCGAAGGTGGTGGACACTTTACAGGCTTATTTTGGGGTACAGCGCTCCAAGGATCAAATTAGAAAAAGATGGTCTGACCTCAAACTCCGGGAGCCGGATCAGTACAGACGGATCCGTAAAGTGCTGAAAAAAAGTAAGTACTTGTCGTGTTTTTCTCTTGTGTTTATTACCTTGTATACTGCTCCATGTGCTTTTCATTCCTATACGATTTTTTTGCTCATCGTTTCAAACGATCTTTTAATAAACCTCGTTACATATCTATAGATATATCTCTATATAGATATATCTATCTATATATCTATATATCTATATATATATGTATGTATGAATATATATATATATCTATATATCTATATCTATATATATATATATATCTATATCTATATCTATATATATATCTATATATATATATATCTATATCTATATCTATATATATATATATATATATATATATATACACAACCGTTCAAAAGTTTGGGGTCACATTGAAATGTCCTTATTTTTGAATACAACAGGACAATGACCCTAAACACACCTCCAAATTGTGCAAGAACTATTTACAGCAGAAGCAGGCAGCTGGTATTCTATCGGTAATGGAGTGGCCAGCACAGTCACCAGATCTGAACCCCATTGAGCTTTTGTGGGAGCAGCTTGACCGTATGGTACGCCAGAAGTGCCCATCCAACCAATCCAACTTGTGGGAGCTGCTTCTAGAAGCGTGGGGTGCAATTTCTCCAGCTTACCTCAATAAATTAACAGCTAGAATGCCAAAGGTGTGCAATGCTGTAATTGCTGCAAAAGGAGGATTCTTTGATGAAAGCAAAGTTTGATGTAAAAACAATGTTATTTCAAATACAAATCATTATTTCTAACCTTGTCAATGTCTTGACTCTATTTTCTATTCATTTCACAACGTATGGTGGTGAATAAGTGTGACTTTTCATGGAAAACACACAATTGTTTTGAACGGTAGTGTATATATATATATATATATGTGTGTATGTATATATCTATCTATATATCTATATGTATGTATGAATATATATATGTATAGATAGATAGATAGATAGATAGATAGATAGATAGATAGATAGATAGATAGATAGATAGATAGATAGATAGATAGATAGATAGATAGATAGATAGATAGATAGATAGATAGATAGATAGATAGATAGATAGATAGATAGATAGATAGATAGATAGATAGATAGATAGATAGATAGATAGATAGATAGATAGATAGATAGATAGATAGATAGATAGATAGATAGATAGATAGATAGATAGATAGATAGATAGATAGATAGATAGATAGATAGATAGATAGATAGATAGATAGATAGATAGATAGATAGATAGATAGATAGATAGATATAGGTAGATGGAGATATGTAGATATATAGATATAGATAGATATAGATAGATATAGAAATGTAAAAAATTAGTTTGGAATATTTTAAGTTATATATTTTTTTTTCGTTACATTTTGTTTGATATTTATATTTTGTTAGAGATATAGAGAGAGAGAGATCAAAAGATTATTAACTATATTTATAGATATTGATATCTAGATATCTATCTATCCGATATGTCTTTAGAAATTTAAATATTTAGGTAAAAAAGGAACTCTACACAAACAGAACAATTGTACACCACTTCACTACAAATGTTTGAAAATTACTATGTACTAAAATATCTGTGTGCTAAGTATATTAATTTTTTGGTTCACATAGGGGAAAAATCACTCAGCCAACAAGAACACAGTCCACCCCAAGCAAAAGAACATACTTGGGAAATCAGCCCAAGCCCCACTGAGGATGTGGAGGAAGGAGAGGTGGGCGACATGGGCACCCCACCAGGTGAGTGTCTGACACACCAGCTTACGGTAATCTATGCATGGCTGCCTTTTCTTTTATGTAATTTTTCAACTCTATTTTAGGTGATCTGGTTGTGCTTGAGTCAAGCAACAGCACCACCCCCGAGGATGTTCAGGAATTATGCAACATGGGCACTCCACCAGGTCAGTGTCTGAGACACCAGCTTTATGGTAAGGTAAACTATGTATGTGTGCATATTTCTAAACACATTTTTTTGTTTCATTCCACTTTAGGTACAAGAAGTGACTATTTCACCTCAGACAGTGCCCAACGGCTAATTGGTCAAATAATGGCCTGGAATGGGGAGATCGATGAAATGCGTAATCGGCTGGATCGTATGCAGCAGGAAATGAAGGACATGATTGATGTTTTGGGTCGAATCTAAATGCCCTTTTTGAAACCCCAAAACATCGATCATGTCCTTCATTTCCTGGTTTGCTGACCCCATTCTGGGCCTTCTCTTTATTATTTTTGGTGAAATTATATGGCTGTTTAACATCATTTAAAAAAGGTGGGCTGTTTAGAGAAAATACCTTAAAAAGCCAAAAAAAAAAAAAAAGGATTTTAAAAAACAAAAAAAAAAAAGGATTTAAAAAAAAAAAAAAAAAAAAAATGGATTTTAAAAAACCAAAAAAAAAAATGGATTTTAAAAAACCAAAAAAAAAAAGGATTTTAAAAAACCAAAAATAAATAAATAAAAAAAAGCCTGTTTGCTAAAATCAAAATGCCCAAAAAATTGTATTTTTTATTATGTAAAAATATTTAACTATTATTATATTTTTCTAAATTATTAAGATATCATTATATTTTTGGCTAGGAACATTTTATACTAAATGCATAACAACGATTAATAAAAACATCTGCTTAGGAATTAAATAAATGTGTGGTTTGTTATTTCAATGCTCAGTATCAGTTTGGTTATAATTTTAAAAAAGTTGTTTACAGTGGCAATGGAGCTTATTTAGACATTTAAAAGGAAAATACAGTTGGCACTACAACTGCTCGACCATAACCTAGGAGAAAGCCCAAAAGAAAGGCAAGCAATAAATATAATTCAAGATTTCATCAAGAATTTTTTTATTTAAAATATTTAGATATCCTGGCCCATTGCAATGGCCCCCCTACCCATAAAATAATTAACATATTGCTGTCTAACTTGACGGGCACTTTGGGGGGCCAAGCCAGTACGGACAGGATCCAGGCCCGTAAGGTTGTCATCGATAAGTCCGGCCTCAGGCCCAACTGTTACCATATAATTTGGAGAATGTTGGTGTAAAAAGTTGTGCAGGATGCAGCAACATAAAATGATAAAATTAAGTTTGTATTCCGCCAAATTTATGGAGGTTTGAAACAGGCGGAACCGGCTGGCCAGAATCCCAAACGCATTTTCAACCACTCTTCTAGCTCTGGCCAGCCGGAAATTAAAAACCCTCCTCTCCGGGGTGAGGGTTCTTTGGGGGAATGGCCTCATGAGGTGCTTGCTCAGAGCGAAGGCTTCATCGGCAATGAAGACAAAGGGGAGTCCTTCCACGTTATCCGCATCAGGTGGCAATCCCAGGCCACCACTCTGGAGACGCTGGCGGAACTCCGTCTGGGCAAATACTCCTCCATCCGACATCCGGCCATTCTTCCCCACGTCCACATATAAAAATTCATAGTGTGCCGACACCACCGCCATTAAAACAATACTGTGGAACCTCTTATAATTAAAATAG
Organism: Lithobates septentrionalis; assembly: GCA_037952835.1. Taxonomy (NCBI): domain Eukaryota; kingdom Metazoa; phylum Chordata; class Amphibia; order Anura; family Ranidae; genus Lithobates; species Lithobates septentrionalis. The sequence goes on from JBBDGP010001146.1 coordinate 5,639,731, forward strand.
TATGACCCCGAATGGGGTGGTGGCACGATGTGGACATGTTTCCCATCTATAGCCCCTCCACAGTTGGGAAAGTCCCAACGGGTGGCAAAATGGGATGCCACAGTCTGCCATTCCTGTGGCATTGAAGGAAACTGGGGAATTAAACAAGAAAACCAAAATCAGTAATTTTGAAGATAACATTGCAAGAAAATTATACAATTAAAAACATTATTCCCCAGCATCAGTATAACATTAAAAAATTTAAATCTTCGGGAAGAACTAATATGGAAAGGCACACTTATCAGATTGCTCGCCCCCTCTGATGGAACATTGATTACATTTTAGGGGGTTGTGAAATACATAAAAAAGATTACTTTTAGGACACACAGGGATTTAGGGACTAAAAAGGCTACAAGACTGCAGTTGTCGCACTCTGCAAGTGCAGTTGCTACCCAGCTTACAGTAAATGAGGTAAGGTAAAAAGGCAGTCATGTTGCAAGGAGTACACAATCACATGCAAGGGCAATTAATGAAAACACTTTGTGGCTTGCATATGATTTGATGATGGAAATCAGCAGAGCTTCTGCTCATTTACTAAAGCACTGGAACAAATGCACTTGTAGAGTGCACATGCATTTTGCAAAGTGCAACATATATTTGCTTTATACAAATCAACACCACAGAACATTCTAGCAAATTTTTACGAGGGTGGGGGGGTTGGGAAATCAAGCTAATTGCTAATTATAAGCACACTATTTGGATTGAGTTTAGGTGGGGGGGGAGGGGGTTGGGAAATCAAGCTAATTGCTAATTATAAGCACACTATTTGGATTGAGTTTAGGTGGGGGGGGAGGGGGTTGGGAAATCAAGCTAATTGCTAATTATAAGCACACTATTTGGATTGAGTTTAGGTGGGGGGGGAGGGGGTTGGGAAATCAAGCTAATTGCTAATTATAAGCACACTATTTGGATTGAGTTTAGGTGGGGGGGAGGGGGTTGGGAAATCAAGCTAATTGCTAATTATAAGCACACTATTTGGATTGAGTTTAGGTGGGGGGGAGGGGGTTGGGAAATCAAGCTAATTGCTAATTATAAGCACACTATTTGGATTGAGTTTAGGTGGGGGGAGGGGGTTGGGAAATCAAGCTAATTGCTAATTATAACCACACTAAATACACTCAAACAAAATACATTCAAAATGAGTAGACTAGGTGGATATGTGCCCATCATTGCATGCTGGGGAGGTTATTGAAGGAAAATATACATGCATGACAAAAAAGAACAGGAAAAAAATCCTGCATGTGTGAGGAGAAAAAGGGGACATTCACACTATATTGCAATGATGGTAAGTAGTGTTTGAGGCAAGAAATACATTACATTATCAAAGATTACATAAAAGAACATGTGATGCTAATAAAAGAAAAATATCTTACCTTAATATAGTCCTTCTGCAGGACCTGGATGATGGCAGAACAGGTCTCTGGGATAATGATCCCCAGAGCCTGGGGGGAGATGCCTGTCGAGAACTTGAGGTCCTGCAGGCTTCTCTCTGTCGCCAAGTACCGCAACGTGGCAACTAGCCTCTGCTCCGGAGTGATGGCTTGCCTCATGCAGGTATCCTGCCTGCTGATATAGGGGGTCAGCAAAGCCAGCAAACGGTCAAAAACGGGGTCCGTCATCCGGAGAAAGTTCCTGAAATCCTCAGGATTATTCTCACGGATCTAACGGAGCAATGGCATGTGACAGAACTGGTCACGCTGGAGCAATCAATTCTTGGTCCATGAACTCCTCCTCGCCCTGTTCATGGACTGGTCTTGGTCTGAAGAATAAACTACAGCACCAAACACATACAATGCACGAGCTCGACGACGAGTACGTACAGGTAACATGGTTTCAAAACGGTCGGCTGGTCAGAACGCACTAAACAGAACGCACTGAAGAACAGCAAGGCCTGTGAAGAGCGACCTGAAAATCAGGAACGAGCGGACAATAAAACAAAGATTTCTCAATGCCAACTGACCAAACGCACTGAAAAGCAGATACAAACCTCACAAGCACAGACTGAACAACAGTTAAAACGAACTGAAAAATACGAGTCTCACAAGCGCGAATCGTCTCTCACCAAACTTCTACTAACACGAGATAAACACGAGATTAGCAGAAGGAGCCCAAAGGGTGTCGTACGGGCTATTGAACTTCCGTTTTATAGTCTCGCCGGACTTGGTGTACGTCACCGCGTACTAGGCTCGCAAACTTTTGTGTGGTCGTGTGTAGGCAAGTCCGTTCGTTAGAAAGTCTGCCGCAAGTCCGCCGAAAGTCCGCCGGAAGTCTGTCGGACAGGCTGTCGGACTTTTGTAGCTGAAAAGTCCGACCGTGTGTACGCGGCATAACTGACACTTTTGACACTTTTTCGGGACTACTGACACTAATACAGTGATCAGTGCTAAAGTCTACAACCAGAGAGAGAGAAAGCTCCCATCTGAGACATACCACTGCCACACAATCCAGTCCAATGCCTCGTACACACGATCGGACTTTCCGACAACAAAACTGTGGATTTTTGTTCGAAGGATGTTGGCTCCAACTTGTCTTGCATACACATGGTCACACAAATGTTGGCCAACAATTACAAACATAGTGACGTACAAGACGTATGTGATATCTCCATTATGAACGCTAGTTTTACAAGACCGAGCGCTTCTGGTTCGTCCTTGATTCCGAGCATGCGTGGACTTTTGTGCGATGGAATTGTGTACACACGATCAGAAAGTCTGACAACAAACATTTGTTGGTGGAAAATTTGAGAGCCTGCTAGCCAATATTTGTTGGCAGAAAGTCCAACAACAAATGTCTGATTGAGCATACACACGGTCGGTCTTACCACCAACAAGCTCACAACATTTCCCGTCGGAAAATCTGATTGTGTGTATGCGGCAATAGAGGACACAGCCATGGCCTTGCTTTGTTTATAGTGTCCATGAACCACTGACACACTCCAAGTGACTGGTTTTCCCTTTGTTTACAACTGTATACCCTGCATAGAGTGAGAGCTTGAGTTTAAGTTCAGTAGGTGAGGCTCAGTCTTACGGAAAAGCAGTGTCTTGACACTACTGGATTTCTATCCTTCCCAAAGTCAAGTAAAGGACTGTGAGAAAAGCATACTTGCAGAAGTGTGAGGAGACGGACAAACGCTCTTCAGGTGACGAGAATATCGAGTGACAAGGATTTCATCCAGTGGCTGAAGGTTTAAATAATGGAGATGGTATAATATAGATGTATTATTGGAGAAAAGGCAATTCTGTCTCAGCAAACCACAACACGTGTATCTCCAGGTGTGCAAACATCTACAAAAGGACTCCTAAAATTGAAGGCAAGACTTCCAGGAAGACTGAAGATTACATCTGGGAAGCATGTACTCTATAGTGCTTCTTAAACATATTTAACGATTACCATCTGTTTGCATTTATCTTGAGCAAAATTATTTTATTTTCTGTCAAGGGGCCTTCAAGGGAACCAGTGTGAGGGCTCTCTAATCTACAATTTGTTCGCCACCTGAAGTAATTGTTATAATAATTAATATTATATCTGTATATTAATTTGTCTAGTCCCTGTAATTAGTTGGTCTATTATTAATATCACAATAATACCAGGTTAGCTATGAAACCAAACACACAGTGCTGCTAGTAAAACAATATCTTATTTATTTCCCAATAAAATAGGAATGTACTAAAACAGCAGAATTAGGAAAAAACTAACATAAAGGTATTACAAGAAATTGCAATGTGACAAAGCTTCCAATCAGAACACAATACAAGACTTTTACTTAACACATCCTATCGTCTGGTCTCCAGGTGTTGCAAAGAGGGAGCTCTGCCTGCAGACATTTCTTTTTCACAAACAGACCTCATCCAGACCCCCTCCCATTGCCTGCCCAACTTTGCCTTTGGACGAATCACAGTATCTCTGGGGCGTTTCCTCAACAGGTTATATCATTGACCGTCTTGCCATAACTGGCCTCTGGGGACAGTGTTTGTCCATGAACTGCCATCATCTAAACGGTGTCAACTTCCACATATACCTGGGGTCTTGATTTCCTGTATCCCAACTCATTTATCATCCCTGTCAGTTAGGTTCTCTTTGAAGTTCGCTTGCATAGCAGCTAATCAGGAAATTCTCATAGACAGATCGGAGCCAGCATTGTCATGCGCAGCTAGAAGCTTAACGGGCTACATTCCAACCTGGGGGGCAGCATCCTGTCCTCCCGGAAGTGTGAAACTTTCATTCTTTCAAAAACCATGGGAGTCTGGCTTCTCTTGGGAGTAAGGAAACATGTGTACAAAATCCAGAAATCTGATATTCATGTTGAATTCCAACACCACCTTAAGAGGGGAATGTAATAAATTACCATGCCCTGTAAAATATATATATATGTATAGGGAAAAGATGTAAAGTACAGTATGTAAATATAGATTTGTGGACTTATTATGAGATATGGGCCTGGTTTGTGTTTACAAGACTGTCAGTAATGTCTTCTGACTTTTAAAGGACAAAAGCTTCTGTTCAGTGCCTTCAATAGCATGCTAAAGCCAAATTATTTGTTTGGTAAACACATTTACCCTTTGGCTTTGGGGGGATTGTTGAATATAGGTGGTGGCCAGTTACTAGATATTGGGGGTTATTTACTAAAGGCAAATCCAATGTGCACTTCAAGTGCACTGGGAAGTGCATTGCAAGTGCACTTGGAGTGCAGTTGCTCTAGATCTGAGGGGGACATGCAAGGATGATAAACAGCTTTTTTGCTTGCACATAATTAGATGATAGAAATCAGCAGAGCTTTCCCTCATTTCCGATCTTCCCCTCAGATCTACAGCTACTGCACTTCCACTTACATGATAATTTGGGGACAGTTTCTCCTAAAGTCTAGGGTGATGGCAGACTTAAAGAACGTGTATACATGCTGTAGACATTGGTCACCAGAGATCTTAAGTATTATGGCATAATATCACAAAAGGTAACACAGTACCCCAGTTCTACTAGAAAGAGATAATAGTAGAATGTAAACGGTGAAGAGAGTCAAGTCAACTGAAACTCCTGGATGCACTAGAATGGAGTACTCTGGAGCTCCTGGGTAAGAGCTCTGGTGTAATCCAGAACTGAAAACACACAACATTAGTTGCAAGTAGCAACAAGAATTAGCCACTAGTGAGTGTCCAGCCATTCCAAAGCTGCCTCCGGGGTGTTGAAGAAGTAGGTACGGTCCCTGTCAATGATCAGAAACTTGTTGGGATAGACAAGGCTAAACTTGATGCCTTTGTCCCAGAAACATTTGCAAATCCCCATGTGCGACAGATGAGGCTTATATCGGTGGCCAGGAAATCTATTTTAGTGAAAAAACAAATAAATATCTGCGCTAACTGAAAAGAACACCAAAAGCAGCTAGCATAGTTTGTAGATTTCATCAAACATAAGTATAAAAGTCCAAATGCAGCGCTTAAATGAAATAAATGTCCAAATAATTGTGATAGTCCATAGAAATCAATCAGCAACAAAGATGATATGAAACCTCCACCAAACTTCAGTGTGTAAAGGGAAAGCACACCACACCCACGTGCTATCAGTCTGCTTACCAGAAAGATATAAAAAATAGGCGATGTACTCATATAATGCAGAGGGTCAACAGCAAATCCATATGGCACACTCCATCATGGGCAGGCACAGCATGGAAACAATCAGGTCACCACATATCAGAAGGCTCAGGACTCGCATTAAAGATGGACAGATTGGTGCAGTCATCAGCAGGAACAAACCAGCAAAAAGAAAGCAACAATAGTTGTAAGGTAAAACAGTCGTAGTTTATTGTAGTCTACTTACAGGTATGAAGTAAAAATCATCACAGAAACAGGAACAATCCGCGGTTCTCAGCGTACTTGCATCGACCAGCCTGACATGTTTCATCCTATGTGGATATCATCAGAGGAGGGATCACCTCTGATGATATCCACATAGGATGAAACATGTCAGGCTGGTCGATGCAAATACGCTGAGAACCGCGGATTGTTCCTGTTTCTGTGATGATTTTTACTTCATACCTGTAAGTAGACTACAATAAACTACGACTGTTTTACCTTACGGGCTTCACTATTGTTGCTTTCTTTTTGCTGGTTTGTTCCTGCTGATGACTGCACCAATCTGCCCATCTTTAATGCGAGTCCTGAGCCTTCTGATATGTGGTGACCTGATTGTTTCCATGCTGTGCCTGCCCATGATGGAGTGTGCCATTTGGATTTGCTGTTGACCCTCTGCATTATATGAGTACATAGCCTATTTTTTATATCTTTCTGGTAAGCAGACTGATAGCACGTGGGTGTGGTGTGCTTTCCCTTTACACACTGAAGTTTGGTGGAGGTTTCATATCATCTTTGTTGCTGATTGATTTCTATGGACTATCACAATTATTTGGACATTTATTTCATTTAAGCGCTGCATTTGGACTTTTAATCTATTTTAGTGTTTAGTGCCTCCTTATAGGTGTATTCACTGCCAGGAAGTCAGCACTTCAGGGGGTTAGAGGCACGGTTCTCAGTCCGGAGTGGTTATAAAAGAGCGTGATGGAATCCTGAGGAGAAAAGCAGGATTGGAGCTCCAGCCCCCATTGTCTAGTCAGGTTCACATCCTGGTCACGCCCCCCAGAAAAGTTTAACATTAGTGAATTTTCTCTTATCTTAGTAAATATGCCATGTATTTTACAGTGATGTATTTTACAGTAATGTGTTTTACATCACTTTGCAAGAAATACCCAATCCCATGCAAACAAAATAAAAAACTGTATTTTTGCTTCCACATGATTGGATGATGGAAACCAGCAGAGCTTCATGTTACCCGTATACTATATTTGAGATTTAATATCTCTCAGATATGATTTGGGTTAAATGAGGAGTTCTTTGACCATGAGTGAAAGCTTTAACACAATAACAAAAATGCATCGGTAAATAGTAAGGAGGCCTACACTAATACACAGCAATCTATCTTTTGCACAGGAAAAGGGTAAAAATCATGGATTACATGAAGGAATACAGAATATAATACCCAAAACCTAAATAGAAACAATGAGAGGGATAAGACATAAGATAAAAATTTAGATCTAAGTGCAAGGGAGCTATTCCATAGTTACCATGCTACTGCATGTAAGTTCTCCATTCTGGTGACTGCCCTTCCACCTAAAGTGATCTCTCCCCTCCCATCCAGTCTGTGTATATCATCACAGGCCTATGCCTCACTGGTTGGCATGGCATGGCTCTGATTGGTGGGCCTCCCTATTCCTGATTAGGGATTGGCTAAATCTCCAATCCCTATATTTTGCATAAGTCAGCCCCCTTTAATGCAAATATTTGGCACAGACTATTTTGAGCAGAAGATTTAACTTGAAGATACATGACCTTTTCAGGGAATTTAAGTATCGATGATGGACTGGCCATCTTCATTGCATATCTAAAAGAGGGATCCTTTGAAGTGAATATTTGTAGAACAAAGAGGTTTGGGTCCCATTGTTTAGATAAACAAGCTTAGGCACCAAATCGTCTGTATAACAGGGACTTCTGGGAAGCTATATTACACACCCACATTGATACAACTCTAAATGAAAATTATTCATAATTACAATAGCTTACAGCTGTTAATAGAGATTTCACATAAACTCATAAGGCAGCATTCCCTTCATTCACTAAGCAAAGTGAAATTTCCATTGCAGAGTGGACAGAATATTTGCGTTTAGTAAATCATCTAAAGACTGCAAACTGCTGTTCACATATTTCCATGACATTTGTTAGGTTAAGTAAAATCTGTCACTGTTAAAGTTTCTGTGTAGAAAATGCTTAAAATTCACTTCAGCAAAGCTAAGATTCTGTCTCTAAAGAAATCTAGTGATGGATAACATAACAGCGTGTACAAGTACGAAAAATGCAGTCTAGAAATAATGAAACATACCATATTTTACAAGGTCTATGACATGGTCTCATTTTATGCAGTTTAAGACTGATTGGTTCATTATGCTGTGTTTACTTGTCAGACCTTTAGCCTTATAAATGAATTAGCTGTTTAGTTACAATAACAATCCAAGCAAAAATATAGAAAATTACATGTTCTACTTTTATTCTTTAGGTCTTGTTTTAAAACCATATTTTTCTACAAAATAAATCAGCCAATATATTTCTGAGTGCAGAACATAATATCCTAGTTTTTAGTCTTCTGTTTAGTTTTCTGTACATATGGCTCATAGTAGCCATCCACTGAACCTTATTAGGAGTATTCCTTATGAGCAATTATTTTAGAAGAAAAAAAACTACTTTAGACAGTGATTTAAAAAAAGAAGCTTGGCAATTTAGAAAATACTGGTATGTTAGAAAATGTAGATACAAGGATAATGATATTAAATATAAGCTCTCAGTGGCTATCACAGGGATCTTATGAGACATCAAAGTGATTTAAACCAGGATAGACAACATAGTCAAAGCTGGCAAAAGTAGGATTTGAGAAAAACCTCCAAAGATCTTTATAACTCCCACAGGAAACTGTGAATGAATGACGTGGCTGTGTGGGCAGAGAACCACACAGAAGCCCTACTTTTAAAAAATTCCAGCAAGTGGAAGGAGAGGAACCTCCACCCACTCCCCCCCTTCCTTGCTCCTATCTCTATGATTAGGCCCTACGGGGTGAAATGCATTAGAGCCATGGCTTCAGGTGGGAGGCTACAGCGTGTTCTGGACTTTCAATAAACATGCATTAGCTGGATTCCAAGACATCATCGGTGTGTCTAGTTTTGTTTGACTTGTAGCATGATGTGAAGTATTAACAGGCTCCTTGGCTTTAGCAACTGGCTAGCTACATGAAACTAAGGAAAAGCTGCTTTTGAGCACTGAAATTGTATCTAATAGAGACCAGTATTGTTTATCACAACTTTATCTGTGGGCCTCTTCAACCTCATACGTCAATCCTGATAACATCTAGTGATACTGGCACAAGATCAGGCATCTTTTCTGGGAAATTCTCATAAGAAAGAGCAATAATAATATCATTAGTTTGCATTTCATAATTACAGTGAATTGAAAAAGTATTCATACCCCTTGAAATGTTTCATATTTCATCATGTTGCAACCAAAAATGTAAATGTATTTTATTGGGATTTTATGTGATAGACCAACACAGAGGGACACATAATTGTGAAGTGGAAGGAAAATTCTAAAGAATTTTTACAAACAAATATGTGAAAAGCGTGGCGTGCATTAGTATTTAGCCCCCATGAGTCAATACTTTGTAGAACCACCTTTCACTGCAAGTCTTTTTGGGGATGTCTCTACGAGCTTTGCACATCTAGAGAGGGAAATTTTTGCCCATTCTTATTTGCAAAATAGCTTAAGCTCTGTCAGATTCGATGGAGAGCATCTGTGAACAGCATTTTTCAAGTTTTGTCACAGATTCTCAATTGGATTTAGGGCTGGACTTTGACTAGGCCATTCTAAAACATAAATATGCTTTGATCTAAACCACTCCATTGTAGCTCTGGCTGTATGTTTAGGGATGTTGTCCTGCTGGAAGGTGAACCTCTGCCCCAGTCTCAAGTCTTTTGCAGACTCTAATGCCCCGTACACACGGTCGGATTTTCCGATGGAAAATGTCCCGTTGGAGCGTGTCGTCGGAAATTCCGACCGTGTGTGGGCTCCATCGGACATTTTCCATTTGATTTTCTGACACACAAAGTTGGACAGCAGGAGATAAAATTTTCCGACAACAAAATCCGATCGCGTTAATTCCGACCGTGTGTGGCCTGTTCCGACGCACAAAGTGCCACGCATGCTCAGAAGAAATTCAGAGACGGGACAGCTAGTTCTGGTAAACTTAGCGTTCGCAATGGATACAGCACTTTCGCCACGCTGCAATATTAAAAATGGTTTAATACAGCGCACTCTCTTCTTCTTTATAATGTGTGAAGAATTAAGTAGTTTTGCTGCTCATATTCACACACACTTCTCACAAACTTTTATTTGTGTTTTTTTTTGGGATTCCCTCAATATATTGTTATTAGTTGTCACATCTGACAGTTTTATATTATTATTTTTTTTTTTTTTTGATTTTAAGCCTTTTTTTTTCTCTAATGTTTGGATTTTTTCAAAGGCTGATCTTTGTTCAATGTTATTTTTATTTTTACTCCAGAATATTTTTGTGTGTGTTTTGTGTGTCAAGTTACCCCAACACCATTGATATCTTTTATTATTTAATCTCAAGGAGATTGTTTGTTGTTGGTGTCCCTTGTTAATTTCACATTGTATATTTGAAATGTACCTGAACCCTCACAAACTGTCATTTTTGAAGTAAAACACATCGGAGAGTATAATTCAAAACAAAAATCCTTTATTAAGGGATCAGAACCAAACAAAGAGGAAGGCAACACTGGAAAAACAGGAGAAATTAGCGAAGCCTGGGACCCCCACGGCAGACATCAATTCTTCACCATCAAAATTGGTGGCCTGAGGAGTCCATATGTAAGGGAGGGCAGTCTGGTCCAGAATTCGCAGAGATCCGGATAGCAGCAGATGACATGTGTGTCCCCAGGCTGTGGTACCACAAGAGGCTGCATTTTTTGGCCGACCAGACTGGATCCAGGGTCCTCACCTTCTGGTCTTCCTTACACGCTTCCTTCCCGGCTGTGGCTGTGCAGTTGGAGATGTGGCAGGAGGAGGAGTAGGACCTGGAGGAGGACTGGGAGGACCTGGAGGAGAGGGAGGACGAGGAGGAGGACCTGCAGGAGGAGGAGGAGGAGGACCATCGCGAAGGTGTGTCTAAGGTGTAATTTGGCCCCTCATACCTTTCTCCAGAGCCTCCGATATGAGCGCCTCACACATTACTTGTTGGCCCTCCTCCATCCTCTGCATTTTATATGCAATGACGGCAGCAATGTCCTCCTCCACGGTCTGTCGTGCTCCCAGGACCTCTGTAGCCCTCCAAAAGACTCCTCCGGTAGCCTCCTCTAGGGCACTCCTCCTCCTGCCACTTTCTCTTTCCAGGGGGGGTGGAAGGACCTGCAGATCAGCCAGCCGGCTTGGCCCGGCCACCTCCTGGCTGAGACTTCCCTGTGTATGAAAAAGGGACATGGTTGTAATGTTTTGCATCATCAATCACAATCCTAAATTAGTACTACAAACTAACATGTAGTTAACATCATTGATTGGACAAGCAGAAATATTTAGAGGAATGCTATACCTGGCTCAATCTGGGCTCCTCCACATGTGGCCTGGAATGCCCAGGTTGGGCGTCAGAAGCCTCAGCCGGGGGGGAAGGAAGCATGGAAGGAAGAGTGGGAGAGGGATGGCCTGGGTTCAGTCTGGTCTGCCAGAAAATGCAGCCTGTCGTAGTACAACATCCTGGGGACATAGATGTCATCTGCTGCTCCGGATCTCTGTGAATCCAGGACTTTCTTGCGCTCCCTTAGATATGTGCTCCACAGGCCACCAATTAATTTCTTTAAATAGGTGATGTCTGCCGTGGGGATCACCTGCTTCACAATTTCACACAATTGCTCCAGTGCTGCCTTCCTCTTTGCTTGGTTCTTGAAATGGGGGTTTTTAATCTCCCACAGACAGGGCAGCTCCCTTAGCATATCTATGAATACTGACATGAAGTCATTATCTTTGAGTACCATATCCATGTTCACTGCAAGACACAACACAAGACAAAGCCTAATGTCAGACAAAACTCTCCTAATCTTGTTACAATATAGGCCTCAATGTAGAAGCAGTATAGGCACAAGTTTGTCTCTTACCTTCGTTCTTACGATCGGCGCGTCCAATGATCCTTCGTCCGCTCACAGATCGTAGGTAATACGCACGCGTGTTACGCTTTATACACACTGCGCATGCGTGTAACTCCGCCCGCCCCTGACGTTCTTTCTACTCTATTCCCCGCCCCTTTTCGTTCGGCGCAGTGGGGGAAGAGCACATGGCGGAGTCACAGCAGGTGCGTGCTAATTGCAGGAACGAGGAGGAGGAGGAGGAAAGCCCGGATCCGGACACGTCCCGATCCAGAAGGAGACGTTTTAAGGCCACAAATATGTCCTTTGGGGAGATGTTGGAGATGGTCGACATCATGAAGAAGTCCGACTATGACGGGAAGTATGGGCCTTACCCCAACCCGAACATCCGAAAGGCTAAGATCATGGCGAAAGTGGTCAGGAGTCTTGAGAGGAATTTCGGGGTCCGAAGATCAAAAGATCAGCTCAGGAAGCGGTGGTCGGACCTGAAATTAAGAGAGCCAGAGCAGTACCGAAAGATCCAGAGAGTGCTGCAAAAAAGTAAGTAGTTGTGCTGTGTTCCTATTCTTTCTGTCTTTATTCCGTTCGTTCTGCTCCATATGCTTTTAGTAATTGTAACGTTTAAAAGGGCAACTTTAATGTTCATGGGCCCATTATTCGTTCGTATCAAACATTTTTCTTTGGGCCTCTAAAACACCATTGTTTAGGCCATATGCATTTTCCCACATTTTTTTTGGGCCTACTTGGATGCCAAATAGTTGTTTGTGTAGATGGGTTTGTTACTAGAATGAAATGCCAACTAGATTGTGTGTAAGGAGAAGACACTGAGCAGCTGTTTTCACATCTGGACACTGGAGCACTAGTGTGGGACCCCAGAACATTTCTATTAGGGGGGCCACACAGGTGCTCCAGTGTATACTATAGGGGGGTCTCCATCTGTGAAGTTTGGACTAAACCGGTAAAGTATTGCAGCTTGACAAAGGGCAATAATAAAATTACATCTTGGAACTCGGCTAAAATAGACAATTGTACCCCACTTCCAAGCAATGTTTCCTATTTCTAGTTCTGCCATCAAATATCTGTGTGCTAAGTATACCATTTTTGTTTTACATAGGGGAGAAAAGACTCGGAGGACACCCCTCATTCGAGGAGACCACAGACCCCCCACCTATGGAAGAAGGTGAAATACCCCCAAACGAAGAAGAGCAGGAGGAAGAAGAAGATGTGGTGGAGATTGGCACCACAACAGGTGAGTGTCTGCGACCACATGCTCAGGTTACCGATAAGGATGGTGGCAGATTTTTGATACCTGTTTTTGTTTTGTTTCTCTCTTTTTAGGTGATCGTGAGGTTGTGGATCCAGAACGCTTTACTTCAGAAAGTGCCCAGATCCTGATCGGGGAGATCATGGTGTGTAATCTCGAATTGCACAACATACAGCAAAAAATAAATGATGTTATTAAAAAAAATAATAACATCATTGATGTTTTGGGGCAAATTTAAAACCCCATAAAATATATTTTTGGGATTGTGTTCCAGTTTTTAAAATCTTTTTGCAATGTTTTGAAAACCCAAATTTGAAGGATGCACACAGTGTGTCAACATGTGCTATCTGCCATCACGGGAGATCAATGGACGCGTTTTGGGGGTGCAACCCCTTCCTCAATTATAAAGTAGCGTTGAGGAAGGGCTTGCTCCCCCAAAACACGTCCCTTGATCCCCCCTGATGGCAGATAGCACATGTTGACATTCGGAACTTGGTGTGCATCTTCCAAATTTGGCTTTTCCAGGGGTGATTTCCCCCCATCTGAACGCTATATCAAACACAGTTCCTAAATACTGATGTCTGATATAGCCTTCAGGTTTTAAGTTTTTTGGCTTTCTTTTGGGTTTTACACATGCCTGTTTTATCTTAAATAGACATTTTGATTTTTGATAATGCTACTGCAAAAATTGTTATACAACAAACATGTTGGTTTGTTTTAAAAACCTTTGGTAAATGCACATGTGATTGTGCAGGTATAAAAAAGTTGGTTACTCAAGAATGTGTGGATTATTGTCTCAACACTACAACACTTTTGGGGTGATGTAATAGCTGTTTTATGCAATAATGGGGGTTATTTCCTAAGGGCAAATCCACTTTGCACTACAAGTGCAGTTTCAGTGCAGTTGCAAGTGCACTTGTAGTGAAATGTGTTTTTGCATTTAGGAAATACCAGCCAACAGTGTTTTTTATAAGGTTACCCAATCACGACATTTTCTGCACTCAACACATTTCTGTCAGGGTCAGCTAAAACAAACACAAGCAGTAAATGTCCACAAAGAATTTCTTTTGTTTTTTTTTATTAGAAAAAGGCTTCACATATTGTCTGGCATATTGATAGCCCCCCTACCCGCAAAGAAATCCAAGTATCGTAACCGGACATCACGGGCACTCAGGGAGGGCAAGCCAGGACGGTGACTTTCAAGCGCCGTCAGTGTTGTTGGATGTAGGATTCCGGCCTCAGGCCCAACTGAGCCAGCATAGTTGGCCGAATGTTTTCTTAAAAAATTATGGAGAACACAGCACGCAAGTATTATATGGTTCAGTTTATACTCCGCCATATGGATGGGTGTCAGAAATAGTCGGAACCGACTGGCCAGGATTCCAAATGTGTTCTCCACCACTCTTCGGGCTCTGGCCAGCCAGTAATTAAAAACCCTCTGTTCCAGGGTGAGGGTCCTCATCGGGAATGGCCGCATCAGGTGGTCCCCAGCGCAAACGCTTCATCAGCAACGAACACAAATGGGAGACCTTCCACATTGTCCTCTGGAGCTGGCAAGTCCAAGCGTCCATTCTGGAGACGCCTGTAGAACTCCGTCTGGGCGATGACTCCACCATCGGACATCCGGCCATTCTTCCCCACGTCCACATACAAGAAGTCGTAATTAGCCGACACCACCGCCAACATCACTATACTATTAAACCCCTTGTAATTATAATAGTACGACCCCAAGTTGGGTGGTGGGACGATGTGGACGTGTTTCCCATCAATTGCCCCTCCGCAGTTAGGAAAGTCCCACCGCTGGGCAAAGTGGGAGGCCACAGTCTGCCATTTCTGTGGCGTGGAAGGAAACTGTTGAGGAAAAAACAATAAACATTACTATTTTTTCACAGAAACATGGCAAGCAGATTAGACACAAACATTATGGGGCAACCTCCAGATAGCATTTACTAAAGCGAATTTAACAAGGCCAAAGTATAAGGTACACCTATCATATTCCCCCCCCTCTCATGGGCCATTTCTAACATTATAGGGGGGGGGACTCTTGGACAGGTAACCCTCTTCACTTCATTGAGAGATGAATGCCTAAATACAGGGTATTACTTGGAACAGCCCCTCCTTAGTTACACTATTGGCAGCCCACTGGACAGGTAAGTGTCATAATACAAAGATATAAATACACACTGTACACATTTGAGGACATTTGGACATTCTGCTATTACCTATCAAGATAATAATAGGATACAAAAACTTTCAACAGTACCATTGGAAAGTATACAGGCAGGCCCTTGCACTACATGCTTTGGGGAATTCATCCATAAATCTGAGCACTAAAGAGATGGGTATAGTGTGTATGGGTTTGGCAAAGTCAGCAGATAGATGATTGAGGATAGAGAATTGGGATCAGCTGACTTAGCAGTTGGGGGAGGGAGGGTTACTAAAAATTATTTGGGGACACCACAAAAAAAAGCCTCTGGCACTCTGCATGAATTTAAATAAAAAATAACATTTACAAACATTTTAGGGGGTGTTTGGGGTAAAGCACTACTATGGAGCAGAAAAAATACATTGTTAAGTGACTACATGAGGTGAATATAGGGCCAGGAGACACCATGCTGGGGAGGTTATTGAAGGGCAAATATGTATGAAGGACCTAAAATAATAATTACATAAAAATCCAGCATGCATTAGAACAAAGGGGACATTCACAGCATATTACAATCATGGGAATTAGGGAATGAGGAAAGAAATACAATATATTAGCAAACATTCAATACAATAAAATGTGATATAAAAGGATAAAAATCTTACCTTCATATACTTCTTCTGCAGGACCTGTATGATGGCAGAACAGGTCTCTGGGATAATGATCCCCAGAGCCTGGGGGGAGATGCCTGTCGAGAACTTGAGGTCCTGCAGGCTTCTCCCTGTGGCCAAATACTGCAAGGTAGCGACCAACCTCTGCTCCGGAGTGATAGCTTGCCTCATGCAGGTATCCTGCCTGCTGATATAGGGGGTCAGCGAAGCCAACAAACGGTGAAACACGGGGTCCGTCATCCTGAGAAAGTTCCTGAAATCATCAGGATTATTCTCACGGATCTCACGGAGCAAAGGCATATTAGAGAACTGGTCACACTGAAGCAACCAATTCTTGGTCCATGAACTCCTCCCCACCCTGTTCATGGACTGGACTTGTGTCAAGGTCAGGACCCCAACACCAACACCAAGCCCCCGCACAGCACGAACTCTATGAGGAGTACGCATAGCAAACATGGCTAGAAAACGGTCGGCTGCTCAGAACGAAGTAACAGAACGCACTGAAGAACAGCAAGGCCTGTGAAGAGCGACCTGAAAAACAGCAACGAGCAGGCAAGATCACACAGAAAACTCTGATACGAACTGACTGCACGCACTGAAGAGCAGATACAAACCCACAAGCACAAACTGAACGGCAGAAAACGATCTGAAAGCCACGAGTCTGAAAAAGCGCAAATCGTCTCTCACCAAACTTTTACTAACACGAGATTAGCAAAAGGAGCCCAAAGGGTGCCGCGCTTGGTTCTGAACTGGCCTTTTCTAGTCTCGTCCTACGTGACTGCGTGGTTGGCGATTGGAAATTCCGACAACTTTGTGCGACCATGTGTAGGCAAAACAAGTTTGAGCCAACATCCGTCGGAAAAAATCCTAGGATTTTGTTGTCGGAGAGTCCGAACAAAATCCGACCGTGTGTACGCCCTATAACAGGTTTTCTTCTAAGATTGCCCTGCATTTGGCTCCATCCATATTCCCATCAACTCCGAGCAGCTTCCCTGTCCCTGTTGAAGAAAAGCATCCCCACAACATGATGCGGCATCCACCATGTTTCACGGTGGGGATGGTGTGTTCAAGGTTATGTGCAATGTTAGTTTTCCGCCACAAATAGCATTTTCTTTTAGTCCAAAAAGTTCAATTTTGGGCTCATCTGACCAAAGCACCTTCTTCCACGTGTTTGCTGTGTCCCCCACGTGGCTTCTCACAAACTGCAAACAGGACTTCTTATGGCTTTCTTTCAACAATTGCTTTCTTGTTGCCACTCTTCCATAAAGGCTAGATTTCTTGGAGTGCACTACTAATAGTTATCCTGTGGACAGATTCTCCAACCTGAGCTATGGATCTCTGCAGTTCCTCCAGAGTTACCATGGGCCTCTTGACTGCTTCTCTGATTAATGCTCTCCATGCCCGGCCTGTCAGTTTAGGTGGACAGCCATGTATTGTTAGGTTTGCAAATGTGCCATCCATTTTCGAATGATGGCTTGAACAATGCTCTGTGAGATGTTCAAAGTTTGGGATATGTTTTTAAACCAAACTCTGCTTTAAACATTATCCCTGACCTGTCTGATGTGTTTCTTGGCCTTCATGATACTCTTTTTTTACTAAGGTTCTCTAACAAACCAATGAGGGATTCACAGAACAGCTGTATTTATACTGGGAAACACAGATTTTGCAATTGTTCAGTAGGGCAGAGGTGGAGGAGAAGCATTGCAATGGGCTTATTGGTGCATGCTACAATACCTCTCTCATGTTTCTGTGATTTGAGTGTCTCCTGATTCTTGTGGCATTGACCGTGCTATAGGGCCCACCAACTCCCAACATCCTGTCCAATTTATCATTTTTAGTTATTATGTTGAGATAAGTGTTAGTCATTTCTGGGTGCCTCTTTAGGGGAACCACTTTGTTACCCACTGCTGCTATATACCCTCAGCCTCTCCTCCATTGTTACAATTCTAAACCTCTTTTATTCTAACACTCTACTTAATACCCCATATTTCCTTTTACCTTTTCTTTCACCTACCTAATACCATTGCCAGATTTATTACCCAAATGTTTTCTCTCTTCCTTCCATAAATTCACAGCATAGCTCCTTCACCACCTCCTCATCTTTTCCCTTCCACTTATCACTTATTTCTATCTTTCACCCTCTATCTCCCTAACCCACCATTATTTCTTATTTTCCTCTTTTCCCAGTATGTTTTCTCCATCCTCTATATGCCCCCGTTTTTTTCTCCAGTCTTACCTCCTTCACCTATAAGTTTGACTGTTAAAAAGAAACTATGTATTTTTTTCTCAATAAACATGAAAGGTATCAATATTCCAGAGAAAACATGTATAGCCCTGGGCCCAAGCACATACTAACAAGTGTAATGTGCATTTTTTTTTTTACAAAAGAGTTATTTTAAACACAGCTATATTCACAGGCCTGTCAACTATTATTACCTGAAAGTATCCCAGGCTATGGATTCTTATTCAAAAACCAATGGAATTCTATCTTTTTAGAGAATATTTCAAATTTTGAGATAGAAATGGTTCGGCCCTCCTCAGATGGGGGAATCCAAACATATACTGCATCTCGTGTAATGCACTAAGCGTTTGTGCCCCCCTGTGCGTTTTTTGGCATTATACTGTATATCCACTCAGAACTTCAACCCACTGTCTATGGCTCCATTATCTTAGGTTCAAATTTAAATTTGGCTTTGAACCCTTTAATGGATGCATTATGCCGCGTACACACGAGCGGACTTTACGGCGGACTTTGCCCGGCGGATTTTTCGACGTACTTTACGACGGACTTTCTGAATGAACGGACTTGCCTACACACAATCCACCAAAGTCCGTCGAATTCGTACGTGATGACGTACGACCGGACTAAAACAAGGAAGTACATAGCCAGTAGCCAATAGCTGCCCTAGCGTGGCTTTTTAGTCCGTCGAACTAGCATACAGACGGCGGACTTTTCGACCGGACTCGATTTCAACGGATAAATTTTAAACAAGTTTCAAATCTAAGTCCGTCCAACTTTTGAGAAAACAAAGTCCGCTGGAGCCCACACACATCGAATTATACGACGAAATCCAGTCCGCCGGGCAAAGTCCGCCGTAAAGTCCGCTCGTGTGTACGCGGCATTAGACACTTTGCATTTTGATATAGAATTCTGAAAAACATAAAAAATGTATTGGCAAAAATATGTCCATTAAACAAATGCCAATTGCTTCACATGAAGGAAAGCAATTACACATTTTAAAACATTCCAGAATCAACATTTTAGACTTCCCTCTAATTACTAATGCATAAACTTTGCCCTAAACGCACTAAGACCGCACACCCATCCCACTAACCCTGTAGCTGGGACAAGGCCTCAGACTTCATATGGCTCCCAAACCCCTGTCTCTTGAACGGTACCAAAAACGGTACCCAGAACAAAGATGGTATTAAGAAAACTATTCACCAATGCTTTACAGAAAATTATGCAGGTGATGTAGTTCCCTTCTCTTTGTGGGAGCATCCCATTGTGCGTCCTATGAGATAATTCCTAGCCTGCAGTTCTAGACTTAAGAACCTATATATGGAACAGCTTTTAATGATCTTAACAAACTTGTTTCTGTTACTTTTATCTACAGTTAAGCTTATAATAAAGCCTACCTGTAGGTAAAGTTAATATCTCCTAAACATGCACCATTTAGGAGATATTCCAGTGAGCAGCAGCCAGTGACCTCACCAGTGCATTCACTGGTGAGGGAGGGTGAGGCTTTTTTTTTCAGCATTTACTACCGCTTTAACAGGAACCCAAAAATGTTTGCAAAAAGAGTGACCCTCGTTCTTCTGTTGAGTTATAAGCAAGAACCAAAGATGTTGAGATCATGGAATCTCTCACAGCACACCTAACTAATACATTGGATAAACACAATAAGGTCTGGCACCTTATTTAAGATCCTTCATGACCTTCTAGATGGCCATCAGTTCCTGCATCGTGGAGGGGGGTTGGTGTTTCAGAGAGTGGACAGCTTTGCATCTTCTTTTCTCTTCCTTCTTTCTTTTTCTGATTCTGATACACTTTGTAACTAGACATGTGCACTGCCGAAAAATTTGTTTTAGTTTCATTGTTTTTTTTGGGGGGGGGTTTCAGTTTTTTGGGTCATTCGTTATGATCGCTATTCGTAAATTCGTAAATCTGAAAATCCAAAAGAAAATCTGAAAATTCGAAAGAATGAAAATTCTAAATGATAACTAACTAACTAATAACTAATTATTAAATTATAGGTATTGGAATTTCCTTTCAAATTTGTCTGTTAGTGAACGTAACGAATAAGAATTTATCCGAAGTTACAAATTATCCGAAATAACAAATGTTGCAGCTAAACAAACGGAACAGAACAAATTAATAATAAATAATAATAATAATAAAAAGTTTGTATTACTATTATTGTTATTTATTATTATTAATTAGTTATGTTCCATTCATTTAGATATGGCATTCATTATTTGGGATAATTCATTGCTTTGGAGAAATTCGTATTAGTTACCTTCACTAACAGCCAAATTTGAAAGGAAATTCCAATATCTATAATTTAATAGTTAGTATTAGTTAAGTTATTATTAATTATTATTTCAGATTTTCGAATTTACACATTTTCGATTTTAGGAATTTTCAAATTTATGAATATTCAGAAATTTTTTTTAAACGGGTTTTCGTTAATTCGGATATCTCCGAATTAACAAATTTGTCGAAATTCATTAACCACTTCAGCCCCGGAAGGATTTACCCCCTTCCTGACCAGAGCACTTTTTACAATTTGGCACTGCGTTGCTTTAACTGCTAATTGCGCGGTCATGCAATGCTGTACCCAAACGAAATTTGCATCCTTTTCTTCCCACAAATAGAGCTTTCTTTTGATGGTATTTGATCACCTCTGCCGTTTTTATTTTTTGCGCTATACACGGAAAAAGACCGAAAATTTTGAAAAAAAATGATATTTTCTACTTTTTGTTCTAAAAAAAATCCAATAAACTCAATTTTAGTCATACATTTAGGCCAAAATGTATTCGGCCACATGTCTTTGGAAAAAAAAATGTCAATAAGTATATATTTATTGGTTTGCGCAAAAGTTATAGCGCCTACAAACTAGGGTACATTTTCTGGAATTTACACAGCCTTTAATTTATGACTGCCTATGTCGTTTCTTGAGGTGCTAAAATGGCAGGGCAGTACAAAACCCCCACAAATGACCCCATTTTGGAAAGTAGACACCCCAAGTAAATTGCTGAGAGCCATGTTGAGCCCATTGAATATTCTTTTTTTTTGTCCCAAGTGATTGAATAATGACAAAAAAAATAAAAAATTACAAAAAGTTGTCACTAAATGATATATTGCTCACACAGGCCATGGGCATATGTGGAATTGCACCCCAAAATACATTTAGCTGCTTCTCCTGAGTATGGGGATACCACATGTGTGGGACTTTTTGGGAGCCTAGCCGCGTACGGGGCCCCGAAAACCAATCACTGCCTTCAGGATTTCTAAGGGCGTACATTTTTGATTTTACTCCTCACTACCTATCACAGTTTTGAAGGCCAAAAAATGCCCAGATGGCATAAAACCCCCCCAAATGACCCCATTTTGGAAAGTAGACACCCCAAGCTATTTGCTGAGAGGCATGTTGAGTCCATGGAATATTTTATATTTTGACACAAGTTGCAGGAAAGTGACAATTTTTTTTTTTTTTGGACAAAGTTGTCACTAAATGATATATTGCTCATACAGGCCATGGGCATATGTGGAATTGCACCCCAAAATACATTTAGCTGCTTCTCCTGAGTATGGGGATACCACATGTGTGGGACTTTTTAGGGCGTAAATTTTTGATTTCACTCTTCACTGCCTATCACAGTTTCGGAGGCCATGGAATGCCCAGGTGGCACAAACCCCCCCCCCCCAAATGACCCCATTTTGGAAAGTAGACACCCCAAGCTATTTGCTGAGAGGCATGGTGAGTATTTTGCAGCTCTCATTTGTTTTTGAAAATGAAGAAAGACAAGAAAAAAATTTTTTTTTTCTTTTTTTAATTTTCAAAACTTTGTGACAAAAAGTGAGGTCGGCAAAATACTCACTATACCACTCAGCAAATAGCTTGGGGTGTCTACTTTCCAAAATGGGGACATTGTGCCACCTGGGCATTTCATGGCCTCCGAAACTGTGATAGGCAGTGAAGAGTGAAATCAAAAATTTACGCCCTTAGAAAGCCTGAAGGCGGTGCTTGGTTTTCGGGGTCCCGTGCGCGGCTAGGCTCCCAAAAAGTCCCACACATGTGGTATCCCCATACTCAGGAGAAGCAACAGAATGTATTTTGGGGTGCAATTTCACATATTCCCATGGCATGTTTGAGCAATATATCATTTAGTGACAACTTTGTGCAAAAAAAAAAAAAATTGTCTCTTTCCCACAACTTGTGTCACAATATAAAATATTCCATGGACTCGACATGCCTCTCAGCAAATAGCTTGGGGTGTCTACTTTCCAAAATGGGGTCATTTGGGGGGGGTTTGAACTGTTCTGGCATTTTATGCACAACATTTAGAAGCTTATGTCACACATCACCCACTCTTCTTACCACTTGAAGACAAAGCCCTTTCTGACACTTTTTGATTACATGAAAAAAAATATTTTTTTTTGCAAGAAAATTACTTTGAACCCCCAAACATTATATATTTTTTTAAAGCAAATGCCCTACAGATTAAAATGGTGGGTGTTTCATTTTTTTTTTTCACACAGTATTTGCGCAGCGATTTTTCAAACGCATTTTTTGGGGAAAAAACACACTTTTTTAAATGTTAATGCACTAAAACACACTATATTGCCAAAATGTTTGATGAAATAAAAAAGATGATCTTAGGCCGAGTATATGGATACCAAACATCACATGCTTTAAAATTGCGCACAAACGTGCAGTGGCAACAAATAAATACATTTTTAAAAGCTTTTAAAAGCCTTTACAGGTTACCACTTTAGATTTACAGAGGGAGTCTACTGCTAAAATTACTGCCCTTGATCTGACGTTCGCGGTGACACCTCACATGCATGGTGCAATTGCTGTTTACATTTGACGCCAGACCAACGCTTGCGTTCGCCTTAGCGCGAGAGCAGGGGGGACAGGGGTGCTTTTTTTTTTTCTTTATTATTTTTTTGCTTTTTTTATCTTATTTTTAAACTGTTCCTTTCATTTTTTTTTAATCATTTTTATTGTTATCTCAGGGAATGTAAATATCCCCTATGATAGCAATAGGTAGTGACAGGTACTCTTTTTTGAAAAAATTGGGGTCTATTAGACCCTAGATTTCTCCTCTGCCCTCAAAGCATCTGACCACACCAAGATCAGTGTGATAAAATGCTTCCCCAATTTCCCAATGGCGCTATTTACATCCGGCAAAATCTAAGTCATAAAATGCTCGTAGCTTCCGGTTTCTTAGGCCATAGAGATGTTTGGAGCCACTCTCATCTCTGATCAGCTCTATGGTCAGCTGGCTGAATCACCGGCTGCATTCTCAGGTTCCCTGTTGAGACAGAAGAGCCAGAGAAAAACACGGAAGACGGTGGGGGGGGCATTCCCTCCCACTGCTTGTAAAAGCAGTCTAGAGGCTAATTAGCCCCTAGGATTGCTTCTACATGAAAGCCGACCGCTGGCTGAAAAGAATGATACAATACCAAGATGATACCTAAACCTGCAGGCATCATTCTGGTATAACCACTCAAAGTCGTGAATGGCGTACCTGAAGACAAAAAAATGGTTAACAATAAAGCACAGTAAACGGTAAAGTATAAAAAATTGCATACCTGAAAAGCAAACATGATAAAACATAATAACAATAAAACATTGCAGAATAGAATACAGTAAAAAAGAGCAGAACAATAGAGAGAATAGAGAGAGAGAGAACAATAAAGCGACAACTATTATTTTTTATTTTATATTTTTGTTTGTTTTTTTTGTTTTTTTTACACTTTTTTTGTAACTGTAACTTTTATAACTGTAACCGGTTCCAGGTTCGGGTCTCTCAAAATGCGATGGCATCTTGGGAGACCCTGTGAAAGTGCGCCTAGTCTGTGGAATGCTGTACCCTACGCTAATACTCAACTAGTGTATGGTAGCGTTCAAAACATTCACCAATGCAAAGACCAGGGTTGTCAGGACAGGAGGGACAATAATAGCGGGTGTCACGCCTATATCCGCGCTTGCTGCAGACACAACATCTTTTTTGGGGGTGTTTGTTGGGTAGGGGTACTCGGGAGGACATAAAAATGCCTCTCATGCAGCCGACTGCATTTGGTTGGGGATGTGAATGGGGGAAGTACGGGTGCTGCAGAAGCGGTAGGTTCCCAATTAGGATTGGCGAATGCAGCAGGAAGGGCATTATGGGCACGACGGGCCTGTGTTTGTCTTCTTCTTGGTGGCAGCGGGACACTACTTGTGCTTGCCACCTCACCAGCTTGAACTGCACTTATGGGACTCGCCACGTCACCAAGTGTTACTGCAGTGCTGGTTTGACTACGACCGGGGTGTACTAGGCCGCTGGTGCTTGCCAGATCAATAAAAAGCTACCAAAAAAAACTGTTAGCGATCGCAGGGATCAGGCCTGACTCTGCGAACGCTGCAGTTATGTGTCTAGTGTTTTGTAAGTGACAGTGATCGATCGATACTGCACTTGGGTGGGCTGGGCTGGGCCGGGCGGAAGGGCAAAACGCAGGTGCTAGCAGGTATCTGGGCTGATCCCGCTAACACTGCGTTTTTGGGAACCCTAAACTGCTGGGGACGCTAGTATAGATCTGATCGGATCAGATATTGATCCGTTCAGATACTATACCACTAAGGGAGGCGTACGGTGCGTGCGTGGGTGTTAGCGGTACTGGCGCTAACCTGACGCTGCTTGGGCTAGTGCTTGCCAGTTCACCAAAATGCTACCAAAAAAACTGTTATGCCGCGTACACACGGTCGTACTTTTCGTCTACAAAAGTCCAACGGACGCTGACGGACTAAAGCTGGCTGGTAATCCGATCGTGTGTGGGCTTCTCCGGACTTTCAACGTACTTTTTTAGCCTCAAATCCGACGTACTTTAGATTTGAAACATGCTTCAAATCTTTACTTCGTAACTACGACGGACCCCGAAATCCGCTCGTCTGTGTGCTAGTCCGACGGACAAAAAGCCACGCTAGGGCACCTATTGGCTACTGGCTAGGAACTTCCTTATTTTAGTCCGGTGTACGTCATCACGTAAGAATTCGACGGACTTTTGTGTGATCGTGTGTAGGCAAGTCCGTTCGTTAGAAAGTATGCCACAAGTCCGCCGCAAGTCCGCCGAAAGTCTGCCGGAAGTCTGTCGGACAGGCTGTCTGACTTTTGTAGACGAAAAGTACGACCGTGTGTACGCGGCATTAGCGATTGCAGGGATCAGGCCTGACTCTGCGAACGCTGCAGTTATGCATTTAGTGTTTTGTAAGTGACAGTGATCGATCGATACTGCACTTGGGCGGGCTGGGCTGGGCCGGGCGAAGGGGCAAAACGCAGGTGCTAGCAGGTATCTGGGCTGATCCCGCTAACACTGCGTTTTTGGGAACCCTAAACTGCTGGGGACGCTAGTATAGATCTGATCGAATCAGATATTGATGCGTTCAGATACTATACCACTAAGGGAGGCGTACGGTGCATGCGTGGGTGTTAGCAGTACTGGCGCTAACCTGACGCTGCTTGGGGCTAGTGCTTGCCAGTTCACCAAAATGCTACCAAAAAAACTTTTAGCGATTGCAGGGATCAGGCCTGACTCTGCGAACGCTGCAGTTATGCGTTTAGTGTTTTGTAAGTGTCAGTGATCGATCGATACTGCACTTGGGTGGGCTGGGCTGGGCCGGGCGGAGGGGCAAAACGCAGGTGCTAGCAGGTATCTGGGCTGATCCCGCTAACACTGCGTTTTTGGGAACCTTAAACTGCTGGGGATGCTAGTATAGATCTGATCGGATCAGATATTGATCCGTTTAGATACTATACCACTAAGGGAGGTGTACGGTGCGTGCGTGGGTGTTAGCGGTACTGGCGCTAACCTGACGCTGCTTGGGGCTAGTGCTTGCCAGTTCACCAAAATGCTACCAAAAAAACTGTTAGCGATTGCAGGGATCAGGCCTGACTCTGCGAACGCTGCAGTTATGCGTTTAGTGTTTTGTAAGTGACAGTGATCGATCGATACTGCACTTGGGCGGGCTGGGCTGGGCCAGGCGGAGGGGCAAAACGCAGGTGCTAGCAGGTATCTAGGCTGATCCCGCTAACACTGCATTTTTGGGAACCCTAAACTGCTGGGGACGCTAGTATAGATCTGATCGGATCAGATATTGATCCGTTCAGATACTATACCACTAAGGGAGGCGTATGCTGCGTGCATGGGTGTTAGCGGTACTGGCGCTAATCTGACGCTGCCTGGGGCGACGCATATCACAGCCGGGCAATCAGGGGGCTAAACCTTTATTCGGTAATAAACGGCGGGTGCCCTGACACTATAAAAAATAAACTAACTAACCAGCGTCACCCGTAACAGTTATACGGTGATCAGTGGTGAAAGGGTTAACTAGGGGGCAATCAAGGGGTTAAAACATTTATTAGGTAGTATATGGGGGTCCCTGTCGCTATAAAACGGTGACGGCGAACCTAAATATTTACGTCCCTAACTAGCTTTACCAGCGACACTAATACAGCGATCAGAAAAATGATCGCTTAGTGACACTGACGACAGGGGGTGATCAAGGGGTTAAAACTTTATTAGGGGGGGTTAGGGGGGTATCCTAGACCTAAAGGGGCTAACCCTAACTGTCCTACTACTTCTAACTGTCACAAACTGACACCATGCAGTAATCAGGAAAAAAAAAAACTGCTTGTTGTCAGTTTGTGACAGGGGGGGGTGATTGGGGGGGATCGGGGGTGTAAAGTGTGCCTGGCATGTTCTGCTGTGTGTGTTGTGCACTCACATTCCAGTCTTCTCTCCTCTGCGCCGGAACGGAAAATACCGAGCCGAGGAGAGATGACATCATTTCCTCTGCCTCTGTGTACAATACAGAGGCAGGGAAATGATCCCATTGGCTGGGAGCGATCGCAAGGGGGGGGCCACGAATGGATGGCCTCCCCCTCACCACCGATCGCCGGGGAGGATTTGACGACCGCCGCAGGCACCGGGGGGGGGTCCGATCGGACCCCCCACCCGCGGGCAGGCAAGGACGTACCTGTAAGCCCTTTTGCCTGCCCGTGCCGCTCTGAGGACGTACATCGTCGTGCGGCGGTCGGCAACTGGTTAAAAAACTAATTCGGAACAAAACGAATTGTACATGCCTATTTGTAACACATTCATTGCTAAGATAGAAATAATTCCTGGTTTGACATTTGGTTCGCATTGAAATGCGTTTGAGCAATCCTAATCTTGTTGTTCTGAGCTCTGCAGACAAAATAAAACTTCCTGGTAGGCTATGTTAAGCTACACTACTTTTTCTAGTATTGAATCCACTGTTTTGTACATTGTGTAACTGAGTGTGTATTTGTTTCTCAGAAGCTGTGGATTTGACCAGGGCCGGGACAAGGGGTGGGCAGAAGAGGCCGCTGCCCTAGGCACTGTGGTATCATGTGAGATGGGGGCACCACAAGGAGATTAGGGGGGCTTGTGTTGGGCGGCAGGGGATGAGAATTGTACTAGGAGGGTAAATTTGAGGAGGTAGGAGTGGTGATTTGAGCGGATTTGTGTTAGGGGGGGTGGGAGAAAAAGATTTGTGCTCAAAGGGGGATTTTTTTTTTTTTTTTGGGGGGGGGGGTTGTGCTAGTAGGGATGATTGGGGTCATTTGTGCTAGGAGGGGGAATTTAGGAGCGATTTGTGCTAGAATAGGAGATTAGGGATAATTTGTGCTGGGGGGGGATTTGAAGTGGGGAGAGGATTTGTGCTCAGGGGGGAGATTTAAGGGGTAGAGGATTTGTACTAGGAGGGGAAAAATTGTTTTGGGGGCATTTGACCTGGGGGGTGGGGAGGCAAGGATTTGTGCTTGTGGTTGGGAAGGAGATTTCAGCAGGGGCAGATTTTTATTGTGAGGAGGGGGAATTTATGCTTAGGGGGTAGGCATGCAGATTAGTGCTTGTTTTTTTTGTGGGGGGGATTTTTGCTGACACATAACGCTCATACATTTTGTGTGTTTGTGGGGGGGTGAAATTTGGTATGTTCTCCCTGGGCTCTAGATGTCCTTGTCCCAGCACTGGATTGGACACATGCCTGCTTAAAGATAAAGCTAGAAATATCAGGGTAGGGTTTGGCATCTCAGAGCAAGGTTTCATCCCACACTGGAAATGCTGTAAAGTAAGCCTCCTACATCCATTTTAAGACTTATATTCCTATCGCTTTTAGTTGAAGATGTAGTAGTGGAAAGGGAGAATAAGGGTAGAGGAGTATGGGCCTTTTGCTGCGACCAGGGGCATTCATTGGCTGCTCTGATCCTGCTTTGTGGTGAGCAGTCATGCGTTCCTTCTTGCATGGGGTACTCAAATGACCAATAGGTTTACCACACCTGATACTCTGCTGGCAGAGACTGCAAATCTGGTGCTATCTGCAACATGTGGGGAAAAAGACCCACACAGCTGAGCTATGGATTGCATAACTGGGGATACCAGTGGTGTGCATGCATTTAGCATGGGATAGAGCTGCTGCTCCCTCCACTCCTCTACAATTTGGATCTGGTTACAACCTTTCTTACTGATGCAGTGCTTCGCCCTCATTTTCCTCCTCTACTCTCTCTGGCACCAATGTACAGACTGCCACCTCATCATCATCATCCTCACCCTTCTCATTGTTAGAGTCAACTTGACAGTAAACTGCAGCTGCAGGAGCATCACTGACTATAGATTCTATCTGCCTATTGTCTCCTTCCTCTAGACTTTCTATTACTCTCCTTCTCAACCCCATATGAAACTAATTGTTGTGCATCCCCCTGTCAACAAATGACTGAAGATGTGCTCAAATAAGTCAGCAGACTCTTCTCCTGTAGGACAACAACAGGTATAACTGTGGATGAGGAGTCAGAACAGGTCACATTTACAGTCATGGGTATCATTGCACTACTCTGCACCTAGGAATAAGAGGAGGATGATGAAGGTGCTGTTATCTAATCTACCACTTCCCTCATATGCTCTTTCTGTAGATATATTATAATATATATATTATATTATATTATATTATATTATATTATATTATATATGAAGAACATCTGCTGTTTTAACATCTGCTGACCACTACTGCAAACAGCAACAGAGTCAGAGATTATGGCAAAAGAGTGGCTCTCTACAATTGACTCCACCCATTACTAAAATGTCACTCTTGTTTGGACTGACACTTACATTTATTTTCAAGTTCACTGACAAGCAAAGTAAACATTTCAATGTCTTTTTAAAACATTTACACATTTTCTTTCAATAGTCAGTATTCATCTTAGTTATTTTGATTATATTTTTGAAAATGTAATTATCTATGCTATTTTTATAACATCAAACTAATGAGAGAAAATTAGTAGCTCCGGAATAAATTGGAAATTCATGCAATTCAAACTGTCACCATTGCAAAAACAATAATTACATGGCAATACATCTTGAATAAGTTTGAGCATTATATTAATTAATAGTACAATATTTTCAAATTTAAAGTCTAGGTAAAACATATACTCTGCTGTAGGAAAGGTACATACTTGGAATGTTATATTAATCTGTCCATAGTCTTACAGCAAAAGGCGAGAACCTACATAAACATTTGAAATGCATATGTGTGAACTGTTATACCTGCCAAAAGATTTGTAATTCTGTTCAGTCAATCCTAAAAGCCAACTCCACTTTTCTGACCATGTTTTATGTTACATCTATATTCACTTGCCGACAGCAATACGTATATATATATATATATATATATATATATATATATATATATATATATATATATATATATATATATATATATGTATATATATATATATGTAGCGGCTTGCAAGTGGTTTACTGCACATGTTGGCTGAAGCTATCATCTATAACCCCAGTATTTTTTTTTTTTTTTCAGTTGGTGACTGGCTTTCTCATGAAAGCTGGATCACTTTCAGAAGCATCCTGCCACTTACCAGTGTTCTTACCATTTTTACCGGCTGCATACATTTTTCACCTATGGAGATTTTTAAGTATTGTAGTTTGTCGCCATTCCACGAGCTTGTGCAATTTAAAGAGTGACATGTTAGGTATCTATTTCCTTGGCGTATCATCTTTTATATGTTACCAAAACATTGGGTTATATATTGTGTTTTTTGCATTAAAATTCATTAAAGTGCTTGTAAACCTCCATTTTAAATGTGTACCTATGGGTAAGCCTATAATAAGGCTTAACTATATGTACAGTAAATATCTCCTAAACGTGTGCCGTTCAGGTGATATTTACACTGTACTGCGCTGATGATGTCATCAGTGCATGCACTGTGAAGAAATGGCCCTTTGTTCCGTTTCTTCACTAGCGAGTGCCATAACTGGCTGCTCCCTCACACATGCGCGGGAGTGACATTACGCGACGCCGGACAATCACAAAGTCAGAGTACACAGCCCATGGAAGAAAGAGGGGTGAAAATTGATGCGGCCTCCAGTGGGGACAGCGCAGGCTTCGTTTGCAGGTAAGTGCCACATAATGGACTAGTATGCGACGCATACTAGCCCATCATACTTTTACTTTGCAGTGAACAAAAGAGGAAGTAATAAGAAAGGGGTTTTTGGGACTTTGAATGAGGCACAAGACACATAGTAGGATAAATTATAAAATTGTTTAATTGGCATATAAACAAAGCATACCTCATAAACATATGATACATGGTTGAACATGAGTATTTGTATCTATATACAAGATGATGGCATACAGAAAAGAATTCATATATATATAGACATACATGCATCTAAAATCACATAGTATGCCATGGAAGTAATTAGTATAAAAAGCCAAATGCTTCTTGAGTAATGGATACAAATGGGTTATAAGATACAAATGAATCACAGTTGAGGTCAAGCTATGTGTTGAAAACATGATGACATTGATAGGCTTGACAGGCTCGATGTGTTTCATAGCCAGTCACCTCTCATCAGGAGCAAACGCATAGCATAACTGAAAAAAATGAAAAAGGTACCAAATAGGTCTAATGTTTTGCCCAGATAGTAAGAAACAAGGTAGGGGCAAGGGAAAACAAGATGTATATCTTCCTGGAATACTTATGTATAAATTGTTCTAAATAAGCAGTGTTGCAAGTCAAGATCTGCAAGGAAAGTCTGTCCCAGGAGCTGAGGGAATGAACCCAAGGAGGAAGCAAGCACACCAACATGCCCCAGGAGCACCCTCCAAATGTATTAGGCAAGTTTGAAAAGATTCCAAATATGTCTGTAGAGTAAATGATATTGAACCAATATGTGTGAATGGTACCAGTATATACATACAGTATTCATGAACTATAAATGAACACCCATTATTGCCTCAAAAAGTGAATAATATATGACATAAAGAGAAAAGAAAGTAAAAAAAGTGAAAAATCACATGAAAATCATGCAATACCCCAAAGGGGAAAGGGTGAAGAAAAACAAGATGGTGTGTAGTCTTGGTGATAGAGAGGAAATCACAGGGATAGTTACCTTGTGACATCGCACAATGATAAGCATGAGACATGATGTGCATGTGTGAGGAGAAAAGCCAGAATGTGAACAAGACTCCCAGTGGGGGTATAAGTAACACCCAACACTCCCTGGGCTCCTCCCATACATAATCATGGATAAGAAAACAACACCCATTGTTGCCTGGAAAAGTGAAAGGTACAATGGGGACGGGAAGTATTCAGACCCCCTTAAATTTTTCACTCTTTGTTATACTGCAGCCATTTGCTAAACCGAAAAAACTCTCTCCTGCGCTCGGGTATCTAGAACCTCAATGAGTGGTAAGGCCAGAATGCTTCAGTGGTGTCTGCCATCTTGCAGCCCTCTTCAGAATAATGGGTATTCATGGGCTACAAAAAAAGAAAGGAAAGAAGGCGCACCGACCTAGTGCATTACCACTGATAGTGTTTATTAAAAAAGTAAAACAGCAAATGGATACTCACAAATGAGCATGAATGACAAGCATGGACAATAGCTGCAGGTGCGCAGTGACAGACATCAGAAAGAAACCGGGACCGGACATCAAGTGGATGAGGCAATGGCTGATGCATTTCGGGGGAGAACCCCTTTCTTCAGAGCCTAAGCGGGTAATGACTGCTCGCAAGTGAGAGCTCCTCTATATATGTATATGCGTGTAACTATGCATCCCAATCACCACCAGCACCAGCCCACAAAGGCCACTCCCACCTACACAGGAAACACAGCCCTCCAAGATGTAAAAGCCCTCCCTGGTGTCATTCTGTCGCCATAGTAATACCATGGCGATATTCCCCACACATCCATGGCAAGAATACCAATCGATCAATAAATCAATGAATGCGGTTAGTAAGAAACCATATCTTAATATACAGGAATAGACTACATAAGCAGGCAAGCGGAGCTAGTCTAACAAAAATCCTGGCCATGTCCTATGTGCAAATGTATGAGCTGACAGCTGGAGGTGGCCAGGCAATATGCCATCTGTACCACCTCAGCAGTTACCACGTATAAGAGAATGTTGTGAGAAAAGCACATACCAGGAGAAACTTCAGGGGACCTTCAGCTGCCATCTGTCGCCGGTGGAACGCACGCCGCCTAGATGACCAGGAAGTGTGGGTACATTTGCGCTCCACCAGCGAATTCCGGCTAGCCTGGACGTCACCTCCGCCCACGCATGCGCAGTAGATACGGCCCGGAAGTGCGGGTGGATGTGCGGTCCGCACTCCACCTCCGACCGCTGTGGCCCCAGCGCTCGCTGGGAGCAGTGCTGTGTGGATGCGCATGCATCCAAAATAGGCAAGCACATCCAGGACATTGTGTATAGGATACTAGTCGCCCCCTGGATGGACTCAGTCTAATTGTATTAAATAAATTGGAGGAGGGAGGGCCCAAAAGAAAAGGGGGGGGCTGATGCTGGAAGGCGACAAAGACGCACAGAAAACGCAAAACACAATACACAGAGGAGGTCAACCTCATAGAGTTGGTCATTAGAAAGTCCCCAGTGTAATGTGGTGGTACAAGTAAATGCAGAAATACCTAAGTAAAAGAAGATAAAATCATTGTAATCAATATACAAATATATATAAATATATATATATTGCATTACATAGTGTTGTGAATCTTAATGCAGACCCTATCCAGTAAATCTACATATGTGTATATATGTATATATACACACACGCCTTCTCAAAAAGATAAATACAAGAAGGGACCTAATCTAACCTTACTTAATCAAAAAATGAAAATTTTAAAATAGAATTAAAAATAGTACTACAAGATAAAATATGAAAAAATAGGGATCATAGTGATTCTCATTAATGATCAATAATATCATAGAAATTCATTATCGATAGAAAGGTGGACACAACACGTGCACAAATATGTGCACTCATGTCAACTTATTCTACATACTCATATAAAAAAATATATATAAAAACTAGACGTGTGTCTATATACCAATGAGGCTATAGCGGAAAGTGGGGCACCTAAAATAGGTGCTAAATTCCTAGCAGGGGACTTTCTAACGCCATGTACCCGCTGAATTCTGATGAGTCGCAAGGGATATAAACTGAACCCAATGGAAAAGACACATATACTGTTGCAATATACATATAAAAACACATGAATAAATCATACAACAAACCCCTACACTAAGTATGCTCAATGACTATCTATGTCCTAAAAAACAGGAGGACCCCAGCGAAACAGGTGTGGACCCTCCCAATCTAACTATAGATGTTCAATACCTCCCATGGCCTTAAATAATATGTGTGATGGAAATATCTCCATAGGAAGGGGGGGAACCTAACATCACGAATGATAGGGGTGACATTAAATTAATCAAAGTTCTTGAATATCGTGAGGGACCAAGATGGATCTCCCAAGGGGGAAATAGGGACTAGCAGAAATAGCACATATCATAATACACTATGCAATTAAATTTCTTCGTTCAGGCCTTTACGGGGCCAAAGTCCCTAAGGTGAAAATCCAATAAACCTCTCTGGTACACAGTAACTGGTACTTTTTACCACTGTCAAGATCATTGGGCATAGCTTCTAGGCCGGGACACCCTAAGGCCATCTATACTGCTATAGTGAACCTCTAGGAAGTGCCTTGGTATAGAATATTTATCCTTCTTTGTCAGGATGTTGCTTCTATGTTCATTCATTCTAGTTCTTATAGATCTAGAGGTCCGGCCCATGTACAGAAGGCCACATGGCAAAGAAGACCATAGACCACATAGGCGGTGCCGCAGTTAGTGAATTGTTTTATCTTGTGGATCTTGCCATCAGCTCCTACTATGTCTTTTTTTCTGTGACACATGTAGGTACAATTTCCGCAGTTTGAACTCCCACATCTATAACTCCCTTTTTGGTCAAAAATTGTTGTCCAAGGGCTATTGAGTCCTCTATTTTTGATCTTTTTCACCCTACTTGGGGCAATTAGGCTCCTCAAATCTTTTGGTCTTCTGAAAACCAGATTAGGGTGTGAGGGAAGGCTTGTCTTCAGAATTGGATCCGATTCTAAAATCCTCCAATTCTTTTTGAAGATTTTATGGATTAAGGGAGCCTTATTGTTGAACCTCGTACAGAACCGTACTTGTAGTTGTGGTTGTTGTGGTGATGCATCTTCATGGGGTCCCAACCTACTTAAGCCCTCACCACCAGCATTATCATACAAATCAAGATACTTCCTGAATGCTTCCTCAATATGTTCATCCTTATACCCCTTTTCCTTGAATTTGGTCTTTAGGACAAGACTTTGTTCCTCATAATCCTGTTTCAGGGTGCACGTCCGCCTAAGTCTGCAGAACTGGCCATATGGGACATTGCGGATCCATCTGGGATGGTGGTGACTGCGGGCATGGAGGTAAGAATTTCCAGCACTTGGCTTAAAATGGGTTTTGGAATAGATACCTCCAACCTCATCAACTCGCAATTCAAGATCTAGAAAGATCAGGGACTGATCGTTCACCACATGTGTGAACGAAATACCAAAAGCATTCTCTGCACAATGTGCTAGAAACCCATCTAGCTCTTCATCGGTGCCGCTCCAGATGATGAGAACATCATCGATGTATCGAGCGTATAGTATTAATTTCCTTCCAAAAGGGTTATTGGCCCAGATGTAATTGAGCTCCCAATAACCCATAAATAGGTTCACGTAGCTGGGAGCGAACCTGGCACCCATAGCTGTACCCTTCACCTGCCTATAAAAGCTATCCATGAACATAAAGTAGTTGTGAGTTAACGTAAACTCAATACACTCATAGAGGAAATGTGCTTGTGCAGGATTGAAAAGGTGTGCCTCCGCCAGGTAATACTCAATGGCTCTTAGGCCAAATTTATGTTGGATGGATGTATACAAGGATGCTACATCCAAAGACAACCATCTATAACCTTTCTCCCATGTATAGGTACTCAATATCTCCAGGGCATGGCTGGAATCCTTGATGAATGATGGCAAATATGTTACCAACCCCTGCAGAAAATGGTCAATATAGCTACCAAGGTTACTGGTAAGGCTGTCCATTACCGCAATGATAGGTCTACCTGGAGGCTTCTCCATATCCTTGTGTATCTTGGGGATATGGTAGAAGTATGGGACCACTGGATGTTTCGAATACAGGAATAAGTACTCACTCTTAGTGATGACTTGATTGGCTAGTGCTCTATCGAGAAGCTCTTTGAGTTCCATGTTGTAGATGGCCGTTGGGTCCCAGGTGAGCCTTTCGTATGTATCGAAGTCGCTGATCAATCTAGATGCTTCCTCTAAATATTGGTCTCTATCTTGTATGACCAGACCTCCACCCTTGTCTGCTTTTCTGATTATAATATCGAAATTATTTCTCAGGCTATTCAGAGGGCCATCCAAAGTAGCTTCATGGCCTTTGTTGTATTTCCGAGTATTTCCACCACTCCTCCATTACTACCTCATAGAAGGTGGGTATAAAATTACCCTTGTTCCAATGCGGATAGAAGCTCGATCTAGGTCTAAAGTTGGTATTGATGATCTCTCCCTCAAGGATCGAAAGAGGGGCCTCATAGGTGCACTCATGGTTTCCCTCTATATAGAGTTCTTCCAAGATCTCAAGTATTTCTTCATCTAGGGGCTCCATAGAGGCGGACGGAATTGTCGTCTCAGGGTGGTCATCAATTCTTCCATTAAGCTCCTTCAGCCTAAAATGTCGCTTGACAGTGAGGTTCCTTATAAATTTATTAAGGTCGATGAAGAGTTCAAACTGATTTGGGGGGCTCTCTGGAGCATAATTCAGCCCTCTTCTAAGTAATCCAAGTTCTATTTCTGAAAGTTCACATTTGGACAGATTGAATATTTTGATCATGGAATGGCTCTCTAGTTCCTTGAATTCCTTTTTGGAAGTAGTTTTCCCCCCTCCTCTACACCCTCTCCTCGTGATCTTAGTTGGCTCCGAGTGCTTAGGGGTGATGGTAGTCGGGAAGCACTGCTTTTCTTTGCTGCGGGTACCATCTTTCCCGCAGCTCCTTCCGCCAAAAAAGGAACCTCATCGTTAGGTTTAGGTACCTAAATACTGGTAGCATTCTCACCTTTTCCCAAAGGATCATGGGGTCTTGATCTTTCGGGGGATTCCTGTGTGTTCTTTGCTGGTGCATCTATATGTGGATGCATCCCCATAGTTCCCTCATATATAATAGTTTCTTTAATTGAGGGGAAATTAGCTATATTCTCAGTGTCATGTCTGGAGCAGTCCCCCATTCTCTTTTCTCCTTGGTTATTGATGGCATTAGAAACGGGGTCTATGGAAAGTGCTTTTGTAGTGCAGAGGGGAGGAAAATCATCGTTTACCCACCCACTAGAGGAACCACTATTGGACTGATCATGATGTATTTTATCTCTATTGGGATGCCTAATACTATTAGAAGAATTATTGCAACTGTAGGTGTAGTTTTTGTTCTTATTCTTGTGTATGTGTTCATTCTTGTTTTTATTCTGGTAGTGATTTTTCTTTTTCTTTTTGGTGCTTTTTTTATTATTTTTGTTATTAATGGTGTTGCTAGAACCCCTAGTGAGATTCCCCCTATATGTACTATTAGTAGTAGGAACAATAGTCGCCTGATGTTGCTCTTGCTCCATACTCCCCTCCTGTATAGGAGTGGAATGTGAAGCCATCCTGTCCTTCTTCCAATTAAACTCCCGCCCTGTCGTGTAATCCTGCCTGTCCCTCTCAAATTTCCCTGATTTTCTAGTAATCAGGTCGGCCTCGAACTCTATAGTTTGTTCATTGATTTTATTATCCCATTTGGTGAATGATTCTAAGTCTGTAAATGCCATTAGCTGTTCCTGAATATTGGTGACTTCTAACTTGATACCATCTAAATTTCTCTCCCTTTGTTTAATAATCAGGTTCAACCAAGATTTATTGAAGGATTGCATCTCCCTAATCCATTCTTCACCAATATCATCATCCAGAAAACTACACAACTTGTTGAGTCTAAGTCCTCTGGGAATCCTATTAACTTCCAAATATTTTTGCAACAATACAATATCCCACCACTGGGTCATTTCACTCTCTAGCAGATGTTTAAGTTTATAAAAAACTGATATCATCGCCTCCTCTCTATTCAGTGAAACTTCAATAGTCTCAATGTTGTCGGGCCCTTCTGGTCGCAGTTCATAATTATTGATACTGTTCAAAAATCCCTTAGCCAGGGACGCTCGCCGCAGCTGCCTTTCTTCAATAGATAATACCACACTTGCTGATAGGTGCTTGGTCCTTATTAACACGAGGACTATTCACCCAGCTGCTGGAGCCCCCAAATAAAGCAAAACAAAACCGAAAAAACTCTCTCCTGCGCTCGGGTATCTAGAACCTCAATGAGTGGTAAGGCCAGAATGCTTCAGTGGTGTCTGCCGTCTTGCAGCCCTCTTCAGAATAATGGGTATTCATGGGCTACAAAAAAAGAAAGGAAAGAAGGCGCACCGACCTAGTGCATTACCACTGATAGCGTTTATTAAAAAAGTAAAACAGCAAATGGATACTCACAAACAAGCATGAATGACAAGCATGGACAATAGCTGCAGGTGCGCAGTGACAGACATCAGAAAGAAACCAGGACCGGACATCAAGTGGATGAGGCAATGGCGTTTCGGGGAAGAACCCCTTTCTTCAGAGCCTAAGCGGGTAATGACTGCTCGCAAGTGAGAGCTCCTCTATATATGTATACGCGTGTAACTATGCATCCCAATCACCACCAGCACCAGCCCACAAAGGCCACTCCCACCTACACAGGAAACACAGCCCTCCAAGATGTAAAAGCCCTCCCTGGTGTCATTCTGTTGCCATAGTAACACCATGGCGATATTCCCCACACATCCATGGCAAGAATACCAATCGATCAATAAATCAATGAATGCGGTTAGTAAGAAACCATATCTTAATATACAGGAATAGACTACATAAGCAGGCAAGCGGAGCTAGTCTAACAAAAATCCTGGCCATGTCCTATGTGCAAATGTATGAGCTGACAGCTGGAGGTGGCCAGGCAATATGCCATCTGTACCACCTCCGCAGTTACCGCGTATAAGAGAATGTTGTGAGAATAGCACATACCAGGAGAAACTTCAGGGGACCTTCAGCTGCCATCTGTCGCTGGTGGAACGCATGCCGCCTAGATGACCAGGAAGTGCGGGTACAGTTGCGCTCCACCAGCGAATTCCGGCTAGCCAGGACGTCACCTCCACCCGCGCATGCGCAGTAGATACGGCCCGGAAGTGCGGGTGGATGTGCGTTCCGCACGCTACCTCTGAACGCTGTGGCCCCAGCGCTCGCTGGGAGCAGTGCTGTGTGGATGCGCACGCATCCAAAATAGGCAAGCACATCCAGGACAATGTGTATAGGATACAGAATTGTTGACATTTTTGCAGATTTATTAAAAAAGAAAAACTGAAATATCACATGGTCCTAAGTATTCAGATCCTTTGCTCAGTATTTAGTAGAAACACCCTTTTGATCTAATACAGCCATGAGTCTTTTTGGGAAAGATGCAACAAGTTTTTCACACCTGGATTTGGGGATCCTCTGCCATTTCTCTTTGCAGATCCCCTCCAGTTCTGTCAGGTTTGATGGTAAACGTTGGTGGACAGCCATTTTTAGGTCTCTCCAGAGATGCTCAAATGGGTTTATGTCAGGGCTCTGGCTGGGCCATTCAAGAACAGTCACGGAGTTGTGAAGACACTCTTTCGTTATTTTAACTGTGTGCTTAGGGTCATTGTCTTGTTGGAAGGTAAACCTTCGGCCCAGTCTGAGGTCCTAAGCACTCTGGAGAAGGTTTTTCGTCCAGGATATCCCTGTACTTGGCGGCATTCATCTTTCCCTCGATTGCAACCAGTCGCCCTGTCCCTGCAGCTGAAAAACACCCACCACCATGCTTCACTGTTGGGACTGTATTGGACAGGTGATGAGCAGTGCTTGGTTTTCTCCACACATACCGCTTAGAATTAAGGCCAAAAAGTTCTATCTTGGTCTTATCAGACCAGAGAATCTTATTTCTCACCATCTTGGAGTCCTTCAGGTGTTTTTTAGCAAACTCCATGCGGGCTTTCATGTGTCTTGTACTGAGGAGAGGCTTCCGTCAGGCCACTCTGCCATAAAGCCCCGACTGGTGGAGGGCTGCAGTGATGGTTGACTTTCTACAACTTCTCACCCATCTCTGGACTGCATCTCTGAAGCTCAGCCACAGTGATCATTGGGTTCTTCTTTACCTCTCTCACCAAGGCTCTTCTCCCCCGATAGCTCAGTTTGGCTGGACGGACAGCTCTAGGAAGGGTTCTGGTCATCCCAAACGTCTTCCATTTAAGGATTATGGAGGCCACTGTGCTCTTAGGAACCTTAAGTGCAGCAGAAATTTTTTTGTAACCTTGGCCAGATCTGTGCCTTGCCACAATCCTGTCTCTGAGCTCTTCAGGCAGTTTCTTTGACCTCATGATTCTCATTTGCTCTGACATGCAGTAGCTGTGAGCTGTAAGTTCAAATATAGAGAGGTGGCTTTCCTAATCAAGTCCAATTAGTATAATCAAACACAGCTGGACTCAAATGAAGGTGTAGAACCATCTCAAGGATGATCAGAAGAAATGGATAGCACCTGAGTTAAATATATGAGTGTCACAGCAAAGGGTCTGAATACTTAGGACCATGTGATATTTCAGTTTTTCTTTTGTAATAAATCTGCAAAAATGTCAACAATTCTGTGTTTTTCTGTCAATATGGGATGCTGTGTGTACATTAATGAGCAAAAAAATTAACTTAAATGATTTTAGCAAATGGCTGCAATATAACAAAGAGTGAAAAATTTAAGGGGGTCTGAATACTTTACATCCCCACTGTATAATGAATACAAAGTGATAGAAAACATACCACAAAAGAGAGTAAAAAAAGTGAAAAATCGCATGAGGATCATGCAGTTACCCTAAAAGGGGGGAAAAAATTTAAGGGGGTCTGAATACTTTCCATCCCCACTGTATAATGAATACAAAGTAAAAGAAAACATACCACAAAAGAGAATAAAAAAGTGAAAAATCGCATGAGGATCATGCAGTTACCCTAAAAGGGGGGAAGGGTGAGAAAAAACAAAAAGGTGTGCGATAACAGCGATAAAGAGGAAGTCGCAGAGATAGTTACCTGGTGACATTGCACAAAGATGTGCTCTGACACATGATGTGCATGTGTGAGGAGAAAGCCACAGTGTGAACAAGACTCCCAAGGGGGTGTAAGTAACGCTCGTCACTCCTCGGGCCTCTTCCAGCGGCACACTAAGCATGGAAGATCAAAGAGAGATGGCATCGCCTCAGCAGCCACACCATCTGCTAATGGCTCCCAAACATTCCCCTCATATACCAGCTAGACGATTAACCACTTCAGCCCCAGAAGGATTTACTCCCTTCCTGACCAAGCCATTTTTTGTGATACTGAACTGCGTCAATTGCGCGGTCGTGCGACGCTGTACCCAAACAAAATTGATGTCCTTTTTTTACCACAAATTTGGTGGTATTTGATCACC
This sequence comes from Lithobates septentrionalis, assembly GCA_037952835.1. NCBI lineage: Eukaryota > Metazoa > Chordata > Amphibia > Anura > Ranidae > Lithobates > Lithobates septentrionalis. Next base: position 5,680,821 of record JBBDGP010001146.1, read on the forward strand.
TGCGGTTCTTACTTTTTGCTCTATAAACAAAAGAAGAGCGACAATTTTGAAAAAAACTAAATATTTTTTACTTTTTGCTATAATAAATATCCCCAAATAAAAAAAAAAACAAATTTCTTCTTCAGTTTAGACCGATATATATTCTTATACATATTTTTGGTAAAAAAAATCGCAATAAGCGTATATTGATTGTTTTGCGCAAAAGTTACAGTGTCTACAAAATAGGGGATAGAGTTATGGCATTTTTTTTCACTAGTAATGGCGGCGATCTTTGATTTTCATCAATACTGCGACATTGCGGCGGACAGATTGGACACTATTGACACATTTTTGGGACCATTGACATCTATACAGTGATCATTGCTATAAGAATGCACTGATTACTGTATAAACGTCACTGGCAGGGAAGGAGTTAACACTAGGGGGCGATCAAGGGGTTAAATGTGTTCCCTCACTGTGTATTCTAACTGTGGGGGTATGGAACTGACTTGGTGAGGAAACCGATCGTTGTTCCTATATACTAGGAACAACAGATCAGTCTCCTCACCCCTGACAGAACGTGGATTTGTGTGTTTACACACACAAATCCCCATTCTCACTCTGTCAGGAGCGATCGCTGGTGCCCGGTGGAAATTGCAGCCACTGGGCATGCACATCGGCTTCTTAGGGATGCGGTGGGCGCACACATGCCCCCCTATACTCCATAAAGCGCGCGTCATATAGCTATGGCGATTTGCGCAGGAGTGCCATTCTGCAGTTGACAAGCGGTTAACGTGTCGGAGTCATGACGTCCGCCAAGAGGCACAACACACGGCACGGGTCGTGCACATCAGAAAACCTGCCCACCACCTGTGTGAAACAGCAGAGGGGAAAGGGCACCCAACGTGCATCACAGCTCCTGGGTATACAGACAGATCTGCAGCCTGACTAGCAAAAACCACATCAATTAGAAACTATCACTAAATATGGAAGGATTTGTGTATGCCAAAATCTAGACTCAGTGGAAATAGTAAAAAACAGACAGCACATGCGGACAAAATATATAGTATCACTTTTTCAGGCAATAATGGGTGTTGGTTTATAGTTCATGAATACTGTATGTATATACTGGTACCATTCACACGTATTGGTCCAATATCATTTACTCTACAGACATATTTGGAATCTTTTCACCCTTGCCTATTACGCTTGGGGAGTGTTCCTGGGGTGTGTCAGTGCGCTCGCTTCCTCCTTGATTTCATTCCCTCAGCTCCCGGGACAGACTTTCCTCACAGATCCTGACGTGCAACACTGCTTATCTATAGGGATGAGCCAAACACCCCCCTGTTCGGTTCGCACCAGAACATGCGAACAGGAAAAAAGTTTGTGCGAACACCGTTAAAGTCTATGGGAAACGAACATGAATAATCAAAAGTGCTAATTTTAAAGGCTTATATGCAAGTTATTCTCATAAAAAGTGTTTGGGGACCTGGGTCCTGCCCCAGGGGACATGGATCAATGCAAAAAAAAAAGTTTTAAAAACAGCCGTTTTTTCAGGAGCAGTGATTTTAATAATGCTTAAAGTCAAACAATAAAAGTGTAATATCCCTTTAAATTTCGTAGCTGGGGGGTGTCTATAGTATGCCTGTAAAGGGGCGCATGTTTCCCGTGTTTAGAACAGTCTGACAGCAAAATGACATTTCAAAGGAAAAAACCCATTTAAAACTACTCGCGGCTATTGCATTGCCGACAATACACATAGAAGTTCATTGATAAAAACGGCATGGGAATTCCCCACAGGGGAACCCCGAACCAAAATTTAAAAAAAAAATGACGTGGGAGTCCCCCTAAATTCCATACTAGGCCCTTCAGGTCTGGTATGGATATTAAGGGGAACCCCGGCCAAATTTTTTTTTAAAAAATGACGTGGGGTTTCCCCCTAAATTCCATACCAGGCCCTTCAGGTCTGGTATGGATTTTAGGGGAACCCCACGCCAAAAAAAAAAAAAAAAACGGCGTGGTGTCCCCCCAAAAATCCATACCAGACCCTTATCCGAGCACGCCACCTGGCAGGCCGCAGGAAAAGAGGGGGGGATGAGAGTGCGCCCCCCCTCCTGAACCGTACCAGGCCACATGCCCTCAACATTGGGAGGGTGCTTTGGGGTAGCCCCCCAAAACACCTTGTCCCCATGTTGATGAGGACAAGGGCCTCATCCCCACAACCCTGGCCGGTGGTTGTGGGGGTCTGCGGGCGGGGGGCTTATCGGAATCTGGAAGCCCCCTTTAACAAGGGGACCCCCAGATCCCGCCCCCCCCTGTGTGAAATAAGGGGTAAGTAGGGGTACTTACCCCTACCATTTCACTAAAAAACTGTCAAAAATGTTAAAAATGACAAGAGACAGTTTTTGACAATTCCTTTATTTAAATGCTTCTTCTTTCTTCTATCTTCCTTCATCTTCTTCTTCTGACTCTTCTGGCTCTTCTGGTTCTTCCTCCGGCGTTCTCGTCCAGCATCTCCTCCGCGGCATCTTCTATCTTCTTCTCCTCAGGCCGCTCCGCACCCATGGCATGGGGGAGGCTCCCGCTCTTCTCTTCATCTTCTTCTCTTCTTCTCTTCTTCTCTTCTTCATTTTCTTCTCCGGGCCGCTCCGCACCCATGCTAGCATGGAGGAAGGCTCCCGCTGTGTGACGGCGTCTGCTCGTCTGACGGTTCTTAAATAATGGGGGGCGGGGCCACCCGGTGACCCCGCCCCCCTCTGATGCACGGTGACTTGAGGGGACTTCCCTGTGACGTCACGGGGAATGCCACAGGGAAGTCCCGTCATGTCCCGTGCGTCAGAGGAGGCGGGGTCACCGGATGGCCCCGCCCCCCATTATATAAGAACCGTCAGACGAGGAGACGCCATCACACAGCGGGAGCCTCCCTCCATGCCAGCATGGATGCGGAGCGGCCCGGAGAAAAAAATGAAGAAGAGAAGAAGAGAAGAAGGAAGAAGAGAAGAAGATGAAGAAGAAGATGAAGAGAAGAGCGGGAGCCTCCCCCCATGCCATGGGTGCGGAGCGGCTCGAGGAGAAGAAGATAGAAGGTGCCGCGGAGGAGATGCTGGACAAGAACGCCGGAAGAAGAACCAGAAGAACCAGAAGATGAAGGAAGATAGAAGAAAGAAAAAGCATTTAAATAAAGGAATTGTCAAAAACTGTCTCTTGTCATTTTCAACATTTTTGACAGTTTCTTAGTGAAATGGTAGGGGTAAGTACCCCCTTACCATTTCACACAGGGGGGGGCGGGATCTGGGGGTCCCCTTGTTAAAGGGGGCTTCCAGATTCCGATAAGCCCCCCGCCCGCAGACCCCCACAACCACCGGCCAGGGTTGTGGGGATGAGGCCCTTGTCCTCATCAACATGGGGACAAGATGTTTTGGGGGGCTACCCCAAAGCACCCTCCCAATGTTGAGGGCATGTGGCCTGGTACGGTTCAGGAGGGGGGCGCACTCTCATCCCCCCCTCTTTTCCTGCGGCCTGCCAGGTTGCGTGCTCGGATAAGGGTCTGGTATGGAATTTAGGGGGAACCCCATGTCATTTTTTTAAAAAATTTTGGCCGGGGTTCCCCTTAATATCCATACCAGACCTGAAGGGCCTGGTATGGAATTTAGGGGGACTCCAACGTCATTTTTTTTTTTTTTTTTTGGTTCGGGGTTCCCCTGTGGGGAATTCCCATGCCGTTTTTATCAATGAACTTCTATGTGTATTGTCGGCAATGCAATAGCCGCGAGTAGTTTTAAATGGGTTTTTTCCTTCGAAATGTCATTTTGCTGTCAGACTGTTCTAAACACGGGAAACATGCGCCCCTTTACAGGCATACTATAGACACCCCCAGCTACGAAATTTAAAGGGATATTACACTTTTATTGTTTGACTTTAAGCATTTTTAAAATCACTGCTCCTGAAAAAACGGCCGTTTTTAAAACTTTTTTTTGCATTGATCCATGTCCCCTGGGGCAGGACCCGGGTCCCCAAACACTTTTTATGACAATAACTTGCATATAAGCCTTTAAAATTAGCACTTTTGATTTCTCCCATAGACTTTTAAAGGGTGTTCCGCGGCATTCGAATTTGCCGCGAACACCCCAAATTGTTCGCTGTTCGGCGAACTTGCGAACAGCCAACGTTCGAGTCAAACATGAGTTTGACTAGAACTCAAAGCTTATCCCTACTTATCTACAACAATTTATATATAATTATTCCAGGAAGATACACATCTTGTTTTCCCTTGCCCCTACCTTGTTTCTTACTATCTGGGCAAAACATTAGATCCTATTTGGTACCTTTTTTCATTTTTTTCAGTTATGCTATGCGTTTGCTCCTGATGAGTAATGATGAAGATATTTGCCAGCACACCATGGAACGACGTAGATAGCGTCTAAACGTGTAATTTATTGCATGATCACAACACAAGGAGAGTGCAACGTTTCGAAGTCACGCAGGACCCCTCATCAGGCATGTGATAAATGTGGGGAAACAGTGGAAAGTATTTATAAAAACATCAACCAATCAGAAAAAGAGAAAAGAAAAAAAACAAAACCTCTTCCCACCCCCAGACTGGTATGATGTCACAAATCCCGCCAAAAACACTACAAATGTTTAAAATATTTGAGCATAAATCACAAAAAAAACAAATAACAAAGGAAGGTTTAGAAAACAGTATTATGAAAATATCATTATGGTACCTTTTTAACAGTGTTGCAAACCATTGTGGGGATGAACCAGATGTCAGGGAACATCAGGCTGCAGCACACGATCCTGTAATGGATCGGCACCAGTGTAAGGATCGGAGGCTGTGGGGCAAATTCCAGCAGTAATAGTAAGACACACTTGCATCATGCGGCGGTAACCGGGGCAACAGGAGACGCTGAAGTGCCGTAGTATACCAGCGTAAGAGAGTGAAATGAAGGGGGGGATTGGGAGAATGGGACTTAAAATGAGGCCATGGCTGGGTAAAGCCATGTGCCTCCATCCCTGTCAACTATGGCAAAAAAACAAACACTAATGCGGCTGAGGCAGCAAAGTGTAGCAAGGAGGGTGGGACTTTATATGAAGCTCGTGGTGACAAAAAGAACAAAATGGTGGGAAGTAAAAATTGTTTAATATTGCATAAGAACATGTTTAACAAACATAGAATTGCACATATATGAAGATGCACCCGTAACTAGGCGCCACAATCTACACTGGCAAAAACTAGTAATAACATGTTTACAATCATGTACAATAATGGTAAAATTTTAAGGGTCCACCAGTGTTCATAAATTGTATAAACGTTATAAAGGTAACAACTGCACGGTCAATAGTTCTTGAATCCTTAATGGGTAGAATTATCAATGCTTTCATATCATAATAGATGTATAAATGGTTCACAACATCAATTAGCTTGACGTGTTTCGCAGCTTAAAACCGCTCTTCAGGAGCAGATATGTGAATTGTCTGCAATAGAAAATGTGTAGGTACTCAATATCAAAGTTGGGGGAATATTGGTAAAATTCCACCCAAGAAACCCGGGTAGGGCATATAAACTTACGAGGTATGTGCACCAGACCACATGATGTCCAGGTCAGCAGGCCAGCCGAAAGATCAGTAACGGGAGCCGAGAGGTCGTGCCCAAAAGCGGCAACCACCACAGACAGCGGACACGGCAGACCAGTACTCCAGGGCTCACCTAGTGTGAGAGATTGTGATGAGAGACCTAAAACTATGTGTAGCAATGTGAAGGAGAAAAATTGTGTGCATGCAATGATGAAGTGATGAGGGTGGACTGCAGGGGAAGGTGATGAGGGGTGGGGTGAAGGGATGAGGCCACATGCCCTCAACATTGGGAGGGTGCTTTGGGGTAGCCCCCCAAAACACCTTGTCCCCATGTTGATGGGGACAAGGGCCTCATCCCCACAACCCTTGCCCGGTGGTTGTGGGGGTCTGCGGGCGGGGGGCTTATCGGAATCTGGAAGCCCCCTTTAACAAGGGGACCCCCAGATCCTGGCCCTCCCCCCTGTGTGAAATGGTAAGGGGCTACAAAAGTACCCCTACCATTTCACAAAAAAAGTGTCAAAAATGTTAAAAATGACAAGAAACAGTTTTTGACTATTCCTTTATTTAAATGTTTCTTCTTTCTTCTATCTTCTTTCTTCTATCTTCCTTCGGTTTCTTCCTCCATCTTCTTCTTGTTCTGGTTCTTCTGGTTCTTCCTCCGGTGTTCTCGTCTGGCATCTTCCTCCACAGCATCTTCTTCCCCTCTTCTCGGGCCGCTCCGCATCCACCATGATGTCTTCTGACGGTTCTTAAATAATGGAGGGTGGGGCCAACCGGTGACCCCACCCCCTCTGACGCACGGGGACTTGACGGGGACTTCGAATTGTCAAAAACTGTCTCTTGTCATTTTTACCATTTTTGACACTTTTTTGTGAAATGGTAGGGGTACTTTTGTAGCCCCTTACCATTTCACACAGGGGGGAGGGCCGGGATCTGGGGGTCCCCTTGTTAAAGGGGGCTTCCAGATTCCGATAAGCCCCCCCGCCCGCAGACCCCCACAACCACCGGGCAAGGGTTGTGGGGATGAGGCCCTTGTCCCCATCAACATGGGGACAAGGTGTTTTGGGGGCTACCCCAAAGCACCCTCCCAATGTTGAGGGCATGTGGCCTGGTACGGTTCAGGAGGGGGGGGCGCTCTCTCGTCTCGCCTCTTTTCCTGCGGCCTGCCAGGTTGCATGCTCGCATAAGGGTCTGGTAGGGATTTTTGGGGGGACCCCCACGCCATTTTTTTAAAAATGTTGATGCAGGGTTCCCCTTAAAATCCATACCAGACCTGAAGGGTTTGGTATAAATTTTGAGGGGGACCCCACGCCATTTTTAAAAAAAATTTTGGCCGGAGTTCCCCTTATTATCCATACCAGACCTGAAGGGCCTTGAGCATGTCCTCTTCAAAAGAGAGAAAGAAAAAAAGAGACAAAAAACAAAAAAAATGGAAAAAGCCCACCCACTTGCCTACCCATAACCAAAACTCACTTTGTGCAACATATTATTCAAAGTATAATTAAGAAGAGGGCTTTACAGCGCCCTATTATGTGTGTCGGACAACCAACAATACAAAAAAAAAAATAAGTAATATAAAAAATATATATAAATAAATAAATTTAAAAAGTGTATAATTTCTAAGTACTATTTTTGTGTCCTATTATGTTTAGTGTTTTAATTCAATATAATCTCACTCTACTACAGTATTTCATTTTTATACCTCTCCACCTTTCATTTCGATCTACCCTTCTTTATGTGATTCCATTACGTGTTGCCCATCCTGTGCCTAATTTACTATTATAACTTATCCTCTTCCTTTAATGACATCAATCATCTCTCCACTGTTCCAGAGGAGGAAAAAAGAAACAACACAAAAAAAGAAAAAAAAAAAACAACCTCCTCCCAAATTGCCCCCACCTGATGCATCTCACAGACTATCTGATCCATAACGCAGCATTGCCCCCAAAAGGGTTTAAGCCACCCCTATTTCTGAGGAGTAATACAGCCATCCTGCCCATGTATCTTTAAATTTATTCTGTTGGTCTTTAACCATATGTATCCATTTCTCTGCTTCCATTATATTTTCTACCTCCCTTTTCCAATCCATTATAGTGGGACATCCAGACTGTTTCCAAAATCTAGGTATCAATATTTTGGCTTCATTTAGCAAATGGGGAGTAACGCTTCTCTTATAAAACCTAGCAGATGATGGCATCCCATTAAAAAAGAAAATGTAATGGAGAGAATTCTATAGGTCGAAGTGTCATTTTCTTAATCTAAGGGGCTATCTCCTCCCAGAAAACTCTAATCTTTGGGCAATGCCAACATAAATGCAGAAATGAACCCCTTTGGTTACATCCTCTCCAGCAGTTAACATACGCCGATGAATATATCTGAGCCAATCGAACTGGTATACGATAGCATCTTGTCAGGAACTTATAAGACATCTCCTGTATATGGGAACTTATTGAAGTATGGTGTGTCGCTCCCATCAGCCTTTTAATCTACTCTAATGTAAAATTATAGCCCAGTTCTCTTTCCCATTCTCAAATGAAATAGGGAGTTGTCATATTTTTTTTTTAATTGTTTATTTAAAGAATTTTTGCAGGGTATACAAAGTTACACAAATAACACAAACTTTTCATGTAATACAGATATACACTGTCTGTGATACATATATAAAAGAGAAAGAAATAAAGAACCTTAGGAACAATGTTAATATTGAGGTTACGGCCTAGATGGACATGGAATATTCATACACATATGGGTTTGTAACAGCAGGAAATTTATACCATACCTACAAGAGGGGCAAAGGGGCAAGGAAGAAGCTCCACAGACAGCTGTGGACCTAGCTTACATTTACAATAGAGTCAGGATGAGAAGTACTGCAGGTGTCAATTACCAGTTGGCTGGAACTGTTAACTTCAAAGTCAAAGTCGAAATGATCCCATATCTGCCTTATTTTTGAAAACTTCTGTACTGAATCATCAATTACAGCATTTAGATGTTCCATTCTACATATGTCTGCTATATCAGGAAGGGTTTGTGGGAGTGGGGGGGGGGGAGTAGAGAGCCACAGCCTGGGGATAGCTCGTTTAGCAGCTAATAGTATAAAGGACATCAATCTCTGTTTAGAAAGCAAAAAAAGTTGGGGTGAGTGGCGCTACCCTATTGGCTGTCAGGTGAAAGTAAACAATAAGTAAAAAATGTAGATGAAAATGTATAAATATAGCTACCTGTGATGGAGATAACTCTCCCTAATGGTGCAAAGAGTACTCATAGCGTGTGTAATTATATAAGTGCTAACATAATAAATCTATCATGTTCCATATACAAATATAAAGTATGAAATCTGAATCAAAAGTGGCATACAAAATAACCAGAAAAACTAATCATATGAATTGTGAAAAATAATAATAGTAGTATGAAAAACCATGAATGTCCCAAAAACATCAAAATCAAAAATACATCAGCAAATAGGTCAAAAAAGTGATGTTTGCAAAGGATAATATATGTGGAAAAAAAAAACACAACTGAAATACAGTCCCAAAAAACAGTTTTAAATGTTAAAATCGATCAAGTGACCCTTGTGCTCGACAAAACAGGTGACCCGTGTGCTCCCCCTTGTGGGTCCCCACTCACCAGCTCCTATTACCCCTACAGGGGTGATGGGCATATATGGATAGCCTTGAATGATATTCCTTGGTGGTTCTGCTAGTGGTCTGTCAGTGGTTGCTTGTGATCTATCGGGCCTCTGCAACTCTTTCCACCAGATCGGGGCATCCAGAGGATCTTCCACTCAGCACATCAGCAGTCACCATTTCCAAAGAGTTATTTAACGGCTTCTCAAGGATGGGTCCTGCTCTGCTGCCACTTCCAGCAATGTCTCCTCTCTACTTCCTCAATCAATCTCTGTTTAGTTTTGGGGATACCTAGAAATGGGAGACCTAATATATAATGCATAGGATTTAAAGGGATGGGGATCTCTAGCAACTTTTCCAGAAGTGTTTGGATCTGGACCCAGAACTAATCAACTGAGGGGCATTCCCAGAAAATGTGAAAATGTGAGCCCACTGCATTATTACACCTCCAACATTTTGTTTTGAGATTGTCGGGTTACAAGCATGTAAGAGTTCTGGGGTTCTGTACCAAAATAGTAGGATTTTATACGCGGTTTCCTTATGAGTCACACAGCAGGAAATTTTGGAGGTGGACTCCCAGACACTTCCCCAATCCAACAAGGAGATGTCATGCTGAAGTATCTGAGACCATTTCCTCATGTAATGGGGACTATCTACTGTTAAGGGGGTGGCTTCATGTAAGATTTTATAAATGGTGGATATTAATTGGGGTTCGTAGGGACCCCTGGCACATAGCATTTCAAAATCCAAAGGTTTCTCCAGGGATAGGGAAGGGGATCTGGTGGAGAAGAAATGTCTGATCTGCAAGTAGGAATAGAAGAGTGTTTTAGAGAGGCGTGGCTTGACGGCTCGTGCGGATGGCTGCCTAGATCCACAGCTCCGCAGTATACCCAGCCACAGCGACATACATAGCGGCAGAGGCGGCTCTAGGCTTTGTGAGGCCTTAGGCAAAACTTAGACATGAGGCCCCACTCACACACGTAATGAAAAAAAAAATTAAGCGATATAAATTAACTGTATAAACTGCATATATTAGAATCTTAAAGTGCTGGTTTCAGTTTCCTCTATCTCAACGCTGGCGTCAGTGTACCTACTCAGCACTGGCATCCATGTGCTCTCAGTGCTGGTGTTGGGGCACTCTATCTCAGTGCAGTGTGTCTTGGAGCTGGTGTCAGTGTCCTCTATCTGATGCTGGTGTCAGGGTGCTCTATCTCCGTGTCCTCTATCTCAGTGCTGGTGTCAGTGACCTCTATCTCAACGCTGGTGTCAGTGCTGGCATGCTCTCAGTGCTGGTGTCAGTGTTCTCTATCTCAGTGCTGCTGTCAGTGTTCTCTATCTCAGTGCTGGTGTCATGACACTCTTTCTCAGTGCACAGAGATGGGGTCCCTGTCCCCAGATGAGATGGGGTCCCTGCCCCCAGGTGAGATGGGGTCCCTGTCCCCAAGTAAGAAGGGGTCCCTGTCCGCAGGGGAGGTGGGGTTTCCCATACCCAGGGAAGATGGTGGGGGCCCTGCCTCCAAAGAAGAAGGGGTCCCTGTTGACAGGGGAGATGAAGGGGGCCCTGTTGCCAGGGGAGAAGGGGCTTCCTGTCCCCAGGGGAGATGGGATTCCCATCCCCAGGGAAGATGGTAGGGGCCCTGTCCCCAGAGAAAAAGGGGTCCCTGTTGGCATTGCCAGGGGAGATGTTAGGTGCCCTGTGCCCAGGGGAGATGATGAGGACCTTGTCTCCAAGTGAGAAGGGGTTCCCTGTCCGCATATGAGAAGGTGTCCCTTCTCCAGGAAAGATGAGGTCCCCATCCCCAGGGAATATGGTAGGGGTCCTATCCCCAGGGAAGAAGGAGTCCCTGTAGCTAGGAGAGATGATGGGGGCCCTATCCCCAGGTGAGATGATGGGGCCCCTGCCCCAGGGGAGATAATAGGGGCCCTGTCCCTAAGGGAGATGACAGGGGCCCTATCCCCAAGGGTGATGAGGTCCCCATCCCCAGGGGAGATGATGGGGGCCCTGTCCCCAGGGGAGATGATGGGGGCCCTGTCCCCAGGGGAGATGATGGGGGCCCTGTCTCCAGGGGAGATGATGGGGGCCCTGTCTCCAGGGGAGATGATGGGGGCCCTGTCTCCAGGGGAGATGATGGGGGCCCTGTCCCCAGGGGAGAAGGGGGTCCCTGTCCCCAAGTGAGAAGGGGTCCCATCCCCAGGAAAGATGGTGGGGCCCTGTCCCCAAGTGAGAGGGGATACCTGACCGCAGGGGAGATGGGGTTCCTGTCCCCATAGAAGATGGTGGGGGCCCTGTCCTCAGAGAATAAGGGGTCCCAGTTGCCAGGGGAAATGATGGGGGCCCTGTCCCCAGGGGAGATGATGGGGTTCCCGTCCCCAGGGAAGATGGTGGGGGCCCTGTCCCCAGAGAAAAAGGGGTCCCAGTTGCTAGGGGAGATGATGGGAGGCCTTGTTCCCAAGTGAGATGGGGTCTCTGTCAACAGGGGAGTCGGGGTTCCCGTCCCCAGGGAAGATGGTGGGGGCCCTGTCCCCAGGGAATAAGCGGTCCCTGTTGCCAGGGGAGATGATGGGGTCCCTGTCCCAGAGTGAGAAGGGGTCCCTGTCCTCAAGTGAGATGGGGTTCCCATCCCCAGGAAAGATGGTGGGAGCCCTGTCCCCAAGTGAGAAGGGGTCCCTGACTGCAGGGGAGATGGGGTTCCTGTCCCCAGAAAAGATGGTGGGAGCCCTGTCCCCAAGTGAGAAGGGGTCCCTTACCGCAGGGGAGATGGGGTTCCCGTCCCCAGAGAAGATGGTGGGGGCCCTGTCCCCAGGGGAGATGATGGGGGCCTTGTCCCCAGGGGAGATGATTGGGGCCTTGTCCCCAGGGGAGATGATGGGGTTCCCATCCCCAGGGAAGATGGTGGGGGCCCTGTCCCCAGGGGAGATGAAGTCCCTGTCCCCAGGTGAGATGATGTGGGCCCCTATACCCAGGGGAGATGATGGGGGCCCCTGTCCCCAGGGAAGATGATGGGGTTCCCCTCTTCAGGGAAGATGCTGGGGGCACTGTCCCCAGGGGAGATGATGATGGGGGCCCTGTCCTCAAGGAAGATGGGGTCCCTGTGTCCAGGGGAGATGATGGGGGGCCTCTATCCCCAGGGGAGATGATGGGGGGCCCTATCCCCAGGGGAGATGATGAGGGGAACCCTGTCCCCAGGGGAGATGATGGGGGGGCCCCAGGGGAGGAGGGGTGGGGTATGGGATGGTGTGAGGGGATATGGGGTCATCTCACTTACCATATCCAAGCTGCAGGGCACTCATCCATGGTTGCCTGACTGGGCTCCCTCCAGCAGCAGCACAGACAGGGCGATCAGCTTATCTCCAAGGTGAGAGAGATCTGTGTATGACGGGGGGAGGAGGTGGGGACTGGCAGACAAGCCTGCAGTGTCCTCTGGCTCTCATAGGGCTGCTGCACATGTTTACTTAAACTTCCTTAGCGCGGGGGAAGTGTGCAGAGCATCTCCGGAGCACTGCAGAAAGGAATGGATGCAGCCGACTTGAGGGGGCGGGACTCTGGCTGGGGAGGACACTGAGCTGGGCGGCGCTGCATTAAGCAGGAGAGAAGAACCCGGAGGAGCTGGCCAAGGACAGGGCATAAGAAGAAACATTGCAGCCAGTGCGATAGAGCAGGGAGCTCTGCTACAGAGCAGACTCTTCAATTAGGCAAATTAGGAGCCCGCGGGGCCCCTATGAGTTGCGAGGCCTTAGGCGGCCACCTATTTTGCCTAATTAGAGAGCCGCCTCTGCATAGCGGCTCTAGAGAAGGAGAAACCACTCCACAAGCTGCCTAATTGTCCCTACACAGCAAGCGACCATGCTGAAGAGGAGGAAAACATCCACACTCCCCAGGAAACTGACGGATTACTACCCCTCACCCTGCCTGACGAGCGGCCAAAATGGCGCCGGCAACGGCCGGGAAACAACAGCGCGGCTCTCCTCACATCTCAGCCAGAGCCCCGCGCTGTCTCAGGAGCCTCACCAACCCTCTGACTTACAGGGTGAGTGTTCTCCCCCTAATTCACCCACGACATCCAGCCCTGCCAATACTAGGCTCAGAACGGCTGAGCCTCAGCAGTCCCTGCCTGTCACAACTCCCTGCCTGTTCTCTCTCCCCCCTCCGCAGCAATCATCAGTGTTAGATGCCTTTCCTGCCTCAGACCAGCCATTGTCTGAGAATACTATGAAGAATATGTTACTTTCTCTGAGGCAAACACTGTACAATGATCTATCTACTGCTGTCTCCTCTTTATCCATATCAGTAAACAAGCATGACCAAGCTATTACACAAATGGAGGCTAAAATGGGAGACATGCTTTCTGCCCACAATGAGCTGGTGGATTGCTTTGCGGATCATGAAGATGAATTGCAACTAATCAATCTGAAGCTCGCAGATTTGGAAGACCGTTCCAGACTGAACGATATCAAATTTCGCAATATCCCAGAGTCAATCCAACCATCTGATCTAACACAATTTCTGCAATCCCTGATGCGGACCCTTTTGCCTGACCTGACAACTCGTGACATGGAAATAGACAGGGCACACAGACTCCCCAAGCCATCTCACCTCCCTGCTTCCACCCCCAGAGATGTTTTGGCCCGCATCCATTTTTTCACTGTAAAAGAAAAAGTAATGTACGCTGCCATACGAGCGACAAGACTCCCTGACCCTTTCACTAATATCGCACTGTATGCTGACTTGTCCAAAACTACAATGGAAAATCGCAGACAGTTGGCGACTGTAACAAAAGCGCTCCAGAACCATAAAATCCCCTATAAATGGGGCTTCCCTACTAAACTACTCATTACGCATCAAAACAAAACTCACGCAGTGCGCACTTTACCTATGGGACTCACACTCCTGAGAAACTGGCATATCATTCCAGAAGAAACACCGCTCCCTTCAGATCAACCTCCAATCCTCATGAAAACCGGAGGAGACCCTCCAAATGCCTGACAGCCACATCCTATATCCTTCTCTAAACACGCCTAATGGCTGGGAAACTGCAGCGCCTTTATCCAGTACCTGCCTGCCTGTTAAGAGATCCCTGTCCCACGGTGTGGACGTAAGTTCTCTTGCCCCCACTGCCTGTTTGCAGTAGTATCTGCACATTGAGCCCAGACCCCTTCTGTTTTTTTTTTCCTCTTTGTTTCTGGGCTCTCCCTTTTTAAACAATCACCCTTTACCCGAACCCAGCACCAGCCAATCACAAACCACCTCTCCATCAAGCTAAATCCGGAACCCTTTTCCTTTACATAAGTGACAACTCCCTCTATCCTTACCATTTAGAGCCGGACTAGCAGATTGTTCCACGCCTACTGCTCACCACCTTCACCTCAGGTCTACCCACACTACCTTTAATCTCCCAGAATGGCTTTCAAAATAGTCTCTATTAACGCAAAGGGCTTAAACTCCCCGCAGAAAAGATCTGCGCTTCTCAGAGAGGCTAACACCCAAAAAGCCGATATCCTCTTCGTCCAAGAGACCCATTTTGCCTCTGCTAAAACTCTCAGATTTGCCCTAAAAAATTACGACCAGGTTTTTTCAACTTCAGGACAAAAGAAGAAAAATGGAGTCCTCACTGCCATACGGAACACAATACATTTTAAACTACATCAATCCATTGCAGACCCCCATGGCCGTTTCCTGATTCTTCTATGTGACATTAATCAAGTCACCTACACCCTGATCAACGTCTATGGCCCAAACAAACAGCAACTACGATTCCACCACTGACTCTACAAGAAAATTACACGACTCCGGAAGGGGAGGCTTCTTATGGGAGGAGACTTCAACATCATTGGAGACTCCACACTTGACACAACGTCCGACACTAGAAACCGCCGAACTGTTCTGAACCCCTTTCTTCAAGCCATTGACCATTACGGTCCATGGAGATGCCACCATAGCAACGAGCGGGACTTTTCATATTTCTCCTCTTCTCAACTCTCATACTCCTGAATCGACTTCTTTATTGTTGACAAACTCACCCTCCAGGACGTGACGAAATCCGAAAATGGAACCATCTCCTGGTCGGACCATGCACCTGTCTCCCTTACTGTGGGAAATTGCAGACCTAGGGCAACCAGATTATGGAGACTTGACACCTCCCTCATCTCCGACCCAAACATTGTTCAGAAACTTAATACTGAGCACCTCTCTTATTTTCAAATGAACAACCAACCAGACACTGATAGGTTTGTACTTTGGTCAGCATATAAAGCTTACATGCGTGGCATTTTAATTAAACTTCACAGTAATGTTAAAAACCAGAGGTCTAAGCGAGTTGACGAGGTCCTCTCCCAAATTACCCTATTAGAAAACCAGAATAAAATGACCCCCTCTCATAAACTAACCAGTGAGCTCTTAGAACCGCGACAAAAACTCCGCTCACTTCTGCTCTTTCAATTCGAGAACAACCTTAAATTGACCAAAGCCAAATACTATGCTTTAGGTAATAAAGCTGGCGCTTTACTAGCTTGGCAAGTCAAAGCCCAATGCATTAAAAGTAAAATAACATCACTTCAACACCCTACCACCAAACAACTCCTGACAAACCCACAGAATATAGCTAATGCTTTTAGCGATTACTACTCTTCTCTCTACAACCTCTCACACGACACAGCTACTCCTCAACCAACTGATCAAAACATACAAAACTTCCTATCCACTATTGATCTCCCGAATATAACCCACACACAACTAGAGGCTCTCTCCCAACCATTCTCAAATGACAAAGTCTTAAAAGCCATCAACACCCTTCCTCTCCACAAGTCACCTGGGGAAGATGATTACACCAACGAATTTTACAAAACATTCGCTAAACTTATCACCCCCCACCTTACTGACCTCTTCAACTCTGCTGCCACCTCTGGTTCTCTACCGCTTGATATGCTACGATCAATCATCACCACTATTCCCAAACCAGAGAAAGACCCTACTTCCACATCCAACTACAGACCCATTTCGCTTCTTAACACAGACGTGAAAATATTTGCTAAGGTCATTGCTTCTAGGTTGTTGAAATGTCTTCCCTCTCTAGTGCACCCAGACCAAGTCGGCTTTATGCCGAACAGACAAGCCCCAGACGCAACTACAAGAGTCATCAATTTGATTCATCGGGTCACCCAAACACGAACGCCTTCTCTGCTGCTAACCCTAGACGCAGAGAAGGCGTTCGTCAGGGTGCTCTGGGGATTCCTGAGAGCAGTACTCTCCAAATTTGGAATCACAGGCTGGTTCCAAACGGCCATTCTCTCACTTTACTCAAACCCCTCAGCTAGAGTGTTAACTGACGGAACCCTGTCTACACCATTCGGGATTTCCAATGGCACACGCCAAGGCTGCCCGCTCTCCCCCCTTATTTTTGCTCTAATAATGGAACCCCTTGCAGCAAAGATTAGAGGGGACAAGCTCATTTCAGGCATCAAACACAATGACATAGAACATAAAATCAGCCTATTTGCCGATGATGTCATACTTATGATCACAAACCCAGCCCACTCCATGCCTGTAATCCAAGACATCCTCACTCAATTTAGCTCTGCCTCCTTCTACAAAATTAATTCCTCCAAGTTTCTAATACTACCGCTTAATCTAACACATAGACAACAGTCCCTCCTGGAGAGTACTCTCCCTTATTCATGGACGAAACAGTCTATCCCATACTTGGGGATAAAACTAGCCCCCTCGCTGCCTCTACTCTATGACCTTAATTATCGTGCCTTCCAAAAACTACTTCCTCAACTATTAAATCAACTGCACACAACAGGCCTTTCTAAACTTGGACGAGTTGCATCCTTTAAAATGCTAATCCTCCCCAAGCTACTATACCTATTTCGCAAAGTAATCTTACCTGCACCCCACTCCTTTTTCACCTCCATACAAAAACAACTTTCCAGGTTTACATGGGAAACTAAACCACCTAGATGCGCTCAATACATACTAACCAGACATCACAAAAAAGGTGGAGTAAGCCTTCCTCACTTTCAAAGCTACTATTATGCTTCCATCCTGGACCAGCTATACTACTGGTGGCATCCAAGCCCCAATAAGGCCTGGTCAATCATAGAATCGTCATCCTGCAAACCAAATACTTTGCGCGATATACTCCTTGCAACGTCAGCGGGTCTCCCTCCTAACACAATGTCTACTCCTCCATCAATCACGGCCTCTCTAACAGTCTGGAAGAAATTCACCCAGACGTTAACCTCAGACCACCCGTCTCATATAATACAGACCCCTCTCAGAACATTGATGTCACAAATACCAAATATAAACTTACAAATCTGACAGACACAAAAGATAACTACTATCTCAGATCTCTACAACACCAATAACACTCAAAAAACCTTTACAAATCTCCAACACGAATACAACCTCCCCCATACTGAAGCCTTTACATACATGAGGATCTCCCACTTCCTTCAAAAATCTAAAATCTCTACTGAGGCCAAAATTCCTGAACCAATACACAACTTCTACACACACACAACATACCCAAAACATGGTATCTCTACATTCTACTCTATACTTAGGGACAATCGGCCATACTCCCAAATACCTTCTCTCTCAAAATAGACAGAAGAACTAAACATTGATGCCACCCCCAACATGTGGACACGCGCCTTTAAGCACACCTTTACTGCCTCCCATTGCTCCAACCACTAGGAAACATACCAAAAAACAATTCATAGATGGTATCTCACACCCTACCGTCTCTCCAAAATCTTCCCTGGACATTCTCCTACCTGCTGGAGGTCCTGTGGAAGTTCTGGTACCATAGCACACATACTGTGGTTTTGCAAATCTCTAAGCTCATTCTGGAAACAAATATTTGCCTTAATCTCCATCATATCACAGGTTTCAACAGCCCCTAATACCTCACTAGCATTACTACACCTTGGAATAGAAAAATTCCCGCCCAGATCACGAGTAGTAATAGTCCACCTGCTACTCGCGGCAAAAATGAACATCACTAAACTTTGGAAAACCACTGAGTCTCCATCCATTGCCAACACAATTTCAGATTTGAACCTTCAATGTGCAATGGAGAGACTAGTTGCTAGGAAAAATTTACATATAGAAAAGTTTTTGTATAACTGGCATGTCTGGCTCACACACCCAAAATGTACTGTTACCACCTGATGTACTTTTCCTGTTACGACTCTCTCTCATTCTTCTATTTTCTCTTATTCTCCTATCTACTCCCTTTCTACGATGTAACTAGTTGCCTACTTAACTGGTGCTCCTTTCCATACACCCTCCTCCCGTCTGGAATTATCGAGTTGTTTTGTTCTTATGTTATAACGCTAAGCATAACCCACCACTGTTTAGTCCGACTTGTGTGCTTATCTCTGCTTTACTGCAAAAGAAATGGAGGGGACACTAGAGAGAAGAAAGTTGCTGCTCACCCCTTAAAGACTGGAACAGAAATAAGAAGGTTTCCCCACATTGGGGTTTTTAGGCAGCGCAATAATGGATATAGACTCAGTTGTATAAAAAAGTATAGCAGTTTTTATTCAATAATAATAGACCATCAAAGTTAAAAACTGTGAGCTTCAGTGGGAATTATTTAAAAAGTAAGCTGAACATACATAAGCAGACATTTGTTCATAATCATACTTTGAATCATGAACATTAAACCTGACGCGTTTCAACCCCTACAATTGGGGTCTTCTTCAGAGGATCAGTCTGCTGGAGAGAACATGAAAATAAAGTTGATATATATATACATGTTCCATTCATATGAATATAGTATGAACTACATTGGTTATGCGATACTTTAGTGCAGTATAATTACCAAGTATAGGTATGTTCAACAAAGAACGCAAATTCCCACATGAAGATCCCTTTAAAAGGTAAGTTGCTTAGTCCTCTTCTCCAGTGGGGGGCTCCAACCACCTCTATCGCCGCCACAGCCCAGGCCAGGGATTGTGAGGTATAACGTGGCTTACGAGAGATCACACTTTTGAAACACCGCCCGTCAAGACGGATGACCGGCCGGAAAACACCAAAAACACCTGTGATGGAGGTTTGCAGGGAATAGTCAGTAAAGACCCATATAGGAATAGTCAAATTTGATCAGTGGGCTGATAAAGCCGCTATAAGATCAGAGGTATTGTAAGTATGATATATGTGGCCCAAAACCAAGAAATGTTCTGAACCGTAGCCCTCTGGTGTATGTTCAAATGAAGAAGAAAAGAACATGCACAAGGCAAAACTGCAAAGAGATTGAGAAATATTGTGTGTGTGCTGGAGAGGAGATGGTGATACCAGAGTGAAAGGGAGTGATGTGAAAAGACTGAGGAGGTGAGAAGAGACATACAGTCTGTAAGTGATGAAATAAACAACGAAAAACAAATAAGTGCAAATGGGGGGGAGAGAGAGGGGGGGGAAAGGGGGGGGGAAAGGAGGGAGGGGGGGAAAGAAAAGGGGGAAGAAGAGAAGAAAGGGGGGGGAGGGGAGAGGGGGAGAAAAGGAAAGAAAGAAAAAAGAAAAAAGAAAAAGGAAAAAAGAAAAAAAGAAAAAAGAAAAAAGAAAAAGAATAAAGAAAAAAGAAAAGGGAAAAGAGGACAAGAGAAAAGAAAGAAAAAGAAAGAAACAGAAAAAGAGGGGGGAGAGAAGGAACTGAGAAGGAGACAAAGAAGGGAAGAAAAGAAAAGAAAAGAAAAAGAAGGAGAAAGAGGGAAAAGAAAAGAGAGGAAAGGAAGGAACCGTTGGGGGATGAAGGTGTAATTGTTACCTCAAGGGGTGCTATATAGCTCATGTGGATGCATCGGATTGTCCCATATGTCTAGACTGTTGCTTTGTTGGCCAACCCGGGATTGGTCATAAGCTGTATGAGACTCAGGTAATGGCAACCAAGCCTGAGTCAACCAGTCTAAGAATAAACAAAGTATATAATTATAGAGTATATGACCACATGTGTTATCAGTGGTCAAAAAATATATTTAGCAAACATAGGAGTCAGTAAATCCCAACTATTTTGGGGCAAAGCGATGCTATAACAACACATGGCTTAGGGGGTGTACTTACTGTGTGGTAGCTGGGTGTAGCAGCAAATGTGATAACAAGCAGCAGGATGTGTTTGCAGTTAGCCAGATGGAGGAGGATTGAGAGGAAAAACATCAGGTGTAACTTTTTATACCAATAGTTAGGGGGTGTATATGCCCTGTATCCCTCCCCACAGGTGTATGCAATCCGCCGATAATCCAAAGATGGGCGGTAAGGCGGCCAACATGGCAGCCCAGTGTGATCTCCCCGGCGTTCCGGAAGAGCATAGCTCCGAAATCTCGTCATCCTCGCCGAAAACTCGCGATGTCTATGACGTCACGTCGCTCGCGCGGGGCCCCGCGCATGCGCAGTGACAAAAAGCATCCGAGGATGTTCCGGAATGCCGCCGGCAAGGAAGGAAAGTCCCCAATGCGGCGCTCGGTGGCCAACCGAGCGCCCAGAGGGAAACATGGGGGGGGGGACCGCCGAAATAAGGGCAGGCCTGTCCCCTCCCCCTTACCTTGCCGGGAAGGCGCGTCATAGGTCACTCACGCCTCCGGGATAACAGCAGAGAGGGTGTCAGAGCTCCCCCAGTGGAGGGAGAACGCAAGTCTACAGAAAGGGAAATAAAAAGAAGAAATTGAATAGATGTGAACTGTGAGGATATCAGTTCCCCATGGTTCAAAACTATCATTATTAATACATCTCTTAGAATTATTTACCCACGTAAAGAGCCTCAATAAAAATGGGAAAAGATCAGTCACATGCATAGATATCTTCACACCATCAATTTAGGAATAAAGAAAAACAGCAATATCAAAAGTAATAACATATAATAAAAATAAAATAAAGGATACAGATGGATCAGCACAGGGAAAAAGGGGGAGAAGGTAACATGGAGGGGGGGGGGAGAAAAGGGGGGGGAGGGGAAAAGGGGGAGAAGGGGGAGGGGACGGAAAACGGGACATAGTCAGTGATATCAGTTATTCTAATTCTTTTGGACTATATTAAATTATATTATAGCCGAGGTTGCTCGTCTAAAGGTAATTGAGGGAATATCTGCAATGAACCTACTAACTTTTGGATCATCTCAGAGTATGGACCAATGCTTACAAATAATGTTTCTAATCTCGTTATGTTGTCCAGAAAAGCGCATGATCACTCTAGTGGAATCCGTATCGGTGTTGCCCTTAGTTCTTTCCCCGAACAACAAGGTATGTCTGGATTGTGCCACTGCACGGTTGTACGCTTTACGCAGAGTTGAGCGACTATAACCCCGTGCTCGTAATCTGATTTGCAGTTTATGTGCTTCCTGTTTGAAGAGAAACTCATCAGATCAGTTCCTGCGTAAACGCAGGTACTGTCCATATGGGTTGGATCTCTTCAAAAATGTAGGATGAAAGCTATCCGCATGGAGGATGGTATTTCCTGCGGTGCTTTTCACTTCTCAATTGGGGCATATGTTTGTCACTAGATGGCCAGAGCATATAACACGGGTGCACCGGTGCGATAACACTAATTTCAATCTCTGCCCACCTATTTGGAGCTTTCCTAGCAGTCCAGGAGGTGAGCACTCTCAAGTGCGAGGTGTAATAATATTTAATAAAATCTGGAGCTCCTAGTCCCCCCTGATTTTATGAGCCATGACCACCGATCCCGCCACCCGGTGGGAAGCATTTTTCCAGATAAATCGGAGGCTTCTCCTCTGAAGAGCTTTAAAATGCAATAATGAGATTGCCACTGGGAGCGTCTCCAATAAATACAGCAGTTTAGGAAGTAACGACATTTTGAGAACATTGATATGACCCAGAAGGGAGAGGGAAAGAGTGATCCAATGGGTCAATAAGGGATTCATTTCTTTGAAGGTTTCGGTGGAAATTAGCTTGGTATGAAGTGGAATAAGATGATGTGAGCTGAACTCCCAGATACTTCAGTGAGTAGGAACACCAGTGGTAATTATAATTTTGTTGAAGTATAGCTAGTTGAGAGGAGGTGATATTAATAGGTAGGGCTTCTGTTTTGGCAGCGTTAATTTTGAAACCTGAGATTGCACTAAAGGAGGATAATATGTTATGGAGGGAGGGGAGGGACGTGTGTGGATGCGTAAGCATTAAGAAAACATCATCTGTGAAGAGGGATAGCTTATACTCCCTCTGACACAGTTGTACGCCTGTAACATTAGAGCATCCACGTATGGCCAAGCTGAGAATAAAGAGTAAAGGTGACAGGACATGTGCACACTGAAATATTTCATTGCAGAATTTCGTTTTCGTCCGAAAAATAAATTTATTTAGTTACTCCCGAAATTCGTTTTTATTTATTTCATTTTTCGTTAAAAATTGCATTCGTCTGAAAATCCAAATTAGGGTCGAATCTGTCATTGAAGGCTCATGGTGTCTGTCGAATGTTCAAAGAAGATTCGACGGAGCAGCTAAACTGTTCGACGCCATATAGTTTACCTGCTCCGTCGAACCTTCTTAGAACTTTCAACAGACACCATAAGCCAAAGTACGTGTGTACTTCGTTCTAGCTATTTTACTGCTCCTCCTCTTTGGTTACAATCAGCCAATAACATTCATCATCATCATTATTTTTATTTATCTTTTCTCCCCTACGTCGAATCTTTTCTCCCCTACGTCAAATCTTTTCTCCCCTACGTCGAATCTTTTCTCTCTATGTCAAATATTTTCTCTCTATGTAGAATAATCTTGGACTAATAGAGTTAAGGTTAGGCACATTCGACCACAGGTTTGATGGACACAGATTGTTATTGTCATCATCATGTCGAAACTCCTATCTATATCGAACTGTTGTAGCAACGAAAACGAAAATAAAGCATTTGTTTATGTCGGATCTTTCATTTTTCGGATTCTGCACTTTCGTTGTCGTTTGTTAAAACGATAACGAAAATACCTGAAATTCGGACGAAAATGCATTCGGACGAAAACGAATGCACATGTCTAAAGGTGACAAAGGGCATCCCTGTCTTGTACCATTGCTGAGAGAAAACATTGGTGATAGATGGGAGGAGAGTTGAACCTGGGAAGTGGGATTCAAGTATAGAGCTTGAAGGGCTTGTAAAAAGGGGCTAGAGAAACTGTATTTCAATAAAATTGCAAACATGAAGGGCCAACTGAGATGATCGAATGCTTTCTGGGTGTCCAAACTAAGTATCAAAGTGGGGCGTTTAGTTCTAGTTAATAGGTCAATAAGGTCTATTGTGCGTTGCGTATTATTGCCTGCATGTCTAGTGGGACAAATCCCACTTTATCCCTATGTATCAGCGATGGCAATATCACTGAGAGTCTGTTTGCTAGTATTTTTGTGAATATTTTGTAAGTCCGAATTTAGAAGGGCTATAGGGCGATAATTATCAGGAATGGACAGGTCTTTGCCAGGTTTTGGAATGATGTATGCATGTAGGAAAGGGGAGTGAGGTAAGGTGCCTTTGAGCAGAGAGGAGAATAAGTTTAACATATGCGGGGCTAGAATTGGGGAGAAAGTTTTGTAATAGAAATATGGAATTCCGTCAGGGCCCAGGGCTTTATGCATAGGGAGTAATTTAATCACGTCAGCCAGTTCTTCAGCGGTGATAGGCAAGTTAAGAGAAGAGGAGTGGTGCAGCGCTAGAAAATAAGTCTAAATGTCCCCATAAAGTAAAAATCTTCCTGGGATAGACCAACGATCCTCCAGTGGAGTAGCATAAACATATTCCTTTCCCTCTAAACTAAATGGAAGGCTTTAGGTCTCCTCCTTGTGACAGGATTAAGAGCCAGGTATAGTCCAGTGGGTATATGCACCTCAAGAATCGTGGTATATGGGGAGTAAAGAAAAAACGCTCATTGCTCATTGCTAACCACAAAGATGGCCGCCGTGTCACCCTGACAACGCATGTTGATGACGAAACGTTGGGCGACTAGAGACTGATGACGCAGGAGGCGGTTGGGCAGTGACACGGTGGCCATCTTTGTGGTTAGAAGCGCTGGACGCTTCATACTGCTCTGTACCTTCTTACGAAATGTGAGTGACTTTTACTTTTTATACAATAAATTATCCTTTTTGATGGAATTTGCGCAATGAGCGTTTTCTGTTTACTCCCCATATACCACGATTCTTGAGGCGCATATACCCACTGGACTATACCTGGCTCTTAATCCTGTCACAAGGAGGAGACCTAAAGCCTTCCATTTAGTTTAGAGGGAAAGGAATATGTTTATGCTACTCCACTGGAGGATCGTTGGTCTATCCCAGGAAGATTGCCTCTCGCTATCGGTTTTCTACACACGTGTATAACCCATACACTGATGGTAAGGGTCAGTTTGTTTGGGTGTTGGTGATGGTGTTTACATCTCCTTTCTGAGTGTCCTTTAATTATGGATCCCGCTAAACAGAGTGTCACCACTTCCTTCTGATGAAGAGGACTTTGTTCAGCTATTGTTATTTTTATCTTTATCGGGACATATAGACTTATTTTCTAGCGCAGCACCACTCCTCCTAATATCTCCTTAATTATACCCAGCAATTTTTTTGTCAGCAGCTTTTATTTTACATCATATTGAGCGCAACAGATCTTGTTTTTTATTTAAGTTAAGAGAGGAGCATTGATCTGGGGACATTTTTGGAAGTTACAAGGATGCTAGGAAGGAGTCTAACTTCTCTTGTGTGAATTGGGTCAGTGGGTCCAAGCTCAAGCAGTTGTAAAGTTTGTTATAAAAGTCTCCAAACACCTTAGATATGGTCTGGGGACAATAGGTAGGGTTACCATCTGGTTGTACTATATGGTCAGGAATAGATAGGGATGGGTGAGGTTTAAGCTTATGAACCAGCATCCTATGTGGTTTATCCGCAAATTCATAAAACTTCTGCCTTGACCATAGCATGGACTTGGAGATTTTACTCATGTGTAAGGATTTAATTTGAATTTGAACAGATACCACCGCCCGTAGGCGGGCTACTGTGGGAGAGCGGAGTAAGTGCACTTCTGCCATGCGCGGTTGGATCAGAAGCTCTGATCTTTGTTTAATGGATTCCCGCTTCATGCGTGATCTGGAAAAAATGCACTCACCTCTGAAAAAAGCCTTATGGGCCTCCCATAAAATGGTTGTGTTCGAAACAGAACCTTCATTTTGGAAATATTCTATTAGTTTCAGTTGGAGTCAGTCTTTGGTTTCCACATTCCGTAAGAGAGACTCGTTAAGCCGCCAGTGGCATGTCTTGGGTAGTGCGGCATGTAGGGCCAGGTGCAGGGTAATGGGGGCATGGTCGGACCAAATGATGGGGTTAATTTTGGAGGCGACAACATTAGGTATTAGAGGGGCGGAAATTAAAAAATGGTCCAGACGGGAGTACATCTTATGCGAGGGTGAGTAAAAAGTATATTGTCTGTGTGTGGGGTGTTTCACCCTCAATACATCAAAAAGATTGTGAGATTGTATTAGTTTCCAGAAGCAAGTGGACAATTTGTGAGCTTGAAGTAGTGGGGTATTCTGAAAAAGAGCATGTCTGTCTGTATTGGGAGACATGCACATGTTAAAGTCACCCCCGACTATCATGAAGGGTTGCGATAAGGATCGAAGAGAAATCCAATCTGGCCCGAATTGGGTGCATAAACATTAGCTAAGGTAAAGGACGTACTCAAGTGGACACAGCTCAGGAGAACATACTGACCATGGGGGTCTAGATTTAAGGCAAGAATTCTTATAGGGCAAGAGCGTTTAATCAAAATGGCTACTGCAGCCTTCCCTGAAGGGTCAGAGGCCACAAAAACAGTAGGGAACAGTTTGGAGGCAAATTTAAAAGAGCCGCCCCCTGGACGGAAATGTGTCTCCTGAACCATGACCACATCAGCTCCAGAGGATTTGAATTCCTTCACGGCTATCCATTACTTACTTAAGGAATTCCATCCCTTTACATTACATGAAAATTTTTTTAAAGCCATGAGATACCTTTGGAGTAAGAATCTGACATTAACTTAACACAATATATAAGTGAGGAACACCATAGTGCAAGAAGTCTGTAATATAACATAGATGAGTCCATCTCAAATAATCATAAGACAGTGAATGAACAATCAATAACCTGATACAAAAAACAAAACAAAAACAGGTCAAAAAAGGACCTGATAAGAAAAGGAAAAAAGAAAAAAAAAAGAAAAAAACAAAAATTGAAAAAAAAAAACGGTTTGAAAGCCGGAAGGTGAAAAAACCTTCAGGAGACCATGGCAGCAGACCATGGACATATAGAGGAGCATGACGGTCAGCAAAAATGAACGGAACGGGTCCCGTTCCTTCAAATGAATCAGTACCTTAAACAATAATCATATTTCGGTAGAAACAAATTAAAACAAACCAGAACCTCATAGGCATCAAGGTAGGCCAATGTCTTGGAAGTAAAGCCTTCAGGAATGAGGAAAGGGAGAGCCCTCCCTGCAGACACCAGGAAACCTCTTCTGAATCCAGGTAATCTGACTGGAACAAAAAAAAAGATCATTTCAAGAGGGCAAGGGGACTTCAACTGGGGGTCTGGTTGAGTTGGAGCATTGAGGGGTAGAGAAGGCCTTCTGGTGTCTCCGATGAACCGGGGTCCAAATCATTGCAGGAGCTTGGAGGAGTTTGGGGATTAAAATTAGAGGTGGCGGTGGAAGATCCTCCTCATGGATAGGCGGCAGCCCCAGGTTACGAATAAAGGCCTCGCATTCATGCAAGTCTCTGATTGAGTATTGCGTTCCATCTCTTGAGGCTGAAAGTCGGAAGAGAAACCCCCATCTGTAAGGCACTTGGTGCAGCTGAAGTTGCAATGTTATCGGACAGAGGTTGCGGCTTTTAGCTAGAGTGATGGGAGACAGATCGCTGAAGATTTGGATTTTTGATCCTTTAAAGTCAATGCTGTTTTTGTTATGTGTGGCCACCATGAGAGCTTCTTTACTGTCAGAGTAGTGGAAGCGGACTATTATGTCTCTTGGATTGGACCCAGGGGGTGGTTTTGGAGCCAGGGATCTATGGGCCCTGTCCAGGTGCCAGTCAATGTCTGGTATGTGCGATGCTATAGTGACAAAGAGGCCCAGAAGGTAGGCATGTAATTCCTTGTCGGAGACTGTTTCAGGGACTCCGCAGATCCTCAAGTTTTGACGACGTTCCCTATTTTCTATGTCTTCCTGCTGTAGTTGGATCTGGGATACAGTATGCTTGAGGACCACATTGTCCTCTTCTAGAACATGCACATATTGCACAATTTCATCAAATTTGTTTTCTAAGGTGTCAGTGCGTGCACCTAATTGGTCTATTTCCCCCCTGAGTTCCTGGGCAATTTTCCCAACTTCTTTGGAAATGTTGCGAGTGAGATCCTGTAGCAGGGCCTGTAATTTTAAGTCCAGTACTGCTTGTTCTGTGACTGATTCAGCAGGATCTGACTGCTGGGGTGGTGGATCTGTGTGGAGGGTACCTGGCGTAGCTGCGAGGTGGTTCGTGGCATCCAGTGGGTCTGCTGAAGTACTCGAGGCCAGGGATTGCAGCCTAAGCAGGAACGTCGGAGGCGTATTAAATCCTTGATTTATGTGCTTTTGGAATCCAATCCTTCCCATGTGGTGCCCGGAGGGTTCCGGAGGTAGGTGGTGTGGATCCTGTGGCTGTGTAAGTTATAGAAGCGGTGCAGGATCACGGAAAGGAGGAACGGGGACTGGAGCTAGTCTCTCACGTGTCCGCCATCTTGCTCGCCGCGCATGCGCCTCCGAGTTGTCATATTTTGGGCGCTCAGAACCAGCCTATACATTCGAGACAACACATGACCCGGCTCTGATAAGTTAACACACCATTCCTCAAAAGTAGTAAGCGGGTTCGCTGGCCTAATCTGGTGCTTCCACTTATTGAACAAGTCTGTCAGTTGACGGTGTTTCCATACAGCCATTGGTACTTCCACCTGTATTCAAACCAAATCCACCAATGGATGCAATTTACCCTGTGGGGCCACGCCAGCGCAATTACCCTTCCCATCCATTCCCCAGCGATTTAAACTCCCTTTCTCTTCCCCCAGGGAAAACCAGGGGAATCCTTCCAATGGTGTTATAGGGGATGTTGGGAGGGGGGGCAAACTTTTCCATACTGTTCATTCTATCCCAAATGGATAGTGTTGTCTTCATCAGTGGTGATGCATATTCCGACAACCCCCTATAAAAAAATAGAATCCAGGGGGCTCCGTCCAAGTTCCTACCTGCTAATGTTTTCTCCAAGGGCACTCAAATTTTACTAGCAAAGTCATGGCACCAGTTCATTATACGAACCAGGCCATGGCTCTGTAATAAAACGCTATATCCGGGAGTCCCACTCCACCCTCCTGTTTTGGTCTCCTCAAAATCTTGTGTGCCAACCTGGGATGTTTATCTCCTCACACAAAGGTCATAAAAGCCCTTTGTTTTTGTTTAACCACATGCCGACCGGGCCATAGCCGAAAGACGGCTGCAGCGCGGTTGGCTTATTCTGGGAGGACATCCATGGACGTCCTCCCAGAATCCTGCTCCCATGCACCCCCTGGGGCACTCACCGGGACCTCCGGACCTGGCGCATCACGGATCATGGTAAATGGGCGCTGACAGCGGTCATTTACCACATGATTGCTCCATCAAATGACGGAGCAATCACTTCTAAACAAACCAGTGTCACATCCGGTTCCTCTCTCCCCTCCCCGTACCTATTGGTACAGTGCGAGGGGAGAAGGGAAAGATCAAGTGCTGCAGCGCTGTGGGCTGGATGTGTAGTGCCCACAGCACTGCTCTGTGCCCAATCCAGCCATCCATCCCATCTATGCTCACAGAAGTACTCATCCATCCATGCTCACAGAAGTACTCATCCATCCATCCCATCCATGCTCACAGAAGTACTCATCCATCCATGCTCACAGAAGTACTCATCCATCCATCCCATCCATGCTCACAGAAGTACTCATCCATCCATGCTCACAGAAGTACTCATTCATCCCATCCATACTCATCCATGCTCAGAAGTACTCATCCATCCCATCCATACTCATCCATGCTCGCAGAAGTACTCATCCATCCATACTCATCCATGCTCAGAAGTACTCATCCATCCATCCCATCCATACTCATCCATGCTCAGAAGTACTCATCCATCCCATCCATACTCATCCATGCTCAGAAGTACTCATCCATTCATCCATCCCATCCATACTCATCCATGTTCAGAAATACTCATCCATCCCATCCATACTCTTCCATGCTCAGAAGTACTCATCAATACATACTCATCCATGCTCAGAAGTATTCATCCATCCCATCCATGCTCAGAAGTACTCATCCATCCCATCCATACTAATCCATGCTCAGAAGTACTCATTCATCCATCCCATCCATACTCATCCATGCTCAGAAGTACTCATCCATCCATCCACCCCATCCATACTCATCCATGCTCAGAAGTACTCATCCATCCATCCCATCCATACTCATCCATGCTCAGAAGTACTCATCCATCCCATCAATACTTATCCATGCTCAAAAATACTCATCCATCCATCCCATTCATGCTCAGCAATACTCATCCATCCATACTCAGGAATACTTATCCATACTCAGCAATACTCATCCATCCATCCATACTGAGCAATACTCATCCATCCATCCATGCATCCATCCATACTTGGCAATACTCATCCATCCTCAGCAATACTCATCCATCCATCCATCCATCCATGCTCAGCCACCTATACTCAGCCATACTCAGCAATACTCATCCATCCATCCATACTCAGCCATACCCACCCAGCCATACTCGGCCAAACCCACCCATCCCATCCATACTCAGCCATACCCAGCCATCCACATTCATGGCTCAACCATGCTTAGCCATCCCCATCCACAGCTTATCCATACCACATCAGTTCACATCCATGCCACTACAGTGCCTCAAAGTGTAATAGGTAGTCAAATTAGATTTGACATTTATGCCCCTAGAACACCCGATGGTGCTCCCTGCATGTTGGACCTCTCTATGTGGCCATGCTTTGTAAAAGTCTCACACATGTGGTATCACCGTACACTCAGGAGGAGTAGGAGAATCTATTTTGGGGTGTAATTTTTGCCATGTACATGCTATGTGTTAGAAATATTGTATAAATGGACAACTTTGTGTAAAAAAAAAATGCGTTTTCATTTTCTTTTACATTTTCCAAAAACTTATAGAAAAAAATTACTCGATATGCCTCATAGATTATACGTTGGGTTGTTTTCTTTCCAAAATGGGGTAATTTTTGGGGCATTTCCATTGTCCTGGTGCTCCTGGACCTTCAAAAGTGTAAGAGGTAGTCAAGAAATTAGATGTGTAATTTATGCCCCTAGAATGCCTGGTGGCGCTCCCTCAATGTTGGGCCTCTGTATGTGGTCATGTTGTGTAAAAGTCTCACACATGTGGTATCTCCATATTTAGGAGTAGTAGAATGTATTTTGGGGTGTAACTTGTGGTTTGCATATGCTGTGTGTGAGAAATAACCTGATAATATGACACTTTTGTGAAAAAAAAAGGAAAAAAAAATCTTGATTTTGCGAAGAATTGTGGGAAAAAATTACAACTTCAAAAAACTCATCATGCCTCTTTAGAAATACCTTGGAATGTTTACTTTCCAAAAAGGGGTCATTTGGGGGATATTTGTACTGTCCTGGCTTGTTAGGGTCTCAAGAAACTAGGCCGTCAGTACTTCAGGTGTGATCAATTTTCAGTGATTGGCACCATAGTTTGTAGACTCTATCACTTTCACAAAGACCAAAAAATATACACCAATTTGGATTATTTTTTACCAAAGATATATAGCAGTATAAAATTTGGCCAAAATGTATGAAGAAAAATTCTTATTTTCGTTCTTTTTTCATTTATAGCGCAAAAAATAAAAAACTCAGCGGTAATTAAATGCCACCAAAAGAAAGCTCTATTTGTGTGAAAAAAAGGACAAACATTTCATATGGGTACAGTGTTGCACGACTGAGTAATTGTCATTCAAAGTGTGAGAGTGCTGAAAGCTGAAAATTGGTCTGGTTAGGAAGGGGGTTTAAGTGCCCAGTTGTCAAGTGGTTAAAGAATGTCTGTTGGAGTGTTATGGGTACGGTATATAAAACGTAAATAAGCCTGGGAATTGCACTCATTTTAAGTGCGTTTACCCTGCCAAACCATGTCAGAGTATGACTTCTCCACTTTTGCAAGTCTTTTATTATGGATACAATCAAGGGTCCATAGTTTAGATCATATAGGTACTTTATATCTGAAGATATATAGATCCCTAAATAGAATATAGAATCAAGGAGCCAAACAAAAGGAAAAGATTGTTGCAAGGTGGTCTTCATCCTCAAAGGCACATGGCTTGGCATCAACACGGATTTCTCAATATTTATTTTAAAATTAGTTATAAGGCCAAACCTGTCTATTTCCAACATCAGTTCTGTCAAAGACTCTTGAGGAGAGGTACAACAGTAGATCATCTGCGTAAGCTGAGATCTTATGTTCCGTTAATTCAATACAAATCCTCTTGATCTTCCTATTTCCCCTAATCGTGCGCAGAAAGGGCTCCAGCACCATAGCAAATAACAATGGGGACAGTGGGCATCCCTGCCTAGTCCCATTCCGTATCTCAAAATAATCTGATAGTCTACCATTAACTTTAACCCTTGCTCTAGGATCTGCATACAGTGCCATCACCCATCCCATCCGCTCTCTCAGACCCATCTCCCTCAAACCATAAACTTCCACCCCACCCTATCGAATGCTTTTTAAGCATCCATTGAAATTACTACATTCGGGTTCTGGTTCGGTCCATTATGCATCCAATGCAATACATGCAGGGCCCGAATAGTATAATCTCTAGCCTCTAGGCCTTTCATAAACCCTGTTTGATCTGGGTGAATCAATTTAACTATATGTTCTTGTAACCTTAGGGCCAGAATTTTAGCCAGGAGCTTAGTGTCAGAGTTAAGGAGGGAGATGGGTCTGTAGCTGGCACAACACTGAGGGTCTTTCCCTACCTTTGGGAGAACCGTCACATAAGCCAACAGTGCCTCTGGAGGCAATGGGTTAGAGACCAAAATAGAGTTAAGGTATCTGCAAAGTGGAACCAACAGGATTGAGGAAAACTTTTTACAATACATACTTGTGAAACCATCAGGTCTCGGGCTTTTACCTAATGGCAAAGCCGCAATCGCTCCACCCAGTTTTTTAATGGAGATTGCTTTTTCTATTTCCTCCAAGGCCACAGATGCAATGGCCTGTAGCCCTGAGGCCTCAAGATATTCCAGAACTCTATCCAAACGTCCACCCTCCTCTGCCCCCACAAGAACTGAGTCTGTTATATAGACACGCATAAAAGTGATGAAACTCAGCTGCTATTGCTTGGGAGTCCACTATCTGCTTATTGCCTGTCTTTAAAGTTTGAACATGGCGTGAATCCTATTGTTTCTTTCGTTTTCTCCCACCCTTATTCCCCTGTACATAGAATCGGTGGGCAAAGTATCTATGTTTATTTTGAACTTTTCCTTGTCAAAAGAAGTTTATTGAGTATACAATATTATAAAGATACATAAAGTAAGTTTACAAGGATCTATAAAGTAAGCTCATTGTTTTACAGTAGGGTTTATATAGGTAAATATCATGAAATTTCAAATATTAAACCTTGGGTTCACGTAAACCTAAATTAAAGATATATATCATTTCCTTAGTTACTTTTGTAGGTATTTAAATGATTTATACCTACTATACATATTGTTTACAGGTAGAGTGTATATAGGTCAAATAAATTCTTATAATGAGCTTTAATCGTAAGGTGGAGAAAAGGAAAGAGAAAGAAAAAAAAGGGTAGAAAGGCAGAGGTATGGTCCACAAGGTTGTCCCGCTCGTCAGTTTATTATTCTTTTTAGTTCTCTTTGAAGCCTTAGATTGGGTGTCTCTGTAAGTCATTTAATCTGTTACCATGGCAACAGGACAGAGTCATTGAAATTTGACAGGAACTGTTGTTTTATCCAAGGATGCCAAAGTTTTTCAAATTTTGGAATTTGATTTTGATCGATGGCTACCATCTTAGCATGGGACATTGTATTATTCATTCTGTGAATTGTTTCTGCTAGTACCAATGTAGGAGATTTCCATGCCTTGGCCACTGTTTGTTTTGCAGCCGTTATTAGTTGGATCATAAGTTTGAATTGAGTGAGTGTTAACCATTCCGGTTTTAGATTAAGTAAAGTTATATATGGATCTGGTTGTATTATTTTTTTAAATATTTTAGATGCAATCACGAAGACTTCCTTCCAGAAGGTTTGGATTACTGGGCACGTCCACCATATGTGTAAATGTGTGCCTATTTCTGGGCATCCTCGAAAACAAAGAGCTGAGGTATTAGGTGAATATTTTGCCACTCTAGCAGGTACAAGGTACCAGCGAGTTAGGACTTTATAATTTGTCTCCAGTGCTAAGATGTTGGGTGAAGATGACTTAGATGTGAGCCATATGTTAGACCAGTCCGTGTCTTCTAAAGTTCGTCCCAGCTCCTCCTCCCACCTCTGAACGTAAGAGGGTCTATTAAGATTTACTACTCCATATAATTGATTATAAAGTGATGAAATTGTACCTTTAGCAAATGGATCTTTTGTACAGATTGATTCAAAAATGGATAATTTGGATAATGGTGTATCCCCCTTTAGGAATGGTGTATAGAAATTTTTGATTTGGAGATATCTAAATATCTCAGAGTTTGGTAGATCATATTTTTCTCTAAGCGATGGGAATGAAAGGAATGATTTAGATGCTATGAAGTCATTTAGTGTCTGAATGCCTGATGTTGTCCAAGCTTTAAAAGAATTTGGGTAGATCCATGCTGGATAAAAGGCCGGATTTCTGATAAAAGAAAGGAGAGGATTGTGTGGAGATTGTAACTGATATTTGGTTTTTAGTTTATCCCAGAGAGATAAGAAGTGTTTAGTTATGGGATTATGAATTTTAAAGCGGTCTTTAGGATCAAGCCATAACAAGTTTGATATTAATAGAGGGTCATTTTCTGAAGCCTCTATAAATACCCATAATGGGATTTCCTGTTTTGCATGGTATTTGGACAGACTGGCCAAATGTGCTGCTCTGTAGTAGTTAGTAAAATTAGGGTATCCCAGGCCTCCTTTATTTTTGGGAAGATGTAGTGTGTGTATAGGTATACGTGGTTTAGAAGAGCCCCATATAAACGAAGTTGCTCTTTTTTGTACTATTCTCAAAAAATAGGAAGGAATTGGAATAGGGAGGACTCTGAATAGATAAAGCAATTTGGGTAGAATAGTCATTTTGATTGCATTATTCTTCCCTATCCAGGATAAAGGAAGTTGCGACCATTGTTTTATTAGATTTGTGATCTGTCTTAATACAGGAGGATAATTGGTTGAGAATAAGTCAGAATGAGAAGCTGTTAAATGAATTCCAAGATATGGGATTGATTTTTCTGCCCATGTGAATGGGAGTGCAGTCCTAGCCGGGATCAATTCCATGTTTGTGAGCGAAATATTAAGCACTAGGCATTTCTTAGGATTAATCATAAGGCCGGATAGGGCTGCAAATCCATCAAGAGCTGGTATTAAGTTAGGACCAGAGACCTGTGGTGATGATAGAAAAAGTAATATATCGTCTGCAAATATACATAATTTGTGTGTAATACCTCCTACTTCAATGCCAGTTATAGTTTGGTTTGTTCTGATGTATTGGGCCATGGGTTCGAGTATAAGGGCAAATAATAAGGGAGATAATGGGCAACCCTGTCGGGTACCTCTTTCGATATTAATGGCATCAGATTTGTATCCAGCATATTTTATATAGGCTTTGGGTTTATTATATAATGCTTTGATCCATGTTAAAAAGTGGGGTCCAAAACCCCATTTTTGTAATGAATATTGCAAATATTGCCAGGATACTGTGTCAAATGCCCTCTTAATATCGAGAGATAGAAAAAATAAAGAGATTTTCCGTTTTTTAGCAATATGTGCCAATAACACTGCCCTGCGTATATTATCGCCTGCCTGTCTATTTGGCATGAAGCCTACTTGATCTCTATGTATTAATTTTCCTATAATGCTATTGAGGCGTTTTGCTATTATTTTTGCTAATAATTTAATATCAAGTTTTAACAGAGAGATAGGCCGATAATTCACACAGGAAGTATCATCAGAAAGGGGTTTTGGGATCATACAAACAATTGCCATTAGTGTTTCTTGCCGAAAAGAATGTCCTTCTAGAAGTTTGTTAAAAGTTTCAGTGAGAATGGGAGAGAGTATTTCTGAGAATGTTTTATAGTATAAAGCCGAGTAGCCGTCTGGGCCTGGTCTTTTGTTAAGTTTTAGGTCTTTTATGGCGTTAGCAACTTCATCTATGGTTATAGGCTCATCCAAACTGCTTTTTTGATTCTGAGACAACTCAGGTAAGGTTATTTTTGAGAAGAAGGATTCAGCCTCTGTAGGATTAAATTCATTGTTTGTCTTGTATAAAGTTGCGAGATGTGAGTGAAATTTATGGACTATTTTAACTGGATTACAAGTATAAACATTTTTTGATAATTTCAAACGTATTGGTTTGAGAGATTTGTTAGTTGAATTTAATGCCCGAGCCAAATATGTACCTGGTTTGTTTGTATTCATGTAGAAATTGTGTTTGGAGCGTTTGAGGGATTTATCAACTGACTCAGTGAGAAATAGATCGTATTCCAATCTAGATTTTTCCAGATGAGATTTTGTACTCTGAGATGGATTATCTTGGAATGATATGTAGGCTGCATTAAAATTGGGTTCTAGTTTTTTTGCTAGATTTTTGCGTTCCCGTTTAAATAGTGTAATTTGTCTTTGTATTGTACCACGCAAGACAGGCTTATGAGCTTCCCACAGTGTTATTGGGAAAATGTCTGTTGTATTATTAATTGATATGTATTCCTTTAAAGCTTGTTCAATGGCCATCTGATGTAGTGGGTGTTTGAGCATTATGTCCGGTAAGTACCACGTTGGGTCATGCGCTTTTGATATGGCTGAGGCTATAGTAGTGTATACTGCATTATGGTCAGACCACGGAATCGGAATGATATCTGATGCAATAATTTCTGGTATCATTCCTATTGTTAGAAAAATATGATCTATTCTGGTGAAGGTTTGATGAGGGTGCGAGAAATAAGTGAATTTCTTTTTCATTGGGTTACTTTCTCTCCACGAATCTACCAGATTGTATTTGGAAAGAAGTTGAGAAAAAGGTAATCTAGAGGTTATTTTGGATGGTGTAAAAGGTGATTTATCTAGAAATGGGAGGAGGACCTGGTTCGAATCCCCGCACATTATCACTGTTCCTATTTTGTGTGTATTAATCACTTGTAATATATGTGAGAGGAATGGTGTAGGTTGTTTGTTAGGAGCGTAGTAGGAAATCACTGTGATTGCTGTATCCATTATATAACCCATGAGTATCAGGTATCTACCTTCTGGGTCTTTAATTTCTGATGATAAGGTGAATGGTGTGGATTGGTGAAATGCAATTAGAGTACCCATTTGTTTGGTACAGGCAGAAGCCGTGTAAATTTGTTGATAAAAAGGAGAAATATATTTTGGAGTAGAATCTTTGGTGAAATGTGTTTCTTGGAGGCATACTATGTGAGCCTTCTTGTTATGGAAAGTACGGAAAGCTTTGGTCCTTTTTTGAGGGACATTTATTCCCTGAACATTCAGGGAAAGTATATTCAGTGGTGCCATGGCAATAGATCAAATAGTTTTGACTTACTTTTTGTTATGCAGAGCTGACTGCGCAGATCAACCTGTGTGGACTGAAGAGATGAAAAGATAGAAAAGAAACCAGTGAATTCTGGAGTAAAGAGTAAACAAAAAACATATGAGATTAGATGATACATTGTATAAATTATTTTTTGCAAGTAATCACAATTTACCCGTGAAAGAGAATAAATATCTCTCTCAGGGGAATAAGTGCCTTCGTCACACTCCCACATAATATGGTTGGGAGAATGAGGAGGGCTAATGGGGGTACACGATCTTCCGCTTACAGGAGAGAAGTGCTATGTCAAAAGACATCAAAATGATGATTCATTAATTGGAGTGCAGAATATAGTTTTTGTTGAAATTATTTATTCCAGGGTGGTTGTATATGGTTAGTCTTGCCCTAGGCTAAATATTTCAATTAGAAAGGTACTGTTAATAACTTTGGTATTGATGAAGATAGTTTGAATTATTTTGCGATTTTAACCCTTTTAGAGTAAACAATTACATATTTTATTCATATGTAACTGTTTAGATATGTTAACTCATAAAATTGAGGTTGTATTGCTTCAGATTAGAATAAACAATAAAACATAGTTCTAGGAACTAGTTAGGTAATAATATATTTGTTTTAAGAAAAGAAAGAAAAAGCTTCCATTACTTCTGGATTATTGAACATATGTGTCCTAAAAAGTAATAAATCTATTGTTATTACCTGAAAATATGTAACTGAACAAGAATTTCCTTATTTCACTTATATATTCTAAGGCTATATGAATCAGAAGTAATAAGAAATATAACTGGAATGTAACATGATCCCACACAGTGTGTGACTTTTAGAATGCAGTTACATTCAGTTATAAATACAGGTTTTTTATAGAGAACCATCTCTTAGTATAATAAATGAAGAGATATCAGGGATTAGGATGTCAGTCCATTGAATCTTCTTGGTCCATGGATGATGTGGCATAACGGCCTCTTTTGTGAGAATGATGATTCCCATTTTGTTCTGAAATTTTCTGGGTGCTGCCTGAAGGTGAAGATGATGCCATTCTTCTGCGTGTGGGAGAGTTGCTGCTTGTGGGTTCTGTCAGATTTAATTCTAAAAGGGTTTGTTGTAGTTCATCTGCTGATCTGCTTCTGTAAATTGTACCTTGGTAGTTAAATCTGACTGAAAAGGGGAAGCCCCATTGATACATAATGTTGTGGCGTTGCAGTTCCATTAGTTGGGGTTTCATGGATCGCCTTTTAGTAATAGTAAGTTGGGATAGGTCAGCAAAAATTTGATAATTGTGTCCTTGAAAAATAAGTTCCTTTTTTCCTCTTGCAGCAATTAGTATTTGTTCTTTCGTTCTGTAATAATGAAATTTTGTGATTGTATCACGTGGGGGTCTATATTTCTTTTTGGCTGTGAGGGCTCTGTGTACTCTGTCCAGTTCTAAACGTTCAATAGGGATATCTGGCTTTAGTTCTTGTAATAGAGCAGTAATAGTAGATTGCAGGTCTGTCACAGTTTCAGGTATTCCGCTTATGCGCAAGTTTGAACGTCTGGCTCTATTTTCGTAATTTTCAAGCTTAGTTTGAAGTATTAAATTCTCTTCTTTTAAATGTTCCAATTCTGTTATATTTTCTTGGGTTGTAATTTCAATTTCATCCATTTTTATTTCTAAGGCTGCTGTGCGGTTTCCCAGCTCTCTTATTTCTTTGGTTAGGCTGTTTGTTATTTGGTCTGAGGTTTGTTTTAAAGCCTTATGAAGCATCTTTTCAAATTGTAATAATATTACTGGGGATGCTGAGGAGGCTTGTGGAGAAGTTTGTGAGAGGATTTGTTCTGTATCTGACTCAAATGGAGAGTCTTGCTGTGACATTTTCTGTCTGTGAGAGCGCCCTGATGCTGTATATTGTGAGGTGACTGGAGCTGCTTTAGTTGCAGTGAGTGCCTGTGAGCTCTTTGTGAGGTGATTTTTATTTCTGCCACGGCTTCCTCCCAGTACCATATTTCCTGCCCAAACTTTCACAGTTTGTTCCCTGGGGCATAAAGGTTCAATTGGATACCTTTTGAGCCTGCAGGCTCCGCTTTGTCCTTCTCTTCTCTCCTCAGCGGTGCGGAGCTCTAACAATGCATGTCTGCTCCGCTAGGCTCCGCCCATGCACCTATTTTGAACTTTTCAATCGAGAAGCTGTTTTAAGTCTGCCCGCAGTTTCTCCAGTCTCTGTGCATCCCCAGGTTTTAAACGGGCCTTATGTTTAATTTCAAGTTTATGTATTTCCTATAAGAGCCCGACCGTTTCCTACTGTCTCTCTTTTTTAATAGGCAAACCCATTGACATTAACTCCCCTCTGATGACCGCCCTGTGGGCTTTCCCTACCACTTGGTCAGACAAACTCCTCTGATATATTGGTCTCAAAATATAATGCTAATGTGCGGGACAAGGATTCCATATTCATTCATTCATTCATTCAATTCATTCAATCGCCATGTTCTTTCCAGGCGCCTAATCGATGCCGGACATATCGTTAAACGTATTGGAGCAAGGTCAGACATGGTGATTGACTCAATAGTTGATGAAGTTACATAATTCATATAATATTGATCGATCAACAACATATCGATCCTTGAATATACATTGTGTATTTTGGAGTAATAACTGAAATCTCTGTCTCATTTATGCAATACCCTCCAACTGTCCACCAAATACAGAGAGCGAAGGCGCTGTTTAACATATCTTAACACCTTATGAGATACAAAGGTTTTCCCCAAAGAGGTGTCTAGACTAGGGTCCAAGCTAATGTTAAAATCCCCTCCCATAACCAATAGACCTTCCCAAAACTTCCCCAGGATATCCAAAGTTTACAAAAAAGAAGGAAAAATGGGACTTTGAATGAGATGGATGACTTTGTGGAGGCAAAATTGGAGAAATTGCAAATTTTAATAATGAAGAGAATTATAGAGAATGTGGCAATATTAAAGCCACATATACAGTCAGTACAATAATTCATATTAGCTCCACCCACACATAACATACAGGTGTGGCATGGGTAAAAGATTACATAAGTATGAAATTTCTAAAACAGTTCAATAATACATTGCATGGGGTAAATTCATATATACACATGTGACATATAGACAGCACCAGCAGCAGGAGTATGGATGTAGGGAATAAAGCCATGATTGATGAATAAATTAATGTCAAAATTAGTAATCTACTGCAGACCAGGATCAATGTGTCCATTACAGACACAGGTCAACATCACTTGCGCCCGACGCGTTTCGTGTAGAGACACTCCTCAGGGGAAGATGCTCAAATATGTCTGCAGAGTGTAAAGAAAAAAATGGTGACATTAGTCTAGTTCTAATTGGTAATATAGAAATAAGGTAAATTAGCCTGTCCTAAATACTCACAAAGGATCCAATACTGTAAAATGCTGCGGCCATGTGATCAGAGTACCAAGACAGTCTCCCCCGGGAACTGAGGTAATTGCAGCCGCGCACAGCAGGGCGCATGCAACAAAACCTCCCGATGACCCAAGACACAAAATGCTGGTGCATGAGTGGAAAGCTGTGGTGGCCTGTGAGGGCAACCTAGAGTGATCTGTAAAATAGAATTGTGTGTGAATGATGTGAAAAAAAAAATGTTCCAACATTTGCTTTCACTACTCATTATTATTTTTTCACCTTTTCATGTAACTTCAGTAATGCTCACATAGTTCACACATTGAGTCAACATACACCCCTTTAAAAAAAATAAAAAAAAAAATATATATATATATATATATATATATATATATATATATATATATATATATATGTATATATATACACTACCGTTCAAAAGTTTGGGGTCACCCAAACAATTTTGTGTTTACCATGAAAAGTCACACTTATTCACCACCATACGTTGTGAAATGAATAGAAAATAGAGTCAAGACATTGACAAGGTTAGAAATAATGATTTGTATTTGAAATAACATTGTTTTTACATCAAACTTTGCTTTCATCAAAGAATCCTCCTTTTGCAGCAATTACAGCATTGCACACCTTTGGCATTCTAGCTGTTAATTTATTGAGGTAAGCTGGAGAAATTGCACCCCACGCTTCTAGAAGCAGCTCCCACAAGTTGGATTGGTTGGATGGGCACTTCTGGCGTACCATACGGTCAAGCTGCTCCCACAAAAGCTCAATGGGGTTCAGATCTGGTGACTGTGCTGGCCACTCCATTACCGATAGAATACCAGCTGCCTGCTTCTGCTGTAAATAGTTCTTGCACAATTTGGAGGTGTGTTTAGGGTCATTGTCCTGTTGTAGGATGAAATTGGCTCCAATCAAGCGCTGTCCACTGGGTATGGCATGGCGTTGCAAAATGGAGTGATAGCCTTCCTTATTCAGAATCCCTTTTACCCTGTACAAAGCTCCCACCTTACCAGCACCAAAGCAACCCCAGACCATCACATTACCTCCACCATGCTTAACAGATGGCGTCAGGCATTCTTCCAGCATCTTTTCATTTGTTCTGCGTCTCACAAACGTTCTTCTTTGTGATCCAAACACCTCAAACTTGGATTCATCCGTCCACAACACTTTTTTCCAGTCTTCCTCTGTCCAATGTCTGTGTTCTTTTGCCCATCTTAATCTTTTTCTTTTATTGGCCAGTCTCAGATATGGCTTTTTCTTTGCCACTCTGCCCTGAAGCCCAAAATCCCGCAGCCGCCTCTTCACTGTAGATGTTGACACTGGTGTTTTGCGGGTACTATTTAATGAAGATGCCAGTTGGGGACCTGTGAGGCGTCTGTTTCTCAAACTAGAGACTCTAATGTGCTTATCTTCTTGCTTAGTTGTGCAACGCGGCCTCCCACTTCTTTTTCTACTCTGGTTAGAGCCTGTTTGTGCTGTCCTCTGAAGGGAGTAGTACACACCGTTGTAGGAAATCTTCAATTTCTTTGCAATTTCTCGCATGGAATAGCCTTCATTTCTAAGAACAAGAATAGACTGTCGAGTTTCAGATGAAAGTTCTCTTTTTCTGGCCATTTTGAGCGTTTAATTGACCCCACAAATGTGATGCTCCAGAAACTCAATCTGCTCACAGGAAGGTCAGTTTTGTAGCTTCTGGAAGGAGCTAGACTGTTTTTAGATGTGTGAACATGATTGCACAAGGGTTTGCTAATCATCAATTAGCCTTCTGAGCCAATGAGCAAACACATTGTACCATTAGAACACTGGAGTGATAGTTGCTGGAAATGGGCCTCTATACACCTATGTAGATATTGCACCAAAAACTAGACATTTGCAGTTAGAATAGTCATTTACCACATTAGCAATGTATAGAGTATATTTGTTTAAAGTTAGGACTAGTTTAAAGTTAGCTTCATTTAAAAGTACAGTGCTTTTCCTTCAAAAATAAGGACATTTCAATGTGACCCCAAACTTTTGAACGGTAGTGTATATTTTTTTTCACATCATTCACACACAATTCTATTTTACACTTTTACAGATCACTCCAGGTTGCCCTCACAGGCCACCGCAGCTTTCCACTCATGCACCAGCATTTTGTGTCTTGGGTCATCGGGAGGTTTTGTTGCATGCGCCCTGCTGTGCGCGGCTGCAATTACCTCAGTTCCCGGGGGAGACTGTCTTGGGACTCTGATCACATGCCACAGCATTTTACAGTATTGGACCCTTTGTGAGTATTTAGGACGGGCTAATTTGCCTTATTTCTATATTACCATCTATAACTATACTAATGTCACCATTTTTTTCTTTACACTCTACAGACATATTTGAGCATCTTACCCTGAGGAGTGTCTCTACATGAAACGCGTCGGTCACCAGTGATGCTGACCTGTGTCTGTAATGGACACATTGATCCTGGTCTGCAGTAGATTACTAATTTTGACATTAATTTATTCATCAATCATGGTTTTATTCCCTACATCCATACTCCTGCTGCTGGTGCTGTCTATATGTCACATGTGTATATATGAATTTACCCCATGCAATGTATTATTGAACTGTTTTAGAAATTTCATACTTATGTAATCTTTTACCCATGCCACACCTGTATGTTATGTGTGGGTGGAGCTAATATGAATTATTGTACTGACTGTATATGTGGCTTTAATATTGCCCTATTCTCTATAACGCTCTTCATTAATAAAATTTGCAATTCTCCAATTTTGCCTCCACAAAGTCATCCATCTCATTCAAAGTCCAATTTTTCTTTCTTTTTTGTACACATTTTAGGGATGGAGGCACACCGCATATGTGGCTCATCTAAAGTCCCAAATCCCCCCTTCCATTGGATATCCAAAGTGTTAGTAATTTAACGGTATGGCTATTGTGGGCATACATAGTAGCTAGGGTATAACACTGGCCCAGGATCTTTCCTTTAACAAAAAGAAAGTGGCCCTCAGGATCTACTCATAATTCTGCAGGTACTAGGGGACATTGTTTGTGTATAGCTATTATAACTCCTCTAGCCCTAGGAATGGGTGAAGGTGCATGAAACCATTGATTGTATGGAAAAAGAGGCATACGAGGGGTCAACCTTGCCACAAAGTGTGTCTCTTGCAAAAAAACTATCTCTGCCTTCATGTGACGCAGTCTATGCCAGAGGTGGCCCCTCTTACCAATTGAACAAAGCCCTCTCACATTATATGATACAATCTTCATTCTACCTGCCATTCTCTCTTTACTCCCATGAGTCTCTTATTATACTGCTGTGCCTGATCGGTGTCTGCTCCCGGCTTTCTGAGCTCTCTCGCCTTGGATGCATCTGATGAGAAGAAGGAGGAGAAAAAAAAAAAACACACAAAGCCATCTAAAAACCATAACCTACTATGCCACTGTCTGTGGCACATCCCCCTAAAGGGAGGGTGAATCCGGGCAGAGGTGCGCCACCTGTGCCCAGAGTCCCACCCTTCTGCCTTTTGGCAGAAAACAAATTTCCTTCTCTTGGAACCGACCTATTGGGGAAAAGATTAATAAAAACATGAACAGGGTACCTCGTGAACCTCGGGCTTCTGTATATATTTTCATATCTTTTTTTTGCGGTATTTCAGCGTAGTGCCTCAAAAATTCCAGCCAAAGGGA
Organism: Lithobates septentrionalis; assembly: GCA_037952835.1. NCBI lineage: Eukaryota > Metazoa > Chordata > Amphibia > Anura > Ranidae > Lithobates > Lithobates septentrionalis. The sequence continues at coordinate 5,724,875 of JBBDGP010001146.1, forward strand.
AGAAAACAAAAAAATATTTAGGGGACAAAAAGGAAGGAAAATAAAGGGTAAAAATAAATAAATAAATAAATAAATAAATAAATAAATAAAAAGGGGGAGGGTGGTGGGGGGCTAAGAGAGGACAGAGAGAAAATCAACATCTCCCCCCTCCCCCCAAAAAAAACAAAGGGGTGTAAAAAAAAACATAAAAGGGGGGAGGGTGGTGGGGGACTAAGAGGACAGAGGGAAAAACAACACCCCCCCATCTCCCCCCTAAAAAATGGGGGTAATAAAAGGGATAAAAAAGGGGGAGGGTGGTGGGGGATTAAGAGAGGACAGAGGGAAAAGACAACCTCTCCCCCCCACCCAAAACATCCCCCAGTCAACTCTAGGCAATCTGCTCCTTTCCTCTTAGCCTTTTTCACTTTACACCAATACTCAGGCATATCTTTCAATGACCGGATTATAGTCCTGTCTTATCAACATCCACATTAATTTTCTGTCGACCTTTAACTGGCACTTGTTGCCATTGTTCTGGCTGTTGTAGTGATGGTTTATAGTTATTCAATCTCCAATCCAGAAAGTCCACCAGGGGGAGCTCCAGCACCTCTATGAAGTGTTGCAAGTCATCTTTCATTTTAAGTGTTGCTGTTTTCCCATTCCGGGTTGCTACAACCTTAAAGGGATATCCACAGCGATATTTAACATCAGCTGCTTGTAGAACTTCCAACAAGGGTTTAACCATTCTGCGTTGCATAATCCCCTGTACACACGGTCGGATTTTCCGACGGAAAATCTGTGATCGGAGCTTGTTGTCGGAAATTCCGACCATGTGTGGGCTCCATCGGACTTTTTCCATCAGAATTTCCGACACACAAAGTTTGAGAGCAGGCTATAAAATTTTCCGACAACAAAATCCGTCAATTCCGACTGTGTGTGGACAATTCCGACGCACAAAGTGCCATGCATGCTCAGAATAAATTCTGAGATGGAACTGCTCAGTCTGGTAAAATTAGCGTTCGGAATGGATATAGCACTTTCGTCACACTGCAATGTTTTAAATAGTTTAATGCAGTGCACTCTCTTCTTCTTTATAATGCTAGAAGAATGAAGTAGTTTTGCTGCTCATATTCACACAGAGTTCTCACAAACTTCTTTCTTTATTATTTAACGTGATTTCATCAATATAATATTTTTATTTGTCACATCTATCGAAAATGGGGTTTTTTTTGGATGTTTTTAGATTAAATATTAATTTTGGGATTTTTTTAATGCCTGATCTTGTGGTTTTTTTTTTTAACTCCAGAATATTTTTGGGTGTGTTTTGTGTGTCAAGTTACCACAACACGATTATTATCTTGTATTATTTAATCTCAAGGAGATTGCTTGGTGTTGGTGTCTCTTGTTAATTTCACATTGTATTTTTGAAATGTACCTGCCTCCTCACAAACAAACTGTCCTTTTTGAAGGAAAACACACATAGGCGAGTATAATAAATCAAACCAAAAATTTATTAAGGGCTCATAACCAAACAAATAGGGAGGTAACGCTGGAGAAACAGCAGAAATTGGCGAAGCCTTTGGCCCCCAGGGCACGCATCAATTATTTGCATGCAAAATTGGTGGCCTGAGGAGTCCATATATAAGGGAGTTCAATCTGGTCCAGAAGTCCAAGAGATCATGAACAGCAGCAGATGACATGTATGTCCCCAGGCTGTGGTCATACAAGAGCCTGCATCTTTTGTCAGACCAGACTGAACCCAGGTCATCACTCTCTGGTCTTCCTTCCACGCTTCCTTCCACGCTGTGTCTGTGGTGGTGGAGCTGTGGCAGGAGGAGGAGGAGGATGATGCAACTCACTCAGGTGGGTATTGGGTGTGATTTCGCCCCTCAACCCCTTATTTAATGCTTTATAAATGATTTCCTCACACATGAGGCATTGGCCCTCCTGCATTCCCTGCAGTTCAGTGGCAGCCATGGAGGCAAAGGCCTCTTCACGAGTGGGGAAGGCTCTGAGGGACACAGAAGCCTCCTGAATCAGCCTGAGTGCTGAATCCTGCACGTTACTCCCCTTCCTTGGTCTTTTGTTTGGAAGGCGGAGGGGAGGGACCTGCAAATCTCTCAGGCTGCTACTGGGCCCGGCCTGCTCCTGGCTGCCACTTACCCCCACCTCCTCCTGACTGCCACATTCCACAGCCTCCTCCTGTGTGCCACATTCCACAGCCTCCTCCTGGCTGAGGTCTTCCTGTGTATGAAAAAGGGACATACTGTAGTTTTAGTTTTTCTTCATCAGTCACACACAATTTTTATCTCATGACTGTTGCATATTGAATGTTAACAAATATAACAGACCATCATTCTGAGCCCAACATTTTTCATTCTTGTCCCAATTATTTTTGCACACTACTGTCTATTGATATGTAAAACACTTTATTAAATCAGCAATTAGTGATCAATAATAACATCTAGTAAACATCATTTATTTATTGACCAGAAATTTGTAGAACAATGCTATACCTGGCTCCAGCTGGGCTCCTCCAGTTCTTCCTGGCTGGAAGTCCCAGGTTGGACATCGGAAGCCTCAGCTGGGGTGGAAGATAGGGTGGAACGAAGAGTGGAAGGAAGAGTGGAGAGGGATTCCCTGACTTCAGTCTGGTCTGACAGAAATTGCAGTCTCTCGTAGTACCACAGCCTGGGGACATAAATGTCATCTGCTGCAGCTCCGGATCTCTGGGAATCCTGGACCTTCTTGCGCTCCCTAAGATATGTGCTCCTCAGGCCACCAATTTTGGCTTTTAAATAGGGAATGGTTGCTGTGGGGACCACCGGCTTCACCAACTCCAGCAGTTTCTCCAGCGCTGCCTGCCTCTTTTGTTTATGATTATATTGCAGGTGTTTGACCTGCCATAGACAGGGCAGCTCCCTGTACTTGTCTATGAACAGGGGGAGGAAGTTGTGGTCATTGAAGCCACCCATTTTATCTGCAATACACAAGACAAACCCTAATGTCAGGCTAAAGTCTCCTAATCTTGTCCCAATATAGGCCTCAATCTAGAAGCAGTATAGGCCCAAGTTGTAAATGTTACCTTCGTTATCACGATCGGCGTCTCTGATACTCCTTCCTCCGCTCACAGATCGTACGTACTATGCACGCGTGTTATGTTTTATATACACTGTGCATGCGTGAAACTCAGCCCTCCCCTGACGTTCTTTCTAGTCTATTCCCCTTCTCGTTCGGCGCAGTGGGGGAAGAGCACATGGCGGGGACAGAGCAGGTGCGTGCTAATTACAGCAACGAGGAGGAGGAAAGCCCGGAGCCAGAAATGTCCCGATCCCAGAGGAGACGATTTAAGGCCTCAAATATGTCCTTTGTGGAGATGGTGGAGATGGCCGACATACTGAAGAGGGCCGACTATGATGGGAAGTATGGACCTTACTCCAACCCAAATTTCAGAAAGGCCAATATCATGGTGAAAGTTGTGAAGAGTCTCCACAGAAATTTTGGGGTACGACGATCCAAGGATCAACTGAGGAAAGCGGTGGTTGGACCTCAAATTAAGGGAGCATGATCAGTATAGAAGGATCAGGAGAGTGCTGCAAAAAAGTAAGTAGTTGTCTTGTGTTCCTATTCTTTATTTCTATTACGTTCGTGCTGCTCCATGTGCTTTTCTTTACTGTTGTACAGTTTAAAATGGCAACTTTCATGTTCATGGGCACATTATTCATTCGTAGGAAACATTGTTCGTTCGACCAATCAAACACCATGTTTTGGCCAGATGCATTTCAATTCATTTTTTCTGGCCTACTTCTCTTAAAATAATTTTGTTGTCTAGATGGGTTTGTAACTAGAATAAAATGCAAACTAGATTCTGTGTAAGGAGAGGACACTCAGCAGCTGTTAACACATCTGGATGCTGGAGCACTAGTGTGGGACACAAGAACACCCTTTTTATTAGGGGGCCCACACAGGTGCTCCAGTGTATACTATAGGGGTGTCTCCATCTGTGAAGCTTGTACAAAACAGGTAAGTATTCAAGCTTGACAAAGTTACAAAATATTTCTTCATCTTGCAACTCTGCCAAAACAGACAATTGTACCCCACTTCCAAGCAATGTTTCATATTCCTATTTCTGCCATCAAATATCTGTGTGCTAAGTATACCTATTTTTTTTACATAGGGGAGAAAAGACTCAGAGGACACCACTCAACAGAGGAGACAACAGACCCCCCCCACCTCATGAAGAAGTGGAAATGCCACAAAGCCAACAGGAGGAGGACGAGGGGGAAATTGCCACCACAACAGGTGAGTGTCTGCGACCACAGGCTCAGGTAAGAGATGGATGCCGGCATATTTATAATACATGGTGTGTTTTTGTTTCTATATTTTTAGGTGATCGTGATGTTGTGAATAAAGGTCATTTCACCAGTTAAAGTGCCCAGATTCTGATCGGGGAGATCATGGGGTGTAATAGGGACTTGGAAAACATCCAGAAAAACATCAATGATGTTAAAAACAAAATGAGGAACATCATTGATGTTTTAGGGAGAGTTTAAAACCCCTCAAAATTCCTAATATTGTTGGCTTTTTTTCCTGGAAATTTTTTTCACATTTTGTACTATATTCTCAAAAAGCCAAATTTAGAAGATGCACACACTGTGTCAACATGTGCTATCTGCCATCAGGGGAGATCAATGTATGCGTTTTGTGGGTGCAACCCCTTCCTCAATAATAAAGTAGCTGAGAGGAAGGGGTTGCCCCCACAAAACACGTCCATTGATCCCCCATGAAGGCAGCTAGCACATGTTGAAATTCGGAAATTTGTCTGCATCTTCTAAATTTGGCTTTTCTTTTCAAATATTTTATTGGTAATTTACAAGCAACTGTTTCATATAATTCAATACATGGTACAGTATGAATATTAGACAGTGCATATAACAATAGGGCAAAATAACATGAACATAAAGAAAACTAGATGGTATTACAGAAGATGGATACTCAGTCAGGTAACACATTAATTTAGCATATTTAAAGATGCGAATAGTGAAAGGGAACCAAATCCACAGTTTCAATATATTAGAATGCCTGCTCTTCCCCAAGAACACTGGCGGGGAAGTCACCGGGATCATCTCATGTGACAGAGTACATTACCAATATTTAATAGTGGAAGGTAAAATGGAGAAGAAAAAGGAGGGAAGGAAGAGTAGCAGTGTAGGGAAGGTCTGAAAGAAAGGGGAGTGAGTTAGAAGAGTAGGGAGGGGGGGGGGGACCGGCCGGACCGCACGGGCACAAGTGCAAGTTCAAAATCCTAAAATGATGCTAGGACACACTCAAGGTAGCAAGAGGTTTTCGTCAATATCTGTGGGCAAAAAGTGCTCAACCCAGGGTTGCCAAGTTCTGGAGTGTTGGGGGACTTTATCTAGGATTTTCGCTTCAATTTTGCTATGTATCATTGCTTGGGTGATCCTATTCTTCATTTCGACTATGTTAAGAGTGGGTGTTTTCCAAGCCTTAGCAATTGTCTGCTTGGCTGCGGTGAATAAGTGAAGGAGGAGACGGAGTTGTGCTCTGGTATAATCTTGCGGGAAAAGGCTAAGAAGGGCTACAGCTGGGCTAGGATCTAAGGTGACTTGATGGAGGGTGGATGCCATCCGGAATATTGTTGCCCAGAAGCGCTGCACCAATGGGCATGTCCACCAGATGTGTAGGTGTGTGCCTCTGTCTCCACACCTGAAACAGTTTGAAGAAAATTCAGGTAGAAATTTAGCGATTCGAGCCGGGACTAGATACCAGCGCATTAACACTTTGTAATTTGCTTCTGAGGCAACAACATTTTGGGATGAGTTTTTTGTATTGGACCAAATGGTCATCCAGTCATCCACCTCGAGGCTAATATTTAAGTCCCTTAACCATCGCTGTGCAAAGGTGGGGAGACTCGAGGGTGACGATGTAAGGTGGGTATATAGGCGATAAATAGCACCTGAGGCATGCGGGTCCGAGTCGCACATATGTTCGTATACAGTTAGAGCATCAAGCCCAGAGTTAGATTTTATGATAGTTTGAGCAAAATGCTTAATTTTGAGGTAGCGGAAGCACTCTCTGCTGGGGAGCTGTGCTTGCACCTGGATACTTGGAAACAATTTAAATTTGGCTTTTCAAGGGGTGGCTTCACCCCATCTGCTGAACGCAATATCAAACACAGTTTTGAAATACTCATGTCTGATATTGCCTTCAATTTCTACAAAAGTTGAACTTTGTAAGTTCCAGATTTGTGTATTTCTTGTTGGTTTTAAACATGCCTGTTTTACCTTAAAAGGACATTTCTACTTGTATTATCAATGTCACCTACAAATATTTTATACCACAAACATGTTGGTTTGTTTTAAAAACCTTTTCTAAATGCGATTGTGGTTGTATAAAAAATCTTGATAATCAACAATGTGTGGCTTCTTCTTTCAATGCTCCTAAACTTTTTTTGTGTGAAAATTTGTGGTTTCAGTGACAATGGGTTTTATTTCCTAAGGGCAAATCCACTTTGCACTACAAGTGCAGTTTCAGTGCAGTCTCAAGTGCACTTGTAGTGCAAAGTTTCTTTGCCTTTAGTAAATAACACACAACAGTGCTTTTTAATTTTACACAATCACGCCATTTTCTGGACTGCCCTAATTTCAGACATGGTCAGCTAACAGAAACACAAGCAGTAAATGTAAGCAAATCATTTTTCGGATAATTTTTTTTTTTTATTTAAAAAATGTCTCAGACATTGTCTGGCATATTGATGGCCCCCTACCCACAAAGTATTCCATGTATCTTAGACGGACCTCGCGGGCACTCAGGGGGGGGGCAAGCCAGGATGGCCGGCTTAAAGTGCCATCAGGGTTGGTTCATTTACATGAATTCCGGATTCAGGCCCAACTGAGCCGGCATAGTTCCAAGAATTTCTCCTTAAAAAGTTGTGGAGCAAGCCAGGATGATATGATTGAGTTTATACTCCACCATATGTATGGGTGTAAGAAATAGGCGAAACCGGCTGGCCATTATTCCAAACGTGTTCTCCACCACTCTTCTGGCTCTGGCCAGCCAGTAATTAAAAACCATCTGGTCCGGGGTGAGGGTTCTCATAGGGAATGGCCGCATAAGATGGTCCCCCAGCGCAAATGCTTCATCCGCAATGAAGACGAATGGGAGTCCTTCAGCATTGTCTTCTGGAGGTGGCAAGTCCAAGCTGCCATTCTGGAGATGCCTGTAGAACTCCGTGTGGGCGATGACTCCACCATCTGACATCCGGCCATTCTTCCCCACGTCCACATACAGGAACTTATAAGTAGCCGACACCACCGCCAACATCACAATACTATTGAACCCCTTGTAGTTGTAATAGTATGACCCCGAGTTGGGTGGTGGGATGATGTGGATGTGTTTCCCATCAATTGCCCCTCCGCAGTTAGGAAAGTCCCACTGCTGGGCAAAGTGGGAGGCCACAGTCTGCCATTCCTGTGGGGTTGGAAGGAAACTGTGGATTCAAACAAGAAAAATAAATTAATCATTTTGCACATAAACATGGAAAGCAGATTAGAAACAAACATTATTGGCCAACATCAGTATTACATTTATTTTAGGGAGTATTTAAAGACAAAGGTATAAGGTCCACCTATCAGATTCCTCTCATAGGCCATTTGATAAATTTTATGGGGGGGAATGTTTTGGACAGGTAACCCTCTCCACTTCATTGAGAGATGAATGCCTAAATAATGTGTATTACTTTGGCCAGCCCCTCCTTACTTACACTATTGGCAGCCCACTGGACAGGTAAGAAGTGTCATAATACAAAGAGATAAATACACACTGTGCACATTTTAGCACGTTTTTACATTCTGCTATTACCTATCAAGATAATAATAGGATACAAAAACTTTAAACAGTACCATTTGAAAGTATTCAGGCAGGCCCTTTCACTACATGCTTTGGGGAATTCATCCATAAATCTGACCACAAAAGAGGTGGGTATAGTGTGTATGGGTTTGGCAAAGTCACCAAACGATTTTGGGACCCAAAAAAAAAGCCTCTGGCACTCTGCTTGAATTTAAAGCACACATCTCAATTTTCAACATTTTAGGGGTTATTTAGGGTAAAGCACTACTATGGAGCTGACAAAATACATTGTTAAGTGACTACACAAAGTGAATATAGGCCCAGGAGAGCATGCTGGGGAGGTAAGTGAAGGCAAATATGTATAAAGGACAAAAAAAAATTACATAAAAATCCAGCATGCATGAGGACAAAGGGGACATTCACAGCATATTACAATCATGGTAATTAGGGAATGTGGAAAGAAATACAAAATATTATCAAACATTAAATACAATAAAATGAGATGTTAAAGGATAAAAATCTTACCTTCATATACTCCTTCTGCAGGACCTGTATGATGGCAGAACAGGTCTCTGGGATAATGATCCCCAGAGCCTGGGGGGAGATGCCTAATGAGAACTTGAGGTCCTGCAGGCTTCTCCCCATTGCCAAGTACCACAGGGTGGCGACTAGCCTCTGCTCCGGAGTGATGGCTTGCCTCATGCAGGTATCCTACCTGCTGATATAAGGGGTCAGCAAAGCCAACAAACGGTGAAAAATGGGGTACGTCATCCTGAGAAAGTTCCTGAAATCATCAGGATTATTCTCACGGATCTCACGGAGCAAAGGCATGTGACAGAATTGGTCACGCTGGAGCAACCAATTCTTGGTCCATGAACTCCTCCTTGCCCTGTTTATGGACTGGACTTGTGTCAAAGTAAGGACCCCAACACCACAGCACGAACTCTACGATGAGTATGTATACGCAACATGGCTAGAAAAAGGTCGGCTGCTCAGAACGAAGTAACAGAACGCACTGAAGAACAGCAAGGCCTGTGAAGAGCGACCTGAAAATCAGTAACCAATGAACAAGAACACAATGACAAGTCAATGGGAACTCACTGCACGCACTGAAGAACAGATACAAACCCACAAGCACAAACTGAACAGCAGAAATACGATCTGAAAACCACGAGTCTGAAAAAGCGCAAATCGTCTCTCACCAAACTTTTACTAACACAAGATTAGCAAAGGGAGCCCAAAGGGTGCCACGCTTAGTACTGAACTGCCCTTTTATAGTCTCATCGTACGTGGTGTACGTGACCGCTTTCTTGGCGTTCGGAAACTCTGACAACTTTGTGCGACCGTGTGTATGCAAAACAAGTTTGAGCCATCCGTCTGAAAAAATCCCTGGATTTTGTTGTCGGAATGAATGTCCAATCAATGTCTGATCGTGTGTACAGGGCATAAGAGTTCTATGTGATAAATCTGGAAATAAGGCTATTTGTTCAACTTCAAAATCAACCGTGGATTTATTACGGGCTGCTTTCATTGTGGCTTCTTTTACTGGATAGCTATGTAATTTACAAATTACATCTTTTGGTTTTTCTGCATTTTGGTGGGTAGGGGTGAGGGCACGATGGACTCTGTCTATTTCAATCTTATCCAGTGCAGATGGCCCCAGAATTAACTGGAACAGACTGGTCACCTTTGGAAGCAATTCAAAATGTGTCAGAAACCATGAAATCAGACCAAGACAGAAGTACAGTTAAATCACACTTGTTTAATAATAAAAGTAAAGAGAACAAACGTAGTCAAAACATAGCCAGAGTTCAGGAACCGGAACGGATATTCAGACAAGCCAAATGTCAGGGAGCCAGAGATGAGCGTAGTAAAACAGCAAGCAGGATCTGGAGCCAGAAGGGATGTTAGCCAAGCAAGTCTTTTAACAGGAATGCAGGAGAGCATCTCTGTGATGTTGACTAAGGCGAAAGCAGAGCTCCTCTGGACTGGACGGCTTAAGTAGGCAGGACTGACAGGCAGGATATCAGCAACAGTTGAGTAACTGTGGAGAGATAGGAGCTGGCAATTAGCCAACAGCTGAGTGGCCAGCTCAGAGAAGGAAGGGCTGAGGCCAGCCCTGACAAAATGTTGTTTTATTTCAGGCAGGCCCCTTATATGTATATTTTGCCTGCAATCTCTATTTTCTTGATTATCCATTTGATGTAACAGAGAATTCAACACTTCCTCATGATGTTTTGTCACATTTTGGATATCAGCCACTCCGTGTCTAATATCATCCTTGCCCATCTCCATTTCCTCTACCCCGTGCCCCTATATCCTCCCATAACCCCTCCAAAGCCTGTTTGCAGGATGATTCAACAGCGGTTATAAGTACCGTATATACTCGAGTATAAGTCGTCCCGAGTATAAGCCGAGGCCCCTAATTTACCACAAAAAACTGGGAAAAATTTATTGACCCGAGTATAAGACGAGGGTGAGAAATGCAGAGGGTCAACAATGCCCATCTGCAGCTGCATGCCTCCCTGTGTCCTGTGCAGCCTACCTGTACCCTGTGCATTTGTCCTGTACATGTGTGTGTGTCCTGTACATGTGTGTCCTGTACATGTGTGTCCTGTACATGTCCTGTGTCCTGTACATGTCCTGTGTCCTGTACATGTCCTGTGTGCATGTGTCCTGTGTGCATGTGTCCTGTGTGCATGTGCAGCCTACCTGTGTCCTGTGCAGCCTCCCTGTGGCGATCTCCATCCTCCCTGTGGCGATCTCCATCCTCAAACGGCGGCCGGCGTGTGATGATAGTGTTCGGCGGCCATTCCACAGTTCAAAAGCCGCGCCTCCTCCTCGTCTGTGATAGGCTGACCGCTGACTGCCTATCACGGACATTCTCTCATTCTCATACCACGGAGGAGGATGAGAGAATGTCCGTGATAGGCTGTACACTGACAGCTGTTCAGCCTATCACAGATGAGCAGGAGGCGCGGCTTTTGAAAGCTGCAATAGCCGGCGAACACTATCATCACACGCCGGCCGCCGTCTGCCTGCATGACACGCTGATCATGCAGACAGACGGCAGGGACTCGAGTATAAGTCGAAGGGACACTTTCAGCCCAAAAAAAAGGGCTGAAAACTTTGACTTATACTCGAGTATATACGGTAATTGAATGTCTTTCTTTGTAGGATATGCTCTCAAATGTTCTCTTAAGTCCCACTTAGTTCATTATTAAGATCACCATACAAAGGGTTAACATACTGCACCTGCCCTGTAGAGGCTGTCTCTGGATTCATCACAAGTCCTTTGCTGATTTTTGCTGATTCACTGCTGGGTTTTGTAGTACCACGACTTTCAACTTCCAGGCATTCAACCATCCCACCTGGGATTCCTTCCACCTCCTGAGGACTCGGGTCCCCTCCAATACACTCCCCCTCCGTACTTTCCATTCCACCAGCATAAACCGAGGTGTCCCTCCCTTCTCCTGGGAGATTCCTTTCCAGGGTTGTACAGCTCTGCTTTAGACTCAGAGGTATTTGGCCATTGTCATGTGCTGCAACACCCCTTCCAAAGCCTGTCACTCCTCGGCCCTGTACGGATCCGACCATCCCCAGCCCTCCCCTCATATCAGGGGAGCCGAACTTCCTTCCCTCCTGGACTGGGGTCCTTTTAATTGCGCTCCCAGGATCCGCACTCTGCACAAAGAGGTAAGCTCTAATATTCTAATGATTGGGTCATCACTCACTTTAAAATAACTAGAGGTGAGTAGATTTAATTTTATAGCTTAATGGCTTAAGCTCTTAAAGATCTTTTCTATACATAGGATTTTCTTCCCGGGGGAAAGTTTATGACTCACATGAATTTGATTGTATTTTTAAAGATAAGCTCATTGCTATGCAAAATCTCTATTGAAAGCTCCAACTAGGCATTGTCACAATGCTCACAAAGGAATTGTATATGTTACATCAAATTTATGTACTGCAATTATAAACTGGTCTTCCAGTGCATCTGAGTATATGTTTTTTTTTTTTCATTAAAAATAGATTGCAAAGATACAGTCATTTCCAGATGCATAAAATATCTAAAACTTCACATACGTATCGCTATTTACTCATCATTAAAAATATGTGCATCTGGCTGTGCATTAACACATATTCATGTAAAAGAAAAAAAATACCTGTTCTTCAGTATATAAACATACGTGTAACATGTGACATCCAAATAATGTGGATCTTCCTCTCAGTTTCTATAGTGCTTTTCCAGATATAATTCACACTCAAATACATTGCATAGTAAACAGAAATCACCATATATGTGAATACTGCAGTGTTTACCTTCTTCACAGGTCCAGAGATATTCAGTATGACCCCAGTTTAAATCAGAAGATCATGTGAAATAAGGAACTTGATAGTGTAATATATGGTTTTCATTTGGTTCAACAAGGGAATGAAATCCCACTTACTTGTTAAAATCACATCACAGTACTATTGGCACAGGAAGACTTCAACTGTAAACTGTAACCCCACAATTTTGCTGGTACTGTTAGTATCCAAGATGGCATGTACTGCAGTAGCAAATGCCCAGCAGACATCAGGAATCCAACAGAAAAATTACATGACATACCACCACAAGTCCCTCCCTACATGTTCCTTCTATTGATATCTTCAGGGGAACCATGGGATACACTCTCCTTGTAATTTACACTTAAGGTTAACCCATTGATTGTCTACACAGGTTACATAACAGTATTTAAAATAATATCCTATAAAACTCTCTCTTTGGGATTGGCTATGTTTTCCTTATTAGACTTCACCCCATTAGCTCATATATTCAATAACCCCAAATTACCCCCTGGTGTGGATGCAAGAGTATTTCAGTGGTGGTTGGACAAAGGCCTCTACCACATTGGATTATTTATCACTTACAGGGGATCCTTTACCATACAGCATTGCCTTACAAATCCGGAGATGCCCCAAACCAAAATATTCCGCTTCTATCAAATTTCTTACTTTTTGAAATCCCTACAATTGAATTCCTTGGAACCTACCTTTCTAACAGAATATGACATTTATTTATTTGAGATTAGGGCATACGGGGTGGTATATCTCTGATATATGGGCTCCTACTCACCTCCTCCCAAAATATGCAGGGCTTCTGAAACAGGGTATTTTCCATGCTCCACCAGATGACTGATTAATCAAAACAGCAGCAACCACACATTGCCTTCTTAAACAAACCAATACCTAGGATCTCTCGTCATTCTCAGCAACTAATATTTTTTATTCTTCTAATTGCTAAAATCTTTATAGCGAGATGGAAAAAACCCTCAGTCTCCTTGAACCATAGTCCAAGATTTCTTGGATTATAGTTCACAATTTAAAAGGATGTGGGACTCCTGGGCTAAATGTATGTACATTCAGCTAAATTACCTCTTCTCTCTCTTGTGTTCTTACCTCTTCTTTTCTTTCCTTCCATTCTAAATACTTATGAGTTCCTTCCTTTCACCTTTTGTGGGTACTTATTTTGGTAAGGTTTAATAATGCTCCAGGAATGACAGTGCTTGTTTAATCTCCTCGTGTCTATGGACTCTGCAGCCATCCTCAATATTCTAACTCTGTTAGATAATATGTCATGAGTTGTGAATCTACTGAGTTTCTGAATGATGTGTAACTTTTTTGTGTACATACTGTCTGCCTGACACTTTTCTATTTTGTAAAGTCAGTTCTACTGCTTGGTCTATGTTATCATACAACTTTTTCTCAATAAAAATATTGAACAAGAACAATTCTTGTGTTTGTGTAATTTATATAAAGTTTGTATATGGATTTGAGGGGCTAAAATGTATTATTATTATTAATAATTGTCCCGGTTGTAAAACAGAATGGTGTAGTGGTGTAAAAAGTAGAGTAAGATAAACATGGAGTCCTGAGTTTGAATCATGTATACACAATATATATTCTGTAAATATATTTGATTTTGTTAAGTATGCAGTTAACTGATAAACTGTGTTTGCGGTGATTAGGTTTACTATATGTATAAATTACAAGGAGGAATTATCCCATGGAGCTCCTGAAGGAGTCAATAGACAAAACATGAAGGGCATGGCTTGTGGTGATTTATCATTTCCTGTTTTACATATATTTAGCCTTGTTTTTTCATAATATCATTTTCAAGTTGACTTTTCAGAATGGTCAAACATTCCCATAGACACACTCCTAAACCATGTGTACAGCCTTCCCAGAAGAGTTGAAGCTGTTATAGCTGCAAAGGGTGGCCAACTCAATAATTAACCCTATGGACTAAGACTGGGATGCCATTAAAGTTCATGTGTGTATAAAGGCAGACGTCCCAATAATTTTGGTAATATAGTATATATAATTTTCATATACGTACCCTCTTCCTGTAAGACTTCAGAAATAATTGTTCAAATGGCATTTACTTGTAATTACCATAGTGGCTTTTGTCAATTCAATTATAAGAAAAAGTTAATGAAATAGTGATGTGCTACTCAAATATGGTTCATAGGAGCATATAATTATAAAATCTCACTTGTATTGGTGGTGCGGTAAATTACATTGGTTACATTCGTGGGCCAATATATTTCACAATTCAGCCCACACAGCCTTTTTAAAATATGGGAAAATAATGCAATCTGTATCATGTTAACCAGTTGCCGCTCGCCGAATTACGTCGGCAGAATGGCACGGGTGGGCAAATGGGCGTACCTGTACGTCTCTCCCTCCCCGTAGGCGGGGCGTGACTGCGCTAGGATTCGTTAGAGGACCGATCAGTCCTCAGGGCCACACCAATGATTTATGGTCTGGACCTGCTGATTAGTCCTAAGGAATGGAAACCTTCCCCTGTCTGTGTAAGTGTAAACACAGACAGGAGGAAGTGATGTCATCTCTCCTCGTGGAGTCTTTTCTATTCCAGTGAGAGGAGAGATAACATCTAACTGTGAGTTACACAACACTACACTAACACAAGTACATACAGGTACACTTGCCACCCCCCGATCACCCCCAGATTGCCCCCCCAGTAAACTCCTTCACTCCCTGTCACTGTGTCACCAATTGCAGTTTTCAGATTTTTCACTGATCACTGCATTGGTGTCATTTGTGACTGAAATAAGTGTTAGGGCAGTTAGTAGTAGGCCCCATTAGATCTAGGGTACCCCCTAAACCTCCCCAATAAAGGTTTAACCCCTTGATCGCCTCCCAGTTAACCCTTTCACCCCCTGTCGCCAGTGTCACAATCAATCGCTGTATTTGTGTCACGGGTGATGCTAGTTAGCCAGTTAGTTATTTCGTTTCACTGTCAGGTTTTTATAGCATCAGGTACCCGCATATATTACCTAATAAAGGTTTTAACCCCCTGATTGCCCCCTAGTTAAACCTTTCACCCCCTGTCACCAGTGATCACCGTATTAGTGTTACGGGTGATGCTGGTTAGTTAGTTTGTTTTTTATAGCATCAGGGCACCCGCCATATATTACCCAATAAGGGTTTAACCCCCTGATTGCCCGGTGGGTGAGATCAGTTAGGTTTTAGTGTCAGTCAGGGTCTGCGTCGCCCTAGGCAGCGTCAGATTAGTGCCAGTAGCGCTAACACCCAAGCACGCACCATACATCTCCCTTAGTGGTATTAGTTATCCCCATATACAGGAGAAGCAGCAGAATGTATTTTGGGTGTAATTCCACAAATAACCATGCCATGTTTGAACAATATATCATTTAGTGACTTTGTGTAAAAAAAAAAAAATGTAATTTTCCCAAAACTTGTGGCAAAATATAAAATATTCCATGGACTCAACATACCTCTCAGCAAATAGCTTGAAGTGTCTTCTTTCCAAAATGGGGTCATTTGGGCGGGGGGGGGGGGGGGTTGTGCTTTCTTGTCATTTGATGGCCTCCAAAACTGTGATAAGTAGTAAGGAAGTGAAATCACCATTTTACGCCCTTAGAAAGCCTGAAGGCGGTGCTTGGTTTTTAGGGTCCTGTACACAGCTAGGCTCCCAAAAAGTCTCACACATGTGGTATCCCCGTACTCAGAAGAAGCAACAGAATGTATTTTGAGGTGTCATTTCACATATATACCCATGGCATGTTTGAGCAATAGATCATTTAGTGACAACTTTTTTTTTGTCATTTTTCAATCACTTGTGACAAAAAATAAAATATTCAATGGGCTCAACGTGCCAAGCTACATAAATTCCAGAAAATGTAGTTTGTAAATGCTATAACTTTTGAGCAAACCAATAAATATACGCTTATTGACATTTTTTTTACCAAAGACATGTGGCTGAATACATTTTGGCCTAAATGTATGACTAAAATTTAGTTTATTAATTTTTTTATAACAAAAAGTAGAAAATATTTTTTTTTCAAAATTTTCGGTCTTTTTCCTTTTATATCACAAAAAATAAAAATCGCAGAGGCAATCAAATACCACAAAGAGAAAGCTCTATTTGTGGGAAAAAAGGATGCAAATTTTGTTTGGGTACAGCATTGTATAACCGCGCAATTACCAGTTAAAGCAGCGCAGTGCCAAATTGTTCAAATACACATTTCCCACTATGCATATTGCCCTTGTTCTATTGTTTTTAAATAAATGCCAGGACACTAAAAAAAGAAGACAATGCTCATTTGCCCAGGATTAGGATTAAAAAAAATTTGCATAATGTTTTGCACAACTCTTGTTTATATAAATACTGTGTTTCTTATTAGGTAATTAAAATGATTAGAGGAAGATAGTGTGTGAATCTACTCATATTCCTTGTGTCAATGTTATTCATAAGCCTTGAATCCTTACTGTTTCATGATAAGTCATAGAGATATCCTGCTCCCTGCAGCATGTGATTAGATTTACACAACAGGAAGAAAAACAGTGAAGGAAGTACATCATGGAACCAGACACTCTGACTATAAGTTTTGGAAGTGTGGGCATTAGGTAGTGGTAGTCAGATTATGGATTCCAAGGCTTCTTATACCAAATCCCAGAAAAGGCTGTAACAACCTACTTTTCCCCTGGGGGAGGCAGCCAAATTGCAAATTAACTCCTGTCTTATGCCAATTCTGACTCCTGGGTAAAGTGTTTTCAAAGAGACCACTGTATGTCAACATCAGGTATCACTGCTTTTAGAAGTCTACCTATTTTTTGAGGACCTGTCTAGAAGCAACCCAGGAATGCTATGGCATGCAAAGGTGTGGCATTGAACTGACTGCTTGCTGACTTCCCCAGTCACGGGGCTACCAGCATTGTATAAATTTGTCTTTATTACCTGTCCTGTAGACAAAAATGAAGTGAACGGAAATCTCTCCAAATTAAGAGGAAATCCCCTCTTAGACATTTGTCACTGGAACAGATGTCTCCATTGTAATATATATATATATATATATATATATATATATATATATATATATATATATACAGTATAATGTTTATATTTTATTTTTTATCTATTTAATTTCTCTTGGATAATCATTGCTATACTGGGCAATGTTTCTTGACTTATTTTAAAAGTTATGGGGAAAAAACCATACAGTACAAAATGCTGGCATCTAAAGGCATATTCATTTCTTAATTATAGTAAAATGTTACTCAATCCAAATTATATTTCCTGGTTATTGACATTAGCATTATAATTGTGACCCTTGAAGACTCACGTATGACGATCAGCTGGGTTTCAATCTAGTTAGCTGTAGTTCTTTCATTTGTGTATGGGATACATGACACTTTTTTCAAGGGAATAAATTAAGATATAAATCTATATGCTATATAATGTGTTACATATGGGGGGTCTATTTTTGTTTGTACAGAGTTTCCTTCATTTTTCTGTACCTGTCATGCTTGGTTCTCAGGAAGATGCAGGTGGCTTAAAGCGGTTGTATACCCGCTGTCATTTTTTTTTTTTTTTACACCTGCAAGGGAAAAGGCATAATGAGCTAGTATGCACCGCATACTAGCTCATTATGAGATACTTACCTTAGAACGAGGCGCCGGCATCTCACCTGGTCCACGCCGAGGGAGCCGACATCTCCCCTCGGCGTGTCTTCCGGGTATCGCGGCTCCGGCGCTGTGAGTGGCCGGAGCCGCGATGTCGTCACTCCCGCGCATGCGCGCGGGAGACTTCTGCCCGGCAAGCTCCGGAGTTTGCCGGGCTGTCAGCCGAGAGTCCCCTGTGCGCATGCGCCGCTGCAGTTAGCGGCTCATTGCAAGGGGAATATCTCCTAAACCTTACAGGTTTAGGAGATATTTTTTTTACCTACAGGTAAGCCTTATTATAGGCTTACCTGTAGGTAAAAGTTACAAATATAGGTATACAACCGCTTTAATACTCCACAGTGATCAGTGAGTGGGAAGGTCACGTGACCTAAAAATCCTGGCACTAGGGGAAAATATAATACATAGCATAGACCAGAAATCTCTAAAGCCATGGACTTAGATGTCCATTCTGGTTTATGCTGCAACCCTGTAAATAGTAAGTGCTTAATTGGTGGTTTATCTGTCATTAGGGCAAGTGTAGTTAGGAAGAGAAACACATTTTTTAGGGACAGGCTATGACCTCACATCTTTGGCTGTGTTGAAGGTTCTTTTAAAGGTTACCCCTCCCTGGACTAGATATCTGAGCATCCCAAGCACTCTTTAGAGGCTAAACCTGTGAGGTGGCATTTCACAGCATTCTACAATGCAGGTTCACATGTGACGAATTATCCACAGTCGGGTTCGATAAACAAAGTTTTTTTCATGATCTGTGTTAGAAGATTTTGAGATAATTAATATTTTGAATGATAAAAGTTTCTGAAAAATATATGAAACACATGAATGTTATGATGTAATTAGTGTTAATCTCTGAAGGTTACAGGACAGAGGACAGAGAGAAGTTGTTTTGCTGTGTAGGTACTTCTATTCTGAGTTACTATGTCAGGACAATGGGTGGAGTTATGCAACTTATCTATAGACTAAAAGCCATATAAAGCATATATGCAAAATGGGTGTTACTCTAGGATATGCTGACCTAACATTATAAAGCAGTATAAGAATTGAGTAGGGTTGAAGAATGTTAGGAAGGGAGGTGGGAAGAGAGGAAAGGAACCCTACACTTTGGAGAATGTAGCATCAGATGCCTCTTCCTCCTTCTGAAGCCATCACCATACCATATGTTACCAGATGTCGATCTTGTCTTTGCTTATGTTTCTGAACAATAAAACAACTCTTCTTGAAGTATTGAACGAAATAAGGATTCTACCATTTCTAATATGAAACAAATTCCTAAAAGTAAGGTGGAGATGCAGCCTTGGATAAAGACAGGCACACTTCTCCTTTACACACCCTCTAGGAGAGAGGACACTGATATATTTACACAAAGACTTTGCTATTCATCCAGAAATGCCCCTGAGATACAAGAATATGAGAATAATAGATATTAGATATTAATAATATTCTTCAATCTGGAATGTTTGACCCTGCCACGTGCATGCAATGTACATTTAGCTGAACAAATCCAAAGAGAATTCCCAGCTCAACTCACCAGCTAATCTGCTACCAACCAAATTATCCTGTCTAACAGTTTGTGTTAAAAACAGGGGTGTGGTTAGCACACATTTGCAAATACATTTGTGTACAATACATGCATAAACTGCAGAGCCGCTCCAAGGCATCCTAGTATTTCTACAGTCCTAACTCTTTTAAATGTATGAGAGCCTCCACAGTGGAAGCAAATGCATTCTAATGAATAGCTAGAGGGCAGGGGAGCCTGGAGGTAGCTCAGCCCTCCTTAAAGGCACAGGGGCACACTGGACACCCAGCACATAGCACAATGGCAGCAAAGGTGTCCAATGTGTCTTGACAGGAATATTACATCAGTAACAACCAACTAGCCACTGCCCCCACCTATAACTGGCCTTTACAGCTAGGCCAGTTATAGGTGGGAGCAGTGGCCAGTTGTTTGGTGCATTTAGCTGAGCCTGCATAACCCTCAACCTGTGTTATGTTTAATTGGTACTGATAAATGTAATAATACTGGTAATATCTTGGAGGCATGAACTTTTCAGAGACAAAAAAGTATTAAATCTGTTTTGTTAGGTCAAATGTTACTTAAAATGTTCTTTCCTACATTTTCTGTAAACCCCAAAAATGTTAACTAATAAAGAGCATTTTAAAATGTGAGCTGATGTCTCTTTTTAGCAGGCCTGGTTACCATTATTTTCATATTCCTTAAAAAAACAATAATTTTGCCAGCAAATAACGTAGAAATAGTTTACAGGGTATTCTAGTTTCATCAGTCAGGATCATCATGTCAAGTTCTCATTCAATCATAAATGTTTTTGACAGAAAAACATGTCTAAGATAGTTCAAATGAGTTTCTCTAACACTTGTAAAGCAAACATGTAACAGCTGGGGAGCAAAGAAGTGCTAGTTGGATCACCAGAATGATAAGCATATACATGTTTCTTTTACACGTAGGCTATTGGGTAAAAGTGCCCTTGTGCTGACAGGGTTGCTTTGGGTGTTCAGATGCTAAATATGTACATGCGTATTGATATCAAAACAGTAATGGATGAAAATGTATCAACATAATTAGAATGAAAAATCCCAAGAAAAACATGAATGTATCTCTCCCATATGTCATAATTTCTCAGGTCTTTTGATGTTTGCCAAACTAATCATATATGTCAGAATCATATAGTAATTATTTAATTAGAAGCTGATTGGATCAAACAGTTGGATCTGCCGGTAAGTGAAAAAACAATGTGGATTAGTTACATATACTATGGCTATAAGTATATGTATATAAGTATATGTATATAAGTATATAAGCCCCAATAGTGCCTGTTGTGGAGATTTGAAGCGTCGTAGGACCTTGTAAAGATTGGGAAGAGACGTAACCGGGGAGGAGAGGAACATCAAAATATCATCAGCGAACAGGGAACATTTCTGTTCCCTGTCTCCACAACAGATACCTTTCATATCTTGGTGATGTCTTAGCTTAATTGCTAGGGGCTCCAGTGCCAAAATAAATAAAATAGGAGATAGAGGGCACGCTTGCCTCATTCCCCTATGTATATCTATTGTATGTGATTAATAGCCTTTTATCTGGAGTCTAGCCGTAAGTAATGCCTAATAATGTGTTTATCAATTTGGCACTGTCAAACATCTGTCAGCATTTTAAGCCAGCCCCATGTAACACCTTTAAACTGAGGGTGGGTTTCATAAAGGAAAGCTCAATACTTGCTTATGATTACAACTATTTACTACAATAATCCTTTCAGCCATGTGACCAATTTAGCCATACCACAATGCTTAAGCAGCTAATGCAGTCCTTGTACTGTGGTGAAGGTTTATACTGAAGTTATTTATCACAGTGCAACAGGCAAGAATAATTTCAAACAGTTTGTATTTAACTAGATACCCACATTTATTCTTTTCCAATGGTTTTTATTGAAAATAGCATATAGAAAATATACAATATACATTTCTTGAGTATAAAAGGAAAGGAAAAAGGAGGCATATCTCGGCCAACATGGCCTGCAAGGATCATATAAACAGACTATGTCATCTCTATTATCTCTACATGAGGTGAAAATGGCTATCCGGTTGCTCATAACCAATTCTATCCCTTTCACTCTCATATATACGTATTCAGAATACAGGGTGTCATAAATTTGGAAATATAACCGCCCATCTTTATATTTTTGCTGCCCCTAGAACTATTTCCATACTGCTCATGTGTTCCTTGGAGAAAAGGTATGATGCCAGGGACCCAACCATCCACCCCATTTGGGATCTACACTGTGGACAGGAAGGCCAAAGCCCCACCCCCTCCGCCTTATAACTAATAAATCTAATACCAGATCTTGATCCTTCGCATATAGTGCTAGGATAACAACATAAAACAGGAAAACCTGCAAAAACAAACAAAAGGAGAAAGGAAAGGTTAAGAGAAAAAAGGAGAATGAAGGAGAAGAGAAAGGGTGGGGGAAGGGTTGGGGTTGAGTGCACCCCTAGGGATCTCTATTAAGATCCATTAACTGTCAAAGCCCGTAGACCGATAGGACAACCATGGTTCCCAAATCCTGTCGAAAGCCCACTGTTTATCCAAAAGAATCGCCGATCTAGCAACCGTGATCCTAGATGCTGTGAATACTAAAGATATGAGTTTCCTTGTGTGCCCAGGCGCTCCTTCCACTTGACCCCCCAATAGTGCCCGTTGTGGAGATTTGGTTAGATTGACTTGAGTCAGTGAGTAGATAAAGTTATAAATGCGTATCCAAAATTGTCTGACTTTAGGGCAGGTCCACCAAGTATGATATATTGTACCTTCCTTGCCACATCCCCTGAAAAATATTGGGGTTGTGTCAGAGATATATGTCGCAATTCTCGCCGGAACCATATACCACCGTTATAGAACTTTGTAATTCGCCTCTATCAGGGAGGTATTAATATAACCTTTTGAGGCTGATTGTGCCATATTAAACCATATATCTATTATCATCGTTACCTCCATATCCTGTTCCCACTTTTGCATATAAAATAATTTTTCCATCTTGGAGGTCAGGATACTATAAATTTTTGATATATGACCTTTATGATTATCAAAAGACCTGCATAAATATTCCATTGGGGTGGAGGTCGTAATATCGGTCTTGCGCTGTAGGGTTTTCAGAAAGTGCATCTGGAGGTAATGATAAAATTCTGTATTAGGTAACTGATGCTTTTCCATGAGAGATTGTTTCGATAATATACCTTTATGATCACATAGGTCAGCTATACGTATCAAACCCTTGTTAGTCCACCATGATAATCTGTGAGGATTGAGACCTGGGGTGAACTCTGGGTTGCCCGTTAACGGGGCTAAGGGAGCATGAGTGGAGCGAAAAGTAAAAGGCCTTTGTAATCTGTCCCATAAACTCAATGAAAAAGATAATGTAGGGCACAATATAGTCGGCCTGTCTTTCATATGAAGCCACATCAAATGGCTAATCGGTTTTGTGGGATAGGGGGATGAT
The DNA here is from genome assembly GCA_037952835.1 of Lithobates septentrionalis. Taxonomy (NCBI): domain Eukaryota; kingdom Metazoa; phylum Chordata; class Amphibia; order Anura; family Ranidae; genus Lithobates; species Lithobates septentrionalis. The sequence continues at coordinate 5,747,719 of JBBDGP010001146.1, forward strand.
TCCATTTTCATCCAGGATGGTTGAAGTAGCCCGGAGTGGGAGCGAATTAATTGGGCCAACTGGGCTGCCTCAAAATATTTGACCAAGTCTGGGACCCCCAGACCCCCTTTAGTTTTGGGGGTATAGAGAGTTCGCTTATTCACCCTAGGTCTTGTATCCCCCCAAATAAACTTCATTATCTTTTTCTGAAAAACCTTAAGGTCGGGTCTATTGATAGCTATCGGAAGAGTTCTGAACAAGTACAATAATCTCGGCAAGAGGTTCATTTTTATGGAGTACAGTCAACCACAACGGAGGGCTATTAGCCCATCTCAATAAATCTGCTGTCAGTTTCTTATAAAGAGGGGGATAGTTGGCTTGGTACAGAGTCTGTATAGTGGGAGTTAGAAAGATTCCTAGATATGGGAGCCTATCTTTCTGCCATTTAAACTGGAATGACTTTTGAAGCACTTTTACTGTTTGCGGTTCTAAGGTTAAATTTAGGGCTTCAGATTTGGAGTGATTGATCGTGAGAACAGAAAAAACTGTGAAGCATCATAGGACCTTGTAAAGATTGGGAAGAGACGTAACCGGGGAGGAGAGGAACATCAAAATATCATCAGCAAACAGGGAACATTTCTGTTCCCCATCTCCACAACAGATACCTTTTATATCTTGGTGATGTCTTAGCTTAATTGCTAGGGGCTCCAGTGCCAAAATAAATAAAATAGGAGATAGAGGGCACCCTTGCCTCGTTCCCCTATGTATATCTATTGTATGTGATTAATAGCCTTTATCTGGAGTCTAGCCGTAGGTGCATTGTATAATATCTGTAATATAGTCAGAAAATGAGACCTAAATCCATATCTCCTTATTATGTAATAAATGTAGTCCCATGTGACCGAGTCGAATGCCTTGATCTAATGACAGTAGCATTCCCTTCCGTGCAGAGGCGGCTCTCTAATTAGTAAAAAAGAAGAAATAACCGCGCTAAATATAAGTGAAACACGTTAAGCAATTTCAAAGACCTCCGTGAGGAAGTACATATATAAATACAAAAATGTTGAAAAATATTAAAAATGAAATTCTGAAAAGTACATGGGTCAACACATGTATGTATGAATCAAACATGAGTGTCCATATGTAATATTTGCGAATAAAAATAAGTGTCCATATATAGTAACAGAAAATAAAAATGTGAAGTAATGATCTGAAATCAGTCCAAGAAAGACCCCTTAGGTGAATCCAACCAGAGTCAATAGTGTAAAAAATATGAGTGACAACCCATACAGTATCCGCAAATACACAATAATTGCGCTTACCACAAGGCAAGCGAACACCAGCCTGTATCACATCTTAGTGTGGAGAATCCAGATGGTACTCTTAGATTGTATACATCGTAGCTGAAAGGATGTAATGAGGACACCAAACTTCCATCTCATAGACATGTAAATAAAAAGAAACTGGCCATAGTGTAATACTGACAAACTATTTAAAGTTTAGAAAAGGTAGAAAACTTGCACTAGTGCATAAAGATACAGCAGGAAAAAAAAGGGAACTTAGAGTGAACACTAGCAAACTCCGTGGTGAAGATGAGACCCCACACTCCGTGCAAATATTGCGCTTACCACAAGGCAAGCCAACAACAGCTTGTGTTCAGTATCAGTTTACTACACCACACTACGTGATCCACCACCAGGCTAATAATGCGCTTACCGCAAGGCAAGCCAACAACAGCTTGTGTTCAGTATTGGTTAACCACACCACACTACGTGATCCACCACCAGGCAAATAATGCGCTTACCGCAAGGCAAGCCAACCACAGCTTATATTCAATAGCAGTATGAGAGATCCATTGGCGTTCTGGACTGCTTGCGGCAGGAACCGGGGATACAGCAGAGACTCCAAAATGACATCTCACAGGCATGTAAATAAAAAGGAACTGGCCATAGTGTAATACTGATAAAAACGATTTAATAGATAAAGGTAGAAAACTCACATGAGTATGTAAAAATACAGCAAACAGCCGGCCGGCATAGCGAGCACCCGTCCACACTGAAAATGGCGATGACGTCAGAGCGTCAACCTCCCGACGTACGTTTCACCACAAATGGCTTTTCACCACAAATCGTTTTTATCAGTATTACACTATGGCCAGTTCCTTTTTATTTACATGCCTGTGAGATGTAATTTTGGAGTCTCTGCTGTATCCCCGGTTCCTGCCGCAAGCAGTCCAGAATGCCAATGGATCTCTCATACTGCTATTGGACATAAGCTGTGGTTGGCTTGCCTTGCGGTAAGCGCATTATTTGCCTGGTGGTGGATCACGTAGTGTGGTGTGGTTAACCAATACTGAACACAAGCTGTTGTTGGCTTGCCTTGCGGTAAGCGCATTATTAGCCTCGTGGTGGATCACGTAGTGTGGTGTAGTAAACTGATACTGAACACAAGCTGTTGTTGGCTTGCCTTGCGGTAAGCGCATTATTAGCCTCGTGGTGGATCACGTAGTGTGGTGTAGTAAACTGATACTGAACACAAGCTGTTGTTGGCTTGCCTTGTGGTAAGCGCAATATTTGCACAGAGTGTGGGGTCTCATCTTCACCACGGAGTTTGCTAGTGTTCACTCTAAGTTCCCTTTTTTTTCCTGCTGTATCTTTATGCACTAGTGTAAGTTTTCTACCTTTTCTAAACTTTGATTAGTTTGACAGTATTACACTATGGCCAGTTTCTTTTTATTTACATGTCTATGAGATGGAAGTTTGGTGTCCTCATTACATCCTTTCAGCTACGATGTATACAATCTAAGAGTACCATCTGGATTCTCCACACTAAGACGTGATACAGGCTGGTGTTCGCTTGCCTTGCGGTAAGCGCAATTATTGTGTATTTGCGGATACTGTATGGGTTGTCACTCATATTTTTTACACTATTGACTCTGGTTGGATTCACCTAAGGGGTCTTTCTTGGACTGATTTCAGATCATTACTTCACATTTTTATTTTCTGTTACTATATATGGACACTTATTTTTATTCGCAAATATTACATATGGACACTCATGTTTGATTCATACATACATGTGTTGACCCATGTACTTTTCAGAATTTCATTTTTAATATTTTTCAACATTTTTGTATTTATATATGTACTTCCTCACGGAGGTCTTTGAAATTGCTTAACGTGTTTCACTTATATTTAGCGCGGTTATTTCTTCTTTTTTATTAGTTATTTTAGTGCACATCTCACTGTTTAACTGCTGCTTTTTGGGGGGATAGTTTCTATAGGTAGCGCAGTATTTTTTTGTTTTTCTGGGCTCTCTAATTAGGCAAATTAGGCTGCCGCCTAAGGCCTCGCCTTCACAGTGGCCTCGCGGCCGCCTAATTTGCCTCTGCTCGATCACTGGACTAACCAACAGGCTCCAGGTGCCATCTGTAAAAGCCGTGCGGGCAGCCATAGAGCACACCGGGGCGGGCCGCAAATCCATGAAGTCCAAGTCCAGTGCGTGCTGCTCCTTCAGCCCGCGCTGCTCATCTGGCCTCTCCCCATCTGGCTGCCTATTCGGGTCAGGAGTCGAGCCAGACGGCGGAAACTATCCCTGACCTATGACTGTCTGTGAAGGGGAAGGAGGAGCTCCGGTGGATGGATCCCATCCCAGCGCCTGCTGCAGCCTGGCCGACCGCCCAGACAGAACGTGAGTGCCCGGCCGTGCCCCCCTCCTGTGTGCCTGGATAGGAGGAGCGGCGGGGACAGCTGCATATGGAGGAATTGATCTTTTCATGTTCCTCCTGCAGCCGCTGAATGACCGCTTCTTCTGCGGGCGTTCATTGGCTGCAGAAAGAATATGGAAAGATCAATTCCTTCATATGCAACTGTCCCCGCTGCTCCTCCTATCCAGGCACACAGGAGAGCTGTCCAGTCACCCCCCCACTGCTCTCCACCCCCCCCAGTGCTCTGTGCTCCCTGGCTCCCCCCACACTGATATCCCCCCACTGTGCTCTCTGGTCCTCCCTGTCTCCCCCCACACTCTCCCCCCAGTGCTCTCCGACCCCCGTGCTCTCTGGTTCCCCCAACAGTGCTCTCCAGCCCCCCAGAGCTCTCTCTTCCCCCATGCTCTCTAACCCCTCCCAGTTCTACCTGCACCCCCAGTGCTCTCTGCCCCTTGTGCTCCCTGGCTCCCGCTGTGCTTTCAACTTCCCCCCGTGCTCTCCAACTCCCCCCACAGTGATCTCCAGCTCCCCTTTGTGCTTTCCAGACCCCACTTTTCTCCCTGGCTCCCACCATGCTCTCCACCCCACTATGCTATCCAGCTCCCCCCAGTGCTTTCCAAATCCCCCACCCCCCTGTGCTCCCTGGCTCCCCCCCAATGCTCTCCACCACCCTGTCATACCTAGCTGCCCCGGTGCTCTCCACCCCCCACCCTCCCTATGCTCTTCTGCCCCTCCCCCAGTACTCTCTGGCCCCTATGCTCTCCATCACCCCTCCATGCTCTCTGCCCCTGCCAGGCTCCTCACTCCCGCCAGTGCACCCCCCTAGTGCTCTCCAGCTCCCCCAGTGCTCTCCGCCCCCTGCCCTCCACTTCCCCAGTGCTCTTGCCCCCCACACTCTCGGCCCCCCCTCCCTCTGCTGCAGCCTCACTCCCGTGCTCTCTGCCACCCCTGTTCTCTTTTCTGGCCCCCTCACCCCTGGGCAGCTCTGCTAGGTTCCCCCCTCTTTTCACTCTGGCTGCTGCGGGGGTCTCTCAGGCTGGGGAGCGGGGAAGGGACCACTATCATGGGCTGCTCAATCTATTTTTTGTCCCAGTCCGGGCCTGGCGGGCAAGTTGAGCAGCGAGGCTTGCAAGGATCGATAGTCCTGGAGGGAGAAAAGCTCTAAAGAACTCCCAGGACTGGAGGACAGGCTGACTGGGGCCGGAAAACGAGGACGGGTGGAGGGTAAAGGTGACCAGGGACCACTCCATGTCTCAGCAAACAGATCCTCTGGAAGGAGCAGGACACTGTCCCCACTAGGGTTGCCACATCATCCCTTTAATCCAGGACACATATTAATTACACAGGTTCTGTGGCTGATTAAGGTGGTAATTAAACTCACTTGGTGCCTTATCTGCATTAAATCAGCCTCAGAACCTTTGTAATTTATATGTGTCCTGGATTAAAGGGATGATGTGGCAACCCTAGTCCCCACCCAGAATGAGAATGGACCCTGCCTGCTGCTGACCGTCATGAACATCCTGCTGGCATGGAAGGTACCGTACCAAGCATCACACACAGCTTCCCACAGACAGGCACTGCAGACTGGGACATGGTACACAGGAGGGGCTACAGACAGGAACAGGGCTAGAGATCTCTCTCTCCCCCTTCCTCCCTTCCTCCCCCTCCCTCCCCTCCCTCTCTCCCCCCTCTCACCCCCCTCTCACCCTCCCTCCCTCTCTCTCAACCTCCCTCCCTCTCTCCCCCTCCCTCTCTGTCTCTCCCCCTCCCCCTCATTCTCTCTCTCTCTTTCTCTCCCTCTTTCACCCTCCCACTCTCTCTCCCCCTCCCTCTCTCCCTCTCTCTCCCTCTCTCTCCCCTCCCCCTCTCCCTCTCCCTCACTCTCTCTTCCTCTCTCTCTCCCTTCCTCTCAACCTCCCTCACCCCCTCTCTCTCTATCTGCTCTGGGATACCCCCACTCTCCTTCCTTTGTGGATATGGAATGATTCAGTGACACCCCCTTCCCATTCTCCCAAGGCACAGGGGGAAATCCTAGAAGGGTTGTCACCTTGCTGGGTCCCAGATGTTGTATTGGCTGCATATGTCTGATGGGTGAGGAGAGTGCCCTGAAAGTGGTGCTGATCGCCTGTGTGCTAGATCCACGCATCTTTCTGCAGCCATTTTTACTTGCTTGAATTTCTTTTATCCATTATGGGTGTCAGTGGGGCCTTGTGTCTAAATTTTGCCTAAGGCCTCACAAAGCCTAGAGCCGCCTCTGCTGTTCCGTGTACCTTGGTCATCCCAGTTTGTGTTAAGCGCTGCTATAATCTCTATCACCCTTTGGGTTTGGTCGGGGGCCTGCCTATTGGGGACAAATCCCACTTGGTCTGGATGGATATAATTGGCTAGAAAGGAGTTCATTCTGGTCGCTAACACTTTAGTCATCAGTTTGAGATCCACATTGATGAGCGATATAGGGCGATATTTAGCAGGATCCCCATGATCCTTTTCCGGTTTAGGAATTACTTGTATAAGGGCCTCATTTTCATGTGTAGCTAGTGGGCTTCCTTTCCGTATTACATTGAAAAAGGAACACAGATGTGGAGTCAATATGGCTGCAAATTTTCTATAGTAGTGGCCTATGAAACCATCTGGGCCAGGTACTTTTGTGGGATTCAGACATTTAATGGCTGCCAAAATCCCCCCCTCTGTGAAATCTGCTTCCATTAATTCTATGTGCTCTTGTGCTACTTGTGGTAAGGGAATATCGTGAAAAAATTTGTCTGCCCGGGCTTTGGGGAATGAGTTTGGTTTGTTGTATAAATTAGTAAAGAACCTCGAAAATTCTTGGAGTATCACTTGGGGGTTTTGGGTAAATTTTCCATCCCGCGTCGGTAATCTCGGCATAGCAGGGTTAAATGGTCGCGGGGTTAGCTTTCTAGCTAGAAGCGTAGTAGGTTTACCTCCCCTGGTGTAGAAACGATGTCCTGTTGCTGTATCTTCTGTGTGTTATCACGTTTTTTTCTAGAGGCTACTTGGATCAGTTTGCCGCAAATGGTGGCTTTATGCGCTGCCCAATTAATGCTAGGAGACGTGTCGCTAGCATGATTATCAATAAAGTACTGTCGAAGGGCTTTCTCTATCTCAGTATATATGATGGGGTCATTGAGTAATGAAGCATTAAGCCGCCACATTGAGGGTTTTGGTCTCATCCATAGATCGGTTAGTGTCATTTGTACTGGTGAGTGGTCTGACCATGAGCTGGGCACTATTTTAGCTGACTCAATTGAGGGTAGTAGTGAAGATTGTGTGAATAAATGGTCTATGCGAGAGTACGTTTTGTGGACCTGGGACACATTTATTCTAATATACTAAAAAACACAACCTGGTTTGGTGATACAGGGGCAATTCAGACTGTCTAAGCCAATTCTCTCTTCAAATAGTTTGATAAATGAATACCAGTGTATATAATTTGGTTTTTGAATGACCAGTGACCATCTAGAACTCATCAGAAAATATAACGGTCTGATGAGTTATTAAATAGAAATGACAGTTACTTTAACTAATGAAATGTTTTTGAACTTGAAAGGCTACTGAAGGTGAAATATTAGACTCAGTAATTAAACTGATTCGTCCCCAGTAACCCAAGTCTTCCTCATAATTTGCCAACAAGTAATTTGCAAACAAAAGTCCAGAACAGTTTGTATTACATTCCTGTTTTGGTGCCTTCAGTTCTATGGGCTGTGTACCTCATAAGGTTTTGTGAAAATATGAATGGATACATTTTCAATTATATTTATTTCTAAAATACTCAATAGCAATACTGGAGAGTAAAACAATGCAGATTTTTTTTCTTTTTAGAACGTATTTTATTTATTTTTTGTTTGTTTATGTATTCATGTATTTATTTATTTTACACATGAAGAACAAAGCTTCGGTGTAACATTTTAAAGAATTCAGAAAACATTCTTTAATAATGCTGAGAATTTATTTTATTTATTTTTTTCGCAGACATGAAATGTGACTTTTCTATCACTATAAATTAGAGGAGCAGAGCAGCTTTTAATGTTGCCAAGACTTGCCAATCACCAAAATGTCATGTACACGAAAGTGTAGGTGCTGTGTGATTTATCTACTGTGACAAAAAACACTTTGACTTAAAATACCTTTTCCCCACATCTTTTATTTTTGTTATACAAATAATTCTCAGCTGATGACAGACTTCCCAGGTACTACCCTATAATTTTCAGACAGTGGGTGGTAACAGAACCATAACTTCACAGCCAGTCCCAGGTTCTTGAGTGTTTGTAATTTTCAAATACCTGCTGAGCATACAGAGTTAAACATGCAAAAGTCTATTGATGAAAGTCTATTGATTTATTCAACAATAGATCCTACTGTGCATTTTTTTTTTGGTATTCACCAATATAGACAAAAAAATCTGGTGTATTAGCATTGAGACTGTAAAAAGCATGGACTGCTATAAGAGAAAAACTAACATGCTTTAGTAAAAAAAAAAAACACACATTTAAAGAAGTTCATTAAAAGTGAAAAAACACATTTTTGTGCTATTTTAATTCTGTGTGTAACCAGAGGGAAAAAAAATACCCACTGTGATTGCCTCTTCTATCTACCGGCATGTAGTTAATCACATATTTAAAATTTTGTTGGCAAAAAGAAAACATCATTGACATAATCATAAAATTGCATTTGAAAGGTTGCTAATTATAAGCCGTAAAAGCAAGGGCTAGTCATATACTTCATAACACACAATGCTGGGACACGGCCATCCAGTGCCCAGGGCAAAGATGGCAAACTGAGTTCACCCCCCATCACTACCACCAGGTGGAGGAGGGGATGGGACTCATAGTGGTGCATATAGTAAAATGGGATTTTAAGACTTAAAAAAGATGGTAAGGAGGTGACATAATGCATCCTCAGCTCCTACCAACTGCCCTCCTGAAAGGCCATTCATAGCAGATATCTCTTCAGAGGGCTACCACAAGCTAAGGGGTTCTTAGGGGGGTTTGCAAGGAGAGGGGGAGGTCTAGGGCTGAGTTTCCCCCCATCTCCATGTACTCACAGTTCACACCTCAATCTCAGCATGATGCACGCCGGTAATAAATGCAGCTTTTCATTCTTCCTATCTTGGGTCATGTGATATGTCTTTTGGAGGGAGGAAACAACAAAATCCTCCTTCCAGCAGATACTGGGCCCCTGCAGTCACTTCTGTCAGGGGGCGGGGCCTCCCTCTGATGCCCCAGGAAAGCCATAGGGAAGTCCCTGTGTGTCAGAGGGGGGCGGGGTCACCCGGGAACGTCACCGTGTGTTTATAACCCTCAGTTATAAAAGTACTGTCACCTGCGAGGACGCGTCATACGGCGGGTGCCTCCCATGGAGGCGGGTCGGTAGCAGCTTTGTTTTTTTCTTTTTTCTTCAGTCCATCGGCGGAGCGAGAGAAGAAGACTTTGTGGGACATTTTATTTTTTAATAAAGTCCCACGTTGTGTTTTGTCTTTTGTACCATTTTGACACTTTTTTTGTGAAATGGCAGGGGTACATTTGTACCCCGTTACCATTTCACACAGGGGGGAGGCCGGGATCTGGGGGTCCCCTTGTTAAAGGGGGCTTCCAGATTCCGATAAGCCCCCTACCCACAGACCAGCACATCCACCGGGCAAGGTTTGGGGGGATGAGCCCCTTGTCCCCATCAACATGGGGACAAGGTGCTTTGGGGCCTACCCCAAAGCACCCTCCCCATGTTGAGGGCATGTGGCCTGGTACAGTTCAGGAGGGGGGCCGCTCTCTCATCCACCCTTCTTTTCCTGTGGCCTGCCATGTTGCGTGCTCGGATAAGGGTCTGTTATGGATTTTTGGGGGGACCCCGCAACATTTTTTTAAAATTTTGGCACAGGGTTCCCCTTAAAATCCATACCAGACCTGGAGGGTCTGGTATGGATTTTGAGGGGGACCCATACACCCTTTTTTTTCAATATTTTGGCACAGGGTTCCCCTAAATATCCATACCAGACCTGAATGGCCTGGTATGGAGTTTGGGGGGATCCCCACGCAATTTTTTTTTTAAATTTTGGTTCGGGGTTCCCCTTAATATTCATACCAGACCCAAAGGGCCTGGTAATGGACTGGGGGATGCCATGCCGTTTTTTTCAATGACTTTTATCTGTATTGCCAGACCCGACAATTCATTATAGCCGCGAGTACTGTTAAATGACTTTTTTTCCTTTAGAATTGTTTCACTTTAACCATTATTAACCACCTCAATACAGTGCATTTTCGCCCCCTTCCTGCCCAAGCAGTTTTTCAGCTTTCAGCGCTGTCGCACTTTGAATGACAATTGCGCGGTCATACAACACTGTACCCAAATGAAATTGTTATCATTTTTTCCCCACAAATAGAGCTTTCTTTTAGTGGTATTTGATCACCTCTGCGGTTTTTATTTTTTGCGCTATAAACAAAAGAAAAGTGGGAAGTTTTAAAAAAAACACAATAATTTTTATCTTTTGCGATAATAAATATCCAATTTTTTTTTCTTTAAAACAAATTTTTTCTCAGTTTAGGCCGATATGTATTCTTGTACATATTTTTGGTAAAAAAAATCGCAATAAGCGTATATAGATTGGTTTGCGCAAAAGTTATAGCGTCTACAAAATAGGGGATAGATTTATAACATTTTTATTTTTTTTAATTTTTTTACTAGTAATGGCGGCGATCTGCGATTTTTATTGTGACTGCGATATTGCGGCGGACACATCGGACACTTTTGACACATATTTGGGACCATTCACATTTATACAGCGAACCGTGCTATAAAAATGCATTGATTACTGTATAAATGTGACAGGCAGGGAAGGGGTTAACACTAGGTGGTGATCGAGGGGTTAACTGTGTTGCTAGGGAGTGATTCTAACTGTAGGGGGAGGGGACTCACTAGGGGAGGAGACCGATCGGTGTTCCTCTGTGCTGGGAACACACCATCGGTCTCCTCTCCTCTGACAGGACCGTGGATCTGTGTGTTTACACACACAGATCCATGGTCCTGCTGTGTTACCGGTAATCGCGGGTGCCCGGCGGACATCGCGGCCGCCGGGCACGCGCACCGGGTGCCTAGTGACACGCGATCGCGCGCGCGCCCCCTGGTGGCCTAGGACGCCCGCCCGCAACGAGAGCTGCGCCGCCTGGCCGTCAATAGACAGCCGGCGGTCAGCAAGCGGTTAAAATCACTGCTCCCGAAAAAACGCCCGTTTTTAAAACTTTTTTTACATTGATACATGTCCCCTGGGGCAGGACCCAGGTCTTTGGATTTCTCCCATAGGCAATTTATTATAGCCGCGAGTGCTTTTAAATGACTTTTTTTTACTTTAAAATCAGCACTTTTGATTTTTCATGTTCGTGTCCCATAGACTTTAACGGTGTTCGCGTGTTCGAACAAATGTTTTGCCTGTTCGCATGTTCTGCTGTGAACCGAACCGGGGGTGTTCGGCTCATCCCTAGTCAGCATCAGGTTAAGAATGCAGAGGTCATGAGTGCAGGGGTCTGATGTGCACAGGTCAGGAATGTGTAATGAACAGTGCTGAAGAGTCAGGAATATGAAATGCACAGAGTGCTGCAGTCAGTAATATGTAATGTACATGATGCAGGGGACAGGAGTGTGTAATGCACAGGAGTAAAAAATGAAAAGTGTGCAGGAGTCAGGGGTGTTTATTACATTGTAGGGGTCAGGAAACTACAAGCACTACTCTCCCTCATTTTACCCTTTCAGTAAAAAATTTGCACTCTGTACCTCGCAAAAAAAAAAAAAAAACATGACTAATTTGTATACTCACCGGTCCCAGCACAAATCTTCTTACCCCTCCCAGCACAAATTTTCCCCCCTTCTAGCTTGGACCTTCTCCATCCATATCTCCCCTCCCAGCATACAGTAAACCAACTTCCCCTCCCAGTACAATCCCCCCAAATCTTCTTCCACCCCTCCAATTTTCTCTTCCCATAAATAAATCCCCCAATTCCATCTCCCAGCGCAAATCCATTCCCCCATCTAGCACAAATCCCCCCATTGCTTTCCCAGCATAAATCCTCTATCCCTCTCTGCATGCATACTAAATACTCTCCCCCTTCCAATTCCTCCTTCTAGTAAAGTTCCCCTCCATCCCCCTCCAAGCCTAAATTCTCTTCCCCTCAATGCCTAAATACTCTACACCTCCAAATCCCCCTTCTATTATTCTAGTACAATTCCCATCCTTCTACAAAACCCCCAGCACAAATACTCTGCCTATCCACCCTTCCAGCATAACCTCCCTCCCTGCCATTCTAGTACACATCCTCAACATCATCCCCACAGCACAAAAAGTCCCCCACAATCTCTCCTTCTAGAAAACATACTCTGATTTCCCCCACCTAAATGCCCCCTTCCAGCACAAATTCTGCCCCCAAATCTCTCTTCCCAGCATAAATCCTCCTCCCTCCCAAAACCCCTCCATCTAGAAAAAATCCTCTTACATCCTCCTCCCCATATCCCCTCTTGTAACATAAATCCCCAAACCTCTCCTTCCAGCACAAATCATTTTATTTTACTCCCCAAATCTCCCCTTCAATCACAATCCCCCAAATACAAATGTTCTTGCCTCCAAATCCCCCCAGCATTAATCCTCCTAAACCCCTTCCATCATAAACTCTCCCCACCCCTTTCTGACAAAAAACATCCTTTTCCCTCCTTCCACAAGCACAAATTGTCAGGGCTGGGCTCAGCCCTTCCTTCTCTGAGCTGGCCGCCCAGATGTTGGCTAATTGCCAGCTCCTTTCTCTCCACTGTGACTCAGCTGTTGTTGATCTGCTCGTCAGTCCTGTCTACTTAAAGCCGTCCAGCTCACTTCATCTCTGCCTTCGCCTTTGGTCACTTCTCAGAGACTTTTCTCCTGCGTTCCTGTTGAAGACTTGCTCGGCTGACGTCCCTTCTGGCTCCTCATCCTGCTTGCTGTACTACTACGTTGATCTCTGGCTCTCTGACATTGGCATTGGCTGACTACCCAATCTGGTCACTGAACTCTGGCTATGTATTGACTACGCTTACTCTGTTTACCTTTTTATTATTATTAAACAAGTGTGATTAACTGTACTTCTGTCTCAGTCTGATTCATGGTTTCTGACAGTAGGCAAAGGCCATGAATTCAGAAGATGCAGTCAGTCCACTTGTTGGTAATATTTTTTCCAGATTGGATGACCAGGATCACCGCATGGATCAGTTTGCCTTGGCATTACAAACGCTCCTGAGGTGCATGGCTAACCGGAAATCTTCCACTATGGCTGCTCCTGTACAACCTGTGTTGCAGGCCGTCCCTGCTGCTGCTCCAGCCTCTGTGCAGGCACCCACCTTGAGTATTACCTCTATAAGAGGCATGTCTGGTTCCGCCCCGCTTCCCCAGCGATTTGGGGGCGATCCAGTTTAATGCAGAGGGTTTCTCAAACAGGTTGAGATATACTTTGAGATGCTGCCCCAGGCATTTCCCACGGACAGAAGCAAAGTAGGTTTCGTGATATCTTTGCTTTCTGAGAGAGCCTTGGCCTGGGCAAACCCTCTATGGGAGACGCAAAAACCCGTGGTCCTGAGTTACCCAGAATTTGTGGCTTCCTTCAAAAGAGTATTTGACATTCCCACACGTTCCGCTTCTGCTGCCAAGAGCCTCATGTCCATCAAACAGAGTAAGAGAACTGTTGCCGATTATGCCATTGAATTCCGTTCTCTGGCAGCAGAGGTTGCTTGGAACAATGAGGCCCTCATGGCTGCCTTCTCTTATGGTCTCCCGGATAACATCATAACATCAAGTATGAGATAGCAGCATGAAATATACCCACTGAGCTGGAGAGGTTGATCACATTTGCCATCCTCATTGACTCCAGACTCAGAGAGAGACTCTCTTTTAAGGAGAGCTGTCACAAGCCTCCTGTACATTTGTCTCCGAGCTTTGCATTCCCACCCTTGCCTCCCTCACCTCCCATGCCTCCTGGTACCAAGTCGGTCTGTGAAGATGAACCCATGCACTTCACGCATCTCTCTGCAGATGAGAGAGCCCTTAGGAGAAGGGAGAGATTGTGCCTTTATTGTGGCCAGGCTGGTCACTTTTTGAAGTCTTGTCCTACCCGTCCAGGGAACGCCAGAACCTTGAGGTCCTGTCACGGACAGACCTTAGGTGGCGTTATTTTGTCTCCAGTTTCCCAGAAAGATAAGCCCCTGGTTTTGGTTACCCTGTCTTGGGCTGAGTCATCTGTCGAGATACAGGCTCTAATCGACTCTGGGGCTGCAGGCCTGTTCTTTGATGCTGCCTTTGTATCGAAGCACTCGATTCTGCTGCAGTTGCATGACACGCCATTTGCCATCGAGGATCTTGACGGGAGACCTCTACAGCCTGCCCATGTGACTCATGAGACTGTTCCATTGTCCATGGCCTTAGGGGCCCTTCACCATGAGATAATCCAATTCCAAGTAATTTCTTCGCCTAAGCTTCCGCTGGTTATTGGTTATTCTTGGTTACAGAGGCACAACCCTTCTTTTGATTGGCTCCATGCTGAGGTTCTGTCCTGGTCGCCACAGTGCAGTGAGAGATGCTTTCAGAAGGTAGACAAGGTCCTGTGCACCTCTTCACTCTCCTCCCTGCCAGAGGAGTACCGCGATTTTAGCGATGTCTTTGACAAAGTTCAAGCCGGTACTTTGCCTCCACACCGGTCGCATGATTGCGCAATTGACCTTCAACCTGGTGCCATACCCCCTCGTGGCCGGGTTTACCCTTTGCTGGTCTTGGAGGATAAGGCCATGGAGGAGTATGTTGCAGACGCACTTTCTCATGGCTCCATCCACAAATCCTCGTCTCCTGCTGATGCTGGTTTCTTTTTTGTGAAGAAGAAGCGTGGTGAACTGAGACCTTGTATCGATTATAGTGGTCTCAATCGTTTCACGATTAAGAATGCCTATCCCATTCCGTTGATTACGGAGTTATTTGACTGCCTCAAGGGAGCAACGGTTTTCATGAAGCTTGATTTGAGAGAGGCATACAATCTTGTTAGGATTAAGGAGGGCGACGAGTGGAAAACTGTGTTTAATACCAGATCAGGTCATTATGAGTATCTTGTAATGCCTTTTGGCCTTTGTAACGCTCCGGCAATTTTCCAGGAGTTCATTAACAATGTCCTCCGATATTTGTTGCAGTTATGTGTGGTGGTTTATCTTGACGATATCCTCATATTTTCCAAGTCTCTGGAGAGCCACCACATGGATGTCTGTCGTGTGCTTCAGAGACTACGAGAGAACAATCTCTATTGTTAATTCGGAAAAGTGCGAATTCCATTGTGAACAGGTGAAATTCCTGGGTTATGTCATTTCCACTGCTGGTTTTTCGATGAACCCAGAGAAACTTTCAGCGGTCCAACAGTGGCCTCGACCCATGGGTTTACGTCCTCTGCAGTGTTTTCTTGGCTTTGCCAACTATTATCAGAAGTTTATTCGTAACTTCTCGTCTCTGGTCAAGCCCCTGACTGATATGACCAGGAAAGACGGCAACCCACAGAGTTGGTCTCCAGAGTCCATTAAGGCCTTTGAGAGTCTTAAGGTTGCCTTTGTTTCTGCTCCTGTGTTGGCACACCCTGATCCTATGTTGCCTTTTATACTAGAAGTTGATGCTTCCGAGACTGGAATTGGTACCCTTCTGTCTCACCGTCCTAACTCTGAGTGTGCTATGCATCCGTGTGGCTACTTTTCTAAGAAATTGTCACTGGCAGAGGGCAATTACGAGATTGGTGACAGAGAGCTGTTGGCGATCATTTTAGCCCTGAAAGAATGGAGACATCTCCTTGAAGGTACCACTGTGCCAGTTCTCATTCTTACTGACTAGGGATGAGCCGAACACCCCCCTGTTCGGTTCGCACCAGAACATGCGAACAGGAAAAAAGTTTGCTCGGACACGCGAACACCGTTAAAGTCTATGGGACACGAACATGAATAATCAAAAGTGCTAATTTTAAAGGCTAATATGCAAGTTATTGTCATAAAAAGTGTTTGGGGACCTGGGTCCTGCCCCAGGGGACATGGATCAATGCAAAAAAAAGTTTTAAAAACGGCCGTTTTTTCAGGAGCAGTGATTTTAATAATGCTTAAAGTCAAACAATAAAAGTGTATTATCCCTTTAAATTTCGTACCTGGGGGGTGTCTATAGTATGCCTGTAAAGGGGCGCATGTTTCCTGTGTTTAGAACAGTCTGACAGCAAAATGACATTTTGAAGGAAAAAACTCATTTAAAACTACCCGCGGCTATTGCATTGCCGACAATACACATAGAAGTTCATTGATAAAAACGGCATGGGAATTCCCCAAAGGGGAACCCCGAACCAAAAAAAAAAATGACGTGGGGGGTCCCCCTAAATTCCATACCAGGCCCTTCAGGTCTGGTATGGATATTAAGGGGAACCCCGGCCAAAGTTTAAAAAAAAATGGCGTGGGGTCCCCCCAAAAATCCATACCAGACCCTTATCCGAGCATGCAACCTGGCAGGCCACAGGAAAAGAGGGGGGACGAGAGAGTGCCCCCCTCCTGAACCCTACCAGGCCACATGCCCCCAACATTGGGAGGGTGCTTTGGGGTAGCACCCCAAAACACCTTGTCCCCATGTTGATGGGGACAAGGGCCTCATCCTCACAACCCTTGGTTGTGGGGGTCTGCGGGCGGGGGGCTTATCAGAACCTGGAAGCCCCCATTAACAAGGGGACCCCCAGATCCCGGCCCTCCCCCTTGTGTGAAATGGTAAGGGCCTACCATTTCACACAAAAACTGTCAAAAATGTTAAAAATGACAAGAGACAGTTTTTGACAATTCCTTTATTTAAATGCTTCTTCTTTCTTCTATCTTCTTTCTTCTATCATCTATCTTCTTTCTTCTATCTTCCTTCATCTTCTTCTGGTTCTTCTGGCTCTTCTGGTTCTTCCTCCCGTGTTCTCGTCCAGCATCCCCTCTGTGGCGTCTTTTTATCTTCTTCTCCTCAGGCCGCTCCGCATCCATGATGGCATGGAGGGAGGCTCAGAAGGGGGCGGGCTTATGTAACGGGTGGCCCCGCCCCCTCTTACGTCACGGGGAATGCCACAGGGAAGTCCTAGTCAAGTCCCCGGGGGAACTTGAAGGGGGTGGGTTTACATAACGGGTGACCCCACCCCCTCTGACGTCACGGGGAATGCCACAGGGAAGTCCTAGTCAAGTCCCCGGGGGAATTTGAAGGGGGCGGGTTTACGTAACAGGTGACCCCACCCCCTCTGACATCACGGGGAATGCCACAGGGAAGTCCCCTTCATGTCCCTGTGCATCAGAGATTGGCGGGGTCACCGGGTGGCCCCGCCCCCGGTTATTTAAGAACCATCAGAAGAGGAGAAGCGTCACACAGCGGGAGCCTCCCTCCATGCCATCATGGATGCAGAGCAGCCCGAAAAGAAGATGAAGACAAGAAGATGAAGAGAAGAAGATGAAGAGAAGAAGATGAAGAGAAAAAGATGAAGAAAAAGATGAAGAGAAGCGTCACACAGCGGGAGCCTCCCTCCATGCCATCATGGATGCGGAGTGGCCCGAGGAGAAGAAGATAAGAAGACGCCGCAGAGGAGATGCCGGACGAGAACACCGGAGGAAGAACCAGAAGAACCAGAAGAACCAGAATAAGAAGAAGATGGAGGAAGAAACCGAAGGAAGATAGAAGATAGAAGAAAGAAGAAGCATTTAAATAAAGGATTGTAAAAACAGGGGGGTGCTCAAGCACTGACGTGAGTAGATAGCAAAAACCGACAGAAAACTTAAGTGAGTAAAATAAAGTAAATGCAGTAACTAAGAGATAACCAAATAATATAGCTGCAATTGATATTGTGTAATAAGTGCTGCAATAAAGTAAGTGAATAATTGCGCTGATATTAACCTCTCTTATGTCTGCTCAAATGTGACTAATCAGTGTGTAACAATGTTTCCTCACACATAAAAGTAAATAAATACATAAATGCACACACTATAAGCCTAAATAAAAAACAAAATTATGCAAAATATTAACACAGAAAAAACAGAAACCTAATATACTACTTCTGTGACAATAAATGACCAAACTTAAATCATATGATATCAAATATATACGTGCATGTGGTAAGTGGTAAAGCAATCAATCAATATTGCTTAATTTAGCATAAACAATCAAATGTGCATCAATAATCAAGGAAAAATTATGAATGATAAAATCCGTGAAAAAACAAAAAATGAAAAATGTAAACTAAAAAATATCCTATTAAATAGCGTGCTCCTCGCATACAACTCTGTGCCTTGAAGCATGAAAATGAGTCAATAGTAAAAATGAGTAATTATCCTATAAATAGGTTAAAGTGCCAGAACTCTGCCTTCAATGATAATAGTATCAATAGGATCACTGAGGCTTTTTCTCCACTCCGCTTCCAGTGAGATTTTGACTTGATCACCGCTCATTCACAAGCCATATAAGATAAGAAGAGAGACAGGTCCATTGCGCAAAGATCTCAGCAAGACATGTGAATATAAAAGAGATTACTCTGTACTCACATGTCCCCTGCTTTGAGCGGTCGCGTATGGACAATAATGATCAGCTGCAAACTGCTCTGTATCATGGGCTTGGCGTGCGCCGTCAGTGCTCCCACACAGCCGTCCTAGCAGTGTCACAGATCTCCACCTCCCGACGTGTTGCGTCACTGACAGGTAACTTTATCAAGGGTGCCTCTGTCACAAGCCTGCTCTGCCTTTATAGTGTGTATTTACCGTGGCCATGGTTGCCCAAGCAATCTATGCATCATCATTTCATTAGCGCTGTCTCTCAGGTATATGAACACTTATAACAGCTTTGCTAATACAGTATGTTAACTGATCTATTCCGTATCAAACATTTATTTCAGACATATGTGATATTAAGTAAAATAAATTACAAAAGTCATTTTAAAAACAATAAATACTAATCTAATTACTATGTGCTATAATGGGAAACTCTGCCCCTAGCGGATAAGTGCCACATCACCTATACTTCAATCAAATCATAAAATAGAATAGTATAAATATATTGCCCTGTTCTTTCCAATTGATTCTACCCAAACAAGAATTCTATCTAATATATGATTGTAATATTAATATATTATTACTAAAAACCCCAAGGGAAAGACAATAAAATAGGTTGAACTAAAATGTATAAAAAGAAATGTATAAAAAGAAATAAAACAAATACCCCCCCCCAATACAGCCCACAAAATCGCATAGATTACAAAATCGCATATAATTAAAAATCGAATATAAAACAATTTCGATCAAAATCTATACTTAAACCTGATGGCGTGAGAGTACGCATATTAAATATCCATTTGGATTCCTGCTTACTTAATTCTCTTACTCTATTACTACCCCGCCAGTGTGCTTGATATTTCTCAATTGCCCAAAATTTGTGATGGATCTTTATTATGACAGAGTAAAAAATGTCGTGAGACGCTGTGTTTGGGAAAACCCTTCACTATATTTTGTATATGCTCACAAATTCTTTTCCACATTAGTCTCTTGGTTCTACCAATGTACTGTAACGAACAAGGACATTGCAGAATATATACTACTCCTTCACTTTTACATGTCATAAAATCCTTTATCTCGTATTGGTTGTTATTACTTGTAGCATTAAAGTTAGTACATCTTTGTCCATTCTGTTTCGTGTTTATACAAGCATAACATCGCTTACATGGAAAAAAAAAACATTTCTCTGAAAGAAGTTCAATTTTTGAGATTTTTTGGGAGGATCTACCACATTTTTAGCAATTAGGTCTCTTAACGTTGGTGCTTTTCTGTAGACAAAACGTGGTTTAGCTGGTAATATCGTTTTTAGTTGCTGATCAGCTAGAAGAAGTGCCCAGTGCCTTTTAAAGATTGTTTCTATCTGCCGGTGTTGAATGTTATAGTCCATAATCATAGGGACTTCTTCCCACCGTAGTGTTTTTTTAGCCTATCTTTTACTAACTCATCCCTATTAATTTCCGACATCTCTTTAATTTTATTTTCTATGAAATCTTTATTGTAACCTTTTTGAATGAATTTTTCTCCAACACACTCAGCCTGTTCCAAAAAAGTGCTTTTTTCAGTGCAATTCCTTCTAAGTCTTATAAATTGTCCCTTCGGAATATTAATCAGCCATGGATCAAAATGGCAACTATCCACAGGAATAAAACTATTTCTTTCCACTGGTTTGAAAAATGTTTTAGTTAAAATTCCAGCATTTGTTAATTCAACATTCAGGTCCAAAAAATGCACAGATTTGGTACTCAGTTCATAGGTAAGTTTGATGTTCTTTGTGTTCATATTTAATTCCTCCAGGAATGCACGGAGAGGTTCCTCCTCCCCCTTCCACAGCATTATACAATCGTCTATGTACCGTTTGTACATAATAAGTTGTGGCGGGGTATTCACATATATGGCCTCCTCCTCCCATTCCAATATAAATATATTTGCGACACTCTGAGCATATTTTGCTCCCATACCTATTCCATTTAGCTGTCTGTAATAATCAGAGTTGAACCAAAAATAATTGTGCTCTAGGCCAAATGCTAAGCATCTTAAAATAAATCTCTTTTGTTTTGAAATTAAGTTGCTGAATTTATTCAGGGCCCATTTAGTTGCCCCAATAGCATTCTCATGACCTATATTAGTATACAGTGATGATAGATCTGCAGTGACAAGTATGTATTTTTGATCCGGTTGTATTACAATTTTGTTTAGTTCCTGTATTAAATGTTTCATGTCACGTAGGTAGGCTGGTGTTTTAGGTACAAGTGGTTGTAGAAAATCGTATACATATTCTCCCAATCTAGAATTAATGGACAGAATCCCATTAATGATGGGACGCCCAGGGGGTTTCTCTAGATTTTTGTGCAATTTCGGCACCGTATATATTACAGGTACTCTGCATGTGTTGGGTATAAGATATGTCTCTTCCTTCTTTGTTAGGATACTTTTCATGCTGCCTTTTCTGATGAGTTCCTGTAATTCTGTTTTATAATCCCTTGTGGGGTTTCCTCTCAGTTTAATATATGTGTTAGTGTCATTTAATTGTTCCTGGATCTCTTGATAGTAATATTCTTTAGATAAAACCACGATTCCTGCTCCTTTATCAGCTGGTCTTACTATTACTTGTTTATTTTCCTCCAATTCCTTTATTCCATTTCTTATTGCCAGCGGATCCTTGATTTTTCTTATTGTTAACTTCTCCACTTCCTGTGTTACCATCTTGTTAAAAACCTTGATGTGTTGATTATTGTGGACTGGGGGGTTAAAAAGAGACTTATTCCTTAATTGGCTGTGCACAACTCTCCCGGGAACACCAATAGGTTCTTTATTTTCAGTGTTAGTGGTAACTGTTTTATTCAGCATATACTTTTTGATGTTAAGCTTCCTTATATATTTCTGTGTGTCAATATACAGGCTAAATTTGTTGAGATTACATTTCGGTGCATATTTCAAGCTTTTATCTAGTAGTTTCAGTTCATTCTGTGATAGTTCTACTCTACTGATATTATATATCCCTTCACCTACACTTCCCTTTTTCTTTTGGATCTTGTGTCCTCCTCTACATCCCCTCTTCTGTTTGGGCTTTTTGGGTATGTTGATCTTTTTTGTCTTGGGGGAGTGTTGTTCCTGCGCTGATCTAAAAAAGGGGTGGGTGGATTAGGATCTCTATAATCCCTCAATGCTTCATAGCGATTTTGTGTTGGGATAGGACTATATCTAGGTCCATGTTGGTAATGCTCATACCCACCACGACTATCTTCTTGTTGTTGTTGGTATTGAGGATAATGCCTCATCTCCTGTCTTCCATAGCAAGAACGTAGAAGAACAGAAAGAGCATGGAGAAGAAATCCCACCAAGGAAAACCATGCTAACTACAAAGCACTGACTGTGAAATACCACAAGGCAATCTTCAAAGCCAAAAAAGAACATTTCTCAGACACCATCTCATCCGCCTTAAACCGTCCGCGGGAACTTTTCAAAATAGTTGCTCAGTCAATGAACCCGACCTGCTTAGAGCCCCCAGGAAATGATACTCAAGAATTCTGCAATGAGTTATCAGATTTCTTCATCGACAAAATCGACAACATTCGGAAATCAATCCATCAGAAAACAACAACCAACCTCACTCAAGCAAAGCAAAAAGAGAATAGCGACACGAACATCACTCAAACACCGAATTTCTTTTTATCCCCAATCACCATAGACACGACTAAAAACATCATCATAAGCCTTTGAGACAGCACATCACCGAACGACATCATCCCCACTAAACATCTTAAAGAATGTTCCGACATCTTGGCCCCTACCCTAACACATCTCATAAATCAATCATTCAAAGAAGGGACTGTGCCAACCTCCCTCAAGCAAGGCATCGTCAAACCCCTGCTGAAGAAAGCCAATCTCGACCCTAAAGACCCTAACTGCCGCAGACCAATAACTAGCCTCAACGCCATCTCCAAGATTATGGAGAAAGCAGTAGTACAGCAGCTACAACACCACCTGGACACACACCAACTCCTGGACCCTCTGCAATCAGGCTTCCGCCCGGGCCATGGCACAGAAACAGCACTTCTCAAAATATGGGACGACGCCCTTGAAGCAGCAGATGACGGAGAACAGAGTCTCCTGGTACTGTTAGACCTCAGCGCAGCATTCGATACAGTGGACCACAATACTTTACTTGTCCGCCTCGCTGAAGTTTCAGGAGCTACAGGTTCTGCTCTTAAATGGTTTACATCCTTCTTAGAGAATCGCTCCCAGACAGTGAAACTAGGAACATTCACCTCGGAAACCCAGGCAGTCTCCTGTGGAGTCCCTCAAGGCTCACCCTTGTCACCAGTACTTTTCAACATATACATCCGCCCACTGCTCAATATCATCAGGAAAACCGATCTTTGCTTCCATTCATACGCTGACGACACCCAACTCTACCTTCGCATCAACGGACAAAAAGACCTTCATCAGTAATTACAGAAATGCCTCACCTTAATAGATGACTGGATGACCACTAGCTCCCTCAAACTCAACGGATCAAAAACAGAACTTCTTCTCCTACAAGCTAACAAAAATTCCAAAATAAAGACTCCATGGACACATCCCACCATCCTTGGACAGACCATCTCTCCAAGCACCAAAGCCAAAAGTCTCGGAGTCATTTTTGACTCAGGAATGACAATGGATGCACAAATAGGATCAGTGGTGAGCGGATCCCACCATCTCCTCCGCCAGCTACGTAGACTCATCCCCTTCATCCCAGAAGAGGACAAAGCGGCAGTTGTGGGAACAATCATCAATTCCCGACTCGACTACGCAAATTCGCTCTACGTAGGACTACCCCAATATCAGCTTGCGCGCTTACAGCTCATCCAAAACACGGCGGCAAGACTGTTAACAGGAAATAAACCCTGGGAATCCATCTCCCCCTCCCTAAAGAGCCTACACTGGCTAACCGTGAAGAATCAGATCACAATCAAGAACCTCTGCCTCACCCACAAATGCATACAAGGAAACGCCCCACTATATCTCCGCGAGAAAATAAAACACTACACACCGAATCGCAGTCTTCAATCAGCTAATCAAAACCTCCTTACCATTCCCAAATACCGCTACAAAGCAAAGGGAGAACGAAGATTCGCAGTCCAAGGACCTCGACTATGGAACGCTCTTCCAACCAACATCCGCATGGAAGTAAACCACCAGGCCTTCAGGAAAAAATTAAAGACCTTCCTTTTCTGAGAAGCTGACAACAGAGAATGCATCCAGCGCCCCCTATTCTCATACTGTCTGGGTGGTTCCTCCCTGGTACTTCTGGGTAGTCTATCTTGACCATTTTCATAATGTCTGATAGGAGATCTATACCTTTGATCCCTGTTAGGGGTTACTAACCTTACCTCCTTGTCAGGAGACGAGGTTACCGAACCAGTACTTCCTTCTTTCAGGTTAAGTTGCCACTTATAACTCTGTTCTAATTTATAATCATTAATGTCTCTCAAATACTTACTTCTTTTCCTTTGTTTAATATCCAAATCCTTCCTTTCCAATACTTTATTAAACTGGTTAGTGAGTGTGATAAAAGATGGTGTGTCTTTATGAATTTCCAATGCATTTTTATATTCTGCGATTTGTTGGTTTATCAATGCGACTTTTCTTTGCTTTCTTTTCAGCAGCATATGCAATAGATCCAAACCTTTATCATTAAAGAACTTGTACCATTCATTGATCCCATCCTCATCTGTGAGTCCATCATTGATGGGAATATCCCACCTCAGTCTTCTTGGTACAATGTTATCCTTAATGTATTGTTCATGCATTATGATGTCCCACCACAGGCTTACTTTTTTTTCCATTAAGTGTCCAAACTTTCTAAAATTGGTGTCTAAATCTCCTGTGTCATTAGTTGGGTTAGTGGTAAAAACTTCCTCCAAGGCTATTGTGCGATTTTCCATATAGTTAAAAATCTCCATGTCTGCTGCTCAAGTTATATATTGTGAATATATAAAATTGTAAAAACAGGGGGGTGCTCAAGCACAGACGTGAGTAGATAACAAAAACCGACAGAAAACTTAAGTGAGTAAAATAAAGTAAATGCAGTAACTGAGAGATAACCAAATAATATAGCTGCAATTGATATTGTGTAATAAGTGCTGCAATAAAGTAAGTGAATAATTGTGCTGATATTAACCTCTCTTATGTCTGCCCAAATGTGACTAATCAGTGTGTAACAATGTTTCCTCACACATAAAAGTAAATAAATACATAAATGCACACACTATAAGACTAAATAAAAAACAAAATTATGCGAAATATTAACACAGAAAAACCTGAAACCTAATATACTACTTCTGTGATAAACCAACAAATCGCAGAATATAAAAATGCATTGGAAATTCATAAAGACACACCATCTTTTATCACACTCACTAACCAGTTAAATAAAGTATTGGAAAGGACGGATTTGGATATTAAACAAAGGAAAAGAAGGAAGTATTTGAGAGACATTAATGATTATAAATTAGAACAGAGTTATAAGTGGCAACTTAACCTGAAAGAAGGAAGTACTGGTTCGGTAACCTTGTCTCCTGACAAGGAGGTAAGGTTAGTAACCCCTAACAGGGATCAAAGGTGTAGATCTCCTATCAGACATTATGAAAATGGTCAAGATAGACTACCCAGAAGTACCAGGGAGGAACCACCCAGACAGTATGAGAATAGGGGACCGAGAACACCCAAACCATGGTGGCAGAACACTAATTATCAGTCTAAACCATGGAGCAAATCCCCGAAAAAAACATTTTGGAAAAACAATGGAAAGAAGAAACAACGTAACCAAAATAATGGCCATTATGATCACCCCAATCACAGAGGGTATGCATCACATAATGGTCAATATCATACTGAATATCCCAACCAATCCTATTATCAATCGCAGAACTATCAAGAGAGGCCTGAATATTCTCATCCAGAGAACTCCCATCATCCTCAATATGGAAGACAGGAGAGGAGGCATTATCCTCAATACCAACAACAACAAGAAGATAGTCGTGGTGGGTATGAGCATTACCAACATGGACCTAGATATAGTCCTATCCCAACACAAAATCGCTATGAAGCATTGAGGGATTATAGAGATCCTAATCCACCCACCCCTTTTTTAGATCAGCGCAGGAACAACACTCCCGCAAGACAAGAAAGATCAACATACCCAAAAAGCCCAAACGGAAGAGGGGATGTAGAGGAGGACACAAGATCCAAAAGAAAAAGGGAAGTGTAGGTGAAGGGATATATAATATCAGTGGAGTAGAACTATCGCAGAATGAACTCAAACTACTAGGTAAAGGCTTGAAATATGCACTGAAATGCAATCTCAACAAATTTAGCCTGTATATTGACATACAGAAATATACAAGGAAGCTTAACATCAAAAAGTATATGCTGAATAAAACAGTTACCACTAACACTGAAAATAAAGAACCTATTGGTGTTCCCGGGAGAGTTGTGCACAGCCAATTAAGGAATAAGTCTCTTTTTAACCCCCCAGTCCACAATAATCAACACATCGAGGTTTTTAACAAGATGGTAACACAGGAAGTGGAGAAGTTAACAATAAGAAAAATCAAGGATCCACTGGCAATAAGAAATGGAATAAAGGAATTGGAGGAAAATAAACAAGTAATAGTGAGACCAGCTGATAAAAGAGGAGGAATCGTGGTTTTATCTAAAGAATATTACTATCAAGAGATCCAGGAACAATTAAATGACACCAACACATATATTAAAAT
Organism: Lithobates septentrionalis; assembly: GCA_037952835.1. Classification (NCBI taxonomy): domain Eukaryota; kingdom Metazoa; phylum Chordata; class Amphibia; order Anura; family Ranidae; genus Lithobates; species Lithobates septentrionalis. Next base: position 5,773,747 of record JBBDGP010001146.1, read on the forward strand.
GAGAGGAAACCCCACGAGGGATTATAAAACAGAATTACAGGAACTCATCAGAAAAGGCAGCATGAAAAGTATCTTAACAAAGAAGGAAGAGACATATCTTATACCCAACACATGCAGAGTACCTGTAGTATATACGGTGCCGAAATTGCACAAAAATCTAGAGAAACCACCTGGGCGTCCCATCATTAATGGGATTCAGTCCAATAATTCTAGATTGGGAGAATATGTGGACAATTTTCTACAACCACTTGTACCTAAAACACCAGCCTACCTACGTGACACGAAACATTTAATACAGGAACTAAACAAAATTGTAATACAACCGGATCAAAAATACATACTTGTCACTGCAGATCTATCATCACTGTATACTAATATAGGTCATGAGAATGCTATTGGGGCAACTAAATGGGCCCTGAATAAATTCAGCAACTTAATTTCAAAACAAAAGAGATTTATTTTAAGATGCTTAGCATTTGGCCTAGAGCACAATTATTTTTGGTTCAACTCTGATTATTACAGACAGCTAAATGGAATAGGTATGGGAGCAAAATATGCTCCGAGTGTCGCAAATATATTTATGTTGGAATGGGAGGAGGAGGCCATATATGTGAATACCCCGCCACAACTTATTATGTACAAACGGTACATAGACGATTGTATAATGCTGTGGAAGGGGGAGGAGGAACCTCTCCATGCATTCCTGGAGGAATTAAATATGAACACAAAGAACATCAAACTTACCTATGAACTGAGTACCAAATCTGTGCATTTTTTGGACCTGAATGTTGAATTAACAAATGCTGGAATTTTAACTAAAACATTTTTCAAACCAGTGGAAAGAAATAGTTTTATTCCTGTGGATAGTTGCCATTTTGATCCATGGCTGATTAATATTCCGAAGGGACAATTTATAAGACTTAGAAGGAATTGCACTGAAAAAAGCACTTTTTTGGAACAGGCTGAGTGTGTTGGAGAAAAATTCATTCAAAAAGGTTACAATAAAGATTTCATAGAAGATAAAATTAAAGAGGTGTCTGAAATTAATAGGGATGAGTTAGTAAAAGATAGGCTAAAAAAAACACTACGGTGGGAAGAAGTCCCTATGATTATGGATTATAACATTCAACACCGACAGATAGAAAAAATCTTTAAAAGGCACTGGGCACTTCTTCTAGATGATCAGCAACTAAGAACGATATTACCAGCTAAACCAGGTTTTGTCTACAGAAAAGCACCAACGTTAAGAGACCTAATTGCTAAAAATGTGGTAGATCCTCCCAGAAAATCTCAAAAATTGACCTTCTTTCAGAGAAATGTTTTTTTTCCATGTAAGCAATGTTATGCTTGTATAAACACGAAACAGAATGGACAAAGATGTACTAACTTTAATGCTACAAGTAATAACAACCAATACGAGATAAAGGATTTTATGACATGTAAAAGTGAAGGCGTAGTATATGTTCTACAATGTCCTTGTTCGTTACAGTACATTGGTAGAACCAAGAGACCAATGTGGAAAAGAATTTGTGAGCATATACAAAATATAGTGAAGGGTTTTCCCAAACACAGCGTCTCACAACATTTTTTACTCTGTCATAATAAAGATCCATCACTCCTAAAATTTTGGGCTATTGAGAAATATCAAGCACACTGGCGGGGTAGTAATAGAGTAAGAGAATTAAGTAAGCAGGAATCCAAATGGATATTTAATATGCGTACTCTCATGCCATCAGGTTTAAATATAGATTTCGATCTAAATTGTTTTATATCCGATTTTTAATTATATGCGATTTTTTAATCTATGCGATTTTGTGGGCTGTATTGGGGGGGGTATTTGTTTTATTTCTTTTTATACATTTCTTTTTATACATTTTAGTTCAACCTATTTTATTGTCTTTCCCTTGGGGTTTTTAGTAATAATATATTAATATTACAATCATATATTAGATAGAATTCTTGTTTGGGTAGAATCAATTGGAAAGAACAGGGCAATATATTTATACCATTCTTTTTTATCATTTGATTGAAGTATAGGTGATTTGGTACTTATCCGCTAGGGGCAGAGTTTCCCATTATAGCACATAGTAATTGGATTAGTATTATTGTTTTTAAAATGACTTTTGTAATTTATTTTACTTAATATCACATATGTCTGAAATAAATGTTTGATACGGAATAGATCAGTTAACATACTGTATTAGCAAAGCTGTTATAAGTGTTCATATACCTGAGAGACAGCGCTAATGAAATGATGATGCATAGATTGCTTGGGTAACCATGGCCACGGTAAATACACACTATAAAGGCAGAGCAGGCTTGTGACAGAGGCACCCTTGATAAAGTCACCTGTCGGTGACGCAACGCATCGGGAGGTGGAGCCTGTGACACTGCTAGGACGGCTGTGTGGGAGCATAGATGGCGCACGCCAAGCCCGTGATACAGAGCCGTTCCTATGACAACGTCCAATAGGACGAAACGTACGTCGGAAGGCAGACGCGCTGACGTCATCGTTTCTATCCCACGGCGAACGGGTGTATGCAGGCCGGCCGGCTGATTTTTAATACATGCTGTTTTATTTGTTCTTTTTGGTAAGTTGGGAACTTTTACTGTTCTCAATAAACTGTTTAAGTGGATTCACACTATGGAGGATGTGTTTTTTATTCCCCTGGGTTCCCATTGCTGAGTTATCTGGCCTTGCTGTCGGTGAGTCCCCGGGTGATCCTTCCTCTTTGCTGAGACAGATGGTGGTGTCCCCACTGAGTGGATTTCTGGCATAAGCTTCATTACAGCTTACCTCTGGTAAACATATATCTACATAGGTGGTGGATTCTTCTCACAAGATGTTTTTATTTCACTAAAGTTTCCAATCACTACTGGTGGAACATATTGCAATAAGGACTGTTGATATCAGAAGTCACTCTTATTGTCACAGACTTTCCTTTTGTTGTTACCTTTCATATTTTTTCTTTTCGTTTTTTAGCACATTTCTTTGACTATTTTTATATATATATTGTGTCAATATTTAAATTAATACTCTGTATTGATCACTCTATATTATTTGAAGTATTTGAGGATCTATGATTGCTCATATTTAGCGCGGTTCTCTTATGTATTGTACTTATTTAATTCTTCTACCTGAGAATTAGATCTGCAGCTTGGGGGTGTGGGGTAGCGCAGTAATTTTTAATTTTTTCTGGTTATTTTTTCGTGATACAGAGCAGTTTGCAGCTGATCACTATTGTCCATACGCGATCGCTCAAAGCAGGGGACATGTGAGTATAGAGTAATCTCTTTTATATTCACATGTCTTGCTGAGATCTTTGCGCAATGGACCTGTCTCTCTTCTTATCTTATATGGCTTGTGAATGAGCGGTGATCAAGTCAAAATCTCACTGGAAGCGGAGTGGAAGAAAAGCGGCAGTGATCCTATTGATACTATTATCATTGAAGGCAGAGTTCTGGCACTTTTACCTATTTATAGGATAATTACTCATTTTTACTATTGACTCATTTTCATGCTTCAAGGCACAGAGTTGTATGCGAGGAGCACGCTATTTAATAGGATATTTTTTAGTTTCCATTTCCATTTTTTGTTTTTTCATGGATTTTATCACTCATAATTTTTCCTTGATTATTGATGCACATTTGATTGTTTATGCTAAATTAAGCAATATTGATTGATTGCTTTACCACTTACCACATGCACGTATATATTTGATATCATATGATTTAAGTTTGGTCATTTATTGTCACAGAAGTAGTATATTAGGTTTCTGGTTTTTCTGTGTTAATATTTTGCATAATCTTGTTTTTTATTTAGGCTTATAGTGTGTGCATTTATGTATTTATTTACTTTTATGTGTGAGGAAACATTGTTACACACTGATTAGTCACATTTGAGCAGACACAGGAGAGGGTAATATCAGCGTAATTATTCACTTACTCTATTTAAATAAAGGAATTGTCAAAAACTGTCTCTTGTCATTTTTAACATTTTTTACAGTTTTTGTGTAAAATGATAGGGGTACTTTTGTACCCCCTTACCATTTCACACAGGGGGGAGGGCCGGGGGGGACAAGGTGTTTTGGGGGTCTACCCCAAAGCACCCTCCCAATGTTGAGGGCATGTAGCCTGGTACTGAACCGTACCAGGAGGGGGGCACTCTCTCATCCCCCCCTCTTTTCCTGCGGCCTGCCAGGATGCGTGCTCTGATAAGGGTCTGGTATGGATTTTTGGGGGGACCCCACATCATTTTTTTTTAATTTTGGCACGGGGTTCCCCTTAAAATCCATACCAGACCTGAAGGGTCCTTTGAAATGTCATTTTGCTGTCAGACTGTTCTAAACACTGGAAACATGCGCCCCTTTACAGGCATACTATAGACACCCCCCAGGTACGAAATTTAAAGGGATATTACACTTTTATTGTTTCACTTTAAGCATTATTAAAATCACTGCTCCCGAAAAAACTTTTTTTTGCATTGATCCTTGTCCCCTGGGGCAGGACCCAGGTCCCCAAACACTTTTTATGACAATAACTTGCATATAAGCCCTTAAAATTAGCACTTTTGATTATTCATGTTCGTGTCCCATAGACTTTAACATTGGCGTGTTCAAACAAATTTTTTGCCTGTTCACAAGTTCTGGTGCAAACCGAACAAGGGGGTGTTCGGCTCATCCATAGTCTTCAGGTAGCTTTAGGTGCACACTGTGCAGAGGATGCAGTACACTAACTTTAAATACTGCAGCTGCCTGCCTGTGGTACTAATAGGATCAGAAGAACACCACCAATTTTCTTCAGGTAGCTTTAGGTGCACACTGTGCAGAGGACACAGTACACAAACTGTAAATACTGTAGCTGCCTGCCTGTGGTATTAATAGGATCAGAACAACAGCAATTGTCTTCAGGTAGCTTTAGGTTCACACTGTGTAGAGGAAATAGTATACTAACTGTAAATACTGCAGCTGCCTGCCTGTGGTATTAATTGGATCAGAACAACAGCAATTGTCTTCAGGTAGCTTTAGTTGCACACTGTGCAGAGGACGCAGTACACTAACTGTAAATACTGCAGCTGCCTGCCTGTGGTACTAATAGGATCAGAAGAACACCACCGATTTTCTTCAGGTAGCTTTAGGTGCACACTGTGCAGAGGACACAGTGCACTAACTGTAAATACTGCAGATGCCTGTCTGTGGTATTAAAAGGATCAGAACAACAGCAATTGTCTTCAGGTAGCTTTAGGTGCACACTGTGCAGAGGACGCAGTACACTAATGCCCTGTGCACATGATCGGACATTGATCGGACATTCCGACAACAAAATCCATGGATTTTTTCTGATAGATGTTGGCTCAAACTTGTTTTGCATACACACGGTCGCACAAAGTTGTCAGAATTTCCGATCGCCAAGAACGCGGTCATGTATACATCATACGACGTGACTATAAAAGGGCAGTTCAGAACCAAGCGTGGCACCCTTTGGGCTCCTTTTGCTAATCTCGTCTTAGTAAAAGTTTGGTGAGAGACGATTCACGCTTTTTCAGACTCGTGGCTTTCAGATCATTTTCTGCTGTTCAGTTTGTGCTTGTGGATTTGTATCTGTTCTTCAGTGCGTGCAGCGAGTACAATTGACTTGTCATTGTGTTCTTGTTCATTCGTTACTGAATTTCAAGTCGCTCTTCACAGGCCTTGCTGTTCTTCAGTGCGTTCTGTTACTTCGTTCTGAGCAGCCTACCGTTTTCTAGCCATGTTGCATATACGCACTGTGTGGGGGCTTGGTGTTGGGGTCCTTACCTTGACACAAGTCCAGTCCATGAACAGGGTGGGGAGGAGTTCATGGACCAAGAATTGGTTGCTCCAGCGTGACCAGTTCTGTCACATGCCGTTGCTTCGTGAGATCCGTGAGAATAATCCTGACGATTTCAGGAACTTTCTCTAGATGACGGACCCCGTATTTCACAGTTTGTTGGCTTTGCTGACCCCCTTTATCAGCAGGCAGGATACCTGCATGAGGCAAGCCATCACTGCGTAGCAGAGGTTAGTCGCCACCCTGCGGTACTTGACGAAGGGGAGAAGCCTGCAGGACATCAAGTTCTCGACAGGCATCTCCCCCCAGGCTCTGGGGATCATTATCCCAGAGACCTGTTCTGCCATCATCCAGGTCCTGCAGAAGAAGTTATTAAGGTAAGATTTTTATCCTTTAACATCACATTTTATTGTATATAACTGAAAAAACAGGTGTTTCACCAGGCCTGCAGAAACACCACTCAGCGCCAGGTTACGATGATAATCGCAAGGCAGATAAATATAAAAATGCAAATAAAAATTCATAAGTGCATAAATATGAATGAAACCCACTCTGCAATCATGCAAAGGGGAAAAGTACCATAACAGAAAAAGCAGCCGTTTAAAAAAAGTAGGATAAAACAATATTTTCTGCCGCCTGTACCCAACTTTTGCTATACAAGAGGTATATTGATGACGTGTTTTTTATTTGGGAAGGGTCTAGCACGAGTTTACAGGAATTTCTGAATGAGCTCAATTCTAACAGTAACAACATCAGATTGACCAGCGATTGTAGTCAGAGCGACATTCATTTTTTGGATGTTAACATCTTCAGGCAAGGGAATAGACTGGGGACTAAAGTCTACTTTAAGCCCACAGACTCTAACAGCTACTTACCAATTAATAGTGGACATCACCCTAAGTGGTTAAAAAACATACCCAAGGGACAATTCACGAGAGTGAAAAGGAACTGTTCAGAGGATGTTGATTTTTTGATGCAGGCCCAGATTATTAAGAAAAAAATTATAGAAAAGGGATATGTGGAGGAAGTACTGGACTCCACTATTCAAGAATTGGCTATGCGACCCAGAAACACTTTTTTAGAAGATCTACCAAGAGCCCAAAATACTGACAACCATGAATGGAGCTTTATTTAGGGATTTCACTCTCAGTATAGGGAGGTGGAAGACATCTTTAATGCCCACTGGCATGTGTTACGTATGGACAAAACGTTATGTCCGGTCCTACCCTGTAGGCCCAAATTCATCTACAGAAGATCCCATAGCTTTGCGGACAAGATAGTGCACAAAGTGCTGGACCCCCCTTCTAGACCCCTTACCTTTTGGGATAAAAAAGGTTTTTTTAGCTGTAGGAGATGCCGTGCATGTAGGGAAGTGGACAGACCAATGAGGGCGTTAGAAAGCTTTACGTCCACTTCAAATGGTAAGGAATTTACCATAAACAAATTCATTACGTGCAACACAGCCTTCGTAGTTTACGCTATGCAATGTCCCTGTGGCCTTATTTATATAGGACACACTAAAAGGCTGTTGAGGGTTAGAATAGCAGAACATATAGCAAATATAAGAATTGGTTTCAAAGACCATAATGTATCACTCCATTTCAAACTAAAACATAACCAAGATCCATCGGGCCTCAAATTTTGGGGTGTGGATCATTTGAAACCAAAATGGAGGGGTTCTAATCTAGTTCGAGACCTATCTAGAAGAGAGGCCCAGTGGATCTTCTTGGTGAACACATTATCGCCAAGGGGGTTAAACGTTGATCTCGATATTAACTGCTTTATAAGCGATTATTAATATCTGAGATTAGGGTCTTCTCATTTGATCACTCCCTGATATTCTATCTTGAGTCTGGGGCCACTCCTCTGGCCTTGCGACTCTGGCCTTGTGACTTGACTTGTATTAATGCCTCTAGTACTGATACTGATATCCTATCTTTGTCTCCTGTCTTGCAGTAATACTTTTAGTATTGACACTTTGGTATTTTATTTCATTTCTTTTTTTTTTATATTAATTGGGTATGGATACGTTTTGTCCATATATTTATATGCATTTTTGAGGTTTTATTTTCTTGTAATTATGTCTCCTGTGTGAAGTTGAGCTATCTAGATTAACATCTAGTTATGTGACCTCTATTTTATGAGATGTCACTATGTAGCAGTGAAAACTTAGTGACCATAAGTGTCTCTTTTTTATATATTGAGATATACTACTGTTCATAACTATGTATATTTGCATTTTGCATTTTGTGAATACAAATATTTTTATGTTATTTATTATCTATATTAATAGAAATATGGAGAGCATCGATGTCCTTAACCTATACACATTAATTGATTTAAGTCTTTCGATTTAGGTCTGCTAGCATAATGGTAAAGCGTGACAGGCTAGAATTTAACTCACAGAACGCTTTATGGATAGTATATATTGCTGTGTAGTGATGCTGTATAGTGATTTGCATACCTAAGGACTGGCCCGTGTGGGCGGCGAGGATGTAAATTCATTTATTCTGAGGTTTTTATTTCTGATGCTCTTTTATTTTAATTTAATGCTTGTTTAAAATGTGCAGAGCTTTTTTGTCCCTCTCCCCTCCTGTAACTAGCCGTCAGTGTGGACTGGGGCCGGCGACGTGCACCCGCCGGCTCCTATGTCGCGCTGTGATTGGCTGAGCGGGATGTAGAGGGATATTTAAGCCGATTAGTGACCTCTGTCGAAGTCAGGATATGACGAAACGCGTCAGGTCGTGGCTTACGCGACGTAGGAAGTGACGCGTGCGCTCCACCTGAGCCAACTGCACAACCAGGAAGTGATCCACTGTTCCTGTACAGCGGCGCTGGCGGTTCATGGTGAAGTTGATACGCTCCTACTACCTGCTTTTATGATTGCTTGGTGATTATGTAATTTGATGTACGTGTATTTATTGAAGGGGAGGTTTTTATATGTGGTGAAAGGGATATAGTCAATCAACAGGATTACGCTATGTGCGCTTCTCTTTTTGTTTTTTGACTTATTATGAGCCCTGAACATCCGTGATTCCTCATGAGTGGTGTCAACAATAGTTGCTGGCTTGGAGTAGTATTCTGAATGCTTTATTACTTCCCAATTCTGGTGAGTTTAACCCCCTAGGGGGAGTGTGTTCGCACTGGGTGGAATCTTTAGTGATCTGTGGAAGGTGCACGTTAAGAAATTCTTTTCATGATCATCTGATTAACTCTTTTGGAATTACACCCTGAACTCTACATCACTTCTTTTTTCAAGGGACTCTCTTTTAAAGGACTTTTTTATAAAGGATTTCCCTATGCATGTGTGGTTGGCCACATGTTTATTATAATATAGCTCAACATTAGCGCTGTTTAGTGTGACAATTCAGTCTATTCTTAGATTATTTGAAACACTGTGTTTTTATTGTATATAACGTTTGATAATATATTGTATTTCCTTTATAATTCCCTAATTACCATTAATGTAATATGCTGTGAATGTCCCCTTTGTCCTCATGCATGCTGGATTTTTATGTATTTTTTATTTTTGTCCTTCATACATATTTGCCTTCGCTTACCTCCCCAGCATGCTCTCCAGGCCCTATATTCACCTTGTGTAGTCACTTAACAATGTATTTTGTCAGCTTCATAGTAGTGCTTTATCCTAAAAACCCCCTAAAATGTTCAAAATTGTGGTGTGTGCTTGAAATTCTGGCAGAGTGTCATAGGTTTTTTTTGGGGGTCCCAAAATCATTTGGAACCCTCCCTCCCCCCAACTACTAACTCAGCTGATACCAATCCTCTATCTGCTGACTTTGCCAAACCCATACACACTATACCCACCTCTTTTGTGGTCAAATTTATGGATGAATTCCCCAAAGCATGTAGTGCAAGGGCCTGCCTGAATACTTTTAAATGGTACTGTTTGAAGTTTTTGTATCCTATTATTATCTTGATAGTTAATAGCAGAATGTAAAAATGTGCTCAAATGTGTACAGTGTGTATTTATATCTTTGTATTATGACACTTCTTACCTGTCCAGTGGGCTACCAATAGTGTAAGTAAAGAGGGGCTGGCCAAAGTAATCCACATTATTTAGGCATTCATCTCTCAATGAAGTGGAGAGGATGACCTGTCCAAAACATCTCCTCCCTCGTAAAATTCACAAAATGGCCCATGGGGGGGGGGGAATCTGATAGGTGGACCTTATACCTTTGTCTTTAAATACTACTTAAAATAAATGTAATACTGATGTTGGCCAAGAATGTTTGTGTCTAATCTGCTTTCCATGTTTATGTGCAAAATGATTAATTTTATTTTCTTGTTTGACGTGGAAGGACTCCCATTCGTCTTTGTTGTGGATGAAGCATTTGCGCTGGGGGACCATCTTATGCGGCCATTCCCTATGAGGACCCTCACCCCGGACCAGAGGGTTTTTAATTACCGGCTATTTCTTACACCCATACATATGGCAGAGTATAAACTCAATCATATCATCCTGGCTTGCTGTGTTCTCCACAACTTTTTAAGGAGAAATTCTGTGAGCTATGCTGGCTCAGTTGGGCCTGAATCCGGAATTCATGTAAATGAAGCAACCCTGACGGCGCTTGAAGCTGGCCGTCCTGGCTTGCCCCCCCTGAGTACCCGCGAGGTCCGTCTAAGATACATGGAATACTTTGCGGGTAGGGGGGCCATCGATATGCCAGACAATGTCTGAGAAATTTTTTAAATAAAAAACAAATTTTAACTACTAAAATATTTGCTGACATTTACTGCTTGTCTTTTTTTTAGCTGACCCTGACATAAATTTGGGGAGTCCTGAAAATGGCGTGATTGTGTAACATTAGAAAGCATTGTTGGGTGTTATTTACTAAAGGCAAATACACTTTGCACTACACTTGAGACTGCACTGAAACTGCACTTGTAGTGCAAAGTGGATTTGCCCTTAGGAACTAACCCCCATTGTCACAGAAACCAACAATTTTACCACCAAAACATTTTTGGCGCATTGAAAGAAGAATCCACACATTATTGATTAACAATCTTTTTAATACAAGCACAATCACATGTGCATTTATCAAAGATTTTTAAAACAAACCAACATCTTTGTTGTATAACATTTTTTGGGTCACATTAATAAAAGTAGAAATGTCCATTTAAGGTAAAACAGGCATGTTTAAAACCAACAAGAAATACACAAGTCTGGAACTAACAAAGTTCAACTTTCTTAGAAATTGAAGGCAATATCAGACATGAGTATTTATAAACTTTGTTTGATATTGCGTTCAGATAGGGTGAAGTCACCCCTTGAAAAGCCAAATTTTGAAGATGCACACAAAATGCCGAATGTCAACATGTGCTAGCTGTCATCACGGGGGATCAAGGGACGTGTTTTGTGAGTGCAACCCCTTCCTCTCAGCTACATTATTATTGAGGAAGGGGTTGCACCCACAAAACGCATACATTGATCTCCCGTGATGGCAGATAGCACATGTTGACACACTGTGTGCATCTTCAAAATTTGGCTTTTCGACACTATGTAAAAAAAGGTGCAATAATTTTTTTGTGGAAAAAATGCAAACTACATTAGGGATTTTGAGGGGTTTTAAACTCTCCCTAAAACATCAATGATGTTCTTCATTTTGCTTTTAACATCATTGATGTTTTTCTGGATGTTTTCCAAGTCCCTATTATACCCCATGATCTCCCCGATCAGGATCTGGGCACTCTCACTGGTGAAATGTCCTTCATCCACAACGTCACAATCACCTAAAAATATAGAAAAAAAACACACCATGTATTATAAATATGCAGGCATACATCTCTTACCCGAGCCTGTGGTTGCAGACACTCACCTGTTGTGGTGACCATTTCCACCATGACTCCCTCCTCCTCCTCCTGTTGACTTTGAGAGATTTCCACTTCCTCATGAGGTGGAGGGTCTGTGGTCTCCTCAGATGAGTGGTGTCCTCCGAGTCTTTTGTCCCCTATGTAAAAAAAATAGGTATACTTAGCACACAGATATTTTATGACAGAAATAGGAATATGAAACATTGCTTGGAAGTGGAGTACAATTGTTTCTTTTGGCAGAGTTGAAAGATGAAGAAATATCTTTTCCTTTGTCAAGCTTGAATACTTACCTTGTAGAAGCTTCACAGATGGAGACACCCTTATAGTATACACTGGAGCACCTGTGTGGACCCCTAATAAAAAGGGTGGTCTGGTGTCCCACACTAGTGCTCCAGTGTCTAGATGTGTAAACAGCTGCTGAGTGTGCTCTCCTTACACAGAATCTAGTTTGCATTTCATTCTAGTTACCAACCCATCTAGACACCAAAATTATTTTACGAGAAGTAGACTAGCAAAAATGTATTCAAATGCATATGTCCAAAACATTGTGTTTTCTATGCCGAACGAACAATGTTTCCTACGAACAAATAATGTGCCCATGAACATGAAAGTTGCCATTTTAAACTGTACAACAGTTAAGAAAAACACATGGAGCAGCCCGAACATTAGAAAAATAAAGAATAGGAACAAATCACAAATACTTACTTTTTTGCAGCACTCTCCTGATCCTTCTGTACTGCTCGTGCTCCCTTAATTTGAGGTCCGACCACCGCTTCCTGAGTTGATCTTTCAAACGTCGTACCCCAAAAATTCTTCTGCAGACTCTTGACTACTTTTGCCATGATCTTGGCCTTTCTGACATTGGGGTTGGGGTAAGGTCCATACTTCCCGTCATAGCTGGTCCTCTTCAGTATGTCGACTATCTCCAACACCTCCCCAAAGGACATATTTGAGGCCTTAAATCGTCTCCTCTGGAATCGTGACATTTCTGGCTCCGGGCTTTCCTCCTCCTCCTCGTTGCTCTAATTAGCACGCACCTGCTGTGTCTCCGCCATGTGCTCTTCCCCTACTGCGCCGATCGAGAAGGGGCGGGGAATAGACTAGAAAGAACATCAGGGCGGGCAGAGTTTCATGCATGTGCAGTGTATTTAAAGCATAACACACTTGCGTAGTACGTACGATCTGTGAGCGGAGGAAGGAGTTTTGGAAGTGCCGATCGTGATAACGCAGGTAACATTTAAACTTGGGCCTATACTGATTCTAGATTGAGGCCTATATTGTGACAAGATTAGGAGACTTTAGCCTGACATTAGGGCTTGTCTTGTGTTGTGTCCCACAGATAAAATTGATGGCTTCAATGACCACAACTTCCTCCCCCTGTTCATAGGAAAATACAGGAGCTGCCCTGTCTGTGGCAGGTCAAACACCCCCAATACAACAATAAACAAAAGAGGTAGGCAGCACTGGAGAAACTGCTGGAGTTGGTGACGCCGATGGTCCCCACGGCAACCATCCCCTATTTAAAAGCCAAAATTGGTGGCCTGAGGAGCACTTATCTTAGGGAGCGCAAGAAGGTCACGGATACCCAGAGATCCGGAGCTGCAGCAGATGACATTTATGTCCCCAGGCTGTGGTACTATGAGAGACTGCGATTTCTGTCAGACCAGACTGAAGTCTGGGAATCACTCTCCACTCTTCCTTCCACTCTTCCTTCCACCCTATCTTCCACCCCAGCTGAGGCTTCCGATGTCCAACCTGGGACTTCCAGCCAGGAAGAAGTGGAGGAGCTCAGCTGGAGTCAGGTATAGCATTGTTCTACAGATTTCTGGTCAATAAATAAATTATGTTTCCTAGATGTTATTATTGATCACTAATTGCTGATTTAATAAAGTGTTTTACATACCAATAGACAGTAGTGGGCACAAATACTTGGGACAAGAATGAAAAATGCTGGGCTCAGAATGATAGTCTTTTATATTTCTTAACATTCAATTTGCAACAGTCAGGAGGTGAAAATTGTGTGTGATTGATATAGAAAAAACTAAAACTATGTCCCTTTTTCATACACAGGAAGACCTCAGCCAGGAGGAGGCTGTGGAATGTGGCACACAGGAGGAGGCTGTGGAATGTGGCAGCCAGGAGGAGGCGGGGGTAAGTGGCAGCCAGGAGCAGGCGGGGCTAAGTGGCAGCCAGAAGAAAGCCGGGCCCAGTAGGAGTCTGACAGAATCACAGGTCCCTCCCCTCTGCCTTCCAAACAAAAGACCCAGGAAGGGGAGTAACGTGCAGGATTCAGCACACAGGCTGATTCAGGAGGCTTCTGCATTCCTGAGAGCCTTACCCACCTGTGAATAAGGCCTTTGCCTGCATGGCTGCCACAAAACTGAAGGACATGCAGGAGGGCCAGCGCTTCATGTGTGAGGACATTCTTTATAAAACCTTAACCAAGGGGGTGAGGGGCGAAATCACACCCAATACCCAGCTATGTGAGTTGGATCATCCTCCTCCTCCTCCTCCTGCCACGACTCCACCACCACAGACACAGCATGGAAGGAAGCGTGGAAGGAAGACCAGAGAGTGATGACCTGGGTTTAGTCCCCAGGCTCTTGCATGACCACAGCCTGGGGACATACATGTCATCTGCTGCTATTCATGATCTCTTGGACTTCTGGACCAGATTGAACTCCCTTAGATAAGGACTCCTCAGGCCACGAATTTTGCAGTAAAATAATTGATGTGTGCCTTGGGGGCCAAAGGCTTCATCAATTTCTGCTGTTTCTCCAGAGTTGCCTCCCTCTTTCCTTGGTTATGAGCCCTTAATAAATTTGTGATTTGATTTATTATACTCGCCTATGTGTGTTTTCCTTCAAAAAGGGCAGTTGGTTTGTGAGGAGGCAGGGACATTTCAAAACTACAATGTGAAATTAACAAGAGACACCAACACCAAGCAATCTCCTTGAGATTAAATAATACAAGATAATAATGGTGTTGTGGTAACTTGACACACAAAATACACCCAAAACTATTCTGGAGTTAAAAAAAAAACACAAGATCAGGCTTGAACAAAATACAAACAAAAAAAAAACAAAAACAGTTTGAAATTTTTTAGTCAGATGTGACAAATCAAAATATAGTGATGAAATCACAATAAATAATAAAGAAAGAAGTTTGTGAGAAGTCTGTGTGAATATGAGCAGCAAAACAACTTCATTCTTCTCGCATTATAATGAAGAAGAGAGTGCGCTGCATTAAACAATTTCAAACATTGCACCGTGACGAAAGTGCTATATCCATTGCGAACGCTAATTTTACCAGATCGAGCAGTCCCATCTCAGAATTTATTCTGAGCATGCGTGGCACTTTGTGTGTCAGAATTGTCCACACAAGGTTGGAATTGACGCGATCGGACATTGTTGTCGGAAAATTTTATAGCCTGCTCTCACACTTTGTGTGTCGGAAAATCTGATGGAAAAAGTCCGATGGAGCCCACACACAGTCGGAATTTCCGACAACAAGCTCCGATCACACATTTTCCGTAGGAAAATCCGACCATGTGTACAGGGCATAACTGTAAATACTGCAGCTGCCTGCCTGGGGTATTAATAGGAACAGAACAACAGTAATTGTCTTCAGGTAGCTTTAGGTGCACACTGTGCAGAGGACGCAGTACACTAACTGTAAATACTGCAGCTGCCTGCCTGTGGTACTAATAGGATCAGAAGAAAAACGCCAATTTTCTTCAGGTAGCTTTAGGTGCACACTGTGTAGAGGACACAGTACACTAACTGTAAATACTGCAGCTGCCTGCCTCTGGTATTAATAGGATCAGAACAACAGCAATTGTCTTCAGGTAGCTTTAGGTGCACACTGTGCAGAGGACACAGGACACTAACTGTAAATACCACAGCTGCCTGCCTGTGGTATTAATAGGATCAGAACAACACCAATTTTCTTCAAGTAGCTTTAGGTGCACACTGTGCAGAGGATGCACTTCACTAACTGTAAATACTGCAGCTGCTTGCCTGTGGTACTAATAGGATCAGAACAACAGCAATTGTCTTCAGGTAGCTTTAGGTGCACATTGTGCAGAGGACACACTACACTAACTGTAAATACTGCAGCTGCCTGCCTGTGGTATTAATAGGATCAGAACAACAGAAATTGCCTTCAGGTAGCTTAAGGTGCACACTGTGCAGAGGACGCACTACACTAACTGTAAATACTGCAGCTGCCTGCCTGTGGTACTATTAGGATCAGAAGAACACAACCGACTTTCTTCAGGAAGCTTTAGGAGCACTTTGCAGAGGACGCACTACACTAACTGTAAATACTGCAGCTGTCTGCCTGTGGTATTAATAGGATCAGAACAACAGCAATTGTCTTCAGGTAGCTTTAGGTGGACACTGTGCAGAGGACGCACTACACTAACTGTAAATACTGCAGCTGCCTGCATGTGGTACTAATAGGATCAGAAGAACACCACCAATTTTCTTCAGGTAGCTTTAGGTGCACACTGTGCAGAGGACACAGTACACTAACTGTAAATACTGCAGCTGCCTGTCTGTGGTATTAATAGAATCAGAACAACAGCAATTGTCTTCAGGTAGCTTTAGGTGCACACTGTGCAGAGGACGCACTTCACTAACTGTAAATACTGCAGCTGCTTGCTTGTGGTACTAATAGGATCAGAACAACAGCAATTGCCTTCAGGTAGCTTTAGGTGCACACTGTGCAGAGGACACACTACACTAACTGCAAATACTGCAACTGCCTGTCTGTGGTATTAATAGGATCAGAACAACAGCAATTGCCTTCAGGTAGCTTAAGGTGCACACTGTGCAGAGGACGCACTACACTAACTGTAAATACTGCAGCTGCCTGCCTGTGGTACTATTAGGATCAGAAGAACACAACCAACTTTCTTCAGGTAGCTTTAGGTGCACTTTGCAGAGGACGCACTACACTAACTGTAAATACTGCAGCTGTCTGCCTGTGGTATTAATAGGATCAGAACAACACCAATTTTCTTCAAGTAGCTTTAGGTGCACACTGTGCAGAGGACGCACTTCACTAACTGTAAATACTGCAGCTGCTTGCCTGTGGTACTAATAGGATCAGAACAACAGCAATTGTCTTCAGGTAGCTTTAGGTGCACACTGTGCAGAGGACACACTACACTAACTGTAAATACTGCAGCTGCCTGCCTGTGGTATTAATAGGATCAGAACAACAGCAATTGCCTTCAGGTAGCTTAAGGTGCACACTGTGCAGAGGACGCACTTCACTAACTGTAAATACTGCAGCTGCTTGCTTGTGGTACTAATAGGATCAGAACAACAGCAATTGTCTTCAGGTAGCTTTAGGTGCACACTGTGCAGAGGACACACTACACTAACTGTAAATACTGCAGCTGCCTGCCTCTGGTACTATTAGGATCAGAAGAACACAACCAACTTTCTTCAGGTAGCTTTAGGTGCACTTTGCAGAGGACGCACTACACTAACTGTAAATACTGCAGCTGTCTGCCTGTGGTATTAATAGGATCAGAACAACAGAAATTGCCTTCAGGTAGCTTAAGGTGCACACTGTGCAGAGGACGCACTACACTAACTGTAAATACTGCAGCTGCCTGCCTGTGGTACTATTAGGATCAGAAGAACACAACCGACTTTCTTCAGGTAGCTTTAGGTGCACTTTGCAGAGGACGCACTACACTAACTGTAAATACTGCAGCTGTCTGCCTGTGGTATTAATAGGATCAGAACAACAGCAATTGTCTTCAGGTAGCTTTAGGTGGACACTGTGCAGAGGACGCACTACACTAACTGTAAATACTGCAGCTGCCTGCATGTGGTACTAATAGGATCAGAAGAACACCACCAATTTTCTTCAGGTAGCTTTAGGTGCACACTGTGCAGAGGACACAGTACACTAACTGTAAATACTGCAGCTACCTGTCTGTGGTATTAATAGGATCAGAACAACAGCAATTGTCTTCAGGTAGCTTTAGGTGCACACTGTGCAGAGGACGCACTTCACCAACTGTAAATACTGCAGCTGCTTGCTTGTGGTACTAATTGGATCAGAACAACAGCAATTGCCTTCAGGTAGCTTTAGGTGCACACTGTGCAGAGGACACACTACACTAACTGCAAATACTGCAACTGCCTGTCTGTGGTATTAATAGGATCAGAACAACAGCAATTGCCTTCAGGTAGCTTAAGGTGCACATTGTGCAGAGGACGCACTACACTAACTGTAAATACTGCAGCTGTCTGCCTATGGTACTATTAGGATCAGAAGAACACAACCAACTTTCTTCAGGTAGCTTTAGGTGCACTTTGCAGAGGACGCACTACACTAACTGTAAATACTGCAGCTGTCTGCCTGTGGTATTAATAGGATCTGAACAACACCAATTTTCTTCAAGTAGCTTTAGGTGCACACTGTGCAGAGGACGCACTTCACTAACTGTAAATACTGCAGCTGCTTGCCTGTGGTACTAATAGGATCAGAACAACAGCAATTGTCTTCAGGTAGCTTTAGGTGCACACTGTGCAGAGGACACACTACACTAACTGTAAATACTGCAGCTGCCTGCCTGTGGTATTAATAGGATCAGAACAACAGCAGTTGCCTTCAGGTAGCTTAAGGTGCACACTGTGCAGAGGACGCACTTCACTAACTGTAAATACTGCAGCTTCTTGCTTGTGGTACTAATAGGATCAGAACAACAGCAATTGTCTTCAGGTAGCTTTAGGTGCACACTGTGCAGAGGACACACTACACTAACTGCAAATACTGCAGCTGCCTGCCTGTGGTATTAATAGGATCAGAACAACAGCAATTGCCTTCAGGTAGCTTAAGGTGCACACTGTGCAGAGGACGCACTACACTAACTGTAAATACTGCAGCTGCCTGCCTCTGGAACTATTAGGATCAGAAGATCAACCAACTTTCTTCAGGTAGCTTTAGGTGCACTTTGCAGAGGACGCACTACACTGACTGTAAATACTGCAGCTGTCTGCCTGTGGTATTAATAGGATCAGAACAACAGCAATTGTCTTCAGGTAGCTTTAGGTGCACACTGTGCAGAGGACACACTACACTAACTGTAAATACTGCAGCTGCCTGCCTGTGGTATTAATAGGATCAGAACAACAGCAATTGCCTTCAGGTAGCTTAAGGTGCACACTGTGCAGAGGACGCACTACACTAACTGTAAATACTGCAGCTGCCTGCCAGTGGTACTATTAGGATCAGAAGAACACAACCAACTTTCTTCAGGTAGCTTTAGGTGCACTTTGCAGAGGACGCACTATACTAACTGTAAATACTGCAGCTGTCTGCCTGTGGTATTAATAGGATCAGAACAACACCAATTTTCTTCAAGTAGCTTTAGGTGCACACTGTGCAGAGGATGCACTTCACTAACTGTAAATACTGCAGCTGCTTGCCTGTGGTACTAATAGGATCAGAACAACAGCAATTGTCTTCAGGTAGCTTTAGGTGGACACTGTGCAGAGGACGCACTACACTAACTGTAAATACTGCAGCTGCCTGCATGTGGTACTAATAGGATCAGAAGAACACAACCAACTTTCTTCAGGTAGCTTTAGGTGCACACTGTGCAGAGAACACAGTACACTAACTCTAAATACTGCAGCTGCCTGTCTGTGGTATTAATAGGATCAGAACAACAGCAATTGCCTTCAGGTAGCTTAAGGTGCACACTGTGCAGAGGACGCACTACACTAACTGTAAATACTGCAGCTGCCTGCCTGTGGTACTATTAGGATCAGAAGAACACAACCAACTTTCTTCAGGTAGCTTTAGGTGCACTTTGCAGAGGACGCACTACACTAACTGTAAATACTGCAGCTGTCTGCCTGTGGTATTAATAGGATCAGAACAACACCAATTTTCTTCAAGTAGATTTAGGTGCACACTGTGCAGAGGATGCACTTCACTAACTGGAAATACTGCAGCTGCTTGCCTGTGGTACTAATAGGATCAGAACAACAGCAATTGTCTTCAGGTAGCTTTAGGTGCACACTGTGCAGAGGACACACTACACTAACTGTAAATACTGCAGCTGCCTGCCTGTGGTATTAATAGGATCAGAACAACAGCAATTGCCTTCAGGTAGCTTAAGGTGCACACTGTGCAGAGGACGCACTACACTAACTGTAAATACTGCAGCTGCCTGCCTCTGGTACTATTAGGATCAGAAGAACACAACCAACTTTCTTCAGGTAGCTTTAGGTGCACTTTGCAGAGGACGCACTACACTAACTGTAAATACTGCAGCTGTCTGCCTGTGGTATTAATAGGATCAGAACAACAGAAATTGCCTTCAGGTAGCTTAAGGTGCACACTGTGCAGAGGACGCACTACACTAACTGTAAATACTGCAGCTGCCTGCCTGTGGTACTATTAGGATCAGAAGAACACAACCGACTTTCTTCAGGTAGCTTTAGGTGCACTTTGCAGAGGACGCACTACACTAACTGTAAATACTGCAGCTGTCTGCCTGTGGTATTAATAGGATCAGAACAACAGCAATTGTCTTCAGGTAGCTTTAGGTGGACACTGTGCAGAGGACGCACTACACTAACTGTAAATACTGCAGCTGCCTGCATGTGGTACTAATAGGATCAGAAGAACACCACCAATTTTCTTCAGGTAGCTTTAGGTGCACACTGTGCAGAGGACACAGTACACTAACTGTAAATACTGCAGCTACCTGTCTGTGGTATTAATAGGATCAGAACAACAGCAATTGTCTTCAGGTAGCTTTAGGTGCACACTGTGCAGAGGACGCACTTCACCAACTGTAAATACTGCAGCTGCTTGCTTGTGGTACTAATTGGATCAGAACAACAGCAATTGCCTTCAGGTAGCTTTAGGTGCACACTGTGCAGAGGACACACTACACTAACTGCAAATACTGCAACTGCCTGTCTGTGGTATTAATAGGATCAGAACAACAGCAATTGCCTTCAGGTAGCTTAAGGTGCACATTGTGCAGAGGACGCACTACACTAACTGTAAATACTGCAGCTGTCTGCCTATGGTACTATTAGGATCAGAAGAACACAACCAACTTTCTTCAGGTAGCTTTAGGTGCACTTTGCAGAGGACGCACTACACTAACTGTAAATACTGCAGCTGTCTGCCTGTGGTATTAATAGGATCAGAACAACACCAATTTTCTTCAAGTAGCTTTAGGTGCACACTGTGCAGAGGACGCACTTCACTAACTGTAAATACTGCAGCTGCTTGCCTGTGGTACTAATAGGATCAGAACAACAGCAATTGTCTTCAGGTAGCTTTAGGTGCACACTGTGCAGAGGACACACTACACTAACTGTAAATACTGCAGCTGCCTGCCTGTGGTATTAATAGGATCAGAACAACAGCAGTTGCCTTCAGGTAGCTTAAGGTGCACACTGTGCAGAGGACGCACTTCACTAACTGTAAATACTGCAGCTTCTTGCTTGTGGTACTAATAGGATCCGAACAACAGCAATTGTCTTCAGGTAGCTTTAGGTGCACACTGTGCAGAGGACACACTACACTAACTGCAAATACTGCAGCTGCCTGCCTGTGGTATTAATAGGATCAGAACAACAGCAATTGCCTTCAGGTAGCTTAAGGTGCACACTGTGCAGAGGACGCACTACACTAACTGTAAATACTGCAGCTGCCTGCCTCTGGAACTATTAGGATCAGAAGATCAACCAACTTTCTTCAGGTAGCTTTAGGTGCACTTTGCAGAGGACGCACTACACTGACTGTAAATACTGCAGCTGTCTGCCTGTGGTATTAATAGGATCAGAACAACAGCAATTGTCTTCAGGTAGCTTTAGGTGCACACTGTGCAGAGGACACACTACACTAACTGTAAATACTGCAGCTGCTTGCCTGTGGTACTAATAGGATCAGAACAACAGCAATTGTCTTCAGGTAGCTTTAGGTGCACACTGTGCAGAGGACACACTACACTAACTGTAAATACTGCAGCTGCCTGCCTGTGGTATTAATAGGATCAGAACAACAGCAATTGCCTTCAGGTAGCTTAAGGTGCACACTGTGCAGAGGACGCACTACACTAACTGTAAATACTGCAGCTGCCTGCCAGTGGTACTATTAGGATCAGAAGAACACAACCAACTTTCTTCAGGTAGCTTTAGGTGCACTTTGCAGAGGACGCACTATACTAACTGTAAATACTGCAGCTGTCTGCCTGTGGTATTAATAGGATCAGAACAACACAACCAACTTTCTTCAGGTAGCTTTAGGTGCCCTTTGCAGAGGACGCACTACACTAACTGTAAATACTGCAGCTGTCTGCCTGTGGTATTAATAGGATCAGAACAACACCAATTTTCTTCAAGTAGCTTTAGGTGCACACTGTGCAGAGGACGCACTTCACTAACTGTAAATACTGCAGCTGCTTGCCTGTGGTACTAATAGGATCAGAACAACAGCAATTGTCTTCAGGTAGCTTTAGGTGCACACTGTGCAGAGGACACACTACACTAACTGTAAATACTGCAGCTGCCTGCCTGTGGTATTAATAGGATCAGAACAACAGCAGTTGCCTTCAGGTAGCTTAAGGTGCACACTGTGCAGAGGACGCACTTCACTAACTGTAAATACTGCAGCTTCTTGCTTGTGGTACTAATAGGATCAGAACAACAGCAATTGTCTTCAGGTAGCTTTAGGTGCACACTGTGCAGAGGACACACTACACTAACTGCAAATACTGCAGCTGCCTGCCTGTGGTATTAATAGGATCAGAACAACAGCAATTGCCTTCAGGTAGCTTAAGGTGCACACTGTGCAGAGGACGCACTACACTAACTGTAAATACTGCAGCTGCCTGCCTCTGGAACTATTAGGATCAGAAGATCAACCAACTTTCTTCAGGTAGCTTTAGGTGCACTTTGCAGAGGACGCACTACACTGACTGTAAATACTGCAGCTGTCTGCCTGTGGTATTAATAGGATCAGAACAACAGCAATTGTCTTCAGGTAGCTTTAGGTGCACACTGTGCAGAGGACACACTACACTAACTGTAAATACTGCAGCTGCTTGCCTGTGGTACTAATAGGATCAGAACAACAGCAATTGTCTTCAGGTAGCTTTAGGTGCACACTGTGCAGAGGACACACTACACTAACTGTAAATACTGCAGCTGCCTGCCTGTGGTATTAATAGGATCAGAACAACAGCAATTGCCTTCAGGTAGCTTAAGGTGCACACTGTGCAGAGGACGCACTACACTAACTGTAAATACTGCAGCTGCCTGCCAGTGGTACTATTAGGATCAGAAGAACACAACCAACTTTCTTCAGGTAGCTTTAGGTGCACTTTGCAGAGGACGCACTATACTAACTGTAAATACTGCAGCTGTGTTAGGTACCTGGTAGTAGAGCCTGACTTGTAGGAGAAGACCTCTCATACAACGCTGGTTCAGGAGCCACTGGAGTGGGAACAGTGGTCTCCTGAGCACAGTGGGGTAGGAGTGCCTGTGGAGCGGAGTCTCTGGAGCAGATGTGATGAGAGATCCCTCTGGGATGGCTGGACTGCAGATCAGGTAGACACTGGAGGCAGCTCCCTGGAACACTTGTAGAAGCAGAGATCACTGGAGCTGGAGCTGAAGGTGCTACAGCACAGAGGAACAGCAGGCACAAGCAGGGTCAGACGGTCCGGGTCAGCACGGGTATGAGACAGGCAGAAGCAGCAGGCAGAGGCAGAGTCGGTAGGCAGGCAGAGGTTGGCAACGGTATCAGGCAGGTAGCAGAAGAGTAGTCAGGCAAGCCGGGTCGGATAGGAGCAGGACGGATAGTCAATCAAGCCGGGTCAAACGGGTAACAGCAAACAGGTTCAAGTTAAGCACAGATCACAAGCTGAGACGAAGCAGCAATGTGCCAGAGGCACAGGGGGATTTATATATGCACTTTGGCGCCAAACCGGCGCTATCGCGAACGCGCGCACGCCCGTACACGCACACGTGCACCCGCGCGCGCGCCCGAGCGCCGCGTACCCGCGCGCGCCCTGGCGCCGCGCTGACGCCCGGGGACACCAGGAACTTGCCGGGAAGTGTGCGATGACGCGCGCCGACGCCCACGTCTAGTGCTGGTGATACCCTGACATTGCCCCCCCCCAAGGGGCAACCTCCGGGTGCCCAAAAGTCTTTTTTCAGGGTGGTTGGCAAAATAGGCTCGAACTAAACGCCTAGCATGCACATTGCTATCAGGTTCCCATGAATTATTCTCTGGGCCGTAGCCCTTCCATTTGATTAGGAACTGGATCTGTCCCTGTCTTTTCCTGCAATCGAGGATATCTTCAACTTCAAATTCCTCGTTCCCGTCAACCAAAATAGGTTCAGGAGGTCTAGTTCCTCTATCAGGAAAGGGATCAGGTACAGCAGGCTTGAGCAAGGACACATGAAACACAGGATGAATCTTAAGAGAGTCAGGCAAGGTCAGTTCATACGAGACTTCATTAATTTTTCTCCTAACCGGAAAAGGTCCCATAAACCTAGGTGCCAACTTTTTAGAAGGACAGGCTAGTTTGATATTATTTGTAGAAAGCCATACCTGGTCGCCCGGCTGAAGCTTCAATTCCCCTCTTCTCCTTCGGTCAAAGAACCTCTTGCTGTCCGCCTGAGCCTTGGACACTGCTTCCTGCAACATCTGGTTGTTACTATTGATGAAGTCTACCGTATTTTGCACTGCTGGAACTGAGGACTCTGGAAGAAAATCTGGTAAAAAGGTTAGATGGAACCCATAATTAGCGAAGAAGGGGGATTGACCAGTGGCTGAGTGCTTGGCGTTATTGTAGGCAAATTCTGCCAAGGGCAGCAAGGATACCCAATCATTTTGAGAAAAGGAAGTAAAACATCTAATATACTGCTCAAGAGTCTGATTGGTTCTCTCTGTCTGGCCGTTGGTCTGGGGGTGATAGGCCGAGGACAAAGCCAGCTTGATTTTTAAAGACTCGCACAGGGCTCTCCAGAAGCGTGAGGTAAATTGTACCCCTCTGTCAGAAGTTATGTTTACGGGAATTCCGTGGAGTCTAACGATCTCCTTGATGAAGACGTGAGCAGTTTCCATAGCTGACGGGGTTCCTTTTAATGGAAGAAAATGGGCCATTTTGGTAAAACGATCAACTACCACAAAAATTGCGGAACATCCCTCAGAACATGGCAGCTCTACAATAAAGTCCATGGATATCATCCTCCAAGGCCTATCGGGTACCGGTAAGGGTTTTAACAGACCCCAAGCTCGACTCCTGGAAGTTTTATTCTGGGTACAGATGGGACACGAGCTAACATATTTCTCACAAAAGTCCTTTAAATTGGGCCACCAGAAGGTACGCTGTACCAACTCCAAGGTTTTACGAACCCCGAAGTGACCTGCCAGCGGGTGGTCATGAAGAAGTGCTAAGACCTTGACCCGAACCTCCTCAGGAACAAAAATTTGGCTCCCTTTCCAGAGTAGTCCGTCCCTGTTACTTAAGGTAATCCCTGCGGGTCTGGCTGATTCAGAGGAAGCTTCTTTAATCTGGGAGAGGAGATCGGTTTGAATGAGCAGAAAATTGTTTGCCGGTAGAATGGTATCCGGAGCAGATGAGTCTTTTGGGTTGTCATGCATGCGTGATAATGCGTCTGGTTTGATGTTTTTTGAACCTGGCCGATAGGTAATATGGAAGGAAAAGCGTGAAAAAAACAGCGCCCAGCGGGCTTGTCGGGGTCTTAGCCTTTTAGCGGAACGTAGATATTCTAGATTTTTGTGGTCAGTATAAATTAGTACTGGGTGCATAGCCCCCTCCAGCAGGTACCTCCACTCTTCTAATGCAGTTTTGATAGCAAGAAGCTCCCGGTCTCCAACATCATAGTTCCTTTCCGCGGAGGAAAGTTTTCGGGAGAAAAACCCCACAGGATGCATATCATCTTTACTGCCCCTTCGTTGTGAGAGTATCGCTCCGACCGCTATTTCAGAAGCGTCCACTTCCAAAATAAATGGCAAGGATGGTTCAGGATGACTGAGGATAGGTGCTGAGGTGAATAGTCTCTTGAGGTTCTCAAAAGCTTCTTGGGCTGGGTGATTCCAGGAAAAACGGGTATTTTGTTTGGTTAGTTGAGTGATTGGTGCGATTATCGCAGAAAAACCCCTGATAAATTTTCTGTAGAAATTTGCAAAACCGATGAATCGTTGCACCCCCTTCTTGTCCAGGGGTACCGGCCAGTCCAGAACAGCAGACACCTTCTGTGGATCCATCCTGATGCCAGTGGAGGAAATGATTAAGCCTAGGAACTGAATGCTTTCTCGCTCAAACTCACATTTCTCCGCTTTTGCATAAAGTCTGTGTAAGCGGAGACGACCCAACACTTGGCAAACATGTTTTCGATGAAGATCCAGGGATTCTGAAAAGATCAAAATATCATCTAGATATGCAATCACAAATAGGTCTAGAAAGTCTCTAAGCACGTCATTAATCAGGTGTTGAAAAGTCGCAGGGGCATTGCAGAGTCCAAAGGGCATGACTAAATATTCATAATGCCCGAATCGGGTCCGGAAAGCTGTTTTCCACTCATGCCCGGCCCGAATGCGGATCAGGTTATAAGCCCCTCTCAGATCAAGTTTAGTGAAAATGACGGCAGTCCTTAATTTCTGAAACAGTTCGGGTATTAAAGGTAGGGGATACCGATTCTTGACCGTGATCTTATTCAGTTCTCGGTAGTCAATGCACGGGCGGAGAGATTTGTCTTTTTTAGCAACAAAGAATATACCCGCACCTGCTGGAGAAGTGGAATGGCGAATGAATCCCTTGGCCAAGTTTTCATCTATGTAAGACTTCAGCACTTCTTGTTCTTTCTCGGATAGAGGGAAGATGCGTCCGAAGGGAATTTCGGATCCTGGCAACAATTCGATGGGGCAGTCGTAGGGGCGATGAGGTGGGAGAGAGTCGGCCCCCTTCTTGCTGAAGACATCAATGTAATTATGATACTGTTTGGGAATGATCTGACAATTTTTCTGGTCGGTGTCCAGGCATAGTAGGGTAGTCTGGGAATCCAGATCCTTCGCCAGACAGTGGTCCTGGCAGTAAGATGACAGGAATTTCACTGTTCCGGAGATCCAATGGATGTGTGGGTTGTGAGCCCGGAGCCAGGGAATGCCCAGGATGATGGGAAACATAGGGGAGGTAATGGCGTCCAGGATCAGCAATTCCTCATGTTGAGAGTCAATTGTAGTGGGTAATGGCAGAGTCTCTTGCGTCACTTGCCCAGATCTGATACGAGAGCCGTCGGCAAGGAAGACAGAAAGTCCATGGGTCTTGGTCCGTAGGGGAATATTATGCTGCTTAGCAAAGCTTAAGTCTATAAAGCAGCTGCATGCCCCGGAATCAATGATTGCGTTGACTTGGAGTGTCTTTTCTGGAAGCTGTAACGAGAGAAGAATGGCAAGATGGGTAGAATTGGTAGATAAGGCAGAAAAACTGGTAGGTATAGGAGATGGACACTTACTCATTCTAACTGGGCAATTATGGACAAAATGCCCGGTTCCACCACAGTAAAGGCACAGATTTAATTGCCGACGCCGGGCACGTTCCTCGGGAGACAAAGCAGGTCGCATTACCCCTAGTTGCATGGGTTCGGAGGTATCTGATGTGGTATGCACTGGATTAGAACTGGATGCAGGGGAGTAGCGTGTTGCAGGCATCGGAGCTCGGGCTGTCATCCAGGTCGGGCGGTTTGGTTGAACTGATCGTTCAGATCGTCGTTCTCGGAGGCGACGATCGATCTGAATAGTTAGGGTGATCAAAGTCTCTAAAGTATCAGGCACTCCCACACGGGCCAGTTCGTCTTTCAAGCTTTCAGACAGTCCAATGCGGAACTGGTGACGCAGGGCCGCGTCATTCCACTGTGTGTCCGCGCTCCAACGTCTGAATTCAGCAACATAGTCCTCCGCGGTTCTGCGGCCTTGTTGGAGCGCGAACAGGGCAGATTCAGCTGAAGCAGTCTGCTGAGGGTCCTCATATAACTGTGCCATGGCTTGGAAGAAGGCGGATAAGGATTGGGTTAGAGCCGAATCTCCTTCCAGTAAACGATGGGCCCAGGTCTGAGGTTCCCCTTGCAGGAGGGAGATGACAAATCCAACCTTAGTGGCCTCCAAAGAAAAGGTTCTGGGCTGTAAGGCAAAAAAGAGCTGGCAAGCATTGCGGAAGGTCCGAAACTTAGCCCGATCCCCAGAGAATCTTTCTGGAATGGGGACCCGTGGTTCAGGTGGGAGCATCACAACTGCGGGCCCAGAAGTGGTCTGTGTTGGAGCAGCAGCAGAGGAAGAAGACGCAGAAGGGTTGGACCCCGCCAGGTTCTGAACTTGTCCTTCCAGTCTATTGTAATTGTCCTGAAGAGCTTGTACTGCTTGGGTGAGAGCCGCCAGGTGTGTGCATATCTCCTTCATTGGAGAGGTATCTCCTGCAGGCTCAGACATGGCTGCTTCGTACTGTTAGGTACCTGGTAGTAGAGCCTGACTTGTAGGAGAAGACCTCTCATACAACGCTGGTTCAGGAGCCACTGGAGTGGGAACAGTGGTCTCCTGAGCACAGTGGGGTAGGAGTGCCTGTGGAGCGGAGTCTCTGGAGCAGATGTGATGAGAGATCCCTCTGGGATGGCTGGACTGCAGATCAGGTAGACACTGGAGGCAGCTCCCTGGAACACTTGTAGAAGCAGAGATCACTGGAGCTGGAGCTGAAGGTGCTACAGCAAAGAGGAACAGCAGGCACAAGCAGGGTCAGACGGTCCGGGTCAGCACGGGTATGAGACAGGCAGAAGCAGCAGGCAGAGGCAGAGTCGGTAGGCAGGCAGAGGTTGGCAACGGTATCAGGCAGGTAGCAGAAGAGTAGTCAGGCAAGCCGGGTCGGATAGGAGCAGGACGGATAGTCAATCAAGCCGGGTCAAACGGGTAA
The DNA here is from genome assembly GCA_037952835.1 of Lithobates septentrionalis. NCBI lineage: Eukaryota > Metazoa > Chordata > Amphibia > Anura > Ranidae > Lithobates > Lithobates septentrionalis. Next base: position 5,802,371 of record JBBDGP010001146.1, read on the forward strand.
CAGCAAACAGGTTCAAGTTAAGCACAGATCACAAGCTGAGACGAAGCAGCAATGTGCCAGAGGCACAGGGGGATTTATATATGCACTTTGGCGCCAAACCGGCGCTATCGCGAACGCGCGCACGCCCGTACACGCACACGTGCACCCGCGCGCGCGCCCGAGCGCCGCGTACCCGCGCGCGCCCTGGCGCCGCGCTGACGCCCGGGGACACCAGGAACTTGCCGGGAAGTGTGCGATGACGCGCGCCGACGCCCACGTCTAGTGCTGGTGATACCCTGACAAGCTGTCTGCCTGTGGTATTAATAGGATCAGAACAACACCAATTTTCTTCAAGTAGCTTTAGGTGCACACTGTGCAGAGGATGCACTTCACTAACTGTAAATACTGCAGCTGCTTGCCTGTGGTACTAATAGGATCAGAACAACAGCAATTGTCTTCAGGTAGCTTTAGGTGGACACTGTGCAGAGGACGCACTACACTAACTGTAAATACTGCAGCTGCCTGCATGTGGTACTAATAGGATCAGAAGAACACAACCAACTTTCTTCAGGTAGCTTTAGGTGCACACTGTGCAGAGAACACAGTACACTAACTCTAAATACTGCAGCTGCCTGTCTGTGGTATTAATAGGATCAGAACAACAGCAATTGCCTTCAGGTAGCTTAAGGTGCACACTGTGCAGAGGACGCACTACACTAACTGTAAATACTGCAGCTGCCTGCCTGTGGTACTATTAGGATCAGAAGAACACAACCAACTTTCTTCAGGTAGCTTTAGGTGCACTTTGCAGAGGACGCACTACACTAACTGTAAATACTGCAGCTGTCTGCCTGTGGTATTAATAGGATCAGAACAACACCAATTTTCTTCAAGTAGATTTAGGTGCACACTGTGCAGAGGATGCACTTCACTAACTGTAAATACTGCAGCTGCTTGCCTGTGGTACTAATAGGATCAGAACAACAGCAATTGTCTTCAGGTAGCTTTAGGTGCACACTGTGCAGAGGACACACTACACTAAATGTAAATACTGCAGCTGCCTGTCTGTGGTATTAATAGGATCAGAACAACAGCAATTGCCTTCAGGTAGCTTAAGGTGCACACTGTGCAGAGGACGCACTACACTAACTGTAAATACTGCAGCTGCCTGCCTGTGGTACTATTAGAATCAGAAGAACACAACCAACTTTCTTCAGGTAGCTTTAGGTGCACTTTGCAGAGGACGCACTACACTAACTGTAAATACTGCAGCTGTCTGCCTGTGGTATTAATAGGATCAGAACAACAGCAATTGTCTTCAGGTAGCTTTAGGTGGACACTGTGCAGAGGACGCACTACACTAACTGTAAATACTGCAGCTGCCTGCATGTGGTACTAATAGGATCAGAAGAACACCACCAATTTTCTTCAGGTAGCTTTAGGTGCACACTGTGCAGAGGACACAGTACACTAACTGTAAATACTGCAGCTGTCTGCCTGTGGTATTAATAGGATCAGAACAACAGCATTTGTCTTCAGGTAGCTTTAGGTGCACACTGTGCAGAGGACACTCTACACTCACTGTAAATACTGCAGCTGCCTGCCTGTGGTATTAATAGGATCAGAACAACAGCAATTGTCTTCAGGTAGCTTTAGGTAGACACTGTGCAGAGGACGCACTACACTAACTGTAAATACTGCAGCTGCCTGCATGTGGTACTAATAGGATCAGAAGAACACCACCAATTTTCTTCAGGTAGCTTTAGGTGCACACTGTGCAGAGGACACAGTACACTAACTGTAAATACTGCAGCTGTCTGCCTGTGGTATTAATAGGATCAGAACAACAGCATTTGTCTTCAGGTAGCTTTAGGTGCACACTGTGCAGAGGACACACTACACTAACTGTAAATACTGCAGCTGCCTGCTTGTGGTATTAATAGGATCAGAACAACAGCAATTGCCTTCAGGTAGCTTAAGGTGCACACTGTGCAGAGGACGCCCTACACTAACTGTAATTACTGCAGCTGCCTGCCTGTGGTACTATTAGGATCAGAAGAACACAACCAACTTTCTTCAGGTAGCTTTAAGTGCACTTTGCAGAGGACTCACTACACTAACTGTAAATACTGCAGCTGTCTGCCTGTGGTATTAATAGGATCAGAACAACAGCAATTGTCTTCAGGTAGCTTTAGGTGGACACTGTGCAGAGGACGCACTACACTAACTGTAAATACTGCAGCTGCCTGCATGTGGTACTAATAGGATCAGAAGAACACCACCAATTTTCTTCAGGTAGCTTTAGGTGCACACTGTGCAGAGGACACAGTACACTAACTGTAAATACTGCAGCTGTCTGCCTGTGGTATTAATAGGATCAGAACAACAGCATTTGTCTTCAGGTAGCTTTAGGTGCACACTGTGCAGAGGACGCACTTCACTAACTGTAAATACTGCAGCTGCTTGCCTGTGGTACTAATAGGATCAGAACAAAGGCAATCGTCTTAAGGTAGCTTTAGGTGCACACTGTGCAAAGGACACACTACACTAACTGTAAATACTGCAGCTGCCTGCCTGTGGTATTAATAGGATCAGAACAACAGCAATTGCCTTCAGGTAGCTTAAGGTGTACACTGTGCAGAGGACGCACTACACTAACTGTAAATACTGCAGCTGCCTGCCTGTGGTACTATTAGGATCAGAAGAACACAACCAACTTTCTTCAGGTAGCTTTAAGTGCACTTTGCAGAGGACGCACTACACTAACTGTAAATACTGCAGCTTTCTGCCTGTGGTATAAATAGGATCAGAAAAACAGCAATTGTCTTCAGGTAGCTTTAGGTGGACACTGTGCATAGGACGCACTACACTAACTGTAAATACTGCAGCTGCCTGCATGTGGTACTAATAGGATCAGAAGAACACCACCAATTTTCTTCAGGTAGCTTTAGGTGCACACTGTGCAGAGGACACAGTACACTAACTGTAAATACTGCAGCTGTCTGCCTGTGGTATTAATAGGATCAGAACAACAGCATTTGTCTTCAGGTAGCTTTAGGTGCACACTGTGCAGAGGATGCACTTCACTAACTGTAAATACTGCAGCTGCTTGCCTGTGGTACTAATAGGATCAGAACAACAGCAATTGTCTTCAGGTAGCTTTAGGTGCACACTGTGCAGAGGACACACTACACTAACTGGAATTATTGCAGCTGCCTGCCTTTGGTATTAATAGGATCAGAACAACAGCAATTGCCTTCAGGTAGCTTAAGGTGCACGCTGTGCAGAGGATGCACTACACTAACTGTAAATACTGCAGCTGCCTGCCTGTGGTACTATTAGGATCAGAAGAACACAACCAACTTTCTTCAGGTAGCTTTAAGTGCACTTTGCAGAGGACGCACTACACTAACTGTAAATACTGCAGCTGTCTGCCTGTGGTATTAATAGGATCAGAACAACAGCAATTGTCTTCAGGTAGCTTTAGGTGGACACTGTGTAGAGGACACACTACACTAACTGTAAATACTGCAGCTGCCTGCATGTGGTACTAATAGGATCAGAAGAACACCACCAATTTTCTTCAGGTAGCTTTAGGTGCACACTGTGCAGAGGACACAGTACACTAACTGTAAATACTGCAGCTGTCTGCCTGTGGTATTAATAGGATCAGAACAACAGCATTTGTCTTCAGGTAGCTTTAGGTGCACACTGTGCAGAGGACGCACTTCACTAACTGTAAATACTGCAGCTGCTTGCCTGTGGTACTAATAGGATCAGAACAACAGCAATTGCCTTCAGGTAGCTTAAGGTGCACTTTGCAGAGGACGCACTACACTAACTGTAAATACTGCAGCTGTCTGCCTGTGGTATTAATAGGATCAGAACAACAGCAATTGTCTTCAGGTAACTTTAGGTGGACACTGTGCAGAGGACGCACTACACTAACTGTAAATACTGCAGCTGCCTGCATGTGGTACTAATAGGATCAGAAGAACACCACCAATTTTCTTCAGGTAGCTTTAGGTACACACTGTGCAGAGGACACAGTACACTAACTGTAAATACTGCAGCTGTCTGCCTGTGGTATTAATAGGATCAGAACAACAGCAATTGCCTTCAGGTAGCTTAAGGTGTACACTGTGCAGAGGACGCACTACACTAACTGTAAATACTGCAGCTGCCTGCCTGTGGTACTATTAGGATCAGAAGAACACAACCAACTTTCTTCAGGTAGCTTTAAGTGCACTTTGCAGAGGACGCACTACACTAACTGTAAATACTGCAGCTTTCTGCCTGTGGTATAAATAGGATCAGAACAACAGCAATTGTCTTCAGGTAGCTTTAGGTGGACACTGTGCATAGGACGCACTACACTAACTGTAAATACTGCAGCTGCCTGCATGTGGTACTAATAGGATCAGAAGAACACCACCAATTTTCTTCAGGTAGCTTTAGGTGCACACTGTGCAGAGGACACAGTACACTAACTGTAAATACTGCAGCTGTCTGCCTGTGGTATTAATAGGATCAGAAAAACAGCAGTTGTCTTCAGGTAGCTTTAGGTGCACACTGTGCAGAGGACGCACTTCACTAACTGTAAATACTGCAGCTGCTTGCCTGTGGTACTAATAGGATCAGAACAACAGCAATTGTCTTCAGGTAGCTTTAGGTGCACACTGTGCAGAGGACACACTACACTAACTGGAAATACTGCAGCTGCCTGCCTGTGGTATTAATAGGATCAGAACAACAGCAATTGCCTTCAGGTAGCCTAAGGTGCACGCTGTGCAGAGGACGCACTACACTAACTGTAAATACTGCAGCTGCCTGCCTGTGGTACTATTAGGATCAGAAGAACACAACCAACTTTCTTCAGGTAGCTTTAAGTGCACTTTGCAGAGGACGCACTACACTAACTGTAAATACTGCAGCTGTCTGCCTGTGGTATTAATAGGATCAGAACAACAGCAATTGTCTTCAGGTAGCTTTAGGTGGACACTGTGTAGAGGACACACTACACTAACTGTAAATACTGCAGCTGCCTGCATGTGGTACTAATAGGATCAGAAGAACACCACCAATTTTCTTCAGGTAGCTTTAGGTGCACACTGTGCAGAGGACACAGTACAATAACTGTAAATACTGCAGCTGTCTGCCTGTGGTATTAATAGGATCAGAACAACAGCATTTGTCTTCAGGTAGCTTTAGGTGCACACTGTGCAGAGGACGCACTTCACTAACTGTAAATACTGCAGCTGCTTGCCTGTGGTACTAATAGGATCAGAACAACAGCAATTGCCTTCAGGTAGCTTAAGGTGCACTTTGCAGAGGACGCACTACACTAACTGTAAATACTGCAGCTGTCTGCCTGTGGTATTAATAGGATCAGAACAACAGCAATTGTCTTCAGGTAGCTTTAGGTGGACACTGTGCAGAGGACGCACTACACTAAATGTAAATACTGCAGCTGCCTGCCTGTGGTACTATTAGGATCAGAAGAACACAACCAACTTTCTTCAGGTAGCTTTAAGTGCACTTTGCAGAGGACGCACTACACTAACTGTAAATACTGCAGCTGTCTGCCTGTGGTATTAATAGGATCAGAACAACAGCAATTGTCTTCAGGTAGCTTTAGGTGGACACTGTGTAGAGGACACACTACACTAACTGTAAATACTGCAGCTGCCTGCATGTGGTACTAATAGGATCAGAAGAACACCACCAATTTTCTTCAGGTAGCTTTAGGTGCACACTGTGCAGAGGACACAGTACACTAACTGTAAATACTGCAGCTGTCTGCCTGTGGTATTAATAGGATCAGCACAACAGCATTTGTCTTCAGGTAGCTTTAGGTGCACACTGTGCAGAGGACGCACTTCACTAACTGTAAATACTGCAGCTGCTTGCCTGTGGTACTAATAGGATCAGAACAACAGCAATTGCCTTCAGGTAGCTTAAGGTGCACTTTGCAGAGGACGCACTACACTAACTGTAAATACTGCAGCTGTCTGCCTGTGGTATTAATAGGATCAGAACAACAGCAATTGTCTTCAGGTAGCTTTAGGTGGACACTGTGCAGAGGACGCACTACACTAACTGTAAATACTGCAGCTGCCTGCATGTGGTACTAATAGGATCAGAAGAACACCACCAATTTTCTTCAGGTAGCTTTAGGTGCACACTGTGCAGAGGACACAGTACACTAACTGTAAATACTGCAGCTGTCTGCCTGTGGTATTAATAGGATCAGAAAAACAGCATTTGTCTTCAGGTAGCTTTAGGTGCACACTGTGCAGAGGATGCACTTCACTAACTGTAAATACTGCAGCTGCTTGCCCGTGGTACTAATAGGATCAGAACAACAGCAATTGTCTTCAGGTAGCTTTAGGTGCACACTGTGCAGAGGACACACTACACTAACTGTAAATACTGCAGCTGCCTGCCTGTGGTATTAATAGGATCAGAACAACAGCAATTGCATTCAGGTAGCTTAAGGTGCACACTGTGCAGAGGACGCACTACACTAACTGTAAATACTGCAGCTGCCTGCCTGTGGTACTATTAGGATCAGAAGAACACAACCAACATTCTTCAGGTAGCTTTAAGTGCACTTTGCAGAGGACGCACTACACTTAATGTAAATACTGCAGCTGTCTGCCTGTGGTATTAATAGGATCAGAACAACAGCAATTGTCTTCAGGTAGCTTTAGGTGGACACTGTGCAGAGGACGCACTACACTAACTGTAAATACTGCAGCTGCCTGCATGTGGTACTAATAGGATCAGAAGAACACAACCAACTTTCTTCAGGTAGCTTTAGGTGCGCACTGTGCAGAGGACACAGTACACTAACTGTAAATACTGCAGCTGTCTGCCTGTGGTATTAATAGGATCAGAACAACAGCATTTGTCTTCATGTAGCTTTAGGTGCACACTGTGCAGAGGACGCACTTCACTAACTGTAAATACTGCAGCTGCTTGCCTGTGGTACTAATAGGATCAGAACAACAGCAATTGTCTTCAGGTAGCTTTAGGTGCACACTGTGCAGAGGACACACTACACTAACTGGAAATACTGCAGCTGCCTGCCTGTGGTATTAATAGGATCAGAACAACAGCAATTGCCTTCAGGTAGCTTAAGGTGCACACTGTGCAGAGGACGCACTACACTAACTGTAAATACTGCAGCTGCCTGCCTGTGGTACTATTAGGATCAGAAGAACACAACCAACTTTCTTCAGGTAGCTTTAAGTGCACTTTGCAGAGGACGCACTACACTAACTGTAAATACTACAGCTGCCTGCATGTGGTACTAATAGGATCAGAAGAACGCCACCATTTTTCTTCATGTAGCTTTAGGTGCACACTGTGCAGAGGACACAGTACACTAACTGTAAATACTGCAGCTGTCTGCCTGTGGTATTAATAGGATCAGAACAACAGCATTTGTCTTCAGGTAGCTTTAGGTGCACACTGTGCAGAGGACGCACTTCACTAACTGTAAATACTGCAGCTGCTTGCCTGTGGTACTAATAGGATCAGAACAACAGCAATTGTCTTCAGGTAGCTTTAGGTGCACACTGTGCAGAGGACACAATACACTAACTGGAAATACTGCAACTGCCTGCCTGTGGTATTAATAGGATCAGAACAACAGCAATTGCCTTCAGGTAGCTTAAGGTGCACACTGTGCAGAGGACACACTACACTAACTGTAAATACTGAAGCTGCCTGCCTGTGGTACTATTAGGATCAGAAGAACACAACCAACTTTCTTCAGGTTTCTTTAGGTGCACACTGTGCAGTGAACACAGTACACTAACTCTAAATACTGCAGCTGCCTGTCTGTGGTATTAATAGGATCAGAACAACAGCAATTGCCTTCAGGTAGCTTAAGGTGCACACTGTACAGAGGACGCACTACACTAACTGTAAATACTGCAGCTGCCTGCCTGTGGTACTATTAGGATCAGAAGAACACAACCAACTTTCTTTCTGGCAGCTTTAGGTGCACTTTGCAGAGGACGCACTACACTAACTCTAAATACTGCAGCAGTCTGTCTGTGGTATTAATAGGATCAGAACAACACCAATTTTCTTCAAGTAGATTTAGGTGCACACTGTGCAGAGGACGCACTTCACTAACTGTAAATACTGCAGCTGCTTGCCTGTGGTACTAATAGGATCAGAACAACAGCAATTGTCTTCAGGTAGCTTTAGGTGCACACTGTGCAGAGGACACACTACACTAACTGTAAATACTGCAGCTGCATGCCTGTGGTATTAATAGGATCAGAACAACAGCAATTGCCTTCAGGCAGCTTAAGGTGCACACTGTGCAGAGGACGCACTACACTAACTGTAAATACTGCAGCTGCCTGCCTGTGGTACTATTAGAATCAGAAGAACACAACCAACTTTCTTCAGGTAGCTTTAGGTGCACTTTGCAGAGGACGCACTACACTAACTGTAAATACTGCAGCTGTCTGCCTGTGGTATTAATAGGATCAGAACAACAGCAATTGTCTTCAGGTAGCTTTAGGTGGACACTGTGCAGAGGACGCACTACACTAACTGTAAATACTGCAGCTGCCTGCATGTGGTACTAATAGGATCAGAAGAACACCACCAATTTTCTTCAGGTAGCTTTAGGTGCACACTGTGCAGAGGACACAGTACACTAACTGTAAATACTGCAGCTGTCTGTCTGTGGTATTAATAGGATCAGAACAACAGCATTTGTCTTTAGGTAGCTTTAGGTGCACACTGTGCAGAGGACGCACTTCACTAACTGTAAATACTGCAGCTGCTTGCCTGTGGTACTAATAGGATCAGAACAACAGCAATTGTCTTCAGGTAGCTTTAGGTGCACACTGTGCAGAGTACACACTACACTAACTGTAAATACTGCAGCTGCCTGCCTGTGGTATTAATAGGATCAGAACAACAGCAATTGCCTTCAGGTAGTTTAAGGTGCACACTGTGCAGAGGACACACTACACTAACTGTAAATACTGCAGCTGCCTGCCTGTGGTGCTATTAGGATCAGAAGAACACAACCAACTTTCTTCAGTTAGCTTTAGGTGCACTTTGCAGAGGACGCACTACACTAACTGTAAATACTGCAGCTGTCTGCCTTTGGTATTAATAGGATCAGAACAACAGCATTTGTCTTCAGGTAGCTCTAGGTGCACACTGTGCAGAGGACACACTACACTAACTGTAAATACTGCAGCTGCCTGCCTGTGGTATTAATAGGATCAGAACAACAGCAATTGCCTTCAGGTAGCTTAAGGTGCACACTGTGCAGAGGACGCACTACACTAACTGTAAATACTGCAGCTGCCTGCCTATGATACTATTAGGATCAGAAGAACACAACCAACTTTCTTCAGGTAGCTTTAAAAGCACTTTGCAGAGGACGCACTTCACTAACTGTAAATACTGCAGCTGCTTGCCTGTGGTACTAATAGGATCAGAACAACAGCAATTGTCTTCAGGTAGCTTTAGGTGCACACTGTGCAGAGGACACACTACACTATCTGTAAATACTGCAGCTGTCTGCCTGTGGTATTAATAGGATCAGAACAACAGCATTTGTCTTCAGGTAGCTTTAGGTGCACACTGTGCAGAGGACGCACTTCACTAACTGTAAATACTGCAGCTGCTTGCCTGTGGTACTAATAGGATCAGAACAACAGCAATTGTCTTCAGGTAGCTTTAGGTGCACACTGTGCAGAGGACACAATACACTAACTGGAAATACTGCAACTGCCTGCCTGTGGTATTAATAGGATCAGAACAACAGCAATTGCCTTCAGGTAGCTTAAGGTGCACACTGTGCAGAGGACACACTACACTAACTGTAAATACTGAAGCTGCCTGCCTGTGGTACTATTAGGATCAGAAGAACACAACCAACTTTCTTCAGGTATCTTTAGGTGCACACTGTGCAGTGAACACAGTACACTAACTCTAAATACTGCAGCTGCCTGTCTGTGGTATTAATAGGATCAGAACAACAGCAATTGCCTTCAGGTAGCTTAAGGTGCACACTGTGCAGAGGACGCACTACACTAACTGTAAATACTGCAGCTGCCTGCCTGTGGTACTATTAGGATCAGAAGAACACAACCAACTTTCTTCAGGCAGCTTTAGGTGCACTTTGCAGAGGACGCACTACACTAACTCTAAATACTGCAGCAGTCTGTCTGTGGTATTAATAGGATCAGAACAACACCAATTTTCTTCAAGTAGATTTAGGTGCACACTGTGCAGAGGACGCACTTCACTAACTGTAAATACTGCAGCTGCTTGCCTGTGGTACTAATAGGATCAGAACAACAGCAATTGTCTTCAGGTAGCTTTAGGTGCACACTGTGCAGAGGACACACTACACTAACTGTAAATACTGCAGCTGCATGCCTGTGGTATTAATAGGATCAGAACAACAGCAATTGCCTTCAGGCAGCTTAAGGTGCACACTGTGCAGAGGACGCACTACACTAACTGTAAATACTGCAGCTGCCTGCCTGTGGTACTATTAGAATCAGAAGAACACAACCAACTTTCTTCAGGTAGCTTTAGGTGCACTTTGCAGAGGACGTACTACACTAACTGTAAATACTGCAGCTGTCTGCCTGTGGTATTAATAGGATCAGAACAACAGCAATTGTCTTCAGGTAGCTTTAGGTGGACACTGTGCAGAGGACGCACTACACTAACTGTAAATACTGCAGCTGCCTGCATGTGGTACTAATAGGATCAGAAGAACACCACCAATTTTCTTCAGGTAGCTTTAGGTGCACACTGTGCAGAGGACACAGTACACTAACTGTAAATACTGCAGCTGTCTGTCTGTGGTATTAATAGGATCAGAACAACAGCATTTGTCTTTAGGTAGCTTTAGGTGCACACTGTGCAGAGGACGCACTTCACTAACTGTAAATACTGCAGCTGCTTGCCTGTGGTACTAATAGGATCAGAACAACAGCAATTGTCTTCAGGTAGCTTTAGGTGCACACTGTGCAGAGTACACACTACACTAACTGTAAATACTGCAGCTGCCTGCCTGTGGTATTAATAGGATCAGAACAACAGCAATTGCCTTCAGGTAGTTTAAGGTGCACACTGTGCAGAGGACACACTACACTAACTGTAAATACTGCAGCTGCCTGCCTGTGGTGCTATTAGGATCAGAAGAACACAACCAACTTTCTTCAGTTAGCTTTAGGTGCACTTTGCAGAGGACGCACTACACTAACTGTAAATACTGCAGCTGTCTGCCTTTGGTATTAATAGGATCAGAACAACAGCATTTGTCTTCAGGTAGCTCTAGGTGCACACTGTGCAGAGGACACACTACACTAACTGTAAATACTGCAGCTGCCTGCCTGTGGTATTAATAGGATCAGAACAACAGCAATTGCCTTCAGGTAGCTTAAGGTGCACACTGTGCAGAGGACGCACTACACTAACTGTAAATACTGCAGCTGCCTGCCTATGATACTATTAGGATCAGAAGAACACAACCAACTTTCTTCAGGTAGCTTTAAAAGCACTTTGCAGAGGACGCACTTCACTAACTGTAAATACTGCAGCTGCTTGCCTGTGGTACTAATAGGATCAGAACAACAGCAATTGTCTTCAGGTAGCTTTAGGTGCACACTGTGCAGAGGACACACTACACTATCTGTAAATACTGCAGCTGCCTGCCTGTGGTATTAATAGGATCAGAACAACAGCAATTGCCTTCAGGTAGCTTAAGGTGCACACTGTGCAGAGGACGCACTACACTGACTGTAAATACTGCAGCTGCCTGCCTGTGGTACTATTAGGATCAGAAGAACACAACCAACTTTCTTCATTTAGCTTTAGGTGTACTTTGCAGAGGACGCACTACACTAACTATAAATACTGCAGCTGTCTGCCTGTGGTATTAATAGGATCAGAACAACAGCAATTGTCTTCAGGTAGCTTTAGGTGGACACTGTGCAGAGGACGCACTACACTAACTGTAAATACTGCAGCTGCCTGCATGTGGTACTAATAGGATCAGAAGAACACCACCAATTTTCTTCAGGTAGCTTTAGGTGCACACTGTGCAGAGGACACACTACATTATCTGTAAATACTGCAGCTGCCTGCCTGTGGTATTAATAGGATCAGAACAACAGCAATTGCCTTCAGGTAGCTTAAGGTGCACACTGTGCAGAGGACGCACTACACTAACTGTAAATACTGCAGCTGCCTGCCTGTGGTACTATTAGGATCAGAAGAACACAACCAACTTTCTTCATTTAGCTTTAGGTGTACTTTGCAGAGGACGCACTACACTAACTATAAATACTGCAGCTGTCTGCCTGTGGTATTAATAGGATCAGAACAACAGCAATTGTCTTCAGGTAGCTTTAGGTGGACACTGTGCAGAGGACGCACTACACTAACTGTAAATACTGCAGCTGCCTGCATGTGGTACTAATAGGATCAGAAGAACACCACCAATTTTCTTCAGGTAGCTTTAGGTGCACACTGTGCAGAGGACACAGTACACTAACTGAAAATACTGCAGCTGTCTGCCCGTGGTATTAATAGGATCAGAACAACAGCATTTGTCTTCAGGTAGCTTTAGGTGCACACTGTGCAGAGGACGCACTTCTCTAACTGTAAATACTGCAGCTGCTTGCCTGTGGTACTAATAGGATCAGAACAACAGCAATTGTCTTCAGGTAGCTTTAGGTGCACACTGTGCAGAGGACACACTACACTAACTGTAAATACTGCAGCTGCCTGCCTTTGGTATTAATATGTTCAGAACAACAGCAATTGCCTTCAGGTAGCTTAAGGTGCACACTGTGCAGAGGACGCACTACACTAACTGTAAATACTGCACTTGCTGCCTGCCTGTCATACTATTAGGATCAGAAGAACACAACCAACTTTCTTCAGGTAGCTTTAGGTGCACTTTACAGAGGACTCACTACACTAACTATAAATACTGTAGCTGTCTGCCTGTGGTATTAATAGGATCAGAACAACAGCAATTGTCTTCTGGTAGCTTTAGGTGGACACTGTGCAGAGGACGCACTACACTAACTGTAAATACTGCAGCTGCCTGCATGTGGTACTAATAGGATCAGAAGAACAACACCAATTTTCTTCAGGTAGCTTTAGGTGCACACTGTGCAGAGGACACAGTACACTAACTGTAAATACTGCAGCTGCCTGTCTGTGGTATTAATAGGATCAGAACAACAGCAATTGCCTTCAGGTAGGTTAAGATGCACACTGTGCAGAGGATGCACTACACTAACTGTAAATACTGCAGCTGCCTGCCTGTGGTACTATTAGGATCAGAAGAACACAACCAAATTTCTTCAGGTAGCTTTAGGTGCACTTTGCAGAGGACGCACTGCACTAACTGTAAATACTGCAGCTGTCTGCCTGTGGTAATAATAGGATCAGAACAACACCAATTTTCTTCAAGTAGCTTTAGGTGCACACTGTGAAGAGGACGCACTTCACTAACTGTAAATACTGCAGCTGCTTGCCTGTGGTACTAATAGGATCAGAACAACAGCAATTGTCTTCAGGTAGCTTTAGGTGCACTTTGCAGAAGACACACTACACTAACTGTAAATACTGCAGCTGTCTGCCTGTGGTATTAATAGGATCTGAACAACAGCATTTGTCTTCAGGTAGCTTTAGGTGCACACTGTGCAGAGGACGCATTTCACTAACTGTAAATACTGCAGCTGCTTGCCTATGGTATTAATAGGATCAGAACAACAGCAAATTGCCTTTAGGTAGCTTAAGGTGCAAACTGTGCAGAGGACGCACTACACTAACTGTAAATCCTGCAGCTGCCTGCCTCTGGTACTATTAGGATCAGAAGAACAACCAACTTTCTTTAGGTAGCTTTAGATGCACTTTGCACAGGACACACTACACTAACTGTAAATACTGCAGCTGTCTGCCTGTGGTATTAAAAGGATCAGAACAACAGCATTTGTCTTCAGGTAGCTTAAGGTGCACACTGTGCAGAGGACGTACTACACTAACTGTAAATACTGCAGCTGCCTGCCTGTGGTACTATTAGGATCAGAAGAACACAACCAACTTTCTTCAGGTAGCTTAAGGTGCACACTGTGCAGAGGACGCACTACACTAACTGTAAATACTGCAGCTGTCTGCCTGTGGTATTAATAGGATCAGAACAACAGCACCAATTTTCTTCAGGTAGCTTTAGGTGCACACTGTGCAGAGGACACAGTACACTAACTGTAAATACTGCAGCTGCCTGTCTGTGGTATTAATAGGATCAGAACAACAGCAATTGCATTCAGGTAGCTTAAGGTGCACACTGTGCAGAGGACGCATTACACTAACTGTAAATACTGCAGCTGCCTGCCTGTGGTACTATTAGGATCAGAAGAACACAACCAACTTTCTTCAGGTAGCTTTAGGTGCACTTTGCAGAAGACGCACTACACTAACTGTAAATACTGCAGCTGTCTGCCTCTGGTATTAATAGGATCTGAACAACAGCATTTGTCTTCAGGTAGCTTTAGGTGCACACTGTGCAGAGGACGCATTTCACTAACTGTAAATACTGCAGCTGCTTGCCTATGGTATTAATAGGATCAGAACAACAGCAAATTGCCTTTAGGTAGCTTAAGGTGCACACTGTGCAGAGGACGCACTACACTAACTGTAAATACTGCAGCTGCCTGCCTCTGGTACTATTAGGATCAGAAGAACAACCAACTTTCTTTAGGTAGCTTTAGATGCACTTTGCACAGGACACACTACACTAACTGTAAATACTGCAGCTGTCTGCCTGTGGTATTAAAAGGATCAGAACAACAGCATTTGTCTTCAGGTAGCTTTAGGTGCACACTGTGCAGGGGACGGACTTCACTAACTGTAAATACTGCAGCTGCTTGCCTGTGGTACTAATAGAATCAGAACAACAGCATTTGTCTTCAGGTAGCTTAAGGTGCACACTGTGCAGAGGACGTACTACACTAACTGTAAATACTGCAGCTGCCTGCCTGTGGTACTATTAGGATCAGAAGAACACAACCAACTTTCTTCAGGTAGCTTAAGGTGCACACTGTGCAGAGGACGCACTACACTAACTGTAAATACTGCAGCTGTCTGCCTGTGGTATTAATAGGATCAGAACAACAGCACTAATTTTCTTCAGGTAGCTTTAGGTGCACACTGTGCAGAGGACACACTTCACTAACTGCACATACTGCAGCTGCCTGCCTGTGGTATTAATAGGATCAGAACAATAGCAATTACCTTCAGGTAGCTTAAGGTGCACACTGTGCAGATGATGCACTACACTAACTGTAAATACTGCAGCTGCCTTCCTCTGGTACTATTAGGATCAGAAGAACAACCAACTTTCTTCAGGTAGCTTTAGGTGCACTTTGTAGAGGACGCACTACACTAACTGTAAATACTGCAGCTGTCTGCCTGTGGTATTAATAGGATCAGAACAACAGCATTTGTCTTCAGGTAGCTTTAGGTGCACACTGTGCAGAGGACGCACTTCACTAACTGTAAATACTGCAGCTGCCTGCCTGTGGTACTATTAGGATCAGAAGAACACAACCAACTTTCTTCAGGTAGCTTTAGGTGCACTTTGCAGAGGACGCACTACACTAACTGTAAATACTGCAGCTGTCTGCCTGTGGTATTAATAGGATCAGAACAACACCAATTTTCTTCAAGTAGCTTTAGGTGCACACTGTGCAGAGGACGCACTTCACTAACTGTAAATACTGCAGCTGCTTGCCTGTGGTACTAATAGGATCAGAACAACAGCAATTGCCTTCAGGTAGCTTAAGGTGCACACTGTGCAGAGGACGCACTACACTAACTGTAAATACTGCAGCTGCCTGCCTGTGGTACTATTAGGATCAGAAGAACACAACCAACTTTCTTCAGGTAGCTTTAGGTGCACTTTAAAGAGGACGCACTACACTAACTGTAAATACTGCAGCTGTCTGCCTGTGGTATTAATAGGATCAGAACAACAGCAATTGTCTTCTGGTAGCTTTAGGTGGACACTGTGCAGAGGACGCACTACACTAACTGTAAATACTGCAGTTGCCAGCATGTGGTACTAATAGGATCAGAACAACACCACCAATTTTCTTCAGGTAGCTTTAGGTGCACACTGTGCAGGTGACACAGCACACTAACTGTAAATACTGCAGCTGCCTGTCTGTGGTATTAATAGGATCAGAACAACAGCAATTGCATTCAGGTAGCTTAAGGTGCACACTGTGCAGAGGACGCATTACACTAACTGTAAATACTGCAGCTGCCTGTCTGTGGTACTATTAGGATCAGAAGAACACAACAAACTTTCTTCAGGTAGCTTTAGGTGCACTTTGCAGAGGACGCACTACACCAACTGTAAATACTGCAGCTGTCTGCCTGTGGTACTAATAGGATCAGAACAACAGCAATTGTCTTCAGGTAGCTTTAGGTGCACACTGTGCAGAGGACACACTACACTAACTGCACATACTGCAGCTGCCTGCCTATGATATTAATAGGATCAGAACAATAGCAATTGCCTTCAGGTAGCTTAAGGTGCACACTGTGCATAGGATGCACTACACTAACTGTAAATACTGCAGCTGCCTGCCTCTGGTACTATTAGGATCAGAAGAACAACCAACTTTCTTCAGGTAGCTTTAGGTGTACTTTGTAGAGGACGCACTACACTAACTGTAAATACTGCAGCTGCCTGTCTGTGGTATTAATAGGATCAGAACAACAGCAATTGCATTCAGGTAGCTTAAGGTGCACACTGTGCAGAGGACGCATTACACTAACTGTAAATACTGCAGCTGCCTGCCTGTGGTACTATTAGGATCAGAAGAACACAACCAACTTTCTTCAGGTAGCTTTAGGTGCACTTTGCAGAAGACGCACTAAACTAACTGTAAATACTGCAGCTGTCTGCCTCTGGTAATAATAGGATCTGAACAACAGCATTTGTCTTCAGCTAGCTTTAGGTGCACACTGTGAAGAGGACGCACTTCACTAACTGTAAATACTGCAGCTGCTTGCCTGTGGTATTAATAGGATCAGAACAACAGCAATTGCCTTTAGGTAGCTTAAGGTGCACACTGTGCAGAGGACGCACTACACTAACTGTAAATACTGCAGCTGCCTGCCTCTGGTACTATTAGGATCAGAAGAACAACCAACTTTCTTCAGATAGCTTTAGGTGCACTTTGCAGAGAACGCACTACACTAACTGTAAATACTGCAGCTGCTTGCCTGTGGTATTAATAGGATCAGAACAACAGCAATTGTCTTCAGGTAGCTTTAGGTGCACAGTGCAGAGGATGCACTTCACTAACTGTAAATACTGCAGCTGCTTGCCTGTGGTACTAATAGGATCAGAACAACAGCAATTGTCTTCAGGTAGCTTTAGGTGCACTCTGTGCAGAGGACACACTACACTAACTTTAAATACTGCAGCTGCCTGCCTGTTGTATTAATAGGATCAGAACAACAGCAATTGCCTTCAGGTAGCTTAAGGTGCACACTGTGCAGAGGACGCACTACACTAACTGTAAATACTGCAGCTGCCTGCCTGTGGTACTATTAGGATCCGAAGAACACAACCAACTTTCTTCAGTTAGCTTTAGGTGCACTTTGCAGAGGACGCACTACACCAACTGTAAATACTGCAGCTGTCTGCCTGTGGTATTAATAGGATCAGAACAACAGCAATTGCCTTCAGGTAGCTTAAGGTGCACACTGTGCAGAGGACGCACTTCACTAACTGTAAATACTGCAGCTGCTTGCCTGTGGTACTAATAGGATCAGAACAACAGCAATTGTCTTCAGGTAGCTTTAGGTGCACACTGTGCAGAGGACACACTACACTAACTGCAAATACTGCAGCTGCCTGCCTGTGGTATTAATAGGATCAGAACAATAGCAATTGCCTTCAGGTAGCTTAAGGTGCACACTGTGCAGAGGATGCACTACACTAACTGTAAATACTGCAGCTGCCTGCCTCTGGTACTATTAGGATCAGAAGAACAACCAACTTTCTTCAGGTAGCTTTAGGTGCATTTTGTAGAGGACACACTACACTAACTGTAAATACTGCAGCTGTCTGCCTGTGGTATTAATTGGATCAGAACAACAGCATTTGTCTTCAGGTAGCTTTAGGTGCACATTGTGCAGAGGACGCACTTCACTAACTGTAAATACTGCAGCTGCCTGCCTGTGGTACTATTAGGATCAGAAGAACACAACCAACTTTCTTCAGGTAGCTTTAGGTGCACTTTTCAGCGGATGCACTACACTAACTGTAAATACTGTAGCTGTCTGCCTGTGGTATTAATAGGATCAGAACAACACCAATTTTCTTCAAGTAGCTTTAGGTGCAAACTGTGCAGAGGACGCACTTCACTAACTGTAAATACTGCAGCTGCTTGCCTGTGGTACTAATAGGATCACAACAACAGCAATTGTATTCAGGTAGCTTTAGGTGCATACTGTGCAGAGGACACACTACACTAACTGTAAATACTGCAGCTGCCCGCCTGTGGTATTAATAGGATCAGAACAACAGCATTTGTCTTCAGGTAGCTTTAGGTGGACACTGTGCAGAGGACGCACTACACTAACTGTAAATACTGCAGCTGCCTGCATGTGGTACTAATAGGATCAGAAGAACACCACCAATTTTCTTCAGGTAGCTTTAGGTGCACACTGTGCAGAGGACACAGTACACTAACTGTAAATACTGCAGCTGCCTGTCTGTGGTATTAATAGGATCAGAACAACAGCAATTGCCTTCAGGTAGCTTAAGGTGCACACTGTGCAGAGGACGCACTACACTAACTGTAAATACTGCAGCTGCCTGCCTGTGGTACTATTAGGATCAGAAGAACACAACCAACTTTCTTCAGGTAGCTTTAGGTGCACTTTGCAGAGGACGCACTACACTAACTGTAAATACTGCAGCTGTCTGCCTGTGGTATTAATAGGATCAGAACAACACCAATTTTCTTCAAGTAGCTTTAGGTGCACACTGTGCAGAGGACACACTTCACTAACTGTAAATACTGCAGCTGCTTACCTGTGGTACTAATAACATCAGAACAACAGCAATTGTCTTCAGGTAGCTTTAGGTGCACACTGTGCAGAGGACACACTACACTAACTGTAAATACTGCAGCTGCCCACCTGTGGTATTAATAGGATCAGAACAACAGCAATTGCCTTCAGGTAGCTTAAGGTGCACACTGTGCAGAGGACGCACTACACTAACTGTAAATACTGCAGCTGCCTGCCTGTGGTACTATTAGGATCAGAAGAAAACAACCAACTTTCTTCAGGTAGCTTTAGGTGCACTTTGCAGAGGACGCACTACACTAACTATAAATACTGCAGCTGTCTGCCTGTGGTATTAATAGGATCAGAACAACAGCAATTGTCTTCAGGTAGCTTTAGGTGGACACTGTGCAGAGGACGCACTACACTAACTGTAAATACTGCAGCTGCCTGCATGTGGTACTAATAGGATCAGAAGAACACCACCAATTTTCTTCAGGTAGCTTTAGGTGCACACTGTGCAGAGGACACAGTACACTAACTGTAAATACTGCAGCTGTCTGCCTGTGGTATTAATAGGATCAGAACAACAGCATTTGTCTTCAGGTAGCTTTAGGTGCACACTGTGCAGAGGACGCACTTCACTAACTGTAAATACTGCAGCTGCTTGCCTGTGGTACTATTAGGATCAGAACAACAGCAATTGTCTTCAGGTAGCTTTAGGTGCACACTGTGCAGAGGACACACTACACTAACTGTAAATACTGCAGCTGCCTGCCTGTGGTATTAATAGGATCAGAACAACAGCAATTGCCTTCAGGTAGCTTAAGGTGCACACTGTGCAGAGGACACACTACACTAACTGTAAATACTGCAGCTGCCTGCCTGTGGTACTATTAGGATCAGAAGAACACAACCAACTTTCTTCAGGTAGCTTTAGGTGCACTTTGCAGAGGATGCATTACACTAACTGTAAATACTGCAGCTGTCTGCCTGTGGTATTATTGGATCAGAACAACAACATTTGTCTTCAGGTAGCTTTAGGTGCACACTGTGCAGAGGACGCACTTCACTAACTGTAAATACTGCAGCTGCTTGCCTGTGGTACTAATAGGATCAGAACAACAGCAATTGCCTTCAGGTAGCTTTAGGTGCACACTGTGCAGAGGACACACTACACTAACTGTAAATACTGCAGCTGCCTGCCTTTGGTATTAAAAGGATCAGAACAACAGCAATTGCCTTCAGGTAGCTTAAGGTGCACACTGTGCAGAGGACGCACTACACTAACTGTAAATACTGCAGCTGCCTGCCTGTGGTACTATTAGGATCAGAAGAACATAACCAAGTTTCTTCGGGTAGCTTTAGGTGCACACTGTGCAGAGGACGCACCACACTAACTGTAAATACTGCAGCTGTCTGCCTGTGGTATTAATAGGATCAGAACAACAGCAATTGTCTTCTTGTAGTTCTAGGTGGACACTGTGCAGAGGACGCACTACACTAACTGTAAATGCTGCAGCTGCCTGCATGTGGTACTAATAGGATCAGAACAACACCACCAATTTTCTTCAGGTAGCTTTAGGTGCACACTGTGCAGAGGACACACTACACTAACTTTAAATACTGCAGCTGCCTGTCTGTGGTATTAATAGGATCAGAACAACAGCAATTGCCTTCAGGTAGCTTAAGGTGCACACTGTGCAGAGGACGCACTACACTAACTGTAAATACTGCAGCTGCCTGCCTCTGGTACTATTAGGATCAGAAGAACAACCAACTTTCTTCAGGTAGCTTTAGGTGCACTTTGCAGAGGACGCACTACACCAACTGTAAATACTGCAGCTGTCTGCCTGTGGTATTAATAGGATCAGAACATCAGCAATTGCCTTCAGGTAACTTAAGGTGCACACTGTGCAGAGAACGCACTTCAATAACTGTAAATACTACAGCTGCTTGCCTGTGGTACTAATAGGATCAGAACAACAGCAATTGTCTTCAGGTAGCTTTAGGTGCACACTGTGCAGAGGACGCACTACACTAACTGTAAATACTGCAGCTGCCTGCCTCTGGTACTATTAGGATCAGAAGAACAACCAACTTTCTTCAGGTAGCTTTAGGTGCACTTTGTAGAGGACGCACTACACTAACTGTAAATACTGCAGCTGTCTGCCTGTGGTATTAATAGGATCAGAACAACAGCATTTGTCTTCAGGTAGCTTTAGGTGCACACTGTGCAGAGGACGCACTTCACTAACTGTAAATACTGCAGCTGCCTGCCTGTGGTACTATTAGGATCAGAAGAACACAACCAACTTTCTACAGGTAGCTTTAGGTGCACTTTGCAGAGGACGCACTACACTAACTGTAAATACTGCAGCTGTCTGCCTGTGGTATTAATAGGATCAGAACAACACCAATTTTCTTCAAGTAGCTTCAGGTGCAAACTGTGCAGAGGACGCACTTCACTAACTGTAAATACTGCATCTGCTTGCCTGTGGTACTAATAGGATCAGAACAACAGCAATTGTCTTCAGGTAGCTTTAGGTGCACACTGTGCAGAGGACTCATTACACTAAATGTAAATACTGCAGCTGCCTGCCTGTGGTATTAATAGGATCAGAACAACAGCAATTGCCTTCAGGTAGCTTAAGGTGCACACTGTGCAGAGGACGCACTACACTAACTGTAAATACTGCAGCTGCCTGCCTGTGGTACTATTAGGATCAGAAGAACACAACCAACTTTCTTCAGGTAGCTTTAGGTGCACTTTGCAGAGGACGCACTACACTAACTGTAAATACTGCAGCTGCCTGCATGTGGTACTAATAGGATCAGAAGAACACCACCAATTTTCTTCAGGTAGCTTTAGGTGCACACTGTGCAGAGGACACAGTACACTAACTGTAAATACTGCAGCTGTCTGCCTGTGGTATTAATAGGATCAGAACAACAGCATTTGTCTTCAGGTAGCTTTAGGTGCACACTGTGCAGAGGACGGACTTCACTAACTGTAAATACTGCAGCTGCTTGCCTGTGGTACTAATAGGATCAGAACAACAGCAATTGTCTTCAGGTAGCTTTAGGTGCACACTGTGCAGAGGACACACTACACTAACTGTAAATACTGCAGCTGCCTGCCTGTGGTATTAATAGGATCAGAACAACAGCAATTGCCTTCAGGTAGCTTAAGGTGCACACTGTGCAGAGGACACACTACACTAACTGTAAATATTGCAGCTGCCTGCCTGTGGTACTATTAGGATCAGAAGAACACAACCAACTTTCTTCAGGTAGCTTTAGGTGCACTTTGCAGAGGATGCATTACACTAACTGTAAATACTGCAGCTGTCTGCCTGTGGTATTATTGGATCAGAACAACAACATTTGTCTTCAGGTAGCTTTAGGTGCACACTGTGCAGAGGACGCACTTCACAAACTGTAAATACTGCAGCTGCTTGCCTGTGGTACTAATAGGATCAGAACAACAGCAATTGCCTTCAGGTAGCTTTAGGTGCACACTGTGCAGAGGACACACTACACTAACTGTAAATACTGCAGCTGCCTGCCTTTGGTATTAATAGGATCAGAACAACAGCAATTGCCTTCAGGTAGCTTAAGGTGCACACTGTGCAGAGGACGCACTACACTAACTGTAAATACTGCAGCTGCCTGCCTGTGGTACTATTAGGATCAGAAGAACATAACCAAGTTTCTTCAGGTAGCTTTAGGTGCACACTGTGCAGAGGATGCACCACACTAACTGTAAATACTGCAGCTGTCTGCCTGTGGTATTAATAGGATCAGAACAACAGCAATTGTCTTCTGGTAGTTTTAGGTGGACACTATGCAGAGGACGCACTACACTAACTGTAAATGCTGCAGCTGCCTGCATGTGGTACTAATAGGATCAGAACAACACCACCAATTTTCTTCAGGTAGCTTTAGGTGCACACTGTGCAGAGGACACACTACACTAACTGTAAATACTGCAGCTGCCTGTTTGTGGTATTAATAGGATCAGAACAACAGCAATTGCCTTCAGGTAGCTTAAGGTGCACACTGTGCAGAGGACGCACTACACTAACTGTAAATACTGCAGCTGCCTGCCTCTGGTACTATTAGGATCAGAAGAACAACCAACTTTCTTCAGATAGCTTTAGGTGCACTTTGCAGAGGACGCACTACACTAACTGTAAATACTGCAGCTGTCTGCCTGTGGTATTAATAGGATCAGAACAACAGCAATTGTCTTCAGGTAGCTTTAGGTGCACACTGTGCAGAGGACGCACTTCACTAACTGTAAATACTGCAGCTGCTTGCCTGTGGTACTAATAGGATCGGAACAACAGCAATTGTCTTCAGGTAGCTTTAGGTGCACACTGTGCAGAGGACACACTGCACTAACTTTAAATACTGCAGCTGCCTGCCTGTTGTATTAATAGGATCAGAACAACAGCAATTGCCTTCAGGTAGCTTAAGGTGCACACTGTGCAGAGGACGCACTACACTAACTGTAAATACTGCAGCTGGCTCCCTGTGGTACTATTAGGATCCGAAGAACACAACCAACTTTCTTCAGGTAGCTTTAGGTGCACTTTGCAGAGGACGCACTACACCAACTGTAAATACTGCAGCTGTCTGCCTGTGGTATTAATAGGATCAGAACAACAGCAATTGCCTTCAGGTAACTTAAGGTGCACACTGTGCAGAGAACGCACTTCACTAACTGTAAATACTGCAGCTGCTTGCCTGTGGTATTAATAGGATCAGAACAACAGCAATTGCCTTCAGGTAGCTTAAGGTGCACACTGTGCAGAGGACGCACTACACTAACTGTAAATACTGCAGCTGCCTGCCTGTGGTACTATTAGGATCAGAAGAACACAAAAAACTTTCTTCAGGTAGCTTTAGGTGCACTTTGCAGAGGACGCACTACACTAACTGTAAATACTGCAGCTGCCTGCATGTGGTACTAATAGGATCAGAAGAACACCACCAATTTTCTTCAGGTAGCTTTAGGTGCACACTGTGCAGAGGACACAGTACACTAACTGTAAATACTGCAGCTGTCTGCCTGTGGTATTAATAGGATCAGAACAACAGCATTTGTCTTCAGGTAGCTTTAGGTGCACACTGTGCAGAGGACGGACTTCACTAACTGTAAATACTGCAGCTGCTTGCCTGTGGTACTAATAGGATCAGAACAACAGCAATTGTCTTCAGGTAGCTTTAGGTGCACACTGTGCAGAGGACACACTACACTAACTGCAAATACTGCAGCTGCCTGCCTGTGGTATTAATAGGATCAGAACAATAGCAATTGCCTTCAGGTAGCTTAAGGTGCACACTGTGCAGAGGATGCACTACACTAACTGTAAATACTGCAGCTGCCTGACTCTGGTACTATTAGGATCAGAAGAACAACCAACTTTCTTCAGGTAGCTTTAGGTGCACTTTGTAGAGGACGCACTACACTAACTGTAAATACTGCAGCTGTCTGCCTGTGGTATTAATAGGATCAGAACAACACCAATTTTCTTCAAGTAGCTTTAGGTGCAAACTGTGCAGAGGACGCACTTCACTAACTGTAAATACTGCATCTGCTTGCCTGTGGTACTAATAGGATCAGAACAACAGCAATTGTCTTCAGGTAGCTTTAGGTGCACACTGTGCAGAGGACTCATTACACTAACTGTAAATACTGCAGCTGCCTGCCTGTGGTACTATTAGGATCAGAAGAACACAACCAACTTTCTTCAGGTAGCTTTAGGTGCACTTTGCAGAAGACGCACTACACTAACTGTAAATACTGCAGCTGTCTGCCTCTGGTAATAATAGGATCTGAACAACAGCATTTGTCTTCAGGTAGCTTTAGGTGCACACTGTGCAGAGGACGCACTTCACTAACTGTAAATACTGCAGCTGCTTGCCTGTGGTATTAATAGGATCAGAACAACAGCAATTGCCTTTAGGTAGCTTAAGGTGCACACTGTGCAGAGGATGCACTACACTAACTGTAAATACTGCAGCTGCCTGCCTCTGGTACTATTAGGATCAGAAGAACAACCAACTTTCTTCAGGTAGCTTTAGGTGCACTTTGTAGAGGACGCACTACACTAACTGTAAATACTGCAGCTGTCTGCCTGTGGTATTAATAGGATCAGAACAGCAGCATTTGTCTTCAGGTAGCTTTAGGTGCACACTGTGCAGAGGACGCACTTCACTAACTGTAAATACTGCAGCTGCCTGCCTGTGATACTATTAGGATCAGAAGAACACAACCAACTTTCTACAGGTAGCTTTAGGTGCACTTTGCAGAGGACGCACTACACTAACTGTAAATGCTGCAGCTGTCTGCCTGTGGTATTAATAGGATCAGAACAACACCAATTTTCTTCAAGTAGCTTTAGGTGCAAACTGTGCAGAGGACGCACTTCACTAACTGTAAATACTGCATCTGCTTGCCTGTGGTACTAATAGGATCAGAACAACAGCAATTGTCTTCAGGTAGCTTTAGGTGCACACTGTGCAGAGGACTCATTACACTAACTGTAAATACTGCAGCTGCCTGCCTGTGGTACTCTTAGGATCAGAAGAACACAACCAACTTTCTTCAGGTAGCTTTAGGTGCACTTTGCAGAAGACGCACTACACTAACTGTAAATACTGCAGCTGTCTGCCTCTGGTAATAATAGGATCTGAACAACAGCATTTGTCTTCATGTAGCTTTAGGTGCACACTGTGCAGAGGATGCACTTCACTAACTGTAAATACTGCAGCTGCTTGCCTGTGGAATTAATAGGATCAGAACAACAGCAATTGCCTTTAGGTAGCTTAAGGTGCACACTGTGCAGAGGACGCACTACACTAACTGTAAATACTGCAACTGCCTGCCTCTGGTACTATTAGGATCAGAAGAACAACCAACTTTCTTCAGATAGCTTTAGGTGCACTTTGCAGAGGATGCACTACACTAACTGTAAATACTGCAGCTGTCTGCCTGTGGTATTAATAGGATCAGAACAACAGCATTTGTCTTCAGGTAGCTTTAGGTGCACACTGTGCAGAGGACGCACTTCACTAACTGTAAATACTGCAGCTGCTTACCTGTGGTACTAATAGCATCAGAACAACAGCAATTGTCTTCAGGTAGCTTTAGGTGCACACTGTGCAGAGGACACACTACACTAACTTTAAATACTGCAGCTGCCTGCCTGTTTTATTAATAGGATCAGAACAACAGCAATTGCCTTCAGGTAGCTTAAGGTGCACACTGTGCAGAGGACGCACTACACTAACTGTAAATACTGCAGGTGCCTGCCTGTTGTACTATTAGGATCCGAATCACAACCAACTTTCTTCAGGTAGCTTTAGGTGCACTTTGCAGAGGACGCACTACACCAACTGTAAATACAGCAGCTGTCTGCCTGTGGTATTAATAGGATCAGAACAACAGCAATTGCCTTCAGGTAGCTTAAGGTGCACACTGTGCAGAGGACGCACTTCACTAACTGTAAATACTGCAGCTGCTTGCCTGTGGTACTAATAGGATCAGAACAACAGCAATTGTCTTCAGGTAGCTTTAGGTGCACACTGTGCAGAGGACACACTACACTAACTGCAAATACTGCAGCTGCCTGCCTGTGGTATTAATAGGATCAGAACAATAGCAATTGCCTTCAGGTAGCTTAAGGTGCACACTGTGCAGAGGATGCACTACACTAACTGTAAATACTGCAGTTGCCTGCCTCTGGTACTAATAGGATCAGAAGAACAACCAACTTTCTTCAGGTAGCTTTAGGTGCACTTTGTAGAGGACGCACTACACTAACTGTAAATATTGCAGCTGTCTGCCTGTGGTATTAATAGGATCAGAACAACAGCATTTGTCTTCAGGCAGCTTTAGGTGCACACTGTGCAGAGGACGCACTTCACTAACTGTAAATACTGCAGCTGCCTGCCTGTGGTACTATTAGGATCAGAAGAACACAACCAACTTTCTTCAGGTAGCTTTAGGTGCACTTTGCAGAGGACGCACTACACTAACTGTAAATACTGCAGCTGTCTGCCTGTGGTATTAATAGCATCAGAACAACACCAATTTTCTTCAAGTATTTAGGTGCACACTGTGCAGAGGACGCACTTCACTAACTGTAAATACTGCAGCTGCTTACCTGTGGTACTAATAGCATCAGAACAACAGCAATTGTCTTCAGGTAGCTTTAGGTGCACACTGTGCAGAGGACACACTACACTAACTGTAAATACTGCAGCTGCCCACCTGTGGTATTAATAGGATCAGAACAACAGCAATTGCCTTCAGGTAGCTTAAGGTGCACACTGTGCAGAGGACGCACTACACTAACTGTAAATACTGCAGCTGCCTGCCTGTGGTACTATTAGAATCAGAAGAACACAACCAACTTTCTTCAGGTTGCTTTAGGTGCACTTTGCAGAGGACGCACTACACTAACTGTAAATACTGCAGCTGTCTGCCTCTGGTATTAATAGGATCAGAACAACAGCAATTGTCTTCAGGTAGCTTTAGGTGGACACTGTGCAGAGGACGCACTACACTAACTGTAAATACTGCAGCTGCCTGCATGTGGTTCTAATAGGATCAGAAGAACAACCACCAATTTTCTTCAGGTAGCTTTAGGTGCACACTGTGCAGAGGACACAGTACACTAACTGTAAATACTGCAGCTGTCTGCCTGTGGTATTATTGGATCAGAACAACAACATTTGTCTTCGGGTAGCTTTAGGTGCACACTGTGCAGAGGACGCACTTCACTAACTGTAAATACTGCAGCTGCTTGCCTGTGGTACTAATAGGATCAGAACAATAGCAATTGTCTTCAGGTAGCTTTAGGTGCACACTGTGCAGAGGACACACTACACTAACTGTAAATACTGCAGCTGCCTGCCTTTGGTATTAATAGGATCAGAACAACAGCAATTGCCTTCAGGTAGCTTAAGGTGCACACTTTGCAGAGGATGCACTACACTAACTGTAAATACTGCAGCTGCCTGCCTGTGGTACTATTAGGATCAGAAGAACACAACCAACTTTCTTCAGGTAGCTTTAGGTGCACACTGTGCAGAGGACGCACTACACTAACTGTAAATACTGCAGCTGTCTGCCTGTGGTATTAATAGGATCAGAACAACAGCAATTGTCTTCTGGTAGCTTTAGGTGGACACTGTGCAGAGGACGCACTACACTAACTGTAAATGCTGCAGCTGCCTGCATGTGGTACTAATAGGATCAGAACAACACCACCAATTTTCTTCAGGTAGCTTTAGGTGCACACTGTGCAGAGGACACAGTACACTAACTGTAAATACTGCAGCTGCCTGCCTGTGGTATTAATAGGATCAGAACAACAGCAATTGCCTTCAGGTAGCTTAAGGTGCACACTGTGCAGAGGAATTCTTTATTCTAGCCCAACAGCATATTTGAAAATTAATGGAGTGACTTCTGGGTCCTTTCGAATGGATAATGGCACGAGGCAGGGGTGCCCTCTTGCAGTGGGGTGAAAATAGGCTCTGAGGAACACAAGTTAGCGGTATATGCAGATGACGTGCTTCTTTTTGTTACAAACCCTAGGATCACGATCCCGAACATCCTTAAAAACCTGAAAAAATTTGGGGAGGTTTCAAACTTTAAAATTAACCTCAGCAAGACCGAGGTTCTAAACCTAAATTTAAGAAAAGAGGAGGAGGAGAGCCTAGCGGGTTCTTTTCCCTTCCCTTGGAGGAACAAGATCAGATACCTGGGGGTGGTGTTATCAAATAATATAAAGGAACTGTACTTGAATAACTATATTCCACTACTGGACGAAATCAGACGAGAGATGGGAGGTCTATCCTATCGCCCCCTTTCATGGTTAGGACGCATAAATGCGGTGAAAATGGTTATAATGCCTAAAATCCTATATAAGTTCCAAATGTTGCCCATCCCCCTCCCTCAGGTGTTCTTTAGGGCCTTAAAAAGCCTGATACTGAAGTTTGTCTGGGGTGGTAAAAAGCCCCGAATTGCCAGCTCGGTCCTAAGTAGAAGGAAAGTGAAAGGCGGACTGGCGCTGCCGGATTTTTACAAATATTATAAAGCGGTGATATTGACGCGAGTTATAGAATGGACAAAGGGGGAATTCAGAAAGGAGGTGGGTAAATATAGAACACAGTATGAGTAATAAGGAGTTAAATCACGTAATATGGAACCCACCTAAATATAGAGCACTGAGCACAGGGACACCGACACTAACACTAAACGCTTTGAAGGTTTGGGATCAGGTCCATTTGCAAAACAAATGGACGTTCAACTCACCACTTTTATCACTCAAGGAAAATAATTTTTTTGCACCGGGGATGAGGGAGGTGGGAGGGAACTGGATTAAAAAGGGAAGTTTACAATTAAGAGATGTAATTAGCAAGGGGAAAATATGCACACTACACCAACTTTCTTTAGGTAGCTTTAGGTGCACTTTGCAGAGGACGCACTACACTAACTGTAAATACCGCAGCTGTCTGCCTGTGGTATTAATAGGATCAGAACAACAGCATTTGTCTTCAGGTAGCTTTAGGTGCACACTGTGCAGAGGACGCACTACACTAACTGTAAATACTGCAGCTGCTTGCCTGTGGTACTAATAGGATCAGATCAGAACAACAGCAATTGTCTTCAGGTAGCTTTAGGTGCACACCATGCAGAGGACACAGTACACTAACTGTAAATACTGCAGCTGCCTGCCTGTGGTATTAATAGGATCAGAACAACAGCAATTGTCTTCAGGTAGCTTTAGGTACACACTGTGTAGAGGATGCACTACACTAACTGTAAATACTGCAGCTGTCTGCATGTAGTATTAATAGGATCAGAACACCACCAATTTTCTTCAGGTAGCTTTAGGTGAACACTGTGCAGAGGACGCACTACACTAACTGTAAATACTGCAGCTGCCTGCCTGTGGTACTAATAGGATCAGAAGAACACCACCAATTTTCTTCAGGTAGCTGTAAATACTGTAAAAACACCTGCCTGCCTGTCAGTAGGAAGAGAATAACAGGGACGGATCTAGCTAAACTGAATACAGTGTATATATATATATATATATATATATATATATATACAACACCTAGGATGCATATATATAAACAATACACTGTAAGTTTAGCTAACTGCCTACTCTATCTAACTTAAATCAAATTACACTGTCTCTCTGTCTATCGCTCCACCGCCGTACCACACTACACAAATCCACCATGCAGGCAGCCTTATATAGTGTGGGGCGTGTAGTAAACCCCCTGAGCCATAATTGGCCAAAGCCACCGTGGCTTTGGCCAATTACGGCTCTCTGTACAGACAGCGCTGTGATTGGCCAAGCATGCGGGTCATAGTGCATGCTTGGCCAATCATCAGCCAGCAATGCACTGCGATGCCGCAGTGAATTATGGGCCATGACGCGCCACTCGAATTTGGCACGAACAGCCCATAACGTTCGCAATTCCATGAACGGTCAAACATGCGATGTTCGACTCGAACATGGGTTTGACTCGAACTCAAAGGTCATCCCTATTTGTCACCAACAATATTGTCACTCCAGCGTATATATCCAGATACATCTAATATATGCTGGCAGTGCCATGCGGCCAAGGGCTCACTGCTTCATATCTGGTGGGAGTGCCCTCAAATTTTTAACTTTTGGGAAAATATTGTGCAACTGTATTCTACAGTTACTGGGGAGTTAATCCCAAACATGCCTCAAATTACCCTGCTCTCTATCTTACCAGGATCATTTAAAAACATTGATTTTGTTTATGTCTGTATAATAATTTACAATAAAATTAGATTGGAAGGGGAGAGAAAAAGAAAAGAAAAAAAAATGCCCATTCCAGATTGCAGATTCACTCATGGATGAAGAGGGGAATTTCCTATTCAGCAAAGGCTCCCTATTTGACCAACATTTAACCATGGCTAATATTTATGCCCCCAATGTCAAAAAAGTTCCCTTTTTTAAAGGTACAATGCCAAAACTCGCCTCATTTCAGGAAGGTATCATGATTGCAGGGGGAGATTTTAATGTACCTTTAAATCCTATCCAGGACACTTTGTCCGGCTCGTCTAAATTACCATTTAAGGCGCTACGTGCGATTAAGAAATGCCTCCAAGATTTAACATTACATGATTCATGGCACACATTGAATCCTAAGACTAAAGATTACACCTTTTACTCTACTACCCATGGAAGTTATTCCAGACTTGACTATATTTTTCTAACACAGAGAGACCTCCTCATGCTCCTTAAAAGCACCATAGAACCGATGTATTTATCAGACCATCACCCTATCACCATGTCTATTGAATTTCGTCCACTCAGTCCCATTCACAGCTATGGCGTCTAGATCCGTCACTACTTACAGACACTGAGATAGCATCCACTATTCACAACAGGCTCACACAATATTTCAAGGAGAATGATACACCTGACATTTCCCCAATGCTAAAATGGGAAGCCCATAAATGCATGATACTTGGGTAATTAATAGCGATAGCCTCCAACAGAAGGCGTGAAAGACAAAAACACATCTCAAATCTCGCCAACCGTATTCACAAATTAGAAAAAACACAAAAAAACACAAGTGATTTCTACCCTCCAAGACCTCACCCAAGCTAGAACCGAACTAATAGAGGAACTAAACAAGATAACAAAACGTAACTATATTTTATGAATCCGGTAACAAATCCGGTAAATTACTTGCTGGAGCACTACGGGCCACAATCATTCATTCAATTAACAATTCAGAGGGAACCAAACTAACTTCTAATAACCAAATAGCGGATCAATTTGTCCAATATTTTACACAACTATACAACATTAAGGCAACACCCACCCGGAAAGACACAGACTATAGATTGGGTTTGATCAAAGAATTCCTGGCCCAACATGGTCCTAAGCCTATCTCAGACGCTGAAGCTTCAAACTTGGAACAACCTTTAAAGATGAATTAGAAACTGTACTCAAACAATTGAAACCAGGCAAGAGCCACGGGCCAGACGGTCTGACAGTAGGGTACTACAAAGCGTTTATCGACACACTACAACCACACTTCTTGAACGCATTTAATTCCCTTTCCTTAGACAACCCTCCCCCCTCGAGACCTCCTCCCTGCACATATCACTGTCATTCCAAAGTGTGATAAAGACCCAACTTCAGTATCCAACTATAGGCCCATTTCTTTATTAAATGTTGATCTCAAAATTTATGCAAAAATACTAGCTAACAGACTCTTGCCCCTTCTACCAAACCTTATCTCCTTGGACCAAGTAGGCTTAGTTCCGTGAAGAGAGGCAAGAGACAACACGCTGAAAGCGATCAATATACATAAATGGCTGACCTCAAAACAACAAAACAGTTTTTTTCTTTTCTTGGACACGGAGAAGGCATTCGACAGGGTGGCCTGGGATTATCTAACTGAAGTCCTCAAACGGATTGGCATAAGGGATCTTATGCTACAATATATACTTGCATTATACTCAAAACCGACGGCTAAGTTCGGGTCAACGGACACCTGTCGGATGCCTTCTCCATGTCCAATGGGACACGTCAGTGTTGCCCGCTCTCCCCACTAATTTTTGTTTTAACATTAGAACCTGTCTTCAATGTTTGAGAGACAATCAAGACATAAAAGGTATATCCATAGCACAATCCATTTATAAACTGGCGGCGTTTGTGGATGACATCCTATTATTCTTAAAGGACCCACATATTACGCTACCCAATCTCCTCAAAGATCTAACCTTTTTTGAAACCCTAGCTAATCTTAAAATTAACTTTGCTAAATCTGAGGCACTAAATATTTCTCTACCACCTGAAACCAAAACCCTTTGTCAGGCTAACTTCCCATTCAAATGAAGACTGAACTCCATCAAATGTCTTGGAATCCACATACCGACCTATCAAAGCTTGGTCGACTGGTCTATTTTCTTGGTTCGGCAGAACATCTATTATTAAAATGACCATTTTACTAAAAATACTCTATTTGCTCTAAACGGTTCCTGTTAAATTACCACAAACATTTTTTAAATCTTTTCGCAGATCCTGTTCGGAATTCATTTGGGGGGGAACACGAGCTAGACCGAGCTTTGATAGGCTGACTCTACCTAAACTGAAATGAGGTCTAGGATTGCCGGACATTCGAAAATACTATTGCGTTTGTCAACTGACCAGAATAGTAGATTGGAATGTTCACGCAAACACCAAGGCATGGACTACGATAGAACAGGTCTTCTCAAATTTACCGCTCAAACACTTGCCCTGGACCAATACTAACCACATTTCACAACAATGCAAACAACATCCCCTAACTAGCACCACGTTGCAAACGTTCAACGCAACGTGCCATCAATTTCATGTCTCTTCCGTCCCAAGCCCTCTCACACCGATTAGACATAACCCTGATTTCCCACCGGGTACTGATGGAACCTTTCTATCAGAGTTAGGACCCCAGGCAGACCCAAAAGAGGAAGACTTATTCACTGAGGAGCAATTTCTACCACTATCTACACTAAATACACAGACGACAAATCACCAAATCTCTATATGGTCGTATATGCAACTTAGACATTACCTCACTGATCCACGGACACGTCCAGCATTCTCGCGAAAACAATCACAATTTGAATCTCTCTGTTCCAACACTGAACCACAACGCCATCTGATTTCCATTATATACTCCATACTTTTTGATGAACAAAAGCCTAAATCGAATCTTGATCGAATCTTGCAAGCACACAATGGGAAAAAGATCTTTACATCAACCTCTCAGATGCAGAATGGGGGAAGATATATACTAACATACATAAATGTTCGATCAACGTGACAGCCCAAGAAAATAGTTTTAAACTCTTCTCCAGATGGTACAAAACACCCCTCCATTTACATAGAATCAACCCGAAGATTCCACCCACTTTCTGGAGATACAGTAAGGAGGAAGTTTCTCTTCTCCACATTTGGGAATGTTCCTCGATCAAAAAATTTTGGACTGATGTTTTCAGATATATTCCCCAAATTACGACTCTTTACTTAGACTTCTCTCCAGCCCAAGCCTTGCTTCACCACTCCACTCTACCAATGAAAACATACCATAGATCTTTAGCCCTTCACCTCCTTAACGCCACAAAACTATGTATCCCGGAAAATTTCAAGGGGTATGGATACTTTTTCAAAGCACTGTATAATAATGGAGATGGAGAGCTTCCCCAGTGCAGAGCTCTGCAGTCATGTGTTTCTCTTCCCAGCACTCCGTCCACGCTCCCCCCTCCCCCCAAAGCGAAAAGGGGTTTTTAAGCAGCCCCATAAAACAAGAAAGTGAGTGGTGATTGGGTTAGGAATATGCTTACAATCAGAGGGACAGAGCCACAGGAGATTTGCTACAGAGAAATGATGGCAGTCATTCACCTCTCAGCCTACCCAAAGAAGGGGTTTCATGGGCTGTGGGATATTTTGAGAGCTGAGCTATACAGTTGGGACGGAAAGTATTCAGACCCCCTTACATTTTTCAGTCTTTGTTATATTGCATTCATTTGCTAAAATCATTTAAGTTCATTTTTTTTCCTCGTTAATGTACACACAGCACCCCATATTGACAGAAAAACACAGAATTGTCGACATTTTTGCAGATTTGTTAAAAAAGAAAAACTGAAATATCACATGGTCCTAAGTATTCAGACCCTTTGCTCAGTATTTAGTAGAAGCACCCTTTTGATCTAATACAGCCATGAGTCTTTTTGGGAAAGATGCAACAAGTCACACCTGGCTATTTGCAACACAAGCTGTATACCTTACAGCAATAAGGTAAGCGGTTTGTGAACACGGAGGTGCCCTCACTGAAGAACCCCCCCCCCCCTCTCCCTCCACTATTGGAACTGTTTTTCATTTGGGAGTGTTTTATTTGGTGGTGGGATTGATATTGTCTCACCTTTGTAGACTTGTCACTTACAGCTCTTTCAAGCTGCTACTTATGTGCTAGTGTGATACTAGCCCATACTTATTGGGACTCATTTTATGTTTCATTATTTTTATTTTATTTTTTTGTGTTACTATTTTGCAGTGTTTTTCACTTATGTCAGCACTTTGATCCATTCCATATTTATGAGCTTAATGCTTGCTTGGTTTATACACCCACTTGATATTGGTATACACACTTATCCTGTATTTCTTGTTTGCACTTCTCATTGATGCCAGCATTGCTTTCATGTATCATTACATATATTCTATTTTTTTCTAGTTTTTAAGAGCCCTTATAGGTGTTTATATCGTATCCTTACATGTATCATTATATATATACTATTTCTTTCTAGCATTTAAAAGCCCTTATATGTGTTTGGCTCATGCATTTAGGTCATCTGGTATTTATTTTTTATGCACTTTAGTTAAGTCCCATCCACTCCCCTTCCCCCTTTGTTTATCACAGCGCAATCACCATCTCCTATATCTATGTTCAATCTGTCTGTTTGGATCAGTCTACAGGTGTTGCAGCAGTGTTCCTCTAGTATAGGCCTTTTACAGCGCAGGAGTTATCACTTTCACATGCCCACCTCCATGTGTTGAAAGCATGTGGCCTGGTGTGGTTCAGAGGGGGGTGCTCACTCATCCCCCCTTTCCTGACCTGCTAGGCTGCATGCCCGGATAAGGGTCTGGTACAGATTTATTTTTTTTCAGTTCGGCGTTGGGTTCCCCTCCAAATCCATACCAGATGGATACTGGCACTTTTTTTTATTGTTCAGCTGTCAGCGGGGAAACCCATTGACAGTTGATGACTCATCGGTTGGTAAGGACGCTGTGGCAGGCTTCCCGGCCCCGCTCCTTAACAAGCAGCTTACACTGCACCCTGATTGGACAAAGCTTTTCCCAATCCGGGCACAGAGTGCACTGTGCAGTTCTTAGTGCATTGCAGAGTATTTGTCGAAGCAGTGACTGTCGCCTAGGTAAAATCAGACAAAAGGTGATGTTAAAGGAAATATTAGAACAGGGCACATATTTGGTCATATATGGTCCACTGCAGTGCATTGAGATGAGTCTCAGATGGCCCCAATGGTGGGGATATGGCCTGCATGAGTAAAGAAGAATTGTAGGTTGATTTCAGCTATTGTTGGGAGCAGAGTGCGGAAGGTGGCTCACAGAGCGTGTTTCAGGGGAGCATATAGGCGATACACTTAGCAATCAAAGAGAGAAAAAACATGGGTAATGTCTCACGGAACAACAAATAGTGTAGATACAGTGGGAAAATAATTATTTGATCCTCTGCAGATTTTGTAAATGTGCCCACTTACAAATAAATGAAGGGTCTATAATTTTTTATCATAGATGTATTTTAAATGATAGAGATAGAAAAACCCATAAAACAAAATGGTATAAATTAAGTTGCAGTTCAGTGAGTAAAATAAGTATTTGATCCCCAAGCAAAACATGACTTAGTACTTGTTGGAGAAACCCTTGTTGGCAAACACAGAGGTAAGACGTAACATAGTAACATAGTAACATGCATGGTAACATAGTTACATAGTTACATAGTAGGTGAGGTTGAAAAAAGACACAAGTCCATCAAGTCCAACCTATGTGTGTGATTATGTGTCAGTATTACATTACATATCCCTGTATATTGCGGTCATTCAGGTGATTATCTAATAGTTTCTTGAAGCTATCAATGCTCCCCGCTGAGACCACCGCCTGTGGAAGGGAATTCCACATCCTTGCCGCTCTTACAGTAAAGAACCCTCTACGTAGTTTAAGGTTAAACCTCTTTTCTTCTAATTGTAATGAGTGGCCACGAGTCTTATTAAACTCTCTTCTGCGAAAAAGTTTTATCCCTATTGTGGGGTCACCAGTACAGTATTTGTAAATTGAAATCATATCCCCTCTCAAGCGTCTCTTCTCCAGAGAGAATAAGTTCAGTGCTCGCAACCTTTCCTCATAACTAAAATCCTCCAGACCCTTTATTAGCTTTGTTGCCCTTCTTTGTACTCGCTCCATTTCCAGTACGTCCCTCCTGAGGACTGGTGTCCAGAACTGGACAGCATACTCCAGGTGCGGGCGGACCAGAGTCTTGTAGAGCGGGAGAATTATCGTTTTATCTCTGCAGTTGATCCCCCTTTTAATGCATGCCAATATTCAGTTTGCTTTATTATCAGCAGCTTGGCATTGCATGCCATTGCTGAGCCTATCATCCACTAGGACCCCCAAGTCCTTTTCTATCCTAGATTCCCCCAGAGGTTCTCCCCCCAGTGTATAGATTGCATTCATATTTTTGACACCCAAATGCATTATTTTACATTTTTCTACATTGAACCTCATTTGCCATGTAGTCGCCCACCCCATTAATTTGTTCAGGTCTTTTTGCAAGATTTCCACATCCTGCGGAGAAGTTATTGCCCTGCTTAGCTTAGTATCATCTGCAAATACAGAGATGGAACTGTTTATCCCATCCTCCAGGTCGTTTATGAACAAATTAAATAGGATTGGTCCCAGCACAGAACCCTGGGGGACCCCACTACCCACCCCTGACCATTCTGAGTACTCCCCATTTATCACCACCCTCTGAACACGCCCTTGTAGCCAGTTTTCAATCCATGTACTCACCCTATGGTCCATGCCAACGCACCTTATTTTGTACAGTAAACGTTTATGAGGAACTGTGTCAAATGCTTTTGCAAAATCCAGATACACCACGTCTACGGGCCTTCCTTTATCTAGATGGCAACTCACCTCCTCATAGAAGGTTAATAGATTGGTTTGGCAAGAACGATTCTTCATGAATCCATGCTGATTACTGCTAATGATATCATTCTTATTACTAAAATCTTGTATATAGTCCCTTATCATCCCCTCCAAGAGTTTACATACTATTGATGTTAGGCTAACTGGTCTGTAATTCCCAGGGATGTTTTTTGGGCCCTTTTTAAATATTGGTGCTACATTGGCTTTTCTCCAATCAGCTGGTACCATTCCAGTCAATAGACTGTCTGTAAAAATTAGGAACAACGGTCTGGCAATCATCTGACTGAGTTCCCTAAGTACCCTCGGATGCAAGCCATCTGGTCCCGGTGATTTATTAATGTTAAGTTTCTCAAGTCTAATTTTAATTCCGTCCTCTGTTAACCATGTAGGTGCTTCCTGTGTTGTGTCATGAGGATAAACACTGCAGTTTTGGTTACTGAAGCCCCCCGATTCACTCGTGAAGACTGAGGAGAAGAATAAATTCAATACCTCTGCCATCTCCCCATCCTTTGTAACCAGATGTCCTTCCTCATTCTTTATGGGGCCAATATGGTCTGTCCTCCCTTTTTTACTGTTTACATACTTAAAGAATTTCTTGGGATTTTTTTTGCTCTCCTCCGTGTGTCTTTCATGTTCTATCTTAGCCATCCTAATTGCACCCTTACATTTCTTATTGCATTCTTTATAAATTCTGAATGCTGTGGATGATCCCTCAACCTTGTATTTTTTGAAGGCCTTCTCCTTTGCTTTTATATGCATTTTTACATTGGAGTTAAGCCATCCAGGATGTTTGTTCGCTCTTTTAAATTTATTACCCAATGGGATACATTGGCTAATGCCCTTATTTAATATGCTCTTAAAGCAAACCCATCTCTCCTCTGTATTCTTTGTTCCTAATATTTTATCCCAATTTATGCCTTTTAGCAAGGTTTGTAGTTTAGGGAAGTTGGCTCTTTTGAAATTCAGTGTCTTTGTGTTCCCTTCATGTCTCATATTTGTGTGATTTATACTGAAACTAATTGACCTGTGATCGCTGTTACCTAAATTGCCCCGTATTTCCACATCTGTTATCAGGTCTGTATTGTTGGTAATCAGTAGATCTAGTAATGTTTTATTTCTAGTTGGTGCGTCTACCATCTGACCCATAAAATTGTCCTGCAAGACATTAAGGAACTGGCGAGCCTTAAATGAATGTGCGGTTCCCTCCGCCCAGTCTATGTCTGGATAATTAAAATCCCCCATTATGATAACACTTCCCATCCTTGCTGCTAATCCAATTTGTGATAGGAGATCCGTCTCCACTTCCTCCCTCAGGTTAGGGGGCCTATAGCATACTCCCAGTATTATTTTCCCCTTAGCTTCATCCCTTTGGAGCTCTACCCATAAAGATTCCACCTCCTCCCTAGCCCCCTCAGTGATGTCATCTCTCACATTCACTTGTACATTATTCTTGATATATAGGCATACCCCTCCCCCTTTTTTACCCTCTCTATCCTTGCGGTATAGGGTATACCCTTGAATGTTTGCCAGCCAATCATGAGAGCTGTTGAACCAGGTCTCTGAAATTCCCACAAAATCCAAATCCTCCTTGTACAACAGTATCTCTAGTTCACCCATCTTGTCCGCCAGGCTCCTGGCATTGGTGAACATGCCACATAGTTTAGACCGGTCGCATATTGTCCTCGTATTGGGTGTTTCAAAATTTCAACTTGGACTTGCTACTATACTCACCTTGCGTTTTTGTGCTTTGGTTAACCTACCACTAATGCCCCCAATACTACCCTCTGGAATATCTTCCGCGCTGGCTATCACTGTCTCTGGACCCTCCCCCCATCGCCTAGTTTAAAAACCCCTCTAACTTTTTGGCCATCTTCATTCCCAGCAGATCTGCACCCTCCTCATTTAGGTGCAGTCCGTCCCTTCTATAGTACCGGTTACCGACTGAGAAGTCGGCCCAGTCCTCCAGGAACCCAAACCCCTCCTTACTACACCAGCTCTTCAGCCATTTGTTTACTTCCCTAATCTCCCTCTGCCTCTCTGGTGTGGCTCGATGTACCGGTAGTATTCCTGAGAACACTACCTTGGAGGTCCTTTTCCTCAATTTAGCTCCTAAGTCCCTAAAATCGTTCTTTAGGACACTCATAGATGGCAAGGTTGAAAAAAGACACAAGTCCATCCTGTGTGTGTGCCTGTATGTTAGTACATTGTATACCCCTGTACGTTGTGGTCATTAAGGTGCCCATCTAATAGTTTTTGAAATTATTGATGCTCTCCGCTGAAACCACTGCTTGTGAAAGAGAATTCCACATCCTTACCACTCTTATGACCTGTACACACGGTCGGATTTTCCGACGGAAAAAGTGCGATCGGATTGTGTTGTCGGAAATTTCGATCGTGTGTGGGCTCCATTGGACTTTTTCCGTCGGAATTTCCGAAACACAAAGTTTGAGAGCAGGCTATAAAATTTTCCAACAACAAAATCCGATCGGTTAAATTCCGATCGTGTGTACACAAATCCGATGCACAAAGTGCCACGCATGCTCAGAATAAATTAAGAGACGAAAGCTATTGGCTACTGCCCTGTTTATAGTCCCAACGTACGTGTTTTACGTCACCGCGTTCAGAACGATCTGATTTTTTGTGCGACCGTGTGTATACAAGACAAGTTTGAGCCAAAAAGACAAACATATTTAGTTACAAGTACAAGACAGACATTTCCCATAGTTACCATTTCCACCAAGGTTCCATTCTGGTGGCTGCTCTACCATAGAGTGTGTGTTTCCCTCCCATCTAGTCTGTGTATATCATTACAGGCTGAAGTCTCATTGGGTGGCATGGCGTGGCTCTGATTGATGGGCCTCCCTATTAAGGATTGGCTAAATCTCCAATCCCTAGAGTTAGCATAGCTCAGCCCCTTTTAATGCAAATCATTGGCCAAGACTATTTTGAGCATGAAATTTAACCTTGTAAGTAGATTATATTTTCAGAAAAATTAAGTATTCATGACGGGCTGGCCACGGCCCTCATTACATATCTAAACAAGGGATCCTTTGAAGTGAATATATGTAGCACAAAGAGGTTTGGGATATGCTGCGATGTAATAATGAGACCCTTTCCCAGAGATATGTGTAACAATTTGAATGGTTACGCCCTTCAGCCAGATTGTTTGATTTTCATCACCCATCTTTCTTTATACATTATCATATGCCTGCAAGTAACTCTGTCCCTCTGAATACCACTGTGTGTGTGTGTGTGTATGACCCTTGCAATTCCCCACTAACTCCTTTTACTGAAACTGTGTTCAGTTATACCAACCCTTATGGGCTAAAACCTTGGCTGGTGCCAAACATGTGCATATAACTCCATCCTTGGCTACCGTGTGTAGCTACTGTATGAGCCCTGCCTTTAGCAGGCTACAGAAGAGGTCATAACTTTAAGAGGTCTCAGTGCAGATTAAGCAGTGTCAACTAAGAAGACAAAAATAATTTGATTTCAGAATATGGATAAGTGTGATGTCACCAGTTACTTGTGGCTTCAGGAACAATCAAACTAAATTACTCTTAAGTACAATTGTACTATACTCCCTGCTATTTGCCAATTACTATAAGTCTCGCAAGTCCCAATATATCTATATGATATTCAAGCAATGCTCTTTGAATTTAGTTATGGCACAAAAAAATTGACCAACAAAAAAAAATGTTACCAATGACCACATATGATGACTGCCACATATTAGGACTGTAGAGACGACTGCATGTCCCATATACAAAGAAAATAGTCACATGACTGTTACTAAACCTGGTGTTACTGTTACTATTGTCATAGTTGGTAATAGCTACAATGACATAAATTTATATAAAACAATTATCCAATGTCAAAAGAGAAAAAAGAAAAAGTACTGTTGGAACTTGGCCCAACCCCAAAATTCTATAGGGAAGCTTTGATATTCTATATCAACAGTTTTAACTGTTTTAAATGTTCTCCAAATAATGTTTCCCATACTCCCCTCCTTTTTTTATTTCACTATAGCAAAACCAAACTCCAAAATCACCAAAAAATAAAGGTGATATAGGAAAGAAAGAAAAATAGTTAACATTAAAGAAAAAAAATTAAACCCAAAAAAAAAAAAGTACAGATTCAATGCTGCCTCAACATGAGATTTGTGATACCCCTGTCTCTTTAAATTGGCAATGACCTTTCTCGGTAGGGATTAACATATTAATTGATCCTCCATTGAATACCAATTTGCAAGTCAAGCAGGCAACAAACAGTTGTATTAGAGAAAGGACAGAAACTCTATTTCAAAAAAACAGACAAACAAAAAAATAATAAATATATATATATAGATATATATATCTATATATATCTATATAAATATAGATATATATAGATATATATATCTATCTATGTATATCTATATATATATAGATATATATAGATATATATATATAGATATGGAATTTAGTTAGGCCTGACTGCAATTAATTCCATTCAAGGCTTCTCCTTAAAACAAACATAAAAACTATGCTTGAAGGTTCTCTGTGTTTAAAAGTAATTTGCCAAGTCTGAGTCTGCTCTGGATTATCTGTCCATGTTTGTGTATTTACACTAAAATACAAAACTCAAAAACCATTAATAACACCTCCCTCTACCTCTCTGAGAGGTTCCTAATGGACTAAACTAGTAGTGGATGCTTGGAACAGACTTCTGGCAGAGGTAATGAGTCCATCAACAGTAAGTACAGTCAAAAATGTACAGACATACCCACATATCTATACTCTGACAGACAAAAAAGTTATAGGAAAACTTGGTGGGTTTGTAAGTACTTAAAGTCTAAGAAGACAACATGTAGACATATAACCTTCATACATATTAACAGGACATGAGTCAATTTGGAAGGAAAAACGAAACACAAGACATACCGAATCCATAAGATGCCACAAGCTGCAAAGTAATGTATTATTATGTACTTTCCTAGTATCAGAGTGAATGAAACTCCACTCTAAGCCACAGGAAAGGAAAAAGAAACAAAACAAAATCCCTACAGTTTCTCAGAGTTATAAGGATCGAGATCTCATATCTGTGCACAGGTTAATTTATTCAAAAATAAATTTAAACTTATAAAAAAAAAAGGTATAAATGTAAACTGAAAAAACAAATAAAAATAAAAAACTGCGCTAAGGGAAAAAAAATGAATATATAAATATATGTGTAAAAGCTGCGGTTATAAGTGAGGCA
The DNA here is from genome assembly GCA_037952835.1 of Lithobates septentrionalis. Classification (NCBI taxonomy): domain Eukaryota; kingdom Metazoa; phylum Chordata; class Amphibia; order Anura; family Ranidae; genus Lithobates; species Lithobates septentrionalis. Next base: position 5,845,480 of record JBBDGP010001146.1, read on the forward strand.
CACCAAAACAGAATAAAGAAAATAAAAACCACGCTATAAACCTATTAATCCTTGTAAAAAGTCCAACAATCATAAATCATGAGTGAGTGACGTGAAATTCTTCAAAATTCAAATCCTGTAGGTGAATAATCAGGTGAACACATTTAGAAGGTAGTGCGCTTACCAGAAGTAAGCCAAAAATGAGCGAGTGGCTTAAAACCCAGCCGGGGCCTTTGGAAATCGATCACAATGGGATGGAAAGGTCACACTCGAGCCGTAGGGGCAGATCCGTCAAGGATTATCCAAAAATATATGAGAAAAACATAGCGTAACACTGATAGCACAACCAATGTCAAAAGGAAAAAGAGGAAAAATGCAGCACACCACCAAACAAAAAATCATATGTAATCATAAACCACATCCAGTGTATCAACACAAATGGGATAAGTAAGTGAGTGCCATGCAATCATGCAATAAGTGAAAATCACTAAATAGATATATAGAGCCTTACAAATAATCTGCTTACCAGATACTTAAAGGCTAGTGAGCATATAACCGTCACCAAGTAAAGCAGTATAAAAGGGAATCCCTCTGGGTGCAACGAGTGACTTGTAGAATCTGCTTACCAGATGTCTAACTAAAATATGCAGGTTCTTAGGGCTAAAATCCACACACCATAAGAAGTGATACAGGGTATGAAGTTCAGCATGCCTGGTGAAAGTCCTGCTTACCAGATGTCAGATAAGGGTAGGCAGACTGACTCATACTCAGACCAATGTCCCAGCAGGAACAGCGTGGATACGTCTTGAAAATCCTGACTCGAGCTCGGCAGTGCAAAATCAAATAGAAGAAATGGCCAATAGTGTGATACTGGTCTGGGGCGCACGTGCCACCGGTGAACCGCTCTCGCTGCAATTGGACACAGCGGGAGCCAATTAGCAAGCCCACCGGCCTCCTGCGATTGCTCCAGGGACCGTCAGAACGGCAGTCTGCTGATGTAAACAAAGCAAGCTTCTGTCAGACAGGAACAGAAAGATCTATGAAAGATCCTGCAACAGAGTGCTCCCTGACCTGTCCAGGCACACTTTACAGCGCCGCAGAAACCTGATGACAATCACCAAGGCCCTGAGAAATCATAACATCCTCCACAAATGGAAGTACCCTGCAACTCTATCTATCACACATAATGGAAATACCATCTCAGTATCCACCTTAGAGGAAGGGTTAATGCGCTACGGAATTGGGGCATACTCCCTGAACAGTCCGCCCAACACTTACCTCCTCCAGGGCTGACCCTTCTACAAAATGAATGGCAAATTGTTTCCCACAAACGTTCGAAGAATAAAAACGCCGGTGGAAGCTCATAGTACAATCCACAGTTACAAAAGTTTATCTCCAGGGACGAGATCAAGTTTGACTCTCACCAAACCCCTATAACACCAGTAGCAGTTACACCTGCACAGGGATCAATTATTGGATCCATTTCTTATGCAACCCTTGTTGACTTTCTCTTCTTCTTTTTTGTTCTTTTTACCTTTTATTTTTGATATACACAGCTCCGTTCGTAGCAGAATCAACTCAACTACGGAAACTGAAGAAACGATGATACCTTTTTCCACTGACAAACCCGAAACAATTCACAAACCATCTGGGAACAGTGAGTACTCTCACCACTTCACCTCATACAATACCACATACCCCTTACAATGACGATTACATGTCTTTCAATTAATACCCGGGGCTTAAACCATCCGGCAAAAAGGTTCTCCTTATGGAAGGAAGCTAGCAAACAAAAAGTGGATATTCTATGCGTCCAAGAAACCCACTTCCAACTAAACAACGCTCCACATTGTACGCATAAGGACTACCCGAACATTTATATGGCCAACACACCAAACAGCAAAAAAGGAGGTGTCCTACTAGCCTTTAAAAGCTCACTCTCAATACAACCTAAAGATATCTTTATTGACGTAGGAGGCAGATACATCATCTTCACAGGAGATATTAACTCTAAACCGTATACAGTAATTATGCTGTATGCCCCGAATACGCACCAAATTTGATTCCTTAAGAAAGTCCTGCACAAAGCTAACTCAATGAAATACGGCAATTTCCTGATATGTGGCGATTTCAACATAACTTCAGATCCTACTTTGGACACTTCGTCAGGACAATCCAAAGGAACTTTATCCCTTCAGACCCTTCTCCACCAGAAGGAGCTATTCGACACATGGAGGTGCTTACACATCACTGAAAGAGATTATACCTTCTTCTCCAACAGACACTCTTCATACTCCAGGATAGACATGTTCCTAATGGATAAAGGGCTCTTGCAAAATGTGAAATCAACCAAAATCCATGATATTACGTGGTCAGAACACGCTGCCATATCCATGTCAATTGCGGAGAGGGGAGTCTCCTCCTCACCCCCCATCTGGCGCTGTAACACCCGACTAATACAAGAATCTAACTATCACAAAACAATCTCCCAACATCTACAAAACTTCTTCTCAGATAATAGCGGATCAGTGAGTGATCCATTTACTCTATGGAATACACACAAGGCCTTCATAAGAAGTATCTTAATACAATTAGGAGCAAGAGAAAAGAAGAGACAGGCTCAGCAGCTTAACACCATTCTCGCTGACATACACCTTACTGAAACTCAAAACAAAACATCTTCATCAACACCACTAATTAATAAACTAAATTCTCTTAGAGAAAAACTTAGAGAAATCCAACCCAACAATATGACAAACACCTTAGACACCTACGACAAAATCATTATGTTTTTTTAATAATCAAAATTTTATTCATTTATATAATACAAAATACATACTTATTCATTTATACGGTACATCCTACAATAACATTCGTTCAACTTACTATACCCCTACTTTCAACCCAAGATCCAATAACAAAACACCAATTACCCCATATATCCCATTTAACCAGGGTGGGACAACAGCAAAACAAAACAAACAAAAAAACAAACAAAAAAAAAACAAACAAAAAAACAAAAAAAAAAACAAAAAAAAAAAAAAAAATTCTCCTTATCAATATCTCCAACCACCCTTATCCTTATATTGCTCCCACTCCCTTTCCCCAACCTACAAATGAGCATAACAATATTATAAATTATAAGTGACTTCCCCAAACTGTAACAAAAAAAAAAAAAAAATTTTTAGCCCCTTTCCCCTTCCCCTTTCCTCTCTCCCTCTTCCCCCCTTCCTCTCCTCCCCCTCCTTTCCCCTCTGTGATTCTTCCCTCTCATCTTTAATGCCACTTTACTCAACTCCTCCCCCATATCTGAACGTGCTTATTACTTTAAATCAGTGAGTTTCCCCTTAATTCAATACGTGTCTTAGATCACTATAGACCATAATCAGTAAATTGTGCCTCTTTCCCTCCCCCCTTTCTTAGTATTGGTTTAACTCTACTCTTCCCCCAGTGTGTGGACTTATAAACTGAATTATACAGTGAAATCCCCCTTTTTCTAAATCGTGTTATAAATCATTGTGGTCCTTATAGTTCCTATTTAGAAGAAAGAGATAAGAGGGAGAGGAGAGAGAAAAAAAAAAAAAAAAAAAAAGCACAAACCCCCTACCCCACCTTACCCTCACCACTCAGTGTTAATTAAGGGAATCAGGGTGAATGGAAGGCAGAAATAAAAAAAAAAACAAAAAAAACAAAAACAAAAAAAAAACAAAAAAAAAAAACAAAAAAAAAAAAAAAACCCCTCCCTCGGAAAAATGAGACCATATGTCCATACATTATCTTACCCCCCCCCTTTACTTAATTGGCATTGGAGAAGTCATGTTAATATTTAATTCTTTCTTTCTGAGATTATCTTATTTCTTAATGACTATACCATTTCTACTTCCATTATCCATTATTAGCTCCCCTCTTCCGTTATCTCACTATCGCACTGTTCCCATTTTGCCCATATAATTTCAAATTTCTTTTTTTGGTTTTTAACCACATGAACCCACCTCTCAGCTTCTTTTATTAGGTTAACCTCATTTCTCCACTCCATGACTGATGGGCTCCGGTCCTGCCTCCAGAACTTCGGGATCAGTTTTTTTGCTGCGTTTATTAAGTGTGGGGTTATGCTTTCCCTATACTTTTTGACAGATCTAGGGTTCCCATGGAACAAATATTGTATGGGTCCGAATTCCAAGGGGTCCGCTGTTAGTTTCTCAATCCATGGGGCCACTGATTCCCAAAATGATTTAATTATTGGGCATGTCCACCAGATATGGAGAAATGTTCCCCTCTGTCCACACCCCCTCCAGCATCTATCGCTAGATGCTGGGAAGATTTGTGCTAGTTTTACTGGTGTCCTGTACCATCTCGCCAGGAACTTATATGCCGTCTCCTGCACTTTCGAGCTTATAGATGTAGTGAATGTTAACGATATCATTCTATTAATTTGTTTATCTGTCCATGCTTGGCCTAGCTCCTTCTCCCACTCTTTTACAAAGTATGGGGGTTTCCTTTCTTGTTCCTTTAAAATCATTCTATACATTCGAGATAGCATATGTCCAGACTCTAAAGTCTGTACACACTGCCTCTCAAATGTTGTGAGTGAATTCATGGGTCTTAATGGTTTAGATTTCTTGAAAAAGCTCTTCATTTGGTGATGTTTCCATTCTGCCATTCGTATCTTACCGAATTTCATGACTATTTCTGTCAGTGATAAAAGGGCTCCATTGGGTGCAAACTTGCCGCATCTAGTATTCCCGTCCTGACCCCATGCCCCACAAAATCATTATGTTAATGCCAACAGAGCCGGCAAATACCTAGCGAATAGATTAAAAGCGGCTCACACAAAAACTAGAATAGCATACCTTCAACATCCCACACTACCACACAAAATTACAAACCCACAAGATATAGCAAACCATTTTGCGTCATACTATAGCTCATTATACAACCTACAAAACGATACCAGTACACCTCAACCATCCATAGACAATATAAACTCATTTTTAAAGAACATAAACCTCCCCACCCTCTCTGAACAACAATTAGAGACACTGAACGCTCCGATCACGAACCGAGAAATAGAACTGACCATAAATTCACTTCCCAATGGGAAATCTCCTGGACTCGATGGATTCTCTAATGAATATTTTAAAACATTCACAAATATTCTCTCACCACACATGACAACAATATTCAACAAAGCTGCTGAGACTGCTTCTCTTCCACAAGAAATGCTGAGAGCACATATAGTAACGTTACCCAAACCAGGCAAAGAACCCACCACACCAGCTAACTTTAGACCCATCTCCCTACTCAATTCCGATACCAAAATATACACAAAATTATTAGCCAAAAGATTAACAAACATTATACCCACACTTATCAAGCGTGACCAGATGGGCTTTGTGAGAGGAAAACAAACCTCTGATGCAACCAGGAGAATTGTTAACATGATACATTATGCTGAGAATGCCTTCTCTGCTGTTGTCAATTGACGCAGAGAAGGCGTTTGACAGGGTCCACTGGACCTATATGGAAATGACTCTAAACAAGTTTGGATTTAAAGGCCCTATATTACAAGCTATTATGGCCCTGTACTCTTGTCCATCAGCACAAGTGTATTCTGCGGGGTTCCTATCCACACCCTTTAATATCACTAACGGAATGAGAAAGGGGTGCCATCTATTCACAACCATCTTCAATATGATGATAGAGCCTTTAGCTGAGTCTATAAGAACACACCCACTGATCACGGGCTTCCAGTTTGGATCTAACACTCATACCATCAACCTATTCGCGGATGATGTAATCCTGCTCCTGACCAACCCCACCACTTCCCTAAAACAAGCCCACAAAATCCTTACTGCCTTTGGGGAAGTATCCTATTACAAAGTTAACTTTACTAAATCATTAATATTAGATATGGGTGTTTTAATCAACACACGTAATACCCTACAAACACAACTAACATACATGTGGAGTAAAGGAAGTATCACATACCTAGGGATTGCACTTATGAACAAAATCTCCACAATTGTCAAAGCTAATATGATTTCACTGGTTGCCAAACTGGAAGCCCAAATCAGAAACATGTCAAATAATGAGATATCATGGCTAGGCAGAATTACAGCTTACAAAATGATGATATTGCCGCAAATACTATATATATTCCGCACCCTACCATTGAACATCTCTCATCATTTCCTTAAAAACATTACAAATCTTGGCTGGAGATATATATGGAATGGGAAAAAAAAGCCAGATGTTCAAGAAACAACCTCCTATCTCATAAAAAAGCAGGTGGAGCAAGACTAGTGGACATATATGATTATTTCTGGGCAGTACGTCTAGACCAAAACAAACACTGGTTTCAAACAAATGATGTACCATTGTGGGTGGACATCGAAAAGGCAACAGCACAGACAAAATATTTACCCTTACTACTCATGACAGACAGGTGGATACCATGGGACACAAAAACATTGTCTCCTCCAATGCAGATATCATTAAAAGCGTGGAGATTCATACTGGGACAAAAATGTAGGGACACTCAGGGCATAAATTATAAAATCCCCTTAACATTCTTAGAGACAAAGATTCCAATGCTGACAGTCAGAGACTTGACAAACAAGGGCATAACACATGTATCAGACCTTTATAATGGTTCACAAGCTAAATCTGTGGAACAAATCATGACACAGTATCACCTTCCAAATGATAAGAGGTTTACATGCTTGAGGATTGCAAACTTCATTAAATCTCAACCTAAACCGACTATATCCCTTCCGAGCAAAATATGGCAATTTCACTCCACAGCTACACAACATGCAAAAGGTATATCTTTCTTTTATAACATCACTACAGATAAACTCACACTTACAAAAGCTATAGCAATGAAAAAATGGGAGGAGGACCTGGGTATAGTAGTTTCAGTAGAACAATGGCAACAAACATTCAGGGCAATACATAAAGCCTCTCACTGTGTTAAACATTGGGAATTAGCTATCAAAACAGCGAACAGATGGCATTACACCCCATATAGAATAGCGAAATTCCTCCCTGGAGCTTCGCCATATTGCTGGAGGGCCTGTGGACAAATAGGAAACCTATTACACATGCTTTGGTATTGTCCTACAGTTAAAAGCATTTGGAACCAAGTATTCCGAATGGTATCTGCAATAACGGGAGTGCTTACACCCCCAGACCCGGCGCTGGCAATTTAGACCAGTTATAATACACGTACTACTAGAGACACGTTTACTGATCCTACGAAATTGGAAATCCACAACAGCCATCAACATGTCGGACATCACCAAAGCTGTACATAGAAATTATACTTTTGAACGTCTCATAGCAATAAACTCTTTACAATGTACAGCTTTTGACAAGTATTGGTCTATATGGCCCAAAGGTTAATGTTAATGTTAAATTACAGTAATCTGACAGTGGATAATGCTGCCCTTGAGGATAAAGTTGAGCAAAGAAGATAATATGTAAAGTTGAATCATTCTGCTTACACTGATTTTTCTCTGTCTTACTGACAACAAAGTAATGTACTCATTTCTGAGATGTACATCAGTTGAAAGTGTATATCACTATGATCGTTTATGTTATGTACTATGTTCCTTTATAAAACCTTCAATAAAATCATTGAAACAAAAAAAAAGAGCTCCCACCTTTCAATGAGTTGTTGGAACTAGCGCATACTCCAGATGGAGATAATTTCCTGCTGCATCTAGAAATACTCAAACCAGTTGCATTACAATCTATGGTATGTGGAGATTGCACAAACTGCCCTGGGCTGGAAGATGTAGACAATTGTTTACATTTACTCTCTGCCTCCTTCAGCCCACATGCCAGCTGATCAACCTCCCCCTGCTCATCTTGGTTGTCTATTGTTGGTTGCTGGTGGTTAGCATTAAAAATTTTCATAGAAACTTTTAGAGGACTGATATTACTTTTGGCTACTTCTAGATCCTCTGTGAGAGATATGTTTTGCAACAATAACTGTTTGTAATTGTTAGCTACCCAGCAAGCCACAAACATTAGTGCAGTCTTACCCTCACGTTTGCATTTTTTTTTCTCTGTAAGCTTTATATTTACATACTCTTGTGCCTGGTGCCATGGGCTTTTAGATTCCTCGATTGTTCTTATTATTTCAGAGCTATTTTTAACTTTAGCAATCCTGGCCATCAATTTCTCCATGATGTACAGGTTCAGTGACGATACAACAATACACCACAGAACAGACTTCTGACACAATAGTCTACCACTTAGAATATGCACAAGAGAGGAGACACAAACATTAAATTAACACTAGTATCTTAACAAAATAAAGACTATACCCAAGAAACAAAAGATAGGGGAGACGTGCTGAACAATAGTGATGGAGATAGCGTATGTACAGTATACACACCACAAACAATAATGATGAGATAAGCACACAAGGAACAATAGGGTAACCCTCTAGGTAAACAATAGAAACAATAGTGTTGAGATGCTGTGTGTTCAGTAAGCCCACCCAATTCAGTTTAAAAAAAAATAATAAAAAAACATTTTACAACAAATTGAGCTTATCAAATTATTGGTAGGATTTCTCCTAACAAAAAAACAAAACAATTTCATGGTATAATATAGTATGCTAAATGCACCTTATTTTACATTCTATAATTAATTGTTCTCAGATATTCACTTCAGTAACCAGACTTCCACAGTTTGGTACTTCAACTGACAACAATGGGAATATCACTGCTTGTAAATTCCCACAAAAAAAACAACCAACAAAAAAAAAAGCCAATTAAAACCAAGTTCAGTTTCAATGTTCTAAACAAATACTATTCCTATGGTGGACACACAATTTAAATTATAACCAAAAACTTGTTGAACCCGTTTCAACCCAAACACAAAAGAAAACAAGCATGTCACGTTTTTGTGTCTTAAAATTACAAATAAAGCATAAAAACGAAACCAGGAAAAGAGAGAAAAAAAACCTAACAAACAAAAAAAAAATAATTGCTACATTTTTCTACAAAACAACAAGGACCACACTCTTTCAGTATCTTTCCAATAATTCACAAAAGAAACAAACAAAAAAAATCAAAACAAAATTTTATCCTGCTCAGCACATCCCCCCCATTATATGAAAGGTTAAATGGTACTTCCAATGTACTTTTTCAATTATAATTATGGGATACTAACCAAAACAAAAATATGGGGTGTATCCTCCCTCCTTTTTTTAGAGTCAATCTAATACCCACTAATAAAACAAAAACATTTACCTCTATTTTTCCCTAGATTTGCCGTGACCTCCAAACTACCAGAAAAACTGAGTTTAAATTCACACCAATAACCTTAATCTGCATTACACAAAACTCGGTATTCTATTAAATACTTTCAGTCCTGGTCCTCGACTTCGTTGGTCGCCAGTTATGTTACCCGTTTACTATATTTGAGATTTCATGTCTCTCAGATAGCACACTCTCTCCCTCCCCTGCACAGACAGGAAAGGAGAGCGACATCAATGCGTATTGTCTCCTACTGCCCTTCTCCTCCTGTGTGGGCTGGAAATTTAAAGCACTGCAGCTGGCTGATACAAGGAGGGTGCAAGGTTTATGCATCTGTCTGATACCAGCCTGGGCTGAGTGAGCTGAGCAGTCTACTGTGAATGAACTCTCCCCATCTCTCTCCCTCCCCCTCTCTTTTCATGTTGTTATTGTTTACTATATTTGAGATTTAATATCTCTCAGATATGACTTGGGTTTAGGGATGAGCTTCGAGCAGCGAACAATTTGGGGTGTTCGCGGCAAATTCGAATGCTGCGGAACACCCTTTAAAAGTCTATGGGAGAAATCAAAAGTTCTAATTTTAAAGGATTATATGCAAGTTATTGTCATAAAAAGTGTTTGGGGACCTGGGTCCTGCCCCAGGGGACATGGATCAATGCAAAAAAAAGTTTTAAAAACGGCCGTTTTTTCAGGAGCAGTGATTTTAATAATGCTTAAACTCAAACAATACAAGTGTAATATCCCTTTAAATTTCGTACCTGGGGGGTGTCTATAGTATGCCTGTAAAGGGGCGCATGTTTCCCGTGTTTAGAACAGTCTGACAGCAAAATGACATTTCGAAGGAAAAAAAGCCATTTAAAACTACCCGCGGCTATTGCATTGCCGACAATACACATAGAAGTTCATTGATAAAAACGGCATGGGAATTCCCCACAGGGAAACCCCGAACCAAAATTTTTTAAAAAAATGACGTGGGAGACCCCCTAAATTCCATACCAGGCCCTTCAGGTCTGGTATGGATATTAAGGGGAACCCCGTGCCAAAATTTGAAAAAAAAAGGACGTGGGGTTCCCCCTAAATTCCATACCAGACCCTTCAGGTCTGGTATGGATTTTAAGGGGAACCCCGCGCCAAAAAAACAAAAAAAAACGGCGTGGGGTCCCCCAAAAAATCCATACCAGACCCTTATCCAAGCACGCAACCTGGCAGGCCGCAGGAAAAGAGGGGGGGACGAGAGTGCGCCCCCCCTCCTGAACCGTACCAGGCCACATGCCCTCAACATTGGGAAGGTGCTTTGGGGTAGCCCCCCAAAACACCTTGTCCCCATGTTGATGAGGACAAGGGCCTCATCCCCACAACCCTGGCCGGTGGTTGTGGGGGTCTGCGGGCAGCGGGCTTATCAGAATCTGGAAGCCCCCTTTAGCAAGGGGACCCCCAGATCCCGGCCCCCCCTGTGTGAAATGGTAAGGGGGTACTTACCCCTATCATTTCACTAAAAAACTGTCAAAAATGTTAAAAATGACAAGAGACAGTTTTTGACAATTCCTTTATTTAAATGCTTCTTCTTTCTTCCTTCATCTTCTTCTGGTTCTTCTGGCTCTTCTGGTTCTTCCTCCGGCGTTCTCGTCCAGCATCTCCTCCGCGGCGTCTTCTATCTTCTTCTCCCCGGCCTGCTCCGCACCCATGGCATGAGGGGAGGCTCCCGCTCTTCTCTTCATCTTCTTCTTCATCCTCTTCTCTTCTTTCTTCTTCTCTTCTTCATTTTCTTCTCCGGGCCTCTCCGCACTCATGCTGGCATGGTGGGAGGCTCCCGCTGTGTGACGGCGTCTCCTCATCTGACGTTTCTTAAATAACGGGGGTGGGGCCACACGGTGACCCCGCCCCCTCTGACGCATGGGACATGACGGGACTTCCCTGTGGCATTCCCCGTGACGTCACAGGGAAGTCCCGTCAAGTCACCGTGCGTCAGAGGGGGATGGGGTCACCGGGTGGCCCCGCCCCCCGTTATTTAAGAGCCGTCAGACGAAGAGACGCCATCACACAGCGGGAGCCTCCCTCCATGCCAGCATGGATGCGGAGCATCCCGGAGAAGAAAATGAAGAAGAGAAGAAGAGAAGAAGGAAGAAGAGAAGAGGATGAAGAAGAAGATGAAGAGAAGAGCGGGAGCCTCCCCTTCATGCCATGGGTGCGGAGCGGCCCGAGGAGAAGAAGATAGAAGACGCCGCGGAGGAGATGCTGGACGAGAACGCCGGAGGAGGAACCAGAAGAGCCAGAAGAACCAGAAGAAGAAGATAGAAGTAAGAAGAAGCATTTAAATAAAGGAATTGTCAAAAACTGTCTCTTGTCATTTTTAACAGTTTTTTAGTGAAATGGTAGGGGTAAGTACCCCCTTACCATTTCACACAGGGGAGGGCGGGATCTGGGGGTCCCCTTGTTAAAGGGGGCTCCCAGATTCCGATAAGCCCCCTGCCCGCAGACCCCCACAACCACCGGCCAGGGTTGTGGGGATGAGGCCCTTGTCCTCATCAACATGGGGACAAGGTGTTTTGGGGGGCTACCCCAAAGCACCCTCCCAATGTTGAGGGCATGTGGCCTGGTATGGTTCAGGAGGGGGGGCCGCACTCTCGTCCCCCCCTCTTTTCCTGCAGCCTGCCAGGTTGCGTGCTCGGATAAGGGTCTGGTATGGATTTTTGGGGGGGGACCCCACGCCGTTTTTATTTTTTTTTGGCGCGGGGTTCCCCTTAAAATCCATACCAGACCTGAAGGGTCTGGTATGAAATTTAGGGGGAACCCTACGTCATTTTTTTAAAAAATTTTGGCCGGGGTTCCCCTTAATATCCATACCAGACCTAAAGGGCCTTGTATGGAATTTAGGGGGACTCCCACGTCATTTTTTTTTTAAATTTTGGTTCGGGGTTTCCCTGTGGGGAATTCCCATGCCGTTTTTATCAATGAACTTCTATGTGTATTGTCGGCAATGCAATAGCCGCGGGTAGTTTTAAATGTTTTTTCCTTCGAAATGTCATTTTTCTGTCAGACTGTTCTAAACACAGGAAACATACGCCCCTTTACAGGCATACTATAGACACCCCCCAGGTACGAAATTTAAAGGGATATTACACTTTTATTGTTTAACTTTAAGCATTATTAAAATCACTGCTCCTGAAAAAACGGCAGTTTTTAAAACTTTTTTTTGCATTGATCCATGTCCCCTGGGGCAGGACCCGGGTCCCCAAACACTTTTTATGACAATAACTTGCATATTAGCCTTTAAAATTAGCACTTTTGATTATTCATGTTCGTGTCCCATAGACTTTAACGGTGTTCGCATGTTCGAGCAAACTTTTTTCCTGTTCGCATGTTCTGGTGCGAACCGAACAGGGGGGTGTTCGGCTCATCCCTACTTGGGTTAGATGAGAGTTATTTGACCATGAGTGAAAGCTTTAACACAATATCAAAAATGTATTGGTAAATAGTAAAGAGGCCAAGACTAATTCACACAATCTATCTATTTGTACAGGGAAAGGGTAAAAATCATGGATTACATGAAGGAATACAGAGTATATTCCTTAACCACTTCAGCCCCGGAAGGATTTACCCCTTTCCTGACCAGAGCACTTTTTACAATTTGGCACTGTGTCGCTTTAACTGCTAATTGCGCGGTTATGCAATGCTGTACTCAAACAAAATTTGCGTCCTTTTCTTCCCACAAATAGAGCTTTCTTTTGATGGTATTTGATCACCTCTGCGGTTTTTATTTTTTGCGCTATCAATGGAAAAAGACCGAAAATTTTGAAAAAAATGATATTTTCTACTTTTTGTTATAAAAAAAATCCAATAAACTCAATTTTAGTCATACATTTAGGCCAAAATGTATTCAGCCACATGTCTTTGGTAAAAAAAGTGTCAATAAGCGTATATTTATTGGTTTGTGCAAAAGTTATAGCGTCTACAAACTAGGGTACATTTTCTGGAATTTACACAGCTTTTAGTTTATGACTGCCTATGTCATTTCTTGAGGTGCTAAAATGACAGGGCAGTACAAACCCCCCCCCCAAATGACCCCATTTTGGAAAGCAGACACCCCAAGGAAATTGCTGAGAGGCATGTTGAGGCCATTGAATATTCATTTTTTTGTCCCAAGTGATTGAATAATGACAAAAAATTTTTTTTTAACAAAAAGTTGTCACTAAATGATATATTGCTCACACAGGCCATGGGCACCCCAAAATACATTCAGCTGCTTCTCCTGAGTACAGGGATACCACATGTGTGGGACTTTTTGGGAGCCTAGCCGCATACGGGGCCCCGAAAACCAATCACATTTTTGATTTCACTCCTCACTACCTATCACAGTTTTGAAGGCCATAAAATGCCCAGATGGCACAAAACCCCCCCAAAATGACCCCATTTTGGAAAGTAGACACCCCAAGCTATTTGTTGAGAGGCATGTTGAGTCCTTGGAATATTTTATATTTTGACACAAGTTGCGGGAAAGTGACAATTTTTTTTTCTTTGTACAAAGTTGTCACTAAATGATATATTGCTCACACAGGCCATGGGCATATGTGGAATTGCACCCCAAAATACATTTAGCTACTTCTCCTGAGTATGTGGGACTTTTGGGAGCCTAGCAGCGTACGGGGCCCCTAAAACCAATCACCGCCTTCAGGATTTCTAAGGGCGTAAATTTTTGATTTTACTCCTCACTACCTATCACAGTTTTGAAGGCCATAAAATGCCCAGATAGCACAACACCCCCCAAATGACCCCATTTTGGAAAGTAGACACCCCAAGCTATTTGCTGAGAGGCATGGTGAGTATTTTGCAGCTCTCATTTGTTTCTGAAAATAAAGAAAGACAAGAAAAAAAAATGTTTTTCTAGCCGCATACGGGGCCCCGAAAACCAATCACATTTTTGATTTCACTCCTCACTACCTATCACAGTTTTGAAGGCCATAAAATGCCCAGATGGCACAAAACCCCCCCAAAATGACCCCATTTTGGAAAGTAGACACCCCAAGCTATTTGTTGAGAGGCATGTTGAGTCCTTGGAATATTTTATATTTTGACACAAGTTGCGGGAAAGTGACAATTTTTTTTTCTTTGTACAAAGTTGTCACTAAATGATATATTGCTCACACAGGCCATGGGCATATGTGGAATTGCACCCCAAAATACATTTAGCTACTTCTCCTGAGTATGTGGGACTTTTGGGAGCCTAGCAGCGTACGGGGCCCCTAAAACCAATCACCGCCTTCAGGATTTCTAAGGGCGTAAATTTTTGATTTTACTCCTCACTACCTATCACAGTTTTGAAGGCCATAAAATGCCCAGATAGCACAAAACCCCCCAAATGACCCCATTTTGGAAAGTAGACACCCCAAGCTATTTGCTGAGAGGCATGGTGAGTATTTTGCAGCTCTCATTTGTTTCTGAAAATAAAGAAAGACAAGAAAAAAAAATGTTTTTTCTTTTTTCAATTTTCAAAACTTTGTGACAAAAAGTGAGGTCTGCAAAATACTCACTATACCTCTTAGCAAATAGCTTGGGGTGTCTATTTTCCAAAATGGGGTCATTTGGGGGTGGGTTTTGAACTGTCCTGGCATTTTATGCACAACATTTAGAAGCTTATGTCACACATAACCCACTCTTCTAACCACTTGAAGACAAAGCCCTTTCTGACACTATTTGTTTACAGGAAAAAATATTTTTTTTGCAAGAAAATTACTTTGAACCACCAAACATTATATATTTTTTTAAAGCAAAGGCCCTACAGATTAAAATGGTGGGTGTTTCATTTTTTTTTTCACACAGTATTTGCGCAGCGATTTTTCAAACGCATTTTTTGAGGGAAAAAACACACTTTTTTCAATTTTAATGCACTAAAACACACTATATTGCCCAAATGTTTGATGAAATAAAAAAGATGATCTTAGGCCGAGTACATGGATACCAAACATGACATGCTTTAAAATTGCGCACAGATGTGCAGTGGCGACAGACTACATACATTTGTAAAAGCCTTTAAAAGCCTTTACAGGTTACCACTTTAGATTTACAGAGGAGGTCTACTGCTAAAATTACTGCCCTCGATCTGACCTTCACGGTGCTACCTCACATGCATGGTGCAATTGCTGTTTACATTTACGCTTGCGTTCGCTTTTGCGCGAGAGCAGGGGGGGACAGGGGTGCTTTTTTTTTGCTTTTTTTTTTTTTTGCTTTTTTATCTTATTTTTAAACTGTTCCTTTCATTTTTTGTTTTCATTTTTATTGTTATGCCAGGGAATGTAAATATCCCCTATGATAGCAATAGGTAGTGACAGGTACTCTTTTTTTTAAGAGATCTAGGGTCTATTAGACCCTAGATCTCTCCTCTGCCCTCAAAGCATCTGACCATACCAAGATCGGTGTGATAAAATGCTTTCCCAATTTCCCAATGGCGCTGTTTACATCCGGCAAAATCTAAGTCATGAAATGCTCGTAGCTTCCAGTTTCTTAGGCCATAGAGATGATTGGAGCCATTCTGGTCTCTGATCAGCTCTATGGTCAGCTGGCTGAATCACCGGCTGCATTCTCAGGTTCCCTGTTGGAACAGGAGAGCCAGAGAAAAACATGGAAGACGGTGGGAGGGGGGGCATTCCCTCCCACTGCTTGTAAAAGAAGTCTAGAGGCTAATTAGCCGCTAGGATTGCTTTTACATGAAAGCTGACCGCTGCCTGAAAAGAATGATACCAACATGATACCTAAACCTGCAGGCATCATTCTGGTATAACCACACAAAGTCGTGAATGGCACACCTGAAAACAAAAAAATGGTTAACAATAAAACACAGTAAACAGTAAAGTATAAAAAATTACATACCTGAAAAGTAAACATGATAAAACATAACAACAATAAAAACATTGCAGAATAGAATACAGTAAAAAAGAGCAGAACAATAGAGAGAGAATAGAGCGAGAGAGAACAATAAAATGACAACTATTTTTATTTTTCTTATTTTATATATATATATTTTTTTACACTTTTTTTGTAACTTTTATAACTGTAACCGGTTCTAGGTTCGGGTCTCTCAAAATGCGATGGCATCTTGGGAGACGCTGTGAAAGTGTGCCTAGTCTGTGCAGTGCTGTACCCTACGCTAATAACTAGTGCATGGTAGCGTTCAAAACATTCACCAATTCAAAGACCAGGATTGTCAGGACAGAAGGGAAAATAATAGCGGGTGTCATGCCTATATCCGCGCTTGCTGCGCTTGGGGGGGTTCATCGGGTAGGGGTACTCGGGAGGACACAAAGAAAATGCCTCTCATGCAGTCAACTGCATTTGGTTGGGGATGTGAATGGGGAAGTACGGGTGCTGCAGAAGTGGTGGGTTCCTAATTAGGATTGGCGAATGCAGCAGGAAGGGCATTATGGGCACGATGCGCCTGTGTTTGTCTTCTTCTTGGTGGCAGCGGGACACTACTTGTGCTTGCCACCTCACCAGCTTGAACTGCACTTATGGGACTCGCCACGTCACCAATAGGGATGAGCCGAACACCCCCCCGGGTTCGGTTCGCACCAGAACCTGCGAACGGACCGAAAGTTCGCACGAACGTTAGAACCCCATTGACGTCTATGGGACTCGAACGTTCGAAATCAAAAGTGCTCATTTTAAAGGCCAATTTGCATGGTATTGTCCTAAAAAGGGTTTGGGGACCCGGGTCCTACCCCAGGGGACATGTATCAATGCAAAAAAAACTTTTAAAAACTGATGTTTTTTCGGGAGCAGTGATTTTAATGATGCTTAAAGTAAAAAAAAAAAAAGTGAAATATTCCTTTAAATATCGTACCTGGGGGGTGTCTATAGTATGCCTGTAAAGTGACGCGTGTTTCCCGTGTTTAGAACAGTCCCTGCACCAAATGTCATTTTTAAAGGAAAAAATCTAATTTAAAACTGCTTGCGGGTTTAATGTAATGTCCGTTCCTGGCAATATGGATGAAAATCAGTGAGACAAACACCATGGGTACCCCCCAGTCCATTACCAGGCCCTTTGGGTCTTGTATGGATATTAAAGGGAACCCCACACCCAAATTAAAATGAGGAAAGGTGTGGGGCCACCAGGCCCTATATACTCTGAACAGCAGTATACAGGCGGTGCAAACAAGACAGGGACTGTAGGTTTGTTGTTAAGTAGAATCTCTTTGTAATTTTGAACGGGTACATTTTTAACGTGTTTAGCTCCAGCCAAAAAAATATTTTTTAAGCTTTTTGGAAAACATAGGGAAGGGTTATCACCCCTGTGACATTTGTTTTGCTGTCTTTCCTCCTCTTTAGAAGATTTCACCTCACTTTTTGTCCCAATGACAAATGCTTTTTGAGAATTTGGGTTTTTTTGTGGAACAAGGATTGGAAAGTATCAGTGGAAAGGAGAAATGTTTTTCCCATATTAACTCTTACAGGAGAGAATTTCCCTTCCTAGGGGTAGATTTCATCTCACTTCCTGTTGTCTCCTTCCGTTTGCAAGTAGGAGTCATTTGTAAGTTAGATGTTTGAAAGTAGGGGCCTGCCCTATATACTCAGCAGAAATTTGGGCCTTAGGTGTTGTTGTGGCCACAACACTTTAAGCCTTCACAGGGCCCTGCTGTGAAATATTAGATCAAGAATTGTAATTACATGCCCCTGTTGAACAGGGGCAGAAAAACTGGGCCTTTGGTGGTGGTGCTGGTGCCACAACACTGTAAGTCCTCCCTCGCTCTTGATGGGTGCAGAAATGGGCCCTGCTGTGAAATATTAGATCAAGAATTGTAATTACATGCCCCTGTTTAACAGGGGCAGAAAAATTGGGCCTTTGGTGGTGGTGGTGGTGCTGGTGCCACAACACTGCAACCCCTCACAGACACTCTAGTTATAACGCAGGAACGAGCCCTGCTGCAAAGTATTGCATCAAAAATTGTAATTACACGCCCCTGTTAAACAGGGGCAGAAAAATTGGGCCTTAGGCACTGGTGCTGGTGCCACAACACTGCAACCCCTCACAGACTCTCTAGTTGGACCGCAGGAACGAGCCCTGCTGCAAAGTATTGCATCAAAAATTGTAATTACACGCCCCTGTTAAACAGGGGCAGAAAAATTGGGCCTTAAGCACTGGTGCTGGTGCCACAACACTGCAACCCCTCACAGACACTCTAGTTGGAACGCAGGAACGAGCCCTGCTGCAAAGTATTGCATCAAAAATTGTAATTACACGACCCTGTTAAACAGGGGCAGAAAAATTGGACCTTAGGCACTGGTGCTGGTGCCACAACACTGCAACCCCTCACAGACACTCTAGTTGGAACGCAGGAACGAGCCCTGCTGCAAAGTATTGCATCAAAAATTGTAATTACACGCCAATGTTAAACAGGGGCAGAAAAATTGGGCCTTAGACACTGGTGGTGGCGCCCAGAACCAAAAAAGTTCTTACAAGCTACCATTGTGATGATTGAGGAGGAAGAGGATAATTACTCAGGGATAGTCACTCAGCATCAGCATAGGCAGTCTTTGAAGGGATCTGAGATTTAAAAAAAAATTATTCGGTTACATCAGCATCAGGTGCTTGGTAGCTGGTGGTGATCCAAGACTGATTCATTTTTATGAAGGTCAGTCGATCGACCGAGTCGGTGGACAGACGCACCCTGTGATCGGTTACCACGCCTCCAGCAGCACTGAATTCGGAACGCTGGATGCAGGACAGGCCAGTAGCTCAATTGCATACTGTGCAAGCTCTGGCCAGTGATCCATCCTCAAGACCCAGTAACCCAGAGGATTTTCGGTGGGAAAGGTGTCCAAGTCAGATCTTGCCCCTAGGTATTCCTGCACCATGTAAAACAGACGCTGGCGATGGTTGCTGGAACCGATCATACCTTGGGGCTGCGGACCAAAAAATTGTCTGAACGCATCGGTCAGACGGCCACCTTCTCCACCGCTCCTTCTTTGACTGACCGAAGCCTCAGCAACACGTTGTCCAGAAACAGGTGTTTGTAACCTCCCAGTCTCTGGGAACGCGTTGCACAGACCTTTCTGCAAGGTCTCCCGAAGATGTTTCATCCTCTGCTCCCTCTGCGATGGCAAGATAAGGTCCGCAACCTTACCCTTGTAACGTGGATCAAGGAGGGTTGCCAGCCAGTATTGGTCCTTCTCCTTGATACCACGAATACGAGGATCCTTACGCAGGCTTTGCAGGATCAGGGAGGCCATGCAGCGTAGGTTTGCTGAGGCATTCGGACCGGAGTCCTCTGGGTCACTAAGGACGACATGGTCCGCAGCCACCTCCTCCCAGCCACGTACAAGTCCATGTGTTTCTTGGGATTGATCCCTTAAAGACTGCTGCTGATGCTGAGTGCCAGGCTCCACCTCCATACTGACACAATCTTCCTCCTCCTCCTCCTTGTCCTCTTCCTGTGTGATCGATGGGCACGCAGGAACACTGTCTGGATAAAGGTGGCCTTGAGAGCTAAGGAAGTCCTCCTCTTCCTGCCTCTGTTCTGCCTCAAGTGCCCTGTCCATTATTCCACGCAGCCTGTGCTCCAACAGGTGGACAAGGGGGACAGTGTCACTGATGCATGCACTGTCACTGCTCACCATCCTCGTGGCCTCCTCAAATGGTGACAGGACAGTGCATGCATCCCTGATCATGGCCCACTAGCGTGGGGAAAAAAAACCAAGCTCCCCTGACCCTGTCCTGGTGCCATAGTCACACAGGTACTCATTGATGGCCCTCTGCTGCATGTGCAGCCGCTGCAGCATGGACAACGTTGAGTTCCACCTGGTGGGCATGTCACAGATTAGGCGGTTCTTGGGCAGGTTAAGCTCCTTTTGGAGGTCCGTAAGCCGAGCACTGGCATTATATGACCGGCGGAAATGCACACAGACTTTCCTGGCCTGCCTCAGGACATCCTGTAAGCCCGGGTACCTGCCCAAGAACCGCTGCACCACCAAGTTAAGGACGTGAGCCAAACAGGGCACATGGGTCATTTGTCCCTGTAGGAGGGCAGAGAGGAGGTTGGTGCCATTGTCGCAAACCACCATTCCTGCCTTAAGTTGGCGTGGCGTCAACCACCTCTGAACCTGCCCCTGCAGAGCTGACAGAATCTCTGCCCCAGTGTGGCTCCTGTCCCCCAAGCACACCAGCTCAAGCACCACATGGCATCTTTTGGCCTGCGTACTTGTGTAGCCCCTTGAATGGCTACGGAGCAACGCTGGTTCCGAGGACAAAGCACAGGAAGAGGCCATGGAGGAAGAAGAAGAGGAGGGGGTGGAGGAGAGAGGTGTGTCACAATCATTAGCATTTTGGAGGCGTGGTGGCGGAACAACCTCCAACACTACTGCACCTTGTCCTGCATCCTTCCCAGCTGCCAGCAGAGTCACTCAATGCGCCGTGAAACTTAGGTAATGTCCCTGTCCATGCCTGCTGGACCATGAGTCAGCGGTAATATGCACCTTACCGCTGACCCTCTGTCCAGCGAGGCATGGACATTGCCTTCCACATGCCGGTAGAGAGCCGGAATCGCCTTCCGTGAGAAAAAGTGGCGTTTGGGTACCTGCCACTGAGGAACCGCACATTCCACAAACTCACAGAAGGGGGCAGAGTATACCAACTGAAAAGGCAGCAGTTGAAGTGCTAGCAATTTTGCCAAGCTAGCATTCAACCGCTGGGCATGTGGATGGCTGGGAGCAAACTTCTTTCGGCGGTGCAGCAGCTGGGGCAGGGAAATTTGCCTGGTACAATCTGACGTCGGTGTACCAAAAGCAGATTGCCCACAAGTACTTGGCTGTGACACACCTAATTCTACACCTTCATTCCTCTCAGTGCAGGTCTCAGAGAGGACTGAAGGTCTAGTGGGGTTGGAAATCTCAGCTGATGAGGAGCAAGGAGAGGTCCTCTTTGTTCTTTGGTGTGGGTCTTTTAGATACGCTTGCCAACGAACTGCATGGCAGGTCAACATATGTCTGGTCAAGCATGTGGTACCCAAGTGGGAGATTTTTTGGCCACGCGAGATACGCTTGAGACATATGTTGCAAATAGCAGCGGTGCGATCTGATGCACTCGTCTCAAAAAAGGCCCACACGAAAGAACTTTTTGAATAACGTGCAGAGACTGCAGCACCCTGCACATGTGGAGCTTTGGGGTGTGATGCAGTCAATGTGCTGCCCTTAGGCTGGCCCCTGGAGGGCATCCTGCCTCGTTGGTGATGTGCCGCCTCCTCCTCCTCCTCCTCTTCTCTCCTATCAGGCACCCACGTTGAGTCAGTGACCTCATCATCCCCTCCCTCCTCATCACTGGAGCAAACCTGGCAGTATGCTGCAGCAGGGGGAGCATGACTGCCAGATTGCTGTCCTTCTTGGGCACCCCCTCTGTCCGTGCTCATGTTACTGTTTTCATCGAGCTCAGTATCATCATCAGAGCCTTCCAAACGCTGGGCATCCTCCTGGAGCATGTACCCAACACTGTGGTCAAACAGTTCGAGGGACTCCTCAGGAGGACATGGTGGGGATAGGGAAGGAGTAACTGATGACATTGATCCGAGGGAAGAGGCCACTGCTTTGCCAGACAAAGTACCCTGGGCATGGGTGAGAGAGGATGAGGACGGCTTGGTCATCCACTCGACCAAGTCTTCCGCATGTTGCGGCTCAACACGGCCAGCTGCGGAAAAAAAGGCCAAGCGTGTCCCACGGCCACGTGCTGATGAGGATGCACCGTCTCCACGACCAGCACTAGACACAGAGCCTGCTTGCCCTCTCTTATTGGCTTGCGACTGTCTGCCTCTCCTTCTTGGCCTTCCTAGCATACTAATGGCCTGTAGCTGCACTAAGCTGGGATATATATATATATATATATATATATATATATATATATACTGATACTGCAGCTAGCAAAATCAACTGCCTGCCTGTAGTATGAGAACACCACCAACCTTCTACAGGTAGCTTTAGCTGAACACTGTGCAGAGCTCGCAAAAAACTAACTTGTAGCTTTTTTAGCTGCCTGCGGTAGTGATAGGATCAGGAAAACACCACCAACCTTCTACAGGTAGCTTTAGGTGAACACTGTGCAGAGCTCGCAAAAAAATAACTTGTAGGTTTAGCTGAACACTGTGAGGTGGACGCACCACACTAACTTGTAGTTTTAGCTGAACACTGTGAGCAGGACACACAGCACTAAATTGCAGTTTTAGCTGAACACTGTGAGCAGGACGCACTGCACTAACTTGTAGCTTTAGATGAACACTGTGCAGAGGTCTCACTACACCAACTTGTAGGTTTAGCTGAACACTGTGAGCAGGACGCACAGCACTAACTTGTATTTTTAGCTGAACACTGTGAGCAGGACGCACAGCACTAACTTGTAGTTTTAGCTGAACACTGTGAGCAGGACGCACTGCACTAACTTGTAGCTTTAGATGAACACTGTGCAGAGGTCTCACTACACCAACTTGTAGGTTTAGCTGAACACTGTGAGCAGGACGCACAGCACTAACTTGTATTTTTAGCTGAACACAGTGAGCAGGACGCACAGCACTAACTTATAGTTTTAGCTAAACACTTTGAGCAGGACGCACTGCACTAACTTGTAGCTTGAGATGAACACTGTGCAGAGGTCTCACTACACCAACTTGTAGTTTTAGCTGAACACTGTGAGCAGGACGCACAGCACTAACTTGTAGTTTTAGCTGAACACTGTGAGCAGGACGCACTGCACTAACTTGTAGCTTTAGATGAACACTGTGCAGAGGTCTCACTACACCAACTTGTAGGTTTAGCTGAACACTGTGAGCAGGACGCGCAGCACTAACTTGTATTTTTAGCTGAACACTGTGAGCAGGACGCACAGCACTAACTTGTAGTTTTAGCTGAACACTGTGAGCAGGACGCACTGCACTAACTTGTAGCTTTAGATGAACACTGTGCAGAGGTCTCACTACACCAACTTGTAGTTTTAGCTGAACACTGTGAGCAGGACGCACTGCACTAACTTGTAGCTTTAGATGAACACTGTGCAGAGGTCTCACTACACCAACTTGTAGGTTTAGCTGAACACTGTGAGCAGGACGCACAGCACTAACTTGTAGTTTTAGCTGAACACTGTGAGCAGGACGCACTGCACTAACTTGTAGCTTTAGATGAACACTGTGCAGAGGTCTCACTACACCAACTTGTAGGTTTAGCTGAACACTGTGAGCAGGACGCACAGCACTAACTTGTATTTTTAGCTGAACACTGTGAGCAGGACGCACAGCACTAACTTATAGTTTTAGCTAAACACTGTGAGCAGGACGCACTGCACTAACTTGTAGCTTGAGATGAACACTGTGCAGAGGTCTCACTACACCAACTTGTAGTTTTAGCTGAACACTGTGAGCAGGACGCACAGCACTAACTTGTAGTTTTAGCTGAACACTGTGAGCAGGACGCACTGCACTAACTTGTAGCTTTAGATGAACACTGTGCAGAGGTCTCACTACACCAGACAAAGTACCCTGGGCATGGGTGAGAGAGGATGAGGAGGATGAGGATGGCTTGGTCATCCACTCGACCAAGTCTTCCGCATGTTGCGGCTCAACACGGCCAGCTGCGGAAAAAAAGGCCAAAGCGTGTCCCACGGCCACGTGCTGATGAGGATGCACCGTCTCCACGACCAGCACTAGACACAGAGCCTGCTTGCCCTCTCTTATTGGCTTGCGACTGTCTGCCTCTCCTTCTTGTCTGCCTCTCCTCTCCTTCTCCTTACATGGGTTCGACTCGAACACGAAGCTCATCCCTAGTCACCAAGTGTTACTGTAGTGCTGGTTTGACTACGTCCGGGGTGTACTAGGCTGCTGGTGCTTGCCAGTTCACCAAAACGCTACCAAAAAACTGTTAGCGATCGCAGGGATCAGGCCTGACTCTGCGAACGCTGCAGTTATGCGTTTAGTGTTTTGTAAGTGTCAGTGATCGATCGATACTGCACTTGGGTGGGCTGGGCTGGGCCGGGCAGAGGGGCAAAACGCAGATGCTAGCAGGTATCTGGGCTTATCCCACTAACACTGCATTTTTGGGAACCCTAAACTGCTGGGAACGCTAGTATAGATCTGATCAGATATTGATCCGTTCAGATACTATACCACTAAGGGAGGTGTACGGTGCGTGCGTGGGTGTTAGCGCTACTGGCACTAACCTGACGCTGCCTGGGGCTGGTGCTTGCCAGTTCACCAAAATGCTACCAAAAAAACTGTTAGCGATCGCAGGGATCAGGCCTGACTCTGCGAACGCTGCAGTTATGCGTTTAGTGTTTTGTAAGTGACAGTGATCGATCGATACTGCACTTGGGTGGGCTGGGCTGGGTTGGGCCGGGCGGATGGGCAATACGTAGGTGCTAGCAGGTATCTGGGCTGATCCCGCTAACACTGCATTTTTGGGAACCCTAAACTGCTGGGGACACTAGTATAGATCTGATCGGATCAGATATTGATCCGTTCAGATACTATACCACTAAGGGAGGTTTATGGTGCGTGCGTGGGTGTTAGCAGTACTGGCGCTAACCTGATGCTGCCTGGGGCAACGCATATCACCGCCGGGCGATCAGGGGGCTAAACCTTTATTTGGTAATAAATGGCGGGTGCCCTGACACTATAAAAAATAAACTAACTAACCAGCGTCACCCGTAACAGTTATACGGTGATCACTGGTGAAAGGGTTAACTAGGGGGCAATCAAGGGGTTAAAACCTTTATTAGGTAGTATATGGGGGTCCCTGACACTATAAAACGCTGACGGCGAACCTAAATATTTACCTCCCTAACTAGCGTCACTAGTGACACTAATACAGCGATCAGAAAAATGATCGCTTAGTGACACTGGCGACTGGGGGTGAACAAGGGGTTAAAACTTTATTAGGGGGGTTAGGGGGGTACCCTAGACCTAAAGGGGGCTAACCCCAACTTCCCTACCACACTAACTGTCACAAACTGACACCAATGCAGTAATCAGAAAAAAAAACTGCTTGGTGTCAGTGTAACAGGGGGGAGGGGGTGATTAGGGGGTGATCGGTGGGGATCGGGGGGTAAAGGGGGGTGTAA
The DNA here is from genome assembly GCA_037952835.1 of Lithobates septentrionalis. NCBI lineage: Eukaryota > Metazoa > Chordata > Amphibia > Anura > Ranidae > Lithobates > Lithobates septentrionalis. The sequence continues at coordinate 5,870,809 of JBBDGP010001146.1, forward strand.
AGTATGCCTGGCATGTTCTACTGTGTGTTGGTGTAACTCACTCGGATGTCTTCTCTCCTCGGCGCCGGAACGGAAAATACTGAGCGGAGGAGAGATGACATAATTTCCTCTGCCTCTGTGTACTATACAGAGGCAGGGGAAGATTCTCATTGGCTGGGAGCGATCGCGAGGGAGGGCCACAAATGGATGGCCTCCCCCTCATCTCTGAACGCTCCCAGTCAGAAGCCGACCACCTCGGGCACCAGGGGGGTCCGATCGGACCCCCCACCCGTGGCAAGCAATCACGTACCAGGTACGTGATTTTGCCTGCCCGTGCCATTCTGCCGCAGTATATCTGCGTTAGGCAGTCGGCAAGTGGTTAAAACCTTTAATCTACAAACAGTATGACATAAAAGACATAAGACAAACATATTTAGTTAGAAGTATAAGACAGACATTTCCCATAGTTACCATTTCCACCAAGGTTTCATTCTGGTGGCCGCTCTACCATAGAGTGCGCGTTTCCCTCCCATCATTATAGACTGATGCCTCATTGGTTGGCATGGCATGGCTCTAATTGATGGGACTCCCTATTAATGCCCTGTACACACGGTCGGATTTTCCGATGGAAAATGTGCGATCGGAGCTTGTTGTGGGGAATTTCGACTGTGTGTGGGCTCCATCTGACTTTTTCCATCGGAATTTTCCGACACACAAAGTTTGAGAGCAGGCTATAAAATTTTCCAACAACAAAATCCGTTTGCGTCAATTCCAACCGTGTGTGGACAATTCCGATGCACAAAGTGCCACGCATGCTCAGAATAAATTCTGAGAAGGAACTGCTCGGTCTGGTAAAATTAGCGTTCAAAATGGATGTAGCACTTTCGTCATGCTGCAATGTTTTAAATTGTTTAATGCAGCGCACTCTCTTTTTCTTTACAATGCTAGAAGAATGAAGTTGTTTTAAAAGTTGCACAATAAAGATCAATTGTGTATGTGATTCCGCGCAAAACCTCTAAAAGAACTAACTAATAATAAACAATAAAAAAGCACTTCAGTGCTGATACATCAAGTGAAGTGACTAATACATATATATGATGTGACTTTAAAAGTGCAAGTGCGTTGATAGAAGATCTGGTGACTTTCGTGGTGTTGGATACCCACTCAGGTCTCCCAGAACTCTCACCTTGATGACACAATAAAAGTGCCTTTGTGAATCCGTTGGGTACTGTACTCATTCTGTTCCGATCGGTGCTGACATTCTGATGCGTCTATGGGGAGGAGGTGCTCCCTCCAATGGATGGACTCCACACATCAAAAGGAGGGGACTCTGATAGTGTAATAACGTATAGCCAAAGACTTTTATTAAAAATATATCTGCTTAAATTAAAATAAGGGTAGTAGCGTTGAACAGCAGTAAAAAACAGCGTGGTTTCGATCCCCGCTACGTCACTTCCGGTCCGCGCTATTGTGTATTCGGTTACGTCCTACACGTTACGTCATATCACATGACTTCCTCAGGGCACTTTTATTGTGTCATCAAGGTGAGAGTTCTGGGAGCCCCGAGTGGGTATCCAACACCACGAAAGTCACCAGATCTTCTATCAACGCACTTGCACTTTTAAAGTCACATCATATATATGTATTAGTCACTTCACTTGATGTATCAGCACTGAAGTCATGTTTTATTCACATATGGACTATTATACATAGAGTCATTCTTAGTAATTGTGGATTCACATTCATTCATTTATCACTAATGCCGCGTACACACGGTCCTACTTTTCGTCTACAAAAGTCCAACGGACGCTGATGGACTAAAGCTGGCTGGTAATCCGATCGTGTGTGGGCTTCTCCGGACTTTCAACTGACTTTTTTAGCCTCAAATCCGACGTACTTTAGATTTGAAACATGCTTCAAAACTTTTACTTCGTACCTACGACGGACCCCGAAGTCCGCTCGTCTGTATGCTAGTCGGACGGACAAAAAAACGACGCATGCTCATAAGCAAAAACTAAACGGAAGCACTCGGTCTAGTAAAACTAGTGTTCGTATTGTAGGTAGCACATTCATCACGCTGCAAAATCTGTGATCGTTGAATGCAGCGCATTTTATTTCTTCATTACGAATGCTCTATAAAGAACGAAGGTGTTTTGCTGTTCATATTCAGAGTTCTCCCAAACTGATTTCTGGATTCTTTTTCTCTTTGATCTCATGAATGATATAGTATGCTTTTTAAAAACAATGTTTCCATACTAATATAATACTTTTTACCTTTTTTTTTTTTTTGGTTTTTTTTTGTGTGGAATCATATTTTCTTGTAATTTTTATCCAGATATTTATTTTATGATTGGTGTTGAACTTTTTTATATGTTTATCTCTAGATTTTTAATTTTCATTTTTTGGTGTTTGTAAAGTTACCACAAATAACCCATTTGTATTTTTTTTTTTTAGTTTTATTTGTTACTTTATTTTTTTATATTTTTTAGTTTTGTAAAGTTACCACAAATAACCCATTTGTATTTTTTTTTTTTTATTTTTATTTGTTACTTTATTTTTTTATATTTTTTAGGTTTGTAAAGTTACCACAAATAACCCATTTGTATTTTATTTTTTTTTTTTTTTTTTATTTTTTTTTTTTTTAATTTTTTAGGTTTGTAAAGTTACTACAAAGAACCCATTATAATGTTTTTTTTTTCTAGTGATTATTTTTTATTTTTAAGATAAAGTTAACCCAAAGCACCGTTTTTGGTTATGTATATTTTTGTTCTTTCCCAGACTTACCACTCGAACATTATTAACATTAGTAATGTATTTTTGTTGTGTTTTTGCAAACTCAATGAGATTGTTGTCCCTTGATAATTTAACATTGTGTGTAAAATCAATGATTTAAAAGAAAACACATAAAATCTTTTGCTAAACTCAAAAAAAGATCCATTTATTCATGGTCAAAATAAAAAAAAAGAGGAAGTCAACGCTGGAAAAAGTCTGTGTACCAGAAAATTGGGATCTTGAGGAGTCCATATAAGAGGGAGCACAATCTGGTCCAAGAATCCCAGAGATCAACAGCACCAGCAGATGATATAGATGTCCCCAGACTGTGGTACTACAACAGCCTGCGTCTTCTGTCAGACCAGACTGAACCCAGGTCATCACTTTCTTCTCTTCCCTGCAGCCTTCCCTCCACGCTGCCCTGCACCCTTCCCTGCAGCCTTCCCTGTAGCCTTCTTTGGAGGCTGTGGCTGTGGTGTTTCAGTTGTGGCAGGAGGAGGAGGAGGAGGAGGAGGAGGAGGAGGAGGAGGAGGGGGGGCTGCCTCATGTAGTTGGGTGTTTCGGGTTAGCGTGCCCTGCAGCCCCTTCTGTATAGTTTCCCCAAATAGGCGCTCGCAAATGAGACGCTGCTCCCAGTCCATTTGTAGAAGCCTGCTGGCTAAGTAGCAGCCATAGGCCTCTTCTGCTTCGGGGGGGCTCCTCAGAAAACGTGTGGCCTCTTGCATGAGGCGCAGGGATGCCTCTTGTGTGACGGCCCCCTTCCTGGCCCTTTTTTTGGGAAGGCGGAGGGGAGGCACTTGGGATTGGGTCATGCTCCTACTGGGCCCAGCCACCTCACTGGGACCAGCCACCTCACTTGGCCCAGCCACCTCACTGGGACCAGCCACCTCCTGCCTGACACTGGGCCCAGCCTCCTCCAGGATGATGGGGAATCTGGCCTCCTCCAGGCTGTCCATGGGCCCGGTCTCCTCCTGCCTGCCACTTTCCCCACATTCCTCCTGGATGGACTCATCCTGTGTATAAAAAAAGGACATCGTTTTAGTATATTTTTTGGGGTTCATCAATGACACACAATTTATTTCTCATGACTAGCAAATTTAATGTGAATACATCTCTTTAAGAAAAGAGTCTAATCAGACACCCTAATTTTTTCTAGCAGGTGCCAAACATATTTAGCTACTCCTGTCAATTGATATGTCTACACAATTTTGAGTGCAAAAATCTGTGAGAAAATTATAACATCCAGTTAACCTCATTAATATTAGTACAGTAAATATTGTTTAAACTAATTTACCTGACTCCAGATGGTCATATCTGGTTCATCCAGGATGGAAGACCCAGCTTGCTCCTCATCAGCCTCTGCTGGGGTGGAGGGAAGGGTGGAGGGAAGGGTGGAGGGAAGGGTTGAAAGTGATGCCCTGGCTTCAGTCTGGTCATCAAGAAAACGTAGCTGATTGTAGTACCACAGCCTGGGTACATAAACATCATCTGCTGATGCTCCTGATCTCATAGATTCCTGGATCTTCTTATGCTCCCTCTTATACATATTCCTCAAGCCCCCAATTTTCTTGAGCAATATCTCCATTGTTGCGTCCGGGATGGTCGCCTGGACAAAGGACAGAAGTCTCTCCAGCGTTGACTTCCTCACATGCTTAGCATAATACTGAGGGTGTTTTACCTCCCACAAATTCCTCATCTCTCGATATTTCGTGATGAAAGCAGTAAGGAACTCTGGATCCTTAAATAGGGGATTCATTATATCTGGAAAATATAAAGTCACAAGACAAAAAACACTTATTAGGTTTCTGCTAACCCCTCATCATCTTCTCCCTATGTAGGCCTCATCAATCTATCAAGCCATATAGGCCGCTTGCTCGAAAGTCATGACCATAAACCCCCCCCCCCCCCAAAAAAAAACAAATAAAAAATGAAATTAAAATTACCTTCGTTTTGTAACGTCCTGGTCCACTATCACCTACGCACAGTACGTACGTACGACACGTGCACAAGGCCCCTCTTTATACACTACGCATGTGTGAAACTCCGCCTGCGTCGCCCGCCCCTGACGTTCGAAATTAACTCATGTTCTCCGCCCCCTAATTCGACGCACAGAACGTACGTACGACACGTGCGCAAGGCCCCTCTTTATACACTACGCATGTGTGAAACTCCGCCTGCGTCGCCCGCCCCTGACGTTCGAAATTAACTCATGTTCTCCGCCCCCTAATTCGACGCACAGAACGTACGTACGACACGTGCGCAAGGCCCCTCTTTATACACTACGCATGTGTGAAACTCCGCCTGCGTCGCCCGCCCCTGACGTTCGAAATTAACTCATGTTCTCCGCCCATTTTTTGTTACGGCGCGTAGTGGAGTTAAAGAATGGCGGAGTCACCTGAAATGTTGACGACCTCAGGTAGTGGAGACAGCCCGGAGGCTGGAACGTCAACGAAATCTATGAGGCCTAGATTTAAGGCCTCTAATATGAGTTTTAAAGAGATGGTGGAGATGGTGGCCATTCTTCACAAAGACGACTATGATGGCAATTATGGGCCGTACGCACGGCCAAATTTGCGCAAGGCCAAAATCATGGCGAAGGTCGTGGAGACTTTGCAGGCATCTTTTGGGGTCCAGCGCTCCAAAGATCAATTGAGAAAAAGATGGTCTGACCTGAAACTCAGGGAGCCGGATCAATACCGACGTATCCGGAAAGTTCTTAAAAAAAGTAAGTACTTGTCGTGTTTTTCTCTTGTGTTTATTACCTTGTATACTGCTCCATGTGCTTTTCCTTCCTATATGAATTTTTGTTCATCGTTTTAAACGATCTTTTAATAAACCTCGTAACATATCCATATATCTCGAGATATAGATATATATATAGAGAGAGCGAGATATATATAGATAGGTAGATAGATAGATAGATATAGAAATGTAAAACATTCTTTTTGAATATTTGAAGTTATCTTATTTTTTGGGATTGACATTTAGTTAGATATTTAGAGATTTTGTTCCAGATATAGAGAGAGATCAAAAGATTATTAACTATATTTTGAGATATTGATATCTATCTATCCAATATGTCTTTATAATGTTAAATATTGAGGTAAAATAGGAACTCTACACAAACCACTTCACTACAAATGTAGGAAAATTACTATGTCCTAAAATATCTGTGTGCTAATTAGATTAATAATTTTGGGTTTCACATAGGGGAAAAATCACTCAGCCAAGAACAAGAAGACAGTCCACCCCAAGCAAAACATGATTGGGCAATCAGCCCAAGTCCCATTGAGGATGTTGAGGAAGGAGAGGTGGGTGACATGGGCACCCCACCAGGTGAGTGTCTGACACACCAGCTTACGTTAATCTATGCATGGCTGCCTTTTGTTTAATTTAATTTGTCTACTCTATTTTAGGGGATCTGGTTGTGCTTCATTCAAGCAACAGTGCCACCCCCGAGGATGTGGAGGAATTAGGCTACATGGGCACCCCACCAGGTCAGTGTCTGAGACAACAGCTTTATTTATGGTAAGGTAAAACTATGTATGTGTGCATATTTCTAAAGACATTTTTTGGTTTCATTCCACTTTAGGTACAACAACAAGAAGTGACTATTTCACCTCTGAAAGTGCCCAACGGCTAATTGGTCAAATAATGGCCTGGAATAAAGACATTGATGAAATGCGTAATCGGCTGGATCGTATGCAGCAGGAAATGAAGGACATGATTGATGTTTTGGGTAGAATCTAAATGCCCTTTTTTAAACCCCAAAACATCAATCATGTCCTTCATTTCCTGTTTTGCTGACCCCATTCTGGGCCTTCTCTTTCTTGTTTTGGCAGAACATAAATGGCTGTTTAACCTAATGTCAAAAAGGAGGGCTGTTTCTCGTATATAGCTCAAAAATCCACAAAAAAATAAAACTTGATTTTCTAAAAAACACAAATTAAAAAAAAAAGTGATTTTAACTAACCAAAAAAAAAACCAAAAAATTAATTTTAAAAAACCAAAAAAATCAAAAAAATTTATTTGAAAAAAACAAAAAAATTAACAAAATGATTTTCAAAAAACAAAAAAATTAAAAAATTGATTTTAAAAAACCAAAAAAATAAAAATAATTGATTTTAAAAAACCAAAAAAATAAATAAATTGATTTTAAAAAACCAAAAAAATAACTAAATTGATTTTAAAAAACCCAAAAAATAAAAATAATTGATTTTAAAAAACCAAAAAAATAAATAAATTGATTTTAAAAAACCAAAAAAATAACTAAATTGATTTTAAAAAACACAAAAATAAAAAAAATTGATTTTAAAAAACCAAAAAAATAAATAAATTGATTTTAAAAAACCAAAAAAATCAAAAAAATTGATTAGAAAAAACCAAAAAAATTTAAAAATTGATTTTAAAAAACCCAAAAAATAAAAAACTTGATTAAAAAACCAAAAACAAATAAAAAAAACTTGATTTGCAAAAACCAAAAAAAAAAAAAAAAAAAACTTGATTAAAAAAAAAAAAAAAAAAAAAATTGCTTTTAAACAAAAAAAAAAAAAAACTTGATTTTCCCAAAAAAAAAAAAAAAAGCCTGTTTGCGAAAATCAAAAAACAAAAAATATTTTTTTGTGGATTCTGTAGAAATATTTAAATATAATTATATTTTGCTACATTATTAAGATATCATTATATTTTTGTCTATGAACATTTTCTACTAAATGCAGAACTGAATGCATAACAACCATTAATAAAAACATCTCCTTATAGTATTTTAAAAAATGTGTGGTTTGTTATTTCAAGGCTCAGTATCAGTTTGGTTATAATTGTAAAAAAGTTGTTTACAGTGGCAATGGAGCTTATTTAGACATTTTTAAAATTCTAATACAGTTGGCACTACAACTGCTCGACCATAACCTAGGAGACAGCCCAAAAGAAAGGCAAGCAATAAATATAATGCCAGATTTCAGCAATATTTTTTTTTATTGTAAAAAATTATATATCCTGGCCCATTGCAATGGCCCCCCTACCCATAAAATAATTAACATATTGCTGTCTAACTTGACGGGAACTTTGGGGGGCCAAGCCAGTACGGACAGTATCCAGGCCTGTAAGGTTGGCTTCTATTTGTCCGGCCTCAGGCCCAACTGTGCCTATATAATTGGCAGAATGCTTGTTTAAAAAGTTGTGCAGAATGCAGCAGGTTAAAATGATAAAATTAAGTTTGTATTCCGCCAAATTAATGGCTGTTTGAAACAGGCGGAACCGGCTGGCCAGAATTCCAAACGCATTCTCAACCACTCTTCTAGCTCTGGCCAGCCGGTAATTAAAAACCCTCCTCTCTGGGGTGAGGGTTCTTTGGGGGAATGGCCTCATGAGGTGGTTGCTGAGAGCGAAGGCTTCATCCGCAATGAAGACAAAGGGGAGTCCTTCCACGTTATCCTCATCAGGTGGCAATCCCAGCCCACCACTCTGGAGACGCTGGCAGAACTCCGTCTGGGCAAATACTCCTCCATCCGACATCCGGCCATTCTTCCCCACGTCCACATATAAAAAATCATAGTGTGCCGACACCACCGCCATTAAAACAATACTGTGGAACCCCTTATAATTAAAATAATATGACCCCGAATGGGGTGGTGGCACAATGTGGACATGTTTCCCATCTATAGCCCCTCCACAATTGGGAAAGTCCCAACGGCTGGCAAAATGGGATGCCACAGTCTGCCATTCCTGTGGCGTTGAAGGAAACTGGGGAATCAAACAAGAAAACCAAAATCAATTAATTTGGAAGCTAACATTGCAAGAAAATTAGACAATTAAAAACATTATTCCCCAGCATCAGTATAACATTCAATAATTTAATTCCTCTGGAATAACTAATATGGAAAAGGCACACTTATCAGATTGCTCACCCCCTCTGATGGAACATTGATTACATTTTAGGGGGTTGTGAAATCCCTAAAAAATATTACTTTTAGGACACGCAGGAATTTAGGGACTAAAAAGGCTACAAGACTGCAGTTGTCGCACTCTGCAGGTGCAGTTGCTAACCAGCTTACAGTAAATGAGGTAATGTAAAAAGGCATTCATGTTGAAAGGAGTACACAATCACAGGCAAGGGCAATTAATGAAAACACTTTGAGGCTTGCATATGATTTGATGATGGAAATCAGCAGAGCTTCTGCTCATTTACTAAAGCACTGGAACAAATGCACTTGTAGAGTGCACATGCATTTTGCAAACTGCAACATATATTTGCTTTAGACAAATCAAGACCACAGAACATTCAAGCAAATTTTAACGAGGGTGGGGGTGGGGGGGTTGTGAAATCTAGATAATTGCTCATTAGCAGCACACTATTTGGATTGAGTTTAGGTGGGGGGGGGGGGGTTGTGAAATCTAGATAATTGCTCATTAGCAGCACACTATTTGGATTGAGTTTAGGTGGGGGGGGGGGGGGTTGTGAAATCTAGATAATTGCTCATTAGCAGCACACTATTTGGATTGAGTTTAGGTGGGGGGGGGGGGGGTGTGAAATCTAGATAATTGCTCATTAGCAGCACACTATTTGGATTGAGTTTAGGTGGGGGGGGGGGGGGGTTGTGAAATCTAGATAATTGCTCATTAGCAGCACACTATTTGGATTGAGTTTAGGTGGGGGGGGGGGGGGTTGTGAAATCTAGATAATTGCTCATTAGCAGCACACTATTTGGATTGAGTTTAGGTGGGGGGGGGGGGGGGTTGTGAAATCTAGATAATTGCTCATTAGCAGCACACTATTTGGATTGAGTTTAGGTGGGGGGGGGGGGGTTGTGAAATCTAGATAATTGCTCATTAGCAGCACACTATTTGGATTGAGTTTAGGTGGGGGGGGGGGGTTGTGAAATCTAGATAATTGCTCATTAGCAGCACACTATTTGGATTGAGTTTAGGTGGGGGGGGGGGGTTGTGAAATCTAGATAATTGCTCATTAGCAGCACACTATTTGTTGAGTTTAGGTGGGGGGGGGGGGTTGTGAAATCTAGATAATTGCTCATTAGCAGCACACTATTTGGATTGAGTTTAGGTGGGGGGGGGGGGGTTGTGAAATCTAGATAATTGCTCATTAGCAGCACACTATTTGGATTGAGTTTAGGTGGGGGGGGGGGTTGTGAAATCTAGATAATTGCTCATTAGCAGCACACTATTTGGATTGAGTTTAGGTGGGGGGGGGGGGTTGTGAAATCTAGATAATTGCTCATTAGCAGCACACTATTTGGATTGAGTTTAGGTGGGGGGGGGGGGGGTTGTGAAATCTAGATAATTGCTCATTAGCAGCACACTATTTGGATTGAGTTTAGGTGGGGGGGGGGGGGGGTTGTGAAATCTAGATAATTGCTCATTAGCAGCACACTATTTGGATTGAGTTTAGGTGGGGGGGGGGGGTGTTGTGAAATCTAGATAATTGCTAATTATAAGCACACTAAATACACTCCAACAAAATACATTCAAAATGAGTAGACTAGGTGGATATGTTCCCATCACTTCATGCTGGGAAGGTTATTAAAGGAAAATATACATGCATGACAAAAAATAACAGGAAAAAATTCCAGCATGTGTGAGGATAAAAAGGGACATTCACACTATATTGCAATGATGGTAAGTAGTGTTTGAAGCAAGAAATACATTACATTATCAAAGATTACATAAAAGAACATGTGATGCTAATAAAAGAAAAATATCTTACCTTAATATAGTCCTTCTGCAGGACCTGTATGATGGCAGAACAGGTCTCTGGGATAATGATCCCCAGAGCCTGGGGGGAGATGCCTGTCGAGAACTTAAGGTCCTGCAGGCTTCTCCCTGTGGCCAAATACCGCAAGGTAGCGACCAGCCTCTGCTCCGGAGTGATGGCTTGCCTCATGCAGGTATCCTGCCTGCTGATATAGGGGGTCAGCAAAGCCACCAAACGATCAAAAACGGGGTCCGTCATCCGGAGAAAGTTCCTGAAATCCTCAGGATTATTCTCACGGATCTCACGGAGCAAAGGCATATGAGAGAACTGGTCACGCTGAAGCAACCAATTCTTGGTCCATGAACTCCTCCTCGCCCTGTTCATGGACTGGTCTTGGTCTGAAGAATAAACTACAGCACCAAGCACATACAATGCACGAGCTCGACGACGAGTACGTACAGGTAACATGGCTTCAAAACGGTCGGCTGGTCAGAACGCACTAAACAGAACGCACTGAAGAACAGCAAGGCCTGTGAAGAGCGACCTGAAAATCAGGAACGAGCGGCCAATAAAACAAAGATTTCTCAATGCCAACTGACCAAACGCACTGAAAAGCAGATACAAACCTCACAAGCACAGACTGAACAACAGTTAAAACGAACTGAAAAATACGAGTCTCACAAGCGCGAATCGTCTCTCACCAAACTTCTACTAACACGAGATAAACACGAGATTAGCAGAAGGAGCCCAAAGGGTGTCGTACGGGCTATTGAACTTCCGTTTTATAGTCTCGTCGGACTTGGTGTACGTCACCGCGTACTAAGCTTTCGTACTTTTGTGTGGTCGTGTGTGGGCAAGTCTGTTCGTTAGAAAGTCTGCAGCAAGTCCGCCGCAAGTCCGCCGAAAGTCTGCCGGAAGTCTGTCGGACAGGCTGTCCGACTTTTGTAGACGAAAAGTAGGACCGTGTGTACGCGGCATAAGTGTTTTTATACCCTATTGTTTATTATTAGTTAGTTCTTTTAGAGGTTTTGCGTGAAATCACATACACAATTGATCTTTATTGTGCAACTTTTAGCTCATAGGTAGTGAGTGGTGTTCACTATTTTTTGATTTTGCAGCATTACACATATTATTTTACACGGATCACTCTAGTAGCGCAGAAGTCTATCGTAAGATACCTCACAATGAAGTTGTTTTGCTGCTCATATTTACACAGACTTCTCACAAACTTCTTTCTTTGTTATTTATCGTGATTTCATCAATATAATATTTTTATTTGTCACATCTACCAAAAAAAAAAAAATTTTTTTAAACTCCAGAATAGTTTTGGGTGTGTTTTGTGTGTCAAGTTACCACAACACCATTATTATCTTGTATTATTTAATCTCAAGGAGATTGCTTGGTGCTGGTGTCTCTTGTTAATTTCACATTGTAGTTTTGAAGTGATCCTGCCTCCTCACAAACAAACTGTCCTTTTTGAAGGAAAACACACATAGGCGAGTATAATAAAACAAACCAAAAATTTATTAAGGGGTCCTAACCAAAGAAAGAGGGAGGCAACGCTGGAGAAACAGCAGAAATTGGTAAAGCCTTTGGCCCCCAAGGCACACATCAATTATTTTCAGGCAAAATTGGTGGCCTGAGGTGTCCATATATAAGGGAATACAATCTGGTCCAGAAGTCCAAGAGATCATGAACAGCAGCAGGTGACATGTATGTCCCCAGGCTGTGATCATACAAGAGCCTGCATCTTTTGTCAGACCAGACTGAACCTAGGCCATCACTTTCTTGTCTTCCTTCCACTCTTCCTTCCACGCTGTGTCTGTGGTGGTGGAGTTGTAGCAGGAGGAGGAAGAGGAAGAGAATGATGCAACTCACTCAGGTGGGTATTGGGTGTGATTTTGCCCCTTAACCCCTTATTTAATGTTTTATAAATGATTTCCTCACACATGAGGCTTTGGCCCTCCTGCATGTCCTTCAGTTTGGTGGCAGCCATGGAGGCAAAGGCCTCTTCATGAGTGGGGGTGGCTCTGAGGGACGCAGAAGCCTCCTGAATCAGAGTGCTGAATCCTCCACGTTACTCCCCTTCCTGGGTCTTTTGTTTGGAAGGCGGAGGGGAGGAACCTGGGATTCTGTGAGGCTCCTACTGGGCCCTGCCACCTCCTGGCTGCCACTTACCCCGCCTCCTCCTGGCTGCCACTAACCCCCACCTCCTCCTGGCTGCCACATTCCACAGCCTCCTCCTGTGTGCCACATTCCACAGCCTCCTCCTGGCTGAGGTCTTCCTGTGTATGAAAAAGAGACATAGTTTTAGTTTTTTCTTCATCAATCACACACAATTTTCACCTCATGATTGTTGCAAATTGAATGTTAAGAAATATAAAAGATTATCATTCTGAGCCCAATTATTTTTGCCCACTACTGTTTTTTGATATATAAAACACTTTATTAAATTAGCAATTAGTGATCAATAATAACATCTAGTAAACATCATTTATTTATTGACCAGAAATCTGTAGAACAATGCTATACCTGACTCAAGCTGGGGCTACTCCACTTCTTCCTGGCTGGAAGTCCCAGGTTGGACATCGGAAGCCTCAGCTGGGGTGGAAGATAGGGTGGAAGGAAGAGTGGAAGGAAGGGTTGAGAGGGATTCCCTGACTTCAGTCTGGTCTGACAGAAATCACAGTCTCTCATAGTACCACAGCCTGGGGACATAAATGTCATCTGCTGCAGCTCCTGATCTCTGGGAATCCTGGACCTTCTTGCGTTCCCTAAGATAAGTGCTCCTCAGGCCACCAATTTTGGCTTTTAAATAGGCGATGGTTGCTGTGGGGACCACCGGCTTCACCAACTCCAGCAGTTTCTCCAGCGCTGCCTGCCTCTTTTGTTTATGATTATATTGCGGGTGTTTCACCTGCCACAGATAGGGCAGAGCCCTGTATTTGTCTATGAACAGGGGGAGGAAGTTGTGGTCATTGAAGCCATCCATTTTATCTGCAATACACAAGACAAACCCTAATGTCAGGCTAAAGTCTCCTAATCTTGTCCCATTATAGGCCTCAATCTTTAACCACTTGACGACCGCCTCACGCCGATGTACGTCGGCAAAGTGGCACGGACAGGCAAAATCACGTACAGGGTACGTGATTTGCCTTCCGCGGGTGGGGGGTCCGATCGGACCCCCCCCCGGTGCCCGAGGCGGTCGTCTTTTGTCCAGCGGCGATCGGTGATGAGGGGGAGACCATCCGTTCGTGGCCCCCCCCTCGCGATCGCCGCCGGCCAATGAGAACACTCCTTTGCTGCTGTATGCTAAACAGCAGCAAAGGAAGTGATGTCATCTCCCCTCGGGTCGGTATTTTCCATTCCGGCCCGAGGAGAGACGACATGTAAGTAAGTGCACAACACTACACACACACAGTAGAACATGCCAGGCACACAAAACACCCCGATCCCCCCCCCCGATCGCCCCCCGATCCCCCCCCAATCACCCCCCCCCCGTCACAAACTGACACCAGCAGTTTTGTTTTTTTTTTTTTTTTTTTTTTTCTGATTACTGCATAGTGTCAGTTTGTGACAGTTACTGTGTTGGGACAGTGTGTATTACCCCCCTTTAGGTCTAGGGTACCCCCCTAACCCCCCCTAATAAAGTTTTAACCCCTTGATCACCCCCTGTCACCAGTGTCGCTAAGCGATCATTTTTCTGATCGCTGTATTAGTGTCGCTGGTGACGCTAGTTAGTGAGGTAAATATTTAGGTTCGCCGTCAGCGTTTTATAGCGTCAGGGACCCCCATATACTACCTAATAAATGTTTTAACCCCTTGATTGCCCCCTAGTTAACCCTTTCACCACTGATCACCGTATAACCGTTACGGTTGACGCTGGTTAGTTCGTTTATTTTTTATAGTGTCAGGGCACCCGCCGTTTATTACCGAATAAAGGTTTAGCCCCCCGATCGCCCGGCGGTGATATGCGTCGCCCCAGGCAGCGTCAGATTAGCGCCAGTACCGCTAACACCCACGCACGCAGCATGCGCCTCCCTTAGTGGTATAGTATCTGATCGGATCAATATCTGATCCGATCAGATCTATACTAGCGTCCCCAGCAGTTTAGGGTTCCCAAAAACGCAGTGTTAGCGGGATCAGCCCAGATACCTGCTAGCACCTGCGTTTTGTGCCTCCGCCCAGCCCACCCAAGTGCAGTATCGATCGATCACTGTCACTTACAAGGCACTAAACGCATAAATGCAGCGTTCGCAGAGTCAGGCCTGATCCCTGCGATCGCTAACAGTTTTTTTGGTAGCATTTTGGTGAACTGGCAAGCGCCAGCCCCAGGCAGCGTCAGGTTAGCGCCAGTACCGCTAACACCCACGCACGCACCATACACCTCCCTTAGTGGTATAGTATCTGAACGGATCAATATCTGATCCGATCAGATCTATACTAGCGTCCCCAGCAGTTTAGGGTTCCCAAAAACGCAGTGTTAGCGGAATCAGCCCAGATACCTGCTAGCACCTGCGTTTTGCCCCTCCGCCCGGCCCAGCCCAGTCCACCCAAGTGCAGTATCGATCGATCACTGTCACTTACAAAACACTAAACGCATAACTGCAGCGTTCGCAGAGTCAGGCCTGATCCCTGCGACCGCTAACAGTTTTTTTTGTAGCGTTTTGGTGAACTGGCAAGCACCAGCCCCAGGCAGCGTCAGATTAGCGCCAGTACCGCTAACACCCACGCACGCACTGTACACCTCCCTTAGTGGTATAGTATCTGATCGCATCAATATCTGATCCGATCAGATCTATACTAGCGTCACCAGCAGTTTAGGGTTCCCAAAAACGCAGTGTTAGCGGGATCAGCCCAGATACCTGCTAGCACCTGCGTTTTGCCCCTCCGCCCGGCCCGGCCCAGCCCACCCAAGTGCAGTATCGATCGATCACTGTCACTTACAAAACACTAAACGCATAATTGCAGCGTTCGCAGAGTCAGGCCTGATCCCTGCGATCGCTAACAGTTTTTTGGTAGCGTTTTGGTGAACTGGCAAGCGCCAGCGGCCTAGTACACCCCGGTCGTAGTCAAACCAGCACTGCAGTAACACTTGGTGACGTGGCGAGTCCCATAAGTGCAGTTCAAGCTGGTGAGGTGGCAAGCACAAGTAGTGTCCCGCTGACACCAAAAAGACAAACACAGGCCCGTCGTGCCCATAGTGCCCTTCCTACTGCATTCGCCAATCCTAATTGGGAACCCACCGCTTCTGCAGCGCCCGTACTTCCCCCATTCACATCCCCAACCAAATGCAGTCGGCTGCATGAGAGGCATTTTCTTTATGTCCTCCCGAGTACCCCTACCCAACGAACCCCCCCAAAAAAGATGTCGTGTCTGCAGCAAGCGCGGATATAGGCGTGACACCCGCTATTATTGTCCCTCCTGTCCTGACAATCCTGGTCTTTGCATTGGTGAATGTTTTGAACGCTACCATTCACTAGTTGAGTATTAGCGTAGGGTACAGCATTGCACAGACTAGGACACACTTTCACAGGGTCTCCCAAGATGCCATCGCATTTTGAGAGACCCGAACCTGGAACCGGTTACCGTTATAAAAGTTAGTTACAAAAAAAGTGTAAAAAAAAAAAAAAATAAGAAATAAAAAAAAATAGTTGTTGTTTTATTGTTCTCTCTCTCTCTATTCTCTCTCTCTATTGTTCTGCTCTTTTTTACTGTATTCTATTCTGCAATGTTTTATTGTTATTGTTATTGTTATTATGTTTTATCATGTTTGTTTTTCAGGTGTGTAATTATTTACACTTTACTGTGCTTTATTGTTAACCATTGTTAACCATTTTTTTGTCTTCAGGTACGCCATTCACGACTTTGAGTGGTTATACCAGAATGATGCCTGCAGGTTTAGGTATCATCTTGGTATCATTCTTTTCAGCCAGCGGTCGGCTTTCATGTAAAAGCAATCCTAGCGGCTAATTAGCCTCTAGACTGCTTTTACAAGCCGTGGGAGGGAATGCCCCCCCCCCACCGTCTTCCGTGTTTTTCTCTGGCTCTCCTGTCTCAACAGGGAACCTGAGAACGCAGCCGGTGATTCAGCCAGCTGACCATAGAGCTGATCAGAGACCAGAGTGGCTCCAAACATCTCTATGGCCTAAGAAACCGGAAGCTACGAGTATTTCATGACTTAGATTTCGCCGGATGTAAATAGCGCCATTGGGAAATTGGGGAAGCATTTTATCACACCGATCTTGGTGTGGTCAGATGCTTTGAGGGCAGAGGAGAGATCTAGGGTCTAATAGACCACAATTTTTTTCAAAAAAGAGTACCTGTCACTACCTATTGCTATCATAGGGGATATTTACATTCCCCGAGATAACAATAAAAATGATTAAAAAAAAAAAATATGAAAGGAACAGTTTAAAAGTAAGATTAAAAAAGCAAAAAAATAATAAAGAAAAAAAAAAAACAAAAAAAAACACCCCTGTCGCCCCCTGCTCTCGCGCTAAGGCGAACGCAAGCGGCGGTCTGT
Source organism: Lithobates septentrionalis (assembly GCA_037952835.1). Lineage (NCBI taxonomy): Eukaryota > Metazoa > Chordata > Amphibia > Anura > Ranidae > Lithobates > Lithobates septentrionalis. The sequence goes on from JBBDGP010001146.1 coordinate 5,887,794, forward strand.
CGTCAAACGTAAACAGCAATTGCACCATGCATGTGAGGTATCACCGCGAAGGCCAGATCGAGTGCAGTAATTTTTCCAGTAGACCTCCTCTGTAAATCTAAAGTGGTAACCTGTAAAGGCTTTTGAAGGCTTTTAAACATGTATTTATTTTGTTGCCACTGCACGTTTGTGCGCAATTTTAAAGCATGTCATGTTTGGTATCCATGTACTCAGCCTAAGATCATCTTTTTTATTTCATCAAACATTTGGGCAATATAGCGTGTTTTAGTGCATTAAAATTAAAAAAAGTGTGTTTTTTCCCCAAAAAATGCGTTTGAAAAATCGCTGCGCAATTACTGTGTGAAAAAAAAAAATGAAACACCCACCATTTTAATCTGTAGGGCATTTGCTTTAAAAAAATATATAATGTTTGGGGGTTCAAAGTAATTTTTTTGCAAAAAAAAAAAACTTTTTCATGTAAACAATAAGTGTCAGAAAGGGCTTTGTCTTCAAGTGGTTAGAAGAGTGGGTGATGTGTGACATAAGCTTCTAAATGTTGTGCATAAAATGCCAGGACAGTTCAAAACCCCCCCAAATGACCCCATTTTGGAAAGTAGACACCCCAAGCTATTTGCTGAGAGGCATGTCGAGTCCATGGAATATTTTATATTGCGACACAAGTTGCGGGAAAGAGACAATTTTTTTTTTTTTTTTTTTTTTTTTGCACAAAGTTGTCACTAAATGATATATTGCTCAAACATGCCATGGAAATATGTGAAATTACACCCCAAAATACATTCTGCTGCTTCTCCTGAGTACGGGGATACCACATGTGTGAGACTTTTTGGGAGCCTAGCCGCGTACGGGACCCCGAAATCCAAGCACCGCCTTCAGGCTTTCTAAGGGCGTGAATTTTTGATTTCACTCTTCACTGCCTATCACAGTTTCGGAGGCCATGGAATGCCCAGGTGGCACAAAACCCCCCCAAATGACCCCATTTTGGAAAGTAGACACCCCAAGCTATTTGCTGAGAGGTATAGTGAGTATTTTGCAGACCTCACTTTTTGTCACAAAGTTTTGAAAATTGAAAAAAGAAAAAAAAAAATGTTTTTTCTTGTCTTTCTTCATTTTCAAAAACAAATGAGAGCTGCAAAATACTCACCATGCCTTTCAGCAAATAGCTTGGGGTGTCTACTTTCCAAAATGGGGTCATTTGGGGGGGTTTTGTGCCACCTGGGCATTCCATGGCCTCCGAAACTGTGATAGGCAGTAAAGAGTGAAATCAAAAATTTTCACCCTTAGAAATCCTGAAGGCAGTGATTGGTTTTCGGGGTCCAGTACGCGGCTAGGCTCCCAAAAAGTCCCACACATGTGGTATCCCCATACTCAGGAGAAGCAGCTAAATGTATTTTGGGGTGCAATTCCACATATGCCCATGGCCTGTGTGAGCAATATATCATTTAGTGACAACTTTATGAAAAAAAAAAAAAAAAAAAGTGTCACTTTCCCGCAACTTGTGTCAAAATATAAAATATTCCATGGACTCAATATGCCTCTCAGCAAATAGCTTGGGGTGTCTACTTTCCAAAATGGGGTCATTTTGGGGGGTTTTGTGCCACCTGGGCATTCCATGGCCTCCGAAACTGTGATAGGCAGTGAAGAGTGAAAGCAAAAATTTACACCCTTAGAAATCCTGAAGGCGGTGATTGGTTTTCGGGGCCCCGTACGCGGCTAGGCTCCCAAAAAGTCCCACACATGTGGTATCCCCATACTCAGGAGAAGCAGCTAAATGTATTTTGGGGTGCAATTCCACATAGGCCCATGGCCTGTGTGAGCAATATATCATTTAGTGACGACTTTTTGTAAATATTTTTTTTTTTTTTTTTTTTTGTCATTTTTCAATCACTTGGGACAAAAAAAATAAATATTCAATGGGTTCAACATGCCTCTCAGCAATTTCCTTGGGGTGTCTACTTTCCAAAATGGGGTCATTTGGGGGTGGTTTTGTACTGCCCTGCCATTTTAGCACCTCAAGAAATGACATAGGCAGTCATAAACTAAAAGCTGTGTAAATTCCAGAAAATGTACCCTAGTTTGTAGACGCTATAACTTTTGCGCAAACCAATAAATATACGCTTATTGACATTTTTTTTACCAAAGACATGTGGCCGAATACATTTTGGCCTAAATGTATGACTAAAATTTAGTTTATTGGATTTTTTTTATAACAAAAAGTAGAAAATATCATTTTTTTTCAAAATTTTCGGTCTTTTTCCGTTTATAGCGCAAAAAATAAAAACCGCAGAGGTGATCAAATACCATCAAAAGAAAGCTCTATTTGTGGGAAGAAAAGGACGCAAATTTCGTTTGGGTACAGCATTGCATGACCGCGCAATTAGCAGTTAAAGCGACGCAGTGCCAAATTGGAAAAAGACCTCTGGTCCTTAGGCAGCATAATGGTCCGGGGCTCAAGTGGTTAAGCAGTATAGGCCCAAGTTTAAATGTTACCTTCATTATCACGATCGGCGCTTCCTATACTCCTTCACAGATCGTACGTACGATGCACGCATGTTACGCTTTATATACACTGCGCATGCGTGAAACTCTGCCCGCCCCTGATGTTCTTTCTAGTCTATTCCCCACCCCTTCTCGTTCGGTGCAGTGGGGAAGAGCACATGGTGGAGACAGAGCACGTGCGTGCTAATTACAGAAATGAGGAGGAGGAGGAGGAAAGCCCGGAACCAGAAACGTCACGATCCCAGAGGAGACGATTTAAGGCATCAAATATGTCCTTTGTGGAGATGGTGGAGATGGTGGACATATTGAAGAGGGCCGACTATGATGGAAAGTACCCCAACCCCAATGTCAGAAAGGCCAAGATCATGGCGAAAGTTGTGAAGAGTCTGCACCGCAATTTTGGGGTACGTCGATCCAAAGATCAACTGAGAAAGCAGTGGTCGGACCTCAAAATCAGGGAGCACAATCAGTATAAAAGGATCAGGAGAGTGCTGCAAAAAAGTAAGTAGTTGTGCTGTGTTCCTATTCGTTATTTTTAGAACGTTCGTGCTGCTCCATGTGCTTTTCTTTACTGTTGTACAGTTTAAAATGGCAACTTTCATGTTCATGGCCACATTATTAGTTCGTAGGAAACATTGTTCGTTCGGCCAATAAAACACCATGTTTTGTCCAGATGCATTTCAATACATTTTTTTGGCCTATTTCTCTTAAAATAATTTTGTTGTCTAGATAGGTTTGTAACTAGAATGAAATGCAAACTAGATTCTGTTTAAGGAGAGGACACTCAGCAGCTGTTTACACATCTGGACACAGGAGCACTAGTGTGGGACACCAGAACACCCTTTTTATTAGGGGGCCCACACAGGTGCTCCAGTGTATACTATAGGGGTGTCTCCATCTGTGAAGCTTGTACAAAACAGGTAAGTATTCAAGCTTGACAAAGGACAAAATATTTCTTCATCTTGGAACTCTGCCAAAATAGACAATTGTACCCCACTTCCAAGCAATGTTTCATATTACTATTTCTGCCATCAAATATCTGTGTGCTAAGTATACCTATTTTTTTTACATAGGGGAGAAAAGACTCGGAGGACACCACTCATCAGAGGAGACAACAGACCCCCCACCTCATGAAGAAGTGGAAATCCCCCAAACCCAAGCAGAGGAGGAGGAGGGAGACGTGGTGGAAATTGTCACCACAACAGGTGAGTGTCTGCGACCATAGGCTCAGGTAAGAGATGGATGCCGGCATATTTAAAATACATGGTCTGTTTTTTTTTATATATTTTTAGGTGATCATGATGTTGTGGAAGAAGGTCATTTCACCAGTGAAAGTGCCCAGATCCTCATCGGAGAGGTAATGGGTGTAATAGGGACTTGAAAAACATCAAGCAAACCATCAATGATGTTCAAAACAAACTGAAGAACATCATTGATGTTTTAGGGAGAATTTAAAACCCCTAGAAATCCCTAACTTATTTGTGCTTTGTTTTTCTGACAATTTTGTGACATATTATAGAAAAGCCAAATTTTGAAGATGCATACACTGTGTCAACATGTGCTATCTGCCATCATGGGAGATCAATGTATGCGTTTTGTGGGTGGAAACCCATCCTCAATAATAAAGTAGCTGAGAGGAAGGGGTTGCACCCACAAAACACGTCCCTTGATCCCCCATGATGGCAGCTAGCACATGTTGACATTCGGCAATTTGTGTGCATCTTCAAAATTTGGCTTTTCCAGGGGTGACTTCACCCCATCTGCTGAACGCAATGTCAAACACAGTTTATAAATACTCATGTCTGATACTGCCTTCACTTTCTATAAAAGTTGAACTTTGTAAGTTCCAGAGTTGTTTATTTCTTTTTGCTTTTAAACATGCCTGCTTTACCTTAAAAGGCTATTTCTACTTTGTAATGTGACCTAAAAATTGTTATACAACAAACATGTTGGTTTGTTTTAAAAACCTTTTATAAATGCACATGTGATTGTGCTTTGATTAAAAAGATTGAGAATCAACAATGTGTGGCTTCTTCTTTCAATGCTCAAAAGCATTTTTTTGTTGTAAAGTTGGTGTTTTCAGTGACAATGGGGGGTTATTTACTAAAGGCAAATCTACTTTGCACTACAAGTGCAGTTTCAGTGCAGTCTCAAGTGCACTTGTAGTGCAAAGTGTATTTTCCTTTAGTAAATAACACCCAACAGTGCTTTATAATTTTACACAATCATGCCATTTTCAGAACTCCCCAAATTTCAGTCATGGTCAGCTAAAAGAAAGCCAAGCAGTAAATCGAAGCAAATATTTGTTCAGTTTAAAATATATTTTTATTTAAAAAATGTCTCAGACATTGTCTGGCATATCGATGGCTCCCCTACCCGCAAAGTATTCCATGTATCTTAGAAGGACCTCGCGGGCACTCTGGGGGGGCAAGCCAGGACGGCCAGCTTCAAGCGCCATCAGGTTTGGTTCATTCATATTAATTCCAGCTTCAGGCCCAACTGAGCCAGCATAGTTCCAAGAATTTTTCCTTAAAAAGTTCTGGAGAACACAGCAAGCCAGGATGATGTGATTGAGTTTGTATTCCGCCATGTGTATCGGTGTAAGAAATAGGCGGAACCGGCTGGCCATTATTCCAAACGTGTTCTCCACCACTCTTCTGGCTCTGGCCAGCCGGTAATTAAAAACCCTCTGGTCCGGGGTGAGGGTCCTCATAGGGAATGGCCACATAAGATGGTCCCCCAGCGCAAACGCTTCATCCGCAACAAAGACAAATGGGAGTCCTTCCGCATTGTCTTCTGGAGGTGGCAAGCCCAAGCTGCCATTCTGGAGATGCCTGTAGAACTCCGTGTGGGCGATGACTCCACCATCTGATATCCGGCCATTCTTCCCCACGTCCACATACAGGAACTCGTAAGTAGCCGACACCACCGCCAACATCACAATACTATTGAACCCCTTGTAGTTGTAATAGTATGACCCCGAGTTGGGTGGTGGTATGATGTGGACGTTTTTCCCATCAATTGCCCCGACGCAGTTAGGAAAGTCCCACCGCTGGGCAAAGTGGGAGGCCACAGTCTGCCATTCCTGTGGGTTGGAAGGAAACTGTGGAGTCAAATAAGAAAAATAAAATTAATAATTTTGCACATAAACATGGAAAGCAGATTAGACACAAACATTCTTGGCCAACATCAGTATAATATTTATTTTAGGGAGTATTTAAAGACAAAGGTATAAGGTCCACCTATCAGATTCCTCCCCCCCTCTCATGGGCCATTTAGGGGGGATGTTTTGGCCAGGTAACCCTCTCCACTTCATTGAGAGATTAAAGCCTAAATAATGTGTATTACTTTGGCCAGCCTCTCCTTACTTACACTATTGGCAGCCCACTGGACAGGTAAGAAGTGTCTTAATACAAAGAGATAAATACACACTGTACACATTTTAGCACATTTTTACATCCTGCTATTACCTATCAAGATAATAATAGGATACAAAAACTTTTAACATTACCCTTTGAAAGTATTCAGGCAGGCCCTTGCACTACATGCTTTGGGGAAATCATCCATAAATATGACCACAAAAGAGGAGGGTATAGTGTGTATGGGTTTGGCAAAGTCAGCAGATAGAGGATTGAGGATAGATAGAGTATTGGTATCAGCTGAGTTAGCAGTTGGGGGGAGGGAGGGTTCCAAATGATTTTGGGACCAAAAAAAAAAAACCTCTGGCACTCTGCCAGAATTTAAAGCACAAATCACAATTTTACATATTTTAGGGGGTATTTAGGGTAAAGCACTACTATGGAGCTGACAAAATACATTGTTAATTGAGTAGACGAGGTGGATATAGGCCCAGGAGAGCATGCTGGGGAGGTTAGTGAAGGCAAATATGTATGAAGGACAAAAAAAATTAAAAAAAATCCAGCATGCATGAGGACAAAGGGGACATTCACAACATATTACAATCATGGTAATTAGGGAATGAGGAAAGAAATACAATACATTAGCAAACATTAAATACAATAAAATGTGATGTTAAAGGATAAAAATCTTACCTTAATATACTCCTTCTGCAGGACCTGGATGTTGGCAGAACAGGTCTCCGGGATAACGATCCCCAGAGCCTGGGGGGAGATGTCTGTCGAGAACTTGAGGTCCTGCAGGCTTCTCCCCATCGCCAAGTACCGCTGGGTGGCGACTAACCTCTGCTCCGCAGTAATGGCTTGCCTCATGCAGGTATCCTGCCTGCTGATATAAGGCATCAGCAAAGCCAACAAACGGTGAAAAACGGGGTCCATCATCCAGAGAAAGTTCCTGAAATCTTCAGGATTATTCTCACGGAGCAAAGGCATGTGACAGAATTGGTCACGCTGGAGCAACCAATTCCTGGTCCATGAACTCCTCCTCGCCCTGTTCATAGACTGGGCTTGTGTCAAAGTAAGAACCCCAACACTAAGCCCCCACACAGCACGAACTCTACGATGAGTACGTACATGCAACAAGTGTAGAAAATGGTCGGCTGGTCAGAACGAAGTAACAGAACGCACTGAAGAACAGCATGGCCTGTGAAGAGTAACGAACGGACAAGAACACAATGACAAGGCAATGGTAACTTGCTGCACACACTGAAGACCAGATACAAACACACAAGTACAAACTGAACAGCAGAAATATGATCTGAAAACTAGACATGTGCACACTAGACATGTGCACGCTGAAATATTTCGTTTCGGAATTTTGTTTTCGTCCGCAAAATAAATTTATTTAGTTACTCCCGAAATTCGTTTTTCTTTATTTCGTTTTTCGTTAAAAACTTGCATTCCTCCGAAAATCAAAATGAATTAAGGTTGAATCTGTCATTAAAGGCTTATGGTGTCTGTCGAATGTTCAAAGTAGATTCGACGGAGCAGCTAAACTGTACGACGTTGCAATCGTACATTCCGGTCGAATTTTCCGGGATGCATTTGACCGGAAATGTACGATAGCAGCATCGTACAGTTTGTTTAGCTGCTCCGTCGAATCTTCTAACTTTCGACAGACACCATAAGCCAAAGATTTACGTTTGCATGTTTTCGTTTCTGTGTCGAATCTTCATCGTTCATGCTCATTGGTCTACTCTGCCCCAGCAATAGTCAGCCAACCAAACTTTCACATTCGTTTCTCAATCGGAAGTGCGGCTGCAAAATTTGACGCTGTGTCTGGCTTGGAATAGAGATAATATGGCAATGACAGCACCAGCAGCAACTCATGAAAGCTTGGAGGAGGACGTTCCTGGGCCTTCTATGGAGGCAACATCCAAAAATGGGCGCAGGAGGGGGACACAAGCTGCAACCAGCAGGAAGCGTAACCTTATGTGGACTCACATTGAGTCCTAGGTCCTTGTAAGGGAAACACTTCCTTGCTAGATGCAGCTGTGTGGCCCCCGCTCCAGGGAAACCACTGCGGAGTGGAAGCGGGAGAAGTGGGAGGAGATCTCCAGGAAGGTCGAGGAGACCTATCGCCATCGGCGTGACCCGACTGCCTGTCGCAAAAAATTCAGCGACATAAAACAGTAAATAACGTGTCTGATTATTTATTTTTTTTACATTTAACCACTTCAGCCCCGGAGGTATGGCTGCCAAATGACCGTGCCACTTTGTGCGATTCGGCACTGCGATGCTTTAACTGACAATTGCGCGGTGGTGTGACGTTGCTCCCAAACAAAATTGACGTCCTTTTTTTCCCACAAATAGAGCTTTCTTTTGGTGGTATTTGATCACCTCTGCGGTTTTTATTTACTTTTTGCTATATAAGTATCCCCAACAAATATAGAAAAAACAAATTTTTTCCTCAGTTTAGGCTGATATGTATTCTTCTACATATTTTTGATAACAAAAATTGCAATAAGCGTTTATTGATTGGTTTGTGCAAAAGTTATAGCGTCTACAAAATAGGGATAGTTTTATGGCATTTTTATTAACAATTTTTTTTACTAGTAATGGCGGCGATCAGCGATTTTTATTGTGACTGTGACATTATGGCGGACACATCGGACACTTTTGATGCCATTTCGGGACCGTTGTCATTTATACAATGATAAAAGCTCCAAAAATGCACTGATTTTACACACAAACATAAATATATATTATTGCTATCACATGTGATGTCAGTAAAGTTAAGTGAAATTTTTTTTCAAAAAGGAATATGTAATTTTCAATTTATTCTCCCTCCTGTGAAAAACCAAATTTGCGCATAGGTTTGCCTAGCCTACATATAGTTTGCAGTTGCACATGTTATATATTATCGCCACAATCATTTTAAGAGGAATATTTCCATGCCCGTTATTTGTTCTTAGTTAGTTATCACTAAACTGAGCAGTAAGTGGCTTTTAAGTTCCACTTGACCTGACCACCTGTAGGTTACGCCCCCTTTCTGACCAGGCCATATTCTGCAATTTAGCAAGTTGCAGCTTTAAACTGTACACTCCTGCGATGTACTACCCAAATGAAATTTATGCTCTTCTCCCGCCACATATAGAGCTTTTATTGGTGGCATTAGATCACCGCTGGGTTTAACATTTTTTGTTATTGAAAAATAAAAAAGTTAAATATATATAAATATATATATATATAAAAGTGTTACGGTGGCTGGACTTAACCAGCTTGCGGACCCGCCATATGTTTAGTTACTATGGGGGGGTTCACATCCGCAAGTGGGTTAATGCTTTGCAAAAGAAACAAGAAAGTAAATTTTACACTATACACAGTTCACACAAGCGCGTAATAGAAAGGTGGACTTGAGTGGACAGAATGGACATTTACTCGGCACAATCCCAATCCTGTCTTTTATTATTTATTGTGCACCAAAAAAGCATACGTTTTTCTTACAATAAACTTGGTTAATAAATAAATGTGCAAATCTTGTGCTACATTAAAAAATGTGCCTAATCCAAAAATTCCATTTGCATTGTTTCATTCTACGGGTTCATTCTACGGGTTCATTCTACATGTGTTTCATGTCTTGATGTCATTTTCAGATTACAATTGTAGTTTAATTGTGGAACCCGTTTCTCTTCTCTTTTTGTTTTGCAGTTCCATAGCGCGTAAGCGCAGGCAGTCGGGGCGCAGAGGAAAGCAGGTGCCTCTCCTCCCCCATGAGAAGGAGCTCTTAGCAGCTGTAGGGGAGGATGAGATAAGAAAGCTGCTGGCTCATCAAGGTTGATGTCAGCATTGCATTGTGTGCAGGACACTTTTTTTGTCAAGCATGCGACCCGACATAGTCATTTACCATGATTTGTTTGATTTTATTTAAAGATCGTCTCCAGGCCCAGCGCAGCTGAAGGCAGAGGGCGGAGGAGCAGTCCTCCACGTCATCAACGTGTAGTAAGTACTGTAGTAGTGACACTAATACAGTGGTTCCTTTTCCATTTGTCCAGCCTTCCATTGTTGATTACAGTGTCATTGCTTCTCGCTCATGCAGAGACAGGTAGAACCTCTGCGACGCTCTGTCAGGTAACGCAAGCGTATGCGTAACTTACGTAATCTGACAGAATGTCACCACTCTGAACTGAGGCGCCTGATCAGTGGCGGTGCACCTAGCACTTGCCGGCGCCGCTGAAACCAGGACAGGTAAGTGCCTCGTATTTGTTTTTTTTAAATGATTTTTTCTAAATGGTGAATGCATGTCCGTGCCTTGTAGATAAACGTTAGTGACCTGCCCTGTATTGCCATGCTAATGGATAATTAATTTTATCTATTTACACTACAGTATATTTATTTACGTTTATTAACGTTCATCATTTCTCCTTTATAAATAGGTGTCATCCAGTCAGAGGGGGAGACTGAGGAGGAGGCTGAGGCAGCAACGCCCACATTAAGTTAGTATAATCCTGCTGGTATCTGCTGAGTGATCATACATGTTTCAATGTTCTTGTACTAATGTGTGAGATTGTTGTACACTGCAGATTGTAATGTTCTTTTCTATCATTAATCAACAGCTACTGAGGCTGAGCAGGAGGTGGAGGAGACCTGCCCTGTAGAGGCTGCTGGGGATGCGGCAGAACAGCCAGACACGGCAGATCCAGGGAGTAAGCATAACTTTTTTGTATTTTCCAGGCAAATATAGTATTTTAAATATGAAATGCTGATGGCATACCTTGTCTAGAATAGCTTGTGATTTATTCTGCAAGGCTTCAGTTTAGCTGGAATTATTAATTATATTAGTTCCCCTCTGCAGCTGATTCCAGTCTTCCTGTTAGCGTGCCCTGTGCTTTTTATTTCCTCAATGTCCCTGATCATGCCACCTTCTTGCTGCAGTTCAGATTCCCAGTCTGAGCCAATCACTGTTAATCATTGTGAATAACACAGCAGGCTGAAGGGGGTGTGTCAGAAAAGAATCTCCAGGTATTGGCTGGCAGTCCCTGGACATGTTCAATCTCTGGCATGCCCCTAATGCATGCATTAACACTTTTCTCATGATTTTATACCTGTTATACCTCCTAGCCTAGACCAGGAGTGAGTAACCTACCTAGCCTAGAACAGAAGTGGGGCTTATTCAACAATCAGTGGCCTTACAAAATTATCAACTTTAAAAAGTAGCCTGCTATATTTTATTAAACAACTTTTTATTAGGTCATCCCAAATGCAATGGCTTGAATGGCTTCTCTTTGGTGAGTGTAATGTTAAAATCTGGTATAGCTGATATGTTTTTCTGCAAGTGCAACTGATCTTCCATACTTGCCAAAGTCAGTCAGTCTGGATCAGGTAGATTAGTTAGTGGTCGGTCAGCACTTAGGCATCCATTACACCTTAAGTTTTTTTCCAGCCGCCCGTGCGACCAAGCGGATAAAATCTTTGGGAGATTCCCCTTTACACTGCTCGATGTGTAGAGGGGAATCCCTTTGTACTCTGGCCAGGGAGGACACTCAGCTCTGCCCTGGTCAGAGTACAGTAAAGTAGTACTACACCTTCCTGCACAGCTCTGCAAACTTTGTATGACGCAGCGAATTGACACAGACACCACTATCTCCTACACACAAATTGATTAGGTGCATCTCACTAAATAACAAAAGTGGAAAACTGGTATGGAAGTGAAAACATCTCAAGATGTTACAGGATTGTCTACAAGGGCTGGGAGATCTTTGCCTTTATATAATGTTAGGGTGAAGAAGCCATGTGTATTTTATTATCTTTCTATCTATCTAATGTATTTTCTTTTCTTTTTTTTCTTTTTCTTTCTTTTTCTTTTTTCACTCTTCATCCTTCAACTGCACCCTGTGGACGAAGGCCTGGACCTGCCCGCGTCTGCTTGGACTGACTGTCCTTCCGAGTCCCCAGTGGTTTCTACAGGGCATGTTCTCCTCCACCCTTCAACATCCCCCCACCTGGACAGTGACACACCCATTGTTGCTGCCTCCTCCCCAGTGCATCCTTCACCCGCTCCAGAACAAGCACACATCCCCCACCCTCCAGAGCCACATGTGACTGATTATCTGCGGCGCATTGTGGAGGTCCAAGAGAGACAATTTGCAGTAACCCGGAGGCTGTGTCAATCTTTGGCCCTCCACAATCACCGGCAGCTCCGTCACTATGTGGCTCTGGAGAGGTACCAACGTAGCCTCAGGAGACACCTGGAGGCTACGCTGTACCTTGGTGACCAGTTGGCTGGGATTAATATGTCCCTACAGCGACTGGTCACCAGGTTGGGGGAGAATGTACTTTAATTTTTTTTTTATTTTAATTTTTTGTTTGTTTTGTTTATGTTAAAAATAAAAAAAAAAATGTTCAGAAATAATTGTTTTCTTGAGTTTTGCTTTCCTTGTTAGATTTGTGTGATGTTTATCTAAATGAACTAGTCCATATATTGTTACTAACTTACTAGAGGCCTTATAATTGTAGTTTTTCTACATTTAACCATCAGGCTGACCTTAGAAAATTGATGAGATTTCTCTCTACAGTATTTCAATGTGCAAATGGTAATCCCATGTATTGTGTCCAGTCACGCCGTTCAGCTTTTCCTCCACCAGAATACACAGCAGATAGTTACAGCAGGGGTTACTATACAGTCCTCAACAGTTCACAGGACATAGGTTGCAGGCTTGCATCATGAGGGCAACAGTTAACTGGACAGAGGTTCACAGGCTAACGCAATCACAAGGGGCAACAGTTCAAAGGGCAGTGCCATGGTTATGCAATAGAGTTTGTCTGTCAGCATACCTGTCTCCATGTGTTCATCTCTAGAGACCAGCTGACCCTCACCTGACTGCTTTTGTAAGCTCTCCTCTAGCATGGCTCCACCCCAGCTCCTATCAGGGAACCCTATATTAACCTGTGCACTGCAAGCCAGCAGTGCTGATCAACCATTGTGTGTTAGCTTTCGTGTGTACTAGCTGTGTTTCCTACATCTGATTCCAGTTAACCGACTTTGGCCTGTTCTCTACTATTCCTGTCTGCTCGTGACCCTGACCTTTGGCGTGTCCCTGACCATCCCTGTTTGCCTGTGACCCTGAAACTTGGCGTGTACTCTGTTGTCCTTGTCTGCTTGTGGCCCCGACCTTGGCTTATCCCTTACTTGCTTGTTGTTCCAGCCTGCTGCCTCTTTCCTCTTCTCCTGTAGTCTACCGTGAACATGAGCTGTGAGACCCTAGGGGCCGCGACCTGGAGCCAGACTGCAGCGCAGTCCATCCTCACCACTAGAGGCTCTGGTGAACACCTGCTGGCTTTTAGACTCTGCGCCCTGGGGAATCTATGCTCTAGCTCCCAGTGGGATCTGTGTTAGTGATACAGTAGATCTGCTTCCTCAACCTTCCAGGGTTCAAGCCACAACAGTCCGTCCTAGGGTCCACTACCTAGCGGTGTACTTCCGATTCCTACAGAGTGCATCTGTCACCTAGCCTCAAGGTGACCTGACAGGCAGTCATCATTTCCAGGGCTTGAGTAACATTGCAGCAGGGTAGATTACTCACTCACACTGGTGACTTTGGACAATTGCAGATGGTCATGAAACAGGCAGAGGATCAGAGAGGGCCCTGGGGTCCCCAGGGTCAGAGATGGTAAATGGGAGGGGTCCTGAGCATCTGGATGCAGCTCAGCAGTGACCAACTAATCTATCTTGCATAGAATCACGTTTCCAACTGTATGCATCTCTGTGCTATGTTGTGTTGGTAGCATATTCTGATTCTTGAGTTGACAGTCTCTCCATCAAGAGGAAGGGAGAGAACAACTAGGAGAGAAAATAATTCTCCCAAGAGGGCAAACACCACCCAAACACTATCTGCAAAAACAATGAATTTTATTGGTACTACAAAACACCACACAATAATAATAAGAACAAAAACGGGCAATGATAGGGGATGAATCATGGACCCAAATTAAAATTGATAACGTTATCATTAAAAACAACGGAGCCGCGGCCAATCATACCCCATACACACGCATACACATGCCAATCACCACATAGGAATACTACTAAAGGGACGGTTCTGTATTGGAAGCTAGATTCCTTAGATAATCAAATGCAGGTGGTATGACGGATTAGTGGGTAAAGGTGGATGAAGCAGAGATTAATGTTTCATAGCTGAGGACTGATTCAGCACAGTAGTTGGATTGTACAGTCTGGGACTGATAAGCCCAATTCAAAGGTGAAGGCAGCAGAGATGGCCGGCAGTACTTGACTTAATGGTTAATCTCATAATCACAGGAAATGCAAATAGATCAGCGGTAATATGGCAGAGGTAGCAGGGGGAGCAATAGCAGCCCGAGCCGCAGATAAAGCATAAATTGGAGTAATACTTCTCTCACCAGATAGATGGCTTCAGTTGCTCTGAGACCGTTAGACTCTACCTCCATCAAGAGGAACTGTCATGCTGTTGAGGTCATCTTTAATCATTGTCTCTTATTTCCAGACCATCAAACAAGAATGGTTAAATTAGCACATGTTGCTATTTGTATTTACAAAGACAGCAAGACGTGAGCAGTAGCGCCACGTCAAGGCTTCAATCCTTGCTACTGTCCATTCACACAACATTCATTCATGCAATCACGCACACTCTAGTCACTCTACACAACATTCATTACAAAAAAGGATGATGGAAGGAATAAAGGGAAAAATTTGGATTGCTTAAAACAATATAATTCTATTTAAATCTTGGGGTCACACCAAAGTCAAGTAGACAACTGCTATTGTGTCAAGTGGTAAGAAAATAAAAAAAATGATTTTCCTCAACATTTGGATGGTTCCTCTGAGTCCCATCTATCTTCACTGTCCATTCACACAACATTTATTCATGCAATCACGCACACTCAAGTCACTCTAGTCCCATCTATCTTCACATGGTAACAATGATTCAGGTCTCACAAGTTAAGGGTAGGGTAACCCAGCTTGGGGAGGTTAAATTTGAGGAAAGTTATTTGTTCCATCAAATGGGGTGTTAGTTGTGAACGGTGTGGATTAAGGATATTCCCAGTAATAGAGAAAACTCTCTCACTTTGCACAGTGATTGGAGGACAGGATAGTAGTTGCTGGGCAACCAGGCAAAGACCAGGCCACAAACTTTTCTTACCATCCCAATAGGTCAAAGGGTCCTCTGTAGGAAGCAAAGGTGCTTCATATAGGTAGGCCCTGACCATTTCAGAGGCACTGCTCTTCTCTCGATTACCTGCTGCTTGACCTGCATCCACCAGATTGTCAAGTGCCTCTACCCAACATGCACATGCTCCACTCTGTTGTTTTTGAGTGATGGTGCCAGGCCTTGGAATAGCAGACATGGCAGGTGAATCTTCCAAACCGGCCTCATCCGTCGTACATCTCTGTTGCTGCAAATTCCGGACCCTTTCAATCAATTTTTGTTTCCAGTAGGAGAGGCTGTTGTCTCTGAGTGCCAGTTTACCTTTGATCCTGGGATCACACAGGGAAGCCAGCATGAGTTCAGGGCTTTTGCGGACACGGTCATTTAGCCGATCTTTTAAGTTAGCTTGTAGCTTTCTGATGAAAGACGCTACATCGGCATGAAGTGGGCTGCCACAAACAGGCTCACTGTTTTCTAGGAACGATCCCATCTTATCTATGAGATAGGTAAACAAGGGTATAACCTGTCCTAGGCTGGCATTGCTCTGACTCAAGTTTTCCGTCACATTCCGAAAGGGTTTTAAGACATAAACGAGCTGCCCAATTATACACCAGTCATCACCTCCCAGTGTGGAATCAATCCCAATGCTGTGGCGGGATGATAGATTGTGGATGGCTGTCTTTTGCTCTAAAATGCATTCCAGCATTTCCAGGGTATAGTTCCACCGGGTGCTGACATCTTTTTTCAGGCGATGTATGGGGAGCCCTGATTTTTCTTGCTCCTCCCTCAACAGTTGACTAGCCCCTACACTGCGGTGGAAATGCCCTGCAATCTTTCTGCAAAGGTCCAAGAGTTGAGCAATCTTGTTGTTTTTCTCCACTGGGATTGCACCCTTGACCACTAAATGCAGTATGTGTGCAGAACAGCGCACACCGACAAAAGATCCATCTTGGAGAGCTTTAACCATGTTTGAACCTCCGTCTGTCACAATGAACCCAACAGAGACATTGGTGACTGCCCGCTCTCCAAACCAATTGGCCAACATTGATCTAATTGCCCGCAATATGTTGGTCATCACAGACTTCTGTGTGGAGCAGGAAAGCTTGATAACCCTGCTGGTCTTGCGCTGCAGACCTGCTTCCTGATGAAGTTTGAACTCTTACACCAGTGCCACCACCAACAGGCACAGTGGCCTGCCACCAGTGTGCAGTCAAAGACAGAAAAGCGTGTTGACCGCTGGGAGCTGTCCACAAATCAGTTGTCAAATGAATTGTCTGACCCTCGGCTTTGGCCATTTTTTCCTTCAATAATCCAACGCACGAGTGGCATAGTGCTGGAATAATCTTTCTACTGAAAGTTGTTTGTGCAGGAACAACGTATCGTGGAGCAAGGGCATGCATGAGCTGTTTAAATGGCTCCCTTTCAATCATGCGAAAAGAGGCTCCTCCAACAGCAATTAATTGGCCAATGAGGCGGGTGATCTTGTTGGCCTGCTGTTTTGACATGCCCTTGGAACTAAAGCCAACAAAACTATCGAGGGTAGGCTGATGATGTCCTTGGGAGGATGAGGAGCCTGATTGTGTCTGCAGTGGAACTACTGCACGTGGATGGGTTGTATTAATTGAACCCTCTCTATTGCCTCCTGTGCTCTGAGTAAGTGGTGTGCTTGAGGAGGTACCACCAGTACAGTGAGGCCGGGTTCACACTGGTCCGACAAACGCAACATTGGGAGCTCATGTCGCATGACGTGTGAAATTTAATGTTTCCCTATGGGAGCCGTCCTAACTGGTCCGACGCAAGTCGTTCCGACTTTAGAAATGCTCCCTGTACTACTTTGGTCCAACTTTGATCCTACTTCAGCTTATTGACTATCATTGAAGTCGGATCAAAGTCGGATCGCCATCTCGCATGATCCGACTTCGGCACTCAACTTGTGCTCAGATGATCTTGAGGGGGAACTCCGCGCCAAATTTTAAATAAAAAACCGGCATGGGTTCCCCCTCCAAGAGCATACCAGGCCCTTGGGTCTGGTATGGAACTTAAGGGGAACCCCCTACGCCGAAAAAACGGTGTGGGGGTCCCCCCAAATCCATACCAGACCCTTATCCGAGCACGCAGCCCGGCCGGACAGGAATGGGGGTGGGGACGAGCGAGCAGCCCCCCCTCCTGAACCGTACCAGGCCGCATCCCCTCAACATGGGGGGGTTGGTGCCTTGGGGGAGGGGGGGCGTGCTGCGGGCCCCCCCACCCCAAAGCACCTTGTCCCCATGTTGATGAGGACAAGGGCCTCTTCATGACAACCCTGGCCGTTGGTTGTCGGGGTCTGCGGGCGGAGGGCTTATCGGAATCCGGGAGCCCCCTTTAATAAGGGGGCCTCCAGATCCCGGCCCCCCACCCTATGTGAATGAGTATGGGGTACATGGTACCCCTACCCATTCACCTAGGGAAAAGTGTCAATAAAAAAAACACAGTACACAGGTTTCAAGATTAATTTATTGGGCAGCTCCGGGATCTTCTTCCGACTTCTTCTGACTTCTCCCGGTGTTCCACCTCTTCTCCCGGGCCCCTCCGCTATCTTCTTCCAGCTCTTTTGCCAGCAGGGGGCCCCGGTCTGCTACCGCTGTCTTGTCGCCGCTATCTCGCCGCTTCTTCTCTTCATCACTTCTTCCGATGTTGACACAACGCTCTCTCCGGCTGGAATGCTGTGTACGAGCTGCAGAGCCATTTATATAGGCGGTGACCCCGCCCCCTTGTGACGTCATGGTCCCAGCATGCGCAGGGACTCTGGCGTCATAAGGGGGCATGACCCCAGAGTCCCTGCGCATGCTGGGACCATGACGTCATGAGGGGGCGGGGTCACCGCCTATATAAATGGCTCCGCAGCTTGCACACAGCATTCCAGCCGGAGAGAGTGTCGTGTCAACATCGGAAGAAGAGATGAAGAGAAGAAGCGGCGAGACAGCGGTGAGAAGACAGCGGCAGCAGACCGTGGCCCCCTGCTGGCAAAAGAGCTGGAAGAAGAAGGGGGCTCCCGGATTCCGATAAGCCCTCCGCCCGCAGACCCCGACAACCACCGGCCAGGGTTGTCGGGAAGAGGCCCTTGTCCTCATCAACATGGGGACAAGGTGCTTTGGGGTGGGGGGGCCTGCAGCGTGCCCCCCCTCCCCAAGTCACCAACCCCCCCATGTTGAGGGCATGCGGCCTGGTACGGTTCAGGAGGGGGGGCGCTCGCTCGTCCCCAACCCCATTCCTGTCCGGCCGGGCTGTGTGCTCGGATAAGGGTCTGGTATGGATTTGGGGGGACCCCATGACGTTTTTTTAGCATAGGGGGTTCCCATTAAGGTCCATACCAGACCCAAGGGCCTGGTATGCTCTTGGAGGGGGAACCCATGCCGGTTTTTTATTTAAAATTTGGCGCGGAGTTCCCCCTAAAGATTCATACCAAACACAGTGCCGGGCATTGGCGGGGATCCAAGTCGGATCCCCGTTCATTGAAAGTCGGACAAATGCCGGCTTCATGTCGCAGGGCAAAGTCGGATCCAAAGTAGGACGGCTGTCGTGTCGCACCAGTGTGAACCCAGCCTCAGAGTCCGTTATGCTGCTTCCTGCGCTACCATCTTCTTTTTCTGCCTCTGCACGCAGTAAAGTAGAGGGGTGGTAATTTTTAAGGTGTAGGTTCATACCAGCATTGGTTAAATGACCTAACTTTTTACTTGCTTCCCACACAATTTACACTTGGCAAAGAACCCACCTTCCAATGTTTGAAAGTATTTCCAAACATTGCTGCGGTGGGATGCAGCCCCTTGACCCTGTTGATAGCTATTTAGGGCTGATATAGCTGCAGCAGGTAGCACACCAGTGGTGGAAGCTGTTGCCTCTACAGTTACACTTGGTGAACTAGAACTAGTGCTGCTAATGGCAGGGGTGCTGGGGACTGGGAGGTCAGTGATATCATCACAGGATTCTTCCATAATAACAGAGGGAGAAGGGGAGTTAGCAGCAGATGAAAAAAGTGGACTGCTACCTGTCCTACTCCTCAAAGAATATCCCTCTTGCACTTTCTCCAGGTCAAGCTATAAGTTCTGTGGGCTAAGATTGTATAAAAACATCCGCAGTGTTTGGGGAAAGAGGAGCATCACATTCTAAATCATCTTCTTGGGCCAATGAAGAAAAAGTCTCACACTCTGTCTCTGCTGCTGTCTCCCTCAATTGCTTCTTTGGGGAGCTGGGCAGTGGTACTGGTAGTGTGATTTGTTGTGGTGACTGTAAAGGCAACTCCACTTTACTAGGTTTCTTGCCTATTCCATAAAAATATGCAGCCATGACACCTGTAGAAGTGGAAGGAGGCACTGCACTGGCACTGGCAGTGGAAGTGGCAGCAGATGTTGGTGGTCTGGCAGGAAAAGTAATATTAGAAGAACTGGGGGTGGTGGAATTAGCTTTGCTGGTGGCACTGGCGGTGACACCCACTGCTGTGGACAGCATGTTGGTGGTGGCAGAAGTGTCAGAGGCACTAATAGCAGAGACCTTGCCACTTTTTTTAGCAAGGTGTCCACCGCGACCACAACCACTACCTCTACCAGCCTTCACTTTTACATTAGAACGGTACATTTCTGAACTTTACAGCAACTGCAAGTCAGAAAATGGACTGGAGTGGAGATAAGGTATATAGAATCTCAATCTATAAATCACCCCCCACCACAATACGGGCAGCCTCTGAGGCTATCACAACACTAGCAGCAACACTAGTATCACTAGTCTATCTATCAAGTTCACAACACAGATGTAGCTTGCTTCACTACTGTTCTGCTGCTGTGCTTAGCTTATGCTCAAATGAAATAGTTTAGGTTCTCTGACAAAGTGACAATGAATTCAAATGGACCAGCTAAGATTGACTGTTCTGAAATGAATCAGCGTGTCTGTCTCTCTCTGCTAGCAAATCGTAAGTGAAACTAAGTTGGCTGTACATGCGGTTCTAGCTATTTTACTGCCCCTACTCTTTGGTTACAATTGGCCAATAACAATCATCATCATTATTTTTATTTTACTTAATTTTTCTCTCTACGTCAAATCTTTTCTCTCTATGTCGAATCTTCTCTCTCTATGTCGAATCTTTTCTCTCTATGTCGAATATTTTCGAATAATCTTGGACTGCTATGGTGGATAGACTATAGAGTTAAGGTTAGGCACATTCGACCACAGGTTCGATAGACACAAATTGTTATTGTTAGCGTCATGTCGAATCTCCTATCTATATCGAACTGTTGTCGCAACGAAAACGAAAATAAAGCATTTGTTTATGTCAGATCTTTCGTTTTTCGGAATCTGCGCTTTCGTTATCGTTTGTTAAAATGATAACGAAAATACCTGAAATTCGGACGAAAATGCATTCGGACGAAAACGAATGCACATGTCTACTGAAAACCATGAGTCTGAAAAAGCGCGAATCGTCTCTTACCAAACTTTTACTAACACGAGATTAGCAAAAGGAGCCCAAAGAGTGCAGCGCTTGGTACTGAACTGCCCTTTTATAG
Organism: Lithobates septentrionalis; assembly: GCA_037952835.1. Taxonomy (NCBI): domain Eukaryota; kingdom Metazoa; phylum Chordata; class Amphibia; order Anura; family Ranidae; genus Lithobates; species Lithobates septentrionalis. The sequence goes on from JBBDGP010001146.1 coordinate 5,908,365, forward strand.
TCTCGTCGTACGTAGTGTATGTCACCGCGTTCTTGGTGTTCGGAAATTCTTTGTGCGACCGTGTGTATGCAAGACAAGTTTGAGCCAACATCCGTCGGAAAAAATACATGGATTTTGTTGTCGGAATGTCCGATCAATGTCCGACCGTGTGTACAGGGCATAAGGATTGGCTAAATCTCCAATCCCTAGAGTTAGCATAGCTCAGCCCCTTTTAATGCAAATCCTTGGCCCAGACTATTTTGAGCAGGAAACTTAACCTTGTAAGTGGATTACATTTGCAGGGAAATTAAGTATTCATGACAGGCTGGCCATGGCCCTAATTGCATATCTAAACAAGGGATGCTTTGAAGTGAATATTTGTAGAACAAAGAGGTTTGGGTCCCATTGTTTAGATACAAAAGCTTAGGCACCGACGCGTCTGTATAACAGAGACTTCTGTGACGCTAGCTAACGCACCCACATTTCATACAAGCCTATATGAAATTTATTCATATTTACAATTATTTTACAACTATTAATGGAGATTTAACGTAAACTCATAAGGCAACAATGTGCAGTTAACTCAGGGACAATTTTAGTAATATTGGGGGATAGCTAACAATTTGCTAGTTGGAGTAACTGATGGTGTTTTTTCTCGGGTTACAGTTACGGGTTTCTGTTATAATCCCTTCCTGCCTAGCCTCAGCATCCCTTAAGGGGCTTGTTCCCATGTGCTTTGCTCTCTGAAGAGCAATCTATATTCAGATCGCTTTTCAGAGAGCATTTGGCAGGTAGGGAGGAGGTGTTCTATAACCTCCTCGCCACCTGTCTTAATCCCTAGAACCCCACACTAGTGCATGCAGTTGTGGGGTGCTTGCAGAGCAGCTCCATTTTCTTAAATGGGTCACGTTCAGCAGATATTGTGCACACAAAAAGCAACAGGGGATAAAATTCCTGTTATTGCCATGAAACAAAATGTCATAGTGGCAGCATGTGTACACCCCAGCCCTGGGTTGCCAACCATCCATAAATTCACAGATGGTTTGTTAAAAACAGGCACTTTTCTCCTGTCCATAAATGTCCGTAGACAGGAGAAAAGTGCCTGTAAAAAATCCCCTTGTCATGAGTTCTGAACTGTGATTGCACAGTTGCAGAGCCAGCCAACTAGAGAACTGTTGAGCTCAGCCTCAGATCAGGCAGTGGGGCAGGTCCAGGTGTGCACCCATCATGAATTATATTGACACTTCTCACCACAAAAGTTGAGGCCAATGAACTATGTAGTTCATTAATTGGATTGCTCTGGAACTGCGCTTGCGCAGTTCAGAGCCAAAAACAAGGGTTTTTTTTTTTAAAGCTTTTTTCCACCAGCCACGCTTCATTAATAAAGGTATGTGTAAGTGGCACTCTGCCAGACTCTGATGTAAGGGGGCATTCTGCCAGACCCTGGTGTAAGGTGGGGCTCTGCCAGACTCTGCTGTAAGTGGGGATTCTGCCAGACTCTGATGTTAGGGGGGACTCTGCCAGACTCTGGTGTAAGGGGGACTCTGCCAGACTTTGGTGTAAGGGTGGACGCTGCCAGACTCTGGTGTAAGCGGGGACTGCCAGACTCTGATGTAAGGGGGACTCTGCCAGACTCTGATGTAAGGGGGACTCTGCCAGACTCTGATATAAGGGGGACTCTGCCAGACTCTGAGTTAAGGGTGCACTCTGTCAGACTCAGATGTGAACGTGGCACTAATCCTAACTGCTGCACTCCATATAATGTTTTTTTTTCCTTTACTTACTCCTGCCCCCTGTAAATTATGTATATATATATATATATATATATATATATATATATATATATATATATATATATATATATATACATATATATATATATACAGTCAGGTCCATAAATATTGGGACATCGACACAATTCTAATCTTTTTGGCTCTATACACCACCAAAATGAATTTGTAATGAAACGAACAAGATGTGCTTTAACTGCAGACTTTCAGCTTTAATTTGAGGGTATTTACATCCAAATCAGGTGAACAGTGTAGGAATTACAACAGTTTGTATATGTGCCTCACACTTTTGAAGGGACCAAAAGTAATGGGACAATTGGCTGCTCAGCTGTTCCATGGCCAGGTGTGTGTTATTCCCTCATTATCCCATTTACATGGAGCAGATAAAAGGTCCAGAGTTCATTTCAACTGTGCTATTTGCATTTGGAATCTGTTACTGTCAACTCTCAATATGAGATCCAAAGAGCTGTCACTATCAGTGAAGCAATCCATCATTAGGCTGAAAAAACAAAACAAACCCATCAGAGAGATAGCTAAAACATTAGGTGTGGTCAAATCAACTGTTTGGAGCATCCTTAAAAAGAAAGAACGCATCGCTGAGCTCAGCAACACCAAAAGACCCCGAAGACCACGGAAAACAACTGTGGTGGATGCCTGAATAATTCTTTCCCTGGTGAAGAAAACACCCTTCACAACAGTTGGCCAGATCAAGAACACTCTCCAGGAGGTAGGTATATGTGTGTCAAAGTCAACAATCAAGAGAAGACTTCGCCAGAGTGAATACAGAGGGTTCACCACAAAAACAGGAAGGCCAGATTAGAGTTTGCCAAACAACATCTAAAAAAGCCTTCACAGTTCTGGAACATCCTATGGACAGATGAGACCAAGATCAACTTGTACCAGAGTGATGGGAAGAGAAGAGTATGGAGAAGGAAAGGAACTGCTCATGATCCAAAGCATACCACCTCGTTGGTGAAGCATGGTGGTGGTAGTGCCATGGCGTGGGCATGTATGGCTGCCAATGGAACTGGTTCTCTTGTATTTATTGATGATGTGACTGTTGACAAAAGCAGCAGGATCAATTCTGAAGTGTTTCGGGCAATATTATCTGCTCATATTCAGCAAAATGCTTCAGAACTCATTGGACAGCGCTTCACAGTACAGATGGACAATGACTCGAAGCATACTGCGAAAGCAACCAAAGAGTTTTTTAAGGAAAAAAAGTGGAATGTTATGCAATGGCCAAGTCAATCACCTGACCTGAATCCGATTGAGCATGCATTTCACTTGCTGAAGACAAAACTGAAGGGAAAATGCCCCAAGAACAAGCAGGAACTGAAGGCAGTTGCAGTAGAGGCCTGGAAGAGCATCACCAGGGATGAAACCCAGCATTTGTTGATGTCTATGCGTTCCAGACTTCAGGCTGTAATTGACTGCAAAGAATTTGCAACCAAGTATTAAAAAGTGAAAGTTTGATGGATGATTGTTAATCTGTCCCATTACTTTTGGTCTCTTAAAAAGTGGGAGGCAGGGGCGTGGCCTGACCTCACGGGAAGATGGACGCATAGACGAATAGCTCCCGTTACCTCACAGCCTCTCCGCTGCAGGAAAGCCTCTCTTCACACTGCCGGCCACACCACGATGGGAACTGCCTCACGGACCTCCTCCACCTCCCGTTCCCGCTCACCGAGGAGACAGCAGAGCGGTACGACTCAGAGTATCTCCGAGCTATTCCGCTCCCAGTGATCCAACATGGTGGCATCTCGTCAGACTCCCTCACAGTCCTCCACACTGCTACTGCCTGGAGCTGCGCACGATCTCTCCCCCTCAGACACAGGTGCTCCTACGGCACTAGCACAGCTGCACCCGAGCCTCCTAGACCTTAGAGCAGTGGCAGTGGATATTAAAGATACCCTGTCAGTGGCCATTGCGGACCTGCGCATTGACATCTGCGTCATTGCTGACAGGGTACAGGAAGTGGAACACACCACAGCCCAACACCATACGATCCTCCGCAGAACGACCCACAGGGTAGATGCCCACACACTACAACTAAGAGATCTCCAGAGACACGTTGAAGATTTGGATAATAGGGGCAGAAGACATAACTTGCGTGTTAGGGGACTGACTGAAACAGTGGATACAGAACAGCTTCCTACCACCATTACAGCTATGTTTAACAATCTGCTAGACAGACCGGCCCATGCAAACATAGAGCTAGAGCGCATTCACCGTGCCCTCAGACCAAAAGGCAGAGAAAATGACCCCCCCAGAGATGTTGTGTGTTGCTTAGTTGACTACAAACTGAAAGAAGATATACTCCGCAAAGCGAGAAACAGGATTCACCTCACACATGGAGGATCAGAGATCCATATCTATCAAGATCTGTCAGGCATTACCCTGAAGAACAGAAGAGACCTGAGACCACTTCTGGACACTCTACACTCCAAAAACATACCTTACAGGTGGAAATTCCCCTTTGGTCTCTCTGCTACATGTCAAGGACGCACAGCCCTGCTCAGAGTACCCGAAGACCTGCCTTCCTTCTGTGACATCATGGGCATCCCAATGGTGGAAGTTCCGAACTGGTACGCCGAATTCCGCCATCCTACATCCAAGAGAGATCAACGCCATGAAGAACCCATGGATGCGCAGAATGTCAGATACCGCAGACGCAGATCCACATCAGGCACCAGGTCATACGCATCCACCAGAGGTCCTCACAACAGCACCAGTCCTTCCGACTCTCCGCGCCATCGAAGGGCCAGATGGGATTTTGGACCAAACCGAGATCATCCCCCATCAAGTTAAAACAAGAAATCTATCAGATCCACAGCACAGTTCTCTTGTTTGCTTCCATCTCTCTTCTTTTCTTAGTACAACAAGTTTCTTTTAGGGAAAAAAAAGGGGAGGAGAGAGAGAAAAAAAAAGGGAGAAAAAGGAAGGAGAAAAAAGAAAAAAGAAAAAAAATATTTTCTTTGCAGGTAATGGTTGAACTCTTTTTTTTTTTTTTTTTTCTTTTCAAGTTGGACAGCGCCTCCCCTCTACAACCGGGACCTTTGAGAAGGGTCGTTTCCACAGGATGGGTAAGAAACGCACCCTCACGCGTCAAGGTGTCCCATCAAATGAGAGACTCTGCTTACCCCCTACCATCTCATAGTGGCAATAGAGCTCTCGTATTACTGTCAATTAACTTTGCTAACGGGGAGACTTGATAGTCCCATTAATGCTACTTACTTAGTTATGACACAGGTTCATCATTGTATTATTATTTCTTTTCTCTCCTGCCCACGCAAATCTAAGTGACTTAAATTATTGGTTTCATATTGGTATTCCTACTATGAAATGTGATGAATCAAAACATCCTAGTGCAGGAAATGTAAAGATATGCTTATTTTATGTCCGACATAAATGTGCAAGGTTTGCAAATGCGGGTTGATCTGAGCTCCCCTGCTACCAGTCACCCCAATAACCTGCTTCCCCCATCTCTCTCCGTTTAAGAGACCCCTTTGGCTTTGGACCACCTCGCCACAGTTGGTTCCTCTTAACCTATACAACGCCCACTTGGCGTCCCTCCCACCCTACGAATACTTTAATCACACGGGGCAGACGGGGATGGTGGGGGTAGCTCGGATTGACTCGTAAGAAGAACTACGTTTTCCATGTTCCACACACAACCTAATGTTTGAACGGGACTGATCCCCTTACTGCCTAGGTTATGGTAATCATCCCGTCCATGAAGGTGATGACCATATTATTATCCTCCAGCGGACGAATAAGACTCCCGGCTATGCAATACTAAGGCATACGGGATTCACCACACCCCATTCAAAATAACCCCACCGTATGGTCCATCAGGGGATGGTATGCTTAACCACGAGGTTCTTGCATGTCATCACCTAAGGGACGGAAATTAAAGCTCCCCTGGCAATCCTACATCTAGGTTGCGTCCATAGCACGCAGGAGTATGCTGATAGTTGTTTACAGAGTTATGTTTGTTGTTTATTTTCCTCTTTTACTAGCTGCTACCAATTATATTATTAGTTCTAGAGAGTCTAAAATATATACACCCCATTCAGTCTGGACTCCATGGACCACCCAGTCCCATTTACACATACCTAGGCAGCAATATTCTGCCTCTATATTAGCTCCTTACATACTACTTGATCACAATAATAAATCAGGTCAACCACTTAGGACTCATCCCCACATATACTCCATACCCATGGTCGGCCTAAACTACATACGACCAAGGCTTCCCATGCACATACACTTGCCTGTCTTTGGCAATGAGGGTAACGGATTATCCCAACGTTCATTCACCCCTTCTACGTGTGGTCTTTTCCAACCCCCACACAGCAGTTTGGATCCGGGTTTGCCTGTCTTTGATAGGTTCTCTCTATCCTCACTTTGTACCCTACCGAACTTACATCTACAGGTGAAGGGCCAGTCCCCTAACCTATTCGGTTGACGTTTCAGGTACACTACCCGCCAACGTTCTCCTACCCTACACCCCCTCACACACCTACCCCCCTTCCCCCTTCACTATTTCACACCGCTTCCACAGTACCGGCGAACGCGGGATGCAAAATTCAGACCCCATCATGCCTCCTCCCACGACAAGTACCCCCTCCCCCCAGGTCAAGCTTTACTCCCTAAACGTAAAGGGACTCAACACCCCCGAGAAAAGATCACAGCTGCTCCTACTGCTACGGAAAGCCAAGGCAGATGTGATATTTCTCCAGGAAACACATTTCAGATCAGACAGTATTCCCAAACTGTCCAACTCATATTACCCCACGGTATACCACGCCACCAATAAAGACTCTAAATCTAAAGGGGTCTCCATCCTAATCTCCAAAAACTGCCCCATACAGATTCATGACACATTGATTGACACCAACGCACGCTACATTTTTCTAAAGGGCAAATTGCACAACAAACCTGTTACATTGGCCAACCAACAAACAGCAAGTCCCCTTTTTTTGAGACACTCTCCAAACTCTCACCATATTCTCCAAGGGTCTGCTGGTCGTCGGGGGCGACTTCAACTTAGCCCTCAACCCCTCTCTTGACGCATCCTCAGGTGCCTCCTCTACCACCTATCGTGCTCTCCGTGCAATCAAAACACAATTGACCGGCCTGGCTTTACATGACACGTGGCGTACACTACACCCAAATACTAAAGATTACACTTTTTATTCTCCCCCTCACCACAAATATACAAGGATAGACTACTTTTTTTATCTCAACCTGACTTAGACTCACTCTTGACTGCTACAATAGACCCAATGGTCCTTTCAGACCATCACCCAATCTCCGTCACCATTACGTTCCCGGCATCCTCCATGAGACATACGACCTGGCGATTAGACAACTCTCTCCTCACAAATTCTGAACACACGAAGAGACTTAATGATTGCTTATCGCATTATTTCCGAGAAAACGCATCCTCTGATACCTTGCCATTGACCCTCTGGTTGGCTCATAAATGCGTCATCAGAGGGGAATTAATTTCAATAGCCGCACAGCAACGCAAAGCCAGACAAGCACTCATATCACATTTATCGCACAGAGTTCACTCTCTGGAAAGAAAGCACAAGCAATCACTAGCAGAACAAACCCTCAGAGAGCTATTAAAAGCCAGAGAGGATCTCCTGGAGGAAATTGGGAAATCAACCAGACGCAAATTTGCCCTGTCGCAAAGAATTTTTTATGAATTTGGGAACAAATCTGGTAAAATGCTCGCTAGAGCACTCCATACCAAAAAAGCGAATTCAATCATACATTATATCTCAGACCCCCAGGGGCACAAAATAGAGTCCTCCAACGGTATAGCTAAACAGTTTAAACAATTCTACTCCAACCTATACAATCTACATACCCCTCAGCGGATCGACCCAAACAATGTCAGGAAAAAGCTATTAGACGACTTTTTGATGCAATTTAGCCCACGTCCCATCACCGCCGACGAAGCCAATGACTTAGACAAACCCCTCACAATGGAAGAAACCGTTGAAGCCCTTAAACAAATGAAACCGGGCAAAAGCCCCGGCCCAGACGGATTATCCGTCAGTTACTACAAAACCTTCATGGAAACTCTCATACCACAGTTCCTAAAAACTAAAACTTTCAATTCACTTTATAACCAACCTGACAAATGTAGTGACCTCCTCGAAGCCCACATCGTGGTAATACCGAAACCCGGGAAAGACGCCAGCATAGTCTCCAATTACAGACCTATTTCGCTTATAAATGTAGACGTAAAAATCTACGCTAAAATCTTAGCAAATCGCATTCTTCCTCTACTCCCCTCTTTAATTTTTTTGGACCAAGTGGCATTCGTCCCAGGCCGAGAGGCCAGAGACAATACCCTAAAGGCCATCAACATCCATCACTGGCTATCGTCTTCCAACACTCCAGGTTTCTTTCTTTCCCTCGACGCAGAGAAGGCGTTCGACAGAGTGGCCTGGGACTACATGGCAGAAGCCCTACGTAAAATAGGATTTAAGGAACGCATGCTTCAATATATTTTAGCCCTATATTCGTCCCCAACTGCAAAAATCAGGGTTAACGGCCACCTGTCGGACGCTTTCTCTGTGTCGAATGGAACTAGACAGGGGTGCCCACTATCCCCCCTTTTATATATGCTCTCAATGGAACCTATACTCCGTAAGATAAGGTCCAATCCAGACATCAAAGGAGTAGACATAGCCAATAAACAATATAAAACCGCAGCGTATGCCGATGATGTCCTACTATTTCTCACGGACCCCATTATCACACTTCCCAACCTACTCAAAGACTTCACCCTCTTCAAAGAATTATCCAATCTTCAAATAAACTTCACCAAATCCAAGGCCCTTAATGTATCCCTACCGGAATCCACAGTGGCCTTATGCAAAACCAACTTCCCATTTTGTTGGGACACAAACGCCATAACTTACCTAGGGATTCAGCTACCATCTAAACTAAGTGACCTCTATTCTAAAAACTTTGCCCCCTTTCTACAAACATTACAGAAAGACTTCCAGGACTGGAACAGAGGTGCCTTCTCATGGTTTGGGAGAGCGGCAATTGTAAAAATGAACATCCTCCCTAGAATTCTTTATTTACTACAAACAATCCCGATTAAACTGCCACCAGCATTCTTTTCTACCTATAAAAGGCTATGTCTAAACTTTATCTGGACTGCCAATCAAGCACGGGTATGATGGGGGAAATTAGTGTCCCCAAAGTTGAAAGGAGGCATTGGCCTCCCTGATGTACAAAAATATTATTGGTCATGCCACCTAGCTAGGATCGTAGACTGGCACTTACATTCCAAAACCAAAGCATGGATAGACCTTGAGGAGGCTTTCTCCTCCCTACCTATCCATCACCTACCCTGGATAAACCCTCACAACGCTCCGCAGGAAATCAGATCACACCCTTTGACAGGCCCCACGATAAAGGTTTTTCACACAGTCTGTAAAAAACTGAACATTGCCTCATCTCCTGGTCCACTGACCCCGCTCAATCAAAACCCAGATTTTCCCCCGGGTATTCCGTTCCCTGCTGACCATGACAGATCTACCTCAAGATCTGTTCGAGCAAAATCCTTCTTCGATAACGGCAAATTGGTATCCTTCCTCAAAATATCAGCCCGACTACCAGACACGGACATCCCCTTCTTTAAGTACCTTCAAATTCGTCATTTTTTACAAAACTCGACTCCACAATCTCAATGGTCTAGAGACCATACTCCATTTGAAGCCCTTTGCAACAAACACGACCCTCAGAAACACGTAATCTCAATTATATACTCTTTAATGTTTCCCGAGACTCCTACCACTTACGATGCGACATGCCAAAAATGGGAGAGAGACCTATCCACGGACCTTACGCAAGAAGACTGGCAAAACATATACACCCACATTCATAAAGGTTCCCTAAATGTTTCCGTGCAAGAAAACGGGTATAAAATATACTCCAGGTGGTATAGAACACCAGATAGAATTCACAAATTCCACCCAAGTGTCTCTTCACTTTGTTGGAGATGCAACACTGCTCACGGCTCTTTAATCCACATCTGGTGGGCATGTCCCCTAATCCAACCCTACTGGAACGAAATTCACCGTCTCACATCACAGATCACCACGTATACCCCAGATTTCACACCAGCCCAATATCTCCTACACCATACGTCAATACCACAATCGGCCTATACAAAATCCCTTACCCTGCACCTCATCAATGCGGCAAAACTTTGTATTCCCACTCACTGGCGATCTATCTCTCCCCCCAGTATATCTGAATGGCTCCGTAGAGTAGGGAAAATAGCCGAGATGGAAGATTTAATCCATCAAGCACGTGACACCCCGAATAAATTTCATAAAACATGGGCATGCTGGCTTCACTTTAAAACAACAACAGAATATAACACCATTATGTCAATCTCCCCATAGCTTGGCCTGGGGGGCAGTATAGATTATCTCATAAAAAAACCTTATACCCACCTTGAATTATCCCCCCCCCCTTTTTTTTTTTTTTTTCCTAATACCCTCTTTCCGCCATTCCCCACATTCCCATAACCATAAGATGTCTCCACAAACAGAACTTTCTCAAAAGCGTCACATCGATTATCCATAGTGACATCAGGAACTAATACTAAGAGGAACACAACCAAGAGACCGGCATGGTCTAGAGTTAAGTCAAAGGAACTACGAGCCTCTCCCATGCACAGTTAGTTCCCGTTAGGGGTGCGTGAGGATGAGGCGAGACACCAGGTCTCACGAAAAAGATCTCCTCTGGCTTACTTAGGTGGGTCTTAGGCCCACATGTCCTAAATACGTTCCACAGCTATGAGTTTTGTGGTATGCCTCTATAGGCAACAGTTTGATTCATGTTATGGTTCCTGTATATGTTGTTTTTTATTAAAAAAAAAAAAAAAAAAAACTACATATTCCCCCTCACACTTTAATTGTATAACATTGTCAACAATATGCTTCAAGTGTATATTACTGCTCAGTTTGTTATATTACTGCTCAGTTTGTTGTCTGCATTTTGTAATCTGCAATATCTTCAATAAAAATATTGAAAAAAAAAAAAAAAGTGGGAGGCACATATACAAACTGTTGTAATTCCTACACCGTTCACCTGATTTGGATGTAAATACCGTCAAATTAAAGCTGAAAGTCTGCAGTTAAAGCACATCTTGTTCGTTTCATTTCAAATCCATTGTGGTGGTGTATAGAGCTAAAAAGATTAGAATTGTGTCGATGTCCCATTATTTATGGACCTGGCTGTATATATATATAGATCTGACCAAGGTGTTCATTGGCTTAACAGTTGCTGGTTTTAATGAAGTTCTTCTTTAACGACTTGCCGACCAGCCTCTATACTTATACTGTGGCAGGTCGGCTCTCCTGCGTAAACCGACGTACCTATATGTCGGTCCGTGCATGTAAGATTGCGGGTGTGCACCACGGGAGCGCGGCCGCTGGTCCAGTAGACTCAATGTCTGCCGGTCGCCTGTGATCGCTGTATACAGAGGCAGAACAGGGATCTGCCATTGTAAACAAGGCGGATCCCCGTTCTGACAGGGGACAACTTAGAGATCTGCTATTCCCAGTGATCGGGAACAGCTATCTCTGTCAAGTCCCAGGCAGCCCATCCCCCCTACAGTCAGAACATGCTGAGAGAACACATTTAACCCTTTGATTGCCCCCTAGTGTTAACCCCTTCCCTGCCAGTGTAATTTATACAGTAAATTGATCAGTGCATTTTTATAGCACTGAACAATGTAATAATGTTACTGGTCCCCAAAAAGTGTCATATGGGGTCATATTGTCTGCCCCAGCATCACAGTCCCACTAAAAATTACAGACTCCCGCCATTACCAGTAAAAACAATAAAATTCCCTAAATCTATCCCATAATTTGTAGATGCGATACCTTTTGCGCAAACCAATCAATATACGCCTATTGCGTTTTTTTGGGGTTTTTTTTACCAAAAATATGTATAAGAATACATATTGGCCTAAACTAATGAATACATTTGTTTTTTTATGTATTTTTTTTTTTTTGGATATGTATTATAGTAGAAAGTAAAAAAATATATATATTTTTTCCAAATTGTATGTCTTTTTTTGTTTATAGTGCAAAAAATAAAAACTGCAGAGGTGATCAAATACAACCAAAAGAAAGCTCTATTTGTGGGAAAAAAGGACATAAATTTTGTTTGGGTACAACATCGCACGACTGCGCAATTGTCAGTTAAAGTGACGCAGTGTCGTATCGCAAAAAATGGCCTGGTCATTAAGGGGGCAAATCCTTCCTGGGCTGAAGTGGTTAAGGTAGGCTCAGTAAGGCAGTCTATACATTAGGCATTTTTTTTCATTCAACAGCAGGTTTAAAAAACATAAAAAAAGACTTGATTCTCCTATCCAAACATGGATGTGGATGGGGGAATCACACTCAGCGAGGTATAGTGTTTGACAGTGAAGAGACTTCCATGCTGGCAGAATTCACCGCTCATTGCTGCTAGCTATAGCCGGGGGTGATGATCATCCAGTAGATCGACTTCTTTTCAACCAGGCTGCCCTTACATTGATTAAAATTCAGCTGCTTCCTGCTGAACCGGGTGAATTTCTATCCATGTATGGCCATCTATTAGTATTTTGCAGGTACAAGGACTGTGGTATATGTGTACTTTGTATACAGCAGGCACCAATTCTGTTAAATCCACCTTTAAGCCCCTCCCCCACTGGCCAGCCACAGTTACCCTGTTTCCCCGAAAATAAGACCTAGCGTGATCGTCGCTGATGGCTGCAATAAAAGCCCTACCCCCCAAATAAGCCCTACCCTGTTTCCCCAAAAATAAGCCCTACCCTGAAAATAAGATCTACAAGGACTTTAACTAGGGCTTATTTGGGGGTAGGGCTTATATTGCAGCCATCACCAACAATCACGCTGGGTCTTATTTTCGGGGAAACATGGTATTAACATATACCATGTAACAAGGAAAGATTACTCCTGCACTTGTGAGGGTCTGTTTGGGTTTGAAAAAAGTAGTATTGTGAAATTATAGCGAAGCTGAAAGAGATGGTGTTGCATGTCCCGCTGCCCAGGAAAATGACCCCGGGGTGGTCAGGTAAGGCTATATGGAGAGTGATGGATGAAGGGCGCGTGATCAGTTGCTCACATCAAAAAGTATAAAATTGATTCAAATGAAAAAGCCAATAAAGGCAAATAAAAGCGATTAAATAATGCCAATACTATGTATCAATACAAACAGGTAACAAAATATAAAAAAAATGGAAATTTAAAGATAAAAATGGGTTAAAAGTATCATGAGCCCATATTGAGGCGGGTGTTTAGAGTTGGCTGGCGCGTTTCGAGGATAACCTCTTCATCAGAGCCTTTGAGAACCAGGGCGCAGTCTCTATGGGCCAGTAGGCCAAAATCTGTACATCAACATAATGGCTGGTTGGAAAAAATGGCCTGAAATGGGGAATATGGTTTTCTGTGTTCCATACCAGTCCACGTATAAGCGTTCTATGTGGTAGTAGAAAGTGTGTGTGTTCTCCTTTAAATTTGTAGAGAAGGAATTGTAGGATGGTGTGGACCTGTCACTGGCTGGATGAAAGGGAGATTATTCAGCCTGACTGCATCCTCCTGGGAAAGTGCTGTCCTGTATTGTAGAGGATGGAGGGGGGTGAAGAACTCTTAAGAGGTTACTGCAGCCAAGTGTGTCTGCAGCTGTCTCTCTGCCTCAGATACAAGAGTGATAGCCTTGTATCTGTGGGAGGATAGATTTGTGCTCCAGCCAGGAGAGGTGACCTAGTTATGAGACAAGACACCATGCTAGAAAGATTCCCTTACCTCGAAGGACTGGGAGAGTCGGGATAGCTAAGCAGGTTGTCAGAGGACAAAGAGAGCTGAGGCAACTAGAAAGTCCAGAAGGGCAAAGTGCAAGCCTCAAGAGAGGGAGAGCCTGGGGTGCTGAAAGAACCCTGCCCAGAGACCAAGAGTGGGCCCATGCAGTGAGGTACTGCAGACAAAGTCTGGGTGAGCCTAAAGAGTCTACGATCTGGGTGACCAGAGAGAGCAGCAGTGCTGCTGACAGGAGAGCCAAGTGTCTCAGTATTTTCTATGAACGCACTGTCCTCTGATAATTTCCTGACACAGAGACTATGGAGTCAGTCTGCACATGCTCAGTTTGGTGTGTATTGCTAGAGAGTTTTTTTTTCTTGGGAGAGTGCATGTGATCAGCACAGGGCCAATCAGCACCGTCTAGACAGAGGGTCAGGGCTCTTGCAGTCTCATATGACAGTCAGAAAATTCCTCCTATAAGCTTTAACCAGTGCTTGGCTGGACACTGCTAGAAGTCACAAGACTCCTCTAACTGCTGATGATAAAAGGTATTTAGCAGTTTATATTTACTAAAATAATTGCATTTCCATGTTCTGTGTACTGTGGGAGAACAGATATAGCGAATGCAGGGTCCTGAGTTTAGTAACACTTTAGCAACAAGCATTATAAACAGTTTGTACACCATGTTTCTCTTACATAAAATTCAATAAAGAAATATTGAAATATAAACAGTACCAACCAATGGATCTAAGGCAGTGACCCTATGTTACACCTAATAATGATACATTAGGGTACAATGATAATAAACATATACAGCCAAAAACAAAAACAAGAGACAATTAGAATACATATGCATTTCCTGTTTTGATTCAATGTGGCTATAGAGGCATCATCTAACTCATATTTATATATGATCTATGTTATGTTATATTGCACAAAACAATTTTTTATGTTCTTATATGCCTTTATCATTTTTAGTGAAGTAAAATGCTACTTTTTTGCATGTATTTGTTGGTTACTGGCACTTTTAAATCCAATTCAACTATATATTTTTTGTTTATATTTTCAGTAAAAATTAACGGGGCATCCCTCACTTATGATGTGTACTTAAAGATTGGTATTAAAAATATACAACTATCTACAGCTGTCAATAATATATACATTTTAAAAATCTTATAAGATTTCTTAGCATTCTTTAAGCTGGAAATTCACTGCAGGAGTAAAAAAAATCAAAGGACAAATGTCCATCCATGCAGACAAGAGTGAAAATAACACCCCCACACATTCTATATATAGATTTGTGCACTTATCTTTCTTTTACAGCATTTTGTAGTCCACTGTAGGTGGGTACATGACATCATAGTCTTCTGTATATGCAGTAAAGCATGCTTGTTATACTCACAGGGGAACCTAAAGGGTTAATCCTGTGCATTGTGTAAAAACGGCTGTTCAATCCTGTCTTCTCTGATCATATCCTTCTTCCACTGTCCCCAATATATCTCCTGATATTTACAGAGCCATGGGACAGGCTTCACATGATTAATTTGGTGTGTATTGTTAGAGGTATTTTTTTTTTCTTGGGAGAGTGCATGTGATCAGCACAGGGCCAACCAGCACTCTCTAGACAGAGGGTCAGGGCTCTTGCATTGTCATACGACAATCCTGGGAGAATGAAAACTCCTCCTACATGCTTTAACCACACTCATAGAAGTCACAAGACTGCTCTAACTGTTGTTGAAAAAAGGCATTTAGCAGTTTATATTTACTAAAATAATTGCATAACCATATTCTGTGTACTGTGCAAGACCAGATATAGTGAATGCAGGCTCCTGGTTTTAGTAACACTTTAATGAACAGCAGTTTTTTAACACCCAGTTTATTCAGATATTAAAGGTTTTAAAAGAAATGTATACTGTATATAGTTAGATGTGCAGGATGAAAAGATGTGTTTGTTTCGTTCGTTTGTTTCGATTCGTTATTTATCTAAATTTGTTTAGGTAAATTTGTTGCATTTGACCGAATTCGAAAAACAAGATCAAAAAAAAAAAAAAATCAACTGCATTCGAAAAAATCGTATTCTAAAAAAATCTACCGAATTCGAAAAAAACAATCAAATTCGAAAAAATTCTACCGCATTCGAAAACATTTAACCAAATTTGTAAAAGTAAACTATACATAACCATTTTCCGAAATTGGAATTTCGTATATAATTAATTTGAATTTGAATAGAAAAGATTAGAATAGAAAATAATAGAAAAGAATAGCATATAAAAACAATAGAACAGAACAGAAAAGAATATTATATATATCAATCTTCCGAAAATTATTTTATTTTATTCTGTTCTATTGTTTTTCTTTTCTGTTCGTTTCTATTCAAATTCAAATTCATTCTATAAGATATTCGAATTTTGGAAGCCATTTTCTGAAATTCAAATTTCTATAGATTGAAATCGAATTAGAATAGAAAAGATTAGAATAGAATAGAAAATAATAGAAACGCATAGCATAGAAAAACAATAGAACAGAATAGAAAAAAAATACAATATATATTATATTTTATTCTATTTTGTTCTATTGTTTTTCTATTCTATTATTTTCTATTCTATTTTAAATTTTTCTGTTCAAATTTTAATTCATTCTATACAAAATTCGATTTCGGAAAATGGTTATATGTATATATTATATTTTATTCTATTGAGTTCTATTATATTCTCTTATTTTTTATTCTATTATTTCTATTCTATTCTAATCTTTTCTATTCGAATTTGAATTCATTCTATATTAAATTCTATATTTAATTAGAATTTCGGTAGCCATCTTTCGAAAATTTCAATTTCGTATAGAATGAATTAGAATATAAAAGATTAGAATAGAATAGAAAAGAATAGCATAGCTGTACCTCCAGCTAATGTTGCTGGCTGGAAGATGATCCATATAAAGGTTGCATGGGAATGTATGCTTCTGCCAAGTTGGGGAGGTGAGAAGCTGGGAGGGAAGGAAAATGCCGGATCTCATGATCAGAGCATTGGGAATGTTAGCACCATTGTGCACATGTTATTTACTTGGAATGTTTTCAGCAAGCACTTATCACATATGGAACATGTTTGTTTAATTGCGGGATGGGTGTGCTGTCTTGGTTTGGGGGGGAGGTTGCCCTGCCGATCCATGTGTAATCTCTGTGCCAATGAACACCATGGCGGACTTTAAATTTATGATGGGGAATGTGCGGGGCATGCGGGATAAGATTAAAAGGACAGCAGTATTACAATATTTGAAAGGTCCGAAGGTGGATTTTGTCGCATTGGTGGAGACGCATGTTACAGGTCACTTACAGGTGGCCCTGAAGCATCCCTGGGTTGGGTGGGCTTACCACAGCACCCACACAAATATGTCTAGAGGGGTAGATTGCAAAATCTACACCTTTTGAATTGATCTCTGTGGTGTCGGATCGGCAGGGTAGATACCTTTTTCTACATGCAATTGTGGGGGGAGACCCCTTGTTGATACTGGCTAGCTATATCCCCCCTCCATACAGGTCGGACGTGGTCGCAGAGGGTCTTTCATGTATAGCGTTGTACTCGTCCATACCAGCAGTGTGGATGGGGGATTTTAATCATATGAGGACTCCATCCCTTGACCGCCCAGCACGGGCTGAACCCAGACTTGGTGAACCACTGCATACTAGGCTGTACCGTACACTGACGGAGTTTGCCCTTATTGAAGTTTAGAGACATACTAACCCCACAACTAGAGCATATACTTGCCACTCAATAAGTCCTAACACCATGTCCAGGATAGACTACATACTTGTTTCCAGGGCCCTTTTGCCAAAGGTCACGGGCTCAGGATTTGCTCCTAGGATCCTGACCACTCTCCATGCTGGCTGACGGCATCCTTGCGGGTAGCTTCTCCCACTAGGTGTTGGCAACTAAACCCTCATTGGCTATCCCTGCTTACGGACCATGACTCCATTGCCAGGGAGCTGCTCTTCTTTTTGGAGGGTATACAGGGACCTCTTGCCCTTACCACACACTGAGACGACTTTAAAATTCATGTCCGTAGAATATTATCCTCCAGAATAAATAGGCTAAAACGAGAGTCTAACACTGTACTTCAACTCACATCTGACAAACTGCGAGACTTAGAAGAGGCCTATAGTTCAAGCCCAACCCTTGAAAACCTAGACAGAGTGAAACTGCAGACCCGACTAGTTACACTACTGCACACAAAGAAGGCTAAACAGAGGGTTTATGAACAAGGTGAAAGGGCGGGGAGACTGTTGGCCTTTCTGACTCACATGGACGATAAACCCCCAGTCGTGGTGTCGCTTACTGACCCAGACGGGTGTAATATAACAGACCCAGAATTTAGACAGCTCAATTTAGACAATTCTATGGCAACGCAAAGGGAAATTTGATTGTATTTATCTTCCATACAATTCCCCCAGCTGAATCGAGAGCATGTTGAGCTTCTTGATGCACCTATTACAGAACATGATATCACGGAAGCGATCGCACAGCTAGCCAAATCCAAAGCTCCAGGGATGGGTGGATTGCCTCTGGAATTTTATGTAACTTACTCGGATATTTTGGTCCCCAAGCTGAAAGTCTATATTTGATCAGAACTCATTCCCCGAGTCTATGCAGGAATCCCAAATCATAGTTCTCCCCAAACCAGGAAAAGACCCGCATTTCCCTGAATCCTACAGGCCTATCTCACTCCTGCAGGTTGATATCAAAATCTTAGCTAAAATCCTGGCCTCTAGGTTAAACACTGCTTTCTTAACTTTAAATCATGCAGACCAAACGGGCTTTATGCCGGGGAAAAATACAGCCATGAACATCATGCGACTATATATGAATATCCAAGCCCGACGCGATAACTCAGGAACGAGGGTGGTGGTGGCGTTAGATACAGCTAATGCCTTCAATTCCGTGGAATGGCCATATTTGTGGGAATGTCTACATAATTATGCTGTCACTGTTTCACAATTACCTTTATATATTAGGCTTTGTCTGCCCTCAACATTATAGTCATGTTGATCAGCTACGCTGCACTGCACTGCATCCCCACCATGTTTTTTTAGCATGTAGGATCCATTCATGCATTGGCCCGTTTCTGCTTTTTTAGTTCACTTTGCCACTTTAGTCATCTTTGTAGCTTCCCTCCCCCCCCCCCCTTCATCACAGCGCAACTACCATCTTCCCCCACTTTTGTCTATATAATTATGGTTTCAGGGCATGCTTCATAAAATGGGTACAGCTCCTGTATCAGACACCCAGGGCGAGAATCTTTGTGAATGGATGGCTCTCTGAGCAGTTCCCATTAGAGATGGGTACTCGGCAGGGGTGTCCTCTCTCTCCCTTACTGTATGTGCTGGCAGCTGAGCCACTGGCCATTGCCATCAGAGCACACCCTGATATTCAGGGTATGCGCCGAGACCCTACAGTCGATAAAATAGGAATGTATGCCGATGACACCATATTATACTTAGTGGACAAGGGACCATCACTCCAAGCAGCGTTAAGACTTATTGAACAAATGGGGGGATACTCGGGCCTGCGTATAAATTGGGACAAGTCTCAGATTCTTCCGATGTGTTTCCTCGCCCTTTCACAACTCCCCCGCTACCACTCGCTAGAGTATCTAAAATTAAATACCTGGGTGTGAAGGTAACTAGGGACCTGGTAGACTATACACCCCTGAATGTGGCTCCTTTGTTTGACTTACTAAAAAGCAAAACGCAGACGTGGTCTAGATTACCATTAGGGGTAATGGGGCGCGTAAATTTAATAAAAATGATCATACTGCCCAAAATTCTATATCTGGTATGGCACGCCCCCCCTATACATTCCATTAAAAATCTTTAAGCAGATGGAAGCTAAATTTGTTTGTCTGGGGTAATAGTAGACACAAGCTAGCTTGGCAAACCCTTTAAAAACCCCACAGATATGGGGGGTGTATCTCTCCCGGACCTGCAGGATTATTACCTAGCCTCGCAACTATCTCACATGTACCAATTCCACACGTCGAAACTGCTACAGATCTTTGGTTCGTGACAAACTGGGACACCTGACGTATATACCCATTCAGGCCATACTTCATGGGAAAAAGACACAAGGTCTCTCTGCGTGGTACAACTCGGGCATGTTGATACATCACCAAAGGGTATGGGAAATATCTCTTAAAAAGCAGAATGTGGGGAAATGTCATTCCCACACCCCATTGTGGCTTAACAGTCATATGCCAGAACTGGAAATAATTCCAGACTCGATAGTTTGGGCTAGTTTGGGCTAGACATGGAATATTATATCTCCATCAGGTCTTGTCCACCTCTGGGCTTAAGCAGTTTCAGACCCTCAAGGAGGAGTTCTCCCTCCCACACCAACTAGCATTTAAATACCTGCAGCTCCGTCATGCACTTAGAACCCAGCTGCCAGACTTAGAAGTAGGGATGGACCCCCCCTGTGCTGAGTATAGTTATGGGAGATGACCCCTCCAGGCTTATATCACACCTGTATTACACAATCAGACAACGGGGTGCAGCTGCTGTTTCACACAAGGCCAAAACGGTACGGGAACAGGACGTAGGACTCATAGATGACACTGACTGGGCCGAGATTTTGGAAGGAACCAAGACGTTGTCTCCAAAGCTGTCCGATAGACTGATACAACTGTATATAGTACACAAAGCCTATCTGACGCCGGTGAGATTGGCAAAGTTCCAGCACACACTGGACCCGATGTGTTGCTTGTGCAGAGCTGATCCAGGCTTACCATCTTATATGGAGCTGCGCACATATCCAGACATATTGGACGCAGGTTGTCCATTTCCTCCATGATAATATGGGATCCCTGTGGTGCTGGACCCTAAGTTATGTATTTTGGGGCTACTGCCAGATGTAGAAGTGGACAAATATCACGCAATTTTAATTTTTGAAACATTATTCCTAGCACGTAAGGTGATAGCACAGAGATGAATGCAGAACATGCCCCCCACACTACAGATGTTGAAAAAAGCAGTTAATGACACTCTGCCATTCAAGAAACTGATCTACGCACACAGGGGATCTACACAAAAATATTCAAAGATCTGGGACAGATGGTTGGAGGAACCTGTGTATAATGGTTTCATACCCGGTGCAGTGTTTCCCTATACCAGAGGCACATTTTATTTATAGGTTGGATTAAACTGCCACATGACTTACGGCACATGTGAATATATGTGTATGCATATCCTGTAATATTCCTGCATATTTAATTTTGATGTCATAATATGTTACTGACATGTACCTAATTGACTTGTAAAATGTAATCTATATCAATAAAGTTGTTTTTTTTCCAAGTAAAAAAAAGAAAAGAATAGCATAGAAAAACAATAGAACGGAATAGAAAAAATATAATATATATTATAGTTTTTTCTATTCTGTTCTATTGTTTTTCTATGCTATTCTTTTCTATGCTATTCTAATCTTTTATATTCAAATTCATTCTATACGAAATTTGAATTTCGTATAGAATGAATTTGAATTCAAATAGAGAAGATTAGAATAGAAACGAATAGAAAAGAATAGCATAGAAAAACAATAGAAGAGAATAGAAAAACATATAATATATATTATTCCTAATTCTAGTCAGTTCTATTGTTTTTCTATGCTATTCTTTTCTATTCTAATTTTTGCTATTTTAATTCAAATTCATTCTATAAGAAATTCAAATTTTGGAAGATGATTATACATATATATATATATATATATATATACATTTTATATATATATACCTATATATATTTTTTTATATTTTGTTTTATTGCTTTTCTATGCTATTCTTTCCTATTATTTTCTATTCTATTCTATTCTAATTCAATTTCATTCTATACGAGATTTGAATTTTGGAAACTGGTTATATGTATAATATTTATTATATATATAACATGGACTTTAACTGCAGACCTTCAGCTTTAATTTGAGGGTATTTACATCCAAATCAGGTGAACGGTGTAGGAATTACAACAGTTTGCATATGTGCCTCCCACTTTTTAAGGGACCAGGGACAGATTAACAATCATCCATCAAACTTTCACTTTTTAATACTTGGTTGCAAATCCTTTGCAGTCAATTACAGCCTGAAGTCTGGAACTCATAGACATCACCAGATGCTGGGTTTCATCCCTGGTGATGCTCTGCCAGGCTTCTACTGCAACTGTTTTCAGTTCCTGCTTGTTCTTGGGGCATTTTCCCTTCACTTTTGTCTTCAGCAAGTGAAATGCATGCTCAATCGGATTCAGGTCAGGCGATTGACTTGGTCATTGCATAACATTCCACTTCTTTCCCTTAAAAAAACTCTTTGGTTGCTTTCGCAGTATGCTTCGGGTTATTGTCCATCTGCACTGTGAAGCGCCGTCCAATGAGTTCTGAAGCATTTTGCTGAATATGAGCAGATAATATTGCCCAAAACACTTCAGAATTCATCCTGCTGCTTTTGTCAGCAGTCACATCATCAATAAATACCAGAGAACCAGTTCCATTGGCAGCCATATGTGTCCACGCCATGACACTACTACCACCATGCTTCACTGATGAGGTGTTATGCTTTGGATCATGACCTTTCCTTCTCCATACTCTTCTCTTCCCATCACTCTGGTACAAGTTGATCTTGGTCTCATCTGTCCATAGGATGTTGTTCCAGAACTGTGAAAACTTTTTTAGATGTTGTTTGGCAAACTCTAATCTGGCCTTCCTGTTTTTTCTTCTCTTGATTGTTGACTTTGACACACATATACCTACCTCCTGGAGAGTGTTCTTGATCCGGCCAACTGTTGTGAAAGATGTTTTCTTCACCAGGGAAAGAAATCATCCACCACAGTTGTTTTCCGTGGTCTTCCTGGTCTTTTGGTGTTGCTGAGCTCACCGGTGCGTTCTTTCTTTTTAAGGATGTTCCAAACAGTTGATTTGGTCACACCTAATGTTTTTGCTATCTCTCTGATGGGTTTGTTTTGTTTTTCAGCCTAATGATGGCTTGCTTCACTGATAGTGACAGCTCTTTGGATCTCATATTTAAAGTTGACAGCAACAGATTCCAAATGCAAATAGCACACTTGAAATGAACTCTGGACCTTTTATCTGCTCCTTGTAAATGGGATAATGAGGGAATAACACACACCTGGCCATGGAACAGCTGAGCAGCCAATTGTCCCATTACTTTTGGTGCCTTAAAAAGTGGGAGGCACATATACAAACTGTTGTAATTACTACACCGTTCACCTCATTTGGATGTAAATACCCTCAAATTAAAGCTGAAAGTCTGCAGTTAAAGCACATCATGTTCATTTCATTTCAAATCCATTGTGGTGGTGTACAGAGCCAAAAAGATTAGAATTGTGTCAATGTCCCAATATTTATGGACCTGACTGTGTAACCATCTTCCGAAATTCAAATTTTGTATAGAATGATTTTGAATAGAAAAGATTAGAATAGAATAGAAAATAATAGAAAAGAATAGAATAGAAAAATAATAGAACAGAATGAAATAAAATATAATATATATTATATTATATTCTGTTCTATTGTTTTTCTAGTCTATTCTTTTCTATTATTTTCTATTCTAATCTTTTCTATTCTAATTCAAATTCATTCTATACGAAATTCTAATGTCGGAAGATGGTTTTATAAATATATATATATATATATATATATATATATAATTTTTTGTTCTTTTCTATTCTCTTTCTATGCTATTCTTTTCTATTTTCTATTCTATTCTAATGTTTTCTATTCAAATTCAAATTCAATTTCATTCTATTTGAATTTCGGAAAATTATTATATATACAGAATTTTTTCCAATATGATTTTTTTTTTTCAAATTCAGTAGATTTTTTTTTTAATGCGGTAGAATTTTTTTTTAATGCGGTCGATTTTTTTAGAATTTGATTGAATTTTTCTGATTTGATTGAATTTTTTTCGAATTCGGTCAAATTTTTTCAAATTCGAATAGGAAACATATCTATTCTAATCTTTTCTATTCTAATTCGATTTCATTCCATACAAAATTTACATTTCGGAAAATGTTTATATATATATATAATATATATATATATATATAATCATCTTTTGAAATTCAAATTTTGTATAGAATGAATTCAAATTTGAATATAAATGATTAGAATGGAATAGAAGATAATAGAAAAGAATATAATTGAAAAACAATAGAACAGAATAGAATCAAATATAATATGTATTATGTTTTATTTTATTCTGTTCTATTGTTTTTCCATTCCATTCTTTTCTATTATTTTAGTTTCCATTTTTTTGCCTTCTTTTCCAATCTATTCTCAAATTCGAATTTGAATTTCGAAAGACGGTCATATTCTATTTTATTTTGTTACATTCTTATTAAATTGTATTCTATTCTTTACTATTCTTTTATTTTTATTCTTTTGCTTTATTATTTTGTATTCTATTTTATAGTATTCTTGTTTAGAAAATCTATTTCTATTTTTTTCAAATTCAATTTAAGTTTGTTTTCGAATTTGATTCGATTCAAATTTTGTTCGCTTTTTTCCGATTCGAATCGTTATTTCGGATTAGTTTAAATTCATTTCTATTGTAATAATAATAATGAAAAATTTGTCCGAATTTTGATTCAGAACTAAACTACATGCACATGTATATATATATATAGTATTTTCCTTTATTTCTTTATTATGATCTGGACTAATAATAGTCCAGATCATAATAATGTGCCATTTTACAAAAATAGTGAGTTGGTGGGTGCAAATTTCTAGCGCACAGTTTAAAAAATGGCCTTCTTTTAACAGTGCGTATGCACTTTTACAGTGGATAAGAAGGAGACACTGTAGTCCTTCCATATAACCAAAGCCACAGCTCAATCAAAATATGGATCATAGTATGACCAATGATAGAGAACTGGTTACAACGTAGGTTCTGAAAAATGTCATATCTCCCAAATGTTATTGTATCTATCCAGTGAAACATGAAGAGAGGCAGTAAGATATTCCATCTCTTTGATGACTTGGCTTCTCATGTGCTATTTTACTGAGGAACAAGGTTTAATACTTTTCCATTTAAGAGCCACTGGCACCTTTCCACAGTAAGTATATGTGTCAGTATTGACACATATTTGTTTGTTAGTGTTTCAGTGTTTTTAGAAAAGTTAGTTTTTGAAAGGCCCAGAAGATTTTAAAAAGTTTTAGTGCCGGTTTACACCAGTGTGATGCGGGAAAGAGCGGCGTGATTCCAGTGTCGGTTCCCGCATTGCATAGAATTTGCAGGCATTTCACACTGCCCTATGCCAACTGCTGTGGGTGTCAATAGAAAGTTAGTGTCGGGGGGCGTGTCCGGACCTGCTGCTGGAAGGACGCATGTGAGCTGAGCTCCTCTTAGCCCACACTAATCTAAAACCATCCGTTGCTTTATACTGTGCTCCCGCAGCTACAAGTTACATATTTTTGGTCCCAGACCCCTGCTGATCTGCCCTGGACAGTTATTTGAGATTTTGGCTGGTCTGATCCTGCTCGCTGAGATTTCTCCTTTGCCACCAGGATCCTCCGCCGTCATCTTGAGTCCTACAAGCGAGCCGGCGGTGCTTTCTACCTGATCCCACAGGCTCGCGGATCGGAGAGCAGTTGGACGGTTTGTGGGCCTGCTCTGACCCTGGAGACTGCGCCGACTGGCCTGCGGAATCAAGGAGGCCACGGAGAACCATCCGGCAGTCGGCCTCGGTGTCCTGCGGCCTTGCGGCCTGACGCGGTCTGCAGACTGAATTACAGGCACTCCTCCAGGTCACAGTGAGTAGGATCGCCCGTTGTCGGACCCCAGGGAGGCGTCTGACCACCCGATCCTCCCTCTCTCTACCCCCATGGGTGCCCCAGTGATTACGAGCGACCGTGCTTATTTCTTCGTCGGCCTTCTCCTAGGATAGACCGAGGCTTCAGCCTGCTCCTGGAGGCCGGTGGCCATCTTGGGACTCTCATATACACCCTAAAGTCATCTCTTCTGTCCCTTTAGCTGCACAGTTGTTCACAAGGTGCTGGGGACTGCAGGATTGGCTTCTCTCACCCCAGGCTGATAGGAGGGGGAAGTAGAGATGTAATCAAGGGGATCTGAGGATCCAAATGGAGCACAACATTACTCTGAGAGAGATGCTGCCTAAATAAACCCTGGGCCCCTGTCTGCTCACCAAGACCTCCATACAGCAGTATTAGCAATATTTAGCATCGGAGGTAAGCCTGCATGTTTGATCACTAAATCCTCTGCGTACCTCATGGGCAAAATTGGCCAACAGCAACGAAACTGCAAACCACTGTGTGTGCCACGAGAAGAACCAACAATGGAGCGTTATGTTACCAGACCATAGCTTGCCTCCTCTAATTCCTCCGCAAATCCTTTTGCCTTACTGGATCCCTCCCTGGATTCGGAAGATGCCACAAGCTCCTCTCTGACTAGCTCACAGAATTCTGCAACCACTCTTTCACCCTCGAATATGATTCTCACCCCTGACATTCTGGACTCCAAACTGCAGCTTTTACTTCAACAGATTACGTCCAATGTTTCGGCTGAGGTGAGCAAGCTAGCTGCTGAATTGAGAGGGAAAATAACCCAAATTGGAGATCGCACATACACTCTGGAGAACAAATTCGACGAAATGATAAATTATGTACAAGCGATCGAGGAGGAAAATCATAACTTACGCCTTTCCGTATCTCAACTCCAATTACAGCAGGAAGACTTGGAGAACAGAGAAAGATGACAAAACCTACGATTCAGAGGGATTCCGGAAACAGTGTGCGATTCTGAACTCCGACCTTACCTTCTGAGCCTTTTTAATAACCTGGCTCCCTCAGTTGTGGACATAGATTGGCGACTGGACAGGGCCCATAGATCCCTGGGCCCGAAACCTCCGGCTGGAGCTAGACCCAAGGATGTTGTGGTACGGTTTCACTACTTTGAAAGTAAAGAGGCACTAACCCTGACAACCCGCAATAAATCCCAAATTACGTACAAGGGTGCCAAGCTGCAGATCTTTAGCGATCTTTCGCCCATTACTCTCGCTAAACGGGGGAACTTGCACCCCCTCACCTCACACTTACAACAACACAAGATACCATATTACTGGGGATTCCCTTTCCATCTAGCTGTATCCAAAGATGGAACCCAATATTCTCTATGTGATTTACAAGAAGCTAAGGCCTTCCTGAAAAGTCTGGGTCTCCCCCATTTACCGGAAGAAGATACTATCCCTCCTAACACACAGGCCCGTTTGCCTCCAACTACACCTACTCGCATCTGGACTCCTGTTCGGGGCAAATCAAAGAAGCACCTTTCTACTCCTCAACACCCGAGATCTTCTAAGCAACCTCCTTGAGTATCCCTCTGAACATTCTTATTTTTGATTATATTCTTCCCTGCCTTTAGCATTTCCGTTTCTTCTCAGAGTTTTGGACGAAATTTTTTAAGACGAAACGATGTTGCTGTCTTGGATCTTTCAGTTTTTGTATCTACCTCGCTCCTTTTTTCGGGGTAGAATATTTTTCATCCCATGAGATACATTTACTAAAGGTTTTGGAAATTTTAAGTGTCAAACATACCTGTTATATTTGTTAACCTTGCTTTTTCCTAAGGACTTACATGTTTTTCTTCAAAATCTTTTTGTCCTATTTTTGTCTTTTCCGCTACCAAATGCATAAGGTGAGCAGCGGTCCCTCTCCCATCTTCTCAAGCAGAATCGCCAGGTGGAGGTCCGCCCACGTCCCCACCAGGCCCTGGTCTACGCCCAGCGCTCCCTGAGAAACTGTTTTTTCTCAGGTTCACAGAATTTTGAACTATTTTTTCCTTTTTTTCTTTTGATTTTTCTTTTTTGTTTTTCTTTTTTTTTACAATTCCTATGCATGTCTAATGATGTGTTCCACAGTTTGAGACCCCACGGTCATTATCATTTTACTCTAAAGGAGAATCAACTTGGGGTGTGTTTTTCAATAATTAGAGATGGGAAAACGTTTATTATTATAATTACTTGTAAACTGCAATGTGTATACTTCTATTCTCATGTTACTTCCAGGCTTATAGTATTAGATGCTTTTACACTAGCCTTCCTAGATAGACCGCAGCCATGGCTCTAAAAATTATGTCCTATAATGTAAAAGGCCTGGGCTCCATTAGTAAACGCTGGATGGCCCTTAAAGATTTCAGGGCCTCGGGTGCAGACGTAGTGATGATCCAGGAGACCCACTTTCGGGCAGGAGGATCATTAAAATTTGCCTCCAGGTTTTTTCCCATCTCCTATCTTGCCTCTGATTCTACGGGCAAGGCAGGAGTGGCAATCTTGATCAGGAAAGCATGTCCTGTCAAGGTTCGGAGGTCACATGTAGATCCTCATGGGAGATTTATTTTTTTAGAATGTGAATACATGTCTACCTCTTTTACACTGGTTAATTTGTATGCCCCAAACACGGGCCAGATTGAGTTCCTCAACAAAACTCTTTGATACTCCCCAATATCACTCACAACCTTTTATGGTAGTTGGTGGGGACTTCAATCTGGTCATGTCACCCAATAGGGACAGACAAGCGCCTTTTAGTACTACCCCACCTAAAAGAATATTGTCTCAAGCCAATGCATTCCGTAAATGTATTAGATCATACAGACTATTCGACTCATGGAGGATAAAACATCCCTCTGTCAAACAATTTACGTTTTATTCACCAGCTCATAAAATGTACTCCCGTCTTGATCATTTTTTTTATCTCGGCTCCACTTATTCCCTATGTAGTTGAGTCAGACATTTCCCCTATTACATGGTCGGACCAAGCGCCCATTACACTAGATCTTATGTTATCCCAGACTTATACTAAATCCTGTCACTGGCATTTTAATGACCACCTTTTACAGTCTGAAGTATCCCGATCTATCCTAGCAAATAGCTTGAAAGATTATTTTATACTCAACTCTGGATCGGTATCTCAGGTTTCTACACTGTGGGAGGCACATAAGGCTGTTTTCCGAGGTGCGTGTATAGCTGAGGGCTCTCGACTGAAGAGAGATAGAAACTGTTTATTGCAGTCCTTAATGTCCGCTCTAGTAGCTGCTGAACGGAGGCTTCTGGGTGGTCCCACAGTGCAGAAACTACGTAAAGTCATTTACCTTAGAGAACAAATTAAATCAACAAAACTTGACAAAACAGCTAGGTCCATACTGTGGATGAAGCAGAAATTTTACGAATTTTCCAATTTACGAAATTTCGTCCGTTCAATTCCTTACCTGATTTCCTTTTGCAGACAGACGGATCTAGAACACATTGCCCTCGTGAGATGTCCAAAATTTTTGGTAACTTCTACAACAAACTGTATAATTGTCTGACTCCGAAGAACCATTTTGATTTTACGCAGGTAAATTTCGAGTCTTTTTTTTCCAATATAAAACTACCAAAATTATCTAAAACGGACCTAGAGAGTTTAAATGCAACAGTATCAGCTGAAGAACTTCTAGCTATAATTAAAAAACTACCATTACACAAATTCCCTGGCCAAGATGGATTGCCCTACTCCTACTACAAACCTTTTTTTGACATCCTATCTCCTCATATGTTAGCCTTATATGATTCCCTTCTTAAGGGAACTCCTCCACATTCTCAGTTTTCCAACTCGTTTATTTCGGTTATCCATAAACCTGGAAAGGATCCCTCTGTCCCAGATAACTACAGACCCATAGCCCTCCTAAATTCGGATTACGAGATATTTACTAAAATACTCGCTACCCGACTCTCCGCATTTATTCCCAAACTGATACACAGGGACCAAGTGGGTTTTGTCCTTGGTAGACACGCAGGAGATAACACCCGACGTACAATAGACCTTATAGACCTTTTAGATAGAACCTCACGGTCGGCATTGATCTTGAGCCTAGATCGGCAGAAAGCTTTTGACAGGCTAAGTTGGCCCTACATGTTTGCCACCCTCAAAATATATGGTTTTGATGGTCCTTTCTTAAAAGCTTTAGAGGCCTTATACTCAAATGTTTCAGCGCAGGTGCAAATGTCATCCTTCCTGTCTCCTAGCTTCGCCATGACAAACGGAACTCGTCAGGGTTGCCCCCTATCGCCGGTGCTTTTCATTCTGTGCCTAGAACCCCTAGCCAAGTCTATCCATGTAAATCCAGATATACGTGGGGTGGTGATGAGACAGGGGGAATATAAATTATCGTTTTTTGCAGACGACATTCTGTTAACTATCACCAACCCGCTGATATCCCTTCCCTCATTACATAAATTATTGACCTCTTTTAGTGCTATTTCCGGGTATAAAGTCAACAATTCTAAAACTGAAGCCCTTCCTATACACATTCCAATGCTATTACTATCCCAACTCAAAGAATCATACCCTTATAAATGGTGTAGTACCTCTCTCAAATACTTGGGTATTCTACTTACCCCTTACTACTCCTCCCTTTATAGCACTAACTTTCCTCCTCTGATATTGGATATAAATAAGTCTCTGTCATCCTGGACCAAATATCCCTTGTCTCTATTGGGCAGAATTAATGTGTTAAAAATGGCTATCTTACCCAAGCTGCTCTATTACTTCGAAACTCTCCCAGTAGCTGTACCCTCCTCACAATTAAAAACACTTCAAAGATCCTTTTTAAAATTCATATGGAATGGCGGTGCTCACCGCATAGCAAGCTCCGTGATGTTCTCCATTAGGTCCAGAGGAGGCTTGGGAGCCCCGGACATCACTAAATATTATCATGCAACGCACTTAAGGGCCATCACCTCTTGGACTTCTTTACATGCACCTAACCAATGGTCTGCCATTGAGAAGGGGGTACTTTATCCGGTTCACCTGAGCTCCTTGGTTTGGGGCGCCCCCCCTGTTTTAGACCCTATTTATAAACGTCAGTGTACTGGTCCAATGGCACTAACTTTAACCATTTGGCGTAGTTGCCTCAAACGTTATCCTCTCATGTCCCCCTGCTCTCCTCTTGTAAATGTATTACTTAACCCCCTTGTCACGGAACGTCCCACACTCCGCTTGAGTGCTTCCGTCAGTATACCGCTTCCTAAGTTCTGGAACACGAGTCCAATGGATCTGGTTATAGGAACCCCCAAGAACTAGACAACACCAGTCTTGGAGTACATCAGAACTAACCTCTCTGAGCACAAAACAAGGCGACACTTGCTTGTTGCTAACATGAACTCTTTCTATATTCTCGTAGGTCCTCAAGGTCAGGTTCCCCTTCATCGCCAAACATAAAATGATCTGTAAGGCTCTCCCACAGCAATCCAGGGCCTCCAAAGTCATATCCCTCCGGAGAGCATTCTGTTGTCTCCCCTAAATATCCCTCCTCTGCGTGCCATTGCAGAGCCCGATAACTATTGTCCAGCTCTATCTCCTGCTGGACCAGCCTGTCCAACTCAGTCACCCATTGCTCCTGAGGCCGCTCTCCCAGGAATGCCATCCGCAATGCGCGTTGGTCACTGGCCCGTTGCTCTTGGGTTGGAAAGCACTTGCCCTGTTTTATACCAGCGAGCTGTTGGGCTCCAATCCAGAGCTCCACCTGAATTTGCTGCCTAAGCTCCAGGTATTCATCCTCAGATACAGTCCTGGTGTATGTTGAAAGGATGATCCGCAGCAGCCCCGGGAACTCTGATGCCAGGTCCATATCTCTGCTGGGGTGACTGAAGTCTGCTATCCTGATCTTGGAGGTTTAGATTTCCCAGACTGCCGAAAGCTTTCCCGCTGCTTGCCACCAATGTAACGAGCCCCTTGCTCACTCGGTTCCACTCTCCCGACACCCCTCTGCAGCTATTGAATCAGATTTCAACGTCTGATGGTTCGGTCATCCGATGCTCCGGGACTAGAACTACAGCTCTGTGCCGTTCTAGTCCTGTTTGAACTTACATACAGCCTGCCTGGTGTTTGTTCTGAGCTATCACAACTGGACTAGAATGGCACAGAGCTGTAGTTCTAGTCCCGGAGCATCGGATGACCGAACCATCAGACGTTGCAATCTGATTCAATAGCTGCAGAGGGGTGTCGGGAGAGTGGAACCGAGCGAGCAAGGGGCTCGTTACACCCCTCATTCCGGATAATATGTCCCTGGGCAGGATCTTTCCATGGATAAATGTTCATCTCTTCCAGCTGCGGAACCTAGTTCATCCCATAACGAGGAAGCTACATTCTTTTGACGCTTTAAGAGAGAAATTTGATTTACCATCACATTTCTTCCACTTCTACTTACAGGTTAGACATTTCTTTCATTCTAAATCGCTATCCCTGACCCTAGATAAACCAACTACTTTTGAGCACTTGTGTGCTCATGGCCCCAATCAATTGCGCTTAATTTCCTGTATCTATCATATCCTCCATGAGCCGACTCCAATTACGGAAACATTACACCATTACATGCGCAAGTGGTCTCAGTTGGTGGGCCGTCCTGTCACAATACAAATGTGGGATAGGGTCTGGTCCTCTACCTTTAAATCTTCTAAATGTGTCACTCAGAGGGAGACAACCATTAAGATTCTCATGTTTTGGTACAGAACTCCCGATGTAATTCACAAGTATGATCCTTCAGTTTCACAGCTCTGTTGGCGGTGTGGATCTGATATAGGCTCACTATTCCATATCTTCTGGCAATGTTCCTTGATACAACCTTTTTGGAATGATGTATATTTACTTATACAAAAGGTAACTGGGGTGTCTCTTCCGTTGGATCCTTTGAATTACCTTTTGGGTCTTCCCCCCTCGGTGGTATCAAAGAAGACAAACAAACTGATATGCTATATATTGCTAGCCGCCAGGAGGATTATCCCATTGTTCTGGTTATCCAATATACCTCCCCCATGGTCCGGGTTTCTACATTTAGTGGCTGAGATTTGGACAATGGAGTTCTTGACGGCTTCGGTACATGACTGCACTCCCCAATTTAATAAAATATGGGAACCATGGGATCTTTCTGAACTCGGGACCCCCATACTACCAAATATGCCTTATTCCTAACCTAATTTAATTCTACGTTGCCTGTGTATATACTCTGAACTACTCGCAGGATTCTAGGTACTTTCCCACAGTACGTTTATCGCATACATCATAAAGATTTGATTTAATATATATATGTGCCTTGTTTCTGTGAACACTCTTTTATCACTTATACTTGTTTGTTTTTTGTTTGTTTTTTCTTTCCATTTTGTTTTCTCTTTTCGTTTGTTTATAATGCACTTATGTTGATAGTGCAATGTACATCTTGATACAATTTTGTACCTATTCTTTGATACTTCAATAAAAAATACAATTAAAAAAAAAAAAAAGAAAGTTAGTGTCACGCCCAGATCAGTTCGCATATCGCAGTGGGAACTGTGAATTTGGACAGCAATCAGTTTGCATGGGTGTGAACACCCATGCGATCTGATTCTGGTGCGGACAAAAAAAAGGGTCCTGCTCGATTTTGGTCCGAATGTGATGCAAATTCAGCCATACAACCTGTATGGCTGAATTTGCATCGCATGTAATCTGTACAGCAGTGAGGTGTGATTCACATGCAATATCTGACATCGCACAAGTGGTAACCGGCACTTAGGGGTAAAGGGTATCCAGGAGTCAAACTCTCAATGAACTAAGGCATGAACTCCCTCTAATGCCCTGTACACACGGTTGGACATTGATCGGACATTCTGACAACAAAATCCATGGATTTTTTCTGATGGATGTTGGCTCAAACTTGTCTTGCATACACACGGTCACATAAAGTTGTCGGAAAATCCGATCGTTCTGAACGCGGTGACTTAAAACACATACGTTGGGACTATAAACGGGGCAATAGCCAATAGCTTTCATCTCTTAATTTATTCTGAGCATGCGTGGCACTTTGTCTGTCGGATTTGTCTACACACGATCAGAATTTAAAGGATCGGATTTTGTTGTCGGAAAATTTGATAGCATGCTCTCAAACATTGTGTGTCGGAAATTCTGATGGAAAAAGTCAGATGGAGCCCACACACGGTCAGAATTTCCAACAACAAGCTCTGATCGCACATATTTCGTCGGAAAGTCCTACCGTGTGTACAGGGTATTAGTCTGGTTCAATAAGCAGGAGCAGGTGTTATTTTTAAGCTTTTTTTCACATTGATTTCCTATATCTCCTTTACTCTTTTGTTGTTATAAAAAAAATCTTTGTTTACAGAGTTCAATAATACAAGCTGAAAGTCTAAGCTGTGGCTCATCCCCCTCACCTCTTTTTCCTATTAATAGATCCATTGTGTCAGTTAAAAACTATTAGGCTGAGTTAATACAGAAGTTTAGAATCCTCACTCAATAAATTGAGAAAAGAGTTTCTTGAGATATCTAATCATGTGAAAAGCAAATTCCTGTTTATTTATTTCATCTGCATGATTGGATATTCAAAGTAAACACAGCTACACTTTATTGAGTGAAGATTCTCAGCTCCTTGAATAAATTAGTTTAATTGTGCTTGAAAGGAGGCAACTACTGTTGTACTCTGTCTTTAAGGGCCATACACACAGGCCAAATATCGGGCAGCATTGGCCAGTTCAATAAAAACTGTCTGACATTCGGCCAGTGTGCACGGCAGCCGGTCCAACAGAAGCCGGCCATTCGGCTGGCTTCTGTCAAAGGGGCATGACCGAAAAAGGGGCAATTGCTGAGAGCATTGACCGTTGTGCGTTCTGGTGGGGACGGGGCTCCCCCTGTCAGAACACAAAAGCACAGCAGGGGAGATCGCTATACTAACAACTAATTGTTAGTACAGAGGCTCCTCCTGAGCTGTTAAGTTTTTTTTCTTCATTCAGCCCGCTGGGTTGAATGAAAAAAAAAGTGTTATGCCACGTACACACGGTCGGAATTTCTGACAATAAATGTTCGATGTGAGCTTGTTGTCAGAAATTCTGACCGTGTGTAGGCTCCATCGGACATTTGTTGTCGGAATTTCCGACAACAAAAATGTGAGAGCTGGTTCTCAAATTTTTCCGACAATAAAATCCGTTGACGGAAATTCCAATCGTATGTACACAATTCCAACGCATAAAATTCCATGCATGCTTGGAATCAAGCAGAAGAGCCACACTGGCTATTGAATTTTTCTCAGCTCGTCGTACCTGTTGTACATCACCGCGTTCTTGACATTCGGAATTTCTGACAACATTTGTGCGACCGTGTGTATGCAAGACAAGTTTCAGCCAACATCCGTCAGAAATATATCCAGGATTTTGTTGTCGGAATGTCTGATAGTGTGTACACGGCATTAGTGTGTACCAGGCTTTATCCCTTTGAGAATCCTGTGTCATGTGTTACATTTTAATTTATAAAACAGTAAATAAAAAACACACAAACATGTTCATTTGCAAAACGAAAATTGCATATGAAATAAAGACAAATAAATAGATTGCGTGATAGGTGGAAAGATACAGTATATTAATAGATACATATATAATCAGTTTACATTTAATGTAAACCATTTATCTTGCCTTTAAAGTGGTTGTAAACCCTTACAAACCACGTTTTGCTACAGGTAAGCCTATAATAAGGCTTACCTGTAGCTACCCAGGATATTTCCTAAACCTACATGGTTTAGGAGATATCCCCTGTATTTACATTTGCTGATGTCATCTGCACATGTGCACTGAAGCAAACTGAAGCAATGGCACATACGTGATGTTTGCTTCAGTGAGTGTGCCGCTACCGGCGGGAGTGACGTCATCGCGGCTCCGGCCAATCAGAGCACCGGAGCTGCGATACCCAGAAGTAAACCCCCGGGAGCGACCGGTGCTGTGTACGGGCACCTCAGTGAGGGCTTCGATCTCAGGTGAGTATTACATAATGAGCTATGCATACTAGCTCATTATGCCTTTGTCTTGCAGGTGTTTTTTTTTCAAAGTGGGTTTACAACCACTTTAACGCCATTCTCTGCCAAAGATCCACAAGTAGATTTGCAGCATTCTCTCTAAGGGTTTGCATCTACTAAGGCTAGGTAAATGCACTATTCACCAAAGGAAAAGAAACACAGCACCTCTAAGTGCAGTATTGGTAAACCATTTAATGATAAGCCAAAAGTGAAACTACTCACAAAGGGAGCATAAACACAAGCATGATAGTAATCCTGCAGCAAAATCCGGGGGTGGTTTTCGCCTAAACGTCCGTGTCTCTGACATACTGTATACCAGATTTAAATTGTATTTATAGCTGAATCTTTTTCATTTTGGGCAAAGTGGAGAAGGGTTAGATCTCCTGTCAGATTTTTATTACTTTCTGTGTCCACTCTGGGGTAAAATTTAGAGTATATAATGCATTTAAGGGGGCTCACAGTTTCCCCCATTTATCAAGGATGTGTGTGCTGCCAGTTATTTGGGTGGACTCTAAGAAATGTAAAATTA
Organism: Lithobates septentrionalis; assembly: GCA_037952835.1. Classification (NCBI taxonomy): domain Eukaryota; kingdom Metazoa; phylum Chordata; class Amphibia; order Anura; family Ranidae; genus Lithobates; species Lithobates septentrionalis. Next base: position 5,944,391 of record JBBDGP010001146.1, read on the forward strand.
AAATTGGAGAGTTCTCAAGTCATCAGTCTGACAGCTGACTGGCAACACACGCATCCTGATAAAGGAGAGTTGTGATCCCCAAAATGTGTTGCCTATATCTTCTGACTTGTGCTTCTACTGAACTTGATAACAAATTGTGGTGTTCTCATCCTTTTACATACTTTTTTGTTTGCAAATAGTTTATTTATTAATCCTACAAATGGCCCCTTGGCCAGAATTAAATGACAAGATTTGCCTCCACTTACTTTACTGGGGTTCACCTATTGTTTGCTAAACTCAAGAAAAATTCAAGAAACTGTTCATTAACCAAGCCCAGGCAGATTAGCCATCCAGCCTATCCCTGATTGTGTCTTGTTGGGGAGATTTCTCTTTGTTTCCTGTCCTTGAATTTAGGACACAAACCCATGGTAGCAGCAAACCAAGACTTTGGGGTAGATTTACTAAGGGCAAATCCGCTCTGCACTACAAGTGCACTTCTAAGTGCAGTCACTGTAGATCACTGTAGATCTGAGGGGAACCTCTGAAATTAGGGGAAGCCCTGCTAATTTTATCATCCAATCATGTGCAAGCAAAAATCCTGTTTTTTTATTTTCCTTGTATGCCCCCTCAGATCTACAGCAAGTGCACTTTCAAGTGCACTTGCAGTGCACTTGTAGTGCAAAGTGGATTTTCCTTTAGTAAATAACCCCTGTTTTGCTTGTGTCTATCTAGCAAGGTTACTCTGTGGCATAAGCAAGGAAGCTGAGATTTCTGCAGTGTGTAAATGTGCTTTTACTATACAAAGATGCTGTACATACACAACTATTACAATCTTAGGAATACAATACAAGACTGACAGATATCTATAACAAGCAAAATGCCTATCAAATGAACAGCCTATGGTCTATATCAGTACAAATACACTTAAAGGTTACTTATCTTCTGTTACTGTATGTTCATGATCTCCATTGACAACGTCTTCTGGCACATCAGGCACTGTTCTTCTATTATGGGTGACTTCTGATGTTACAGAATGATGGTGTGTGTGTGTGTGTGTGTGTATGTATGTCCCTAGCTTATGCCTGAATCCCCCTTTTATGTGCCAGGCTGTTTACCATAGTTACCAAACAACAGAAAACATACCTGTTTACTGTAGCTTTGTAGACAATGGACTGTTGAAAACTGTATCTACATCCCATTGTCTAATCAAGCCAACACCTGACAAATCTCTTACTTGTGTACTGTAGCTATAGAGACATTAGCCTGTTCAAACTGTAATACAACAATGGTATCTAACCCCATTGTATGAACCCGCATTTGTTTAAGAAATCTACTCAAGCCAAAAAACTGACAATATCTCTATGACCAACCACTATTGTAATGTTATGTCCCATGTATCTTATGTCTGATTAATAAAAAAAAATCATATTGTAACAAACGCAACACATTCCGCCCTAGATATTTTTTTTCCTCTCAGACTCCATACAGAAAATCACTTCATTACTATAAAAACTCATTTTAAACATTTTGTTTTCCTTGAATGCAACATCTCCCATATTTATGTCATTGAAAAGGTGTTTCAGTCTTTAAAAGTTCATTAGAAAGTCCATTCTAAAATTCTTTAGAAAAAAGTCCAGTACATCAAAGGCCTTGCTCTCCATAGCTCTTGCGATCTTCCATCATTCTTTCCATCATGTCCTATGGATCAATTTGGAGACAGCCTGTGGAGTGGAAAACAAAGCGGATTATATGTTCCTTCTAATAATACATAAACAGTAGATCCAGGCCCTTCAGCTACAATCTCTCCTCTAAATGGCTTCTTGTCTGGATATCTGACTAACACTTTGCCCCCTGCCTGTACCCACTTCTGACCCTCGCAAAGAACATCAATAGGGAGGAGAGGAAATATACTGATACTTCCCAGAAGATCGCTGCTGTTTATTTTGGAAGGTTTGCTGTTATGTAGCCTCACTTTCCACTCCTGCTGAGAAGTATCCACTAACCAGTCAGAGTCCCAGCCACAGTCTTGAAGCTCATCTGTCAATGCAAATGTAACTTCAAACCTTCCTGCCAGATTCCCTCTCATTCCTAGATAGGCTTCAGCTTCAGATACGTCACTCTTGGTTTCTATGTCATGGGAAGCAGTAACATGGTATCTGTTAAGCCCTGTTCTTTCAGGAACATTACAAAAATACTGAACTCTGCACTCCAGCTGTGGAATCTGTGCCCCAGCCCCAGCCCCTACCATCCTCTCATATGGTGTGCTTTTGGCTATTGGTCTAGAATTTAACAACATGACTGCCTGTGTGAGGACCCGATCCCACCCCCTTAGTGTATGTGTGGGTGTAAGTTTGCATATCTGGTCCTTCAATAGCCCATTGTATCTTTCAATCAAACCAGCTGCCTGTGAATGGTATGGGATGTGGCACAACCAGTACACTCCAGAATCTTTGTTCCACTGTTGTACTGTTGATCCGGTGAAGTGTGAGCCGTTATCACTTTGGACTTGTTTGGGACCAAACAACCATAAGCAACAACAAGTTTCTGGAGCAGTTGAAGTGTTGCGGCTTGATCTGCATGTTTGCAAGGATGAACAAGCATAAGTCCTGAATAGGTGTCCACTGCAGTGCAACAATATCTCAGTCCATTGTTTCCCCGGGGCAGGTGACCGATGAAGTCGATCTGCCAGATCTCTGAAGGCCTCTCACCCATCTTAATCGACCCAGTGGAGTACTTTTGCAATGGCCATTGTCGCACTTCTCCACACACTGTACAGTTCCCTATTACAGTCTTTATCATGTCCATGTATATAGACAATTCTCTCTGCTGTGCCCATTCATATGTTGCTTTCTGCCCCAAATGTCCAGATTGCTTGTGGGCCCAGTTGGCCAAGTTCATCAAGACAGGATCAATTGGCACAACTGCCTTTACTTTGGCGATTTCATCTGCAACTCTGTTATACTTCTCAAAGTCTGGGACTAGGGGCACATGTGCATCAACATGCCCCACTTTTATGGTGCGGGAATGAGCTTCCTTCCAGATGTAGTCACAGACTTCCTTGCCTCCCCACACCACCTTTCCTTGAATCATCCATTCATTGGACTTCCACGTGGGCATCCAAGTTGTCAGTCCTTTAAAAACTGCCCAGCTGTCAGTGTAGATAGTGACATGGGAAGAAGGATCCTCCTGAAGAGTCATCACCACAGCTTTCAACTCTGCATACTGACTGGACCCTCCAATTCCAGTCTCCTGCAGGACTGTGTCTGTACTTGGGTTATAGGCTGCTGCTGTCCATTTATGTCCAGATGAAGCGACTATGTCTGAACCATCAGTGAACCACGCTGACTCCTTCATGTCTTCTGACAGAGATTCAAAGGGTGGAGCCTCTTGAATGGGGGATGACTGCAGCACAGGAATTTCTTCTTCTGGCCGGGTGCTGGTAAACGTGACAAGCCCTGCCAACTGTTTTGAAATGTCTTTAACATCCCCAGCTGCAATACCCCCTCTTTCTTGAAGGTACCACTTCCATTTCATCAGTGTCTGGTTCTGGGCTACAGCTGCCCTAGTGGTCAGTCCATTATCTCTCCCCCATCCTGCTATTCACAATGCAGTATGGATGGTGATTGTGTCCTTTCCTGTAATGGTCTCTACATGTTGAAGTGCTGTGTAGGCCCCAAACAGGTACTTCTCTAGAGGCGTGTATTTCTTCTGTGCCCCTGTCAGTTGTTTGGACCAAAATCGAATGGGTATTGCTCTCAGTCCTTTCTTTTCATTTGGCTGCCACAGACTCCAAGATATGGTACTATTCTGCTCCACTACATCCAGCTGAAATGGTACTTCTTGTCTCACAGGTACTAATCCCTGATGCTGCAAAATAGCTTCTTTAGCAGCCAGAAATGGAGTCCGCTGCTCTGAACCCCATGATGACTCAGTCTTTTTTCTGGTGACATTATATATAGGCCTCAGAATCAGTCCAAGATGTGGGATGAACGATCTCCAGAACCCCACAACTAAAATGAACTTCTGTGCCTCCTGTTTGGTAGTAGGGGGCGACAGAGCCTGGATAGTTTGCACAACTGTCTCTGGAATTTTCCTCTGCGGCCCAGTCCACATCATTCCCAGGAATTTCACTTCTGTGGCAGGTCCTTGGACTTTGTCTCCGTTGATAGCCCACCCTATGTAATCCAAGTGCTCTATCAGCAGGTTCAGTGCTTCAGTTACAGCTTCTTTTGTTCCAGAGATCATGATGTCATCAATGTAGTGAAACACAGCGACGTTCAAACCCAGGGTACTTAAATCTCGGGCAATCAGTCCATGACAAATCGTTGGAGAATGAACATAGTCTTCAGGAAGAACGGTGAAAGTGTACTCGCAGCCGTTCCACACCATAGCAAACTTATCTTGACACTCTGGGTCTATCAAAATCAAAAAGAAAGCATTAGCCAGGTCTATCACAGCATGATATTCTCCTGCATCTTTAGCAATTTTCTCAGCAATTGAGATTATATCTGGTACAGCTGACTTCAACGGAGGTGCCACTTTGTTTAGACCTCTGTAATCCACAGTCATTCTATATGTCCCATGAGGTTTCTTTACTGGAAACACCGGAGAGGAGAAAGCGGGTCTAAGGATCCTTACTCTCAAATATTCTTGAATGGTCTCCCCAATTTCTTTGTGGCCTCCAAGAAGTCTGTACTGCTTGAGACAGACTGGCTTCTCTGGTGGAGGAATGTAGACAGGGGTCCATTTCGCATGACCTCTGACCACAGCCTTCACCGCCCTAACCAGATACGCTTTATCAGGATACCCGAAAGTGAATGTACCTCTTTCAGTCTGAATTGACTAACCTTGAAGTACATCCATCCCAAGAATATTTTCGGGTAACTCTGATACCAAAACATTTGTCATTAATCCTGATCCCTTGCCAATAGCCAATTTCACCCGTATCCTAACTGCTGGTGTAGTTTGCCCTCCCAAACCTTCTACATAAATCAATTCTCCTTTGTGATGGGAAGGATTTCCTTGCAAAAGTGTAACTTCGGCTCCGCTATCAACTAAAGCCATTACATGTGTAGGAGAAGATGACTTCCTCCACCATACAGTGACAGATGCATATGGGCGTCGGTCTCCTGCTGTCACTGCCCTCACGGCTATTACAGGAGACTCACCCTCCCTTCATAAAGGATAAGGAACCTCCCAATCTCCTTTTCTGATTCTCTCTAATTCCTCCCCAGGATAAAGGGATTTGGGTTTGGGTTCATGTTCAGTTTTGGGAATTGGTTTGGGGCTAACAGGAGGGGTCTGTTTTGTTTTCTCTAAGTCCAGGCTGATGTTATCTTCACTAGGAGTAGTGTTCCTAACCCTGACAGTTTTCCCTACTAAATGTTTCCACCTTGGAAACGTTTGGTTAACGATAATCTTCCACTATATAAAGATACCTATCTTAATAGAGGCTGCCAATTGAAATTTAATAAGGTTTGGAGTGGGTGGCTGGAGGAAATGAACATTGCTTACTAATGTTGGACTAGCTTCAGTTACGATACCAAGAATCGACGATTAAATGTAATTCCTAGTTAATAGGTATAGGCCTTTATGGGCAGTGGGGGGGCGGCCCAAAAATTCCAAAAATCCCCTTTTCACTTACATGCTAAAACTGTATTGCATGGATGTATTTCTCTCTTTTTCTTTCCCTTTCATTTTTTTTCTTTTACCTGATGTACTTGCGATATTACCTGTACAAGCTAGACAACCAATTTGTATGTCTTTATGTCTTTGTGTCTTATAAGGAAAATTTGAATAAAAATAAATTTAAAAAAAAAAAAAAAAATGTTTTCACCTCTTCAGCATTTCTGCAGTAGAAATGCCATCTATGTCATCTTTAGGTAATCCTGCCTTTAATAGGTCCACCCACATTTGTTTCCTAGCAATAACTAGCCTGGTTTTCTCTTCACCTCCTGTCTTCTTTACCCCATTCCCTTTCTTCTCTGTTCTTTTCTGCTTGTATTCTTCCTGTCTGGCCTTGACCTTATCTACTGCCCTGACAGGTTTTGTTTTAGTCTCCTCTAGCTCCCCCAACTGGCTTAAAAGGGTTGTGGCTTCATGAATCTTGCTGTTTAATCCCAGGCCTCCCAACAAGGACAATAATGGAGCCCTGAGATTACATGGCGCAGACTTCATCAGCTTAGAGCGCAGAGCAGATGTAAAGGGTTCCATATCTGGACCCATCCATTCTGTAAACGTATTTAATCCGGTTATACAACCCATCTCACGTAACCTGGAAATACCCTCTCCTATTGATCTCCAGGTGTAGGTATTTTCCAGGTCAGAAGGACTAGCGTATTTACGGACTATTCCATCTCTCACGAGGTCTAACAGTGAAAAATTCACGCTAAACTCTCGGGCTTTTTGCATTGCCTGATGCAATTGTGGATCATGGGTTAACACTCCCATAGTCACTGCTTCCTCACCTGACAAATCAACACTGTCCACCCCTTCATCCCATAAGCATAGGAACCAGGTCCATAGGGGCTCCCCAGACCTTTGTTTGTATTGTTTTGCCAGCTCATGGAGTTCAGTTTGTGTACACTCCCGTACTTCTTCAAATTCAACATCTCTGGGGTTGCAATAATGCACCTCCCCATCTGCCATATGCTCTCTATCATGTTACCGTTTCCTATGCTTAGTAATGAGAGGTCTGGCATACTTTTTCTTTCGCACTAGCAGATCATCATGCAAAATATCAAACTCTATCTCCTCATCCTCACTATCATTTGAGGAGAGCACATCCTCACAATCCCAATTTTGGGATGTGACAATGGCACATACCCTGGCTTTACTAACAGGTTTACGGCCCTTCCTTTTCCTTAAGGCATTAATTGATTTGGTCATGAGGGCTGCACACCGCTCTTGTAAATCATCAGGCCGACTAGCAGTTGAATGCACACACTCTGAAGCAACTGCTAGCTGGTCTATTAATACCTTAACTTCTGCCTCTGCCTTCTCCCTTCTCTGTGATTCAGTGTAAATAGCATTAAGGAAATACCAGCCCACTGTGGACACTGTCCTCTTCTCTTTTTTATTTAAATCCAACCCCTTAAGGCTAAAATCTACAAAATGATCTGAGACTTTATCACCCCAAGTCAGGTTCAAGGGAGAAGCATACTTCACAAATTCTTTAGCAAGAGGCTCCCACTCATTGTCTCTGCCCCAGATAGGTAAGCTGCACACTTCCTTCTGGCCACCAGAACCCTCTGCAGCCTTGCTTTTCCTAAACAGCTTACACAGCATTTTACCTAGCACAAGCTACACAACACACTACAGAAAAAAAAAACAGGTCTCCTTCAATTGAATTACAGCACAGATCGCGGCACGAGCCCCCAAATGTTTTGCTTGCGTCTATCTAGCAAGGTAACTCTGTGGTATAAGCAAGGAAGCTGAAATTTCTGCAGTGTGTAAATGTGCTTTTACTATACAAAGATGCTGTACATACAAAACTATTACAATCTTAGGAATACAATACAAGACTGACAGATATCTAGAACAAGCAAAATGCCTATCAAATGAACAGCCTATGATCTATATCAGTACAAATACACTTAAAGGTTACTTATCTTCTGTTACTGTATGTTTGTCATCTCCATTAGCAACGTCTTCTGGAGCATCAGGCACTGTTCTTCTATCATGGGTGGCTTCTGATGTTACAGCATGATGGTGTGTGTGTGTGTCCCTAGCTTATGCCTGAATCCCCTTTTTATGTGCCAGGCTGTTTACAATAGTTACCAAACAACAGAAAACATACCTGTTTACTGTAGCTATGTAGACAGTGGACTGTTGAAAACTGTATCTACATACCCATTGTCTACTCAAGCCAACACCTGGCAGTAATCTAACAGTCATTCTTTCAGTTTGAGAGCTGAAAAAAACCTCAAACAAGTAAATCTCTTACTTGTGTACTGTAGCTATAGAGACAATAGCCTGTTCAAACTGTAATACAACAATGTTATCTAACCCCATTGTATGAAACCGCATTTGTTTGAGAAATCTACCCAATCCAAAAAACTGACAATATCTCTATGACCAACCACTATTGCAATGTTATGTCCCATGTATCTTATGTCTGATTAATAAAATAAATCATATTGTAACACCTTATCCCTAGACACAGACAGCAGAAAAAAAAATGACAGAATATGTAATCATCTTCTTCTTTATCAAAAATGACATAATGTTTTTAGTTATTTGTAAACTATAAATAATGCAAACTAATCAAAAAAATATAGAATTACAAATACAAACAGACAAGAACAGTGGAACTACAATGCACCATGGGGTCACAGGCATTTAATTCTGACAGTGATGACTGTAAAAGAGTCTCCTAAAAGCTGCAGCCCCAAAAAGTGTTTGTAAAGCTCAGCTTTTTCATAAACTCAAAAAGATCACATAAAAGGCCACCATGATAGAATAGAAATGTAGATTTGTTTTTTTCTATTTACATGTAAATACTTATCCCAAATTCATTAGATGCACTATAAATAAAAAAGGAATAAAACAGAATTAAATTGCTATTACATTTCATCCCTATAAGACATTCATAAAAGGTGAAACAAAAATACCAACCTATAAATTGTGCATACAAAAAACAGAAAGCAGAAAGAAATTATATCCAGGCACAAGCCAGGGTCAGTTGCAAGCTGCCAGTTAGGTAAGGGAGCAGCAGAAAGAGATATAGGGGGTTATTTACGAAAGGCAAATTCACTTTGCACTGCAAATGCACTTGAAAGTGCACTGAAAGTGCACTTGGAAGTGTAGTCGCTCTAAATCTGAGGGGTAGATCTGAAATGAGTGGAAGCTCTGCTGATTTTATCATCCAATCATGTGCAAGCTAAAATGCTGTTTTTTATTTTCCTTGCATATCCCCCTCGGATCTACAGTGACTTTACTTCCAAGTGCACTTTAAGTGCACTTTCAAGGGCACCTGCAGTGCAAAGTGGATTTGCCTTTAGTAAATAACCCCCATAGTCTAAGTGATAGTTAAGGTTAGTAACTTTAGCAACTGTAGCAAGCAGACCAGTACAAAATAGAAGACAGGAGCAGGCCAGGAACATAAGATGGGTCAATCACAATGCATCCTGTGCCAGGTCAGGTCAAGCACAGGAAGGTAGCTGAGGAGTGCTTGGCCCTAATAGTCCTCATGGCACCAGTGCAGAGATTAGGTATTCATGAGGACATGTGTAAGTACTGTGCAGGACAAACACAAATTCCTGCACCCTTACGCAGAGATACATGTACAGTACATCAATATCTCCAGATGGTGATCTGTGTACCATACATACATAGGTGCTTGGCTTAATTGGTTAACTTGTTTTACATTGCTCCTTCCTTAAGCCCAGGTTCACACTGACAGCGAGAATGAGATCATTCCCACATGTTAGTCCCGACTTCAGGGGCGATTTCAGAGACATCTGTGCTGTTTGCTGCACAGATGTCAATGGAAATCGCACCCCGAAGTCACCAAAAGTAGTACAGAAACTACTTTTGGGAATTGGTATGGCACCGCAGAGATGTCAAATTGCATGCCAAATCACTCCAATGTGAACCAGGGCTAAAGTGGTATTGCAGCCTACCCATTTTTGATATGGTTGCTGCATTGTCTTCTTTTTTAAGCTTTGTTCCCCTTTATTTTTATCTGGTGATCCAGCTAGTAATTCTGTTATTTTTCAACAGACCAAGCTGTCCAGAAAAAGTGGCAATTATAGGATTAAGACAAACCATTTAACACTAACAGAGGGTCTTTTGCCAGCTGTTATTCAGAAAAATAATCTGTTCCTGTAAATGCTTAAAAAGTGTTAGCAATAGTTTGTTAGTCAGGTCAACTAATTGTGCCAGTGCATATAACATTTCCCTCTCCCCAGTTTGACAAAACTGTGTTCCAAAACAAACCAAATAACTGATCAAATTTAAGAACTGGTAAGCTGCAAAATCTTTTCAGGAGGCTTGCAAAAGAAAAGCTTGTAACAATCTTGGATCATGTACTGTACATTACTTAAAGGTTCAAGGAATTTTCTTCTGGACTAAACTTCTTTCATTTGAAAATACTCAATGTTTTTCTGTTAATGAGGGTGTTCTCCACTCTAAAGTCTTCCTCTAATCAGTACAGAAGCAGGTGGTTCTGTCAATGGGAAAATGGATCAGGAACTACAGGTTTTAGCAACAATACACGGGCTACAGTGTGAATTATGTAAGTCTCGGGCAAAGAAAATTCATTCACCACTGAACTTATTTTACTTTAACAGGGAAGGGGCCAATAAACATGGGCCCTATTGTTTGGAGGGGCAAGCCAGATTTAATTTCATTATGGATAGCCAAATCTTGCCTCTAGGTTTGAATTCCAAGTTACCCCATCTCTTTGTGTCAAAGATTTTTGCTGTTAGCTTGGGCTTTGTTATAGCATCTTGCAGTAAAATGGTATAACTTGCACAGATGATCCTTTGGCATCATTGGGAAGGGGCATGGAATGCTATCTATACCTGGCATAATAGAAACTAAATGAAAGCTGGGTATGCTGAACTACTGTGTGAAAATTCGGTCAGTGGGAGGAGTGTTACCTTATTATCTCTGGAGAAGGAGGAGAAGCAGAATAAATATTGCTCCAATGTTTGGTTGGTCCGTGTTGTTTGCCCATTTGTCTGTGGGTGGTATGCAAATGAAAAACATACTCAATTTGCAAGATCTTGCAGTAAATCAAACCTCTCCATCAGAAACAATTCTTTTAGGTATGCAAACTTACAATTTATTTATCAAATTTTTTTTTTCTCTAAAGCTGATTTTGTAACAAGTAATTCTTGACCCCACATTAACATTTTTAAAGTCACAGGGTGGACCAGGAATTTTTCACTCTGATGTTCGAGACAGGATTTCCCCAATATCAATTTCAAGAGGCATCAACTTGCAATATGTATGGCAACAAGTGATCTTGGAATTGGAGCTGATGTAAACAATGCTTTAAACTTTTGGAATGCCACCTCAGCTTTAGAGTACTATTCAAAGTGACCAGGCTGCTTTGCTAGCTGAGATATAGGAGAATTGATAGATTAGAAGCTCTTAGTAGATGCTTAAAAAAATTGCAAATCCCACGAATCTTTGTACCCCTGTTTTATCTGTAAGCATGAGCCCGTCCAATACTGCCGTTACAATGAAGGAAATTATAAGTTCTAAAAACTGCATTGATTGTTTTTTTAAATTCACTATTCTTGACATTCTTCACATTGGCAAAGAGCTGATGTTGCCTCAAGTGGTCTAAACCTTCTTAACATGGGGCTGATATAACTCAAGAGAAAAGATAGTAATGTCACCCAGATAGGTATCAAAATGTTGAAAAATGGCCAGGGTATTACATAATCTAAATAGATTAACAAGGATTTCAAGATGTACAAATTGGGTCTAAAAAGCTATTTTTCCCTACCCCTGGAAATCAGTGAGAAGGATTGCAAAGGTTTGCTTCTCTTGCACCAAAGGGAAGTTGTTTTGTTTTGTGAAAGTATAGTTCACAAGACAACTGCAGGTCACAGGATCAATTACAGCTGAAATAATGAACGTGCTGCCCAGAAACTGAATGGGGATAATAAGAGCAACATCAGCTTGGCTGAGTACCAGCTAATGACTAGAACAGAAAATATCAGGAGACATTGCCTTGCTTGGCTTTATGGGGCAAGTCCGCAGGCAAGGCATAATAGGCATATGTTGGTTTAATGGTCGCTCATTCCTCTGTGGAAAGTGAAGGATAGAGAAAGTTGATCTGCAAAGGTTGAACTGTATTTGAGTCAGTAGCAAGTTCAGTGGGTGATGGAAGATAGTAGTTGGAACTTTGAACAAAATCAATGTAGGCTAGTAGTTGCTATTCCTTTCAGACCGATGTTCTGTTGGAGATTCTTGAGCATGGCTTCTGCAATTGATAAACAATGTGGCTTGTCACAGATTTGTGCAATAACTTCAAAGAACAATTTGACAGTGCTCAGTGAAGGTCTATTTTGTTCAAGTAAATGATGTGTCCAGGACTATGGTTCTTCTAGAACAGTAGTTCCAAATCTCAGTGTTAAAGTACTCCCAATAGGTCATGTTTTCAAGATTTTTTTCACCTTGCACAGGCGCTTCAAATCAATGTGAATTTGGTATTCATGACAGCTGTTTTATCTAAATAAAATTACCAAAACATGACCTGTGGGGGTACTTGAGGACTGAGGTTTAATTTAGAGATGGGCTAGCAGGTTTATATTAAGCATATGGGGCAGTAGGTGGAGTGGCAGATGAAGCAAACAGAGAACAATAGGTTGAATGTGGCCTTTGAGTTGAAAGCAACCTTCCTGAAGTTCTTTGACACCTTGTATCAGAGCTCAAATTTGCTGACAGAGGGTATCCAGGGGATCTGGTCCATACCTGAAGTTATGAGGTTAGTTTCTCTTGCTTTGCCAGATTGAGCTAGCCTGTGTTTACATAGGACACATGGAGAATGGAAAGAAATGAGTGTTGGCAGTTGGAGTGAAATGCAGGGTTGTCACAGGTATACAGAGATGTCCACTGGGCCCACATACATCAGCAGGAGGTCACTGGTGGGCATGCAGGAACAGTAGCCAGCAGAAAGGACTTTTATCCAAGCCAGGGTCAGCGAGCAGTAAACAAGGTACAGGAGCAGCAGGTGGTGAGGATAACCATGGTCAGTAACTTTTTAGCAATGCAGCAATGCAGAAAGGCTGACAGAAGAAGATCAGGTTAGCAAGTTAATGTCAGTAACAGGAGAAAAGAGGTTCAGGCAACATTTAGAGGGATAATCCAAAATCAGGTCAGGAATAGAAATAGAATAAATCACAATGCATCCTCATGTCACAGGTCAGGAAAAGGAACAGCCAAAGACTACTCAGCAAGGTAGCTGAAAAATTGGAAGCTTTAAACAGACCACTTTCACCAGTGTGAAGATTGAGCAAAGCGCAAGGGCATGCATTAGCGCTTTGCAACATGCATGTGAACGTACATACACTTAGATTAAGATGTGTATCCAGCCATGTCTACAAATGGTGAGCTGTGTACCAGAGTACACACATTCCCAGGTCACCAAAGTGACTAAATAACCTGTCTTTAACACTCAAATATTTTATGTCATAACAGTGCTTTTGTTTAATTACTTTCATTTATGCTGCTAGTTATATGCTTCCAAAGCAATAACTGAAACCAGTGTGAGATAAATACCTGAGATACAAAATAATAAAGAATGCACCGTTTTTGCTAGCCATAATTTAGGGGTGATCAAACAGCTTTTATTTAGTGAATACATTTGCTCTGAAAGGTTTTTAGGGTCGCCCTTCATTTATTCTTTTCCTTTGGAAGTACTTTTAGAGTGCAAATTACTGCAACCAGAAGCCTTGAATTGAAAGGCTATTATTCTCCATGTTCAGATTAAATTAATTTTGAACAGTTTAATGCAGCATGTGCAAGTTCTAAGTCCAAGTGGTGTCAAACCTATTTCTTTGCTTTTTTAAGTTACACCATCAAGGACAGCAATATTCATGGTAAATGCATACCAAAATACATTACAAGAGCACATTTTCTTCCATTTGCAAATCATGAAGCAGAGACTTCTAAATACTTTTTTTTCTGAACATGCATACATTGTTTATTGTTTATACCTATAGCACATTGGACATGCAAAATAATATTAACCTACTCCATACATTATGATATAATAAACAGTCCTGAGTTTGTTTAATTAAAATTACTTTAATATACAGTATTATTTGTTTCTGTGTTACAGTAAATCAACATACTGCCTCACATTTTCACAGCAAAAGTATTGTGCCTGATATTATTTAAAAAAAAATGTTTTTTTCATAAAGATTGACCATTACATATTTTTTTAATATTAATAGGATTTACAAGAAAATATCAGAGGTTTACTAAATTAGTCATACTTATTCCAGAATATAAAGCAAAAATGTAATTGCTGCAAAGATGTACAATGAGCAATCTCTTCTTATCAGTTGCATAGGCTGTCATTAAAGGAGGATTTGGAAGAAATACTGTAAACCAGTCTGAAGATTATCAACACAGAATCATCAACCAAAAGGCCAGAAAAAGACTTGAAATAAACACTAGTAGACAACACTGTTACTAATATTTCCTCATCCTTACCCTGAGGGTCTAAAAAAGAAAAAATGTTGTGCAAATGTTTTAGCATACACGGGAATGTCACAAACAGTGCCCATAATGATTTTAATAAGTAAAGAGTCAGTTTCTATTTGCCTTTCACAGGGCAGGCGTATTATTCTCTAGCATTCATTACTAAGAGAAATTAGCCTTAAAATGATATTAAAATCGTATTTTTTAGGGGAGGAGTGGGTAAAAATATCAAACATGTCTATACTTACCTACTGTGTTCAGTTGGTTTTGCACAGAGCAGCCAGAATCCTCCTTATCAGTGCTCCTGGCTCCTCCCTGCTGCCGAGTGACCCCACAGCAAACAGCTTGCTATGGGGGCTCCCGAGCCAAGCTGCTGCTCTGTGTGTCCATTCAGATATGGAGTTGTGGTTCAGCCCCACCCCCTATCTCTCCTCATTGGCACACTAACTTTGACAGCAGTGGGAGCCAATGGTGCCCACTGCTGTGTCTCAGCCAATCAGGAGGGAGAGCCCTGGACAGCCAAGGCTTTTGTGCAACATCGCTGGATCGAGAGGTGGCTCAGGTAAGTATTAGGGGGGCTGTTGCACACAGAAGGTTTTTTATCTTACTGCATAGAATGCATTATGACAAAAAAACCTTCTGCCTATAGAACCACTTTAAGAACATTCGACCAGAACAAATAAAGAACATTCAACCAGTGGAGAAAAGAGCCACACACAATATAGAATATAATAACACATGTATGTTAGCTGCTAATGCTGCACACCCCAGAACGTTATACAAATTCCCTCACTGGGTTTTTTTAGCAGCCAATAAAAATATTCAAAATTGTTGATTAAAATTATTTTATTTTATCAAAAAGCAATTAACAATTTAATGAAAGTTGTAAAAAATGAGCTCTGGCATTTACATGAAAATAGCATACCCATCAATCATAATGAAACGACACATTGTATGAAACCCGTTATAAGCAATTTACTGCAATGTGGTCTTCCATATGATACCCCTACATGTTTTGACCCTTCAAATTATGGTCTTCTTCAAAGGGGATTTTTTTTATTCTATGCATGGAAAGAAAGATATTTTTTATGTTTCAGTCATCATTTTGTATTTAAACATTACATCTAACCACACGCAATAGTCTATATGTACCAATTATGATGATGCAACCTTTTAACAGCCAAAAAAACTCCTTTTAAAAAAATATTTTTGAATTAATTTGTAAAAATACCAAGTCTGCCATAATATATCACAGGTGCTTGCTTGCTCTTCTCCTTGTCCCCTTGGAAGTCCAAAAAAGTGGTCTCTTGTAAGTACTTTGGAGGTGTGCTCTGTCCCAAGGAGAGCAGAGACAACACATAAATGGAAACAGTAGAAAGAACTCCTGCGCTGTTAGCGGACTCCTATACTAACAAGGGGACACTGCTGCAACACCTAAAAGACTGCTCCAAACAGACAAAACAATGGTAAATAGTAGGGGGGTGGTAGTTGTGATAGGAAGGGGATGGAGGGAAGGGGGAGGGGACTAAACTAAAGTGCATATGAGAAACATATCAGATGTCCTAAAAACATCAATAAAAGATCAGTAAAACGAGAATGAGGGAGAAAGCTGGCATGTGCAAATAATGAACTCAATGGGAATACCACTAAATGGTGTATAGAGAAGAAGTGCTGACGTGAAGCAACAAGGAAGATAAATTACATTGCATATCAATGAACAGTGCACATAAATATGAAAGGCAGCCAAACCAATGGAAAATAACAAAGGTGATGATTACAGTAATGTAAAACGTGTAGGTAAAAAATAAATCATATCAACACACTGGGTGCATGAATAAGCAAATAAATAAAATGAAGACAAAAAAAATATATATTAATCGTCCCGGTGGAAAGTGTTGTAAAAAAACCAAACACTTAGCAACTAACAAGTATGATCCAAACATAAGGAGGAACTCGGCATAAAAGAGACAAAAAATAATATGGTAAATAATAAAAAATATAAAAAATATTATAAAATGTGAAAAAAAAAAACAAAACAGTCCCGCCACCAAATGTGACACTTCTGAGTGAAAATCCAAAAAACACAATGGTGTAAGTAAAAGGAGGGGAGTGATCTTCAGTGGGAACACCTCCGTGTCTGCAGGCCCCTTACCTTACAGATGTAAGGTATACAGCATATATGTTTGAAGCCCAGCAGATAGTGAATTCCAAAGATGCAGCAGATGGCGTAGCTCACAGATGTGGTATGTGATATGCAGAGAAAAACAAGATAAACAGCATATGGTGTGATACCGTTTGATGTTGAGAACACAGGAGGGGAGGAAAGGCAGGATGAGGGGGAGAGAGGGGGGGTTGCACTCACTTGTGACCAATGAGCGCAAGCCTCAACCCACGAGCGCCGAGCTCATATAATCCCAACTGCTGGCCAAGGACCCTCCAACGTCTCTCGCCTCCTGTTGCTCACCGCCCGTCATGTAGCGTTATACAGTGCAGTATCGGAACAAAAAAATGCACATAGCGTGATCCCGTATGGTATACACTTTAATAAACAAGCTAGAATGTCATAAACTTACATAAAAGGACAGCTGGGGGGTATTGTCTCCGCGAGCGCCGTGCTCGTCACATCAGCTGTTGTGTGGCAGCGTCCCGTGCTCCTAACGCTTGTCGTCACGTGACTTCTTCAGAGGCCCATAAATGGTTCCAGGATCACCAAAACTAGATTTTAAAAAATCTAGTTTTGGCTACAGGACATGTTTTTCTGTTCGGTTAATTGTAATGTTTAAATACAAAATGATGACTGAAACATAAAAATGTCTTTCTTTCCCTGCATAGAATAAAAAATCCCCCTTGAAGAAGACCATAATTAGAAGGGTCGAAAAATAAAGGAGTATCATGTGGAAGACCACGTTGCAGTAAAATGCTAATAACTGGTTTCATACAATGTGTAGTTTCAAAATGATTGATGAGTATGCTATTTTCATGTAAATGCCAGAGCTCATTTTTTACAACTTTCATGAAATTGTTAATTGCTTTTTGATAAAATAAAATAATTTTAATCAACAAGAGCCACACACAATAAGCTAAAAACATTGGCGAGATCCTGCTTAACCCAATTCTATCCTAAAATCTTAATTTTCTCGATCGAGGACACTCTTTTTAATGTTTTCTCTTTATCCAGTTTCATATCGTCATAGTACAAGTGTATGAAGACTTTGTTTACATAGACAGGTTCTGGGGAGGATCTATAATTTTTTGTTAGCATATAGCAGCTATCTCAAGCATGTACTTTGCATTCTAGATGTTAAAGATTGCCTGAAAAGACAGGAGAATTAACATTGATCTACTCAATATCAGTTACTGTGTACCAACAAAGGAAATAAACTTTTTAAGATAAAAAAACAGCTCTACTGATTAGGCATGATAGAAAAGCTACAAGGGTATCATAAACAAATTAACAAATTGAATTTTTTTTTCATTATTTGCATTTCATAGATGTTTACATGCTTTAATGCTTAGATGGTTAAAATTAAGGTTATAGGTAAGTATAGGAATAAAAGGAGAATAAACCTGGGTAGGCATATGTTTTTTATTGGAATATTATACTAAACCCGGTAGGGGTGAAACACATCGAAGGATGTGGCCACAGGTTGGGACTACCAGTAAACCGATGTGGTAGAATAAACAGTGTGCAGCCTTAGATACTTTCAACAACAACTGTGTCTGTTTATCTGGAAATGGACAAGCATAATAAATATTTTTATATTTTACAAAATATATTTCTAGAGTTTCAGATATCAAACATCAACAATGTACAAACGTTTTGTTTCTCTATATCTTCAAAACAAGGTGTTGGTGCATGAATCACCTGTTGGTGGCAGTGTGCTTCTCAGAGTGGAAGGTTGCAGTTCCAATGTCTACCAGCGGATGTATCTTCAGGAATCGGTCTCCACCTGATGCTGGCTGCTGGGCAGGCATATAGGTCTTTCTCTGCCATTACACTTTCCATCCATGGTTGGTTATATGGTTGTGGTTCCCTTGTATCTTCAAATTTACTTCACTATATATAGTCTGGTCTCATTTTCTAGTTTTAGCTACATGGATTTGGTCATCATTGCTGCAAAACCATAACAAAGGGAATATACAGTGGGGACAGAAAGTATTCAGACCCCCTTAAATTGTTCACTCTTTGTTATATTGCAGCCATTTGCTAAAATCATTTAAGTTCATTTTTTTCCTCATTAATGTACACACAGCACCCCATATTGACAAAAAAACACAGAATTGTTAACATTTTTGCAGATTTATAAAAAAAGAAAAACTGAAATATCACATGGTGCTAAGTATTCAGACCCTTTGCTGTGACACTCATATATTTAACTCAGGTGCTGTCCATTTCTTCTGATCATCTTTGAGATGGTTCTACACCTTCAACCGAGTCCAGCTGTGTTTGATTATACTGATTGGACTTGATTAGGAAAGCCACACACCTGTCTATATAAGACCTTACAGCTCACAGTGCATGTCAGAGCAAATGACAATCATGAGGTCAAAGGAACTGCCTGAAGAGCTCAGAGACAGAATTGTGGCAAGGCACAGATCTGGCCAAGGTTACAAAAAATTTTCTGCTGCACTTAAGGTTCCTAAGAGCACAGTGGCCTCCATAATCCTTAAATGGAAGACGTTTGGGATGACCAGAACCCTTCCTAGATCTGGCCGTCTGGCCAAACTGAGATATCGGGGGAGAAGAGCCTTGGTGAGAGAGGTAAAGAACCCAAAGATCACTGTGACTGAGCTCCAGAGATGCAGTCAGGAAATGGGAGTAAGTTGTAGAAAGTCAACCATCACTGCAGCCCTCCACCAGTTGGGGCTTTATGGCAGAGTGGCCCGACGGAAGCCGCTCCTCAGTGCAAGACACATGAAAGCCCGCATGGAGTTTGCTAAAAAAACACCTGAAGGACTCCAAGATGGTGAGAAATAAGATTATCTGGTCTGATGAGACCAAGATAGAACTTTTTGGCCTTAATTCTAAGCGGTATGTGTGGAGAAAACCAGACACTGCTCATCATCTGTACAATACAGTCCCAACATTGAAGCATGGTGGTGGCAGCATCATGCTGTGGGGGTGTTTTTCAGCTGCAGGGACAGGACGACTGGTTGCAATCGAGGGCAAGATTAATGCGGCCAAGTACAGGGATATCCTGGACGAAAACCTTCTCCAGAGTGCTCAGGACCTCAGACTGGGCCAAAGGTTTACCTTCCAACAAGACAATGGCCCTAAGCACACAGCTAAAATAACGAAGGAGTGGCTTTACAACAACTCCGTGACTGTTCTTGAATGGCCCAGCCAGAGCCCTGATTTAAACCGAATTGATGATCTCTGGAGAGACCTAAAAATGGCTGTCCACCAACATTTACCATCCAACCTGACAGAACTGGACAGGATCTGCAAGGAGGAATGGCAGAGGATCCCCAAATCCAGGTGTGAAAAACTTGTTGCACCTTTCCCAAAAAGACGCATGGCTGTATTAGATCAAAAGGGTGCTTCTACTAAATACTGAGCAAAGGGTCTGAATACTTAGGACTAGGGATGAGCTTCGAGTTCGAGTCGAACTCATGTTCGACTCGAACATTGGCTGTTCGCAAGTTCGCCGAACAGCGAACAATTTGGGGTGTTCGCGGCAAATTTGAATGCCGCGGAACACCCTTTAAAAGTCTATGGGAGAAATCAAAAGTGCTAATTTTAAAGGCTTATATGCAAGTTATTGTCATAAAAAGTGTTTGGGGACCTGGGTCCTGCCCCAGGGGACATGGATCAATGCAAAAAAAAGTTTTAAAAACGGCTGTTTTTTCAGGAGCAGTGATTTTAATAATGCTTAAAGTCAAACAATAATAGTGTAATATCCCTTTAAATTTCATACCTGGGGGGTGTCTATAGTATGCCTGTAAAGGGGGACATGACGGGACTTCCCTGTGGCATTCCCCGTGACGTCACAGGGAAGTCCCGTCAAGTCACCGTGCGTCAGAGGGGGGCGGGGTCACCGGGTGGCCCCGCCCCCCGTTATTTAAGAGCCGCCAGCCGAAGAGACGCCGTCACACAGCGGGAGCCTCCCTCCATGCCAGCATGAATGCGGAGTGGCCCGGAGAAGAAAATGAAGAAGAGAAGAAGAAAGAAGAGAAGAGGATGAAGAAGAAGATGAAGAGAAGAGCGGGAGCCTCCCCTCATGCCATGGGTGCGGAGCGGCCCGAGGAGAAGAAGATAGAAGACGCCGCGGAGGAGATGCTGGACGAGAACGCCGGAGGAAGAACCAGAAGAGCCAGAAGAACCAGAAGAAGATGAAGGAAGAAAGAAGAAGCATTTAAATAAAGGAATTGTCAAAAACTGTCTGTTGTCATTTTTAACATTTTTGACAGTTTTTTAGTGAAATGGTAGGGGTAAGTACCCCCTTACCATTTCACACAGGGGGGGGCCGGGATCTGGGGGTCCCCTTGTTAAAGGGGGCTTCCAGATTCCGATAAGCCCCCCGCCCGCAGACCCCCACAACCACCGGCCAGGGTTGTGGGGATGAGGCCCTTGTCCTCATCAACATGGGGACAAGGTGTTTTGGGGGGCTACCCCAAAGCACCCTCCCAATGTTGAGGGCATGTGGCCTGGTACGGTTCAGGAGGGGGGGGGGCCCGCACTCTCGTCCCCCCCTCTTTTCCTGCGGCCTGCCAGGTTGCGTGCTCGGATAAGGGTCTGGTATGGATTTTTGGGGGGACCCCACGCCGTTGTTTTTTTTTTTTGGGCGCGGGGTTCTCCTTAAAATCCATACCAGACCTGAAGGGTCTGGTATGGAATTTAGGGGGAACCCCACGTCATTTTTTTAAAAAATTTTGGCCGGGGTTCCCCTTAATATCCATACCAGACCTGAAGGGCCTGGTATGAAATTTAGGGGGTCTCCCACGTCATTTTTTTTTTGGTTCGGGGTTGCCCTGTGGGGAATTCCCATACAGTTTTTATCAATGAACTTCTATCTGTATTGTCGGCAATGCAATAGCCGCGGGTAGTTTTAAATGGCTTTTTTTCCTTCGAAATGTCATTTTGCTGTCAGACTGTTCTAAACACAGGAAACATGCGCCCCTTTATAGGCATACTATAGACACCCCCCAGGTATGAAATTTAAAGGGATATTACACTTTTATTGTTTGACTTTAAGCATTATTAAAATCACTGCTCCTGAAAAAACGGCCGTTTTTAAAACTTTTTTTTGCATTGATCCATGTCCCCTGGGGCAGGACCCAGGTCCCCAAACACTTTTTATGACAATAACTTGCATATAAGCCTTTAAAATTAGCACTTTTAAATATTAATGTTCGTGTCCCATAGACTTTAACGGTGTTCGCGTGTTCGAGCGAACTTTTTTCCTGTTCGCATGTTCTGGTGCGAACCGAACAGGGGGGTGTTCGGCTCATCCCTACTTAGGACCATGTGATATTTCAGTTTTTCTTTTTTAATAAATCTGCAAAAATGTCAACAATTCTGTGTTTTTCTGTCAATATGGGGTGCTTTGTGTACATTAATGAGGAACAAAATGAACTTAAATGATTTTACCAAATGGCTGCAATATAACAAAGAGTGAAAAATGTAAGGGGGTCTGAATACTTTCCGTCCCCACTGTATTTGTATTTGGACATGTTTGTTAGCTGTGGTCATAATAAAGGGAAATTATATTGTGTTCAAGTATATTTTATTTATTATGTTTATTATGTTTTGCTGTTTTTCAGCAGGAAAAATATAAATATTTTAGTTAAAATGTTATACTTACCGTATATACTCGAGTAAAGGCCGACCCGAATATAAGCCGAGGCACTTCATTTTACCACAAAAAAACTGGGAAAACATATTGACTCAAGTATAAGCCTAGGGTGAGAAATGCATTAACTACTGTAAGTAGAAAAGAGGGTCAACAATGCCCATCTGCAGCCTCACTGTGCTCATCTGCATGCCTCACTGTGGCCATCTGCATGCCTCACTGTGCCCATCTGCATGCCTCACTGTGCTCATCTGCATGCCTCACTGTGCTCATCTGCATGCCTCACTGTGCTTGTCTGCATGCCTCACTGTGCTCTTCAGCATGCTCACTGTGCCCATCTCCCTGCCTCACTGTGCCCATCTGCATGATCACTGTGCCCATCTCCCTGCCTCACTGTGTCCATCTCCCTGCCTCACTGTGTCCATCTCCCTGCCTCGCTGTGCCCATCTGCATGCTCACTGTGCCCATCTCCCTGCCTCACTGTGCACATCTGCATGCTCACTGTGCCCATCTGCATGCTCACTGTGCCCATCTCCCTGCCTCAGTGTGCCCATCTGCATGCTCACTGTGCCCATCTCCCTGCCTCAGTGTGCCCATCTGCATGCTCACTGTGCCCATCTCCCTGCCTCAGTGTGCCCATCTGCATGCTCACTGTGCCCATCTCTGTGCCTCACTGTGCCCATCTGCATGCTCACTGTGCCCATCTCCCTGCCTCAGTGTGCCAATCTGCATGCTCACTGCGCCCATCTCCCTGCCTCACGATGTCCATCTGCATGCTCACTGTGCCCATCTCCCTGCCTCATGTACCTGATCTCCAGTACACTGGCACTGTGACATGCAGTCAGTCTAGTCGGCGACCATCCAGTGTAACAAAGCCCCACCTCCTCCTCGTCCGTGATGGAACACTGATTCAGTTTCCCAGCAGTGAGTCAGTGTTCCGCCTATCACGGACGAGGACGAGGAGGAGGCGGGGCTTTGTTACACTAGACAGCCGCCGACTAGACTGCATGTCACAGCGCTGGGAGATCAGGCGCATGAGGCTGCAGATGGACACAGTGAGGCGGGGAGACTCGAGTATAAGCCGAGGGGGGCATTTTCAGCACAAAAAAGTGCTGAAAAGCTCGGCTTATACTCGAGTATATATGGTACATTTCCTGACAAAAGGGAAATTACAGGTTCCTATAACATTATTTATCTGTCTGTTCTAAAGCCTGTTAATTACAATGCTTAACTCCAATGTATAAACAACTGAATGAGAAAGAGGAGTGATTTGTCCCTTTCCCTCCCAATCACCACTGTTTTAGGATGATGCCATCTGGGTTTTTAATATTAGATAGAGAGAGGTCTGAAGGTAAAGAGCTTCTGCTATCTTTTTAGAAAACTCATAAAAAACTCATAATGCTCTGCTCTGCTAAACCGATGTCCTGGGTGCCCCCAGTATTAACCAATTCCCAAGGAGAGAAAAAACAAACAGCCAAACAGTAAAGTAAAAGCAGCACATATTACACACATTACACATTGTTAGGCAAACATTTAACCCCTTGATTACCCCTAGATGTTAAACAGTTCCCAAGCAGTGTCATTAGTATGGTGTCAGTGTATTATCACTGATATTAGAGTTACTAGTGATGTCAGTGTCAGTTAGGGGCTCCTTCCAGATAGTGTCTTTTAGTGCCATATTGCCCTCCCCCTTATCACAGTCAAACTATAAGTCTCTGATCACTGCCATTACAGTATAGGGACTATAGCTGCATAAATTGCAGTATACAGTATATAACATAGTTTTTAGACACTATAACTTTTGCACAAACCAATTAATATTCATTTATTGGGATTTTTTTTATCAAAGACATGCATCAGAAAACATTTTTGCCATTTTCAGTCTTTTTCATTTATATAATAAAAAAAAATAAGTTTTGATCAAATACCACTCTATTTGTGGAAGAAAATGATATAAATGTAATTTGTGTACAGTGTTGCAGTGTTGCAGTGTTTTGTTACTTTTAAGAAATCCCTGTGTGTTTGCCCATGTTCTGAGTGAGTCTAATGGGAGTGGTTTTATAATTATCAACCAGCTGCTGCATCTGCAAAGCTCCAATGATGAAAATTGCAGGGTCTGCATCCCTTTAGATGTGATTTCCTATTGGGAGTATCAAACCAAAAATGAAATGTTCAAACTCTGATTTGCATGTTAGTGCAGACTTCTGGGAAAATCAGTGAGCCAATCACACAAACAGGAAATTACATATCTGGGGGCGTTTTGTACACATTCTGTGTACAGTACACCTCCAGGTAGCCATATTGTATTGCATACTACAGTAAATTACAGCATTGCAGATTGAAAAGGAAAGGTCATTTTTAATAGCATTCAATTACAATATGACTTGTGTCGCAAATGTGTATGATATTATATTTTTTTTTTATTTGCTATTTGCTCCTGATATCATAGATTTATATCACCATACCAAAATAAAAATTCAGGTTCAAATTGAACAGTTCTGAACACCTCTAAACTTGCAAATGCACGTCATTTCAAAAAAATCCCACTTATGTTGGCCCGATGACTTCTTTGTTTGATAATCTTTCCTTTCCTTCAGCCATTCATAGATCCTCATTTGAAGAATGGAATAAAATGACACATTTATAGACTCACTGCAATATTGCTGGCAGCTACTCATACTTCAAGTATGTTAAAAACTTTTCTGGGCATTGCAGTCTATTAAACTCTACTCCTTGAAGGCTTCACCTTCCTTTCAAATAAGTAAATGGACAGGGTATTCCCAACGATAGGAGGCTCCCTGATGTTGAATTATATCAAGCAAAGGTTTCAAGAGTTTCTGTAAAAAGTATGCATGAACAGGTCCGACAAAGATGGATCTGAGCACCATCAAAGTCCACTGGACCTGATTTCCAGAATTTTCTCCTTTTCCATATAGAAATTAACCCTGCATAAGGTATTTTGTGATATATAACTATATCAATCTCTAGGACTCAGGGCGCAATGAACTCTGTCTAACACCCGTGTCTCATTTGGTTCTTTTCCTAAGATAGAATTCAGGATTTCAGTTATGGTGTTTTTTTTATTTCAGAGTCTGCCGTCACCTCAGGAAGTCCCCTTAAATGAATGTTGTTGCAGTAACTCTTGACTCTTGATATCTGTCTGATCCCCTCCAATTCAGTTTTAAATGAGATTTTAAGTCAATGCACACTTTAGTGGGTAACAGGGTAAGGAGCTCTAGGTCTGCCTTGGAGTTGCTTCACCACATCACGGATGCCGAAAGCTGTCAGAAGCAGTTTGTCTTTCTCATCATGCAGGAGAGTAGAGCAGGCGGAAGCTGCAGAAGCCCCTGTGATACTGGGGGGCAGCGGCAGTGCATCTGAGCGCTCCAGCACTAAAGTCTTCTGTGCTGCCAGCTCTTTGTATATATCCCATTCAAGATATTCAGCAGCTGTTGTTGGTAGATTTTGGTCCTTAAAATGATTTTTGAGTGTTATATAAATGTCCTTGTTGGAGCACCTTGTGTTATGGGTTTACAACACTCTGCCATTGTATCGCACAATTTCTTGCCTACAAAAAAGACCCTGTCACAGGTCTTTCCTAAAGAAAATATGAGCGTTTGTGCCAATGCATATTGCTTGGAAATATTACACTGTTCTGCATAAAATATGGCCTTTAAAAGAAAAAAAGCAACCAGTAGCAATTAGGAAATGTGGGGACAGGTTGTAAGAGGAATACATTGTAAGTTTAATCCTCTTATAGCCACAGATTTTTTTACTATGTTGTATATTAAACCTATTTTAATGTCTGTAAATTGCAATTCAATTTTTCCTTATTTCATTTATTTAAATTTACTTATTTATTTAATTCAGTTTTACTTATATCAAGCTCTTCTGCACGCCAGCAAAAGTTTGATATATGGATTGTAGTACAAATTCCTGAAATTAGCTTCAGAAATGAAAGAGGGTCTGGAGAGCAGAGCTAATGTTAGCAGCAGCTTTGCACAGCGCCTGGTGGATTTCAAGCAAACACGCTTATAATCTTAAATGTATCATTTCAAGATTTGTTTTTAAAATAGCATAATTTGAATCTTTATTAAAAGAATATCAGGTGATCTTTTCATGGAGGCTTTGCACAAGTGTTTTCTGTTATGGGAAGACAACTATATGACAATTTTGCACCTGCATTGTCTCACTATGTCACATGTGCCCCTGATGAACACTGCAAGTGAATGTGTCCCCTTAGAAGTTACTGTAGCTCTTTAGTTCAACGTTAAAACTGGGAAGAGAAGAAAAATTTCCTGAAATACTACAACCCTTATAATAGTTTTGCTTTTTGATAATCTATGTTGACTGTAAGTTACTATATGTAATATAGTTTTAGGCCATCATATAAACTGCTTCTTTTAAGAATTCAGTTTATACATTATATGCATGAACATCTCATGGTAATTGCAACCCTTGGAGAGATGTCCCCAAGCTGCTGCCACTATGGAACTGCAGGATCCAGTCAGTATATAAATATGCATGAATACCTTGTACAGTTAACTGTTTGCTGAAGCCGAAATGATCAGTTACTGCATTTTTTAAAGATCAAATGGTCTTGTTGTTCACATACACAATTTTAGAGCTAATATTGTGCTACCATGGTAACTATTACTTACATGGATGAGCACAAGGCTATTAATGGTTAGCAGCTAAATACATTGGCACATATGGAGTCTTCAACACCTATCAGTGTTATTAGATAATGTGTCTTTTGTATTTAGCCAAGTATCACTTCAGTGGCTTGATTGGATAAGATTTTGAGCAGCATTGCAAAATCGCATTATTAACCACTTTATGACCAAAAGCTTTTCTGACTTCAGGTAATATGCATATATTGTATAGTGTTTTAGAGCTGAGAGTACTAGATCCTCCATTTTATTAATATCCTTGTTGCAACAGATAGCTAGCCTGTCGGGACAGTGATGAAGAATATCCCTATATATTTATTATTATCCCTGTTGTTGCAGCAGATAGCTAGCCTGTCGAGACAGTGATGAAGAAGATAAAGGGAACTGGTTTGAACTCAGCCATAATCAGGGAACCAAGTCCTTAGTATGAACATGCTACAAGAGGATCAGCAGTACAGTACAGTACAGTAGGTCAGATGACCGGGGCTGTGCCACTGCTGTACCTCCAAGGTGTGAAGTCTCAGACAAAGCAGGTAAGAATGTAGAATCAGTTCCAGGACTCAGGGCTCAGGATCAGAGGATTGAGGTGGATTCAAGGATCTGCAGCGATTTCCTGTTGGTCTGGTGGGAGACCAATGGGCCCCGAAATTGTATTGGCTCTCCTGATAGGTCACAGAAGCGTCTGTAACCAATTTAGGGCGGTGATATCAGTCGTCTCCAGGAAGGCAAACAGGGCCGGCAGATCCTCTGGGTGATGGAGCATGAAAGATGAGGAGCCTCTCTGGAAGGTAAGAGAGAGGGGTAATCCCCATCTATAAGTGCATCCTAGCTGTTGCTGCTTATCCAGGGGTGGACATAGCAGTGCTTGACACATGAGGGACACCTAGGATAGGTCTGGGAATATCTTCACTGATGCTCCATCAAAGTCCACCTCACCATGCTCCCAGGCCTTCTGGAGGATTATTTCCTTTTGTGTGTACGGGTGAAGGTGGCAGATCACATCCCGCGGTCTGTTGGGATCTGAGAAGTGGGGACAGAGAGATCTATGAACCCTATCCATCTCCGGGTTCACTGGTGGGGTTGAGTCTAGGAGTCTATTAAAGATCCCCAGGACTGTCTTGTAAGTGCTCGGGCCCAGTCACCTCAGGGAGACCTTGGAGTTGCAAATTGTTGTGATGGCTCCAATCCTCCAGATCTTCCAGGGGAAGCTGCAGGGTGGACACGTCAGTGGTTTGAGAGACTTGTGTAGCTTCCAGTATTACGATTCAGTTCCCCAGAGCTGCAATGGAAGATTTACCAGAAGAGACACCAGGAGTCTGCTTATTGCATTGCAGGCTTAGGAGCTGGAAGAGAGCAGTCCTGGGAAAAAGTGTTGTATTTCTGACCGAGGAGGGGTTCTGTGGAGTTTTCTCACCCTCCTCCATTTAGCAGTGGTCATTCCGGGGAAGTTTACTGCCGGAAAATTGAGGTTTGGCTGGAAAGCACGCAAGAGCTCAAAGACTTCACTTCTTCACTCCGCCAAGTCCAGGTCACGCCCCCCAAAATGTCAATATTATTTATGTAATAGGCACTATTTAAATACAAAGTGCTAATACCTTACCATATGTAAAAGGACCTAGGGGTATTTTTTTAACAGTAATATTTCACTGTTAATTTATCAGTGATAAATGATACATTACTGATTACTGGATCTAAAGCCTCGTACACACTGATTTTCTGCAGACAAAACCTCAGACCTTTGTCCAAAGGGTGTTGGCCAGGAACTTTTCTTGCATACAAACGGCAAGGAATTGTCGGCCAACAAACACGAACGTAGTGATGTACTAGATGTTCTATGAGCCGATAAAGAGGAAGTTCAATTGTCAAGCGCCACCCTTTGGGCTCCTTCTCCTAATTTTGTGTTGGTAGAAGTTTGGTTAGTGTTGATTTGCACTTTTCATTTTGCGCTTTTCATTTCACACTTTTCAGTTTGTTTCTGGACAGCCGTACTTCAACCAGCTATGTTGCGTAACCGGAGGAGATAACGTGTTATTTATTATTGGCCTAGGAGTTATTGCTTTGACCCAAGTCAAATCCAGGAACAGGAGGAGGAGGATTTCTTGGACCAAAAATTGGTTGCTTTATTAATCGTGACCAATTATGTCATGTGCCTTTGCTGCATGAGCTCCAGGAGAATAATTCGGATGATTTTCAGAATTGTCTCCAGATAACGGACCCCTGCTTTCACCATCTCTTGGCATTGTTGACCCCCTATATTAAGAAGCAGGACACATGCATGAGGTTTTATTTTATTTTTTGGTTGAATAATGATTTGATTTGGTATATTTTTCTATATTTTTGGATGCATAGAATGCACTTTTTGGTTAAGTTTTATTGGCAGATAGCATGTCTAATTTTCTTTGTTTTTATTGTGCATTAAAAAAAGAAAACATTGTGCAGAATAATATACTTGGGTATGTGTTTTACTTCAAATGACAGTTTGGGAGTAGGCAGTTACATTTTAAAAAATACAATGTAAAATTAACAAGGGACACCAACATAATTGTATCTTTGATATAAAAAAACTATGGGATATTGGTGTTGTGGTAACTTGACCAAAAAAATAAAAAACATAATAATATTATTCTTGATATCACTAGAAAAAAAAAGCATTTTTAAATACGTTTGGCAGAACTCCGTCAGTATCACCAGCAAAGCAGCATCATTATTATCCCATTAAAGAAGAAGAGAATGTGCGCTGAATTTCAAGAATTTATAATTTGCCGTATCATGAATGTGAATCTTCCATTACGTACGTTAGTTTTACAAGACCGACTGCTTCCGGCTCGTCCTTGCTACCGAGCATGCGTGTTTGTACTTTGGACTTTTGTCCGACAGACTTGTTTACACACGGTCGGAAAATCCAACAACAGATCATTGTCCCCGGAAAATTTATAAACCTACCATCCAACATTTGTCCACAGAAAGTTGGCCAAAATTTGTCTGATGGAGCATACAAACGGTCAGATTTTCCGCCAACAGCCTGTCATCACACAGTTCCCGTCGGAAAATCTGATTGTGTGTACGAGGCTTAACTCTGGGTCCACAATTACTAGACATTAGTAATTCTGCAAAAATCTTGTCAGCCAGTGAAAACTTCACCTAAGAAGCTTTTCATTGGTGTTAGATACCTACCATTTTTACAGATTCATCTTTTCTAAAACACTGTATCTCCATGACTGCTGGGTCACAAGCTTATGAGTTTGCTTCATGTTTGCAGATTAAATTTATGTTTTTTTGCTAACTCCTAGTTGCCTGACTATCATGCTGACCTTCTTGCATCAATATACAGATAAGGACCTTTCTGATCTGCATACAGATTTAGTATGAGTAATTTTAAAAGTATTGAGGTTAGTATAAGATACAGTCAACTAGCATGTTTGGAAGGAAGGAAGCAATGGCCCCTCCCAC
The DNA here is from genome assembly GCA_037952835.1 of Lithobates septentrionalis. Classification (NCBI taxonomy): domain Eukaryota; kingdom Metazoa; phylum Chordata; class Amphibia; order Anura; family Ranidae; genus Lithobates; species Lithobates septentrionalis. The sequence continues at coordinate 5,974,452 of JBBDGP010001146.1, forward strand.
ATTTATGACTGGTTTACTTTGACAAAATAGATGCATATCTGCTTCAGTGTGTGTTGATATCATGAATAATAAAGAATCATTTGCATATCTTGATTTTTCTGTCAGTCTCTAAAATATCCTAATGTTGGTTCCATGTAATGTAATTTATCTCTCCACCCCCTACACAATTGCTGTGTCCTGTAGCGATGTAGGGGTTGGAGGAAAGAAATATAGCATATGGCAGGGTATACAGCCATCCAACACTACTGAAAGTCTTGAATGCTGAAGGGAACAGTGCCATTAGGAATTTTTTAGAAACTGACAGGGTCTCTTTAGGCCTATAAAATACATTAAACGTTTGAATTAAACAAATTGACTTATTTTTTTTTAATATAGGTTTAAATTATATCCGCACACATTGCTATCAATGCTACATTTTTTATATCAGTAGCTCATTGCCACACACAAAAAAAAATTCTTCTTTAAACGTGCATTTTTTGCCATCTTAATTTTAGCATTGGTACCCAATGAGCCATAAACCAGAAACATATACAGTATCTCACAAAAGTCAGTACACACCTCACATTTTTGTAAATATTTTATTATATCTTTTCATGTGACAACACTGAAGAAATTACACTTTGCTACAATGTAAGGTAGTGAGTGTACAGCTTGTATAACAGTGTAAATTTGCTGTCCTCTCAAAATAACAACACACAGCCATTAATGTCTAAACCGCTGGCAACAAAAGTGAGCACACCCCACAGTGTAAATGTCCAAATTGGGCCCAAAGTGTCAATATTTTGTGTGGCCACCATTATTTTCCAGCACTGCCTTAACCCTCTTGGGCATGGAGTTCACCAGAGCTTCACCGGTTGCCACTGGAATCCTCTTTTACTCCTCCATGACGACATCACAGAGCTGTTGGATGTTATAGACCTTGCACTCCTCTTTTTGTGGATGCCCCACAGATGCTCAATAGGGTTTAGGTCAGGAGAAATGCTTGGCTGGTCCATCACCTTTACCCTCTTTTGCAAAGCAGTGGTTGTCTTGGAGGTGTGGTTGGGGTCATTATCATCTTGGAATACTGCCCTGCGGCTCAGTCTCTGAAGGGAGGGGATCATGCTCTGCTTCAGTATGTCACAGTACATGTTGGCATTCATGGTTCCCTCAATGAACTGTAGCTCCCCAGTGCCGGCAGCACTCATGCAGCCCCAGACCATGATACTCCCACCACCGTTACTGTAAGCAAGACACACTCATCTTTAGAAGGGGCCTCCTTCTGGGACGACAGCCATGCAGACCAATTTGATGCAGTGTGCGGCGTATGGTCTGAGCACTGACAGATTCTCCCCTCACCCCTTCAACCTCGCTGACGCTGAGCATATAAACTCAGCTTCTTTGGTTGACCGTGGCGAGGCCTGTTCTGAGTGGAACCTGTCCTGTTAAACCACTGTATGGTCTTGGCAACTGTGCTGCAGCCCAGTTTCAGGGTCTTGGCAATCTTTTTATAGCCTAGACCATCTTTATGTAGAGCAACAATTCTCAGAGAGTTCTTTGCATGGGGTGCCATGTTGAACTTCCAGTGACCAGTATGATAGAGTGAGAGCGATAACACCAAATTTAACACACCTACTCCCCATTCACACCTGAGACCTTGCAACACTAAGGAGTCACATGACACCGGGAGGGAAAATGACTAATTGGACCCAATTTGGACATTTTTCCTTAGGGCTGTACTCACTTTTGTTGCCAGCGGTTTAGACATTAATGGCTGTGTGTTGAGTTATTTTGAGGGGACAGCAAATTTACACTGTTGTACAAGCTGTACACTCACTACTTTAAATTGTAGCAAAGTGTAATTTCTTCAGTGTTGTCACATGAAAAGATATAATAAGATATTTACAAAAATGTGAGGGGTGTACACACTCTTGTGAGATACTGTATAAAGGGAGTTGAGACTTTTTAGGTTTTAATGGCTACATGCTAGTTCTAGGTAAGTAACTTGCTAGGTAGAAAGGCTAACTCAAGTAAAAAAAACATGTAATATTGCAGATTCAGCATCTATCTGTTAAAGACTACACCTTTTTCTCTAACACCCACAAAGTTTATACTGGAATTGATTATTTTTCCATCCCCCACAAAGACCTGAGCCATAGACATATCAAAATTCAGCCAGTTCAGCAGTGCTGCTGGCAGTGATCATTGAATTCTGAGGTCTGGGAAACTTCCCACTGTCAGAATACAATAGCGCAGTGTGAGGGATCCCCCCATCAACACTGACTATGTTGATGGGGAGGATAGATCAATTTTATTTCCTTTGACCGTGGTTGAAGGAAAGAAAATAGCATAATGTATGGCTTACCTTAGAGCTCATCATCTAATTCCCTATCAGTCAAATTGGATCCAAAACTTCCCAGCTCAAAGAAAAAATGATTAAACACTTACTACAATCTTAATAAACAATACTAGTTAAACAATAATATTCATAAATAGTGCATGCACTAATACAAATCATAAAATATAAAAATTATAACAATAACAGCCAATACAATACGTGCTCAGTGCCACATGCTAATCAAAATCAGTTCCAAATGGTGCACTTATTGTCTTGGACTTTATTATATGATCGCTGCCATTTATGCTTTGTATTAGGTTACTTTCACACTGAGGTGATTTACAGGTGCTATAGCGCTAAAAGTAGCACCTGCAAAGTGCCTTTAACCACTTACTGACCAGCCGCCGTCATTATACTGCGGCAGGTCGACAAGATCCGGAAACCATCGTAGCCAGGGCTGTCTTAATGCATGGGCACCCCTGGGCACTGCCCAGGGGCCCCAGGTGCAGGGGGGCCCTATGATAGTCTTGCATTATATCATACTTGCCAACTGTCCCAGGATTTGCCAGGCCAGTCACGCTTTTTGCTAAGCTGTCCCAGGATGGCCGTGTCCTGAGCAGCATCCTGGAAGCTGTACTGCGCCCTCCTGATCACCGTATTCTGCCCTGTACTGTGTCATTCTGCCTCCACCCCTGTACAGTGCCCTTTGTGATTTGATTAGTCTTTGATTTATGTAATGCTTTTTGTATTGTTTGAAATCAATTTTATTGAACGAAAGAATAAATATATGCTTAATTCCCCTAACTATGAGGGTAGGTGCATACTGGTAGGGGCCAAGTGCATTACTTTGCCCAGGGCCCCATAATGCTATTAAGACGGCCCTGGTCAAAGCTATACATCAGTCCCTTTAAGTGGGATAGCAGGCGCGCGTGCCGCTGGCTATGAGCGATTGCGGGCAAGAGAGGAAGAACAGTACTGTGAGGAGAGGAAAGAGATATCCTAAGCTGGGAACAATCTCTCATCTCCAATAGTCAGTCCCATCCCCCACAGTTAGAACACACACATAGGGAACACAGTTAACCCCTTGATCGCCCCCTAGTGTTAACCCCTTCCCTGCCAAAAAAATAATAATAATAAAAATGCCATAGATCTATCCCCTATTTTGTAGACGCTACAAACCAATCAATATATGTGCAAACCAATCAATATATGCTTTTTGTGATTTTTTTTACCAAAAATATGTATAAGAATACATATCAGCTTAATTATTACCAAGGGATCCGCGCTTTAGGATGTTGAAAACTGCTGCCCCCTATGAACAGGAAACACCTAGGTGAGACCCAAACAACGATAAAAAACTATAAAATAGGGAATGGCGCTGTTATAAAAAATGTATATCAGTACAATGACTAATCTTTCCTGTTAAGGATATAAAGTGGCAGGTGCTAGATATGTGCAAAAAAACTATGAACAATTTGCGTATGATAATGAGAGTTCAGTCACTGTACCAATGTAATCAATGTGCAATTGAGAAAACAGCGATAGTTCAATTAATCAGCCAGCTGAAAGATGCACCTCAGATGACGTCCGTGTGATGAAACGCGTAAGGCGGGACTATCTTGACACGCATTTACATCATATCCGGATATCATGGTTCCGGACATACGACCGGTGGAACGCAAGCGGTTTGAAAACGTCAAACGTGTGACGAAACGCGTCTGGGAGGGGCGTGCTGACGTCACCACATTACGCTATTGAGGACGGGAGTGTGTCCGGAGGCCGGCCGGCTCCGTTTTCGTTACTTTTATCCGACTGCTTTTATTCGACTATTGTAAGTGCTTTTCTGTTTCTTAATAAATGTGATATAGTCAGTATTACACTATCTGGCTCTCCATTATTTATATGCCGCTGAGCCTGGACGGAGAGGACAAGACGTGACATACCATTTCGGCTGGAAGTGTTGTTGTGTACCTAATACATCTGCCTATGTGTCCTTCCTGTCTGTTTTTTCACTGGGAGTATCCTTTATGCCGACCACTTATCCTACATCTGGTAAGCAGATTTGGAAGTTGTTGTTAGCTTTCACATTCTTTTTTTCATTTTTTGATCTCCTATATAATACTTTTTCACCTGTGTGTGCATGATTGCATGACACTCACCCCACTGGCCTAGCTATGTAGCATATGATTTATGATCACACGTGATTTAAGGTTTTTCTGGGTGGTCACCTTCCTTTTTTGTTTGGTGTGGTATATGTCAAAACAATATTACACTATATATACTTTTTATATTTTTTGCACTATATCTACGAAATACACGGGATGAGGGCGCCCCTCCTGTTCCATCTGGAGTACACATCTAAAGGCCCAGGCTGGGTTCAAGCCACTCGCCCTTATGAACTTACTTCTGGTAAGCACAACTGAAGTTGGAGTGTTTTTGCTGGCTTTTGTTTATCCATCACTATTTTTCTTGGAGATAATTTTGACCCGGAGTGACATCGGGACTATACATTCATGATTATAGGACTGTAATATTGGACTCCTGCATCACTTTTTAGCGCGGTTTCTTATTTTTTGATTCAGGGTAGCGTTGCTTCCCCCTGTCGTTCGGAGAGTACAAGAGCCTGCAAGCTCCCTCTCCCCTTTTTAAACTTTTAAAGTCTATTCCTTGGATACTTCTTTGATTGTTAATAAATGAGTGAGACGGAGTTACACTATGTGGACTACTTTCTCTTCTGTTTTATGAAATACATCATGTGGATGCTGGGCCGGGAACTTCATTAAATCAGGAGATAGTGGAGTTTTTTCCCCCTCCCTCCTTCCCTGTGGGTGGATGTCCCTGAGCTGTGTTGCTGGGAGCTGGAAGGATATCGGCACCTTGGGATCAACACTTTACACTCGTACCCCTGCAGGGGTAGGGCGCTCCGGTGAGTGCAATCACATAAGGGGAATATTGTCACCAATTTCTGCACTTTTCACCTACATCCCATTGCAAAAGAACATTTCAAACATATTGGATGGAACACTACATCACCTTTATGGACATTCTACTGTTTCTACTAGATTAACACATTATATATGATTTTACACAATACACAGCTGGCTGATTAATTGAACTATCGCTGTTTTCTCAATTGCACATTGATTTACATAATATTATTTATTTATTTTTTTCCTTGTCAAAAGAAGTTTATTGAGTATACAATATTATAAAGATACATAAAGTAAGTTTACAAGGATCTATAAAGTAAGCTCATTGTTTTACAGTAGGGTTTATATAGGTAAATATCATGAAATTTCAAATATTAAACATTGGGTTCACGTAAACCTAAATTAAAGATATATATCATTTCCTTAGTTACTTTTGTAGGTATTTAAATGATTTATACCTACTATACATATTGTTTACAAGTAGAGTGTATATCGGTCAAATAAATTCTGATAATGAGCTTTAATCATAAGGTGGAGAAAAGGAAAGAGAAAGAAGAAAAAGGGTTGAAAGGTAGAGGTATGGTCCACAAGGTTGTCCCGCTCGTCAGTTTATTATTCTTTTTAGTTCTCTTTGAAGCCGTAGAATGGGTGTCTCTGTAAGTCATTTAATCTGTTACCATGGCAACAGGACAGAGTCATTGAAGTTTGACAGGAACTGTTGTTTTATCCAAGGATGCCAAAGTTTTTCAAATTTTGGAATTTGATTTTGATAGATGGCTACCATCTTAGCATGGGACATTGTATTATTCATTCTGTGAATTGTTTCTGCTAGTACCAATGTAGGAGATTTCCATGCCTTGGCCACTGTTTGTTTTGCAGCCATTATTAGTTGGATCATAAGTTTGAATTGAGAGAGTGTTAACCATTCCGGTTTTAGATTAAGTAAAGTTAAATATGGGTCTGGTTGTATTATTTTTTTAAATATTTTAGATGCAATCATGAAGACTTCCTTCCAGAAGGTTTGGATTACTGGGCACGTCCACCATATGTGTAAATGTGTGCCTATTTCTGGGCATCCTCGAAAACAAAGAGCTGAGGTATTAGGTGAATATTTTGCCACTCTAGCGGGTACAAGGTACCAGAGAGTTAGGACTTTATAATTTGTCTCCAGTGCTAAGATGTTGGGTGAAGATGACTTAGATGTGAGCCATATGTTAGACCAGTCCGTGTCTTCTAAAGTTCGTCCCAGGTCCTCCTCCCACCTCTGAACGTAAGAGGGTCTATTAAGATTTGCTACTCCATATAATTGATTATAAAGTGATGAAATTGTACCTTTAGCAAATGGATCTTTTGTACAGATTGATTCAAAAATGGATAATTGGGATAATGGTGTATCCCCCTTTTGGAATAGTGTATAGAAATTTTTGATTTGGAGATATCTAAATATCTCAGAGTTTGGTAGATCATATTTTTCTCTAAGCGATGGGAATGAAAGGCATGATTTAGATGCTATGAAGTCATTTAGTGTCTGAATGCCTGATGTTGTCCAAGCTTTAAAAGAATTTGGGTAGATCCATGCCGGATAAAAGGCCGGATTTCTGATAAAAGAAAGGAGAGGATTGTGTGGAGATTGTAACTGATATTTGGTTTTTAGTTTATCCCAGAGAGATAAGAAGTGTTTAGTTATGGGATTATGAATTTTAAAGCGGTCTTTAGGATCAAGCCATAATAAATTTGATATTAATAGAGGGTCATTTTCTGAAGCCTCTATAAATACCCATAATGGGGTTTCCTGTTTTGCATGGTATTTGGACAGACTGGCCAAATGTGCTGCTCTGTAGTAGTTAGTAAAATTAGGGTATCCCAGGCCTCCTTTATTTTTGGGAAGATGTAGTGTGTGTATAGGTATACGTGGTTTAGAAGAGCCCCATATAAACGAAGTTGCTCTTTTTTGTACTATTCTCAAAAAATAGGAAGGAATTGGAATAGGGAGGACTCTGAATAGATAAAGCAATTTGGGTAGAATAGTCATTTTGATTGCATTAATCTTCCCTATCCAGGATAAAGGAAGTTGCGACCATTGTTTTATTAGATTTGTGATCTGTCTTAATACAGGAGGATAATTGGTTGAGAATAAGTCAGAATGAGATGCTGTTAAATGAATTCCAAGATATGGGATTGATTTTTCTGCCCATGTGAATGGGAGTGCAGCCCTAGCCGGGATCAATTCCATGTTTGTGAGTGAAATATTAAGCACTAGGCATTTCTTAGGATTAATCATAAGGCCGGATAGGGCTGCAAATCCATCAAGAGCTGGTATTAAGTTAGGACCAGAGACCTGTGGTGATGATAGAAAAAGTAATATATCGTCTGCAAATATACATAATTTGTGTGTAATACCTCCTACTTCAATGCCAGTTATAGTTTGGTTTGTTCTGATGTATTGGGCCATGGGTTCGAGTATAAGGGCAAATAATAAGGGAGATAATGGGCAACCCTGTCGGGTACCTCTTTCGATATTAAAGGCTTCAGATTTGTATCCAGCATATTTTATATAGGCTGTGGATTTATTATATAATGCTTTGATCCATGTTAAAAAGTGGGGTCCAAAACCCCATTTTTGTAATGAATATTGCATATATTGCCAGGATACTGTGTCAAATGCCCTCTTAATATCGAGAGATAGAAAACATAAAGGGATTTTCCGTTTTTTAGCAATATGTGCCAATAACACTGCCCTGCGTATATTATCGCCTGCCTGTCTATTTGGCATGAAGCCTACTTGATCTCTATGTATTAATTTTCCTATAATGCTATTGAGGCGTTTTGCTATTATTTTTGCTAATAATTTAATATCGAGGTTTAACAGAGAGATAGGCCGATAATTCACACAGGAAGTATCATCAGAAAGGGGTTTTGGGATCATACAAACAATTGCCATTAGTGTTTCTTGCCGAAAAGAATGTCCATCTAGAAGTTTGTTAAAAGTTTCAGTGAGAATGGGAGAGAGTATTTCTGAGAATGTTTTATAGTATAAAGCCGAGTAGCCGTCTGGGCCTGGTCTTTTGTTAAGTTTTAGGTCTTTTATGGCGTTAGCAACTTCATCTATAGTTATAGGCTCATCCAAACTGCTTTTTTGATTCTGAGATAACTCAGGTAAGGTTATTTTTGAGAAGAAGGATTCAGCCTCTGTAGGATTAAATTCATTGTTTGTCTTGTATAAAGTTGCGAGATGTGAGTGAAATTTATGGACTATTTTAACTGGATTACAAGTGTAAACATTTTTTGATAGTTTCAAACGTATTGGTTTGAAAGATTTGTTAGTTGAATTTAATGCCCGAGCCAAATATGTACCTGGTTTGTTTGTATTCATGTAGAAATTGTGTTTGGAGCGTTTGAGGGATTTATCAACTGACTCAGTGAGAAATAGATCGTATTCCAATCTAGATTTTTCCAGATGAGATTTTGTACTCTGAGATGGATTATCTTGAAATGATATGTAGGCTGCATTAAAATTGAGTTCTAGTTTTTTTGCTAGATTTTTGCGTTCCCGTTTAAATAGTGCCATTTGTCTTTGTATTGTACCACGCAAGACAGGCTTATGAGCTTCCCACAGTGTTATTGGGGAGATGTCTGTTGTATTATTAATTGATATGTATTCCTTTAAAGCTTGTTCAATGGCCATCTGATGTAGTGGGTGTTTGAGCATTATGTCCGGTAAGTACCACGTTGGGTCATGCGCTTTTGGTATGGCTGAGGCTATAGTAGTGTATACTGCATTATGGTCAGACCACGGAATCGGAATTATATCTGATGCAATAATTTCTGGTATCATTCCTATTGTTAGAAAAATATGATCTATTCTGGTGAAGGTTTGATGAGGGTGCGAGAAATAAGTGAATTTCTTTTTCATTGGGTTACTTTCTCTCCACGAATCTACCAGATTGTATTTGTAAAGAAGTTGAGAAAAAGGTAATCTAGAGGTTATTTTGGATGGTGTAAAAGGTGATTTATCTAGAAATGGGAGGAAGACCTGGTTCGAATCCCCACACATTATCACTGTTCCTATTTTGTGTGTATTAATCACTTGTAATATATGTGAGAGGAATGGTGTAGGTTGTTTGTTAGGAGCATAGTAGGAAATCACTGTGATTGCTGTATCCATTATATAACCCATGAGTATCAGGTATCTACCTTCTGGGTCTTTAATTTCTGATGATAAGGTGAATGGTGTGGATCGGTGAAATGCAATTAGAGTTCCCCTTTGCTTGGTACAGGCAGAAGCCGTGTAAATTTGTTGATAAAAAGGAGAAATATATTTTGGAGTAGAATCTTTGGTGAAGTGTGTTTCTTGGAGGCATACTATGTGAGCCTTCTTGTTATGAAAAGTACAGAAGGCTTTGGTCCTTTTTTGAGGGACATTTAATCCCTGAACATTCAGGGAAAGTATATTCAGTGGTGCCATGGCAACAGATCAAATAGTTTTGACTTACTTTTTGTTATGCAGAGCTGACTGCGCAGATCAACCTGTGTGGACTGAAGAGATGAAAAGATAGAAAAGAAACCAGTGAATTCTGGAGTAAAGAGTAAACAAAAAACATATGAGATTAGATGATACATTGTATAAATTATTTTTTGCAAGTAATCACAATTTACCCGTGAAAGAGAATAAATATCTCTCTCAGGGGAATAAGTGCCTTCGTCACACTCCCACATAATATGGTTGGGAGAATGAGGAGGGCTAATGGGGGTACATGGATCTTCCGCTTACAGGAGAGAAGTGCTATGTCAAAAGACATCAAAATGATGTTTCATTAATTGGAGTGCAGAATATAGTTTTTGTTGAAATTATTTATTCCAGGGTGGTTGTATATGGTTAGTCTTGCCCTAGGCTAAATAATTCAGTTAGAAAGGTACTGTTAATAACTTTGGTATTGATGAAGATAGTTTGAATTATTTTGGGATTTTAACCCTTTTAGAGTAAACAATTACATATTTTATTCATATGTAACTGTTTAGATATGTTAACTCATAAAATTGAGGTTGTATTGCTTCAGATTAGAATAAACAAAAACATAATTCTAGGAACTAGTTAGGTAATAATATATTTGTTTTAAGAAAAGAAAGAAAAAGCTTCCATTACTTCTGGATTATTGAACATATTTGTCCTAAAAAGTAATAAATCTATTGTTATTACCTGATAATATATAACTGAACAAGAATTTCCTTATTTCACTTATATATTCTAAGGCTATATGAATCAGAAGTAATAAGAAATATAACTGGAATGTAACATGATCCCACACAGTGTGTGACTATCAGAATGCAGTTACATTCAGTTATAAATACAGGTTTTTTATAGAGAACCATCTCTTAGTATAATAAATGAAGAGATATCAGGAATTAGGATGTCAGTCCATTGAATCTTCTTGGTCCATGGATAATGTGGCATAACGGCCTCTTTTGTGAGAATGATGATTCCCATTTTGTTCTGAAATTTTCTGAGTGCTGCCTGAAGGTGAAGATGATGTCATTCTTCTGCGTGTGGGAGAGTTGCTGCTTGTGGGTTCTGTCAGATTTAATTTTAAAAGGGTTTGTTGTAGTTCATCTGCTGATCTGCTTCTGTAAATTGTACCTTGGTAGTTAAATCTGACTGAAAAGGGGAAGCCCCATTGATACATAATGTTGTGGCGTTGCAGTTCCATTAGTTGGGGTTTCATGGATCGTCTTTTAGTAATAGTAAGTTGGGATAGGTCAGCAAAAATTTGATAATTGTGTCCTTGAAAATTAAGTTCCTTTTTTTCTCTTGCAGCAATTAGTATTTGTTCTTTCGTTCTGTAATAATGAAATTTTGTGATTATATCACGTGGGGGTCCATCTTTCTTTTTGGCTGTGAGGGCTCTGTGTACTCTGTCCAGTTCTAAACGTTCAATAGGGATATCTGGCTTTAGTTCTTGTAATAGAGCAGTAATAGTAGATTGCAGGTCTGTCACAGTTTCAGGTATTCCCCTTATGCGCAAGTTTGAACGTCTGGCTCTATTTTCGTAATCTTCAAGCTTAGTTTGAAGTATTAAATTCTCTTCTTTTAATTGTTCCAATTCTGTTATATTTACTTGGGTTGTAATTTCAATTTCATCCATTTTTATTTCTAAGGCTGTGGTGCGGTTTCCCAGCTCTCTTATTTCTTTGGTTAGGCTTTTTGTTATTTGGTCTGAGGTTTGTTTTAAAGCCTTATGAAGCATCTTTTCAAATTGTAATAATATTACTTGGGATGCTGAGGAGGCTTGTGGAGAAGTTTGTGAGAGGATTTGTTCTGTATCTGACTCAAATGGAGAGTCTTGCTGTGACATTTTCTGTCTGTGAGAGCTCCTTGATGCTGTATATTGTGAGGTGACTGGAGCTGCTTTAGTTGCAGTGAGTGCCTGTGAGCTCTTTGTGAGGTGATTTTTATTTCTGCCACGGTTTCCTCCCAGTACCATATTTCCTGCCCAAACTTTCACAGTTTGTTCCCTGGGGCAAAAAGGTTCAAATGGATACCTTTTGAGCCTGCAGGCTGCGCTTTGTCCTTCTCTTCTCTCCTCAGCGGTGCAGAGCTCTAACAATGCATGTCTGCTCCGCTAGGCTCCGCCCATCTCCCCCATAATATTATTTTTTAATTGTACATTGATTTATATAATATAATTTTTACACATATCTATTACACCTTTGCACTTGTCACTTTAGACTCTCACTGTGAAGGTCCAATCTGTATGAGATTTATAATTATATGTCACTTTGGTTTTTTGTGCGTTTTTCACTCACAGTTTTGGGTACAGTGACTGAACTCTTATTATCATATGCAAATTGTTCATAGTTTTTTTGCACATATCTAGCACCTGCCACTTTATATCCTTAACAGAAAAGATTAGTCATTGTACTGATACACATTTTTTATAACAGCGCCATTCCCTATTTTATAGTTTTTTAACATATCAGCTTAAACTGAGTAAAAAAAATTGCTTTCTTTTTTAAAAAAAGGGGCTTTTTATTACGGCAAAAAGTACAAAATATTGTGTTTTTTTCAAAATTGTTGCTCTTTTTTGTTTATAGCGCAAAAAACAAAAAACACAGAGATGATTAAATACCACCAAAAGAAAGCTCTATATGTGGGAAAAAAGGACGTCAATTTTGTTTGGGTACAGTGTCGCACGACCGAGCAATTGTCAGTTAAAGCGATGCAGTGCCGTATCGCAAAATAAATGGCCTGGTTATTGAGCAGCCAATTCTTCTGAGGCTGAAGTGGTTAAAGCACCTCTTCTGTCACCCGAGGACTTTCACACTGGAGCGGTGCGCTGGCAGGATGCTAAAAAAAGTCCTACAAGCAGCATCTTTGCTGTGCTTTAGGAGTGGTGTATACACCACTCCTAAAATGCCCCTGGGCATTTGCTACAGCCGGTGCTTTTAACCCCCACTAGTGGCTGAAAAGTGCCTCAAAAACTAGCGACGCTTTACCACCAATACCCCAGTGAACCTCAGTGTGAAAGTGCCCTTAATACATGTACTATTTAAAAAAAATATTGTTTAACTAGTATTATTGATTTACATTATTGGTTGAATACAGTATTATTATCACAGTATTATTTATTTTAGGTAGCGTAGGTGTTTTTTTCTCAGCTGTTACATATTGCAATTACCAGAAGTCACAGAAAACCCATCCAAAGATCTTGCAGTCTTTTTTCCTCTAAGGCCTCTTTCACACAAGCATTCCAATCAGGATCGCCTGTCAGTTTTTCAGGCGGACCTGATCGGACTCTCCATTCACCTCTATGGAGCAGCGGATGTCAGCTGTGACATATCTGCTGACATCTGCCGATATCTGACCCGATTCTGTCTGTGAAATCCAGATGGATGAAGATCCTATTTTCTATGCAACTGGAGGATCGGATGGGATCAGATGAAAACAGACAGGCGGTCTATTTTCATCTGATCTCCCCATAGAGGAGAGCGGGGCTCTGATAGGTCTGTCTCAGCACAGTGAGCAGAGATGCACCTGTCATCCGCCTGCTCAGCAGGGATCAGCAGATCGATCTCCCGCTGAGCAAAGCGCAGTCCGTCGGGCGGACTGCCCATGTAAAAGGACCATAAATGTCATTCCTAACTCCAACCCCACAAAGGTCTGGAAGCAGAAAAATGTTTTGTTAGGGCCCCTAATTAAGCATGTCAAAATCCTCAGAGAGACAAAACTAAAATGACTCATTTTTCCAGTAAATATTGAAAATAGAGTCACTGTATAAGCTGTCATTAGCTAAAGAACATGAAACCGAGCTGCTGAGGCTCAGGGAAAACTTCAACTTTCTTCTCCTCCATAAAGTCATGGCCCCCCTGGCTAAATGCCCAAATTTTTTTTATAAATATGGCAACAAGCAAGGCACATTTTTAGACAAGGCCCTCAGAAAGAATTGGGGTCAGTCTCACATCCCCACCATCTTTCCAAAGACAGTCAACATTTTCACACTCAATGTGATATAGCAGACTCCTTCAAAAATTACTGATACATTGTAAAATGTACAACCACAAAATATCTCCCACTCCACCCACAACCAGACACAAATCTATTTTTATTACCTGCCTCTAAACTCGTTATATCTTTTATCAATAACCTTTGGCAAGTGAGGTATTCAGAATTGGACACAGTATTCTAAATATAAAGAAAATGTAATCTGCTGAGCAAAAAATATTAAAACAAAACAATTAAAGCATCAGCACCAAAGTATAGGATACACTATACAATTCCCCAATATTTGATTAAGTGAAGTGTTATGTACCAAACGTAAAGTGAAAAAAAAAACACCTCTGAAATGTGAAATGACACTCTGAAGAGGGAGCTCTATAGAAATAGTATGATTCATACTCCTCAGGAGGGTGAAACCCACACTCTGAAGAGCCAGCTCGGTTACTACTATAAATATGCAGTAAGATCATATACAGTAAGATCAATATTTAATAACACAAAAGGTCCTCTGAAAAGTGAACTCCATGCAAAACAATAGTCCTCTGAAGAGTAAGTTCAAAACTGTAAAAGCAGGTTATCTTGATAATTCCACTCTCAACATGTATCCAGCTTTTTTATCAAGAAAGATGCTCCTCCGAACCGTGGTAATCGCTCGCCTACCGATCTCTCACTCAGTAGCTGTATCATACATGTAATAAAAAGCAAATAATGCTTTCCATAGTGTTTAACTGGCTAATACATTTGGTAAAAGCAATAGAACACTCTACATGAAATAGTAGTCATCAAAAGAGTGAACTGAAAAAACTGTGTAGAAAGGTAACTCAGTGAATCCACTCTCACCATGTGTCCTCTATCAAGACAGAGTACTCTGAGGCTTACCAGAGCATAAGCGACCTCCACACGAGAAGTCATAAACAGCGTTTATATAAAGGTACATTCTGTTTGTATTTCTGATCAATTAAATATGCTTCTGGGATCATTTTTAATAACTGCAAAGGTCATTCTTTCTATGCTTTTGTAAGCCATTTCAAGCTGCATTTGCATTATCATGTAATAAATGGAGAAAAACGGAACATTATATCAAATACTTATAGTAATTTTCCTTTATTGATGCCACTCCATGGCAGCATACATGTTATATTGCTCTGCCCCCATTTATCCACCCATAGGACAAGAAAAATATAAAAGGAAAGCTAGAGCGACCTCCCTCATTCTCCGTAAAAATAAAAAGTTCAAAAAAGGGAGGGTTTGTATGCTGCATCAGGAAAGGAAAATTACGGTAAGTATTTGATACAATTTTCCATTTTCCTGATGCCAACAAGGCAGCATACAGTGGCTTGCGAAAGTATTTGGCCCCCTTGAACTTTTCAACCTTTTGCCACATTTCAGGCTTCAAACATAAAGATATAAAATTTTAATTTTTTGTGAAGAATCACCAACAAGTGGGACACAATTGTGAAGTGGAACGAAATCTTTTGGATTTTTGAAACTTTTTTAACGAATAAAAAAATGAAAAGTGGGGCGTGCAAAATTATTCGGCCCCCTTGCGTTAATACTTTGTAGAGCCACCTTTTGCTGCGATTACAGCTGCAAGTCGCTTGGGGTATGTCTCTATCAGTTTTGCACATCGAGAGACTGAAATTCTTGCCCATTCTTTCTTGCAAAACAGCTCGAGCTCAGTGAGGTTGGATGGAGAGCGTTTGTGAACAGCAGTTTTCAGCTCTTTCCACAGATTCTCGATTGGATTCAGGTCTGGACTTTGACTTGGCCATTCTAACACCTGGATACGTTTATTTGTGAACCATTCCTTTGTAGATTTTGCTGTATGTTTGGGATCATTGTCTTGTTGGAAGATAAATCTCCGTCCCAGTTTCAGGTCTTTTGCAGACTCCAACAGGTTTTCATCCAGAATGGTCCTGTATTTGGCTGCATCCATCTTCCCCTCAATTTTAACCATCTTCCCTGTCCCTGCTGAAGAAAAGCAGGCCCAAACCATGATGCTGCCACCACCATGTTTGACAGTGGGGATGGTGTGTTGAGTGTGATGAGCTGTGTTGCTTTTACGCCAAACATATCGTTTTGCATTGTGGCCAAAAAGTTCGATTTTGGTTTCATCGGACCAGAGCACCTTCTTCCACATGTTTGGTGTGTCTCCCAGGTGGCTTGTGGCAAACTTTAGACAAGACTTTTTATGGATATCTTTGAGAAATGGCTTTCTTCTTGCCACTCTTCCATAAAGGCCAGATTTGTGCAGTGTACGACTGATTGTTGTCCTATGGACAGACTCCCCCACCTCAGCTGTAGTTCTCTGCAGTTCATCCAGAGTGATCATGGGCCTCTTGGCTGCATCTCTGATCAGTCTTCTCCTTGTCTGAGCTGAAAGTTTAGAGGGACAGCCAGGTCTTGGTAGATTTGCAGTGGTCTGATACTCCTTCCATTTCAAAATGATCGATTGCACAGTGCTCCTTGGGATGTTTAAAGCTTGGGAAATCTTTTAGTATCCAAATCCGGCTTTAAACTTCTCCACAACAGTATTACGGACCTGCCTGGTGTGTTCCTTGGTCTTCATGATGCTCTCTGCGCTTTCAACAGAACCCTGAGAGGCAGGTGCATTTATACAGAGACTTGATTACACACAGGTGGATTCTATTTATCACCATCAGTCATTTAGGACAACATTGGATCATTCAGAGATCCTCGCTGAACTTCTGGAGCGAGTTTTCTGCACTGAAAGTAAAGGGGCCGAATAATTTTGCACGCATCACTTTTCAGTTTTTTAATTGCTAAAAAAGTTTAAAATATCCAATAGATTTCGTTCCACTTCACAATTGTGTCCCACTTGTTGGTGATTCTTCACAAAAAAATTAAAATTTTATATCTTTATGTTTGAAGCCTGAAATGTGGCAAAAGGTTGAAAAGTTCAAGGGGGCCGAATACTTTCGCAAGCCACTGTATATGTGATAAATAATGAGCTAAACAGGAAGGGCTAAAATGTATAATCAAATATTATTACAAAGAACAAGGTAATGTTCATTGTAACATCCATTGATGTACGATCCCCTGGATGTTCCCTGTAGCACCTGAGTCAGGTGCACTGCGCCAACCAGCCTTCTTCTTTGCAGATGTCTCCAAAGATATTTTGCATGAATGAGCCTCTATCACTTCTGGAGGCTCTTGCCTGGCTGCACTGTAAGTTTTCTGGGTGACCTTGACTCTCCGAGATGACAAGGTTTTACTGTAGGTTCCTCCTCTGAATTTTCCTGATGAAAACACAAACAGCCTTCTGGACGATTTTAACTAGGAAGCTTGAAGGTAGGCATTTTAGACACTCGGTACATCCAGCTTGTGTAGGTTTGGTATGGTCTCTGCTGGAAAGGGTGGAACCACCACTGTTTGTACAATAAAAACAGAAGCCACCTTGGGAACAAAGGTGCTTGGGGGGCATAGGCCTCAACTTGTCCAGAAGGAATAAGATGTAGGACTCTGTAGCCCTAAGTGCTTGCAGATCCGATACTCTGCCCCTTGAAGTTATCAAGGGACACTGCCTCTCAAGTGATGTCCCACTGAGGGCTGCTTTCTGATAATGCAAACAGAGTCCTGGCAAGGGAGTCCAGAACCAGAATTAAAACCCACTAGGGAATGTTATTCCTCCTCAGGGAAAAAATCTCAGGACCCACCTCCTGAAGCATTCCCATGGCAGCTCACACACCCATTTTCCCTGGTGAAAGCTGAAATGGCTATAATTTGAGCCCTTATGGAACTAGGCTGAGCCCCAAATTTAGATCCATGTGAAGAAATTATAGCAACTGGACTGTCTCCAGGTTTCGAGGATCAAAATTCTGCTCGGCTGCAAAGACTGTGAATCTATTCCAGACTTCAGAGTAAATAGTGTTTGTTGATCTCCTTTCTGGAACCCTGCCAGGATTGAACTACTACCAGAGGACAGCCCAAGTCCTTCAATCCACCCCTCTCAATTTCCAGTCTATCCTGGGACAGGTGTTGTGCACTGGTAGATTAAGTTCTTGGTCCTGACAAGGTTCCATGGCTAGGGTAATCCCAAGGCCTGCGGGCCAAATAGCATGCTTGCTATCACAGTGAGACCCTCAGACAATTAGTTTGACTTACGTAAAACTTCATATCACTATTGCCACTCCTCTTAAATCAACCTCTTTACTTTTCCATTCATTGGGGAGTATGGAAGGCCTTGTCTTGAAAACGTGAAGTGTGTTGTGACTTCAAAGGCAGTCATCTGGGTCATCCTATTCCAAGCCTGCTTAACCATACTAATGAATAACTGGACCCAAGAGACACTCAAAACTTGCTTAGCCTCTTCAAGGAGGATGACTGTCCCTCTTCTACTTCTGGTGCAGCCAGGTGTAAGGCAGGGGTGAATGCCTTGGATAAAGGTTCCCTCAGAGCCCGGAATAAAGATGGCTGTAATGGGACCAGGGCCACCTTGGTTAGGAAGGCTTATTGTGATGCCCTAAACTCATATGCAGGGCTGCGTCCTTGACATTGCACCTGGAGTCCGCTGGCACAAGTGCCTGGTTAACTCAGTTAGAGACTCACTAACTACTTGCCCATGAAGGGCAATGACTTTCTGGCTCACAGCATCCTTTGTCGTTAGAGAAGTCTTGGCAGCAATACCCACAGACATTCTTGTAATAGGTCCTCACCGGAGGTCCAGCACTTTTTGCCTTTTTGTCGCTGTTAGCGCTCAGGGGGGGAGGAATGCAAAACTCACTGGTAAATTTCTGCGTCCCCTGGGCAAGATCTGTGGGGTTGGATGAGCCGCTGTCCACACTGGACATGACATGGCAATGCTCTGCTCTATTAGCTTGACCTTCACCATTTGCTTCCCAAGCCTATTCTGATACTTCTCTCCTAAAATGTATATTTTTTTGCTAGAAAACTACTTAGAACCCCCAAACATTATATATTTTTTTTAAGCAATGGCCCTAGAGAATAAAATGTTGGGTGTTGCAATTTTTTATGTTACATGGTATTTGTGCAACAAGTTTTCAAACACAATTTTTTTTTTGGAAAAAATACACATTATTACATTTTGGTGAGCACAAACTTTATATAATACCCATTTTTTGATAAAATATAAAAGATGATGTTACACCGAGTAAACAGATACCAAACATGTCAAGCTTTAAAATTGCGCACGCTCATGGAATGGCAACAAACTACGGTACTTTGAATTATCCATAGGTGACACTTTAAAAGCCAAGTTACCAGTTTATTTCAATATTTCTTTATTAAATTTTGCAAGTTAACAAACAAGCAATAGAAATGTAACCACATGCAAGTACAACATACTGTAAACATCTAAGGTAAATACCTGGTGTGATCCAGTATAAGTCAAATTAGATTTAACAAAAAGACTTGGATGTATTATCTTTACTATTTATGCTGTATATCTTGTAGGGAGTATGGGAGAGGGAAGAGTGGAACTGGGCTGACAGGGAAAGAATAGTGTCAGCCATGTTATAGCCGAAAAAGAGAAGTAAAAGAGAGAAAAGAGAAAAAAAAGTGTGTTTGACCAATAGTGTTTTGTGTCAAGGACTGGAACATAAAAGGCAAAGGTGTTTAATTTGATGGCATAATTCAGTAGGCTAGGAGGCTTGTTCTTGAGAGCTAGCCAGGGGGACCATTGTTTGTAGAATTTTAATAGGCAGCCATGTTTGTATGCCATTATTTGTTCCAGAGCATACATCAGTTACTCATGGATATGGAAATTGGAATTGCAGGGTGCGTTTGGTTGTATCGTCAATGCAGATCCCTAAGATGTTAGACTTTTCCTCATTCACTTTGTAATATGAAATTAGGTTAAACTCATTAAGAAGTTGATGGACAATAGGGAGGGAATGTATTGGGTCAGTTAGGGTTATGATGATGTCATCTGCGAAGAAGGTGATAACATTAGGCTCTCCTTTAATAGATATACCCTTAATTTGAGCGTGGGATCTTATTTTATCTGCTAATGGTTCCCATGCGAAAGCAAAAATAAGCGGGGACAGGGGGCAACCCTGCTTTGTCCCAATGGAAATTTTAAAATTTTTGGAGAAAAGGTTGTCAGAATACTATACACATAAGCCAAAGGGACTATATAGAGTGCTGTGATCACATTAAAAATCTTTCCTTGGATGCCAATTTTTTTTAGGACCCAATGGACCATATCAAAAGCCTTCTCGGCATCCAGGGTAAGGAGCAGAGAAGACCTCTGATTGTGTTCAAAGTGGTGCATAAGATTTATCATGATCCTTGTTGTGTCAGGAGCTTGGTGCCCCAGCCCAAACTCCACCTGGTCTGGTTTTACCAACTCAGGTAGGTGGCGAAGCAGTCTGTTGGCTACATTTAGCAAGGAAATGGGCCTAAAATTTTGTACATAAGTTTTGTCTTTGCCCAGTTTTGGTAAAGTAATAATATTGGTGGTTAACATTTCAAGGGGGAAGGAAGCTTCAGACACAGTTTGAACACAGACTGAAAGTGCAGAGATAGTATGGGATGGAAAAACTGGTAATATTCCGAAGTAAAACTGTCTGGTCCTGGCGATTTGTTATGCAGGAGGGACTGGATTGATCTCCCAATTTCTTGTTGTGTAAGGGGCTGGTTTAGGGTTGACAAGTCATCAGAGGACACACTAGGCAGAGAAACATAGTCCAAGAAATCCTCTATTAATTTGGGTATAGGCTGTGGTGTATTCAGATCTCAATATGTGTAATTAGCCCAGTGACAATCACTCTCAGGCTGCTCGCACCTAGATTGTGGTCCCACAAGCTGGAAAATCTTTGTGCTGGGCGCAGCTTAGAGTGGCATTGTTACGTAAGTGACAGCATGCCGTGAGGTTGGCCGGACCTTCATTGCAAGGTAGCGAGGAGGGCAGGGATCTGACACCTGCATTCGTCACATATTGGGATCTGAAGCCTATCTGGCCCCCACCTAACAACTGTACATTTATCTTCTCAATCAGCACATCACCCACAGTTATTACCTCTTGTATCTATTGACCTTCCCTCTTAGATTGTAAGCTCTAAGGAGCAGGGCCCTCTGATTCCTACTGTATTAAAGTGTATTGTATTTGTACTGTCTACCATCAAGTTGTAAAGCGCTACGTAAACTGTTGGCGCTATATAAATCCTGTCTAATAATAATAATAATAATCTAGATTGTATAATCAGTCATAATAGATGCTGAAGGCGTCTGCCATATATTGGGAATTCAAAAATGTCTCTCCCATTTTGGGATGGTATATGTGGGATCATTTTTGTTTTGTGACTGTCACAAAAATTGGCTTTTCACAGATTTAATTTCGTTAGGGTGTTGGGATAGTACTGATCTCAGGTCTAGTCTTGCCCAATTCAGTTGTAAGTGGGGAGTTGGACTCTGTTTGTACATTATTTCTAATTGTTTGACTTTCAGTGGGATGTTGTTTATCCGCTATGTCTTTCGCCTCCTCGCCATCGAGCTCAACTTCATCATTACATGAAGGGGGTGGTGATGGATGGAGCATTAAGTTAAAACAATTATTTTATTGAGTTCTGTATGAAAGTTTTATGTTCTAGTTGCGACATCATCAGAATGTCATTGCGGCAATGATTTGTTCTCATCCCTAGACCTCCGTCCCCACCGTGAGACTCGCCAAGGCATGGTCTGACCAAGTGATATTTCCAATACCTGATTTAAGCACATTTTGAAAAAAAGTATTATGTGCATAAGAAAAAAATGTATAGTCATTTTCTGTAGCGTGGTGGCAACACCATACATCGAGTAGGCTGGAGACCTCAATGAATGTGCCAACGTTGCTCTATAGGAATAGTGCGGGTGGGATTAGTAGTGCCCATTTGCCAATCATTCACCACATTGAAATCCCCAAATAGAACAAGGTGGCCTTGGCACATAGGTTGGATCTTTTTCCAAATTTTCCACAGGGATGAAATTGGCTTGATCTTGGGGAGGTAAACATTAATGATGGAGTATGTGGTAGTATTTTTTAACTTTATTTCTTTATTAAAGTTTTTTTAAAAAGATTTTTTACATGAAATAACAGTACAGACATTGCCTCCAGGGCCCCACCTCCCTCACCAGAACTCCCCTATCCTAAAAATATGCAGTGTAGAGGATATGAAGGGCACTATATGGGTATTACCTGGATGGGGGGGGCGACCTATTGAGAGGTCTGTCTAGGGTTCTAATTATAACCCAAGTTCCATCCCATTCACTTCACCATCACAGCTCCATCCATTCCTCTCATTCACTCATCTAGAAATCTCTCAAAAACTATTTATCTTGTGGGTCATGGGCCATCAATTGCATGTTTACTACGCTGATAAAATTTATAAGGAAAACCCTTTTGCTTCCCATCAGGGTTTCCAGATCGAGTCATATTTCTTTAATGCTCCTTGCTTTATATATACCGATTTTTCCTTGAGAATTATCCCGTTCATACTATTTAGCCATTCCCCACTGGACGGTGGTGACGCCGACTGCCATTTCCAGGCGATCAGATTCCTAGCTTGGAATAGGCATCTCAAAACTATCAGCTGAGTATTTCCTGGGTATCCAACTTCCTCCAGTAAGCCCAGTAAGCAATGTTTTGCCTCCGGCTCAGTGGAGGTTCCAACGTCTGGTCTATGATTTCCGCCAACTCCGTCCAGTACCAGAACAGTACCTGGTATTACTAATCTGACAAACCAACATCACATACCGACCTTGAGTGTCAGATTCAGAGGCAATCAATTTGAAGGCTACTGTCTCTCTGATAGCAATGGGATGGGATTTATGGGATGCACAATTTGACCTAAAGAACAGTGATGAGGACAACTTCCTTCTCTATGTGATCCAGGAAACTGAACATAAACTTTAATGTATACCCTTTGAATCAACAACAGTCTATGAAATTTCCCCTTACAGGAGCTCTGTTTCCCCAGAGTAGAATTGTAGCAGAATCTCAACTTGCATGAACTTTATGTCCCCTTTCTTGAAAATACAAGCCCACCTGGCTGCTTAGTGAAATTTACCAGGGCAATGGGTTCGGTCACAGTTTGCTAGCACAGTCCCAGAAAAGCTTGCTTGATATTATATCTGGAAGCTTTAACCCTTTCTGCCCTGGGGAATGTAGAAGTACTCACATTATCCCCAGAGAATATGGGAGAAATCAAAAGTGCTAATTTTAAAGGCTTATATGCAAGTTATTGTCATAAAAAGTGTTTGGGGACCTGGGTCCTGCCGCAGGGGACATGGATCAATGCAAAAAAAAGTTTTAAATACGGCCGTTTTTTCAGGAGCAGTGATTTTAATAATGCTTAAAGTCAAATAAAGTGTAATATCCCTTTAAATTTCGTAGCTGGGGGGTGTCTATAGTATGCCTGTAAAGGGGCGCATGTTTCCTGTGTTTAGAACAGTCTGACAGCAAAATGACATTTCGAAGGAAAAAACCCATTTAAAACTACCCGCGGCTATTGCATTGCCGACAATACACATAGAAGTTCATTGATAAAAACGGCATGGGAATTCCCCACAGGGGAACCCCGAACCAAAATGTAAAAAAAAAAAATGACGTGGGAGTCCCCCTAAATTCCATACCAGGCCCTTCAGGTCTGGTATGGATATTAAGGGGAACCCCGGCCAAAATAAAAAAAAAATGACGTGGGGTTCCCCCTAAATTCCATACCAGACCCTTCAGGTCTGGTGTGGATTTTAAGGGGAACCCCGCGCCAAAAAAAAATGGCGTGGGGCCCCCCCAAAAATCCATACCAGACTCTTATCCGAGCACGCAACCTGGCAGCCCGCAGGAAATGAGGTAGGACGAGAGTGCGGCCCCTCCCCTCCTGAACCGTACCAGGCCACATGCCCTCAACATTGGGAGGGTGCTTTGGGGTAGCCCCCCAAAACCCCTTGTCCCCATGTTGATCAAGGGCAAGGGCCTCATCCCCACAACCCTGGCCGGTGGTTGTGGGGGTCTGCGGGCGGGGGGCTTATCGGAATCTGGAAGCCCCCTTTAACAAGGGGACCCCCAGATCCCGGCCCCCCCCTGTGTGAAATGGTAAGGGGGTACTTACCCCTACCATTTCACTAAAAAACTGTCAAAAATGTTAAAAATGACAAGAGACAGTTTTTGACAATTCCTTTATTTAAATGCTTCTTCTTTCTTCTATCTTCCTTCATCTTCTGGTTCTTCTGGTTCTTCCTCCGGTGTTCTCGTCCAGCATCTCCTCCGCGGCGTTCTCTATCTTCTTCTCCTCAGGCCGCTCCGCACCCATGGCATCGGGGGAGTCTCCCGCTCTTCTCTTCATCTTCTTCTTCTTCTCTTCTTCCTTCTTCTCTTTTTCTCTTCTTCTCTTCTTCATTTTCTTCTCCGGCCCGCTCCGCATCCATGCTGGCATGGAGGGAGGCTCCCGCTGTGTGACGGCGTCTCCTCGTCTGACGGTTCTTAAATAACGGGGGGCGGGGCCACCCAGTGACCCCGCCACCCTCTAACACACGGGACATGATGGGACTTCCCTGTGGCATTCCCCGTGACGTCACAAGGAAGTCCCGTCAAGTCACCGTGCGTCAGAGAGGGCAGGGTCACCGGGTGGTGAGGATGAATACCTGGAGCTTAGGCAGCAAATTCGGGTGGAGCTCTGGATTGGAGCCCTCCAGCTCGCTGGTATAAAACAGGGCAAGTGCTTTCCAACCTAAGAGCAACGGGCCAGTGATCTTGTCCCAGGCTTAGATTTGACTCTTTGATCAGATGGCCACATGATCTGCCAGCCCAAGAGGTAAGTTGTCATTCTAGCCAGTCCTGGGCAGTAACCCTTGCAGGGATCCTGGTATTCAGAATGTCCATCCCATCCTCCCTCCATCAGTAACCATATTTGCCAAGTATAGGGGGTAGGGTGCTGAACTCATGCATTTATCTAGCCCTCTTTGATGTTGGCCAGCTGTACAAACATCCTTTTGCAATCCTCCTAGAGAAGCAATATTTCCATTCATGTCCAAACTACACTGATATCAACTTGTATTAAATATTACAAGGGGGAGGGGTATTTACCAAAGCACTTTAAGCCCCCCCCCATTTTAGCACAATTTGACCACACCCACTATTCATTGTGGTGCGCTGCATGTGCCACTATGTTTGTCAGATCATTTTTAAGGGATTGGGGTGTAGAAAAACCTGGCCCTGGGTGCCAAATTTGACAGGTACACCATTGTGCCTACCTTTTTGTTATCTTGTCTTGTCTAGCTTGCTCTTCCTCAATGTAGGCTTCTCTAACCTTCTAAATAATGGACCATTCTCTCCCTGGTCTTAAAAATCTGTAAATGTACATAACAAATCCACACAGCCATATTATTTGTTACATAGTCACGTTACTTGATCTATGATTTTTTAAAATAACACCACCATCTCTGTTCCATACAGGAAATCAAACAGGATTCCAAATTTCAGTTATTTAAGGCCTAAATAAAGTATATATAAGCATTTGACAGTTTTTTGATGAGTTAGGAAAAATTACTTATTTATAACATGCTTTTAGCTTGCTGGCTAAATACAGGGTACTTTTTCCTCAGTGAAATACAAAGTAAAACATTAACACAAGAAATACTGTTTGCAAATAAGGACAGTGGGCCTGAGCTATAGTAAAGCAAAAATCTGTTAGGTGTGTAAGGGATTAAGCATATAAAAATACATGCATCAATATGTATTTCCAGAGTAGCATTTACGCACCCACATCACAAATCAATAGATAATCAAATATAAGAAACATCTTGTCTTATATCTAAGGAATATATATAAGGCAGTATTTCTTCAGCCTTATCAGACCATGTAAATTGTTCGATAAGGCTAAAAAGCCAGCTCAAGAGTTAAAGAAACTGACATCTTATACAAAGATAGTTTGTTGATGAATGGCAAAAAGCCTTTATTAATGTAATTGCCCTAAATAAACTGCTCCAATCGAAGTGAAATATAATTGGCTGCTAGGTTACTGCAGTTTGCAAAGCATCACATATTAACATTTTTGTTAAAAATGGCAAAAGCAGGGTCTGACACATGATCTTCACTCATAATAAACTTTGTAAATTGTACTGCTGCTTTTTATAATGTGTCGCTATATCTGTTACCTTGACAGAGGCATAGTGTAGAGAAATTAAAGAAAGGACTTCATGGCACTAAATGTTCACATTCGGGCTACTGGACTGTAAATGGGACATTCACCGCACATTCACAGGTGGCAATTTAAAACAATTGTACCAGTAGGATTCACCTGCAGTGAATATTTGGTGATAATCACATCCCCTGCTTTATAAATATGACTCTTATTATGTCTCCATCATCTTTCCTTTAAAACAGAAATGTAGTATGGTACCCCAGCAATTCACTAATTATTTGCTGGTGGTAAACAATTAGCATTGTGATAAATCTCCAGACAACATAGGTAAAGCCCTGCAATGAGTCTAATGCTAAGTGTACTATTTGCACTATTGCCTTCCAACACATGCATACATTTAAACTTATAACAAATCTCAGTTTAATGCTTATCGCTCTTATTTCAGACTGCTGATAGCTTATTATTTCCTACATAACTGATGTTGACATGTAGAGTTATTAAGGAGTCGGGTGTGCCTAGACTTTTAAAGTTTTTGCTGAGACTTTATAGCTAGCCCTTTATTATTATCAATCATTTTAATTATACCTACAAATATATTCTTCGGAAATGTTTCTGTGCTGTTGCAGTTTATTGGCCAATAGTCAATCTAATGGTCTAGATGAATACTGGATGCTGCATCTTCACATCACCTAAATGTGGAGTGGGTAGATATAGATAATTCCTATTGATTCCTTTTTGAATCTATTCCAGTTAGTGTTTTATGAAGTACAAGGAAATGTACTTCACGATTTTCAATATTAGGAATCTCAGCCTGTCTTTTGGTGTACTTGGAAAAATGTGAGCTTGCTGATAAAAATTCAGTACTCAATAGCTTGTAAATGCCTTTCTTTCACACATTAATCAACTAAGTGCAATATACTTGGGTTGGTTAAATTTCTCAATTGTCTAATATCACATTAACCCATATTTATCGTACTTTAAAAAGCTTATGTCTTGATACTGTGCTGTTTTGAGATGCAGTACTGTTTTAAACATGACAATGGTGAGATAGAAATAACTTTCACTTATCCATCAAATCAGAAATGATTACCCCTCTATAGATTCTGATCGTAGATTAAACTTATGACATATGTATTTTAATTTTATCACAAATATTTACAGTAAAGTAAACAAATTAACAGGGTGGGACAGTGAGCGTATTAAACCTCAATCAACGTGAATGCTAAAATTACTGACAGTTGCTTGACATTATATAGCTACCAATTTCCTCCTCAGACCTGCAATTACAGCGCCTGGCAAAGGGCAGACTTCCAGCACAAATTTCACCTGGAAGACTGCTCTTTGCCAGGTGCTATGATTGTCTGAACATTGAGCAGGTACTGCTTCTGCATACTACAGTATATTCTTAGTGGAAATTGTAATTATACAAAAAAGCAAACAAAATATATAGGGCCACTATTCAGACCCACGGCTTCCTGTACTCTCTTCTCTGCAATTTTGTGTCCTGGGACAGGTAGCCATTTAAAACCCTTCACAGTGTCAGTCCTTTGCCTTGGTAAACTTTGTGACTTAAGGGTACCCTACTCTAGGAATGGTGTAAGCATTTGGGGGGCTTGGGGGGCTTTTTTAATAGTAGCCTCAAGGTGGATTAGTGCACATAAAATAGATATTTGACTTTAGGTCTGCTTTATTATAATAATTGTACTTTAATGTTCCAAAAAAAAAAAAGTAAAATACATTTCATAATTTTTCTCTGTTATGTATAGGGAGTCTCCTAAGTTTTTTTTTTTTTTTTCAGTGATATTTTGCTGCTTAGACTCAAGAGATGTTCACTGTTTTGCCATGTGTCGTACTCATTTATGAAAGAAAGTTGAATCATATGGTTTCTTTGTGATGATGGCATGGTATTTTATTCCTTAAATTAATTAGGTTATTCCATACCATCTTCACAGAGCTGCAGTCATTTAATGCAGCTCATAATGTACTTGCATATACCCTTTGTAATCCACCTACTTTTAGCATATGCATGTAAAAAGGTGTGTCATAATAAACCACAATCAAAAAAAGTCTCCCAACATTCACGAAGTCCACCAATCACTGTGACATACTTTGTGTGATGTGCTGTTTTTAGCTGACATGAAACCATCACTACCATTAAAGAGATATTTGGTTGTGTTAGTCTTCCAGGCCAAAAGATCCTAGGTCTCCCCTCCACTGGACTGTAAAAACGTGCAGGATTTATTTGCAATATCCCATAAACTAGAGACAGAAAAATAAAGGGCCCCTCCAGGCAATCATTTCTGTGCTCCAGAGCAGTGTGGTGGTGCAAGCTTGAACTGTGCTTGGAGCCTTGAAATATATTCAGACTTGTTTAATGCTGTCATGGGTTGCAAGCAAAATGTAAACAGTATATATAATTTTGGTGTAGTTACAGTTATAATGTACTCTGTCCTCTGTCCCTTTCTCCCCAGGCAAGTCTCTTACCCACCTGTCCCTAATTCAGCAAGATACGGTATCACCCATGAAGTCACCAGGTCCCTTGTAACAATTTTCGGAGCATGCACAGCATACTCTCTATTCAATCCTATGGAGAGCTGTACTCCAACTCAGAAGTTTTTGACAAGCAGCTTGGTGGTTTTTGACAAGCAACTTGGAGGTTTTGAATAAGCACAGTGTTACTGTGTGAAATGCGTCTACCTGCACTTGCCATTGCCATTTATACCATCCTGTAGTGCTGCTTCATGTTTTATTGAAACTACAAAAAAGGGACTTTCCAGCTACTTCGGTGTGCAGCCATCCATATCTTCTTTGTATCTATTGCATGGCTGAGCCGAGCTATGCATCCATGGGAGGAGTTCATCCCCCCCGGTCACCTGGAATCTATCACTCATCTGGAGCAAATTTTTCTTCCCCATTGGAGGTTTTTCTGGCCATATTTTACTGGATCACTGACAGGTAAGTATAAGACTTTAAGACCCCTTTCACACTGAGGCAGTTTTCAGTCATTTTAGCGCTAAAAATAGCACCAGAAAAGCACCTGAAAACTGCCTCAAATTTATTTGAAGGGGTGCTTTCACACTGTGGTGGTGCACTTGTGGAGCGGTAGAAAAAGTCCTGAAAGCAGCATCTTGAGAAAAAATAGGCTACAGCTATTAGATGTAGTTATTTATGAACTGATACTGTCTTTCAACATGAAAAAAATAGGATTGTGTGCATTTCCCTTAACGATGAAGTAAAACAAACAAACACTTCATGCCTGAACCCAGTTTTCCAACTTTGGCTTGGGTTTGTAAAACCTGTAGATATTTGTGCAACTACTTAATTACTTCCAGTCTGGGGCAATTCTAACATTTCTCTCAAAGATGTAAAAATCCACATTTTATTGCTAGAAAATCACTTAGAACCCCAAAACATTATGTATATTTTTAAGCCTTTTAGGCCTTGGAGAATAAAATGGTTGCTGTTGCAATTTTTTATGTCGCACAATATTTGCACAGCAGTTTATCAAAAGCAAATTTACAAGTAGAAAAAACACTTACATACATTTTTTTCACACAAGCACAATATAATACCCACTTTTTTGGTAAAACATTAAAGATGATGTTACTCCAAGTAAATAGATACCTAACATTTCACTCTTTAAAATTGTGTACGCCCATGGAATGGCTCTAAACTATGGTAGTGAAAAATCTCCATGGGCAATGCCTTAAAAGCCTTTACAGGTTACCAGTTTAGAGTTGCACAGGAGGTCTGGTGTGCAAATTATTGCTCTCACTCTGACATTTGTTATGATACCTTACATCATTTACATATGCATGTGGGACTTATGTGTGAGTAAGCACGGGGGGATGGGTGCTTTACATTTTTTTAATCTTCTTTTTCATTTTTTTTACACTGTATCTTTATTTTTTGGTTTAACTTTATTGCTATCACAAGGGATGAACAACATCCCCTGGTATACAGTGGTCAGTGACAGGTACACTTTACTAAGAGATCTGAGGCCTATTAGACCCCCAATGTCTCCTCTGCCATTTAAAGTGTAGTGCCCTGGGGTTTAGTCAGGGAGCTACTCACCAAATTCCTTGTCAGGGGTAGCTACTGTAATAAGTTGTTAGAGTTCCATTGGTTTCTCCCTAAGTTTGGCCTTGTTGTACTTTTCCCTTCTGCCACTAGGTGGCCAGGCACTTGGTGGCATTAGATATGAAAAGGACATTTCAAGGTCAAGTTATGGGTATATGGGATGTCTCAGCCAATGGGCAGGGGTTTTCTTAAATCCCTTGGCCTGCTGGGAGAACCTATATATTTGGGTGGAGTCAGGTGATCTATGTTCTGTGCCACCCGGACTGCTGTCTGGGTGGACATGTGTCGTCTGCCCCAGGCTGCTAGGTTGGAGATTGGGCCTATCCCAGGGGCATCTGGCTGTCAGGCCGTGTGAGGGCCTATTCAGAAGTAAGAGGGCAGCGTCTTGCACTCCAACCAAAAGTGATGGTTCTGCCGGCCGGAGAACCTGTCGTGCTCGGAGGTAGAAGGGAAGCTGTCGCCACTAAGGGACCAACCACCTTTACTAGGGACCACAGTGAGTAACTGAAGAAAGTACCAGAGCAACATTCTCACTGAACGGCACGGTGGAGAATCCAGAAACTTCAGGTGGTGATCAAGTCAGGGACCCAACCAGTGGAGATTACGCTTGCAGAGCAGCCTTGTGTGTCAAGCCAGGGACTGAGCCGGTTATCAGGGGTGAAGCTTGAAGCTTGAGAGGTATCTGGAGTGTAGAGCTAGGGACCCAGCAGGAAAGCGTGGGTGACGCTTGAGGGAGATACCATTGCAAAAGCCTTGAGGAGCTCACGGGATTCAGAGTCAGTGAATCAGAGGGTCCAGTGAGAGACTAGGAGCTCAAGGGGCTGAGGCGCTACAAGTGGATATTGTAGTGAAGCTGAGAGAACTGTTGAACTTTGTGTTAGGAACTGTTAAACACTATTGCCATAGGAGACAGCAAACCTGCATGTGCAGAAGTGGCACCTTGCTGGAACCTTTCCCTGTATGTCTGTCTTCTTATTGAAGTCTCTGAGTCTGCCTATTGAATTTTCAACTACTTAAGGGTGTCCTGGCCCTAACCCCCTTTCCCTTGCAAAATATAAAAAGGACTGTTAAAAGAAATAAAACCTCTTTTGCATCCAAGAAGTGTCTGGCGCCCAATGGCTTTCACCATTTTTGCACCCACTATGCCTCACAACAACCCACTACATATTGAAGGATGTCAGCGGTCTGTGGCCTCAAAGGTTCTCATTAGACTGGAAGAGGTTAGAGATTCTGCTACAAAAGCATCTGATCAAACTGAGATCAGTTTGATTAGATGCTTTCACAAGCCAGTAACGGCCTGTTTACAACAAAACCAAAACCGGAAGTGAGAAAATCCTTGTTGCTCAGTTTCTGACATCAAAGAGGGAAGGAACAATGTGAGTTCCTTTCACTTTATCTTGGGCATTGGATGAGGCCGTTGCATTGTTACTGAGCTCCCTGATAGTATGGGATAGGGGGACCTCCTTCAGCCACCTGTAAAAGTGATCTAGCTGCTATATAGCTGCTCTTTTTTTCTTTGTAGGAATTCACTGGCCCAAAAAATTACACCTCGCTCATTGCTGTAGCCATGACTGAGATATTACCTATCCCATCCAAGAATGTACGGGTGCACCCTAAGGGCAGGAAGTAGTTCATGTATCCACGTTAGTTATATATTATTTTTATCTGGACAAATTGGGCCTTAAATTCTTACCATTGCCATGACCCATGACCAAAAACAACCCAAAAACAATTCTCCTACTCCTGATTAGGGATAAGCTTCAAGTTTGAGTCAAACTCATGTTCGACTCGAACATCGGCTGTTCGCCAGTTCGCTAAACAGCGAACAATTTGGGGTGTTCGCTGCAAATTCGAAAGCCACGGAACACCCTTTAAAAGTCTATGGGAGAAATCAAAAGTGCTAATTTTAAAGGCTTATATGCAAGTTATTGTCATAAAAAGTGTTTGGGGACCTGGGTCCTGCCCCATGGGACATGGATCAATGCAATAAAAAGTTTTAAAAACGGTTGTTTTTTCAGGAGCAGTGATTTTAATAATGCTTAAAGTGAGACAATAAAAGTGTAATATTCATTTAAATTTCGTACCTGGGGGGTGTCTATAGTATGCCTCTAAAGGGGCGCATGTTTCCCATGTTTAGAACAGTCTGTCAGCAAAATGACAATTCAAAGGAAAAAAGTCATTGAAAACTACTTGCGGCTATTAATGAATTGCCGGTCCGACAATACACATGAAAGTTCATTGATAAAAACGGCATAGGAATTCCCCACAGGGGAACCCCAAACCAAATTTTTTTTAAAAATGACGTGGGGGGTCCTCCTAAATTCCATACCAGGCCCTTCAGGTCTGGTATGGATATTAAGAGGAACCCCAGCCAAAATTTTTAAAAAAATGGCGTGGGGTCCCCCTCAAAATCTATACCAGACCCTTCAGGTCTGGTATGGATTTTAAGGGGAACCCCGTGCCAAAATTTAAAAAAAAATGGCGTGGGGTCTCCCCAAAAATCCATACCAGACCCTTATCCGAGCACACAACCTGGCAGGCTGCAGGAAAAGAGGGGGGGATGAGAGAGCGCCCCCCCTCCTGAACCGTACCAGGCCACATGCCCTCAACAATTCCTTTATTTAAATGCTTCTTCTTTCTTCTGGTTCTTCTATCTTCTATCTTCTTTCTTCTATCTTCTATCTTCTATCATCCTTCGGTTTCTTCCTCCCTCTTCTTCTTCTCCTGGTTCTTCTGGTTCTTCCTCCGGTGTTCTCGTCCGGCATCTTCCTCCGCGGCGCCGGCGTCTTCTTCCCTTCGTCTTCTCGGGCCGCTTCTCCTCTTCTGACAGTTCTTAAATAAGGGAGGGCGGGGCCACCCGGTGACGCACGGGGATTTGACTGTGGATGGACAGGGAAGTCACTGTGCGTCAGAGGGTTATTTAAGAACCGTCAGAAGAGGAGAAGCGTCGCACAGCGGGAGCCCCCCATCATGCTGGATGCGGAGCGGCCCAAAAGACGAAGGGAAGAAGACGCCGGCGCCGCGGAGGAAGATGCCGGACGAGAACACCGGAGGAAGAACCAGAAGAAGATGGAGGAAGAAACCGAAGGAAGATAGAAGATAGAAGAAAGAAGATAGAAGAAAGAAGAAGCATTTAAATAAAGGATTTGTCAAAAACTGTCTCTTGTCATTTTTAACATTTTTGACACTTTTTTTGTGAAATGGTAGGGGTACTTTTGTACCCCCTTACCATTTAACACAGGGGGGAGGGCCAGGATCTGGGGGTCGCCTTGTTAAAGGGGGATTCCAGATTCCGATAAGCCCCCCACCCGCAGACCCCCACAACCACCGGGCAAGGGTTGTGGGGATGAGGCCCTTCTCCCCATCAACATGGGGACAAGGTTTTTTGGGGGGCTACCCCAAAGCACCCTCCCAATGTTGAGGGCATGTGGCCTGGTACGGTTCAGGGGGGGCACTCTCTTGTCCCCCCTCTTTTCCTGCGGCCTGCCAGGTTGCGGAGGGTCTGGTATGGATTTTTAGAGAGACCCCACGTCATTTTTTTTAAATTTTGGTTCGGGGTTCCCCTGTGGGGAATTCCCATGCCATTTTTATCAATGAAATTTTATGTGTATTGTCGGACCGGCAATTCATTAATAACCGCGAGTAGTTTTAAATGACGTTTTTTCCTTTCCTCGTGTGTTAGAACAAATTTTTTGCCTGTTCGCATGTTCTGGTGCAAACCGAACAGGGGGGTGTTCGGCTCATCCCTACTCCTGATGTGTCTGGTGATACCACAAATGTGTGCATTTTTAGTTGTTTGTAGCCGTTTTATGGTCCAGAAAGATTTAGTGCATTAAGATTTAAATTATCATTTGCCAATCCCACTTTACTATCAACCAACTCCGGTCCACCAATACTATAGATTGATGTAATAAACAATCAGAGATGAGCATGAGATCTGGTCTGCTGATCGCCTTGTGCTGGGCCTGGGCCCTATCAGATCAGTAGCTGTGGTTGCAATCAATTGGGATAAAAGCAAAGTCCTTACACTTTTTAAGATCCTTCTTATGCTACAGCATCATACTCCCCTCAATACATTATTCCCTTTCTTCACATAATTTTTTCTTCAACAAATGACTAAAATGCACACAGAAACCATATGGAATTGCTCTGATGCCTATGCATAAACACATGTTTCTATCAGAAATGTTTCCAACAGTGCAAATTTCACACAACATACTGCGAGACTTTATATATGTAGTTATCACATTATTAAGTGACAAGTTATGCACAAATCACTGCACACACCTCTGTGAGTGAGTCCGCAGATTTTGATCAATATTTGTTTTTTGTTTTTCATGTATCAAGTGCCATTTCTATAAATTATTAGAAACTGCTTTATTGCTACTGCAGAGAAATGCCTATTAATGCTGTATGGAATTGCTGTTATTTATTGGTGAAAGGGAGGAAGATACTATAATGTTTAAAATAAATGTGGTTACAACTCTACTGCCTGTTCAGCAATCATATTTACAAGCAGAGCAATCTTGGAATCACTATTTGGCATTATACACAAATGAATACAAATCCATCAGAGTGCACAAAGTAGTATGCAAATGCAGGTATTTTTTATCGTTTTCAGCCGTATAAAAATAACTATAAGAAAATGAGAATTACCTTAACCCAATCCTACTGTACCTAATGAGAATCTAATAATTACAAACAAAGATAAATAATGGGGTGATGGCGCTGCCTATATATAGGTATATTGGGCATGAGCAAGTGTAATATGGGGGGGAAGGGAGAGATGGGGAGCCGACGTGCTGACCCAACAGTGGGGATACCCCACTTTGATACAGATTATATGTATAAATATATACTACTAGATATATAATTCCCCTCCGATAGTGATTACCAGTAATACAAGTACCTGTGTATAAAAAATAAAAAATAAAAAATGTGTAGTGTAAATAATAGGTCCCAAATTAATTAGACTCTGTGTATGTTAAAATGTGCCATTAGTGATATACACATAAGATGTGCCATACAGTACCTCTCAAAAGTGTTGAATAAACAATGTGAAAAGACTGTAATAACCAAATTAACTATGGTGATACCCCTAGTGGTAAGCTAGTGGTATACCTTCATATACCAGAGATAAACCAAAAGCTGCAGCCAGCAATACTAATAATGCCCATAGATCAACATATATAACAAGCTTAAATAAGCCGTTGGTAGACCATACTCTGCGGCCAAGTCAGAAAGTCCATAGGCATTATAGGCAAACAGAAATCATATAGTGTTCATATAGCAGTCCATAATTTGTGCATTAAGTTTTCTTCAAAAATCGTGAAAAAGAATTTCTCAAAGAGGTGACTTGAGTGCTCTCAGTATCCTTGGTGACTTTGTGCTCCCCCTCAAGGGTCCCCATTCACCAGATCCAGTCACCCCAAAGGGGCAATGCGCATGTAGATATAGCCTCTGTGGTCTCCTCACCAACGTGGTCGGTAGAGCTCCAAGGGTGGTCCTCAGCTTTCATGAAAATACTTTGAGCATGGTCATGGTAATTCCCTCATAAGGAAAAAAAGGAATGGTAGGCTCCCATAGTGTAGTATGTTAGATTTAATAAAACATTAAAAAACTTTCTGATTAAAAATAAAAACAAAGTCCAGCAGCAAGATAACTACAGGTGTGTACTCAAATCCTAAGTGTAGCTAGGATGGAATAAGCTACACCTAAGCCGAGCATAAAGGACAACCGGCAATCTGTGACGCTAGATGGAGACAGTCCCGAGTGTCTGCGCTCCACCTGCGTTCCACCAGCCCGTAATCCGGAAATGACGTAGCGTGCGTAGCGCCGTTGTACGCATTTTGTCATACGCGTTTCGTCAAAGACGTCCTCAGCGACCCGGTAAGGGTTGTGGGGATGAGGCCCTTGTCCCCATCAACATGGGGACAAGGTGCTTTGGGGGGACCCCAAAGCACCCTCCCAATGTTGAGGGCATGTGGCCTGGTGTGGTTCAGGAGGGGGGCCGCTCTCTCATCCCCCCTCTTTTCCTGCGGCCTGCCAGGTTGCGTGCTCGGATAAGGGTCTGGTATGGATTTTTGGGGGGACCCCACGACATTTTTTTCCTAAATTTTTTCTTGGGGTTCCCCTTAAAATCCTTGCCAGATATAAATTTTGAGGGGGACCCCATGCCATTTTTTTTTAATTTTGCCCGGGGTTCCCCTTAATATCCATACCAGACATGAAGGGCCTGGTATGGAATTTAGGGGGACCCCCCACGTCATTTTTTTTTTAAATTTTGGTTCGAGGTTCCCCTGTGGGGAATTCCCATGCCATTTTTATCAATGAACTTTTATGTGTATTGTCGGACCGGCAATTCATTAATAGCCGCGAGTAGTTTCAAATGACTTTTTTTCCTTTGAACTGTCATTTTGCTGTCAGACTGTTCTAAACACGGGAAACATGTGCCCCTTTACAGGCATACTATAGACACCCCCCAGGTACGAAATTTAAGGGAATAATACACTTTTATTGTTTCACTTTAAGTATTATTAAAATCACTGCTCCCAAAAAAACAGCCATTTTTAAAACTTTTTTTTACATTGATCCATGTCCCCTGGGGCAGGACCCAGGTCCCCAAACACTTTTTATGACAATACCATGCATATAAGCCTTTAAAATTAGCACTTTTGATTTCTCT
Source organism: Lithobates septentrionalis (assembly GCA_037952835.1). Taxonomy (NCBI): domain Eukaryota; kingdom Metazoa; phylum Chordata; class Amphibia; order Anura; family Ranidae; genus Lithobates; species Lithobates septentrionalis. The sequence goes on from JBBDGP010001146.1 coordinate 6,011,053, forward strand.
CATAGACTTTTAAAGGGTGTTCCGCGGCTTTCGAATTTGCCACGAACACCCCAAATTGTTCGCTATTCTGCGAACTGGAGAATAGCCGATGTTCTAGTCGAACATGAGTTCAACTCGAACTCGAAGCTCATCCCTAGTGCCTACAATTGGCACTGGTTGATTGCTGGTTAAAACTGGCTATAAGTATCATGCTTGGACTTTTACATATAGGCTGTTATAAACTCTTGAACAGATATGAATTTCACATTTTTCAGTTGTGTATTTCATTTGTGAACGTATAAGCAAAATATTATTTATTACCAATAATTGTATTGCGTCACAGTGATGATGACTGTCAAAAAACAGCAGCATTAAAATAAAAATGTTATGAACCATTCTTACCTCGGTTGGAAACAAATCAATAGAAAACATAAAAGGAAAAAAAATATTCACTTCACTTACTATACATGCTTGTAAAGAAATGATTTTTTTTAACATTTCAAGAAAGTTTGAAATGGACATTTTGGATGTTGATAATAAATAGCAAACAATGGTGAAAATTAAGCTAGTGAGGGAAAAAAGTGAAATAAATATTGAATAAAGTTCCTCCTCTTGTTTTCCTTTCTTTAAAAATAATATATCATGTCTACAGTAGTTTAGGGTGACATTGACAAAATCTTTGGCAAAAAAATCTTTTTTATATTGACAAAATTTTATGTAAATTTAATAATACTGACCTTTTTCTCCTCTTTAAAATATAGTAAAAATAAATAATTTCCCAAGCAACAGGGAAATCTGCTAGAAATATTTCCAGTGAAAACATAACGGCAAAATTACAGGTTCATATGCCATAAAATATAGAGTCATATGAGTATACTCCAATAATCTGTTCTGAATTTCCTTCACTTGAAAGCCTTTTTGAACCTTGTTTTATAAAATGTGAACGTTCTGGCTTCTTTTAATGCTAATATGAAATGTTCTATTATTTTAGGTCTAAAGCAGTGCTTCTCAAATTTCCTTGTCTTGCGGTACACCAAAAAGATCTAAAAATTATCGCTACACACCTGAAAAGTTTTAACAATTTTTGTGGTGGGGAACTTATTTATTTTTACATATATATTTAAATTTAATGTCAAGGATTTGCCTGCTTTCGAGAGCAAATCAGATTGAAGTGAGGTTCAGTTCACAAGGATTAGCAACAGATTTTCACTTTCTATTATACAGCTAGGGTCCTACAAAGTTGTCAGGGTGTTTGAGACAACTATTGAGAGGGGCAGAAAATGAAGCAATTTGAGGTGGAGATAAAATACCAATTTTTGAGGAATAATGGTTTTCTTTAAATATTTATTTCATGCAAAGAAATAAACATTATATTGCTATATAGGTTTGTGAATTGGATGTTTTGATCATAACGTTATCTTGAGGTAAAATAAACTGGGTTAAGTCAGCAAAATAACATAATAGTCAGTTCATTTTTATTGCCAGGGCTCTTTCTTGCGCCTAAGGTTGCACAGTTTGTTAATGATACAGACATACATACTGTAGAAGGTTCTTCCATGGTGCTGGTGTAATAGGTAAAGACAGAGGTTGGTACACAGGTACAGGGCTCGCGTTCGCTTGAGAAAGGAGCATTGCGGCCTCTCTAGTGTGGACTACTATTGCACATGCTCTGAAAACATGTCATTTCCTCCCGGTGATCCACTATCCGGAGGGTGCTAAGTGTAACACTGCGCTCCAACCATTGCAGACTTGCAGACTGCCGTCTTTGCTGACGGCTCCCCAAAATATCCCCTCTTTGCTGATGGCTCCCCAAATTATCCCACTGCACACCTGCAATTCTCCCGGCACAGTTTGAGAAACACTGGTCTAAAGGATCCTAATTATATCATTTTCTGCTTTGTATATCCCCTAGATCTATTAGCCCTAACACCTGTGTACCCCTTAGGGACCAGAACAATTTTGACATTTCAACTATGGGTCCAGGGATAGGGGGATGAAAGTGTAATTAAAAGTAGTTAATTGAGAGGTGCATGCGCGGAGCTCCGGAAGATGGAAATGTAGTCTCAGAGCTCCATCCCGCTCTGTTCCTTCGGGACTCCCATTAGCGAGCGGCTCAGAGCGATTCGCCCCAGCTCGGCAGCATTATAGAAGGTACACCCCCGGGAGCTACTCACTTGATCAAGGGGTCAATTGGGCTTGAATTACGGGCACAATTTGTCGCGATCCCAGAGGCCGAGAATCCCAAAATGGCGGGGGAACGACAGCATCCTGAGGCGGCACATACAGGGCTCCTTGCTCTCGCAGACTGGCGGAAGTCACATAGGGGAGAGGTATGTGATGCACCTCCTGACACCCCACCATCCAGGTGCCCGGCCTCACCGGCATCCATGGAGTCCCTCCTTAACTAGACCCTGGATGAACTTCTCATGTCACCCATGACAGCCACCTCACCAGGGCCCAATGTCCCAATGCCAGGCGCAGGACGACTTCCTACACAACCAGAGGACTTAGCCTTTGTATTTGCTAAATTTGCTGAGATGCTAGACAGGGGTTTGGCCTAGACAGCGGCAAAAATTACAGCATATATGGATGCCACAATAGCCTGCACAAACCAGAATACAGACCATATACATGACCTTCATTAACAACTGGATGCTGCCATGCTCAAAATTGATGACCTTGAAAATAGGTCTAGAAGGTATAACTTTCGAATCAGGGGCCTGCCCGAATCTATTATGGATATACCTGCAGCGGTTCATTCCCTCATCAAAAAACTTATCCCAGATATCCGCTCACACAGGCTGGAGCTTTATCGAGCACATAGGGCCCTAGGGCCTCCCCGATCGGATGGTCTCCCTCGCGACATTCTTGTCAAGCCCCACTTTTTTACAGTGAAGGAAGACATCATGAAACGGGCAAGATCGTCCTCACAACTACAGATCCTGGGGCACCCTATCCAAATCTTCGCTGACATCTCCCCCTCCACGATCCAATGCAGGCGGGTGCTCAAACCCCTACTAGCGGCACTCACCCAGCAGAATATCAAATATTGGTGGCTATTCCCCTTTGGCCTTAAATTTGAGGTCAATAACAAGCCCTACAGATTCTCCACATTTCCTGAAGGAGAAAATCTACTTCAGAAGTTGGGCATAATTTCCAGGGACCCTCCCTCTCTGATGCAAACTTCATCATCTAGCTCTGCCAAGCGCCCTTCCCCTGCTAGCCCACTTACCACTGTTTGGCAAAAACCCAAATTCAAAAAAGCTAAGGAAGGCCTTCTCACCTGAACTAATTCCGGGACTTCAAAACCGTTTCTTCCTCTTCTTTTGACCTAGGATGGACACCTACAATCCCAGTTTTCCTAGGCTGATGACTCCTTGATCCCCACAATCACCGTGATCCAGTGGTCATGTTCCTAATGCAAATTATAAGATGAAACAATCAGCGCCACAAGTAAAAATTTTGTGATGTTTAAATAAGATAACCCAATAATAAACGTGCACAGCTGCTAAACATTCCAAGTGGTACATCACACTAATTTCAAAATGGATAGTTAATAAATAAATATAGCGCTATGTGTAAAATTATAAATATAAAGTGCAAATCTCTAAAATAAATAAATCCTACATATAAATGAATAGTATATAAAATGAAAAAATGAAGAAATAAAACATGAAAAACTCTTCTTGTGATCAGTGTATCCACACAATTCCACCACAGTGATTGTTCGTCCTCAAAAGGAGTGCACACCACCACCAGTAAAAATGCGCGCTCACCTCCCAGATGAGTCAAAACTCATATGCAGATCTCCCCACGAGCTCTTTGCTCTCACTTCCTCTGCCCAATCAATGGTGGGTAATCCAGATGGCTCTTTTCTTAATGGTAACTCAGCTCATTAATATCAAAAGAAGTGGATCATCTCCAAGCTTGGCTCAAGATTCTATGAGTTCAGGACATGTAAATAATAAGTATAGAGACCATAATGTTCTCCGTATACAAATGTATTCAAAGCCCCCAAACAGACAAGTTACACAAGATAAAAACTTTTAAAATCACATAAAAACCTCCAGAGTAGCACCGCTGTGTCCACATACATAGTGCCTGGCTGAATGTGACTATCAGCTCCTCCCTTCTAGACGCGTATCGGCCAATCACAGGCCTTCCTCAGTAGAGGAAGTCCTAATGCGGCTTCTATTTCACTACTATGTGGGATCAGTTCATCACCCCCTGGAGAAATGACCCTTCCCCCCCTTTTTTTTTAATCTTTCCTCCCCAAGAAAGCAGCATCTACAATGGTCTACCTTGCAAGATCTCCGTAACCTGAAGGAACACTCCTGGATCACATTTGCCTGTCTACAACTTTGCAATCCTGCAGGCCTTGCTTCTACAGGACTTTATTCCACTTTGCCGGCCCACAAACTCACTCAAAGTTCCCTCGAGACTCGCCTAGCTGGCACTCTTCTCACCTTCCAGGACCATGACTAATATATTCCATGGCCACCATTCTGTTGTTGCCTATCCTTCAGAAACTCTACCAAGTTCTTGTTCCATGTTCCCTTTTATAGGCCATATCCCCCCTCCTTTCCTAAGACAAAACCACAGTTTCCTCCTCCAAGCTCATGCTTCCACTGTGCCACCCCGAAGCTGGTTTCAATATGTTTATGCTTTTAATTTTTAGAAATTTATGTTGATGCCCTCACTGTTGCATCTTATCCTAGTTTTCCACATGGGAGTACAATGACCGGAGCGGTGCACATGCACCTCCTCCTGACCCTGGAGACACGGATGTTTCCTCTCTCCTGGCCAGTACTACCACTCTTTGTAGAGTGGCACACATTGTTCTTGTTTTTATTTTATTTTTTATTATTGTTATTAATGTTAGAATGGGTATTCCCCACTTCTTTGTCTCTGTCTACACCATGTTTAAATTCTCTTCTTTTCCCCGACTACTTCTTTTTTCTTGCACTAATTCTTCTTTTTCGCTAGTGATCCAGATGAGCTTGCACCTATCCTGGCTTCCTATATACCACAAATCGAACTGCCTCAACACACCGCTTCATGTTTCTCCCACTGGTTTTGGGGTAAGTGAGTGGTGTTCATTGGCTTTTTCCCCTACACTGCTCCATGGCTGACTCTTCCACACCAAACCCTCCCTTACGCGTTGTATCACACAATACCCAGGGATTGAAAATAAAGTCCACCAGATCCGGTAAGGGCATTCTTTTGTCTTTTCTGCTTCATTGTTGGAACCATCCATATGAGCCAGGAACCTTTCCACATTTAAGGACCCGTAATCGTCCTATAGGAAGACGGCCTATGTCCAGATTCTTGTGGGACTTATTTGGGAGTGCTCCATCTGTCCTCCAAATTAACATTGTCCACTCATATATATCCTCCTATAGGGATTGTGACAACCCTCCTCACTCTTGTTTTGGTTTTAACCCCTATGTACTGTATTTTTGCATGGAACTATACACTTAGCCTACCAATATACTCTGGATTATTTAGTACATTTTTTTGCATGTCCTATTAATATCACGGTCGTGTATGCATGTTGGCTCCCCAGTCACCCTATACGCCTCCTTTTTTGAGTTCCAACCCCAATGAACCAAAAAAAATTTGTTTTTGTATGTAGAGCTGTCTATTTAGCATACTAAGACACCACATGGTACTATTTTTCTGTGTTTTCACAATGTCATTTTGAATTATGCTTGTGTTTATATGATTGCTTCTTAAGCCATCCTATAGGTTGCTATCGAGCATTTCACTCCCTTATACATTTAAGTTTTTTTTTATTCTTACCTCACTCATTTTCTATACACCCTTTTGGATGTCCCCTGAGAACATATAATTTCTTTTGGTTTCATATACCCACACTATAATCGTGACCTGGTCGGTCTAACGATTACTATTACCTGACTAACATTCTCTATATCACTGTTTACTAGCGCCACACTTTTTTATTTTCATTTCTATTTGCAACGGTCAAATTGCTGTGTTGGCTGCTTTATAAGAGTTGGCGCAATTTCTACACCTTTTTTCCAATACCCAGGGATTAAAATCACCAGTTAAACGCCGGAAGGTCTTTCAGTGTTATCACTCCCAAAAAATAGATATCTTATTTCTACAGGAAACACATTTTCCAAGCACCTATACCCCATTATATATTCATCCCAAATTCCCTAAAATTTATCTTGCTAATGCTGATACTAAGCCAAAAGGGGTGGCAATGTTTTTCTCCCATTCTTGCCAGTTCTCATTCATTTCATAATTTAAAGACCCAGAGGGCAGTTTGCTACTCGCGAAGTGCCTCATTGATAACCAACTATACTCTCTAATAGGGATGAGCTGAACACCCCCTGTTCGGTTCACACCAGAACTTGCCAACAGGCAAAAAATTTGTTCGAACACGCGAACACCGTTAAAGTCTATGGGACACGAACATGAATAATCAAAAGTGCTAATTTTAAAGGCTTATATGCAAGTTATTGTCATAAAAAAGGGACCTATCATCAGCCGGCTCAGCGGAGATCAACGGAGATGAGGCCTAACACACAACTAATGCAGCCATATTGCTAAGCTTTGATGTATTACATTTTTTTTCTTGAATTTAGAAACAGACACAATATGCTATTCAGTGGCTTCAGATTTTAAAGTAGGCATTATAGAGAGACTGCTAAATAGCCAATGTTCTGGTTTGTTGAGCAGAAATTAGCCCCTTTGTACTTTGTGTTTTGCTGTAATACTAAAGTCATTCACTAGTAAAGCTTAAAATAGAAAGGAAACACACAATATTTTATCATTCTGGAAGTTCCAGATCACATTGACAGTAAAATATTCTCTTGTCATCAGTAACCTTGTGCTATGGAAGTGCCAGATTCTGAACTTGTGATTCAGCAAGTTGCCACTAACTCTGGCCATCAGTCTCTTTGCCATCACAGTAACTGTTCATACCTCTGATCATTAGAAAAGGCTATAGGAACCACTGACTGCAAAAAGGGTTTTTATATTAAGCCCCGATTCAAATATATGAAGTGCGGGAAACACAGCGAATTCTGAGCATTTCCCACATTGAAATAATTTCCAGAGGAATGAGTGGACGTGCTGAGTAACGCCCTCCACTCTACACCTCCCCGGGCTACGAGCTAATCTGCAACGGCTGTGAGTGAGGCTGATTTGGAACATCCCAGCACTCCAGCTCTTCAGCCTACTGAGCTTAGTAGAGACATGCCAACACGCAGCCAGGCAGGCAGCACAACAAGATGGAAGAATAAGATCTTACCTCTCTCCACGTGTAGCGGGGACTGGACCCATAACGGGAAGACAGGAGGAGGAGATGAAAGGTACAGCGGACCTCGGTGGGAGCTGCTCAGTGAGCGGGCGAGATCCAATGAAAACGGATCAGAGAATGATGACGCCGGGTCGCGGTATGCAAACCACAGAGCGAAGATCTCCAGGGCTGGGAAGGGGAAGGACGACCTACAGAGATGGCAGTACAGTAAACAGCGCAGACCCCCCAGGGATAGAGACAGCTCTACAGTCCCCCAGCCGGAGCGGTCTGGGATATGGAGAAACACAGATGAAAGCAGATTCTGGAACAGAGAGAAGGAGAGATGGCCCATCCAAAGTGCATCAGGACTCTTAGGTACAAGAGCAAAGTGCATTAAAGACCCAAGTGGCTAGTAGAAACGGGGGAGACAGGACAGTATTGAACCTCAGTGAGGAAGTATACATAAAGGATAGGACTCCCCCAGGGTCGGAGGAAGAAAGTGTGGGGGCTGGTATGGGAAAGAATGTAGATGGACCAGGCTCCCCTGGAGAGGGATTAATAGCACAGACCAAAACCCCTAGCTCTATCCCATTACAATATGGGGATAAACTATCTGTAGGGGTAGGTGGGCGTTTAGAGGGTCTGGAGCTGGACATTAGAGAGCTTTTAAGAGCCCTTCCCACTAAATCAGATATTCAGGAACTGATATCAGCGGTGGAACAATCGTGTCAACAAGCAGTGGAAAACCTCAGAGAGGATACATGTGCAATTGGTCACAGGGTAGAGTCACTAGAAAATAGTCATGAAGCAGTGGTACAAGCAGTAGCAGACATTCAAGACACTGTAAAACACCATGAGGAAGCTTTGAATTTCTACAGGGACCAGTTGGATGATTATGAAAATAGGGATCGTAGACAAAATATTCGAATAAAAGGACTACCTGAAACGATTCGGTCACCTGACTTGCTCACAACTGTTCAAAGATTATTCCGCCAGATAATGGGGGACTCAACACCAGAGAACATTGAGGTGGATAGGGTCCACCGTGTCCCCTCTAATGCAATCCCAAATTCTGGGAAGCCAAGAGATACCATATGCAAATTACATAAATATACTGTTAAGGAATCAATTATGAAAATAAATCGAAGCAAATCTGAAATTATTTTGGATGGAGTACATGTATCTCTGTACCCTGACTTATCACGTAGGACCTTAATGCAACACTGGACTGATTAACCTTTGTTAGAGGTCCTACGCGCAGTAGAAACTAACTATCGATGGGGGTTCCCGCTTAGCCTCACGGCCTCTCGAAATGGCAAGACAGCAACCCTGCGCACTAAGGATGATTTGCAGTTGTTTGTAGAGACTTTAGATTTGTCCCCAATTGACTTTGTGGACTGGAGGAGGAATAATTTTATGAACCCCCTACAACGCCCTGCCCAATGGCAACAAATGCCCAACAGATCTCAACGTAGAAATCAATCAAAGGGACATAAGGAAATATGATAGACGTGATGGGGTTCACTTTGTGGGGAGATTGAGATAGGGGGGGGGGGAAGGGGAACAGGAAAGGGAAGGGTCTGAGGATTAAATTTTTAATTTTTTTTCCCCTCACAATTTATTTATTTATTTTATTTCCCCTCCTGTGCAGGATTTTCAGGTGGGGAGTACACACTTGTACCTTTTTTTGTCAAAGGGAGAGTATTTTTTAGAAATTTCTTTTTTTTCCCTTTTTTTTTTTAATACTTAACTGTTCACTTGTATTTGGAGTCTACGTCCACAGTTAGTTGTGCAAACAAGGATTATGTTTATATGTGTATATATGTGTACATGGGCTCATGTATACACCCTTTGGAACATATGTGACTTCATGATATACCTATTGCATATACAACAACAGAGATCTGGTGGATCTCATATATGGGCACACGTTCCTTACACACGGTTGGTGATAGACAGCACTTATTCACCTCTGTGAATGGGTGTGTTTTGGCACACCTATGTATATATATATATATATATATATATATATATATATATATATATATATATATATATATATATATATATATATATATATATATATATATATATATATATATATATATATATTTATTTTTTTATTTTATTTTTTTTCACAGTCAGTTGTGCAAACAGGGATTGTGTTTATATGTGTGTGTACATGGGCTCATGTATACATCCTTTGGAACATATGTGACTTCATGATATACTTATTGCATATACAACAACAGAGATCTGGTGGATCCCATATAAAAGTATACATATATATTTTTTAGTAATCTAATCTAACATAAGGAGAGAATTGTAAAGATGGAGGATAAAAATACCCTGTGTCCCCCCAGTGTTTAAAAAGACATGAAGTCTGGTGTTTAAGAGGATAAGCAATGGAGGGTGGGGACGGGGTGGGAATATGATATTATTTTCAGAATGGAGGTGTTTGTCAAGGTGAATAATATATGAATATGTGTTTTTTTTATATTTAAGTGTTCACTTGTATTTGGAGTCTACGTCCACAGTTAGTTGTGCAAACAAGGAATATGTTTATATGTGTATATATGTGTACATGGGCTCATATGGGCTCATGTATACATCCTTTGGAACATATGTGACTTCATGATATACCTATTGCATATACAACAACAGAGATCTGGTGGATCTCATATAAAAATATACACACTGGATATGTATATGAGCACACGTTCCTTACACACAGTTGGTGTTAGACAGCACTTATTCATTTATTAATTTACATATACCTCTGTGATCAGGTATGTTTTGGCACACCTATGCATATATGTATATACATACATATTTTTCACAGTCAGTTGTGCAAACAGTGATTGTGTTTGTCAAAAATGTTAAAAATGACAAGAGACAGTTTTTGACAATTCCTTTATTTAAATGCTTCTTCTTTCTTCTATCTTCTTTCTTCTTTCTTCCTTCGGTTTCTTCCTCCATCTTCTTCTTCTTCTGGTTCTTCTGGTTCTTCCTCAGGTGTTCTCGTCTGGCATCTTCCTCTGCGGCGTCGGCGTCTTCTTCCCACGGGGACGTCACGGGGAATGCCACAGGGAAGTCCCCGTCAAGTCCCCGTGCATCATAGGGGGTCAGGGTCACCGGGTGGCTCCGCCCCCCCCCCGTTATTTAAGAACCGTCAGAAGAGGAGAAGCATCACACAGCAGGAGCCTCCCTCCATGCCATCATGGATGCGGAGCGGCCCGAAAAGAAGATGAAGACAAGAAGATGAAGACAAGAAGATGAAGAGAAGAAGATGAAGAGAAGAAGATGAAGAGAAGAAGATGAAGAGAGAAGCATCACACAGCAGGAGCCTCCCTCCATGCCATCATGGATGTGGCGCGGCCCGGAGAAGAAGGGAAGAAGACGCCAACGCTGCAGAGGAAGATGCCGGACGAGAACACCGGAGGAAGAACCAGAAGAAGCAGAAGAACCAGAAGAAGAAAAAGATGGAGGAAGAAACCGAAGGAAGATAGAAGATAGAAGATAGAAGACAGAAGAAAGAAGAAAGAAGAAAGAAGAAGCATTTAAATAAAGGAATTATCAAAAACTGTCTCTTGTCATTTTTAACATTTTTGACACTTTTTTAGTGAAATGGTAGGGGTAAATTTGTACCCCCTTACCATTTCACACAGGGGGGAGGGCCAGGATCTGGGGGTCCCCTTGTTAAAGGTGACTTCCAGATTCCGATAACCCCCCGCCCGCAGACCCCCACAACCACTGGCCAAGGGTTGTGGGGATGAGGCCCTTGTCCCCATCAACATGGGGACAAGGTGTTTTGGGGGGCTACCCCAAATCACCCTCCCAATGTTGAGGGCATGTGGCCTGGTACAGTTCAGGAGGGGGGCCGCTCTCTCGTCCCGCCCTCTTTTCCTGCGGCCTGCCAGGTTGCGTGCTCGGATAAGGGTCTGGTATGGATTTTTTGGGGGGACCCCACGCCGTTTTTTTAAAAAATTTGGGTGCGGTGTTCCCCTTAAAATCCATACCAGACGTGAAGGGTCTGGTATAGATTTTGAGGGGGACCCCATGCCATTTTTTTTTAAATTTTGGCCGGGGTTCCCCTTAATATCCATACTAGACCTGAAGGGCATGGTATGGAATTTAGGGGGACCCCCCACGTAATTTTTTTTTTAAATTTTGGTTCGAGGTTCCCCTGTGGGGAATTCCCATGCCGTTTTTATCAATGAACTTTTATGTGTATTGTCGGACCGGCAATTCATTAATAGCCGCGAGTAGTTTAAATGACTTTTTTTCCTTTGAAATGTCATTTTGCTGTCAGACTGTTCTAAACACGGGAAACATGCGCCCCTTTACAGGCATACTATAGACACCCCCCAGGTTTGAAATTTAAAGGGATATTACACTTTTATTGTTTCACTTTAAGCATTATTAAAATCACTACTCCCGAAAAAACGGTAGTTTTTAAAACTTTTTTTTTGCATTTATCCATGTCCCCTGGGGCAGGACCCAGGTCCCCAAACACTTTTTATGACAATACCATGAATATAAGCCTTTAAAATTAGCACTTTTGATTTCTCCCCTAGACTTTTAAAGGGTGTTCCGCGGCATTCGACTTTGCCGCTAACACCCCAAATTGTTCGCTGTTCGGCGAACTTGCGAACAGCCGATGTTAGAGTCGAACATGAGTTCGACTTGAACTCGAAGCTCATCCCTACTCTCTAATATCTTACTATGCGCTGAATAGAGGCCAGTCACAATTCTTTGCATCTTTATTTAGCTCTTTGAATCCTCTGACTGAGGGCACTGTCATATACGGGGGGATTCTAATATAGCCTTCGATATGGGGTGGATAAAACTCGCCCCATAGGTAAGAGGAATTTGCGTCCTACCAGTCAGAGCCTTAAAGTAGCTAGACAAATTTATCAACAAGGACTGGTGGATGTTTAGAGGGAAGTTAACCCAAATGTACGGGACTATACCCATTATTTGAACCCTCACAATTCTTTTGCCAGAATTGATAATTTCTTCATCTCCACGGCTAATATCCCAGCAGTAATGAAATTCTACATATAAGACTCTGCCTGGTCTGACCATTCGCTCCTCTTTCTAATAATTGGTCGAACCTCAGGTCAACACGAACACTTTATCTGGAGACTGAACGCCTCAATCCTTAGTAACCCGATCCATGTCCTTGCATTAGAAAAACATATTTAGGAATACTTCCTTTTGAATGATGTGGGAGATATATCCGCTATATCACTATGGGCGGCCCATAAAGCTGCCATTAGGGGTAAGCTCATTCAAATGGCATCACACTTACGTAAAGCAAGGAGGGCTGACATAGAGAGGCTAGAGACAGAATTTTTACATCTTTCCAACTAACGTAAACAAAACCCTGCTTTGGTTTCAATAAAGAAAATGGATGCTGTTCGCACGGCTCTGAACTTAGCTCTAACAGCCATAGCTGAAAAAAGCTTGCGTTGGAGTGGAGACCGCTTTTATCATCAGAAAGATAGGGTGGGATCTATGTTGGCTGCCGGATTGACTCCTAAATTAAAAACACACACCTTACCTAAAATCAAGATTGGGAGTAACACTCTTTCCCAAAACCCTCAAAAAATTATGGAAGCTTTCCATGACTACTACAAGAAACTATACAGTAAAGGCAAAGTCACCCAAGACACATCCCTCAGTTCCTTTCTTGACTCCGTTAACATCCCCAAACTAAAGGACCACCACAAAAATAGATTAGAGGACCCAATATCAGCAGAAGAAATTTCACAGGTCATCAAAACTCTAAAAACCCACTCTACAGGGGGTGTGGCCGGGATGGTGAACTGAGCAGACGTGCCTTCTGAGCTCTGCTGGAAAGGACTCTGTTTATTGATCCGTTTCTGGATTATTACTATACCTACGTGGACTGACAGCCCCTGCATGCCTTCTAGAACCCCTGGGGGCCCGAATCAGGGCAAAAAATTGAAATTTCCCCTTAGTATTGAGGCTGCGGTGACCCCATCCTCGGATCAGCGGCCTACACCAGCGCGCCTTAGCAATATGGCGTCGCAGACAGAACACGAGGGAGCCACTCCACCTGATATCCCGGAGGTAATGGCAGCTATTACAATATGCCAGACAGCGCTTACGTCCAAGATAGAAGCCATACAAATGGACGTGGGGCTGCTGCGGCAGGATCTGGATAAGATCTGATCCCAGATAACTGCGGTGGAGCAGCGAGTTGGTGATGCGAAACATGCAGTGACAGAACATGAGGCCTCTATTAGGGCGCTATAAACGAAAGCGAAGGCTCTAGAATATCATGCGGAGGATGCTGAAAATCGGAGCCGAAGAAACAACATCCACATTGTCAGGTTCCCGGAGGGTGTAGAGGGTCGCAATCCCACAATTGTCACCCTACTTTACAGTGGAGCGGGCTCACCCAGTGCCGCCGAGGCCGGGACCGGAGGGAGCACCCCCCGCACATTTATTCTACGCCTATTAAACTTCCAGGATAGGGATGAGCTCCTGAGAGCGGCCCCGTGTAGCAGGACACATCCCATATCACAACACCAGGCTCATGATATTCCCTGATTGCACGATGGAGACGCAGAGGCAGCGTCGTTCCTTCGATGCTATGAAAGCGGCTCTTTGAGTCAAGGGGATTCATACAGTATCCTGTTCCTGGCCAAGTTGTGAGTAGTCGATGGGGAGATGGTGTGGATCTTCACTAGCCCTAAGGATGCCGGAGCGTGACTGGAGACACTACCTCCGTAGTGAATCTTCGTTCCTCAAGCCTTCCTTTTCTGTTGCATTACTACCGCTGGAGTTGCACTCAGGGGTCTGCCATGTGCAGGTGAGGGTGCTATTTTGTATGGGTCCAGCCTTGTTTTTGCCTATGGGATCGTTTGGAGAATGCTGTGCCTAGTCCTATTCTTCTTAAGTTACATCTCATGCTGACACCCCCTTTTTTGTGCTGTACACTGAACTACAGACCCGGGCAACTGAATCTATGTAAGTACTCCAACTTAACCCAGATGACTGTCTCGGACATGTTCTGAATGTCTGAGCTTCTGAATTTCCAGCAACTCAAAATGACATCAAATGACATCAAAGTGACATCTTTTTATTTTTTTTTATTCTTCCTTTCTCTTATTTTATTTTGGTGGACTGCTCTAGTGTGATGTCCTAATCGGGCCTACGCCTCCCGAGTATTATTCTTTTACTATAAAGTGTTCCTAACAACGTTCTGGGATCATGTGTCCTTCGTTGTTTGAGGGTGCACGGGGTGGGGGGGGGGGTTGGATGGCCGTTGCCGTCCGTGCAAGTGTTGTTTTATTGTTTTTAAGTTACATGTTATACATGGTTGGTCTTTGTGTTAACCTTGGTATGTGCTCCATGTGGATGTACGGGGGCGTGCAGTTGATGCAGGATTATAGCATGGCGGGCTGTAGAGCAAGACGAATGGGGGAGGGCAGCACACCTACGGATGGGCCTAGAATGTCTCGGCAAGCGGATATCCTCTGTTTATGGGTATGTAAAGAATATGGCTAATTTTACAGTGCTATCTTGGAATGTTAGAAGCCTCAACTCTGAAATAAAATGTCAATAGTACTTAAGTACATACAGCAGCATAACCCCAAGATATGCATACTACAGGAAACCCACCTAATAGGAGCAAGAATGCTAGGGTTGAAGAGAGCCTAGGTTTGTGATCATTATCATGCTTCCTGCTCCAACTACGCTAGAGGAGTAAGTGTTCTAGTGCATAGATCCCTGGCCTTCCAATTGGTTGCTGTCAGAACTGATCCTGGGGGCAGATATGTTCTTGTGCATGCTCTGATAGCAGGATATCCGTATGTAATGGTGGGAATATACTTGCCCCCCCCTGCAGACACTACTTTCCTTACTACGCTGATGCAAACTGTTGTACAATATGATGTGAGTAGGGTATCTCAACTGGCCTGTCCCAATGGGCTTCCTCATTTCACCTCACGGATCTCTGGCACCACTTCCATCCCTCTGATGCCCAGTTCACCTGCCTCTCCGCCACATTTCGGACATTGTCCCACATAGATATGGCCTTTGCATCCCCTGACATGCTGCGGGAGACGGTGTCCACTGGGATTCTGTCTCGCGGCATATCAGATCATGCTCCGTTAATGGTTATGGTTTGGGCGGCTTGGCTTGGTGCGCAGAGGATGTGGAGACTGTCCAAATATTGGATTGTGGACGCAGAGCTCCAGGAGGAGATGCCTGAGGCAATATGTGGCTTTTGGTTGAGCAATACGGATTCTTGTGGGCCACTAATTTCGTGGGATGCGTTTAAGGCCTGGTTAAGAAGCGAATACATCAAGAAAATTGTGATTTAAAAAAAGGGCATCTATGCAGTCTCTCAGGCAGTTGGAGGATAAGGCCCAGGAACTGGAGCAATTGTATGTCAATATCCGGAACTCGAATAACTATATTTCCTGGCAATATACCCTTAGGGAACTATCGCTGTTGCAAGTGGACCTTACTAAAAAATCTATGTTAGCTAGCGCCCAGAGGGTTTTTGAGTATGGAGACAAAAGTGGCAGACTTCTAGCCTGGCTAGCTACCGACAGTATGCTACGACTCATGTGGGTAAGCTGAGGGACACAGACGGGACACTCTTGACCACCCCTGAGACAATCAGTAATAGATTTCTGCAATTTTACCAGGAACTGTACTCCTCTAAAGTGAATTATACCTGTTCTGACCTGGCTGACTACCTAGACCTGATACCCTTTCCTTCACTTGACCCAGACCAAAGCAAGGCACTAGAAGAGGACATAACACTGGAGGAGATTCAAACAGCTATGGGTTGTATGCAGGCGGGTAATGGCCCAGATGGTATACCCATAGAATTATACTCGGTGTATCAGGAGCTGTTGGCTCCCAGATTGACCTCCCTCCTATCCCAATTCTCTGATCTGGGCTAGGGATGAGCCGAACACCCCCCTGTTCGGTTCGCACCAGAACATGCGAACAGGAAAAAAATTCGTTCGAACACGCGAACACCGTTAAAGTCTATGGGACACGAACATGAATAATCAAAAGTGCTAATTTTAAAGGCTAATATGCAAGTTATTGTCAATAAAAGTGTTTGGGGACCTGGGTCCTGCCCCAGGGGACATGAATCAATGCAAAAAAAAGTTTTAAAAACGGCCGTTTTTTCAGGAGCAGTGATTTTATTAATGCTTAAAGTCAAACAATAAAAGTGTAATATCCCTTTAAATTTCGTACCTGGGGGGTGTCTATAGTATGCCTGTAAAGGGGCGCATGTTTCCTGTGTTTAGAACAGCCTGACAGCAAAATGACATTTTGAAGGAAAAAACACATTTAAAACTACCGCGGCTATTGCATTGCCGACAATACACATAGAAGTTCATTGATAAAAACGGCATGGGAATTCCCCACAGGGCAACCCCGAACCAAAATTAAAAAAAAAAAATGATGTGGGAGTCCCCCTAAATTCCATACAAGGCCCTTCAGGTCTGGTATGGATATTAAGGGGAACCCCAGCCAAAATTTAAAAAAAAAATTGACGTGGGGTTCCCCCTAAATTCCATACCAGACCCTTCAGGTCTGGTATGGATTTTAAGGGGAACCCCGCGCCAAAAAAAAAAAAAAAAAAACGGCGTGGGGTCCCCCTAAAAATCCATACCAGACCCTTATCCGAGCACGCAACCTGGCAGGCTGCAGGAAAAGAGGGGGGGACGAGAGTGCGCCCCCCCCCTCCTGAACCGTACCAGGCCACATGCCCTCAACATTGGGAGGGTGCTTTGGGGTAGCCCCCCAAAACACCTTGTCCCCATGTTGATGAAGACAAGGGCCTCATCCCCACAACCCTGGCCGGTGGTTGTGGGGGTCTGCGGGCGGGGGGCTTATCGGAATCTGGAAGCCCCCTTTAACAAGGGGACCCCCAGATCCCGGCCTCCCCCCTGTGTGAAATGGTAAGGGGGTACTTACCCCTACCATTTCACTAAAAAACTGTCAAAAATGTTAAAAATGACAAGAGACAGTTTTTGACAATTCCTTTATTTAAATGCTTCTTCTTTCTTCCTTCATCTTCTTCTTCTTCTGGTTCTTCTGGCTCTTCTGGTTCTTCCTCCGGCGTTCTCGTCCAGCATCTCCTCCGCGGCGTCTTCTATCTTCTTCTCCTCGGGCCGCTCCGCACCCATGGCATGAGGGGGAGGCTCCCGCTCTTCTCTTCATCTTCTTCTCTTCTTCATCTTCTTCTTCATCTTCATCTTCTTCTTCTCTTCTTCCTTCTTCTCTTCTTCATTTCTTCTCCGGGCCGCTCCGCAGCCATGCTGGCATGGTGGGAGGCTCCCGCTGTGTGACGGTGTCTCTTCGTCTGACGGTTCTTAAATAACGGGGGGCGGGGCCACCCGGTGACCCCGCCCCCCCTCTGGCGCACGGGACATGACTGGACTTCCCTGTGGCATTCCCCGTGACGTCACAGGGAAGTCCCGTCAAGTCACCGTGCGTCAGAGGGGGGCGGGGTCACCGGGTGGCCCTGCCCCCGTTATTTAAGAACCGTCAGACGAAGAGACGCCGTCACACAGCGGGAGCCTCCCACCATGCCAGCATGGCTGCGGAGCCGCCCGGAGAAGAAATGAAGAAGAGAAGAAGGAAGAAGAGATGAAGAAGAAGAAGAAGATGAAGAAGATGAAGAGAAGAGCGGGAGCCTCCCCCCATGCCATGGGTGTGGAGCGGCCCGAGGAGAAGAAGATAGAAGACACCGCGGAGGAGATGCTGGACGAGAACGCCGGAGGAAGAACCAAAAGAGCCAGAAGAACCAGAAGAAGATGAAGGAGAAAGAAGAAGCATTTAAATAAAGGAATTGTCAAAAACTGTCTCTTGTCATTTTTAACATTTTTGACAGTTTTTTAGTGAAATGGTAGGGGTAAGTACCCCCTTACCATTTCACACAGGGGGGGGGCCGGGATCTGGGGGTCCCCTTGTTAAAGGGGGCTTCCAGATTCCGATAAGCCCCCCGCCCGCAGACCCCCACAACCACCGGCCAGGGTTGTGGGGATGAGGCCCTTGTCTTCATCAACATGGGGACAAGGTGTTTTGGGGGGCTACCCCAAAGCACCCTCCCAATGTTGAGGGCATGTGGCCTGGTACGGTTCAGGAGGGGGGGGGGCCGCACTCTCGTCCCCCCTCTTTTCCTGTGGCCTGCCAGGTTGCGTGCTCGGATAAGGGTCTGGTATGGATTTTTAGGGGGACCCCACGCCGTTTTTTTTTTTTTTTGGCGTGGGGTTCCCCTTAAAATCCATACCAGACCTGAAGGGTCTGGTATGGAATTTAGGGGGAACACCACGTCAATTTTTTTTTTAAATTTTGGCTGGGGTTCCCCTTAATATCCATACCAGACCTGAAGGGCCTTGTATGGAATTTAGGGGGACCCCCACATCATTTTTTTTTTTTTTTATTTTGGTTCGGGGTTGCCCTGTGGGGAATTCCCATGCCGTTTTTATCAATGAACTTCTATGTGTATTGTCGGCAATGCAATAGCCGCGGGTAGTTTTAAATGAGTTTTTTCCTTCCAAATGTCATTTTGCTGTCAGACTGTTCTAAACACGGGAAACATGCGCCCCTTTACAGGCATACTATAGACACCCCCCAGCTACAAAATTTAAAGGGATATTACACTTTTATTGTTTGACTTTAAGCATTAATAAAATCACTGTTCCTGAAAAAACGTCCGTTTTTAAAACTTTTTTTTGCATTGATACATGTCCCCTGGGGCAGGACCCAGGTCCCCAAACACTTTTTATGACAATAACTTGCATATAAGCCTTTAAAATTAGCACTTTTGATTTCTCCCATAGACTTTTAAAGGGTGTTCCGCGGCATTCGAATTTGCCGCGAACACCCCAAATTGTTCGCTGTTCGGCGAACTTGCGAACAGCCAATGTTCGAGTAGAACATGAGTTCGACTCGAACTCGAAGCTCATCCCTAATCTGGGCTCACTTCCAGATTCTATGTCCGAGGTGGTGGTGGTATTGGTGCCCAAACCCGGTAAGGATCCTTAAGACTGCACCTCGTACAGGCCCATATCTTTGATAAACGCAGATGCTAAGCTCTTGGCTAAAGTCCTGGCTCTCCGATTGGCTACTGTGATTGAGGATCTGGTCCACCAGGATCAGACTGGGTTCATGCCGGGGAAGAGCACCGATATTAATATCCGCAGACTCTTTCTCAATCTTGACATCATCCATGATAATGGAGGCACCAGAGTCATCGATTCTCTAGACGCTGAGAAAGCTTTTGACTCCGTAGAATGGAGACACCTCTGGGAGACCCTTAAGCATTTTGGGTTTGGCCCTAAATTTCTTAACTGGCTGGGCCTGCTATATAAATCACCTAGGGCCAGGATCCGCACTAATGACACCTTCTCTGATTTTTTTTCTCCTCCAGAGGGGCACTAGGCAGGGGTACCCATTATCACCCAGCCTATTTGCGTTGGCTCTTGACCCGTTGGCTATTCTGATACGGGAGTCTTGAAGTGTCAAGGGGCTCAAAGTTGGCCCTCTGGAGGAGAAAATCTCCTTGTATGCGGATGACGTATTGCTGTACCTGCATGATGCAGATACCTCATTGCAGGTGGCTCCGGGGATTTTCAATGAATTTGCGCAGTTTTCGGGGGTTAGGATCAACTGGTCCAAGTCAGTCTTATTCCCCATAGACCCTCAGGCCCGAGTGGTGACGTCCTTGACTCCGCTGCTATGGGGGGAGCAGTTTAAATATCTGAGAATTATAGTAACTAGGGACCTCCAAGCCTATTGTCACCTTAACCTATTACCCATAGTTACAAGACTTAAAGAGCACTGCTCCAGGTGGAAGGAATTACCACTTAACCTGCTAGGCCACATAAATGTGCTTAAAATGTAATTTTTGCCTAGATTTAACTATGTTTTCCGGAACTGTCCAGGCTCCCCAGCTCCTTCTTCAAGGAGTTGGATAAGTGCATTGGCTCCTTTTTGTGGAAGGGATCCTCCTCCAGGCTGGCCAGGTCGACTCTACAGCTCCCGGTGTGCTCTGGAGGTCTTGCGCTACCTAACCTACTGACGTATTACTGGGTGACGATATTGGTCACGGTAAGGTGGTGGTTTGAGCAGCCCAGGTCTAATGCAGCCACGTGTTTAGAGGCTGCTATAGTGGGCTCCCTTACAGAATTAGCGAATAAAGTATACAGAGTCGCTGTGGATCCGAGGGTCACATGCAAGGAAACCAAAAATAAATCATTTTAGCTTGCACATGATTGGATGATAAAATCAGCAGAGCTTTCCCTCATTTTAGATCTTCCTCTCAGATAGGGATGAGCTTCGTGTTCGAGTCGAACCCATGTTCGACTCGAACATCGGCTGGACGGTCATTCGCCGAATTGCGAACGATATGGGCCGTTCGCGCCAAATTTGTGTGGCGCGTCACGGCCCATAATTCACTGCGGCATCGCAGTGCATTGCTTGCTGATGATTGGCCAAGCATGCACTATGACCCGCATGCTTGGCCAATCACAGCGCCGCCTGAACAGAGAGCCGTAATTGGCCAAAGCCAAGGAGGCTTTGGCCAATTATGGCTCAAGGGATTTAGTACACGCCCCACACTATATAAGGCCGCCTGCACGGCGGCCCTGTGTAGTGTGTGTTCCGGCTTTGAAAGAGATAGACAGAGAGAGAGACAGTGTCATTTGATTTGAGTTAGATAGATTAGGCAGAACAGTCAGTCAGTTAGCTGCACTTACAGTGTATTGTGTATATATATGCATCCCAGGTGTTGCATATATATATATACACTGTATTCAGTTTAGCTAGATCCGTTCCTGTTATCTTCTAGACTATTTACATTTAGTGCAGTGCGTCCTGCTCACAGTGTTCAGCTAGATCCGTTCCTGTTATTTTCCTACTGACAGGCAGGCTTGTCTTGTTACAGTATTAACAGCTACCTAAAGAAAATTACTGGTGTTCTTTTGATCCTATTAGTACCACGGTCAGGCAGCTAGACTATTTACATTTAGTACAGTGCGTCCTGCTCACAGTGTTCAGCTAGATCCGTTCCTGTTATCTTCCTACTGACAGGCAGGCTTGTCTTGTTACAGTATTAACAGCTACCTAAAGAAAATTACTGGTGTTCTTTTGATCCTATTAGTACCACGGTCAGGCAGCTAGACTATTTACATTTAGTACAGTGCATCCTGCTCACAGTGTTCAGCTAGATCCGTTCCTGTTATCTTCCTACTGACAGGCAGGCTTGTCTTGTTACAGTATTAACAGCTACCTAAAGAAAATTACTGGTGTTCTTTTGATCCTATTAGTACCACGGTCAGGCAGCTAGACTATTTACATTTAGTACAGTGCGTCCTGCTCACAGTGTTCAGCTAGATCCGTTCCTGTTATCTTCCTACTGACAGGCAGGCTTGTCTTGTTACAGTATTAACAGCTACCTAAAGAAAATTACTGGTGTTCTTTTGATCCTATTAGTACCACGGTCAGGCAGCTAGACTATTTACATTTAGTACAGTGCATCCTGCTCACAGTGTTCAGCTAGATCCGTTCCTGTTATCTTCCTACTGACAGGCAGGCTTGTCTTGTTACAGTATATAAAGCTACCTGAAGAAAATTACTGGTGTTCTTTTGATCCTATTAGTACCACGGTCAGGCAGCTAGACTATTTACAGTTAGTAAAAAATTGATTCACCACAAACTCGCTCCCAGTGAACTCAAAATAGCAGCGCTAAAAGCAATCCCTAATCAAAAAGTGAAATGTAGTGAAGAGTGATAAGCTGATGAATCAACCTGTGCAATGATTACATCACGTCCTCACCCCTCATCATTAATGTGCATACAATGATATGCTCAAAAAATCACAAACGAATGGTGCATATAAACCAATTAAGTGAATAACATATCTGTGCACATACAAATATAATGTGAAAGTTATAACTGAGTGAGAGCCAATGTGAATTAACTCGCAAAAAATTGTATCTATAAAGTGTGTCCACAAACAATCCAAAAGTAAAATAGTCCAAAACAAAATCCGTGACGTGTTGTAGTGCAAATCTTCTACTTAAATTAATCTTCCACCGCACCTCTGTGACTGTGAATCCACTCCCCTTAGGCGAATACACTCACCAGCTCCTTTTGCCCACACTCTCGTGTCAGGGCCAACAAGCTTTTATCCCACACTCACAGGGGATATGATTGATCTTCAGTGGTAAACCTGTACACCTTTACCTCTCCAAAGTGTAATGCCCAAGAGCTCTCTCCACATGAAAAAAGAAAAATAATCCAATGGTGCAATAACGTAATAAAATTTATTAAAAATCAAAAGCCCCTTCACCATTGCACTCACATCCTTAAAAATCACTGCAGGCTCAAAAGTAACACAGCACAGCAAGCTGTCACAGCATCAAAATGAAGTCAGTAAACCAGTGTGTGGTGGTCACGGCGGACCCAGGTACTGCGCTCTCAAAATACCCGTCTCACCCGATCCCTGGTGTAGATGTGACCGGCTTCCACCTTTCCTCGTATGGCGCTCCCTGTCACAGCGTCCTACGTCACTCAGAAACGATTGCCGTGTAGCCACGCCCCGACATGTTTCGTCATAAAGACTTAGTCATGGGATTCATAGGAATCCCATGACTAAGTCTTTATGACGAAACATGTCGGGGCGTGGCTACACGGCAATCGTTTCTGAGTGACGTAGGACGCTGTGACAGGGAGCGCCATACGAGGAAAGGTGGAAGCCGGTCACATCTACACCAGGGATCGGGTGAGACGGGTATTTTGAGAGCGCAGTACCTGGGTCCGCCGTGACCACCACACACTGGTTTACTGACTTCATTTTGATGCTGTGACAGCTTGCTGTGCTGTGTTACTTTTGAGCCTGCAGTGATTTTTAAGGATGTGAGTGCAATGGTGAAGGGGCTTTTGATTTTTAATAAATTTTATTACGTTATTGCACCATTGGATTATTTTTCTTTTTTCATGTGGAGAGAGCTCTTGGGCATTACACTTTGGAGAGGTAAAGGTGTACAGGTTTACCACTGAAGATCAATCATATCCCCTGTGAGTGTGGGATAAAAGCTTGTTGGCCCTGACACGAGAGTGTGGGCAAAAGGAGCTGGTGAGTGTATTCGCCTAAGGGGAGTGGATTCACAGTCACAGAGGTGCGGTGGAAGATTAATTTAAGTAGAAGATTTGCACTACAACACGTCACGGATTTTGTTTTGGACTATTTTACTTTTGGATTGTTTGTGGACACACTTTATAGATACAATTTTTTGCGAGTTAATTCACATTGGCTCTCACTCAGTTATAACTTTCACATTATATTTGTATGTGCACAGATATGTTATTCACTTAATTGGTTTATATGCACCATTCGTTTGTGATTTTTTGAGCATATCATTGTATGCACATTAATGATGAGGGGTGAGGACGTGATGTAATCATTGCACAGGTTGATTCATCAGCTTATCACTCTTCACTACATTTCACTATTTGATTAGGGATTGCTTTTAGCGCTGCTATTTTGAGTTCACTGGGAGCGAGTTTGTGGTGAATCAATTTTTTACTGTATACTTATTATTTAAGCAGCAGCTCAGATTTAGGTTTTTGCCATCAGCGCAGCGTTTTTGGGTGTATGAGTGGGCGGATTTTTATACATCTGATTTTTTACATTATTTACAGTTAGTGCAGTGCATCCTGCTCACAGTGTTCAGCTAAACCTACAAGTTAGTGGGGTGCATCCACCTCACAGTGTTCAGCTAAAGCTACCTGTAGAAGGTTGGTGGTGTTCTCATACTACAGGCAAGCAGTTGATTTTGCTAGCTGCAGTATCAGTATATATATATATATATATATATATATATATATATCCCAGCTTAGTGCAGCTACAGGCCATTAGTATGTCTGGAAGGCCAAGAAGGAGAGGCAGACAGTCACAAGCCAATAAGAGAGGGCAAGCAGGCTCTGTGTCTAGTGCTGGTCGTGGAGACGGTGCATCCTCATCAGCACGTGGCCATAGGACACGCTTGGCCTTTTTTTCGGCAGCTGGCCGTGTTGAGCCGCAACATGCGGAAGACTTGGCCGAGTGGATGACCAAGCCGTCCTCATCCTCCTCATCCTCTCTCACCCATGCCCAGGGTGCTTTGTCTGGCAAAGCAGCGGCCTCTTCCCTCGGCTCAATGTCATCAGTGACTCCTTCCCTAGCTCCACCATGTCCTCACGAGGAGTCCCTCGAACTGTTTGACCACAGTGTTGGGTACATGCTCCAGGAGGATGCCCAGCGTTTGGAAGGCTCTGATGATGATACTGAGCTTGATGAAGGCAGTAACATGAGCACGGACAGAGGGGGTGCCCAAGAAGGACAGCAATCTGGCAGTCATGCTCCCCCTGCTGTAGCATACTGCCAGGTTTGCTCCAGTGATGAGGAGGGAGGGGATGATGAGGTCACTGACTCAACGTGGGTGCCTGATAGGAGAGAGGAGGAGGAGGAGGAAGAGGAGGAGGAGGAGGCGCCACATCACCAACGAGGCAGGATGCCCTCCAGGGGCCAGCCTAAGGGCAGCACATTGACTGCATCACACCCCAAAGCTCCACATGTGCAGGGCACTGCAGTCTCTGTGCGTTATTCAAAAAGTTCTTTGGTGTGGGCCTTTTTTGAGACGAGTGCATCAGATCGCACCGCTGCTATTTGCAACATATGTCTCAAGCGTATCTCACGTGGCCAAAACATCTCCCACTTGGGTACCACACGCTTGACCAGACATATGTTGACCTGCCATGCAGTTCGTTGGCAAGCATATCTAAAAGACCCACACCAAAGAACAAAGAGGATCTCTCCTTGCTCCTCATCAGCTGAGATTTCCAACCCCACTAGACATCCAGTCCTCTCTGAGACCTGCAGTGAGAGGAATGAAGGTGTAGAATTAGGTGTGTCACAGCCAAGTACTTGTGGGCAATCTGCTTTTGGTACACCGACGTCAGATTGTACCAGGCAAATTTCCCTGCCCCAGCTGCTGCACCGCCGAAAGAAGTTTGCTCCCAGCCATCCACATGCCCAGCGGTTGAATGCTAGCTTGGCAAAATTGCTAGCACTTCAACTGCTGCCTTTTCAGTTGGTAGACTCTGCCCCCTTCCGTGAGTTTGTGGAATGTGCGGTTCCTCAGTGGCAGGTACCCAAACGCCACTTTTTCTCACGGAAGGCGATTCCGGCTCTCTACCGGCATGTGGAAGGCAATGTCCATGCCTCGCTGGACAGGGCGGTCAGCGGTAAGGTGCATATTACCGCTGACTCATGGTCCAGCAGGCATGGACAGGGACGTTACCTAAGTTTCACGGCGCATTGGGTGACTCTGCTGGCAGCTGGGAAGGATGCAGGACAAGGTGCAGTAGTGTTGGAGGTTGTTCCGCCACCACGCCTCCAAAATGCTAATGATTGTGACACACCTCTCTCCTCCACCCCCTCCTCTTCTTCTTCCTCCATGGCCTCTTCCTCGGAACCAGCGGTGCTCCGTAGTCGTTCAAGTACGCAGGCCAAAAGATGCCATGCGGTGCTTGAGCTGGTGTGCTTGGGGGACAGGAGCCACACTGGGGCAGAGGTTCTGTCAGCTCTGCAGGGGCAGGTTCAGAGGTGGTTGACGCCACGCCAACTTAAGGCAGGAATGGAGGTTTGCGACAATGGCACCAACCTCCTCTCTACCCTCCGACAGGGACAAATGACCCATGTGCCCTGTTTGACTCACGTCCTTAACTTGGTGGTGCTGCGCTTCTTGGGCGGGTACCCGGGCTTACAGGATGTCCTGAGGCAGGCCAGGAAAGTCTGTGTGCATTTCCACCGGTCATATAATGCCAGTGCTCGGCTGACGGACCTCCAAAAGGAGTTTAACCTGCCCAAGAACCGCCTAATCTGTGACATGCCCACCAGGTGGAACTCAACGTTGGCCATGCTGCAGCGGCTGCCCACGCAGCAGAGGGCCATCAATGAGTACCTGTGCGACTATGGCACCAGGACAGGGTCAGGGGAGCTTGTTTTTTTTTCCCCACGCCAGTGGGCCATGATCAGGGATGCATGCACAGTCCTGTCACCATTTGAGGAGGCCACGAGGATGGTGAGCAGTGACAGTGCATGCATCAGTGACACTGTCCCCCTTGTCCACCTGTTGGAGCACACGCTGCGTGGAATAATGGACAGGGCACTTGAGGCAGAACAGAGGCAGGAAGAGGAGGACTTCCTTAGCTCTCAAGGCCCCCTTTATCCAGACAGTGTTCCTGCGTGCCCGCCGATCACACAGGAAGAGGAGGAGGAGGAGGAGGAGGAGGAGGAGGAAGATTGTGTCAGTATGGAGGTGGAGCCTGGCACTCAGCATCAGCAGCAGTCTTTAAGGGATCAGTCCCAAGAAACACATGGACTTGTACGTGGCTGGGAGGAGGTGGCTGCGGACAATGTCGTCCTTAGTGACCCAGAGGACTCCGGACCGAATGCCTCAGCAAACCTACGCTGCATGGCCTCCCTGATCCTGCAAAGCCTGCGTAAGGATCCTCGTATTCGTGGTATCAAGGAGAAGGACCAATACTGGCTGGCAACCCTCCTTGATCCACGTTACAAGGGTAAGGTTGCGGACCTTATCTTGCCATCGCAGAGGGAGCAGAGGATGAAACATCTTCGGGAGGCCTTGCAGAAAGGTCTGTGCAACGCGTTCCCAGAGACTGGGAGGTTACAAACTCCTGTTCCTGGACAACGTGTTGCTGAGGCTTCGGTCAGTCAAAGAAGGAGCGGTGGAGAAGGTGGCCGTCTGACCGATGCGTTCAGACAATTTTTTGGTCCGCAGCCCCAAGGTATGATCGGTTCCAGCAACCATCGCCAGCGTCTGTTTTACATGGTGCAGGAATACCTAGGGGCAAGATCAGACTTGGACACCTTTCCCACCGAAAATCCTCTGGGTTACTGGGTCTTGAGGATGGATCACTGGCCAGAGCTTGCACAGTATGCAATTGAGCTACTGGCCTGTCCTGCATCCAGCGTTCTTTCGGAACGCACATTCAGTGCTGCTGGAGGCGTGGTAACCGATCACAGGGTGCGTCTGTCCACCGACTCGGTCGATCGACTGACCTTCATAAAAATGAATCAGTCTTGGATCACCACCAGCTACCAAGCACCTGATGCTGATGTAACCGAATAATTTTTTTTGAAATCTCAGATCCCTTCAAAGACTGCCTATGCTGATGCTGAGTGACTATCCCTGAGTAATTATCCTCTTCCTCCTCAATCATCACGCTGATAGCTTGTAAGAACATTTTTGGTTCTGGGCGCCACCACCAGTGCCTAAGGCACAATTTTTCAGCCCCTGTTTAACAGGGGCGTGTAATTACAATTTTTGATGTAATACTTTGCAGCAGGGCTCGTTCCTGCATTCCAACTAGAGTGTCTGTGAGGGGTTGCAGTGTTGTGGCACCAGCACCAGTGCCTAAGGCCCAATTTTTCTGCCCCTGTCTAACAGGGGCGTGTAATTACAATTTTTGATGCAATACTTTGCAGCAGGGCTCGTTCCTGCGTTCCAACTAGAGTGTCTGTGAGGGGTTGCAGTGTTGTGGCACCAGCACCAGTGCCTAAGGCCCAATTTTTCTGCCCCTGTCTAACAGGGGCGTGTAATTACAATTTTTGATGCAATACTTTGCAGCAGGGCTCGTTCCTGCGTTCCAACTAGAGTGTCTGTGAGGGGTTGCAGTGTTGTGGCACCAGCACCAGTGCCTAAGGCCCAATTTTTCAGCCCAATTTTTCTGCCCCTGTTTAACAGGGGCGTGTAATTACAATTTTTGATGCAATACTTTGCAGCAGGGCTCGTTCCTGCGTTCTAACTAGAGTGTCTGTGAGGGGTTGCAGTGTTGTGGCACCAGCACGAGTGCCTAAGGCCTAATTTTTCAGCTCCTGTTCAACAGGGGCATGTAATTACAATTCTTGATCTAATATTTCACAGCAGGGCCCTGTGAGGGCTTACAGTGTTGTGGCCACAGCAACACCTAAGGCCCAAATTTCTGCTGAGTATATAGGGCAGGACCCTACTTTCAAACATCTAACTTACAAACGACTCCTACTTGCAAACGGAAGGAGACAACAGGAAGTGAGATGAAATCTACCCCTAGGAAGGGAAATTCTCTCCTGTAAGAGTTAATATGGGAAAAAAACTTCTCCTTTCCACTGATGCTTTCCAATCCTTGTTCCACAAAAAAACCCAAATTTTCAAAAAACATTTTTCATTGGGACAAAAAGTGAGGTGAAATCTTCTGAAGAGGAGGAAAGACAGCAAAACAAATGTCACAGGGGTGATAACCCTTCCCTATGTTTTCCAAAAAGCTTAAAAAAGATTTTTTGGCTGGAGCTAAACACGTTAAAAATGTACCCGTTCAAAATTACAAAGAGATTCTACTTAACAACAAACCTACAGTCCCTGTCTTGTTTGCACCGCCTGTATACTGCTGTTCAGAGTATATAGGGCCTGGTGGCCCCACACCTTTCCTTATTTTAATTTGGGTGCGGGGTTCCCCTTAATATCCATACAAGACCCAAAGGGCCTGGTAATGGACTGGGGGGTACCCATGCCGTTTGTCTTACTGATTTTCATCCATATTGCCATGACCCGACATTACATTAAACCCGCAAGCAGTTTTAAATGAGATTTTTTCCTTTAAAAATGACATTTGGTGCAGGGACTGTTCTAAACACGGGAAACACGCGTCACTTTACAGGCATACTATAGACACCCCCCAGGGGTTGCAGTGTTGTGGCACCAGCACCAGTGCCTAAGGCCCAATTTTTCTGCCCCTGCCTAACAGGGGCGTGTAATTACAATTTTTGATGCAATACTTTGCAGCAGGGCTCGTTCCTGTGTTCAAACTAGAGTGTCTGTGAGGGGTTGCAGTGTTGTGGCACCAGCACCAGTGCCTAAGGCCCAATTTTTCAGCCCAATTTTTCTGCCCCTCTCTAACAGGGGCGTGTAATTACAATTTTTGATGCAATACTTTGCAGCAGGGCTCGTTCCTGCGTTCTAACTAGAGTGTCTGTGAGGGGTTGCAGTGTTGTGGCACCAGCACCAGTGCCTAAGGCCTAATTTTTCAGCTCCTGTTCAACAGGGGCATGTAATTACAATTCTTGATCTAATGCTATTCTAGGCAGGGGAATTGGCGCTGTCCAACTATGTGTGTATGGAAGATGTTTTTTCAAAAATACAAATAATTGATTTGTAGACAAATGTGTCAAAGATATCAGAAAATATTGATGTGCATATAAAAATATTGAATGTGAATGAGTCACCTGTGGAGTAAAATGAAAAAAATGCAAAGTGCTCTAAAACGCAAGTGAAAAATCCCATATAAAGGGAAAATAGATGGCTATATCTTGAAGGTGATCCCTATATTTTAAAAATATATATATATACACAGCTGGGAAACCAAATCTAATATGTAAACAATCGTGGAAGCAATTATGGTGATCCGTATCAACATTTACCTAAAATTATTTACTATGTGTTTTTATTCAAAAAGGACATTTTGTTTGTGAGTAGGCAGGTACATGTCAAAAAGACTATGGGGGTTATTTACAAAAGGCAAAATCATTTTGCAATTCAAGTGCAAAGTGCACTTTATAAATTGCACTGCAAGTGCACTTGCTGAAAGTGCAGCCGCTGTAAATCTGAGAGTAGGGATGAGACGAACACCCCCCGGTTCGGTTCGCACCAGAACCTGCGAACGGACCGAAAGTTTGCACGAACATTAGAACCCTATTGACGTCTATGGGACTCGAACGTTCGAAATCAAAAGTGCTCATTTTAAAGGCTAATTTGCATGGTATTGTCCTAAAAAGGGTTTGGGGACCCGGGTCCTACCCCAGGGGACATGTATCAATGCAAAAAAAACTTTTAAAAACGGCGGGAGCAGTGATTTTAATGATGCTTAAAGTAAAAAAAAAAAGTGAAATATTCCTTTAAATATCGTACCTGGGGGGTGTCTATAGTATGCCTGTAAAGTGGCGCGTGTTTCCCGTGTTTAGAACAGTCCCTGCACCAAATGTCATTTTTAAAGGAAAAAATCTCATTTAAAACTGCTTGCGGGTTTAATGTAATGTCCGGTCATGGCAATATGGATGAAAATCAGTGAGACAAACACCATGGGTACCCCCCAGTCCATTACCAGGCCCTTTGGGTCTTGTATGGATATTAAGGGGAACCCCGCACCCAAATTAAAATAAGGAAAGGTGTGGGGCCACCAGGCCCTATATACTCTGAACAGCAGTATACAGGCGGTGCAAACAAGACAGGGACTGTAGGTTTGTTGTTAAGTAGAATCTGTTTGTAATTTTGAACGGGTACATTTTTAACGTGTTTAGCTCCAGCCAAAAAATCTTTTTTAAGCTTTTTGGAAAACATAGGGAAGGGTTATCACCCCTGTGACATTTGTTTTGCTGTCTTTCCTCCTCTTCAGAAGATTTCACCTCACTTTTTGTCCCAATGAAAAATGTTTTTTGAAAATTTGGGTTTTTTTGTGGAACAAGGATTGGAAAGCATCAGTGGAAAGGAGAAGTTTTTTTCCCATATTAACTCTTACAGGAGAGAATTTCCCTTCCTAGGGGTAGATTTCATCTCACTTCCTGTTGTCTCCTTCCGTTTGCAAGTAGGAGTCGTTTGTAAGTTAGATGTTTGAAAGTAGGGTCCTGCCCTATATACTCAGCAGAAATTTGGGCCTTAGGTGTTGCTGTGGCCACAACACTGTAAGCCCTCACAGGGCCCTGCTGTGAAATATTAGATCAAGAATTGTAATTGCATGCCCCTGTTGAACAGGAGCTGAAAAATTAGGCCTTAGGCACTGGTGCTGGTGCCACAACACTGCAACCCCTCACAGACACTCTAGTTGGAACGCAGGAACGAGCCCTGCTGCAAAGTATTGCATCAAAAATTGTAATTACACGCCCCTGTTAGGCAGGGGCAGAAAAATTGGGCCTTAGGCACTGGTGCTGGTGCCACAACACTGCAACCCCTCACAGACACTCTAGTTTGAACGCAGGAACGAGCCCTGCTGCAAAGTATTGCATCAAAAATTGTAATTACATGCCCCTGTTAGACAGGGGCAGAAAAATTGGGCCTTAGGCACTGGTGCTGGTGCCACAACACTGCAACCCCTCACAGACACTCTAGTTGGAATGCAGGAACGAGCCCTGCTGCAAAGTATTACATCAAAAATTGTAATTACACGCCCCTGTTAAACAGGGGCTGAAAAATTGTGCCTTAGGCACTGGTGGTGGCGCCCAGAACCAAAAAATGTTCTTACAAGCTATCAGCGTGATGATTGAGGAGGAAGAGGATAATTACTCAGGGATAGTCACTCAGCATCAGCATAGGCAGTCTTTGAAGGGATCTGAGATTTCAAAAAAAATATTGGGTTACATCAGCATCAGGTGCTTGGTAGCTGGTGGTGATCCAAGACTGATTCATTTTTATGAAGGTCAGTCGATCGACCGAGTCGGTGGACAGATGCACCCTGTGATCGGTTACCACGCCTCCAGCAGCACTGAATGTGCGTTCCGAAAGAACGCTGGATGCAGGACAGGCCAGTAGCTCAATTGCATACTGTGCATGCTCTGGCCAGTGATCCATCCTCAAGACCCAGTAACCCAGAGGATTTTCGGTGGGAAAGGTGTCCAAGTCTGATCTTGCCCCTAGGTATTCCTGCACCATGTAAAACAGACGCTGGCGATGGTTGCTGGAACCGATCATACCTTGGGGCTGCGGACCAAAAAATTGTCTAAACGCATCGGTCAGACGGCCACCTTCTCCACCGCTCCTTCTTTGACTGACCGAAGCCTCAGCAACACGTTGTCCAGAAACAGGAGTTTGTAACCTCCCAGTCTCTGGGAACGCGTTGCAAAGACCTTTCTGCAAGGCCTCCCGAAGATGTTTCATCCTCTGCTCCCTCTGCGATGGCAAGATAAGGTCCGCAACCT
Source organism: Lithobates septentrionalis (assembly GCA_037952835.1). NCBI lineage: Eukaryota > Metazoa > Chordata > Amphibia > Anura > Ranidae > Lithobates > Lithobates septentrionalis. The sequence goes on from JBBDGP010001146.1 coordinate 6,043,323, forward strand.
TACCCTTGTAACGTGGATCAAGGAGGGTTGCCAGCCAGTATTGGTCCTTCTCCTTGATACCACGAATACGAGGATCCTTACGCAGGCTTTGCAGGATCAGGGAGGCCATGCAGCGTAGGTTTGCTGAGGCATTCGGTCCGGAGTCCTCTGGGTCACTAAGGACGACATGGTCCGCAGCCACCTCCTCCCAGCCACGTACAAGTCCATGTGTTTCTTGGGACTGATCCCTTAAAGACTGCTGCTGATGCTGAGTGCCAGGCTCCACCTCCATACTAACACAATCTTCCTCCTCCTCCTCCTCGTCCTCTTCCTGTGTGATCGGCGGGCACGCAGGAACACTGTCTGGATAAAGGGGGCCTTGAGAGCTAAGGGAGTCCTCCTCTTCCTGCCTCTGTTCTGCCTCAAGTGCCCTGTCCATTATTCCACGCAGCGTGTGCTCCAACAGGTGGACAAGGGGGACAGTGTCACTGATGCATGCACTGTCACTGCTCACCATCCTCGTGGCCTCCTCAAATGGTGACAGGACAGTGCATGCATCCCTGATCATGGCCCACTGGTGTGGGGAAAAAAAACAAGCTCCCCTGACCCTGTCCTGGTGCCATAGTCGCACAGGTACTCATTGATGGCCCTCTGCTGCATGTGCAGCCGCTGCAGCATGGCCAACGTTGAGTTCCACCTGGTGGGTATGTCACAGATTAGGCGGTTCTTGGGCAGGTTAAATTCCTTTTGGAGGTCCGTCAGCCGAGCACTGGCATTATATGACCGGAGGAAATGCACAGACTTTCCTGGCCTGCCTCAGGACATCCTGTAAGCCCGGGTACCTGCCCAAGAACCGCTGCACCACCAAGTTAAGGACGTGAGCCAAACAGGGCACATGGGTCATTTGTCCCTGTCGGAGGGCAGAGAGGAGGTTGGTGCCATTGTCGCAAACCACCATTCCTGCCTTAATTTGGCGTGGCGTCAACCACCTCTGAACCTGCCCCTGCAGAGCTGACAGAACCTCTGCCCCAGTGTGGCTCCTGTCCCCCAAGCACACCAGCTCAAGCACCGCATGGCATCTTTTGGCCTGCGTACTTGCGTAGCCCCTTGAACGACTACGGAGCACCGCTGGTTCCGAGGAAGAGGCCATGGAGGAAGAAGAAGAGGAGGGGGTGGAGGAGAGAGGTGTGTCACAATCATTAGCATTTTGGAGGCGTGGTGGCAGAACAACCTCCAACACTACTGCACCTTGTCCTGCATCCTTCCCAGCTGCCAGCAGAGTCACCCAATGCGCCGTGAAACTTAGGTAACGTCCCTGTCCATGCCTGCTGGACCATGAGTCAGCGGTAATATGCACCTTACCGCTGACCGCCCTGTCCAGCGAGGCATGGACATTGCCTTCCACATGCCGGTAGAGAGCCGGAATCGCCTTCCGTGAGAAAAAGTGGTGTTTGGGTACCTGCCACTGAGGAACCGCACATTCCACAAACTCACGGAAGGGGGCAGAGTCTACCAACTGAAAAGGCAGCAGTTGAAGTGCTAGCAATTTTGCCAAGCTAGCATTCAACCGCTGGGCATGTGGATGGCTGGGAGCAAACTTCTTTTGGCGGTGCAGCAGCTGGGGCAGGGAAATTTGCCTGGTACAATCTGACGTCGGTGTACCAAAAGCAGATTGCCCACAAGTACTTGGCTGTGACACACCTAATTCTACACCTTCATTCCTCTCAGTGCAGGTCTCAGAGAGGACTGAAGGTCTAGTGGGGTTGGAAATCTCAGCTGATGAGGAGCAAGGAGAGGTCCTCTTTGTTCTTTGGTGTGGGTCTTTTAGATACGCTTGCCAACGAACTGCATGGCAGGTCAACATATGTCTGGTCAAGCATGTGGTACCCAAGCGGGAGATGTTATGGCCACGTGAGATACGCTTGAGACATATGTTGCAAATAGCAGCGGTGCGATCTGATGCACTCGTCTCAAAAAAGGCCCACACCAAAGAACTTTTTGAATAACGCGCAGAGACTGCAGCGCCCTGCACATGTGGAGCTTTGGGGTGTGATGCAGTCAATGTGCTGCCCTTAGGCTGGCCCCTGGAGGGCATCCTGCCTCGTTGGTGATGTGCCGCCTCCTCCTCCTCCTCCTCCTCTCTCCTATCAGGCACCCACGTTGAGTCACTGACCTCATCATCCCCTCCCTCCTCATCACTGGAGCAAACCTGGCAGTATGCTGCAGCAGGGGGAGCATGACTGCCAGATTGCTGTCCTTCTTGGGCACCCCCTCTGTCCGTGCTCATGTTACTGCCTTCATCGAGCTCAGTATCATCATCAGAGCCTTCCAAACGCTGGGCATCCTCCTGGAGCGTGTACCCAACACTGTGGTCAAACAGTTCGAGGGACTCCTCAGGAGGACATGGTGGACCTAGGGAAGGAGTCACTGATGACATTGAGCCGAGGGAAGAGGCCGCTGCTTTGCCAGACAAAGCATGCTGGGCATGGGTGAGAGAGGATGAGGACGGCTTGGTCATCCACTCGACCAAGTCTTCCGCATGTTGCGGCTCAACACGGCCAGCTGCCGAAAAAAAGGCCAAGCGTGTCCCATGGCCACGTGCTGATGAGGATGCACCGTCTCCATGACCAGCACTAGACACAGAGCCTGCTTGCCCTCTCTTATTGACTTGTGACTGTCTGCCTCTCCTTCTTGGCCTTCCAGACATACTAATGGCCTGTAGCTGCACTAAGCTGGGATATATATATATATATATATATATATATATATATATATATATATATATATGTACTGATACTGCAGCTAGCAAAATCAACTGCCTGCCTGTAGTATGAGAACACCACCAACCTTCTACAGGTAGCTTTAGCTGAACACTGTGAGGTGGACGCACCCCACTAACCTGTAGGTTTAGCTGAACACTGTGAGCAGGACGCACTGCACTAACTGTAAATAGTCTAGCTGCCTGACCGTGGTACTAATAGGATCAAAAGAACACCAGTAATTTTCTTTAGGTAGCTGTAAATACTGTAACAAGACAAGCCTGCCTGTCAGTAGGAAGATAACAGGAACGGATCTAGCTGAACACTGTGAGCAGGACGCACTGCACTAAATGTAAATAGTCTAGCTGCCTGACCGTGGTACTAATAGGATCAAAAGAACACCAGTAATTTTCTTCAGGTAGCTTTATATACTGTAACAAGACAAGCCTGCCTGTCAGTAGGAAGATAACAGGAACGGATCTAGCTGAACACTGTGAGCAGGATGCACTGCACTAAATGTAAATAGTCTAGCTGCCTGACCGTGGTACTAATAGGATCAAAAGAACACCAGTAATTTTCTTCAGGTAGCTTTATATACTGTAACAAGACAAGCCTGCCTGTCAGTAGGAAGATAACAGGAACGGATCTAGCTGAACACTGTGAGCAGGACGCACTGCACTAAATGTAAATAGTCTAGCTGCCTGACCGTGGTACTAATAGGATCAAAAGAACACCAGTAATTTTCTTTAGGTAGCTGTAAATACTGTAACAAGACAAGCCTGCCTGTCAGTAGGAAGATAACAGGAACGGATCTAGCTGAACACTGTGAGCAGGACGCACTGCACTAAATGTAAATAGTCTAGCTGCCTTACCGTGGTACTAATAGGATCAAAAGAACACCAGTAATTTTCTTCAGGTAGCTTTATATACTGTAACAAGACAAGCCTGCCTGTCAGTAGGAAGATAACAGGAACGGATCTAGCTGAACACTGTGAGCAGGACGCACTGCACTAAATGTAAATAGTCTAGCTGCCTGACCGTGGTACTAATAGGATCAAAAGAACACCAGTAATTTTCTTCAGGTAGCTTTATATACTGTAACAAGACAAGCCTGCCTGTCAGTAGGAAGATAACAGGAACGGATCTAGCTGAACACTGTGAGCAGGACGCACTGCACTAAATGTAAATAGTCTAGCTGCCTGACCGTGGTACTAATAGGATCAAAAGAACCCCAGTAATTTTCTTTAGGTAGCTGTAAATACTGTAACAAGACAAGCCTGCCTGTCAGTAGGAAGATAACAGGAACGGATCTAGCTGAACACTGTGAGCAGGACGCACTGCACTAAATGTAAATAGTCTAGCTGCCTGACCGTGGTACTAATAGGATCAAAAGAACACCAGTAATTTTCTTCAGGTAGCTTTATATACTGTAACAAGACAAGCCTGCCTGTCAGTAGGAAGATAACAGGAACGGATCTAGCTGAACACTGTGAGCAGGACGCACTGCACTAAATGTAAATAGTCTAGCTGCCTGACCGTGGTACTAATAGGATCAAAGAACACCAGTAATTTTCTTCAGGTAGCTTTATATACTGTAACAAGACAAGCCTGCCTGTCAGTAGGAAGATCACAGGAACGGATCTAGCTGAACACTGTGAGCAGGACGCACTGCACTAAATGTAAATAGTCTAGCTGCCTGACCGTGGTACTAATAGGATCAAAAGAACACCAGTAATTTTCTTCAGGTAGCTTTATATACTGTAACAAGACAAGCCTGCCTGTCAGTAGGAAGATAACAGGAACGGATCTAGCTGAACACTGTGAGCAGGATGCACTGCACTAAATGTAAATAGTCTAGCTGCCTGACCGTGGTACTAATAGGATCAAAAGAACACCAGTAATTTTCTTCAGGTAGCTTTATATACTGTAACAAGACAAGCCTGCCTGTCAGTAGGAAGATAACAGGAACGGATCTAGCTGAACACTGTGAGCAGGACGCACTGTACTAAATGTAAATAGTCTAGCTGCCTGACCGTGGTACTAATAGGATCAAAAGAACACCAGTAATTTTCTTTAGGTAGCTGTAAATACTGTAACAAGACAAGCCTGCCTGTCAGTAGGAAGATAACAGGAACAGATCTAGCTGAACACTGGGAGCAGGATGCACTGCACTAAATGTAAATAGTCTAGAAGATAACAGGAACGGATCTAGCTAAACTGAATACAGTGTATATATATATATATGCAACACCTGGGATGCATATATATACGCAATACACTTTAAGTGCAGCTAACTGACTGACTGTCCTGCCTAATCTAGCTAACTCAAATGAAATGACACTGTCTCTCTCTCTCTCTAAGCACACCGGAACACACTGCACAGGGCCGCCGTGCAGGCGGCCTTATATAGTGTGGGGCGTGTACTAAATCCCCTGAGCCATAATTGGCCAAAGCCTCCTTGGCTTTGGCCAGTTACGGCTCTCTGTTCAGGCGGCGCTGTGATTGGCCAAGCATGCGGGTCATAGTGCATGTTTGGCCAATCATCAGCAAGCAATGCACTGCGATTCCGCAGTGAATTATGGGCCGTGACGCGCCACACGAATTTGGCGCGAACGGCCCATATCGTTCGCAATTCGGCGAACGACCGAACAGCCGATGTTCGAGTCGAACATGGGTTCAACTCGAACACGAAGCTCATCCCTACTCATGGTGCATTGTCAGCTTTATTGTCAATTCCAGCTTGCCTTTTCACAATATTTCCTAATATGGTAAACTTTTGCTAGTTCTTTAAATATTGTTGTAGGTGTTGGTCGGAACTAAGCAGATTGCATAAACAATAAGTCAGGACCATTTTAGCTAGAAAAAGAGCATATAAGGAACAAGGCAAATGTCGATATCACCAGTAATTCTTTGCATATTTCTTATCATTCCCTCCTCTGATATCTATATTTGCTTTCTCAATTTATTACTTCAGTGCAGGTCCGTTCCACAACTGGGTTTTTAGACCTTTTTTTTTTTTATATCTTTTTATTGGAAAATTTTGTTAAAAACAAAAGAGCAGAGGCTAAGAAGCCAACATCTATTCAAACCTTATATTTATCTCATTTATACATCAATTCAAAACATCTATGAACCATACTATATCCTCCAAGAGATATAAAAGAATTTTTCCCTTTACCCTTTAATTAGACCCCCCCTTACCCCCCTCACCCCAACCCTCCCATTTCCACATTCACACTACACAACATCAATTCTATGCTCCTCCCAGTTCACCCATGACTTCCATATTTTTTCAAATTTTTTATAGTTACTCCTTTTCTTATATATATATTTCTCTCTACTAATCACCTCCCTTACTTCTTTCATCCATTCTACTACCGTCGAGGATCTTTTCTCTGCCAGTTCTTAGCGATAAGTTTTTTTCCCTGAAACAGGGACCTAACTATTGCGGTCTGTGTGTCCCTTAAGATCTCTTGTTCCTCGATTAGGCCCAATAAACAAGTCTTGACTTCCATGCCCAGTGATGTCCCAAATACAGAGTTTATTTTATCCACTATGCCCTTCCAATACCTATACAGCTTGGGGCATCGCCAGAACATGTGTATCAGATCACCTCTTTCTCCTCCGCATCTTTGACATCTGGCCTCTTACCAATCCTGAACAGCTTTAATGGTGTAAAATATGTCCTGTATATCATATATAGATGAGAAACTGTCTGTGATGGGGAGAGAGAGACCCTGCGTCCGGAAGCCAAAACAAACTCCCATTGGCCATCTGACAATGGCCCAACATCACCCTCCCATTTAATCCTATTTTTATCTTCCACCCTGCTTTCTTGGCCTGATACTTTCAGACTTTTATATATATCATAGATTAGACCTTTTGTAGATTCGGCATTAACCAACTTTCTCAGAGAGGGCATATCACTCCACATTGGCTCCTTTCCACTAAATTGTGCCTCTAAGGCATGCCTTGTTTGCAGATACCTATAAAATGATCGGTTGGGGATCGTATATTCTTTCACTAACTCCTGGAATGTTTTTAATCTCCCTGCCTTATATAGCTGCGACAAGCAATGAATGCCCTGACGGTCCCACTCCGCAATCTTCTCCATTGTTTTAAGTTCATTAAGATTATTATTTTCCCATACTGGAGAGAACTCTGAAAAACCCACATAACCCATTATTTTTTTAACACTTACCCAGCCCTTAACCATCAACCGAGTGGTGGGACATCTAGTACAAAAGGAGTCCGCCTCCAACGCTTCTACTATTGTGTCGTGTTTGGTGTCATTCAGTAGCACATTATTCCCTGCTACCCAATTCCCCGGCCTATTACTACCTCCCACATGCTGCATTTGAGACGCCAGGAATTAGCAACCCGGGTCCGGTACTCCCATCCCACCCTTCTCTCCCGGCAGCCGAAGCGCCTGCAGGCCAATCCTTGCCACCCCGTTTTTCCAAATTAGCTCTCTAAATACACTGTCCATTTTATTGAACCAGTGCTTAGGAATCCATACTGGTGAGTTATGTAATATGTATAGAATTTGTGGCATCCAAACCATCTTGATCAAATTGCAGCGCCCGGCGACCGAGAGAGGCAACCGTCCCCAAACCCGACATTTCTGTTTTAGTTTTTTCATAAGTGGGACTAGGTTTTCTGTAATATATTGCTCTGGATCCCTTGAGATGTTAATACCCAGATATTTAATTTGACTTACTACCTTAATTTGGGGAATTTGGTATGGAAGTGGCTCTGTCAGGGGGTCTATTGGCAATATTACTGACTTTTCCCAATTAATTTTTAGCCCAGAAAAGTGGCCAAAATCCTCAATTATACCCATAGCAGTCCTCAATGAGTCCTGTGTGTCCCCCAAAAATAACAAAATATCATCCGCGTACATTGCGATTTTCTCCTCTCCCCTCCTTCTTCTGAAACCCTGTACACCCTGCGAGGTCCTTAGTGTAGCAGCCAACGGCTCCATTGCTAGGGCAAAAAGCAGGGGTGATAAAGGACACCCCTGCCTTGTGCCCCTTCTTAAGTGAAACCAATACAAAAACAGAAAATGACTCCTGCGCACAAGTGGTCGACCCAATAAAAGGGATACACTGGCCTTGCTGCCCTCAAGGATGGGGAATCCTAGCAGACAAAGAGATAAAAGGAGAGAAGGGCGCACCAGCCATGTGCATTATCTTTTGTAAAACATTTATTTAGTAAAATGATAAAGGAAATTACTCACAAGCAGTAAAGAATCATGTGCCATAAACCTTGGACATCAACTTGCAACAAGTGGTAATAATGATGAACAAAGCCTTCCAAAGGTATTTCCGAGGAATAAATAACACTGCTCGCTTACGCGTTTCGAAGGGCTCATCCCTTCTTCATATATATATATATATATTCTTTAACCAATTAAATCATGATGGGCTATCCACGTGTACAGGCAAAGAATGTAGGAGGGAGGAGCTCCCAGAAAGGGAGGAGCCCTATGTGCCCTGCCCCATCCATTGATTGTGCCTTTTTGGCATTCATTATATATACAGGGCCTACTGAAGGAGGGTTCACTGCTGAGCTCTGATGAAGAAGGGATGAGCCCTTCGAAACGCGTAAGCGAGCAGTGTTATTTATTCCTCGGAAATACCTTTGGAAGGCTTTGTTCATCATTATTACCACTTGTTGCAAGTTGATGTCCAAGGTTTACGGCACATGATTCTTTACTGCTTGTGAGTAATTTCCTTTATCATTTTACTAAATAAATGTTTTACAAAAGATAATGCACATGGCTGGTGCGCCCTTCTCTCCTTTTATCTCTTTAAGTGAAACCACTCTGAGCACTCACCGTTGACTCTAATCTTGGCTCTTGGATTGTTATATAGTAAGCTCAGCCAATGGACAAAACTGGGGCCAAATTGATATTCTGCTAATACCTTCCACATATAATGCCATTCCAGGCAATCACATGCTTTGGCTGCATCTAATGAGAGGAGGGCTCTCTTACCACTGTTTTCTATGGGTATCTGCATATTTAAATATGCCCGTCTTATGTTCGTACTTGTGGATCTGTCCGGGATAAACCCGATTTGGTCTATATGAATTAATTTAGAAATTATTTTCTTTAGCCTTGTTGCCAAAGCCTTTGCCAGAATCTTCACGTCCGAACATAACAACGATATAGGCCTATATTATGTCACGTCTAACGGATTTTTCCCCTCCTTCAGCAAGATTATTATAATGGCCTCTGTCATAGATGCGGGTAGTTTACTAGCCTTCATAGTTCCATTGAACACTTCCAGAAGCATGGGAAGTAAAACCTCCGCATATTTTTTTAAATATTTCTATAGGTAGACCATCGGGACCTGGAGCTTTCTGATTCGCCATATCTGCCACTACTTTTTGTAACTCTTCAAGTGTCAATGGAGCCTCCAGCATTTCCTGATCCTCCTTTGATAGGGGGGTTAACTTCAGCATCCCAAAAAAGTCCCCCATTTCCCCCTCCACATTTGTTTGTGCTGTACTATATAGATTTTTAAAGTACTTTCTGAATTCTTCTAATATTTCTGGGTTAGTTTTTTTAATTATTCCCTCTCTCCCTTCAATTGCCGGTACAGTGCTTGGGGAGCCATTGGCCCTAATAATCAAGGCCAAAGTCTTCCCAACACATTCCCCCTCACAAAAAAGACTCCGTCTCTGAAATAGTTTTTTCTTTTCCATCTTTTCCAAAATCATTCTACCATACTCATTTTGCCTCTCCACCCATGCCTCGTATCTAGATGGGATTGGTGTCTCCACATACTGTTCTTCCACTTGTCTTACCCTTTCCTTTGCCTTTAATTCTTCAATTTGTGATTGTTTCTTGGTATGGGAAATTTTTTGTATTAAGGCTCCCTAGAGAAAGGCCTTCAGGGAGTCCCAAACTATCCCTAATGGAGCTGTTCCTAAATTTAAATTTATAAATTCCACCAACCTTTCCATAAGGGTACCTGTATCCTCAATAATCTCGAGCCAAAAGGGATTAACTTTCCAGTCACCTCTACTAAAGCTCCTCTCTCCCTTTATGCCAATTACCACTGGTAAGTGGTCCTCCGAAATCCCCCTTGGCTCGTAGACTATTTCCTCCACTACATTCAAAGCTTCCTCATTACCCAGCACTAGATCGATTCTGGACAGGGTGGCATGTGTCCTGGAGTGACATGAATATTGTCTCACCTCAGGATGCCTCCTCCTCCAGATATCCACCAATCCCACCTCCTCGCAATATTGTGAAAGAGGACTCTTGGGAGCTCCACTGCCGATGTTTTTTGGTGGAAACCTATCTATTCCATTGTTCATAGCCATGTTAAAATCACCGACCGCTATAACCGGAACCCCAGGAAAACCCGCCATAAACCTAGTCAGCTCATCTAGTATCTCCATCCCAAATGGGTGGGGGGGGTGTAGATATTAGCTATTACAAATTTACTGTTTTCGATTAAACAGTAAAGAAAAATATAACGTCCATATGTATCCACCTTACTCTGGCTGCAGCAGAAAGCCAACCCTGAATTTATCAAAATACTCACACCTCTTGCGTATGAGGAGTGAGTAGAATGATACTGTATCTGAAATTTCTTATGAACCATTATCTTAATTGTATCTTTTTCCAAGTGTGTCTCCTGCAGACAGAGTATTTTAACTTTCCCCTTATCTGCTATAGAGAAAATTGCCTATCTTTTAGAGTTATCTTTTACTCCCCGAACATTCCAAGAGCATATTATAAACTGCTTTTTTAAATTCCGAGGTCTGTTACAGCCACCTCCAACATTCGGCATTCTGTAGACCCTAAATCCTTATAGCTCTCAGCATATCTAAACCACCTCTTTTTGTGAATCTTGTGAATTAGCCTTCCCCCTACCACTCGCACTCTTTTCACATAATATTCATTCCATTTTCATTTTTAACAGCCAATAATTCATCTCTAATGCCTTTTATTTGTACAGATAGATCAGTAATTGATAATTTACAGTTGTTAACTGCTAGGAAAATGTCTTTCAACGATGGCTCCTTCTCAGCTACTGGTGCTAATGCTCCGTCTCCTGGCTCCATACCTGGGCCGGATCCCCCCTCCAAGACCCCAATTGCCTCTGAGTCTAGCGGTGGAGTTGCCACTGCCCCTACAGTGGGGGCTAAACTTCTCCTCCCAGGCTGGCCAGCTTGGTGCTGCATCCCCCCTGTATGGCTGCTCTTTTTACGTGTCGGATTTAATGTCTGATTTGGTATATGAGCAAAACGCTCTAATTTGGCGGCCACCTGGCTTCCTTTTTCCTTGGAGTTTCGCTGTGCAGGGACCCCTGTGCCTTCCTGTGCTGATGCCTCCTCCAACCCCTTCTTTCTGGTCATTTTGGCACTATCGCTTCAGCCTGTACAACCGAGCAGGAATTCCTCAGCCTCACTCCCCCTAGGGCTGCTCTCTCTCTCCCCAGGATAGCTGCTGTTATTGTCCTGTCCGTGAGGGGGCTTCAGGTTACAGCCCAGTATATTTCCAGTGTGCACAGTATATCTCCAGGGTGCAGATTGCTCACCCCTCTAACCCGGGGCTGGTGCTTCTTATGGTTGCACAGTACACACAGCTGATACTACCAGCTCTCGCTCAATCCCGGGTAAGCACGCCCCCCTCTATCGCAGCTGTTAGTTTTACCCGGGAGAACTTCAAATGTGTGTACCTTTCAGGCGCTGAGACCGGCTATCCTCTCCTCCTTCCACAGTTCCAACATCGATGGCCGCATCTAGGTCCAAGTGGTCCCTGCGTTCAGCGTCTCCTTCTCCGCTCTATGCTACTACCTCCAGCATGGGAGCGGGGACTGGGTCCGGCTGCACCGCTCTCCCTCACCTCTCCCTCACCCCAACATCAGGTCATGCCCCCCATCAACTCATGGGTTTTCAGACCTTACTTCATTGAGAGGAGTACTCGCATCATCATAGATATCTTCTCCTTGGGGAACTGTGTGGTACATTATCCTGGTCATATTTGTCTCAATTAATCTTTGAGAGAGTCTTTAGATACAGGGAATACAACAACATCCACAAATGACTAAGATAGCTAAAACCACGGCAATAGAGATCAAACATGAGGTGGCAAGTCCAGTCCATTTCCCAAACCAACCTTCAAGCCAATTTGTAAATGGATCATTAATACCCGAGTTTTCCGCTAATTCATTCGATAAAGCTGTCAATCCTTCGAGGGCCCTAGTCACTGTTCCTCCAGGAGCTGTATTATTAGGAATAAAGGTGCAACACATACCACCAAACATTTTACAGACCCCTCCTCTTTCTGCTAGGTCCATATCCAATGCCATCCTATTCTGCCATGCCGTCAGAGAGGTAGGGGATAATTGCTCTGCCAATCCCTTAACTGCATCCCTGGTGTAGTTTACAAACCTTTGTTGGTTATAGTATATATAGTTAATCCAGTCAACATTTTTGTTTACCATTACCCACCAGAGAAGAGACTCAAATCCAGCTGCCACTTGGTTCCTAGCCTTAAACTCGCTCGGCACTCCACGCGGAACACCAATCTCACCTATGTAGATCTGGGGATCAAAAGACCCTGCAGGAGAGGTGTCCCTTCTGCTCCTCCGGTGACCCTTCTTCCAAGGGGACTTTGCCAGTAAGCGCAGAGGCATTGCCAGCTGTACCAGGGCACAATCCCCTCGGGAATTGGCTGGGATTCTCGCTCTGAGCCTCTTACCTCAGCATAACCATCAGACGTCTGCCTTCTGGGTGTCGTGCTCAACCCAGTCGTCACCCTCTCCCTTTACAATTTTGTTAATCCTCTCCATGCAGTAGTCAACCGGTAAAGACCCCAAATCTGTGCCACTCTCATTCCCCGGAAGTGCAAAACAAGTAAAGTTGTCAGGGTATGCCGTGACAGCAGGGGGTATCTGAGGTCTCTGAACCTGGGGAAACAACAAACTTAACGTGTGACAGGGAGTGTTGGTGTCAGGTTTGTATGTTTTTTGATATAGCTTTAGCATACACCCTAAACCATCTGGATCTATATTGTTATTTAAGGGAAAAGGCACTGTAGCCAGCTGGGGTCTGGCCCCTGCACAGACCAAGCAGTTCTCTTTTTTAAGGATGTTAGCAGTATAGATTAACCATTCAAGCCATTCATTCTTTTCCTGGTATCCTGTTTCTAATGTTATAGCTTCTTCCACTGTGAGATTGGTGAATCTCACTGTGGGTCCTAATACCTCTACTTTAAGTCGGTCCTCATTATCTAATTCTTTCTTCTTGTTTGTCTCATTCTTTGGTTTGACTTCAAGGAAGAATTTTCCCAAATGCTCAGTTCCTGATATCCAAGCTCCTACACAATATAACCTCTGATCTTCTAGTTTGGGGTCCTTCAGGGAAATCAATAATATATTGCAATTCTTTGGTTCTGTACAGGGAGAGTGGGCTCCTTTTAGTTATGGTTAATCTATTCTTTAAATCTCCTGCTGCTGGGATCTCATATCCCCAATCCTGGGCTGCGGTTGTCCACATGACTGAATCCCAAGTAGTACACCCGGTAGTTCCAGCCAGTTACCACACGTATTTGTCTGCCCAGTTGCTTGCTTCTACCTTATCTCCACAATCTGTCATCTGGCAGAAATCCACCTGTATAGTACTGGTGGTTCCTTCAACAAAGGTGAGGTTCAATGCTCTTCCTGTCTCTTCCCAATTGATTGGTTCCACTATCCTCCCGTGTCTCCTACCTCCCCGTATAGAGGCCTCTCCTAGAGTCACCAATGCTCCCACAAGGAACAAAATCCCTACCATCCTATCTGAAGTGAGGGGGCCTAAATAGGGCCTTTTCTTCACCAAGGTTGAGACAAGCAGACCTTTTATCTGCCTCCCTTTGTAGTTGTACTTTCCCCCTCCTTCTGTCTTTCTGTCCCTACTCTGCCTATGTTTACCTTTTTACAGTGGGATTTGTGAATCCAGATAGTCCTTTCAGTAATTCTTACTGCAGTGGGAGTAGTAAGGAGTACTTGATATGGCCCGTCCCACTTAGGGGAGTGCCAATGCTTCTTTCTGATCACCTTGATGAGGACCCAGTCTCCGATTTGTTCTTTGTCTTCTCCTATGGGCTCTCCTTCTGGAATGGAACACTCTTGGTTAATTTGTTTCTGTTTTAATAACCTTGACATGTATTCTGCTAAGGTTCTCTCCCCTTCCTCTGTGTGGGTTTCATTTGGTAATAAAGGTATTTTAAAAGGTCTACCATACATCATTTCAAATGGACTCAGCCCCTCCTTAGTGGGGGTGATGTGCATGCTTAAAATAGCTAGTGGGCGACGGTACATCCAATTTTTCCCTGTCTCCTCCATAGCCTTTTTTAGCTTGCTCTTTAATATCCCATTATGTCTTTCTACGAGCCCTGCTGACTGAGGGTGATATGCACAGTGATTCTTTACTTCTA